>OX638139.1:32126837-33394311 GCA_951805005.1 Othius punctulatus | reverse complement strand
GTAGATTCCAAAAATAATTATTTTGGAATATATATGTTTTTATGGGTGAGGCCACACTTGCTCTGACAACCTCAAATTATCTCACAATTTTATGTACAGAATCGAAATATACAGAAGGCTCGTTTGTTGATAAATTTAAAAATAATAATAATGTTAGAGACGAATTTAAAATGGCAGTAGTCAATTCGTTGGAATTTTTGTTCATCACAAATTGTTCAAAAATTCAAAGATATCTATAGACTGACGACAATGAATCCAGCACCACCACGTCTGTATGGACTTGTAAAACTACATAAGAATGATGCACCCATAAGGCCTGTAGTATCTTACATCAATGCACCAATTCGAAATCTTGCTATAAAATTTAATACGTTATTTAAAACCTATACAAAATGTAAGGATCCAAACTCGGTAAAAAACTCAATTGAATTAGCACAAAATTTAAAAACCGTTCCTGTTCCTCCTAATTCAAAACTAGTATCATTTGATGTAAGCAATATGTTTTCAAATATCCCGCCCGATGAGTGCCTCGCTCTTATGAAAGATGTCCTGTATAATAGCAATATTAACCCAATTATACAACAGGAATTTATAGACATTGCAGCGGTTATCACAGATCAAAATTATTTCAAATACAATTCTATCATTTATAAACAAAATGAAGGTTTGGCTATGGGCGCACCAACAAGCCCTTTGTTTGCTGAACTATTCATGTCAAATTTAGTTAAAATGATTTTAAATTCAAAGCAGGCTAAACAACATATAAAGTTCTGGTACCGCTATGTGGACGACATCTTAGCGTGTTTTGTAGGAACAGACAGACAACTACAATCATTTCTAAATTTTATAAATTCGTTGCACCCAAAAATTAAATTCACTCTTGAAGTTGAACAAAATTTCAATATTAATTTTCTAGACCTGTCCATCTATAAAAGAAAAAATCAATTTGAGTTTAATATTTTTAGAAAACCGACTTTCACAGACACTACAATCCATAATTCGTCCAGACATCCATTTCAACAAAAACTTGCCGCTTTTAACTCTATGGTGCATAGAGCCCTAAGTATCCCACTCACTAAAAAAGCACTTGGGGAAGAAATTGATACTATTAAGAAACTATTAAAAAGAATTAAGAACATCGCTGTTAGTAATGGCTATGCAGTTAATCAGATCGACAGTATTGTTTCTAAAAAGCGATATCGCCTTTTAATAAAAGAAATCTACCCAATACCGCCGAAAACTGAAAACAAACCCTTCGTTTGCCTAACCTATTTTGGCAACGTTAGTGACAAAATTGCACAAATCCTTAAAAACAAAGTGAAAATTGCATTTAAAACAGACACTAAATTATCATCAATTATGTTTAACGCCAAGGATAAAATAGAACCCTTAAACAAATCGGGTGTGTATAAACTTTTGTGTGAAAACTGTGACGGTTATTATATTGGTCAGTCAGGTCGGAATTTTAACATCCGGTACAAGGAACATTTGAGATCGTTTCATCTCAGAAAAGAAGATTCGACATTCGCAGAACACCTTCTTAATGAGGGCCACGAGCCAGCTGATGACCCCATCAAGATCCTACATTTCGCCGACAAAGGGCTTAAACTGAATTTACTGGAATCGTTGGAAATCTTCAAATCCACACTTTCAAAGGACGGTCATTTACTTAATGATCAGACAGATCTGATATTCTCTCCCCTCTTCAATTGTTATAAAATTTAGGGTATATATTGTGTTTCATTCCCAATTTTTGTACTTAGTTTGACAATGACTATAAAGTAGTCGAAACTGCAGTTACTAAATTATTTTTTGTAAAATAAATGTGTTAGTGGAAGCAACAAAGTAAAATTGTTTTATTTCATTCATTTACCATGTTCCACAAAGTAACGGCTACCAGTATACAGTGTTTAATAAATCAAATGACTTTAGGGCCAACCCCAGTGCGGGAATTAGAAGTTTATTCTAAAAACACTACTTCAATACAAATCCGGTGGAGAATACCTCACCCTCCACAAGGAATAATTGAAAATTTTCTCATAAAATGTTGTACCAACGAATTTTGTACCAATAACACGAATATTTACACTTGTAAATTATGGAGTAAATATAAATGTGGAGAGTGTATCGGTGTATTAGAACATGTATCATACAATATTACAGTAAGTATGTTACCGTATTATTATCAGATTTATACATTATTACTCTTAGGTATCCGCAAAACATGAAGAAATTGATGAGAGGGGTTTAGATGTGCAAGTCGTAACTAAAGCTGAGGAAGAAAGTAATTGCAGTTCATACTTATGTATCAATAATACTAATAGACTTATTACAAATTATTTACAGTTTCTGCGGAACCGATGGACTTTAAAATGATCAATCAAACGGAAGATGATTTTTTATTGCAATGGACGCATCCAAATATATCTAACGGTCCCCTTAAATATTTCGCAATAAACGCCTCAGTTATAGACACAATGAATGACAGTGAATGTCACACAATGAATTATACATATCCTATTAGTGAGGAGATGGCAACATATGCGCACAATGTACAGTATTACAATTATTATTAAGAGATTAAAATTGTAAGTAATCTCTATTTCAGATTTCGGAACTCTGTCCATCTACGACTTACTATTTAACCATTCAAGCGGTTAATAGTTTTATGGGAAACGTAAGCAATGGTATTCAAATTGTAGTACCACCAAAAACTCCAACAATTAGTGAAAAATTCAAACTGGTCTGTAAAGAAAATTCTTGTACGCTTAAAATTCCTGTGATTAATCATATTAATAGCAAATCCAAGTAAGTGGAAAAGCAATAAATATAATCAAGATATTTATTTTGCTACTTTGTTACAGATTATTAATAAAAATACTAACGAAGACAAATATGTCCCATAGTAATGCACGATATATCAATCCCCGGCGTGAATATGAAACATTTATAATTTCTAATTCATCAATAGATTTTACAAATTTCACTAACATCTTAAATGCTAATATTGAAGATATAAAGTTAGTAGTTGTCAATCGATATAAGGATATCGAGATTTCTTCGAAAGCTTCCATAATTATGGAAGATGTAACTGAAACTGCAAGCACAAATTATGTTTACGTATTTCTCACTGTAACATTCTTAACAGTTACTGTATTAATTATAATTGTAATGTTATATCAATATAGGTAAGTCATGCTTATATTTTGTAAAGATTGAAATACCAGCGCATTGGCAATTATCGTTTTGGACGGTAGGTAGATGTCTGAGTACACACTGAACAAAGGACACAAACGAAATTATTTAAGCAATTTTTATACGAGAGTCACCTGTGACATGTTTACTAGTGGAACATATATTTTCATTACATTTCGGCATATCTAATAAGCTTGCGAACTAATGTGTGCATTATTTAGAGCAGTTCTTAAATAATGCCTAATAATAACCAATAAATTACAAACAGAATATAACATTTACTAAAGACAGTTATCCCCAGAAGTGTCATGAAAACATGAAAACTTATGTTGTGCAAATCGAAGGCAATATTTTAAATATATATCTATTTTAGAAAAATATTTCCAAATGAAGTAAGTGAGCAATTTCATAGCAGTCATGAAATTCAGTTAGAAGAACGTAGTCGTCTATTACCCGATGGCAATGTTAATAAGCTAATAGTTAATAAAGTTAATTTAAAAGCAATCCTTAAAGAATGTGCTAACACTAACGATACAGAAAACATATTCGAATTTGATTTTGCAAACATTAAAAATGAGAGCAAATTTCCAAAACAGAAACAAAATTATTTGAGTGAGTACATATCTATTTTAACATTATATTGGAATAATATAAATATTCTACGTAGGTGTACAAAATGATAAAAAAAAATTGAATGCGAACTTCATCCAGGTAAAATAATTTGAATAGCCTGCAATTATAGTCAATTCAACAATTTATTAATAGGGATGGAAAGGAGAAAGAACTTATATTGCCTCTAAATGTCCGAGCATAAATACAAAATCTGACTTTTGGTTGATGATTTGGAATGAAAGTGTTTCAATTATTATTTCACTCTCAGGGGATACATGCCCAAAGGTAATATACCATTTATCTAACAAGGGCTATTTTTTTTATAAAAAAAAAAATTATAGGAAGAAATTGGTATTTACTGGTCTGACGATATTTTCCATGATGAATCCACAAATATTAAAATTGAATTGCAGTCCACGGAAACATATACTGATTACATTGTGAGGAATTTTGTGGTTTCTAAACTTGGAGTAGTGCGACAGGTTGCACCAATATTTTTTTTTTCTGTTTTCCTGTTTATAATAATATTATTTTAGGTTAAACAATTCAATTTTATTTCATGGTCAAATTATGACATTCCAACGTTTCCGCTGAGTTTCTTCAACTTTTTAAAAATAATTGCTAACATTGATATAGACAATTGTTCAATAGTAGTTCACTGCAGGTAATATCCTAAACATACACTCATAGTTAAATACATTTATGTAAGACACAATTAATTATACAGCGATGGTATTGTTCGAACTTGCATCTTTATATTATGTTACAATTTCTTGCACAATGAAGATGAAATTGTGGATGTTTATAAATATTTTAAACAAATTCGGAATTGCCGTCCATTTGCAATCAGACAAATAGTAAGTATGGTTGCTATTGAATGCATAAAGATTACATCAGTTATAAATTTCAGATTCAATATAA
Organism: Othius punctulatus; assembly: GCA_951805005.1. NCBI lineage: Eukaryota > Metazoa > Arthropoda > Insecta > Coleoptera > Staphylinidae > Othius > Othius punctulatus. The sequence goes on along the minus strand of OX638139.1, from coordinate 33,389,583 downwards.
GTTTATTTATTTCATATTGGACGAAATTATTAATGGAATAAATACTAGTGTGGCCGTTAATACGTTTTTGTGGAAAGTACAAGAGTTGTATACTAAAAACAAGGACATTCATTTTAAATACATAATAGAAAGACAATACATATACAAAATATTATATTCACGTAAGATTATAGATATATTTTTTAAATTATTATCACAAATTTAGCATTTTCAGAATTAATTACAAGTTACGATTTAGCAGATGTATCTGTTATTTATGGTTATCAAGACGAATATAAAATGTTTTGCACAAAATATCAACCCATAGAATTATTTTCTGATATTTGGCAATTAGTATTTACACAACAAATAGGAGTTATAATTGTACTCCAGGACATCGATGAGGTTAATTTAAATATAATATATTATGTCAAATATTAATTATTATAATTATATTTTCGTCGTAGGTACGCCAAAAATTCTGGCCAGAAACTGACAAACCGTTTGTGTATCATAATTTAAAAATACATATGATAAATTGTAGTACTCAGGAAAATGTCAAAATTTACAAACTAACGATAAGTGCTCTTAATAAGGTATGCAATCATAATAATCGTGTATCTTCATATACTGTTTGTGCTACATTTTGCAGAATACGATTCATGCGACTTTGTTGTATTTCAACTATTGGAAAATAAGCCAAAATGTGCCTCTAAGTGTAGAAACCTTTTATAAATTATATCGCTGCTACAATTTGGTAAAACAACCCGATTCAAATGTTCTTCTTAACTGCTAGTAAGTAGTGTCTGCTATTATTTTATATTGTTACTAATTACGATTCACTCACTACATTTTTATTTGCAGCGATGGTTTTACTGCAAGCGGATTATTCGCAACATTTAATTTGCTAATACAAAAGTTAAAATTTGATAAGTTATTCGACTTGTGTTGGGCCGTGCTAAGCATTAAATACCATAACCAGAATTTCATGGATAAAATTGTAAGTTTTCGTGAATGACTTTGGTAATTAATAACATTAGTAATCATATTGCAGGAACAGCATAAATTTCTTTATTCTTTAACTAAATTCCATTTAGAGTGCATAGAAAATGATATAAGTGATCACCAATATGAAATTGTAAACGAGCACTCTATATCAACTTATGATATTTTAGCCAATATTAATTCATGAAGTTACTTTTATAGTTTATTAAAATAGTGGTGGTGGAAGTGCATTAGTTAAGAGTTAAGAAAGTATTGTGTAATCTGAAATAAAAACATGTATAAACCATAGATAGCAATTTTATTGAATTATTTTCTAACCAATGAAATCGTACTTTATAAGATTTTTCATTTGTTCCTGTCCGATCCTTAATCACTTCTCACAGATGTTCTCACAGAATACTAAATAATAAAAAATATTATTGCATTATAATAATATTATTATTTGATCATTATTTATTGTATATGTATAATAAAAAGGTTATCGCACCAAATAATTGTTATCAAAATTGTTCAAACCTATCCTTTGTCATGTTCATAGTAAATAAACAGAAAAATAAAGAGCAAGTACTATTTGTCTTAATTATAAATAAGTAATTAAAGATATATATATATATATATATTATATAAATACGAGTGTGGTTCGATAAGTACTTAAACTGTAAATGACAGCACTCGCGACAAATTCGTTATTTAACAATTAGCTTCATCCTTCAGTATAAATAAAATTTGATTCGGTTTATTACTTTGTTTTTGGGATACAGTCTATCAAAACAGACAATACAGTAAATGCATTTGTATAAAATGACAAAATAATAAGAAATTCATGCATGGTTTCGTTGCAGTTCAAAAAGTACTTTTGAACTGGAAAACCAGCCAAGGATTTTTTACAGCATTTATTTTGATGGACTGTTAAACAAAAGCTATGCAACATACTGAACTGAAATTTTACATGTACTCGTTTAAATGATGTCAAATGGGAAAGATCAATTTTTCCTATTATTATTTTCTCCTCTTTCTCTGTCTTTGGCTTTCATCTCTGGCTTTTATATTTTTCCTCTTTCTTCTTACCCTCTTTCCTACATAAAAAAGAAAAAGCTCTGTTTCTGAATGTCTCTGATATTTTGCCCATTATTTCACATTTCGAACAACTTTTCTTAATAAATTTTTGCTGGGTCTATAAAAATTGTACTTTATCTCAGAGAAAAAGAGTGATATTATCACTGCTGATCCCCTCTTGTGTTAAAAAAATCTAAATTGTATATAAAATGTCTAATATTAGTTTCAAACAAGGCAAGGCTGAACTGTTAAATATAAATTTCCATTTCGAAAATTTTTGGTGCATTATACCTATCGTTAACTCGATCCTTGTACACATGTCATTCATAAATAAATATACTGTGTCGAAACTCTGTATGGAACATGATTAGATAAGCAATGCATCATTATCTCTTAGCCAATACTATATTTCTAGTCACCTTGCCGGCAAGTCTTATTATTTGCAATGTCCGCTTTTAGAGTAGAGCACCTACTCATAAACCTTGTTAATATGGCCATACTGTAGGGCAATAGAAACGAAGTAAATTGTGACACATTCCGATAAGATCAATTTTTATAAACTAATATTGAGTTGGTAGAAACTGATAAAGATTCGAATTGATTAGATTAAACTTAATTTGTGTAGCAAATTAAATATGAATTGAATTGATGTAAGAATGATCGATAAACATGAAGTAAGTTAAATTTATATATTACTGAAACTAAATTCATATTGATAATTGAATTGCTTTTTAGGGTCAATTATATTTTGAGATTAACTGCATCGTTATATGTGACGATTTTATGTCATGCATTTGAACCAGATATTACACTATTAATCGAAAAACTCGATGACTGCCGGTATAATCTGACCTGCGTGGCTACCGGTGATGAGACATTAAAATCTGCACTTACATGGATACCAAATGATCTAAACCAAAATATTGGAGTAGGTAAATATCCACTCTGAAATATTATTATTAAAGCTAAATGATTAAAGGCAATTAAAACAATATGTAATAGATTTATCATGTTGTCAATAAATACTAACATAAAAATTATCTCACAATTTTGTATACAGAATCGAATTATACAGAAGGCTCGTTTATTGACAAATTCACGAATAATAATAATCGAACAGAAAATTTTAAAATGGCAATAGTCAATTCATTGGATTTTTGTTTACCACCAGTCTTTGATCATCGTTGGGAAGGTAAACTTAAATATGCCTTTAAATACAACCAGTAATAGCAATTTCATCGTTCACAGGATTTAAAACGTACTTGAGCTCAAGCAGTCAATCAGTTATTATCATATCTGGAGGACGAAATGTTTCCGTAATAAATTTGTCTATACTCGCCAACGACATCGTCAGTCTTAAGATGAATATTGAAACCGCAAACATTTCAGTAGATTTACGTCCCAACGTCAAGGAAGCAATATTTTTAGATGAAAATGAAAAAGCGTCAACCGAGAAACCGGAAGTAAGAAATCTAAAAAAATATGTTAAATACCTGTGTGTATAAATATGATTTTTTATTAAATATTCAGGAACAAAGTACACGTAATCCATATAATGTAAGTGAATATTGTCCATATAGAGGTAAAACTCATTAACTAACATTTTTACCTAGTACTTACCTGAATTTGTTTATCAGAGAAACAAAAAACGACATATGTAAACATGTTTAATTAATTTTTGCTTAAAATGTTACTTATTGAGTTTATTCTCTACCCGACGATATATAATAATAACTTATAAAAATCATGAAAGGAAATATTTCATACAGGGTTCAGTATCATGGCAGCACTACAGAATTATTAAAAGACATAATAAATATGTCGTTCAAACATATCCATATGATGATTCGATGAGATTTGTTGAGGGTGCAGATTTTCAGATAGAACAATTAGTATTTGCATGTGAACAAAATGCTCACTTAAAAATGCATGACTGTAAGTTGCTATAATCATATTAATTTTTATACTAAGTAATAACTTATTTTCTACCTATTTAGATACTTTTCTAAAGCCAGATGCAAATACAGATGAAAATATCTTTCAGGAACCAATTTATGTCAATAAAAGCAAATGCATATCATTTTTTCTATTTATTCCACAGGGATGTGAGTGTGTAATAGATTTAAGATACGCAGATGGTACTATTCTAATTAGCAAGGTCAGTTACTATTATTTTACAATATTACGATTTTATTTCAATGGAAGTCATTTGTTTTCGTCTTTCGGTCCTGGCCTTAAGATTTATGGATGATGATTAACAACTCGGATTAATGGTATTGGGAGATAAATGTGTGTTTTGTTGTTAAAAGTTGTCAATTGATTTTCTTAATTTAATATTAGGCTTTTGATTTATAGACCTACAAAGGATCATCAAAATGGTTCCAAGATAAATTATATAATTCCAGCTTTAACGGTGCTAATGAAATATTTATACACATAAATAACAGTTTGACTGATTCAAATTGTAACATGATCGGAATTGATGATGTCCGTATCTGCAGCATAAATGGTGATTTCGAAGCTATAATAAGATTGCAATAATTAATGTTATTTTGAATATTTTCAGAAACTAGAGTCAGTTCACTTCAAGTTTACAATTACACTTTTGATAATAAGTGTGAAAGTATTATACAAAATTATAAAAATACATCCAATACCCCAATACCCAATACTGAGCCAATGCTAAGCAAGAAACCATTAGGTGAAGTATTCGGCACTTATCAAAATATTACTTGTAGCAGTGTAGGTAAAGCACAATTTTGCAAAAAGCAAGTCATTTGTAACGCATTACAAAAGTGTTATTGTGCAGCTAACTATTCAGGCAAATGGTGCGAGAGTAAGTAAAAACAAATAAAAACTCTTATCATTCAATAGTAATAAGACAACAATTTTGTTAATAATAATATTCACAGACGATTTGGTCGCTAAAATTTTTGATACATTTTATCGTTGAAATATTTAATACAAACTGTTTCAATCATTCGATCATTATTGAGATTTAAACATACATTCGTGTATAATCATTCAATCAGAAAATATAATAATTTTGAATTGGTATAAATATTATATATCCTGTAGCATTAATCTTAATTTTCAATATTTTCGTTGGACCAGTTAAAATATCATCGAAGAAAATTTCAACGGAATATATTGATCTTCAATTCGACGGGTTGGAAAATTATCAAAATTCGAGCTGGTATATTCAACAGAGTGTAAGTAATCGAGTAAATACGATTCATATATTATAATACTTAATATTCATTTTTAGAGAATCAAGAATGAAGTGGAATGGAAAAATAGTACTACAATATCAGTGGATCAAATGAACACGTATCGAATTAAAAATTTAAACCCGAACACTCCATATTGCTTTAGGCTAATGTCAAATGTTTCTAATTCAAATTTTTATAATAGTGGAGAATACATAAAAGTGAGAACGTATAGATGCAAAGGTAAATTTTATATATCATTTGCCGAATCATAAAAATATTGACGTACAACTTTTAGGATTAAATGAAAATAATATAAATGTCAACACTACATCGTCAACTATTGTACTAACTGCAAATTCAAACGATGATGAAAATGAATGTTCGTTTAAACTTTATCATATTATTAAGGTAAACGGAAGTGATTACAATGAGAACAAACACACTATAATCAATTTAAAACCATATACCACCTACCAAGTTGAAGTTATATTAAGAAATATATCCCTCGGACTTCCAAATGATCCTTTAGAGCTTTATATTAAAACAAAGTCGAGTAGTAAGTATGTTTTATCCTTAGACTATTATAGAGCATTGATTCAATAAAATATGCCATCCTCTGTGACCAAGTACTTGCCAGCTTGCTTACTACCGCAGAAGTCCTGTGTTCAAATCCCAGTAATCGAGTACAGTTTGTTTTCAAATATTAATACAAGACGCATGGAAGTGGCGGAATAGCACCAACGAAATATAATTTGTAACTTATAACTAATTATTTAAAAAAGGCTTGAACATGTAATACAACACATATATATTTTAAGTAATGCCAGAATTTATGTATTATTTGAAAATTGGGGATTTAAACTTAATTTTCATCCATTTATTTTACTATATCAATACCCCAGTTCAATGGTGTAATGAGTCGAAAAAATCATTTCTGAGATAATATCATTTAATAGACCGCTAGTTTGGCTGACAGGTTAGAACGCTTGCTTAGCATGCACGAAGACCTGGGTTCGAGCCCCAGTACAGGTAGTACATTTGTACTGAGAAACTAGTGCCATTCGCCGTTGGGAGCTCATTAACGGCACTCTAGAGATCGGGGGCGAATTTCTAGAGTAACAAGCCCTAACTCAATACACACACTTACACAAAACACACGGTAGAAGGACCCCCGTTGGTCGATAGCCAGTTAGGGATAATATCCCTAACAAATACAGTCACTACTACTATCATTTAAAGAAAATCGTGAAGTCGTCGCTTCCATACTGTAACAGCAACTTAAACGTTCTCCTGAAAGGCTCAACTTATTACTCTATTGAATAATAGAGAATTAACAAATGTTGCTTTTGTATGGTATGATTAATTCAAAATTTATTTTTTCTACAAACACTATTAAAAGTTGAACTTTTAACACGGCATACTTCAATTAAAATGCAATATTATAGAGAAATAACATAAGTGTGTTGAAAGTGCTTTACTTTTAATGCTAGTATTAAAAGTAAGCAGCAAATAATCTGTCAAAATGACATGTGACATGTGACATGTGACATGTGACATGTGACATGTGACAAAATGACAAATGACTAATAAAGATTGTTTATATATATGACATGTATTTAATCAAAAATAAGAAATAACATAACAGAGTTAAGTAGGTGCAAACTATTTTGAAATACTAATATTAATAGTGCAATTCTTTCGGTGGTTCACATTCTTCATTATTAGAATTCATAATGATGATTTAAGATATAATTTCTTGTTTGACAACTATGTCATACAATATGAAAACTAGATTTATTTGTTTTATAAATTCCACAGACTGACTGAAATGTCAATATTTTTAAAGAACTTTATTGTGCCTTTAAAGATGTTATTACAACAAATATTGTATGATATGTGTAATAATTCGTGGGGTTGCTTCGCTCGCTTCGCTCATTCCGCAAACTTTCCCCACTCCCAAAATAAAATCTCACTTTTAGCACTTATATCATAAATAACTATTATATTGTTCAATGTACAGTAAACTTGTAGATGAAAATGGTAAAATGGAAGGGCCGGCGAATTATTGTGAAGTTGATTAGAAGGTATCCATAGTAGGTATCCAAATTAATTTCCAATTAATAATCCAACAAAATTTCGTTGTGGAACGGCGGCCATCTTGAAAAAACCTTTACTCTCGATTCTCACCTCCTATTAGTCAAATTTATTAATTTTTATTAAGTTTTCTCAACTTTTATGTGAGACATTATTAAATTGCTAATTAGAAAAAAAGATTATAAATTGTTTCTTTGGCGATGACAAAGGCGACTGCGATGACTTTCACCCGTTGATATCGACGAAGACTTTGCCTATGATTCTAAAAGTGTAAAAGTCGACACAAAGCAGATAGAAGATAATATCTATTATCATAAAATGAATATACCTGGCCGATCGGCAGAAAAAGGCAGAAATTCGGATAATTTGTCGTCAGATGTTCACGGGCAACCGGAAACATGATCTCGAACATGTGGATTAAACAGTTATAGATTTTATGTTTTATTGAACAAATCTGTGTTGTATTGATTATTTCTAAATGAACAAATGAAGTGTTTATATTTTAATATAAGTTAAAATAAGTGTTATCAAATTTTAGTTCCCGGAGAAGTGCAAAACTTAAGAGTCAGCAAGTCCTCACATACTGTAATTGGAACATTTAATCCGCCTTCTAATCCGAACGGAATTATCACTCATTACAAAATATCATACCAAGTAAATACAACAAAAAAATAAATAAAAACCATTAAAATTAATTAATTTTTGTTTTCAGTTAATACAATACCTTGCTTGTAGTGAACAACATGTATCCGAAGCGATTACAATTTATTGTAACGAAAGTTTCGTTCCAAATAAATTCAACTTTTCTTTACAAAAACTTTCCCCCTTTTCAATATATAATATAACAGTTCAGGCAGTAAATGATGTTGGGCCAGGAGAATCAAAGAACATTACAGTAGAAATAACTCAATCAGGTATAATTATTACATGAAATAATATTTTTTTATATGCATTTTATTTTTAGAAAAAATACGTGATGCGGAGATGTTACTGTATTATGATGAAGGGAGAATTGTTTTTCCCAATTGTACTCTAATTCAAGGTCCATTGAATTATGTAGTAATATTCACTTGTCTTTCTTGCAAGGTGAATAAAACTAACGAATTGCAATTTTCGTATGAAAAGACACAATTATTTTTTTCAAAGTTTAAACTGTTGAAACCATTTACAAATTACACAGTAAATGCTACTGTTAGTAGAAATGAAGGTGTTCGACGACAAATTGAAATATTTAATATAACAACATTGCCCAGTAGTAAGTACATATACTATGGGGGTCCTTATAAAAAATGGGGACGCTCCTAGGCTGGCTCGAATCAGTGAATAAACTATTCTGGATTTTTTCAAATTTTTATTTTTAACCCTTCCTAACCCTATTTAATTAAGATTTTTTTTACTCAATGTGTTTTTTTGACAGCTAAATTTTTCAAACAAAAGTTGTAGGAAATATTTCCCCCTACAAAACGAAAAAAATATATAATAATAATTAATTAATAGGAGACGAGAATAGGAGAGCCCTTATTAGTTTGGTTCTCTTATTGATCGAATTTAATAATTTTAATTTATTTTATTTTTTTTGTAGTGGAAAATATTCCCTACAACTTATGTTTGAAACATTTTTCAATAGCTGGCAAGGAAAATAAAAATAGAACCAAAATTTTGTAAAAAATAGGGTTGCGAAGGCTTAGAAATAAACATTTGAAACAATTCGGGAATTGTTTTTGTATGAATGGGAACTGGTTTAGGGGGCGGGGGTCTACTTAAATTTTCGCAAAAAAGCTATATAATGGACCGCCCTAATATATTCATAAGAATGATGAATATATTTGTTAATAAATCAAATGACTTTAGGGCCAAATCCAGTACGAGAATTAGAAGTTTATTCTAAAAACACTACTTCAATACAAATCCGGTGGAGAATACCTCACCCTCCCCAAGGAATCATTGAAAATTTTCTCATAAAATGTTGTACAACCGAATTTTGTAGCAATAACACGAATATTTACACTTGTAAATTATGGAGTAAATATAAATGTGGAGAATGTATCGGTGTATTAGAACATTTATCATACAATATTACAGTAAGTATGTTACCGTATTATTATCAAATTTATATATTATTACTCTTAGGTATCCGCAAAACATGAAGACATTGATGAGAGGGGTTTAGATGTACAAGTCGTTACTAAAGCTGAGGAAGAAAGTAATTGCAGTACATACTTATGTATCAATAATACTAATAGACATATTACAAATTATTTACAGTTTCTGCGGAACCCATGGACTTTAAAATGATCAATCAAACGGAAGACCATTTTTTACTGCAATGGACGCATCCAAATATATCTAACGGTCCCCTTAAATATTTCGCAATAAACGCCTCAGTTATAGACACAATGAATGAAAGTGAATGTCACACAATGAATTATACATATCCTATTAGTGAGGAGATGGCAACATATGTGCACAATGTATAGTATTACAATTATTATTAAGAGATTAAAACAATAAGTAATGTCTATTTCAGATTTCAGAACTCTGTCCATCTACGACTTACAATTTAACAATTCAAGCGGTTAATAGTTTTATGGGAAACGTAAGCAATGGTATTCAAATTGTAGTATCACCAAAAACTCCAACAATTAGTGAAAAATTCAAACTAGTCTGTAAAGAAAATTCTTGCATGCTTAAAATTCCTGTGATTAATAATATTAATAGCAAATCCAAGTAAGTGGAATGGCAATAAATATAATCAAGACATTTATTTTGCTACTTTGTTGCAGATTATTAATAAAAATACTAACGAAGACAAATAGTTCCAATAGTAATGCACGATATATCAATCCTCAGCATGTACCTGAAATATTTATAATTTCTAATTCTTCAATAGATTTTTCAAATTTCACTAACATCTTAAATGCTAATGAGGAAGATATAATGTTAGTAGTAGTCAATCGATATAAGGATATCGAGATTTCTTCGAAAGCTTCCATAATTATGGCAGAAGTTACTGAAACTGCAAGCACAAATTACGTTTACGTATTTCTCATTGTAGCATTTTTATTAGTGACTACACTAGTGATAATTGTAATACTATATCAACTTAGGTAAGCCACGTAGAGAATATATAGATTGTAACGGGTGCAACTAAATGCATTGACAATATTACAGTTAAAGGGATACCTAGTAATACCTACTGTAACAAAAAAAAAAAACAACACAATAGTATATTACATACCGAGCGTGGAAACGGATTAATACAGCCAAGTGCTTCTTTAGATGACCGAGGCGCAAAGCGCCGAGGGCAGCTATATGCACGAGGCTGGAATTATGTTTCCCGCGAGGTTTGTATACTATTTCACTCACAATCTAACATGGTTTATAAAAATTTAATAAATTATTTCATCAATAAGATCTGTGAAATTGTTGCCAAGGGAAAATAGCAAATTTGTCATTTTGACAGAAACATTCTTTCGACTTCTAACACTCGGTGATATAATTTACAAGAAAACGTAACCGTCAATATTAATTGTTCTAAATAGTTTAATACTGGTCTTAGTTTACTTTAAAAGTTTTGTGATTTATCAAAGTGACAGTGACACTTGCTAGCTGGGAAAGTGTATTCACGGCTAGCTGGGAAGTAAAATTATACAATGAGTCACTTCCCGACCGCTTTAAAAGGCATATATGCACATATTTTCAACTGATTGTGAGTAAAATAATATATTATCGCTGTTTGTGTGAATTGTGCATTGCAGTGTCGTTCATCTAGCGAATGTTTGCATTAATTTATATCTAATATCTCTCAACATGCTATTTTATAACAATACATTTCTTATTTTTCATGTATTGATTTAAGCGTTGAGTGAACAAATCTCTAATAATTGCATACATGTTGGGTTATTTTAAGATACATTTCATTCTAAAAAGTGTCGTAAATTTAACAAGTGCAACAAGCTATGACTGACTTCATCAACGAGTAACGCGGCACTTGAAGAAACTAAGTTTCAATTAAAAATGGCAAACACCCTGCAGTTTTATAAAAGGGCGAAGTTTGCAACACACTTTAATATGAACTTTTTATCTGAACTAACCCAACAAATGATGTTTTAAAATATGTCCACGTACTTAGGACACACTCTGTACGCACAACTTCATTCAATAATTTAATGTCATTAAAAAATAATCTAGTGCTATTGTCATTTTTTATTGTCAATTTTTACAGAAAAAAATGTACTTACCAATACGACGATGATAAAAAAATGGAAGAAAGCGTCCATCTTACGCCATTTATTCCTCGTTTGATTGTCAAAAGAAACGACCTGAAGACTACTTTACAGAATCTGAAATTGGGCAGCAAAGAAGAAACGATTTTAGACACCGAATTTAATGTAATAATAATAATATATTGAAACATACAATATCAATATGCAAGAAGTTCTACACCTAATCATTGGTGGTGATAGGACTCTTGCCAAATTGAAAAACGTAAACAATTTTGCTGATATATTTTTATTTTAGAATATCGACAACTCGGTTTTATTACAACTTATAGGCAAGTTGCCGCAGAATGTTTCCAAAAATCGCTACAAAAACGTAATACCTTGTAAGTGCTTAAAATTAATTACATTTAATTTGTTTATTTTTACAAAGTTAAATGATTTGGCTTTGAAATGAAATGTTATTGCGGTTAATTGCATAAAAAATTATACTGAAAAATGACATTTTTATAATCACGCTAGTTTTTGTAGTAATGGTATACTCAAGCTTTTATTTATGACATTACAGGCATGATTTTTTTGGTGATGTTCTGTTCGTGCTTTGAAATATACAATTGTTGAACGATTTTATTGATTATACCTCTTGAATATGCAATACTTTGTAATTACTTTGTAATTATAAAAATTCTTGATCTTCAATTTGTGAAATTCCATTCAGTTGTTAGAAATATGTGGAAAACCAAAATCCATAGATTTTGTTGGTACACTATAATGTTTGCTAGTGTTGATATTTTCAAACATCCAAATATGCTGGTGATATTTTCTAGGTATCGCATAACTTCAATACTCATATTTACCTGGTAATTTGTGTCGTGTTAACAAAAAAATAATTTACATTCAATTTAATGCGTTGCAAGTATAGAAAAAATATTAAAAATATTGTTGGATTTTTTTTATATTTCACAATTCGTTCTCTAGAGAAATTATTTTAAAAGTCTGGAACGTTGGAATATGAACTGGTCGTTAGCAAAGAATATGACTTTAAAATTGTACTTTAATTTTTGTACCTCTATCAAGTTAATTTTTAGTTGATTGCTGTCGTGTTGTTCTCTTAAACTCGGAGTGTGAAACAAACTATATTAACGCTAGTTACATCAAGGTATATATTAAGATTTTAAATAATTATTGTATTTTACATGTTGATTATGCACCTAGGGCTTCAATGGAAATAAGTCGTACATAGGCACACAATGTCCAAGTCCGGAAACTGTGTATGATTTTTGGGCAATGATCCTGCAGGAAGAAGTTTCAATAATTGTGTGCTTATCAATACTATCAGAAGGAGAGGTAAGTAATTATATAATATAGATATTATACCATCGCGGTCTTAGCGAGTATAAAGATTCAGAATTTTCTTCGTATGTAATTATTGTTGCTCATTTGATTAATGCTGGGGAGGTACAATTTGAAGTTTAATTGACTAAATCAATCAATGTTGGTGTGTTTCATTGCATGGATTGCCACAACAATACAAATAATTATTATTTATTAACTTAATAATATATTTCAGCTAAAGATGTTTCAATATTGGCCACATGATTATACCCACTGCTCTTTCAAAAACATAACTATCATACATAAAACTACTGACATATACTCAGATTATTTGGTGAGAAACTTTGAAGTATCAAGCGGTCCAATTAAACAAATGGTAATTTATTTAGTGCAAATTCTTATTGTTCTTAACTTTTTGTTCTTAACCAACTAATTTCTTATTAGGTTTCCCAAATGAACTTTATTTCATGGCCTGATCATAGCATTCCAATTTTTCCATTAAGCTTTTTGCATTTTATCAACCACGTTCAAGTTATTGATACAAAAACGGCGCCTATAGTGGTTCATTGCAGGCAAGTATTTTTTTTTTAATTATAACTCAATTAATTAAATATTTGTTTCAGGTAAAATTTTTCACCTTCTCATATTGATTCAAAAATGTTCAGGTTTACCATGGAAGATATGAATTATTTCTGCAACTTATAGTAAAGGGTTTTCCAATAAGAGGTGTTATTTTGATATTCAAAGAAAAATGCCATTTTTTATTATAAATCATCAGATGTTTATTTCATTACAAAGAGGAAGGTATGCCGTTAATAGTGGAAAATAACATCAAGCAAATGACCACCACGGCCACGCTTACAGGACAAAATCCTTTTCATGAAATTTTCCATAACTAAATCGCAAAGTGGCTGCTGTATGTCCTCGATAGCCTCACGAATTCCATCTTTGAGGTCTTGAATCGATACTGGGCTGTTGGCGTAGACCTTCTCCTTCACGTGGCCCCAAAGAAAGAAGTCGCAAGGTGTTAAATCACAAAATCTCGGTGGCCAATTGTGATCACCTCTTCGAGAGATAACACGGTCCGGAAACTTTTCCCTTAAAAGATCAATGGTTTCGTTGCTTGTGTGGCACGTAGCGCCGTCTTGTTGAAAGTGAACGTTGTCCAGATCAATACCATCCAATTCCGGCCATAAAAAATCGTTAATCATCTCTTGATAGCGCAATCCATTCACCGTAACTGTTGCGCCAGCCTCATTTTCGAAAAAGTAAGGTCCAATGACTCCGCCGGACCATAAACCGCACCAAACAGTCACACGTTGAGGATAGAGAGGCTTTTCAACAATAACTCTTGGGTTTTCTGAGCCCCAGATGCGACAATTTTGCTTGTTGACGAAGCCACCGAGGTGGAAATGGGCCTCATCACTGAAGATGATTTTTCGATGGAATTCCGGATCATTTTCATGCATTTCAACGACCCAATCAGCAAAGTCACGACGTTGTTGATGATCGGCCGGCTTGAGTTCTTGTGTTAACTGGACTTTATAAGCCTTAAGACCCAAATCTTTATGCAAAATACGGTGTAATGACGTTTGTGGAATACCTAATTCCAAAGAACGACGAGGAATGGACAAACCTGGGTTTTCTTCAACACTTTCGGCTACAGCAGCAATATTCTCGGCTGTTCTTGAGCGACGTGCACGGGTTTTATTCTTCTCATCACTAACTTGTCCCAACAGCTCGAATTTTTCCACCAATTTCTGTATTGCGGTCCGACAAGGTGCTTCACGACGACCCAAAAATGTTCGAGTTTTACGAACCGTCTCTGCCAAATTTTCACCATTTTTATAGTGAATTTTAATAATTTCAATGCGTTGTTGAAGCGTGTATCGTACCATTTTTATTAATGGCGTAGTTTCTACTTGTCAAATGCCAAGAAATGACAGCTTCAAAAGTGACATCTACCGAAATAGCGGGCTATTCAAAATAACACCTCTTATTGGAAAACCCGTTATATAAGTTACTTGGTTAATACCATTTTATTTTCCAGAAATGTATTGACATAATTTTTATAGGTTTAGTTATAGATTTATAAATCAATGATGTATCGCCCGAATGATTATATATACAGGGTGTTCCTTAATGACGAGCTAACATTTAAGGGTGTAATTCCTCAAGTCATTTTATGAAGAAAATTTCTTATGAACATATATCCGCAACGGCTTAAATTTTTTGCTACAGGGTGTTGAAATATTTTTTTAAATCGTTATTTATTTTAATATCTCTATTCATAAAATATTCGGTTGGAGCTTGTGAAATATTAATACTCTAAGAAAAATAACAAATTATCCTTTTTCACAACTAAATTTATTTCTCTAAATGTACATTTCAACCACTACGTGGTCATCTTCAGTAGCACATTAGTACAAATGTCTACTGAAGATGACCACGTAGTGGTTGAAATGTACATTTAGAGAAATAAATGTCGTTGTGAAAAGGGATAATTTTAGGACATAGGACATTAGTACAAATGTCTACTGAAGATGACCACGTAGTAGTTGAAATGCACATTTAGAGAAATAAATGTCGTTATGAAAAAGGATTGTTTGTTATTTTTCTTTAAATCTCTATTCATATTGATGAATAAATTTTGAACACTAAATCTAGTTACTATAGTTACATGGACACCACTGGTGGAGCGATAGAATAGCTTTTCTAACTAAAATTTGTGGTTTATATCCAACTAACGCATGCCAAAATTGAAAATAATATCTTAAGTGTTTTCAGAGAAATTAAAAAAATAAGGATTTAAAAAAATATTTCAACACCCTGTAGCAAAAATTTAAGCCGTTGCGGATATATGTTCATATGAAATTTTCTTCATATAATGGCCTAAGGAATTACACCCTCAAATATTAGCACGTCATTAAGGTACACCCTGTATATATATATATATATATATAGTTTCAATCGATAGAATTTGATTAATATTCGAAGGGTATAGTCGTTCCGTTGAGATCTGACAGTGACTCATCGCTCTAGATTGCCGGAATTCGACATACGTTTCTAATTTCATTCACTCTATTAAATTTGCATTAAGCATGCGAAGGAACATAGAAAACGCGATTCTTTCTTCGAAAAAACATCAGTCATTGTCAGCTGTCTTGAGGACTATAGACATAAAATTCGCACGTAAAATAAAAGTAAAAACGCCGAGAAAAGAATCTATTTCTTTGCGTTAGTAATCAGCCATAGTAGCAAACATAGGTCATTATTATACCAACCAAGGAAATAAATCAACACATTTTTTTGCATTACAGTTTTTTTTGGATTTATTGCATATTCTTGCGCCTCGTTAATCAGAATATATTTAATTTCAGCGCTGGTATAGGACGTACAGGAACTTTTATAGTATGCGACAACTTAATTCGGACCAACGAATTAATTCTAAATGTATCAAAATCCCTCTCAGATATAAGAAAATGCCGCCCTTATTTAGTATCAAGAATTGTAAGTATTAGTTATAATAATCAAACAGCGTGTAATAGATAAAATCACATTTTCTGGCCCAATTGCTATATTTTGCATTGTATTTCATTAACCACCGTATTTCGTTGATTTCAGATCCAATACAAATTTATTTATTACGTACTAGATGAATACATAAATGGCGACACAAAGTATGTAGAAGTGGACAAAGTCATGCAAATGAGAGAAAATGAACTTCGCACGTATTCTACTGAAAACTATAACTACGTCAATGATAGAGAATACGCTTACAAAATCTTATTTCAACGTTAGTACAATGCAGGGCTGATATATGAGAGGTGTAACATAATTGTTTTAGAACCAGATTTTGCATCTGAAAATAATGCGGTTCATCTGGATGGGTACCAAGGAAGTCATAAGTTTATAATCGAGAATTTGCAAACGCCCAGGAATTTTGAAGAAATTTGGTTGGGAGTTAGTAGATACGATATTACTACAATATTAGTGCTTCAAAAGATAAATGGAGTAAGTAGTATTATAAGGGTTGAGGTTGAGATCAACAATCAACGAGCTCAAATAACCAGTCGAACACAAACGGGTGTAGTTGATTTCTTGTAGACGAATATATATATATATATATATATATATATATATATATATATATATATATATATATATATATATATATATATTGATAACTATACTGAATGATAAATGCCTATTAAGCCGGAATACCATTTTTGTATATTAGTTTGTTCGGATTATAGCTTAGACGCTCTATTTGGACGTTACTTACCAAAGAGCATTTCACCATACTTATTTAGGGAATTATTTTTCTCTATTTTAGGCTGACACATTCTGGCCACGGGATACTGCTGAAAAACACATGGACTCATTTGTAATCACATTGTTAGATTGCAACGATAATGGCCAGTTTGTTACATATAATCTGCAATTCAAAGAACGCAATAAGGTTTGTTCTTTTTATTGCTTTGGTGTATATTATACTATTACTATTGTAGGCTGCAAAGGAGATACAGTTATTGTATTACAAGGCTTGGAATCCTGAGCATATTATTCCTGCAAATATAGAGAGCTTCCATCATTTTTGTTCCTTTTACGATCAATCGCATGTGTCAGAAAATTCCAATGTAATGCTGAGCTGCCAGTAAGTGAACCTTCTTTAATTTGATTAACTTTCAGATATAATTTCCAATGCATCATAATTTTATCAATTTAAAAAAATGTCATTTGTCAAAAATGACAAATTGTCAAATTTGTCATTTATGGTATTAATGAGACTTTAGTTAGTTATTTAATTTTTAATTAATTAATTGTGTATATCATTTCATGTTTTATCATTGTGTATATTTCATCAGAAAACTACGTGTTACTTGTCTTAGATGAGAAATTTATTTTTGTTTGCAGCAATGGCAGTACGGCTTGTGGGCTATTTATAGCTTACGATTTGGTGGTGAAAAAGATGCGAGTTGATAATGTCGTTGATGTTTGCTGGGCGGTTCTGGGCATTAAACCACATAATCCCAAGTTTATGGAGAGACATGTGAGTCAATATAGCATTTTCACTACAAGCACGATTAATTTTTCGTATTTTAGGAGCAATATAAATTCTTATACCAGCTCGTTCAGTTTAAACTTCAAAATGAGAAACTGCATGAGAACGAATATCAAAATGTGCAATCGGATGAAATCTATCAAAATTTTTGATAGGAAAAGTTTTAGATGTGGAAATTTATCAACTACAAATAATGTGTAATTTTAGCCGTTATATATAGAAATTAATATTGGTTATGGAAGACTTGAATATATTGCTTGAATAGAAATATGTATTAGTTATAGCTATCATAATGAATTGTAATAATAAATAGATATAACAATTTCATATAATATCAATAATTATTATAATTATGTATTGTTTATAAATAAATATACTAATTTATGGATATATACTAATTTAGTATACTGGATACTAATTTATGACAATGTTGAAGATGCATATCAAATATTTTTTGCAATCTTGTTGAAATGTTTCGTAGAATACAAGCAAATAATGTATTTAGAATTTTTTCAAAATTTGCCACCACTTTCTTGAACGCTTTGTATTGTTATTATAATAAGTAGTATACTAAGTAGTATACAAAACATTGTGTAGGTTTTATTATTATTTATTTTAATTTTAATTCGTTAATAATGTTTCGTTATCCAAGAAGTCAAAATAACAACGTGTCAAATTTTTAAAGCAAAACTCCGAGTTTACGACTAGACAATTGAACTTCTTATTTTGACTTGAAGCCTCATTTGGTCTTGAATTACTCATAACATAAATATAAAAAATTTAAATCTTTTAAATGTGTGGGAAAATAACACGTTGGCAGAAATGGCACGCCTGAACCAATAAAATTATCAATGGGCACACATCGTTTATGAGCAATGGTGGTAGATAAAATAAAATAATCTAAATATCGGTGTTTGTCAAATTTTACAACTTCCTTATTGACCATGACAAGATATAATTGTTAAACAATTCATACTTTTACAACAAAACTATTAATAACAGCTGTAATTAAGTATGTTTGTTCATTTGTATAATTGATTCGTTACTTAACGATGGCCTGTTTCTGTTCGTAGCTAAATATCTATGCAGAAAAAGATATACCACCACAGATATCGGATCTTTGTTTATATTTAGATTTCGTACCCATTACTTTTACAACAAAAGTATTAATAACAGCTGTAATTAAGTATGTTTGTTTATTTGTTTAATTGATTCGTTATTTTACGATGGTCTGTTTCTGTTCGTATAGCTAAATATCTATGCAGAAAAAGATATACCATCCTGTGATATCGGATCTTTTAGATTTCACATCCATGTAGGGTTCTTTTTACTTGCACATACCAGCTTAGATTATTTCAATATTTCATGGATTGGTAAAAATTATATTTGATGTACGCTTTACAATTTTCATTAATTATATAAATTTCAAATATTATTGGGCCTGTGAGGATATATCTGTAGCCTTTCGTATATCAGTTAAATATCTTTACTTTTCAGACTAATTACAAATTGTAACATTGTAACAAATTCCTCCCATTTAAAACAAATATGTTCTTAGTAATTTTCTTCTCTATGAGTCTCCCTCATATTTTTCCATCTTATTATCTTTGGTGGTAAGTTCAGACCCACTGGATGCTTGAGGTTTAAATTTGGTAAATGTATATCAATGGAATTAAATGTCATTCCGAGCAACTTTATTATTTAATTACCATATACCATACTTGAATGTATTATACTTTATTCGTAGCAACAAGTATTATTGTAGTACTTTTTTGTAGCAACCACAGTCTTGAGATAATTCGTGTGGTGCTTTCTTTGTATCAATAAAAATCTTAAAATACTTCCTATACGAATTTAAAAGATTAATTATTTAGCAAATCGTTTAAAATTGTAAAACATATAACAATGGTGTTAAAAGTCCTTAATTTATAATATCATCTTTCCTAGCAGCTTTAATATGAAAATTCTTCTATGTGCAATATTCTATTATACTGCATATTTACGTGGTAGCAATTATTTTAAAATACTACTTCTAACACTACTTTCTACATTGCAACTTTCTTAAAATTAATCCTGTACTATTTTTTTTTAACAAAAATATGTTTAAATTTCAATTGTGTTTTCATTGTTGCAAGTTAGAAGGTAGCAACTTCCAACTGCAACAATATTCCAAAATAATTCATATACTACTTTCTTTGCAACATTCAAAATCTCAAATTACGACTTCGTACTTTCGTAGTTCTTCCTATAGGATAAATGATTTGCTAACTCTTTTAAAATGCTAAAAATTAGCAGTAACAATAAACATACACGTTCACACATGGAAACTGTAATTACATTAAATTAAAGTCCGCTGTACCTTATAATTGCAGATATAAATTCGAAACCGGAAAGTGTACTTATAAAACTCATTGAATAAATAACGATTGATAGCCGATAACAGGTATCAGCAGACTGTTATCATGTATCATTTTTGCCTACTAAATATTGTACAATTTCAGTTGGTATGATAAGTGAAAATGAATACAGTGCACGTTTTATGGTAAGCATATACTAATAATGTGTGAACATCACAGTATTTTATTTTTATTTCCCTCCTTTGTCAGTAACAGGTTCACAATTAGTAATATTACTTTCTAGTTAATCAAATATCAAGCGTTATACATCAAATTTTATAGTTTTATCCTGTGTCAAATTCCAATACTTCAACAGTTTCAGTCCGCGGCGCAAAAGCGGCCTAATGCGGTATAGTGTTGCAAACAATTAACAAACAGCCGTTGTGAATCATGTTCCGAAAATTCAACTAGATTTGCAGCATTTGCTAAATTATTTTGAAATAAATTTCAATGTTTCCTTAAAACGACTCTGAAACAGGATGAAATAAAAAACATAACGACATTCGTCCGTGAACTCGTTTTACAGTACTCATTTCGAGTTTCAAGACTCGCCTCCTTCGTCGCCTCGTCTTTAAACGTCTCACTGGTACTGTAAAATATTAGTTCCCGGACTTATAACGTTAATTAGCATTTTGTCAAATCACTTTCACTGTGCACCTTTGCCCAAAGTGAAGAAGATTAAAATGGAATCCTTGTATGGGTATCAAAAGCAGACACAATGCAGAACAATTGTTTTTCCCATTTTTATATGACATATTACATATAAATATAGGAGCAATAGTAAAAAGTGAAAATGGTGTGACCAAAGAGGAATGTAATATCTTGACATTGACAAACTGGGAAGTCATTTGGTAAATTATGAAGAACCTAACGTAATCTAAACCCAATTTAGTCGCACCCAACCTAAACTAGTTTTGCGCACCTTAACGCAAAAATAAACTAATTTAATCTATCGTAACCTATCTCAACCTTTACAATCAATAATATTCCTTCTATACATATGTTACATGTTTGTTTATAAAAATATATATTTTTCCGCTTTTAGTGTATTGTATCTCACATGGTACTCGACTTTTCCGGTTGCTTCAACTACATCACCAACACTTTTGATAGAAAAACTTAACAATGGTGCATACAACATGACTTGCTTCGCCCAAGGTGAAGAAGTTTCAAATAGAATCCTTGTTTGGGTATCAAATCAAGTCACAGAGCAGGACAAATATGATAGTAAGATTTTATATTGAATCTTAATTGCTGAATATTATTTTTTGTATGTTTGTTTGATTGATATTTTGTATACCACCTGTTTCTGATACCAAGACCCAGAGCAAACTACCTTCACGATTATATATCACAATTACTGCTACGAATTTAGATTTTTTCATATTTAGGAATATTTCTACGTGGAACCCCTACTTTCCGTTCATTTCGGAAAACAATCGGCTTATGTTGTTATTTACGGTCGCCCCATTTATTCTGGTGGGGCAACTGATACTCGTTACCAATATAAATTGTAATATGTATGTACAATAATGTATTACATTCAATTAACTTAGACTTAGAGATCATCCATCCAGGGCGTGTGTTGAGACTTAGAAATCCGGAAGAAAACATCAATCAAGAATTTAATCGAAAATCATCGATTCACTACCCGCTTCCTCCTATACTAGACTGGAGATGGAAAGGTAACCTATCACCATTCTGTATGTGATGCTCTATCTCAGATTATGTTGTACATAGATTTGAAAACGCAAACGGGATTGTGCAATGAGAAGCCTCACACGCTTATTCCTGAAGCCAAAAATGTATCCTACTTGCAACTATCTCTAAGGTTCCATTCAAAGGCGGAATTTCAAATGACGGTAAATTCGGAATTATTGTGTGCAGAGATGAATGAGACAGTTTCCAGTGTACAATTTTCATCAAATTGCGTTAGTCCAAACAATACATGTAGAGAACTGGTAATTATATTATGTTCGATTTTTTATATTTTTGTGAGTAAATGATTTCATTGATTTCAGAAACAACCCAGGTGACACATAACTAAATTTGAAATAATGAAATAAAAATTAATTATTGACGAACTAAGATTGTTTCTACTTCAGTTGATATTTTATGCACCTTTAAAATATTGGTTGTTTTTGCGCTCAATCGAAAGAACTACATCTTGTAAAATTCAAATATAACAAAAAGTGAACTTAGGGGATTTCTGGAATCAGTGAATTGTAGTATGATAGTTTAATTATTACTTGTATATGTTGGGGAAATATGAAGTACACAATTATTATTTTTGCAGGATGTTGTAACACCATGGAGACATTATAATATTTACACGTGGAAAGATAAATATTTTGTTTGCAGTAATTGTTCTGATGTTTATAATTACAAATTAATTAAGCATTTTAATTTGCATAATTTGACAGTTATGAGCGATTATTCGATACAATGGAAAATTCATAACTGTAAGTACTAATGAACTAGCAATGATGTTCGTTCTACAAATTTTATATTTATAGACGACATTGTACACGCTGATGTATTAAATTCGAAGATTAAAGAGTCAATTGGTAAGGGCAAAAATAATTGTACGATTCTGTTCTATTATTTATGCAGTACCTGCAAAATACACTTTACAAATCCTGAAATTTTAGTAAGGTTTCGCAATCTCAACGCTTTTATTGCAAAAATTATTATAATTATATTTTAGGATGTGTCAGGCACGAATCGCAATTGGATGTCTATCAATATTCATTCTAACTCCTTCACATATATTTTGAATAATAATAAATCTAAACATTCATTTGTTATTTTTGACCCAAGACCTTGCAATGAAATAGCGCCAAGTAACCTGGCTATTATAAACAGCAATACTACAAATCTTCATCAATCGTGTCAGCTCATCAGCAATTCAACCATAGCTACATATTCAGAACCAAAATATTCAAATGACTCCAGTTGTAGTAAATTAATTAACATAACAAATTGTGACACACATGTAATATGCAATGACAATAGAAATTGTAGATGCTCACAGGGATTCAGTGGAAAATTTTGCGAAACAAAAATTGGTAAGTACATGTTATTATTAGTGAATATTTAAAAATTCCAATGCATCTTAACATATTTCGTTGGAAATTCAGTACAGAGTCTTGTGGCATGTAAAAGGTATGTACCAGCATATAGATCAGGAGAGTAAAGTTACATAAGGGCTGAATTCCAAATGTTAGACTTGATGTACAGTCATGCTCACATAAATCTAGTGCAAGAAATTTGGTTACAATAGCAATTTTATATAGCAATGTCAAATTTCTTGTACTAGATTTATGTGAGCATGACTGTACCTAATGTGTTATCACTCCCTGATTTATCATTGATAGATCATTAAACCGTGATAATCAGAAATGCGTATAAAATTGCAGATAATAATCTTAGAATAAAGTCTAGAATAAGAGTATCGTGTAATGGATGTTTTAATAATATTTGCGATGAATACCAAAGATGCATCGGAGGTTGTAAAGCAAATTTCGTTGGAGAATATTGTGGTAAGTTTGTGTTATAGAAGCAATGCTCCAAACCCTAAATGTGTCAGGATGCAAGATGCATTGCATTGTTTTTCTATCAACACGAACAGTAATTTTATCAACTATTACATAATACCTCACCTGGATAGTTTTTTAGTTAAAAAAATTGTTTTTGTATTCCATTTTGAAATTCAATATACGTGTTAGATCGTGTATTTGGCAAAACAATGTGATAGCAAGTGTATAATAGCACTGCAATAATTGTAATAACAACCATATTCATTCCGGTATTTAGAATCATGTGCAAAAGGTAAATGGGGTCACAATTGTATGTCGCCATGCAGTAACGGCTGTGAAGGAAATATATGTGTTCGTCATAATGGACAATGTCGGTCTTGTAAATATGGATATTTTGGGCTCAAATGTGATGGTTAGTATTTTATAATACAATTGCATTCGTAACTCTAATAAATGTTAATTGTTTGTGATTAGAATGCGCAGCAGGAAAATGGGGAGAAAATTGTACCGAAAACTGCTTTGAAGGTTGTCATGGTAATAAATGTACCCCTCACAACGGGCAATGTGATAATTGCAAATGGGGGAAATGGGGAAATAATTGTACAAAAACATGCAACACCGGCTGTAAAGACAATACTTGTGATTTCTCTGATGGTAAATGTACCTGTAAAGAAGGATATGCAGGAGAAAAGTGTGGTAAATGCAAGCCAGGCAAATGGGGAGACAATTGCCAAGAAACGTGCTTTGAAGGTTGTCAAGGTGATAAATGCCATCGCAATGGCCAATGTGAATCCTGCAAAGCTGGCTATGATGGATCTAAATGCGATAGATGCAAAGATGCGAAATGGGACAAAAATTGTACACAATCGTGCAGCATCGGCTGTAAAGACAATACTTGCAGTTTTCTTGAAGCTAAATGTACTTGCAAAGATGGATATGTAGGAGACAAGTGTGATCAATGCAAAATGGGAAAGTGGGGACAAGATTGTAGCATGATCTGTGGTGATGGATGCATAGATAAACAATGCAATCACAAGACTGGAGAATGCCAGTGCGATTCAATACATGAAGGGAAATTCTGCAAAGGTATGTAGGACAGCTTAGCATAAAAAATATTAATGTTGCAACGTTTGATGTTGAGTACTACACAATAGTAATGCATTATTTTAAATTTACTTTCCAGGAAAATCAAATCTTCTGATAGATTCGGTTTCAGTAAAATGAAATTATTTTTTAACATTTGTACATGTATACAACTTTCAAATCGCATTGAGAGAACTTCAATACTTCAAATATTCTCATACTGAGTAATTTAAATGCAATGCAAACTGTATTGATTCGTTGCATACAGTATATTTTATTGTAAGTAGTGCAAATGCAAAATATAATGTCGCCATTGCCATTTTATAAATTTCAAACAAATCTAGATTTAAATACATTTGAATTCTATTATATTTTTCATTTTCATGTTACTTTTGAACACAATTGGTATCGTAATAGTGATGA
Source organism: Othius punctulatus (assembly GCA_951805005.1). NCBI lineage: Eukaryota > Metazoa > Arthropoda > Insecta > Coleoptera > Staphylinidae > Othius > Othius punctulatus. The sequence goes on along the minus strand of OX638139.1, from coordinate 33,364,176 downwards.
TTAATGATATAATAAAAACTACAATATTTTTGTTTCTAGATTATATAACCTTTGGAGAGAAGCCTTTAATATTAGAAAACAGCACCGGACATATATTGTTTGAATACCCCAAACAATTACAAGGAGACCAACGTGCCAAATTTGAGATTTGGGTAACTAAAACCATCTAATTTATTTTATTGTTATTATTATTATATTATTTTAAATCATGATTATTAGTCTTTCACAAGAGTGATAATGTGAACTACTATGATTTTGATCTCATATATATTGTTATTTCTAGATTAATGGAAATTGGATTGAAGGTGAAAACAATATAAGCAATGTCCAATTTAATGGTTTATCGCCCGATAATAGTTACAAAATACGAGTTTCAATCTGTGTTAAGCAGAAGTGCATACCAAAAGCTTTAGAATTTAATGCTACAACTTGTGCAGGTATTCAAACGTAAAACAAGGGTTAACTAATCCTATGAGTTTATATAAAAATATTTAAATTAAAACTGAGCTAAAAATACTTTAACCAAGCATCTCGTGACTCCGGTGTTCCACATATGTTAAAAACTCTTTTAATTGTGAAAAATGGTCTGACTGCTATTATCATTACTGATTTCATAACAATAGCGATCAGAGCATTTTTGTAGGCATAACAATTCGTACGGAACTTTTGGAGTATAGATCATTTGCCCAATTTTCGTCGAATATTGTACTAATTTTTGGTTTAATTGGTTATTTAGTCATCGCTCTACATATCGCAGACAAAATAGAAAGAAAAATACTTATTTCAAATTTGAAATAATTTTGACAATGTTTATATTTATAGATAGAAATTTTGAATTCGTTAGAAAGGAATCGTCAATTTTGCTAACGTCACATGAAGATAATAAACACATGAATTGCAAATTTGATAACTATTCTATCTACATAAATGGAACAGAATTTAAAAACATATCAACAGAAGAATATACAATAGACCATCTAAGCGCTAATACAGAATCCAAGATTGAGATAAAAAGCAAAAATCGCGTAATTTTATCTGAAATAGTAAGCACTTCAGATACTTCAACTGAGACGAAGTCTGCAAAACTGTACTTCATGCTCTTGTTCCTGATACCAATAGTCATGCTCCCAGGTTTCTTAATATACAGGTATGTAGATTGAAATTTGTATTATGTAGTAATACGCTCAAATCCGTAATTAGGAATAAGGTAAAGAATGGGACGATAAGTGGTGCCGAGTCTGTTATGCTGATGGAAGAAACGCCAGTGTGTTCTCTAGACATTAACAATCAATTGAACATTGTTTTGAAGAGGTCCGAACTGAGTCTCTACCTTAAGGATCTTACGTGCAATGAAGGCACAGAGTGTCTGGATGCTGAGTACGAGGTAAGAAAACATGTCATAAGACAGAAAAATTGAATAATAGTAGATTATTTGATAAGTGAAGAAAAATGGTCGTTTTTCAGAGTGTAAATATATAATTCACGTGCGAGCGCAGAGAGGGAGAGAGAGTAAAATTATTTATTATCCCGGCGCATCCACCAAGTATCATTGTTCTGTTATTATTCCATTTATCTCTAATAGAGATAAAGTTTGCCATCTTAGGTACAGCAAACCTACTCATTGTTATTCGTATATATGTGGTAGTGCTAAATAGTAAGTGTATAGCACATTATTTTGAAATGATTAATTCTGCAAATGCATTTAGTTACGAATATTTATTTCCCCGGCGCATTCGCCAATTATCACACAAGCTTTTAAATTTGCAGTGTAATAGGCATGTGGATTGATTGAGTTTTGTAGGGTGAACCATAGAGATTAAAACATACAAACAAAATTAATATTATTGTTTTTTATTTGTGGCAGCACACAAATACATTAAAATTCTAATTTTGCATTGGAGTAAGTGTTTAATAGTGAAAATGATCGTCAATTGAAATGGTTAAATTAATTATTGCAAAATCTTCAACATATTTTGTGAAATATCCAATTGTACCAAAATATATGAACATGTTGAAAACCATTCATGTGTTGCTTTTATTTTATAGGCAATTAAACTCAGTAAAGGAAACCAGCTAAAGACAGATGTCGCAAAGTTGGAAATGAATAAAGTAAAAAATCGCTTCAACAACGTACTACCAAGTAAGAGTTTTTAAAAATATAGAGATATAAATGTATGTATTTAACAATTTAAAAAAAAAGTTTCCATTAAAAATCTAATTTATCCAAGCTTTCGGGAAAAAAACATGATATAATTCAACAGAAATCAAAACAAATAACACAAAATTAATAAATATTATGTCAATAAATATATATTACAAGTCAAAATTTATCAATTTTATTTAAAAAAAACGTATCCAATAGTATGAATTAAATAAAATTGCGTACAATAGAAATCAAGAGTTATCGATTTTTATGTAAATTCATCATCTGTTTTAAACGAAGTCAAGATTTATCAATTTTCGTATAAATGAATCATCTGTTCTAAATGAATGTATAGCATGGTAATGGAAACAAAAACTAGTATAAAAATAATATGTATATGTATAAAATTTTCAATATCCAATATATGTACATCTAAATTTATTATTTTTATGTAAAATATAATTGTTTCTAAAAAATGTTTCTAAAAAATATCTAGTATCCAGTAGTCTTAATGAATCAATATTAAAAAAGAGTTTGCCACTGAAATCTGGAGTTACCATTCACTCTAAAAATATATCTATTATTCATTATAATTTTAAATTCCACAATTTTGCTAAATTAAAATATAGGTTCCAATGAAAACTCATCAATATGTCTCAGCCGAAACGTACTTTAATTATATACTTGACGTTTTTTCTAAGAAGTTATATTCAATACAAGTTTGAATTTATGAATAGAACTTTGGACTGTTAAATAAAAAATATGTAATGAAACCATACAGTGTACTCTATTCCATTTTTATTTTTAACAAAGTTGGCTCTGTTAGGATGGCAGTATTGTTGGCCAATGTAAAAAGTCACTAGACTTGAAAAAAATGGTTATATTTAAAAAAAAGAAGTGGGCATGTAAAAAGTCACTAGACTTGAAAAAAATTGTTATATTTAAAAAAAAGAAGTGGGCAATGTTGCCATCAAATTGAGTTTAGAACCGAGTAAGTTTTCGTATTTTCATCAATGATTTTTGGCATTTTTTAAATAATTATAAAAACAGCACACTTGGATGATTGAAGCAATAATTTAATTATTTTAATATATGAATTAGGCAATGTTGTTAGAAATCTGACATTTCATTAATTTTTTCACTGTCAGATCATTTTTGTTAATGTTCATGAGTAAAACTTTATAAAATAAAACCACAGCCTTCTTAGTTAAAAATAAAAATGGAACAGAGTTTATGTATCCTCTAGAAGTCTAAACTTATCAATGTAAATGAATGGTATGCAGTGAACACTGTTGCTTTTTGTCAATGGAACTGTGTTTGTCAATAATTCCAACAAAAAAATATACTTTCCAATAAAAATCTAATAATACAAAATATTATAGAGCGTAACAAAAATCATGCACGTAACTTTTTCTGGGGGCTCCTGGGAAATTATTCAACAAATTAGTAAATTTGAAATTTCAATTTTCGGAAATAAACGATTGAATATCCCGTTTAACTAAAATTTATACCTACGCCTCTCAGAGCGCAGTAAATGACTTTCGCCTAAAATCCGTTTGCATTGAAACCATATATTTGCAATAAGTTCATAAATCTTTTAAATGTGCATTTTCTAGTCCCTTTATTAAATATATCAATTTTAGATGATTCGTATCGTGTAATTCTGAATTCGACTGAGGATTACATCAACGCCAGTTTTATAGAGGTATGAGTCCAATTTCAATAATAATCCAACATTGCTAGTTATCTGGATTGGTGTAATAGCGGCACATTTCAGGGTTATCGTGGACCGAAGACGTATATTGCAGCTCAATGTCCAAAGTTAATAACAGCTAACGATTTCTGGCATATGATTTGGCAGGAAAATGTCTCTATTATTGTGATGTTAGCTGCACTCTCAGAAGACAGAGTAAGCAAAGTTATTTAAACTATGTCGTACGCAATGTTTCAAGAATTTCTTAAAGACCGCCATAAAATTTGGGAAATAACGGCGTTTGTGGTGTAGTTTTTAATGTTTTTTCAATTTATTTTAAATAATTATAATTAATATCTATAACAACTTGATTATTGCGAGGAAAATATGCGATTTAAATACTGATTTAATATCAAGTGCTTCCAATTGGGTGTTTAATATAAATATAAAAATAATTAATTAGCTGTTTTTCAATAGAAACACTTTTCGTTGTTTATATCACACTGTTTTTTAAAATTAGTGACTGTAGTTTCGATCACGTTCTGATCATTATCAAACTTAGAGTATAATAAAATACTAATAAAACACCTATTTATACATATCTACAATACAGCTTTGAAAAGTGGGAAGTAAACGAGGTCTGTCTGGTCGTTAATGACCGGACATTCTGGATTACGCTTGGGCTTTTGAATTTCGAGGGACTCAAATAGGTCCATCTTAAGACCTTTCTCGGCGAAATGAATTATCTGCAGTACATCCGTCCCAAAAGATGTAAAGATTAAATGATATTGCCAAACAATTCATCGCAGACTAATAATATATTTTGAAGTTTAAAAATCAGTTATGTATTCCAGTCATAATTGAATCAATTATTATTCTAAGGGGCTAAGTAGCAATTACTAAAATTTACATGAAATAATAAACATTATATCTTTTTTGCACCTCCTTTTTCCGAATTCTATCAGTGTTAACACATGCAACCATTTATAATTATTTCTGCTCTTCTGCCTTATTTGATTTTTGGATTGTTGTTAAATTAATTGTTATGTAAACCTTTTACACACAGCCCAAAAAATAAAAATAACTTTCCTATACTTCTAACTACCAAAAGGGAAATGTATTATAAATGTGTGCAGATATTATTATATTATAACTTGAATTAGTATTCTAAAAATAATCGCAGCAATGCTTAAATTTCAGCAAAAAGTGACACAATATTGGCCGAATGAATACGAAAGCATTACATATAGACATTTCGACGTGCTTCAAACAAGCGCCAAACATCACACCGATTTCATAGTTAGAAATTTTACTATTACAAATGGAAGTGATACGCGAAAAGTGAGTACAATATAAATCTATACGTTATATATTCATTATAAAGACCACCACAAAGTAACAGGAAGAGATACAAATATGATGTAATTATTTTACTTCAAAATTTTGTTACAACATAATACATAATGATTTATTTACCGAGAAAGTAATAAGTAGTTAACTGAATATTATAAGTAGAAGTTCAAATTCCTTGAAAGAGCTCAAACAATCAAGGATACCCCAATCATTTTTGTTTTAGTCTTCAATTTATTTTTTCACGGTTTTTCGTTTGTTACTAAAATATTTTGGATCCCACCTTTTGTTTAATAACAGATCGATTCTAAGTATGCCTCGTTTTAATACATATTTGGAAAGGTTAAAGTACGACTAAATGTTTTATTGATATATGTACAATTTTTTTCTGCAGCTTAGACAATTTTATTTCCCAACATGGCCAGACAATGGTATTCCTCTATTCCCACTCAGTCTTCTCGATTTTATCAAATGCGTTCGTGCTCATGACGCTGAAGAAGGCCCTGTTGTTGTTCACTGCAGGTTCGTACAGTAATAATAATAATGATCTTATTATATTATAACTTGTTTATATATTTATTCATTAATCTAATAGGGGTATCTCATTTCTTAATTGATTTAATAAATAAATTATTTACTTAGATTTCTGACATTAATCATTAATGATTAATGTTATGTCAATTCAATTTAAAAAAGCTTGTACTTGATTTAAAAAAAAAAATAAAAAAAATTAAGTAAATACAATTTTATTTAAATTAATTTATATTATTTTATTTTAATATCACTATTTTCCTAATTTATTATCAAATTTATGGACATATTATACGAATAGTTTAAATGTGGGTATATTAGTGCAAATATTTAACGTCTACTCATAATATCCTCTAGAAATATTAATTCATTCTAATACACATAAAATTTATAATTTTTGCTATAGTGCTGGAGTAGGAAGAACTGGAGTATATATAATGTGTGACCATTATTTACGTACCAGAGAAGACCTTATAAATATCCCGGGGCACTTAAAAAGTATAAGGAATTGCCGTGCCAATTTAGTATCTAATGCGGTAAGATCTTTAAAATGGTAGTGCAGTAGCATTTTTTGTGTGTATATAGTTGCAATTTTTAAGCTTTTATAGTGGCATTCTCTGTGTCTGGTTATCTATTCAAGTTTCTCTAATCTAGAATGTGACTTATAAACAGCCCAATAACACAAAAAATGCCTTAATACTTATATGTTTTGATGATATTTAAGTGTAATTATGATTTTAGATGCAATACAAGTTAATCTACTACATTCTTAACGAGATTATAAATGGTAACGACAGTAAGAATTTAACACTGGAGGTCGTGAAAATTCTGAACGAGCACTTAATTAAAGGTTACGTGAGTGCTGATATGCAATATATCTCCGATAGAAGCTTCACTAATAAAATCTTGTATTTGATGAGCCAAAACAGAAACTATGTCTTGAAAAAAAACAGGACATCTCAGACGGCGCCCAGTGAGTAATCTAGAAACAATTCTAATTAGAATCTCACTAAATGTGATCTACAGGAGGTGAATGCATCATTTATCTCCCGATATACTCAAAAGATGAATCATCCAAGTACATAAACGCTGTATACATGAATAGCTACGAACATAAGAACGGATTCATCTCCACACAGTTGCCTCTTGCCAACACAATTCGAGACTTTTGGAGGCTGGTTGATGAGAAGGATATAAAATTGATAATAGTATTGCAGAATGTATATTCCGATGATTCAGTGTGTTAAACTAATTTTAATATTTTCTTTAATTAATTATATCCTGTTTCAGTCGGTTTTCAAATTTTGGCCATCATATAAAGTAATGGAACCCGTTGATTACCTGAAAATCTCTCTTGACAATACTTGTGATGAAAACAGTTATATTGTGTACAATATAAAAGTTGAACATTCCAAAAAAAGCGTGAGAAATATGTTCGGAGTTATTACAAAATAACAACTTAATTTGGTTTCAGAAAGCTTCAGAAGTGACACTGGTAGAATTCAAATCTTGGCAATGCGGCGAGATCGTGCCGAATGATATCGAAGCATTTTATCATTTCTTCAGGTTTACTAGTAAAATTGCTACATACTCACCTACACTGTTATGTTGCTAGTAAGTTGAAACTTTTTCAAATCAAATCAAATTAAATTAATGTCTAATAATATATTATTTAACGAGGAGTACATTCAAATGATTATACACTCGCCTTCGGCTCGCGCTTTAACATTTATCCTAGTGAGCCATTATGTGCGACTCAAATACGACATCTATGACTTTTTAAATAAAACAATTCTTATTAACAAACTTTTACCAATAAGAAACCAATTGTTAGCAACCAAGGGTACATGTAAATGAGCATGCATGGGTGAATGAAAGATAAATAATGACAGCGTACATACGGAAGCGAAAAAAAAGAAGTGTGAAAAGTGTTACACATTACGAAGAGGCCGCTCCATGTTGTATTATGGACTCATAATATAACCCCTGTTGTATATTGAAGTTATAATACAACTCCTGTTGTATAATGACATCATTATACAACCCCTGTTATATAATGAAGTAAATTATTTTACCACAGTTACGTATATAATGAATGTTTATTTATGAGTCGTAGATAAAATATTTTTAATTTTGTAGTTAAACTTAAGATAATACTGTCAGTTGTACAAATCATTGTATTAATTGAAATGTCTGCCTAACAATGGTCCATATTTTAGTGATGGTGCAGTAGGATGTGGATTGTATGCAACATTTAATTTGGTATTCAACAAAATTATGAACGATAATGTATTTAATATATGCTGGGCTGTGAGGAGCATAAAACGATTTCGTGAGGAATTCATGATTAAAGCCGTAAGTATCAATTGAGTGCCGTTCCAAAACTAATATTTCTTTTTTAAATAATCTTTAAAACAAATGACTGAAATTCTAAATATAAATTATAACTGCATGTGCTATAATTATTATATAATCATATGATTGTCACATTTTATAATTGATGAAACAAAATTTATTTTAGGAGCAATATCACTTCCTGTATGACTTATCAATATATTATATGAATGAGCACATGAAGGATGATCATGCCTACGAGAACTCTGTGCAAGACAACACGGAGCAGCTTTACGAAAATATTTTCAACATAAACTTTGAGTTCAAAGAAATACTGTAAATACAGGCATGTTTCCTTTATTTATTGTACAATGTATACACAACATATTTAAAATAATATATTACAATACACAAGAGCTTGCAATCCTCAATCTACAAAAACTAAAGACTAAAGGACAATTTCAATCTACAAGTATAAAGCACAAACAACCTAAGAAATCATCACTTTGTACCAAAAGGCTTTATTATATAAAAACTGGTATTTGGTGGGAGGATAGAGGGAGTAAAAGGAACGAACATAAATCAACGTGCCAACTGGATTATAAGTGACGCACACATCTCAAAGAACTCCATGGTGTGGTGGCCTACTGCCGAATTTGGGTTGCTCTCGCACGGCAGGACAGGAGTCGGCACTGATGTGTTCAACAGCACAGGCATGTTGGGGTCGATTTCGTCATTCGATAAACTTTTGAAATCCAACAAGTAGCTCTTACTATCAACCTATAACGAAACCAAATTTATTCGTCTGAATACCAAACAAATTCGGACAAACCTGATACAACTGGAGGGACATTTGTACGTATTTATCATGCAATTTGCTCTTCTCCCTGACCCTCACGTGATACGGATTAATGACCTTCCACTCGAATCCCAGAACTTTCATAGCCCGGTACACCTCCATCATAATGTCGTTCGGCTTGCTCTGTGAACGGATGCCAAGGTGCCATTTGGCCCGCTTAACTGGAGTACCTAGGAACCCATGACAGATCAATCTTAAGGCGGACAATTTGTCCCGTACACCAAGAGCTGAGTTAATAAGCAAATAACGGTCACAAAAGTAAAACATTACCTCTACCTCTTTCACCTGACGCTGCATGGTTTGAGGCAATTACCCTGTCTCTAAGAGGAGCAATCCTCTCTGGATGAGGTTTCATCGGGCTCGATCCGAAATCGGCCGGGCTCGGGCTCATGTTGACCGGCGGAGGACTGCCGGCCACGTAGAAGTCCTTTATTTCAGCTTTAGCAGCTTCATCTATTCGTTTATTGTCAATAATGAGGTGATAAGCTATAGCAAGCTGGTCGTGGGCGTCACCACTTAAAAGAGCATTGTGTACTTCAGATTCCTTAACTGCAAATTTATCGCAAACCTAAAATTATAGTGTAAACGAGGGGATGCACACGTGGGTGGCAGGCATTACTTCAGACACCGCGTCAGTATCAATTACTGAAGAGTCTTGCTCTACAGGTGATGGGAACAAATATGCCGGACAATCTTTCTGGAACCATTCGTGTTTTTTAATATCCTCTATTGATGCTCGTTTCATTGGATCAATCTGCAGCATCTGGCACAACAGGCTTACCACTGTTTTATTAAGGTATTCCGGTATAGGGAAAATACCTGATTTAATTTTACGAAATAGAGCAGGCATGTGCTCATCGTCAAATGGTAGCGTTCCACAAAGGAGAGCGTATAAAATAACTCCGCACGACCAAATATCTACCTCAGGCCCTGCATACAACTTCCCCGATATTACCTGCAAACTCAATCTGAAATTAAGTTGCTTACATCAAGTTAATACACATACTTCCGGAGCTGCGTAGTTTGGCGAGCCACAGCTAGTGCGTAGAAACTCCCCATCCATCATCATATTTGAAAGCCCGAAATCAGCAATTTTCACATGCATATGCTGATCGAGCAGCAAATTCTCCGGCTTCAGATCTCTGTGGACGATCATGTGCCTGTGGCAGTAATCGACACCCGATATGATCTGCTGGAAGAAACGTCTTGCCTCGTGCTCCTGCAGCTTCCCCTGCTTGACGATGTACTCAAAGAGCTCGCCGCCCGACACGTACTCCATTATCATGAAGATGTCGGTTGGTGTGCTGATAACCTGGTACAGCTTGATGATGTGTGGGTGCCTGAACAGCTTCAGATTTTGGATCTCACGCCTGATCTTCCCTACCACATCCAAGCTCTTAATTTTCTGACGGTTGAGAATCTTCACCGCCACCTTGTGCTTGGTCAGCTGGTGCTCGCCGATCTTCACCTTGCCGAACGTGCCCACGCCGAGGGTCTGGCCCAGGATGTAGTGACCGATCTTGACTAGGGGCTGGATCCCCTCTTCTTGGTTCTTCTCCCCCATTTTGGTCGACCGACACACACCACTTACCCCACGCTTATGTAATTTATGTAATTCTGAGGCTTACAAATACACATTTGATTGATATTTAACACTTTGCGATGATAATTTATTAGGCAAATACGGAATTATTGTATTAATGCGTATTGCAATCTCTGGTGACAGCTACTGTCACTGTCAAAAAAGTTCTGGCTGTCACCTGACAGTACAGACACCCCACAGAAAAGTCATCAAAACACGACATCTTACGGTGTCCGTGAAACAAAATTAAGTCTGCACGAATGGCGCGCTATTTCAAATCTATATTTAGTACAATTAATTAATTATTCTAAATATTATATTTCAAAATCGTTACGTAATCTAAATATCATATAACAGAATAATATAAATAATAAAGAACTCATATAGTGTAAGTAAATAGTAAATTTTGATGACAGACTAAATAGAATTAAGATCTTTTGTAATTTTAAATAAGCGCAATCTGGTGGACAGAAATGCCGATTTGGGTAGTTTAATTTGAAACACTGCACATTTAAATGTATTACAACTAACAAAAACGTGAAAGTAACAAACAATAGTAACAATCAATATACCGGCCATTGAATGTATTTATATTCTACGTATTTACTGTAAAATGTACTGGGAAGCAGGAAATTGCACAATTGTCGTATCAAATGGTTAAATCTATTTGTTATTTTTATACACCCTTCGTCAACTTTAAATTTTAGCTTTAATTTCATTAAAAAAATATATTACACATATTTATGCGTGTAATAGAAACTTTCAATAATGTGTTTGGAACGCTTATAATATCTTATATGGACACATTTATAAATGTATGGCATGTAAGAGGGTAGCGTTTCGAAACATTTTGAAAATGGATCCTTGCTAAACTTGATGTATAATTGGTTGATGCAACTAATGTTAACTACACTCAGCAATGTTGGGTTAGATATAAATTTCCCTCCAAAAGATCTCTCTAACAAGACGAAGTCTGGCTCACCCTGCAATTGTGACAATTAATAAATTTAGAGAATTTGATAACAATCGATCCACGTTTGCCAGTTCTAACTCCTGGATTTTCATCTGTTATGTTAGATACTGTTAGATATTTAAAACCCATCCATAAAAAAAGTTTTAAGAAATAGAATACAATACATAAATCAACTCAAACAATGTCTATATGTTGTCTTTTTTAATACACTCGTACATACAAATTATACAAAATATGCAAAAGCTAAACCTACTCTAATTTAATTTGCATTTAAAATAGTTGCATTTGCAAAAAAGGAAAAAAAATATTGTAACGATCAAAAAATGTTTTATTAGTTTTGGTTGAAAACTTTTTGCTACGCCTATGAAGAAGTAGACACATATGCCAACGTGGATATTTGGTTGTCTATTAAATCACAACCTTTGTTGATCACTTTGTATAATCTGTATTTGTATAGAAGCTTTTTTTCCTTTTCATATTTGTAAATACCAAAGAGTGTCTTGGATGTTTTTTTTAAATCTAAAAGGTAGTATATGCTGACTTTTTAATTATTAAGCTATATTTGGCAATTTTCCAATAATTTTATCTGACAACAATGAAACCCATGTCAAACTAACCACAATAAAATTAACATCTAACTTGTCAGTTGATTAAAACTTGCAGTTCTAATAGGGAACAGTTTTGAGTCAATTATTAACTGTTTGATGATCTGTGAGGCAACTTTCACGTTGTTTACGTTAAAATCATGGATCACCTGAGCAAATCCATGTTCTGATCGAGGTTATCTCTTTGTATGCAAACAGTACGTTTCCCATGTTTTATTCTTCCATTGTCGTGTAAGAAATGTCAGAGCAGGAAATCAGAGCAGCAGCCGAGAATCTCTTGCGTTCAAATGAGCATTACAACATCCAAAACGCCCAAACACCAGTCGATATATGTAAGCACCTTTGAACTTGTAGGGGTTGCGCTTTGTATAACTCTACGTTTGCTTGTCAGCTCACTCTCACAGCATAAACACGGTGACCTCCATAAGGCCGGAGTATGTCATCTCGGGGGACCCTTACGCCGGCCAGCAGCCCTATGGGCGGATGTCGAGCATCAGGCGGTTCTTCTGCCTCTTCGTCACATTCGACTTGCTATTTACCGCCCTCATGTGGTTGATATGCATCATGGTAAGATACAATCGACATAGTAACATATTTTTATAAAAATATAAGGATATTTTACAAGAACCCATGCAGATGATAAATGAAACAATTTGTGGACCCCTTTTATATTTGTTTAATAAACTATATCATTTGTGATCACTGATTCTTACAATTTAACTATATTGTTTATAATTTTCTATGTTTCTTATTGCAGTTAAATGGGGACAATATAATGGCCGCTTTGAAGAAGCAGATTTATCACTATGATGTGCATACGTCTTTGTTTGATATTGTTCTGGTGGCTGTTTGTAGGTTTGTCGTATTGATACTGTTTTATGCACTTCTGTACATCAATCATTGGATTGTAATTGCCGTAAGTATTTTGTAGTCAATGTGTTGGTTGTTTTCTAATGTGTTATTTTTTTTAGTTATCTACGGCTTCAACGTCTCTGTTCTTAATATCCAAAGTATTTGTTTATGATGTAAGTAAACTGTCATATGTCATATTTAATGTTAGAAATTGTTGTCTTTGTGCTGTTTGAATATTTCATTTGAAATACATTAATTCATTAAAATCAACATATGTATTGTGGTAACAATTGTATACAGAGACATAAATCTCCAGTTAAATAATTTAACTTAAACTGACTGGACACTGTAATTTACTGCCTTAATAATTTCACACACATTAAACTGGAATAAATGTGAACTGGAGTTGACCCGTGTGATTGAGATATAATCTTGTGTAGATTAAAAAAAAATATATTTCATTTCTTGATTGTGTTTTTGTATGTCGCAATAGAAATGTTTTGTATTTGTTAATAAGTTTGAATTGCATGTAATTTATTGCATTTCAGTGGCAAACGTCTAATCAACCTGTGTTCCAAGTTCTTTTGGTTTTGATTTCGTTCGTTTTATCATGGGGTGAAGCTTGGTTTCTTGACTTCAGAGTTATTCCCCAGGAGTACCATGCCAGACAGTACCTTATTGGTAAGTATTTTTGGTTTTGTTTATGTATCGATGGTGGTGTAGATTTGGTTGCCTACATTAAACAGTTTCCTGGTGAAAATTTGCTATTATAATCATTTGCTATTGTAATGTTCTGATTTCGTTTAAATGTTTGCTATATATGTTTAATTTTAATTAATGAATGGTATAAGATTCTTGTAATATAATATTGTCCGACTCTATTTCATATTGTGAATTTGGGTCTTGATATCTAGGTATATTATATCTATTACATTCATTTTTGACGACTATGAGAAATTCAAATTTCACTTGCTCATCATTATGTACCTCTTTATTACAATTATGTAAAGTGCTTGTTACTGCATTTGTGTGCATACATTTTAAATGAAAGCACGTGCGTCATAGACTTGGTTATTACATTGAGAATATTTATTAATCATCACGATTTTCACATTGCAGCCAGTCCAGATTCTGAACGTGCTCCATTAATTCGCAGTTACGTGCAAGGTCTTCCTTCAATGTACACGGAGAGTGTCGGGAACTTTTACTCACCCCTGGGTACTCCTGAGGGATCTCTTCATGGTTTCGAAGCCATATCTATTCGGACCAAGTATCTTCCAGTTAAACTTTCTTTAGAGCAGGTAATTATTACAGCTTGATTTTGACAATTTACCAGCAGTGAGAGGTTATGCAGTTCGGTAGGACGGTGGGATTAAAAAAATTAAGTGCAACATTAATACGCATTAATAATTAACAACATTAATAGTTGATTTCCATCATAATAAAGGGGACACCTATTTCCAATTAAGTCTAGGGGCCAAATTAATTTCCAACCAAATTGCTAACTAATTGCTAGCACTGCCCAACTAAATATTCTATTTAACTTACATGATAAAATGGTGATTGAGCAAATTTTATTTAATATTTTCTGACATGTCCTGTCATTTGTGTAACTGATTTATGTCGTATGTCAGTTATGCCTTTTATTGTTGCACTCAAGAAATACCTTTTACTTATTCGAACCTATTTATATTTAATTTTAACTTAAGTCAAATTGCACAAAATTATTCATTCATTTAAGCTTAATGATATGCTCGGTTTCAGATAAATTTGAAATTCAAATCATACCGTTTCTGTGTATGTAAATAACTGTACACAACTGTATAACCAATACCTTATAAATGGGAAATTCATGATCTTCCGATTTATATAAAATGCCCGTGTCGCCGTCGCTGTAAATAGTATCTACCGTTGAAAACATCAGGATGGTTAGTGAATTGATCCTCAAATATGCAATGGATTTTCATTTACATTTTTTAATTGTTATTAATTTTACACCTACTAAAGTGTTCCACAAATTCATCGAATGTCGATGGCATTCATTAATTCGGCATATTTAGGGCAGAAAATATATACTAGCTTAATTTTACAGGAGAATAACTTCAGAGCGTTGGGGGTGAAGATGCTGACTGACTCCTGGCAATTGCTGAATAAAGCCGACTGGAAGTACTGCAAGGAGAACCAGGAGAATGATCTTATACAAACAATGACGCTTTCAAAAACTGGAAAAATATTCAAACTTACGGTATTTATATATTACGTTGTAAACTTTTAATGATACTCATTTTAAAAATTGTTGACCAAGTTCACACTTTGTTTGTAAGCTAAAAACACTCTGTTACGGACTATAATTTTATTCAACTTGCATAATATTTCAATTATTAGTACCCACATATATAAAAATTTATAAATCATACATTATTATAACGTACTATACATTTTAATTTTTGTGTTCAGTCCCCTATTTTCAAAATATCCAAATATCCTAAATGTCTATATATTTGCCCATTATCGTTAGTTGCGCATTTTTGTACCCTATGTTTGATTGAAAGTCGAGCTGAGACATCAGTAATGCAAATTTGTGACAATGTGATAAGGATTCCACGTTTTTTTTTTTAGGGTCGGCTACAAATCTCCCCGAGGTTCCTGTTAGATGAGTTGTTCTATAAGGTAGACAAAATACCACAGTGGAATACCTTGCTGTTAGAATCACACAAAGTACAAACGATCGATGAGCACACCGATATTAGCTACCAGATATCAGCAGGGGGGGCCGGTGGAGCTGTGACGAGCAGGGATTTTGTTACTCTGCGGCATTGGGGCATCATCGAAAACTGTTACGTGATAGCGTGCACCGCTACAGAACATCCGTCCTTACCAAAGAACGACAAATATATTCGGTACGTTGCCTTCTACTAGTTATTTAATTTTCCCTATTTAAATGAATGTAATTCAGAATCGTAATTTATTTTTCCGTACCGTGTTGCTGCCAAAAACAATGAAGTCGTAACAATTTTGATTACTGACACTTATGGATTTTCTGATGCATTTGATGAATTTAAAGTATGTTTTGTTTTAGTGGTGAAAACGGTCTTGGTTGTTTGGTGATGCGTCCGATTCCCGACGATGCCGACAGCTGTCAGTTTGAGTGGGTTCTAAATACGAACCTGAAGGGTTGGATCCCGCAATACATTGTAGACACTGCTTATATTTCAATGATGTTTGACTATATAAAGAATTTAAGAAAGCTCTCAAATAAACTAAGACAAACCGGTAAAGCAATGTGATTTTATTAAATATTGAACTATTGTAAAAGAACTCATATTTGTAACAATATATTTTTATAATTTCTATGAAATTTATTTTTGTGTAGTTAAATATTGAGATAAGAACACAGGCATTTATATGTGCTTAAATTTTTACGGTTTCATCTATAGTATGTTAATTTTAAGAAACCCAGTATAATCTGTTTTAGCGTAAGTTTATAATAGCTTTCCCAGTAAATGTTGATTTCAATTAACACCTCTGTGACTGAATTATACTTTATACACTCATACATGTCCTATTTTCTAGTGATTTCTTCCTTCAGTTATTTTATACTAATTTGTATTTTTTACAAATAAAGCAAAACTTCAATTGCATCTAGTATTTATTGGTACACATTACAGTATCGTATACAAAAAGTGGAGGCGGGTTAGGGTCATACAAATGTTGTCTAGCTCTACTTCTCTTGGGGTGGGAACCAGGCCTGGCAAGCTTCGCTGGCGATTTCACACATTGCTGAAAGCGCCTTTCCAGCTGTATCATACTCTGAAAATAAAATTTGTCAATATTGTAGAATGTACAAAATTTCCAGGTTTGCATCATCAAATATCAAGTCTGATTATTAAATTTTTGTTCAACCATGAAATTGTGATTAACATTTTCTAAATTGTTTACTGAATATTAAAATTAATTGATTTATGATAATACAAGTAAATTGTTGCATATTTATCTTCACAGAGGTTTTCCTGTAAACAAGCTGGAGTAATATTACTTACCTTGGCTGGAACCCCTCTTTCCAAAGATAGATCCATTGAAAGGGGGCTTCCTGTAAGTTGCCTCAGTGGTGTCAAATAAGCAGACAAACATCAAGACGACTACAATAAGGAACAACATTGGGATGATTCTGGAGTCCATTGTCTGTTTGGAGAAATACATTCTTTATTATTAAAAACTGGAATACTACACAAAAAATTGAAAGACAATAAAAAAAAAATTGATTGATTATAAAAATAGTACATATAGCCTGTGTGTCATTTATTGCCCAATAACAGCAGTGTTCAAAGCAGAGTTATGAAATAACATAAATACCTCCATTGGGGTTTTGCATTGGAAGTAAGTAAATTATTTCTATTGTACAACTGTTTATCGCATTCTATCCACGAAAATATATAATTAGAGGGTAGGTACTGCCATTGGACATTAATATTTTTTCTGTTGCAAGTGAAGTGAATGAAATATTACTAGTGCAAATCAATCAATATTTGCAGGTCTCTTATATATTCAAAACATCCGAAGCATACAGAATATCACAAGAATAACTATAATCCAATGAACACAAATGTCTGGCTGAGAGATGGTCCAGTACAAATTTGTTAGGGCTATTTGTGGGATTTTGCATCTCAAGAACAAACGTCCAATGGGCAGAATTGAGCCATTGCTTGGCCAAACATTTATGTTTACGAGGATTTGATCAGTAAATAATTTATTCTAGAATTGTTCAAGTTGCTACCAGACATGTACAAGTACAAGATATGGGAGGCAATTATTTGAAAGTTTGCCTTTTATTATAGTATTGAGGAATGCAGGTCTAATATTTTCAAAGAGAAGTTATAAATAATAGTACTTACAATTTGTATTGTTGTTGTTTGTTTGTTGTTGAACTTGTTGATGCGTTTGCTGCACTGGATGTTCTGATTTATGCTTGGGAAGTCCCGGCTTATATACTGTTGGAAAGTTGCGCACGAGATGGAGGTTTATCCCGGCGGCAAACTGAATTACGGCCCCATTTGCCGTGTTATTAGAGCCGTAATGGAATCAGGATCACACAATGTAATCGAATTTGACTGGCGGCTGTCCCCAAACAGCATTACCCTCCACGGACTACCGGGGAAATGGCCAGGGCCCCCCGAAAGTGGACGACCCGCACGCTTGCACCAATTAACAATCAATTTTTCGCTGAAAAATGTGTTCACTAAGTAGTTATGCGGCGTTGTTTGCTGTGGGTTATTTCCCGTGGGCTTTTGCTTTCATTATTCCGGGCGTGCCTTTGGAGGTTTAATATTGCTTCCGATGGTTGGGAATTGCTTGGCAAATTAGATTTGATGGTAACTGAAGAAGCAATCGTAAAACTCGGCACAATAAAACGGCCTAGCATTTGAAACACTAGCTATTGTTTAAGCAACAACTCTCTTTTCCAAAGGATTATTTATAATTATTCTTCTATACCTGATGCATGGTAGATAAATGCAATGATTAAATCACAGATAATTTACGATTTATTTACAACTAAAGAGCGACATCTCCTATTCATTAATCCGAAATCCGTTCCCTAAAAATGATGTGGTTATTTTCTGAGTGAGCTGTAAAACAGTCATATTTGGGCGGAATAATGTTAATGTTGCATTTAGCGAAACGAGAATCGAACCAGCGACTATTGATTAGTCAGAGCCTGAATTCACGAACTTGCAAGAAAATAAACATACAAGTTGTTTCATTAACTTGGGAACAACTGAAGCTGGTGATCTGATGGTATTTTAAGTAGAAACTTCAATTCTGTTGAATAGTCAAAAGCTTTGAAATCGAAAATAATTATAACAATTAAGATATTGATAAAGATATTGAAAATATAACAATCAAGATTGCTGTAACAATCAAGGTAATAATGAATAACTTCAGTTAAAAGTATTACTTCTTTTCATAAGAAAAAACAGTTTTTGTTCCTACTATTCATCAAATTAAGAAACTGTTAGCCTAATTATCCTAATGTACCCTAAAGTTTTTTTTTTCTTAATGCCATCTATTATTATTTGGCTAGCAAGAACCATGCAATTTTACACGTATTAAAAATATTTTCATTGTTATTATGTTAATTTTCTCTCTTGCTCTTTATTGGCCAACAAATATAATTTCTTAATAACGAAGAATTTAAGTAATTTAAGCATAATTCTAAATAACTAATTATATAATTCCAATTTATTGAAGAAGACAAATATTGTACTCGTGCAGATAATATCAATTGTAGAATAAATTTCTTTGACATTATCTGTACAAATCTAATACTGCGACAATAATAAATCATTTACACACATTTGCACTGCACAATTACATAATAATTTACTAATTCTAATGAGAATATTTATAAACATATAAGCTGTGTAACATAATTCTCAATAACTAATTATATAATTCTAATTTATAGAAGAAGACAAATACTGTACTCGTGCAGACAATATCAATTGCAGAATAAATTTCTTTCACATTATCTATATAAATCTAACTGTGTGAAGTTTGAAAGTTATGATGCTACGAAAAATCTGTTATATTTATTTTAAATTATAAATGTGAATGAAATTGTGGAGATACTCCTTTTCATATAGCTTTAAGTTTCCTGGATAATGCTGTGAAATTTAAATATTTTCAAATGACTATAAGTAGTTTAAAACAATGTGAAACAAGAAATGTGCAAACTGCTTGTTTTGCAATTTTACTTCATTGATTTAAAATTAAAATTATTTTAATTTATTATTCGGGTATTTTCTGATTTTCACATTTTCTAATAACCTCCAGTCTACTTATTAACTGTGTGATATTTGAAAGTTATGATGCTACGAAAAATCTGTTTTTTTAATTATAAAATGTGACATGCATTTTGTATAATATCGCTGCCATAACTTCAGATTGAAATTACGGGAGAACCAGAGGTAAGGTATATTTCGATTTTTGCATTTTCATATAGCCTCAAGTGTACTTAACGGCTGTGCAAAATTTAAAAACTGTCAAGCTACTAAAAGTGTGTTTAAAACAATCGAATCAGAAGATACACAAAATGCACCTTGAATAATATTGCATCTCTGACTTTTTATAGAAATTACGCAAAAACTAGCGACGGGGTATATTTTGATTTTTGCATTTTCATAAAGTATTATGCTTCCTGGATTATGCTGTAAAATTTTAATTTGTTCCAATGACTATAAGTAGGTTAAAAAAATGTGAAATAATAAATGTGCAAACTGCGTGTTTTACAATATTACTCTGCATTCAAATTTAAATTTCGGAAAATCTAGAGATGGATTATTTTCTGATTTTTACATTTTCTAATAGCTGCAAGTCTAATTATTAACTGTATGAAGTTTGAAGGTTATGATGCTACGAAAAATGGGTTATCAAATGGTTTAATTAAAAATAGGTGACATGCATTTTGTATAATATCGCTGCTCTAACTTCAGATTAAAATTGCGGTAAATAATTGCGTATATTACCATTACCTCTCTTTAACATTATCTGTAGAAATTGAATAGTGCGAAATTCGTAAGGTTTTACACGCGTTTGCACTAACTATTACAGTAATTTGTACTATTTTCACTCAATCATACGTACTGCGGACAAATTTATTTCTCCTTGATTAACCTTTATTTTGGGGTTGTGTACAAGATTGATAATGTAATTCGTCGTCTTAGATGAAACAATAAACCCATACAAGTACCTATATTGCCTTAGCAGCGCAGTTTGTTGATAATTAATGCATAAATAATACATAATTACTATCTCATGGGAAGTACATAAGTAATAGTTTAAACTGTTAAATAATTGTTAAATAAGCGTAATATCGCTACAAATTGGTAAATATATGTTCTAAAATCACTTCCCTAACACTTTTGCACGTTTAATCGCCTAATTAACGCCGGTAAATGCATTAAAACGAATAATTGAAATTATATTCTAATTATGTGGACGTGTGGCGCCACCTAGCGGCAACTGATCGAACCCCAATGATGCGCTATTTTCTTAATTAAGCCTCAAATCAAAATTATCTTAAAAAAAAAATCGATAGCCCTCGTCTTCCTGAATCCGAATCGGTACTTGTTTGCTATGTGGCTCCACACATAACCGAGAAAATGGCGTGACAAAATCGCCATTTTTTAACTTAAATTCAAAATTTCTCGAAAAGTATTTTTTTTTTCCGCTAACTTTTTGGACCCCAAATTTGCATTGAAATGACGAATCGAATGCCGCAAAAATTTTGCCAAAATTCGAAAGTTGATGTCAATTTCGGAAGGTTGCCCCTTGCGATTTTTACGAAAATTTTGAGGCAGAAATTTTTAAGCTGAGATAGCAGTTTCGTAGATTTTTTCATCTTGAGTCCGAATCTCCGAATCTGCAAGAAAAAAATGGCCCAGACGCCTAATAACGCCAAAAATAATTATTTTCGAAAACTCAATATATTTGAAAATGCTTTATTTTGAAAAACTAAAATACGCAATCGATAGATTTTTACCTTCTGAATCCGAATCTGCTATTATATTTGCGGTCAGTTAATTATTAACGCCAATAACAGGAAAATAAGATGTGACAATTTTTTCAACCCGACACTATCGGGACCGTTGCGGATAATTTATAGCATTAAATTGATACATTACGAACCTCTGAGTCCGAATCAGTTATTAGTTTTGCTGTTCGTTGGATAATAACTGAATAAACGCCAAAAACCAAAAGAAAACAAATTTTGCGCCATCTTGCTTCTAACCCCTGAACTCGTTAGTCAGCGCCTCCACCATCACTTTTTGAATTTTAAAACTTCTTAATTACTCTTCAGAGGTACTTAAAATTAATGATAAAAAACACTGCATAGGTGCACATTGCTTATTAATGTAGTTAAGAGCGTATATGATGCTTATTTCAATTAAATCTAAGCTGTTCTACACTGTGGCCATCTAGCGGAAATGAGCGAAAGTTTACGCTGTCATCCAGCGTTTCTACAAAATACGCCTGAAACTCTGCAACCCAATATGCATGTTTCGAGGTTATATTAATACTGATATTAGATTTATTTCCAACAGTTAATTATACAATATGTGATTAATACAATATGATAACGACCACCCAGGTCTTCTACGTGAGATATCAGGTACAGAAATACACATACAATACATGAACACAGTTTAGTATAATACAAAATGTAACAACACATACAACGCATTCCGATACAAGTTTACGATTGTTGCAGGCTGTCTAGCGACTCATCTTTAACTGTATAATGTTGCCATTGAAGATGTCTGCCGAGTCTTGCATCCCATGATATATTTATATCATTCCAAGTAATGGTGAGTGTTGATGGCGAAGAGTGCGTGGAGTCTTGTAACTAAAAGCCGTTGTCATTTGAGGTACACGTAATGGATGCTGTTGGAGGAACTTAGAGATATCAAACTTTTTTAAACTTCTAATTAATATGTAACATTTACTCGTCTTGATTGCAAAGATAAATCGAAGAACTTCAACGATGCCTTCCATATAGTCTCTCTAAGTCGGCAGCTCATAGATTACCGCTACCAAAAGAAAAGTTGTGAAAAACTTATACAATGCATAATTATTATTATCAGTGAAGTGTCATAAATTTCCCATAATAATTTTATATATTCAAAATGATTCTTCACGAAGTAATTTATTGCAAATAAATGAAATAATTCTTATACATCTCACTGTATAATATCGCTAGTTGGGTTACCTGTGGACCACAAGCTGTGGTTATTTACTGGTACGTTCGGCCAAAAAAATTGATACAAGGATTATAAGGTTCATATAGAAACTTTAATTCTAAATTGAATACTAAACAATCATTATGTTTTAAAATCAGGCAATCGAAACCATTTACTTGTATACTTGGTGGGCTATGTAGTTGATTTCTTCAGGGAGATGGCGACGCCAGCGCAGAACTAGGCGAACTTTATACCTATGACTTAAACTGTAATAATCTTACAAAACGATCACCCAACGTTAACAGGCTGTATTTTTACTACTTATCGTACCAATTTTTTTGTCAATAATAGTGTGCAAATATTGATTTATAACACCAATAAATGTTGAATTAAACCTAGGCAACTAAACGTACATATTCCGCATCAAAAACGTAGGATATGTACATTTGGTTTTCTAGTTTTAAGCGAGCATTTAATTGTGTTATAAATCAATGTTTGCACACTATTAATGACGAAAAATAGTACCATAAGTAGTAAATAATACCGCCTGTTAATGTCAGGTTGCAGTTTTGTCAAATTATTACAGTTTAAGTCATAAATATAAAGTTCATCTAATTCTGCCCTGGCGTCGCCGTCTACTTGAAGTCATCAATTACGTAGGCAATCAAGTATACACATATGAATGGTTTCGAAAGGGGTTTTTAAAATAGCATTGTCTAGAATTCACGTTAAAATAAAAGCATTTGCATTAACCGAGTAATTTTTAATTTAAAATTGAAATCTATTTACTAGATTGGAGTACTGTATGAGTTATTGCTATTTATTATCAGCACTCTGTTATAAATAATTATACATTATGATTGCACTATATAAAAAATAATAGTACGTACCATGTACTGTACTTTGAGACCAAAGACCAAAGCAAATGTAGACAAAAATGTAATGAATTCTGAAACTTGAACCATGTATTTTCGTGCACTTAATAAATTTAAAAAAAAACGCAATGATGTTTAATATTTATTTACATAATTCCTATTTTATACATAATTGTGAACACTACAACAAGAGCAAGCCTGACTTATGATTAGGCCCCCCCGAAGATGACAATAAGTCTTGCGAATCATGCAGTTAACTACCACATCCAGTGGAAGCGAGCGCCGTACTTCGCTGGTGGTTTTTCTGCCGATTCTGGCAGATAAGGCGTTGCGTCTGGATAGGCAGGTTTAGGTTCGATTTCAGGCCTCGCCCTCTTCGCCTTGTGCACATGAGCTCGTGCAAAGTAGTCAGATGGCGGGCGCTCGATGCCTACATTATCCACCATGCATTTATCAAAGACTCCCTGAGTCTTACGGCATCTAAAATGAAGAGTTGAGTTATAATCATAGATCTTATGTTCGAAAAAAAATTAATAAATAATTTGCATAAACTGTAAAATGATGTAAATGTCATTAACGTTAGTATTCTTTAGGTTTTCATACATACGCTTTCTTAATAGGGATATCTATGAATCTATTTATTTTAACAACGATGTTACGAAATATTGCTGTTAAAATAGTTGCTGAATATTATTATAAGACTAGGCCTCCGTATATTAAATTAATACAGATATCAGTGATAGTATTATATTAAACATAATAGCACAAGCTTCGCTGTGCCCACAAGGGGGCAGTTTCAGTTTCCACTTACAGTCCCAATGATTGGGTGCTGCTGGACTTGTCGATGCAGTTCACATACTGCATAAACTCTCCGTAACAGCTTTGCTTGACCTGACGGAAGAAATTCAGCGTGCATCTCGTCACGACCTTGCCCTCCTCAAGGCAGGCACGTGGATCGTGGTGCTCTTGTTTGCACAGCATGTACTCCTGAAAAGGGGGCCCGTTTGCCTGTTAGTACCGTCTGCAGATGATTAGATAATTAACCTCACATTATTTTCAAACTCGCACGATTTCCCTAGGTGGAAAGAGCCGGCCTTCAAGACTGGACCGGATATGTTCACCTCCTGAACGGTCAGCTCTTCCTCGGTGGGGAGGTACGTCTCTTCTGTAATGCTCATTTTATTTATTTGTGGTTATTCAACATTCATTGACACCCCGATGTCAAAATTTTAAAGTGAAGAGTTGACAGCTGATCATGTATCAGTTGCAGTGGTTGACAATAGATGGCAGCACGTAATTTAAAAATTACCATACTGCTTATTAGATGTAATAATTAAACAGTATGCATATACCAATATAGATTAATTAAATGTTCTATCACAATATTTACGCTGTAATTACCGACATCTCTACTAGTAATACAACAAAATAATTACTTAGTTATTAGTTAAACTCCGATTTCAAACTTGGTATACTTGGTTGCCTAGTTACAGAACCTTATTAATTGGACTAAATATCAATATTTGGAAAGTAATAATTATTTAAAATAGCCTAGTTAGTAATTAAATATGTCTGTTGTTATTTTGGAATTGCTATTTTAATTCCGGATTACAACTTATTTTATAGGTATAAAGTTCAACGATTTTGGCGCTGGTGTCGCCTTATTAGCCACAATTATTCGATTTGTAAATTGAGTTGCGTATGTACATTGCATAAATTTCAAATTTTAATTTACATTATAGGGGAAATTTTTATGTATTTGCATACATTTTTTTTATAGAGAATACTGAATAATAGTATATGTATAAATATGTATATGCAATTACATATTAATTTATCTACTTTTAATGTTATGAACCATTCGATGCCAATGTCGAATCTACTGGTCATATTTCATGACCTGCGTATTTAATCGCCGTGAAATTTACATAAATATATATATATATATATATATATATATATATATATATATATACGTGTATATAATAACAAGATGCTGAAAAATTGTAGTTGATAAATGATACATTACTTAATTTAATTAATTTACAGACATTTTAATTTACTATGAATATAGTGCGGATCAAGTAAGGGAATCGATATTTTCTATGTCTGATATCTACCTATTATGGCATATCTGCAATCCCACTCATTTTTAGATTACTTGTATACACTTATGACCTACTTGTAATTTGAGTATTCAGTAATATAAGTAGTAATATGTATAGGTGAGATGGAAATCAAACATCGATTCAATCAGGTAAAAAATAAATATTAGTTACAATATATACAATAAATACAGTAAACACTCTCCTAATACACTATAATTTTAGATAATATTAAAAGTACGTGTATGTATAACAAAACTTAACATTAATAACTATTCAAAAGTATTCAAAAATTTAATAAAATCACATACCTTAATAAATCACACCCAAAACTTTAGGTAATATTATAAACTAAGTATATATTTAAAACGTATTGATATATTTTACTTAAGAACATAATATGAAACCTTAGGGAAAATAATTGTATTTCCAGGAACACTCTTAAAATTCTAGTTTTCGTACAGTTTAGTAATAATTTCGGGAATATTCCAATTATTCATTGATATAGAAGTAATGTTTTGTAAATTTACAATAAATTTATAATACAAAATTTAATTACAATATGATATACATCATATTTTCAAATATTGGTAAAATATAATACTTATCCATACATTCTAAATCGACAAATCATAAAATCTAGAGAAAAAAAAACATCTATCAATTACTGAGCAAATACTGCAATTTAATTTAATCAAAACGAAAGATTTTTTTGTAAATAATATTTTTGTATATGTTATAAATTACATAAAATACTTATAACATAATTTAAATAAGATAAATGCAAATTTCAAACAAATATTAATCAATACTAAGATGACAAAATATTTCATCAACAATATTTAGGATAATCATTACAATTTCAGAAACAAAAAACCTGAAAATTCTAATATTCTTAAAAGATTAATAACTAATTTTAATAGAACGAAAACAAATACCTTTATATATATATATATACACCATACAGGGTGTCCCTCGCTCATGGACCATTAAAAGTTTATGGGGTTCCCGATAAGATAAAAATTTGAAATCAATCATACAAACATGGCTGATTCCGGTCTCCTCAGGTGATATACTTTTAACCTTCTATCACTTCCGGTTCTACCGGAACCAGCCATCAACTTTTGTTTTTTGAATGGACACCCTATATATTATTATGTTTCTGGACTCCCCGTTTAATTTAGAACGTCTTTTATAGAAATGTGTGTACACCTGCCTTGTTTTACTTTCTGAGATAAAAATTAAATTCCAAGATTTTGACCTCAAAAACACGTTAATAAAAATCGCTTCAATTTCTCTTACAAATATGATAAAAACGGAAAATTTTTCTGATAGATTGCAACATCTGATACATGTTGCAGCTGAAATTTGTTTTAATTAGTCATTCAAAAATGTCATTAGTTAAGTGCTCATTTAAATAAGGTGTCCAGACGTCCCGCGTCCTGCGACGTTTGAAAAAAGTCCCGTCTTTTGAAAGATTGGGTTTTTTTTCGGGGTGATCTTTTATTCGCTATTTTGAAGTTATCAGCTTATATATTTGGCCAATATCTGTATTTGGTAGCGGCGCTGCAGCGGCCAAAATACAAATCGGTACTTGCGATAAAAACATGCCCCGTATTTATTATATTGTATATTTGACATTATGTTTCATATTGTTAAAAAAATATAATAGTAATATAATATTATACAGGGTGTCTCCTAAAAAACGCCGCAAGCGATAACTGCTTTATTTATTGGCCGATTTCAATCAAATGAAAACATACCTAAATGGCTCAACATGTCTACAAAGGGGCTCTATTTTTTTTTTGCAAAATCTGCTGACTATCGCTGAAATGAAAGTTGATTCTGCAAAAAAAAAAAGAAAATTAGGGCCCCTTTGTAGAACATGTAGATACATCTAATTTTGTTTTTGTTTTATTGAAATCGGGCAATAAATAGTTAGGGCCAGCGGCGTTTTTTAGGAGATACCCTGTATATTTTGCGTTTTCCGTGCATTGTTAATTAATTTAAAAATCAACCCCCGCCCCCCGAAAATATGCTTATTTTGTCACTCTGAGAAACAATGTGAATAAAGAAATTTTAATTTTGAAAAGTTAATTTAGTTAATACTAATATTAATACTACAGAGAACCATTAAAAAGAATTATAGGTATTACAATAATAAATAATAGTTTTATAATAAATGTTCAAATATTCCCTTCTCTATAATGATAATGGGGCTGTTATTTACTTAAATTACAATTTAAAAAAAAATCATATCAAAAAGTTATTAAAACCTCAAGTATTGCGCACATTATTATAATAATATTAACGAGTAGAACTGAAAAATATAATAAAAAATGCAGGTCCTTATTTAAAAATTTAAACTGAATGACGGTTGCACTCAAACATATTGTCTGATTTAAAAAAAATTAAAACTCCCTTGTTGTAGATGAGAAATTGTGGCAAATAACGATAGGAAAAAATAATAATATTTGTTTTTCAATTATCTCGGTAACCATTGAACTTTTTTGAATGATCTGTATTGATTATTGTTTTCCATTTATCCCATTATGCAAGTTTGCCCCAGTTTAATCGACTTCGTATCTCTTACCGTTTTCGATATCCCCATAGAGATAATAAAATTTGAATAACCCTGTATATAATTTATTGAAGCTTTGTTTACATAAATATTTAAAAATATACAAGGTGTTTCAAAAATGCTACCCTGTTTTCCATTTACTACCTATAGATGGCACTAAATCAGGGAATTATCTTAATAGGAAAAAATGACCACATCACATACATATTAAAATATCTGTCAATGTCATATTCTTACTTATCTATCTAATTATACAGTATTATAACCCGACTCCACCTCTTTTGTACTACCTCAACAGTGTTATTGTCGCTGAAGTGTATACCATATTCGCGTTTTACTAAATAATAAAATACTACTAAATAATACTACTAATACTAAATATAACAAGTTTAGCAGTTTTTTTACTCTGAAACGAGTGTTTCAGTGAGTACTGAAGTTTGGCATTTTATTTGGAATGAATGTTACTGTCAGTCAAAATAGAGTGTTGTCAATTAGTACGCATTTTCCCCGAAACGAAAATATTTGGGCCCTCTAGCGAACTCAGTGTGATAAGTGGGGTAGCCTTTTCCAAAAACACCCTCTAAATATATTATTTTCAATCATTCAAAAGTGTGTTGATAACTGCTTCAAATGGCTATCAGTCGTAGTAACGCCTTCAGCCTGAATTTTGTCAGCCATGGATGTCTTGATCTATGTGTTATAATCGGGATAAAACAAAAATATTTTTTTGTAAAATCCAATAAATTTCTAAAAAATAATTTAAGATTTTATGTATGTAACAAACAAATTTTAAACAACAACATGATATAAGAAGAATTACAATTTTTCATAGAAACTGAAGAAGTATTAAGAATATTCACATAAACTCCAAATTCCAGAATTGTTCAAGTTTTTAGTAAAATTTCCAATAATAATAATTTTAGTAAAAATAAGAAACAAAGTGATACAAATATTTATTATTAAAATTACTAAAATAGAATAGCATTTAATATTTTTTTATAAAACCTGAAAAAGCGTATTTAGAATAATCACAATCCCAAAAAACTCAAAGAAGGTACTAGGTCTTGGTAAATATTCCAATAATTGGACAAACACATAATAAATTCCGTACAACGTACTAATGCATAAGGTATAAAAATATTCTAGTATAATGTACCTGTTCCTAATATTGATAAAAAATAAATAACCGTGAAATATTTTACAAAAACTGAATGCGTTTTTAGGATATATGATAAAGATTAAGATAATTGAAACAATTCACAGTAAATTATTTTAAATACTTATAACAAACTTTTCATAATTTATACATACCTAGTAGAAAGTAAGATTAAACCACTAATTTCAAATAATAAAAAAAGCATGAGAGAAGATCAAAATATTCATAAGAATTGAACAAGCATTCAGTATAGTCATACATAATTCAGAAGAAAAATAAAACAGAAACTTGTATAGTTTCATAAAGATTCCAATAATGTGATTAATACATCATAAATTCTTGTGAATACGAATATTTCACCCATATTTTTGTAAATCAGTAAGTGTTCCAGTCGATCCTGAATTTCATTCACCACATGACTTCTCCTCTTCATTTATGTCCCATTTCTTCATATGTCTGCATCTGCAGGCTTCCGTTCTTAGATGAATCAGGGCCCTCAAAGTTAGATATGGCAGTTATTTATGATATCACAGAAAATCGTATAAGTATATAAATAGTTGTTTATGCTACGGGGCGACAATGATCATGCAAATGGGTTATTAGCATTTGGATCACTAGTAAAATTGGTATGTACAAAACATAATATGTAGGTAGGTGAAATAAAAAATATATAATTTGTAACATAACATAATACACCTCTGCAATCAGAGATATATGGAAATAGTATTGCAAGTTTGTCTTAACGAATTCAAGTTAGAACCTATTTTATACATTATATTCATCTTTGTTGATAATGATTGGCCAACAAAGTATAAACACAATAATTGAAATAGATTAAATAGTTAAATATAAATAACTAATTATATAAATTCTAAAAATATTATAAATATTTTTACCTACTTGGAATTTCTTACTCAAGCTGTAAGACAGATTATGACAGAAATTCAAAGAAACAAATATTATGCTAATTCTGATGCATCTGTGCATTAAGTATGGGACTTATATTTATTGTTTCAAATAGAAAATTTATCTTTGCCAATAATAATTACATTTGTTATTGTAATTATTTTAATAGATTAAATTTCAAGTACATAGTAAGAAACTATCGGATAATAATTATAGAAAACATAATTAGTAGTTATAATATTGAGTTTTATATGAATTGTATGAATTAGGCTGTACTCTTTTTTGCAATAAAACCAAATTTGAGAATTTTGGAGTTGTGTCACTGTCAATGCCAAGCAGCGATATTGTCCAGAATATTTTGGCATATCCTACATACTCTCGTAATACATGCGAAATAAACTCAACTCTTTGTGGATTTTGTGAACCTTTTTGATATTATGAATTCTGAAAGAAACGGAAATGTGGCGTAATTTTTTCGAATTTCGTTGTATATATTTTTTTCCACACAAGTCTTATATGTATCATTTACTAAGCCAATTCACGTGTTGGTATTATAAATACTCCACCCAGTGAGGTCATAAATATATCAACGTCTACAGAAAATATAAGCAAGCAGCTATAGATTTTTATAAATACGATTTGGCGTATTTTAGTATTTTGCATACAAATCTTAATTATAATTGTATCCAAGCGTTTCCAAACTTTGTGGGCATCCTGTGTACACTAAAACGGGTATACAGGGTCATGCAACAGTGCATCGAGCTTTCTTAGCGCCTTTCCCGTGAGAGATAGACAACAATATATCGTACAAAAAGATATTGGTTTAAAAATCTTTATAGAATATAAATAGAAAATAAATAGACCATTAGAAGGGTAATTGGCGTTGGGTTCGTCGTTTGATGTAGCATTGGGTCTCCAACACTATTATACATAATAGTATGTAATTTCTTTGAAATTTGAAAACATTGAAAAGTCTTTCCGGTTTGTAAAAGTCAGATTATTAATTTTTATGTGGTACAATTTATAGGTAGTAAATAATGTCAGATTACCCATGTATTATACATGGTTGAAATCGGAATTTTTCGCTGTTTTGAATGCTATTAAAATCCAATATTGCGGCCTTAAGAAAGTCAAAAGTTGACTATGAAAATTTGGGCATCTAGTTGGCGCAGAAAATGTTTGGCACTGTGATCAGAAAACTGACGTCGAAAAATGTAAGAGTGCCAAGTTTCGTAAAATTTCCTTCAAAAGTAAAAAAGTTATAAAAGGAAAAGGGAAGTGCACTTTTTCAGTTTTTCAACGATATTTCATCTGTGCAAGATATCCCGGATTTCGTTTTAGTATATTGAAAGGCACAAAAATGAGAAACTTTTATCCTATTTGACCAATTCTGTATATATTTCTGTTTAATAGATCCAAATGTAAAAGTGACCACCCTGTATACATATATACATATACATCTACACTGCGCTGCACACAGCTTTAATATGGCTCTTTCCGATGCAAGTGTATAGCCTATCAGAAACTGTATAGGAGTTATAAAAAATACATACAACTTCTTAAATACGCCTAAACGACAGAATGCTTTAACAAACAAAGTTGAAGAATTACCTGTGATATCAAAATCTAAACGTGATCGCTTAAAGCAATTGTGACCAACTAGATGAGTGCAACGTCAAGATTCAATAATTGTTTTGAAAGAATTGTTGGGGCCTCTTGATTCTGTCTTGGACGAAATTGAAAATTGGAACGACTGAAAAACATCCAGGGGTGTTAAGATGTTGAACTGATAAACTTGAACTGCATGATGAACTTATTGGATTGCTCAGAATTTATAGTGTCCCTTTTTGTGATGGAATCTGTTTTTGTGTATAAAATGCCCTTATCAAAATTACGTCGAACAGGTAATATTGATTTAATGAAAGCCGTTTCTCTTGCTCAAAATAGCTTAAACAAATTTAAAAAAATGCGAACCAATGCTGATGCTGAATTTGAATCTATTCAGAAGCAAGTAAATATGTGAAACATTTTTGATTATGAATTTAAAATGTGAAGACTAACTCACAGACAGAAACAAAGAGCTAATTTTCAAATAATATCTGTAAAGAAAAACTACAAATTATCATTATTTATTCATCTTTTGGATTGAATTATTTTACAATTGGGAGATCGATTTATAAAGCACGATGCTTTGGTAGCTTTCGACTATTTAATTCCATCCTCTAATAAATTAAAGAATATCAAAGAGTTATCAAAATTTTAAAATTATTAAATAGATTTAGAGTAAGTTTATAGATCGATTGTAATGGATGAATTTAATCTGTGGTATACGAAATTTTCAGACAGTCATCTGAACAATTTTCAAATTCTGCTTCATACACTATCACTATATGACCCAGTAATATTTCCTAGTGTCCATAATAACAATATTTTGTACCTTCTCTGTAAGTACTTCGACGCCAGTATATTAACTTTTCTAAGTTAAACTTATGAAACCTATAAAATTTATTTAAGAAACACTGTACGCGAAGATAGATTAAATGGCTTAACGCTTTTGTATATTTATCCCACACTGTAAATAACAGTAGATGAAGTTTTAGAGGAGTTAGCTCAGAAGAAAAGAAAACTGGAATTTGTTCTATAAATATTTTATGATATAAAGTGTTTCCCAATAGGAATGATATGTTTTTAAAATTAAATAAAATACAATATATTTGAGACAAAAGCAAAACTTTTTCTTTATTTTATAGTACACCTTATGACAATTATGTTTTGAATAACACATCATTCAAATATCCATTTAGGCTTCATTTGCACGATCAAATCCGATGAACCCCATTTTCGGTAACTTTGTGCAATAAATCAGGTGCATTTTCATTAATGCAACGTTCGATGTTCAATTTCAAAGCGTCTATAGTTCGAGCTTTAGTGGCATAGAGTCCAAAGGTGTTAGATGACAAATTCTTGGAGGCCAATTAACAGTTCCATTTCTGGAGATTACAGACTCACAAAACCTTTCTCTCAGTAACTCCTTAGTGGCATTGGAAATATGTGGTATTGCACCATCTCGTAGGAAAAACATGTCTTGCAAATTAAATTCATCCAACTATTGCCAAAAAAAATCTGTTAACATTGATCGATAACGCTTACCAGTCACTGTTACTGCATGTTCAGTTGCAAGTTCAAAAAAATATGATCCGATGATGCCACCATGCCATAAACTACACCAAACAGTAACTTTTTCTGGATGCAAAGACTTCTCATGCATCTGTTGTGAATTATTTTCACGCCAAATATGACAATTGTGTTTGTTAACGAAGCCATTCTAATAAAAATTAGCTTCATCCGAAAAGATATTTCTTTTGAAAAAATCAAGATCAATTTCAAGTTACTTTAGAGCCCAATCAGCAAGTTGTCATTCTTGAAAAGCCAAGTTTTTGAGATCGTCGATTAATGGACTGATTTGCATCTGCGGTAACACTGGCTCTTACAGCGTCAATATTCTCCTAGTTTACAGGAAACAGTAACTTTTCTGGATGAAATGACTTCTCATGAATCTGTTGTGGATTATTTTCACGC
This sequence comes from Othius punctulatus, assembly GCA_951805005.1. Taxonomy (NCBI): domain Eukaryota; kingdom Metazoa; phylum Arthropoda; class Insecta; order Coleoptera; family Staphylinidae; genus Othius; species Othius punctulatus. Next base: position 33,330,315 of record OX638139.1, on the reverse strand, counting down.
CAAATATGACAGTTATGTTTGTTAACGAAGCCATTTTAATACAAATGGGCTTCATTTGAAAAGATGATTTTTTTGAAAAAATCAAGATCAATTTCAGTTACTCTAGAGCCCAATCAGCAAGTTGTCATTCTTAAAAAGCCAAGTTTTTGAGATCGTCGATTAATGAACTGATTTGCATCTGCGGTAACACTGGCACTTATAGCGTCAATATTCTCCTGGTTTACAGTAACTTTTCTGGATGCAAAGACTTCTCATGAATCTGTTGTGGATTAATTTCACGCCAAATATGACAATTGTGTTTGTTATCGAAGCAATTTTAATAAAAATGGGCTTCATCTGAAAAGATGATTTTTTTGAAAAAATCAAGAACAATTTCAAGTTACTCTAGAGCCCAATCAGCAAGTTGTCATTCTTGAAAAGCCAAGTTTTTGAGATCGTCGATTAATGGACTGATTTGCATCTGCGGTAACACTGGCTCTTACAGTGTCAATATTCTCCTAGTTTACAGCAAACAGTAACTTTTCTGGATGCAAAGACTTCTCATGAATCTGTTGTGGATTATTTTCACGCCAAATATGACAATTGTGTTTGTTAACGAAGCCATTTTAATAAAAATGGGCTTCATTTGAAAAGATGATTTTTTTGAAAAAATCAAGATCAATTTCAAGTTACTCTAGAGCCCAATCAGCAAGTTGTCATTCTTAAAAAGCCAAGTTTTTGAGATCGTCGATTAATGAACTGATTTGCATCTGCGGTAACACTGGCACTTACAGCGTCAATATTCTCCTGGTTTACAGGAAACAGTAACTTTTCTGGATGCAAAGACTTCTCATGAATCTGTTGTGGATTATTTTCACGCCAAATATGACAATTGTGTTTGTTAACGAAGCCATTTTAATAAAAATGGGCTTCATCTGAAAAGTTGATTTTTTTTGAAAAAATCAAGATCAATTTCAAGTTACTCTAGAGCCCAATCAGCAAGTTGTCCCTCTTGAAAAGCCAAGTTTTTGAGATCGCCGATTAATGGACTGATTTGTATCTGCGGTAACACATGCTCTTACGGTATCAATATTCTCCTAGTTTACAGGAAACAGTAACTTTTCTGGACGCAAAGACTTCTCATGAATCTGTTGTGGATTATTTTCACGCCAAATATGACAGTTATGTTTGTTAACGAAGCCATTTAAATAAAAATAGGCTCATCTGAAAGCATGATTTTTTTGAAAAAAATCAAGATCAATTTCAAGTTACTATAGAGCCCAATCAGCAAGTTATCATTCTTGAAAAGCCAAGTTTTTGAGATCGTCGATTAATGGACTGATTTGCATTTGCGGTAACACTGGCACTTACAGCGTCAATATTCTCCTAGTTTACAGGAAACAGTAACTTTTTCTGGATGCAAAGACTTCTCATGAATCTGTTGTGGATTATTTTCACGCCAAATATGACAAATATGATTGTTAACGAAGTTATTTTAATAAAAATGTGCTTCATCAAATCTTCGCCAAAATCTTCACGAAGATCACGTTGAGTTTGAATAAAAGAACGATTATTTTTATTAAGTTTTTGAATAATAACCAAACGTTGTTGAAGCGTGTATCTTGCCACGATGAATTGTCAAACAGTACTAAAAACAAATTGCAGCTAGTGAGATTTCTAAAATTTTAGATCTGGTTGCAATGATGTTCTAAAAACATATCGTTCCTATTAGGATACCCTTTATATTTTGTTTTTTTAATTTTTTTTAAGGTTGAATATTTTCACCAAAGAATAATTTTTTTATTTGGAACTGACAAATTACTGTTTACTAACCCTTGATTATTCTCTTGTCTGTATTTCGTTAGCCAAATGGAATTTCTGTATACGCCACTAGATGCCGTGTAGCTATAAAATCTAACTTTATCCATCATAAAAGCTAATTTGGGTATCACAAATGCCATGTTAAAGGCGATTCAAGCAACATAGGTGTGCTACTTCGCCGCAATATATTTGCCAAATGTAACTACTAAAATTGTACCGATTTTGGGAAATGAGGATATGCAATGTTGAGGGATTCAATTCCAGATTCGATTAAGATTTTAATCTTAGGTATGGAATCATTTCAAGATTTGATTACAACGAAAATTTGTAAGAGGACCTTGTCATAATACTTACATGTTGGCTGTTAAAAGGGAGACTCCAGAAGATATTTCCTTACTTAAATTTTATCTTGAAAAGGGCAAATTCACTGTGTATTGTAGCACTGAGAGCAGTAAACCACGAGGTGTTGCAGCCTTAAAGTATATATTTTCCTCTGAAATTCAAAGAGATATTGTGTTTGCTTTGGAGGAGGTAATTGTGCAATAAACACTGCGATTATAAACGGGAATGTAACAATAATTAATGGCGTATCTCGTTGTGTATTGTGTTTAATTGTTATAAAATTTGGGAGTAGGCAGTGGCGCACTGTTATGAAATATGTATGAAAATGTAAATTCTTCCCAGTTGAGCGATGAAATCTTTCTTATTTACAGTGGGCGCCGTTTTAGGAGTTTCGCCCGCACAATACCGAGGCACATAACAATGATCCGGTATCTCCGGACGGCGGCATTCTTCCGGGGGATTCCCCCACCCGCAGGCCCGTGTGGCAGCGGGGGCGGCGATGGACAACGTGCGTTTTACATAGAATGATATTTATTCACAATGAAATAATAACAGCATAATAACAGTATAGTTGATAATGTCGCTTATGAGATATATTCACAAGTATCACAGGTGGAATTGGTCCCGGAGCCGCTGATTAATTAGACGGAGCTCTCTTTGTGCGGGGGCGGGGTTTGTGTGGCGCAATTGCGCGATTGTAGGATCGGAGCCCATGTCACATGGTACGGCTTTACGGGCATCTGGGTAGCGCTGTTCCTCTTCGTGCTGGGACGCGCTGTTATTGTGTACGGGGCTGCACACTCTAACAAACTTTCTGAAACAAATATTTATGTCATTAGACATCCAGAAGAAGTCATTGTTACAGAAACATCATCAACATCATCATCCACAGATATGAAATGAGAACATTAATTAATAAAGTTGTTAATTCACCATAGAAAACGTTTCAATATCTTACTAATAATGTCGTAAACCAGATTGAGAGTAGAATACTTTTTTTTTGTCATTGTAGAAGACATTGGAATTGCAGAAAAACATATTTAGGTGCTGACATAACGTCGAAATATAACCCAGTAGTAGCACATTTAGAGCAAACTAAAGCAAACCAAAAATATACAAAAAGTAAGAAGATATTAGATACCACTATGCTGAAAAATATTGATTTAAAACAAAAGTCGAAGGACGTAAAAATGACCAAGTACTTACAACCAATTACCATCAGTGAGATAAGTGTACACAATACACGAAAGTGTATCAAAACAACGATATTGGAGATGTATTATTGATAAATAATATAAAGCTGAAATGTGATAAAGAAAAGCTAGGATCACAAATGGAATCTTCTTCTCTAAGTGCCTTGACCGATTCGATCGTTGACAATGATGCTGGCTATTAAATTGACAATCATCACTTTATCAACTGCAACTCCATACAGTTGGGCCGTTGTTTTGTCATACCATGTTTTTAAGTTTTTTAACCATAAGGTTGTCCTTCTTCCTACACTCCTCTTTAACATTATCTTCCCTTGTATAATAAGATGTAGCAAACCATACTTTTCCGGATGCCGCATGATGTGTCAGAAATATTCCAATTTCCGGTTTTTGATGGTGTTTCCCAGTTTCTTATCTTTATTTAGTCTTTGTAGGATCTCTACGTTAGTAATTCTATGTACTCAGCTAACTTTAAATATTCTTCGATATGCCTACATTTCGTTTTTTTCATTACTATGTCATTACTGTCCAGGCTTCAGCCCCGTACAGTAACACTGGAAATATGTAGCACTTTAGAGACACAGCAAACACAATTAGAGTGGAAGGCACGCAAACAAATACTTTCAGGATCAACAATGGGCTGAGACAAAGAGATCCATTATCATGTCCGCTGTCCGCTGTTCAATTTGGTGCTGGAAATAGTTATAAGAAGAGGGGGCCTAAATAGAAATAAACTGATATACTGATATACAGTGAAAAGCATCAGTGCATAGCCTATGCAGATGACTTAACAGTTATTGCAAAATCTAGAAAAGAGTTGATCAGAACAATCAGAAAACTAGAAAAGGAAGCAAATATTTTAGGATTACATATAAATCAAGAGAAGACAAAGTACATAATGCTAGGAAATACAGGAGAAACTGAAAGTAAACTAACAGTCGAATATAATGGGAAAGTGTACAATTTTGACTACGTGAATAAGTTCACATTTCTTGGTGTGACCATTAATGAAAAAGGAATAGAGGAAGAAGAGATACAAGCCAGGATATCAAAAGGGAATAAAGTTATTGGAATTCTCCACCATTTAATGCGATCTAAAAGTATGTCGAAGGCTCTGAAGTTAAGGTTATATAAATCGGTGATGAGACCGGTTGTAATGTACTCCTATAAAACTTGGGTCCTGAACACCAAGGAAAAATCGATGCTGGAGAGATGGGGCGCAAAGTGCTGAGGAAGATTTTCAAGGGCATACAGTATGGTGAAGTGTGGAGGTGGAGAACGAATGAAGAAATAAAACAGCTGTTCGCTAGCCCTGGAATAATAAACTTGATAAAGGCCCAAAGAATCAGGTGGGTAGGGCATTTGGAAAGAATGGATCGAGAAAGGGTACCAAAGATGGCATTGAGAAACTCACCGATAAGGAAGAACCGAAGAGGAAGACCCAGAATAAGATGGCCTGACTCGGTGATGGAAGACCTAAAGCTTTTGGAAGTGGAAAATTGGAGAACTATGGCTCAAACACGGACTATCTGGCGAAGAGTTGTGCAAACCCAGGGCCTTCAAGGCCTGTGGTGCATTTATATATAATAATAAGAAGAAGAATAAGAAGAAGGAAAAGAAGAAGAAGAAGAGCCTAAACAACACAGTAGTATGTAATTGATAGCAGAAGTATTCCCATGGAAATAGAAATCGTATTTGAGGAATTGGGATGTTTGGGAATTATAGGTAAACTTGAAATGAAATTACATAATATGAATTTTAGTTCCTGTTCTCGAAATAAAACATTTCCCTGCTATATTCTGACATCTGTGGTTGATTATTATGATTGATCACGTATGCAGATGATGGTTTCATCCCGGCATTCCAGCGAAGTATGCATTAGCCGAATCTGCGGCGCGATGTGTTCGGGTTAATGGCGTGGGTGGTGCAAGCGGGTATTTGAAATAGAGTGGATCTGGATTGTGAGTTTGTGAGTACGCGATGGAGGATGCATCCGTGCGGAACTGGTTAGTGGAAACGTGATGTTGCAACTCGGGCTGGTCCCCTGAGGGCCGATGGTGTTCCGATAAGAATGCACTTTTCGTAGGTTCCCCGGCTGCGTTGGGCTTTAGTGAACAGACAGCCGATTTTCCCATTTATTGTTGCGCGGAAATAGGTCGGGTGAGTGCGAAAATTTCGAGGTCGTAAAGTCGGATGCCGCTCGGATCACTGGCGAAAATTCAATGAGCATACATTTCCCTGGATGTACTCGGCGCGGGTTTCAGTTCGGTTTGTTATTGCATCGCGTCGTGATGAACGGCGGGTTCCGTCCCGACGTGAAAAATGATATGTAAATTACGCGCGTGAGCGTGTTGCGGCGCAGTAAATAAAAATACAATTCCATTACCGTTGCTCGGCGGAATGAGATCCGGATTTTTATCATCATTTATGGAGGTATCCGTATAAGTAGACACTCCGGGGTTGAGTGGGATCTCCTCCCTCTTCGGGCTCCTCTGCCGCCTCTCCCGCACGGGACTATCCACCTTGAAGCGGCGCACGATCACCACGATGGCACCCACGGCGCCGGCCACTATCAGCGTCGAACCCGCGGCCAGCAGGATGTACAGCCATGGACCGTGCGACGATTTGTCCTCCCCCGAGGGCCCCGTCGACCTCCTCTGCTCCTTCAGCCCAGGCGCAGGAAGGGTGTGAACCACAATCGGGGCCGAACCTTTAGACCAACCTGCAGCAAAAGAAAATTTACATTAAATTATGCAGACATACAGTTTCTGAGCAAATTTGACGGGATCTTGTAAAAAGTCAGTTTTATTCCAAACTAGGGGGCAATCCCAAATTTGAGATCCACAACCAGGTCAAAACTACGTGACCAATACTTTTGTAATCTTCTTGTGGAAATTTAGAAAATTATTACACTTTCATTATTCGATCTTTTACCACGGCATTGTAAATATTTTCCACAATATCCTTATTCGTGTCGGTTATTGGATAACCTGAACGTTCATCGGCATGAATGTACGATGAACCACGTTTGATTCAGCAGACCATTTCTTTACTGTTGAAAGCGATGTAGTGAAGTCGACAACGAGTGGCGGTGGAACTCGGGAAAACATTGAGTTTTTGGAAGAAAATATTCCCTGCAATCCCTTTCTTTGGCAAAAAAGCGGTAAACTGACCCTTTTTGGAGGTTGTTTTTATGTTTTCATATTTCTCGACAACTTAACTCAGTAGCCAAGGTACAAACATTTTACCCATTTATTGTCAATGTTCAAACAATCTCCAGTTAAAATTTTGCGGTGATATGTTTAGCCCCACGCCCCTGTAATATACGTATATATACGTTTTTCAATTGCCGCTATTTCGGCAAAATCTTAATTGAATAGGACACAATTTATGGTGTGGTGTGGACGCTAATACGCACCACACAGTTTAGGCAGCACGGACGAAACAAGCGAGGTAAAGAAATCCTCGAATACCTTTATAGTAAGGGTGTGTTAGGTATCAAATAGTATCATTATCTAATAATTGATTATTAATATTAGAGGCGGGATCTGTGGCTTTATTTGTATACATAAGCCGGCGTGACGCGCTCAGCTTAGGAACGAATAGTCAAGGACACTGAGTTACTGGCCTTTATGGAGTGTGCATGCAAGTTCGGAGGTGCTGATTGTGGGGAAAGCATGTGTGATCTAATGTTTTTTTGGTGTGCGTTGCAATGTGGACGGTTATGGATTAGGTGTAGGAATGGATTAAAAGTACCTAAACTACAATATGTATATCAGATTGAGATGTTCCGACATATGCAATTAGATTGTAATATTCACATTATGTAAAGGAATGATTCTTTGTAACTGCGGGGCTCACATAAAGGGGAGGTTCGTCCTAGTAATTGCAATAAGAGAGATTTGTCCAAGTAATTGCAATAAGAGAGGTTCGTCCTAGTAAATGAAATAAGAGAGGTTCGTCCTAAAGGTTTGTCCTAGTAAATGAAATAAGAGAGGTTCGTCCTAGAGGTTCGTCCTAGTAAATGAAATAAGAGAGGTTCGTCCTAGAGGTTCGTCATAGCATTTGAAATAAGAGAAGTTCGTCCTAGAAGTTCGTCCTAGTAAATGAAATAAGAGAGGTTCGTCCTAGAGGTTCGTCCTAGTAATTGCAATAAGAGAGGTTCGTCCTAGTAATTGAAATAAGAGAGGTTCGTCCTAGAGGTTCGTCCTAGTAGTTGCAATAAGAGAATATCGTCCTAGAAATTGAAATAAGAGAGGTTCGTTCTAGTAATTGCGATAAGAGAGGTTCGTCCTAGTAATTGAAATAAGAGAGGTTCGTCCTAGTAAGAGGTGTATGCAACTGATCTGCACATGAAGGTGAATTACAATAGTCGTAGAGAATAATGGTCAAAGCCGTGACTGCTAGGGATCCAGTTGGCAAGAGAACAACTGGCGGGGGAAGGGGAAATGCTTCCCCGGTAAGTCCTTCCAATTATAGTTAATATAAAATACTAAAAGAACACTCTTTATATGTGGGGAAATAATTTGGAGCCAATGCCATCTTCGGATCAAGTTCAATATATAGCCTGCGGACCCTGACCAATGAAAATACAGTATATTATGCAAGTGATTATTATTATTACTAGGTAAAATGGCGAAAATTTATATGGCGTCAAGTTAAGGCTACGATTGGAAAAAGAACTAGCTTAACAAGTGTAGACATTGTAAATAAGGGTAATAAGCCCACTTTCATAAACACGATCAGGGAAGAGGTCCTCGATTTGACTCAAGCTGACGCATTTACCGCGGGTACAATAAGCAGATGGCAAGTGCTCAGCGAGCCATCCATGTCGGATCACCAAAAGGTCCGAAGATCCGATCCCAAGACCGATCCGAAGATCGGTTTTGACTTAGGTGAAGTGTACGGTGGTGTAATAGAGTGTAGGAACCCGAGGAAAAAGGACTGGGAACTCTTTAGGGATTATCTCAGGATGGAGACCGAAGGGCTGAACCTCAAGATAAACACCGTAGATTAAATTGAAGGGGCAGCGTCCTACATGAAAGGCATAATAACCGAGGCCTTCGAACGCAGTTGTCCACTGTAAAGGAGAAAGCTCGCCAGAGACGTGCCCTGGTGGAACAAGGAGCTGGGCCGGCTGCGCAAAGTGGCCCGCAAAGCTTTTAATAGTGCCAAAAAAACCGAAAACTGGAACGCCTACAAAACGGCACTAACAGAATACAACAAGGCACTGAGAAAGTCCAAAAGAACCACCTGGCGGGACTTCTGCGAGGGGATCGAAGGAACCGCCCCAGCAGAAGGTGCTTGCAAAGGACAACTCAAATGAGATAGGCCTCCTAAAAACCAGGCAAGGTGGCTATACCAAGGACCCTGAAGAAAGCTTAAATGTTCTGTTGGAGACACACTTTCCAGGGTCCTCGAGAACAACAACGGTTGCGGAAGGAAGACGGAATAGCTCCTGCTCCACCAGAGACAGTAAAAAAATGGCCAGGAAGATATTTACTGACCAGAAGGTGGTATGGGCTGTCTCAAGCTTCAAACCCTTCAAATCGCCAGGCCCTGATGGCGTCTTTCCGGCCATGCTGCAAAGGGGGAGTGATCTCCTAGCTCCAAGCCTGGCTGAGATTTGCAGAGCCAGTTTTAGACTAGCATATATACCTAGAGGATGGAAAGAGGCGAGGGTGATATTTATCCCCAAAAATGGGCGCAGACCCCCTGAAGAGGCGAAGTCTTACCGCCCTCACATTCTTTTTTCTAAAAACCATGGAAAAGATTGTAGACTACCACATACGCAGCGGGGCGCTGAAGAGAGTCCCGCTTCATAAGCACCAAAACGCTTATCAATCAGGCAAATCGACAGGGATGGCTCTTCATGAGCTGGCAACTCTGAGTGAGGCGTCACTGGAGAACAAAGAGGTTGCACTGGGGTTATTTGTGGATATAGAGGGAGCGTTCGACAACACAACGCCTCTGTCCATAAGGAAGGCAGGCACAGACAAGGTAATTGATGTCCCCACTACAAGGTAGATAGAAGAAATGTCGAAGGACCGGGAAATTACCGCCAGACTGGGGGCAACATCGCAAACGGTAACATCGGCAAAGGGCTGCCCCCAAGGAGGGGTATTATCGCCCCTGCTTTGGTGCCTAGGTAGTAGATGGTATCCTTTCAGGACTGACGGCCGAGGGCTTTAACACTGTTGGCTACGCGGATGACATAGCCATAATAATAAGGGGTAAGTTTGAAAGTACGATCATGGACCGTGCCCAGAGAGCAATGAACATCATTAACTGTTGGTGCACTAGGGAGGGCTTCAGTGCCAACCCGAACAAGACAGTAATGGATCCGTTCACAAAGAGAAGGAACCTCAAACTGATAGCTCCCGCTCTGAATGGAGTAAAACTGGTATTCTCGGAAGAGGTAAAGTATCTAGGGGTAACCCTTGATAAAAAACTCACGTGGAACCAATATCTAAGCAAAACTCTTACCAAGGCAACGAGGGCATTCTGGGTATGCCGAAAACTCTTTGGTAAGAACAGGGGTTAAAAACCGAAAATGGTGTTATGGCTATACCAAGCGGTTATATGACCCATTGTCACGTACAGCTCGCTAGTTTGGTGGCCTAAGACAAACGAAAGGAGAACACAGGACGCACTACAAACGCTACAAAGACTCGCGTGCCCAGGTATCACAGGAGCCAGATTGACAACTCTAACCGCGGCAATGGAAGTCCTACTGGATCTACTTCTACTGCACAAACTGGTGGCAAAAGAAGGTCTATCCAGTGCTCTAAGACTAAGGCACACGCAGTCTAACAAAGGGCACATGGCTATACTGGAGCAGGCGAGGTGTGAACATCGGTCATACCCCAGCGACTCCATGCCAATCCTCCACGATCTGGGCAAAGCTTTTGAAGTGGTAGTAACTGACCGCCAAAGCAGCGTCCTAAGAATCGGTCAACTTGAGGAACAAACGTCTATCTTGTGCACCGACGCATCTAAAACGTCGGAGGGTACCAGTATTGGAATATATAACGTTATACACAGAGAGTCCCTATCACTGGGAAGGACCCCACTATCCTATAGGCCGAACTCATAGCCATTGATAGGTGCGCACAAATATGCCTAAACGGAAAGCTGAAAGGCAAGAGCATCTACATTCTCACGGACAGCCAAGCACCACTACGGAAACTAAAAGCGTACACGCTTGAGTCCAGAGTGGCTTGGCTGACCAAGCAAAAGCTAAACCAACTGGCGAAAGGAAACAGGTTAACCCAGGTTAACAGATTAAGCTAGTTTCAATAACTTTTCCCTCATTGGCAAAAAAAGGGGGTTGCAAGGAATATTTTCCCCAAACACTCAGGGTTTTCTTACTTTTGCCACAACAAATAAGTTCCACCGGGTCTCGTTGCTATAAGCAAAATTTCCCAATGTCGCCCAATTTTTTTTTCCAGATGATCCAGAATGATGTGTAGTGTCCCAAAGTTAACCTTTTAAAATGAAGTATCTTGTTGCTTATATCTGAAATTGTGTGGTAGGCCATATGCAGGATCAAACTTTCATAAAAACTATCCATTTGAGACTCCTTACATAAGCTGTGTGATAGATCGAGAACTTTTCAAAGTGCCCTCGTATATACCCTGTTCATCCATAAAAGTGCCAAATTGAAGTTTCGTCTCTAACTCTCGTCTGCATAATATACAGGGTGTCCAAGATAAGGATCAACAGCATGGGGATCTCGGAAACCGTAAAAGTTACAAAGGCGGTTAAATTACAAAAAACTTGCGCAATTTAGTGGTCAGTAATATTCTGTTGAGAAAACCAGAAAATTCCGTTTACTTCCGGAGATGTTCGACAAAATCCGAAATTTTGCGATATAGTATTTATGTTTTTCTGAAGTTATTTGAAAAGGTATACAAAAACAAAATGCACATTCTCATTGCCACTTTTTTAGCTATACAAGACAGCGTTTATAAATTTTCAGTGGAACGTTTCGTGTCGAAGAAACCATCATCAACTTTATATTTTTATATGCACGTAAATAAAGTGCACCCTGTATTAAATAGCATTTCCTATTACGATTCAACGATTCATATCACAGAATGGTTTGTCATGTTTGTATTTTGAAAAAAAGGCATGTTAATTCATTTCGAACATTCTGGTCTATTAGGCGTTGAAATGAGCGACGGAGACATACTTTGTCACCTAATTTTAGGATTTTAAGATAATTAAATGAACAGAACAGTTCTCATTATATCACAGTAAAAAATAATAAGTGTGGTTCTCAATAACTATAATTTTTCAATGTTTAACAACTATTCTTGCTCAATGGTTTTTAGTTACTATTTTGGTACCTGTTCTGGGTTTAAATTAGGTAATAATTGTTGTTTTCGTCGTCATTAAATGAACAGAACAAAACTCATCATCCACAGTAAACAAAATATTATGTGTGGTTCTAAATAACTATAATGTTTGAATGTTTAACAACTGCAATAATTGTAATAACTGAAATAACAATTGCAATATTCTTGCAAAATTAATTTTTGCTTCTATTTTGGTACATATTCTGGGTTAAAATTATGTAATCATTTTGTCTTCGTCGTCATTAAATGAACAGAACAATTCTCATATCGCAGTAAAAAAGTAATAAGTGTGGTTGTAAATAGCTATAATGTTTCAATTTTTAACAACTATTCTTGGTAAATTAGTTTTAGTTACTATTTTGGTACCTATTCTGGGTTAAAATTAGATATATATTTTTCTTAGTCATCATTTCAACGCCTTACAAGAAAACGTTCCAAATGTATTAACAATTATTTTTCTCAATAAAAACATGAGAAACCTTACTGCTATATAAAAAGTTCAATTCGTAACAGGAAAAACTATCTAGTACAGGGTGTACATATTTTACGGGCCATATAGAAAACTATAGTTTATGATGGTTTCTTCGCAACGAAAGGTTGTAATGAAAATTTGTTAACGCTGTCTTACAGAGCTAATAATGTGGCAATGAGAAAGTGCCTTTAGTTTCTTATACCTTTTCAAATAATTTCAGAAAAAAATAAAAACAAAATTGCAAGATTTCGGATTTTGCCGAATATCTCCGGAAGTAAGCGGTTTTCGGTATTTCGGTTTCGGTATTTCTAGTTTTCTCAACATAATATTACTGACCACTAAATTGGATAACTGTTTTGTAATCGAACCGCCTTTGTAACTTTTACGGTTTCCGAGATCCCCATGCTGTTAATCCTTATCTTGGACACCCTGTATTAGCTCAAACCTTTGAGAAAACTGCCGAACTGAAGGTACTAAGAGAGAGTATTAGTTTTCCAGTTAATCGAATAACTAGGCTTTTATGAGGCGCAGAAGGACACCTGCTGGAATGTGAGGCAATTACAAGTGGTCCAAGTATTTACTTCAAAGAGTGACGGATGGAAAATTATGGAATGAATGTTGACAGTTCTCCATTTCATTGTTTGACATACTGACAACCAAAGTTTTAAGAAGGGTTAAAACACCAGGCAGTTTATAATGTTGCTTTATTGCCCTAGGGTTATAATTTCATACTTAATCCGTTCGTAAAGTAGCTATTTTTGGGAGCCTTTACAAAAAAAGCATAATTTGACCAAAAATGACGATATAATGTAGAGCAAAAACCTGACGTGCTAGGCAAAAACTAATGTGATATTTGAGCACCCCAAATTTACCAAGAAATAAGTCTTGGATGTAAGTCAGCGAATATTGTGTTCCCCAATGAATATTTATTTATATTATAAGGATGATAACAGTAATAATGATGATACCACTGAAGATGCAGATTAAGCGATGCAGGTATAATGGAGTGATTAGCAAATATGGTAAACCATTGTTGAGCGTTACGGTCTAGGCATCCTTTACCTGGCGCAACACATTATTATGTATATGTCGGAGTCTTAAACTTTATCCCTCTTCAGAAAATGTTTACATACATATGTGGGGGTTAGAGCGAAAAAAATTAATGGAGCCCCGAAAAATATCGAGCATGAAAAATCCATTTGCCTCCTCAATTTCATTTTAAGGGAAAATAAAAGTAAAACGGGGACTGAACGGATGGCGCCTTCTACAAACAAATTCGTGTCTTATCCGCATCGATTTGTAACCATCCGGAGCCTTGATGTAAGGGGGACGCCCTTCTGCGGAGTAAATATTGAAACTGCACCGTCTCCAGTCGGCCTAATGATCTGACCCACGGGACGGAATCAAATTAATTGGCGCCCCGTTCGCAGTGCACTTCTTAAATGTAAATTGCATCCCATCCTAATCCATCTCACCGTTATTAATGTCATTAGCTCCGAGCCGCTTCTTTGGGGAGTTTGTATAAAGTGCGCAGCGCTTCTCTCATCCGTCTGATAATTACGTAATAGCTAACTTCATCTACCCGCATCAAATTGATAAGTTCGCTCCCACAAGTCTTAAGTGATAGGATACAAGATGAGCTCAATGTGTACTACTAAAATGTTTAGTGGAAGTTCTAAAAGTAATAATTATTACGAAAATCTTGAAAAAAGGGATTATGATTATCACCATTGAAAAGCAGCATTTAAAAAAAAAACGCTCAAAATTGCTCTATATAAGAGACCTGATTATATGAGTATTTGATGTTTGAAGCATTATCTATTAGTCATACCCAAGAGAATACGTGTATTATTGCATTTGTATCAGTATTAACAGATCCCATACATTTTTCCCATTCTGAGGAACTTCAACATTCTGAGGAACTTAAAATTTTCTGCAATTGTACTATTAATTTTTAAGCCTGATACTGCTATTGAACTGTTTAAAAAATATATATACAGGGTGTTAATACTAAGTTGTAATACCCGAAAATGACAGTTAGAACTCATTGAAACAAGCAACTTTTCTTAGTTCAAATTTTTAAATTGGATTGAATCACACCTCAGGTGATTATTGCGAGAATTAAATATACCGTCCCTTATGAAATAAGCTTCGTCTGTAAATAAAATAAACTTTTCAAAACGCCTCTGAAGATTGCAATGTTCAATAAACCAACGCCAAAAAAACAATCTTGGCTGGAAGTCTTCAGGTCTCAAAGCTTGCACTTCTTGTCTAGAAAATTGATGGAGACCTTGTTCCTTCAGAACTTGCCAAACTGTCACGTGATTTACACCTAACCTATTTTCTATTATTCTTGTGGTCGCCGATGGCTCATCTTCAATAATATTAAGAACAGCTTCTTCAAATCCAGGGCTTCGACGTAATCTATTGGAATTCCCACCAATTGTTGGGTGAAAACTTCCAGTCTCTGACAAACGTCTACATATTCTTCTAAAAATGCGGCAACTTAGTTGCTGACGAGTTGGATATCTTCTCGGATAAATTCTACGAGCTTCTTGTGCATTACAATTTGCCTCTCCAAAACACCAAAAGCATATCTAGAAGTTCAGCGTTTTGATAATTATGCATTTTTATACACAAATTATACAAAATACGCACTCAAATGATAAACGTGATAGAAACTTTTCAAGATAAAGCAGAAATTTCTGAAGAACAAGATCAAAAAGTAATTAAATTTGAACGTACAAACTAGAACACACGTGCCTCAACTTTGAAGTACGCGATCATTAAAGGCTTTTGTTTCATTGTTTAATGGCAGCAAGCCTATCTGTTTTAAATGATTGTTGCAGTTTGTTAAAATTTATCTTGTAAATCAATTTAAATAAAAACTTTTTTTGCACAGATCGAAAAAAAATGTTTCAGACGAATGTTATAAGATAGTGTAAGTATTTTATAAATGTTTTATTTTCAAAAATCGATCGAGTGGTTTTCAAAATATCTTGTTTTGAATTTTGTTATCGGTCGCCATTTTGTTATTTCTTAAAATAGAAAATAATTGTAAATATAAATGTTTTAAAGAACCGAAAGCAAATGCTGAAAGTATTTGTATTTTTTAAATATTCCATAAAATAAGGGAGTCATGACGATTTTTCGAAAAACAAAAAAACGTCAATAACAATGAACTTGGGCTCCAATTCAAAAATTTGAACTGAGAAAAGTTGTTTGTTTTAGTCAGTTCTAACTGCCATTTTCGGGCATAACAACTTGGTATTAACACCCTGTACACAGGGTGACTCAATAGGATGGGCAGGCTCGATATACACCTACACTGTTAATGATATTGAAATGAACTAAACGGCACTGCAAACTGGGGGCCAAAGTGCAGTTTGTAAAATTATTATGCCATATACAGGGTGTTCCAATTTTTGCAGAGCACCGTTGCTCTTATTTTTTTTAAATAACACCCTCTGTATAAATTTACATATTTGAAATTGCCCTTTTTTGGGCTTTATAAATCCGTTTAGATTTTGCAATTCGCTTTAACCTTTCAGAAGTTGTTTATTTTTGCATTTGCACTTGCAAGGGCACTTGTTTTCTAGGATATCGGGTTAGGACTTTGTCAGATCCTAAACAACTATCTGGGGTATCTTCTGGCGGCAAGATCGTCGATTTGCATTGTGGCATCACCTTGCTGTGGGACATTAATTTTGGTAAACTTTGAAGAGCCATAATTCATTTTTTAAAATGCACACCCTATATTTCAGTACATAGTCCTATTCAGTGTCTCAGTTTACATCTTTTTTGCCCCTTATATTTTTTCTTAAAAGTTGATAGTTGAGAGATAATTCTGATTTTCTTAAAAATCTACACAGATCTCATCCATATAAACTTAGCGGGCCATGAAAATCACTTAATTCTGCCATGCCAAGGTTAAAGTGACATTTATTGTACGACACGTTTTATTTTTCTTAGCGCATTTTCTTAATGAATGTTTGTCATAATGAAATGGTGGATATGGTTTATGTACATGGTGACAGCGCAAACCGTTGCTGGTGACCAGAATCTATTGAGGCATATCAAACCAATAGCAAAAACATTTGAATTAAACTATAACATTACAACATAACAAAAATAACATTTAACTTTACAATAAGTGGAACATTATAAAAAGTGTTCAAAATTACGGTCCTCATTCGTCAATTATTTAAAAAAATGAATCCTTTACTGTTTCTAAAGTGGCATGATCAATGCTACCGAAAGCCTCTCTAATTATTTCCTGCATATTTTCAATGGTAGTAACTTCTGTTTCATACACCCGATCATGAACAAACCCCCATAGAAAAAAACTGGGGCTTTGTCAAGTCAGGTGACCTTGCAGGCCATGGCAACGAACCTCCTCTGCCAATCCCTCGACCCTCATATTCTTCATTTATGTGCTACAAAGACTTGATAAAGAAGAGGAACTTATAAACACCATTAAAAAGCGAAAACTGTAATATCTCGGTCATATAATGAGGGGGAAACGCTACAAATTGCTGCGAGTGACTATGGAAGGAAAAATAAAAGGGAAAAGAACCATAGGAAGAAGAAGTATTTCCTGGCTCAGAAATTTAAGAGAATGGTTCGGATTAACATCAACCAACTATTTAGAACAGTTGTTAATAAAGTTAGGATTGCCATGATGATTTGAAGAAGAAGCAAGGTAATGCCACAATGCAGATAGGCGGTCTTGTTACCTCTCGTACCTCAGTCAATTGTTTAGGCTCAGGCAAAGTCCCAACTTGATATCCCAGAAACCTAGTGCCATGCGATTTTTTTAATAAGTGCCTGCAAACGCATTAATTTTTAGAAAAACGTGAAAACCTTCTGAACGGTTAAAGCGAAGTGCAAACACGGTTTATAAAGCCAAAAAAAGGGCAAATTCAAATATGCCAATTTATACAGGGAGTGTCATTTAAAAAAAACTAGGTCGCATGCTGCCCTGCAAAAATGAAACACCCTGTATATGGCAAAATAATTTTTCAAACTGCACTTTGGCCTCTCGTTTGCACGGTATTTTGGTTGATTTCGATATCATTAACAGTGTAGGTGTAATCGAGCCTGCTCGTCCTATTGACTCACCCTGTATACAGGGTGTCCTAAATAGAGTGGAATTGCATAGGTATCTTTCTTATTCTTAAAGCTAGAGATCTGATTAAATGGGTAATATTTAGCAGTTTTATATGTTAGTGCAGATTATGTTGAAATTTTTTAAAAATCCGAGCAGTTTAGAATTTAACTTGGTTGGATCGCACAAACTTGAGAATCAAGTCAAAACAAAAGTCAAGATGGCGGTTTCCGAGATATTAATATCAACTTTCGTATGTTAAATGGCCGCCAAATTTGATTTGTATACGTCTAAATAGACTTTATTTTCCTCTTTTCATTGATGTATAACAACCTATGTGTAAATGAAAAATATGGAAAATATTAATTATTCCAACTTTTATTTTTATTGTTTTAATTATTTTTAAAACACATGAAAAAATTTTAAAAAAAAGGAAATACAACTAAGTAGTAAAATAACAATTAATCATAGAAAATGCTCAAAATTCTGACAGTTATTGGCTATTTTACATTTGTTTTAAAAATAGTTCATAGAATAAAAAAAATGGAACAATTGATATTTCCCATATTTTTTATTTTGACATAGGTTGTTATACATTGTTGAAAAGAAAAAAAAATGTTGGTTTAGACGTTAAAAAATCAAATATGGCGGCCATTTAAAATAAGAAAGTTTCTATTAATATCTCGGAAACCGAAATCTTGACTTTTGTTTTGACTTGATTCTTAAGTTTGTGCGATCGAATCAAGTCACTTTTATTTTAAACTTATTTCTGCCTCTTTAATAATTATGGATATATCGGAGTTTTTAGAAAATCACGATTTTTAGTTTTATTACAATAATTTCTAAACTGCTCGAAATTTTGAAAAATTTTCAGTAATAATATAACAAGAGAGTGAGAATAAATTGAAAATAATTTGACAGATTGTCGAAAACTTGTTGCCAGGCAATAGTCACGAGAGCCCGAAGGGCTCGAGTGACTATTGCCAAATGGCAACAAGTTTGAGACATAATCTGTCAAATTATTTTCTAATTTATCGAACTCTCGAGTTATATTTGATTAGATTATTTTTTGACGTTTTTTGCTTTCTAGTATTTCTTTATCAATTTCAGTATGCGAAACGCAGCTAATGCGACTTTTATTCATTTTGTATGACACTTTAATATGATTGATAAATTAATAATTTGACAAATATTTTGATTGACAAGAGTGAACCTAGCTACCGAGATTATTCCCACTATAATAATCTCTAGAGAATATTCCCAGTATAATAATGACGGGATTGGTCCAGAAGTATCAATATGACAAAAATCGAAATATATCATTGGTTTTGAGAAACGTCAAAAAATAATCAACATAATCTGAACTAGCATACAAAACTGCATAACATTGCCTATTTAACTACATCTCTAGCTTTCAAAATAAGAAAGATACTTAAATGCAATCCTACTCTATTTTGGACATCCTGTATATATATATATATATATATATATATATATATATATATATATATATATATATATATATATAAATATATATACATATATGATATATGTGTGTGTGTGTTTTAAAAGCTGATTTAAAAATACAAAAACGCTGTTGAGTTTTGCTATATACTTTTTGTGACTTTTTAACCCCGATTTCTGTTTGTAGGTCACAAACACCTCGAAGAGGCAATTTAAAGGTCAGCGATTTTTATTTCTCTATTTAATAGAGACGTTTATCTCGCACGTTTTCAAGAGGCTTAAGCCGGAGAGGATTTCCCCGGAATCCCAATTTCCTTGCGCTCAAATCTCGGCGTTCGTGTCGATCTATTTAAGTTCGCCGGAGGAAAGGACGCCTTTATTTACCGGCTCGACGAGGGGGAGGGAAATTCCTGACGCCAAGTTACCTTTCGCGTTGATGGAGTATATCGTGATCGTGTAGTCCTGCGCCGGCTCCAGATTGGGGATGACGAACTCGGGCGTGTTGGCCGAGAGGTTGGCGAACATCCCCTCGACGGTGTTCACCAGCAGGGCGAACTTCTGGCGCATGCCGCCGTCGAAGCCCTTCTTGCAGCTGAGGACCACCGAGTGGTGGGTGACGTTGAAGAAGCTGCACGACATGGGGGGATCGGGCTTGCCGGCGGGGACGATGTGGTAGATGCAGGGGGCCCTCTGCGAGCCCAGCTCGTTCCTGCCCCAGCACTGGAGGGTGCCGTAATCAGCCGCCACTTTGGGGGTGTAGGTGAGGACGCTGCCCCCCGGTTCGGCGGTGTATTCGGTCAGTTCCCTGGAAATCCCCGGGGTGCTGTTGAAGCTCCAGCGGAACAGCGCTGCAGCTGGCTCCGCTTCCACCTGTAAAAGTTACTCTCATTATTCCACGCTCTAATTCTCACACCTCCCGCCACCCCCCGATCTGCTGCCACGCGATAAATTTTATTTAAGGCAGCCAGGGATAATGGCGGCCTGGATGAATGTGTATGAGCAAATCCCGTCCAAATTGGACACCGACTATAATTTCATTTTTTCCCACTGCATCGCATAAAGTCCTATTCTGCGCTTGCTGAGAACCTCTCGCATAAATTGCAATAGCGCTAATAAAATGGGACCGGAAGCTGCTGAATTACAACCTGCAGGGTGCATCCCGTCCGGAACTATGCCAGTAAAATATTCAGGAAGCCAGGGAGACCCCAATAAAAATTTACGACGAAAACAATTACCAGCTCCACATAAATTAGTGCCGGGCGTAAATTATTGCGTCTTGGAGAGTTACAAATTATGGCGCTAAATAATAGATGAAGCAATTGCGCACAAAATTTCACTCGTACACATCGCTTAATTAAAAAGCATCCCACCAATACTATTGACATAATTATTAAATATCTGGGTTAATCTTTACCCCCATTATACGTTAATTCGGAGTGAAACTGTCAAACCGGCTCGCCTTTCACTTCTTCATTGTTCAACCTAAGCGAACACGATCGGAACAATGGCACCCCCTCTCGGTCAATTAGTCATCTCTGGAGTGCTCCCCTCCGGGAGGATCCGGAGGGCGCAGCGCGCTCCGGAGGCGCGCCCCGTGCCAACTCCGGGCCTCGCGCCATCTACTGAAATTTCCGGGCCCCATTGTGCGCCCCCCGGCCCGTACGCTCCTGAAAAGTTTCCGGGGGTGGGGCAGGGAATCGATACGCGGGGGTGGCACTTACACACACTCGACTGTGGATATGCCGGCGCTCATGCAGGCACACATTCTGGGGATTCCTCCGAAGTCCGCTGGGGCTTCTTGCCCCCCCCGTTAAAACCGAAACTTCGCCGCAATAAATACAAATGGACGGGGAGGACGTATTAACTTGCGTGTCTCCTGGCATCGGGTGGATAACTAGGACGAAAGTCCGCCGGGCAAAACGGGGAAAGGCGAGCGGTGTCGTCCCCGGAGCGTTGCTTTGGCATTTGGGATGTATGATGTCGCGCGGGCGAGGGGAAAAAATAAAGAAACAGTTTTATTCGATATGTTATGGTGTAATGTTTCACTTGGAATTATTCCAAGTGGGACTTTTTCCGAAGCATATAAGTCATCCAACTCATACTGCCACAAATTTTATATATCTCACTTGTTCTTATTTATGATGTCTATCAATTATATTTTAGGTTTAGATAACCTACAATTTGCAAATATCATACCTCCACCTCATCTCCCCTAATGCTTCGAAAAAATTTCCAATCAAGGCTTTCCAAGCATCTCATAGCAACAGAATCTAAATAGAAAAGAGAGGCAAAGCAGTGTACGAAAAGGCGAAAAAGAACAAACTATAAATTAAAAGAACTATCCCAATGTAGTAATGACAATGAGAAACGACAATAGCAGAATATAAAAAGATACTGAGAGACGAAGCATAAGTAAAACTAAAACCTATGGTAAGAAGGATCAACTGGAGAAGCCAATATAAGAACATACAAATCTAAAGACCATAAATAATGATATCAAACGTAGAATAAGACAAGCAAAAGAAATTTGGGCGATGCACTTGTTTCCTACTTCCTGGTGAAGTAATAAGTTCTTGTAGTTTTTTCAATGTTTTGATTAATTTGCCTGACTAGTTTTGGCCGATAATGGCCATCTTCAGAGGTTAATTAAAAAACGTCAGTCAATGTCACTCAATGATATTATAATATTAATTTATTGTAGAAATTAGCCTCTGAAAAAGGCCATAATCGGTTGAAACTAGTCAGGAAAATAAATAAAAACATTTAAAAAACTTTAAGAACTTATTAGTTTACCAGGATGTACGAAAAAAGAAACATAATATAACTTTAATTTTGTTTACACATATGGAAACATGTGATGCGTAGAAGCCAATCTAATTTTTTTTAAATTTTGTGCAGATGTTATTTATAGAGTAAAAGAAAGTATTGCAATCATGCAAATTTTCGAAAATACATATTTTGCTGAAATATCCATTTTCAAGTCTTCTTATTTAGAAAGAGTTTCAAAAATGTAATACGACGATTGATTACGTATCGATTACGATACGTAATGTATGATTGATTTTTTTAATAAAATATCAAAGCATTAAGTACCGTGCATATGTTTCATATTATATTCAGATTGTACTATCTAGATGATTAGATTTAAAAATTTATAGTTGAGCTTTAAAAAAAACTCGGGAGGTTCAATTGATTATTGGCTGAAATCAACAAGCTGGAAGTGGTAGTTTTTGGTTAGGTTTCTCGCATTTTTGAAAATATATAAAAACTATTAGCTTTATGGAAAGAAATATATTGAATAGGTTTCTTGCTTTTTGAAAATAACTGGAAATCTATCAAGTAATATAAATATCCGCAATATTTTTCAAATTATTGGTATATAACCTTCACTTCGAAAATTAGATTTTTTTCCCATTTTTTTTTGCACGGTTTACCAGATAGTGTGGAGTGCCAATATTTCATTCCACAAATAATTATTTTATTTGTATATTGGCAAATATAGATACTTACTTTTAGTATTACTTTTATTTGCGAAGCATAATAAAGTATTCTGCCCTGTTAAGCATAGAAGGTATATTTTTTCATATTTTCAGCTTATGACGTCTACCATTTTATAATTGATGAACTTATCACTCCGTTAAGACTTCAAGTCGTATATGTTACTTTTATAGCCTCTGGATGCCGTCAATGTTTCGTCGTATCAACAAAACTGCTGCATTTGTTAATTTGATTTGTGGAATATCTCAAAATGATGTTTTTGTCAGTAACGACTTCTATGCATAACAGGGCAGGGGCACTATTATAAGCATGAAACTTTTCAAAATCGAGATTTTTGCACGGATTTCAAATGCCTCTGTCTTCTTGCACATCGTATTCGGTTGTGTCCATGCGTTGACAAATTACACACCCTTCAAAACAAAAATGTTGTTTTGGTACCGAGGATTTTGGAATTGATTTTAGCTATATTAGGGTCACTGAAACTAAATATGAAATCAGTTTTTCTCTATCAGCTATACTTTTTTAGATGATATTTTTTTAATGTGCAGTTCTACACGAAATGTTGATATTTCTGTTTAGGAAAGACTTTTTATAAAGTTAACATAAAACGTACTGTGTTGTAGATTGTTATATTTGTGTTGTTAAATAGCAATCAATAAAATGTGTTCAAGTAGAAGAAGTTGTGTAAATCTTCGTGATGGGTTTTTCTACATATGCGGAGAATACACGTTAAAAGAACAGGAAAACAGAAAAACAATTAGTGACTTTATAAACAGAGCTTATCTTGGATACTTTGGTGTTAGGCTTGGTGATCAGGATAAAACCGGAGCACCGCACCAGGTCTGTAAGACTTGTACAGACCATTTATGAAAGTGAACTATCGGAAAAAGAAGAAGTCTGAAATTCGGCGCACCAATTGTTAGAAGAGAACCCAAAAAACACTTCGATGACTCTTATTTCTGCCTTGCAAATATTAATGGAATCAATCGAAACAACCGTAGCAAGTGGAGTTATCCTGTTTTAGTCTCTGCAAAACACTAGGTCCCTCACTCGGAGGAAGTGCCAATTCCAACGTT
This sequence comes from Othius punctulatus, assembly GCA_951805005.1. Taxonomy (NCBI): domain Eukaryota; kingdom Metazoa; phylum Arthropoda; class Insecta; order Coleoptera; family Staphylinidae; genus Othius; species Othius punctulatus. The sequence continues at coordinate 33,306,985 of OX638139.1, read as the reverse complement.
TCACCAGCTACCAGAGCTCTGTGAAGACGAGTATTGTTCCTCTGATCACCTTTCTGATACTCATGAAGGTGACAGTGATTATGAGGGATTGTCATTAATTCCACAACGTTTCAACCTAGGTGAGATTAAGAATGACCTCACCAGAGATCTCAACCTGTCAAAAGAAGCTTTTAAATCAAAAAATTCTAAATCTTCCAGGTTGAACGACCAAAATTTAATGGCACAAGGAACCAAAATGAAACTTTTACCGTAGAAAAGAAAAATAGTCTGCTACCATTCTTCTCTCAAGAAGACAATATTGTATTTTGTCATGAGATTAAAGGACCTAGATCCTAGAAAAAATGGGTCTTCCTATATTTTTTTAAGATCATTAGCTCCTATTTATTGACTAAACTCCAAAGCGAAGTTTAAAATATGTCCTTCTACACAATGGGAACAAATATGGTTCAATACCAATTGCTCGTTCAACGAATATGAAAGAAGCATATAACAGCATAGCTTTGCTCTTTGGACAAGATACAGTTTCGTGAACATCAATGGGTCATTTGTGTGGACTTAAAAATAATTAACTTACTCCTTGGACAGCAAGGTGGATACACCAAATATCCTTGTTAGGGTGCCTCTAGGATAGCAGAGACAAAACACATCACTGGGTTAGAAAACATGGACGTTGGGGAAAATAATGTCATTAACGCCCTCTTAGTTGAATGAGGGAAAATCATCCTTCCTCCACTGCATATGAAGCTGGGCCTTATAAAGCAGTTCGTAAAGGCTCTTGATAAGAGTGGATCATGCTTTGCATATGTTGGGCGAAAAATGCCTAATTGAGTACGGAAAAAAATAAAGCAGGAGTATTCGACGGCCCACAAATATTATAATTTATTAACTATTCTGCCTTCGTAAATTCGATGAATGAGGCTGAGCGGAAAGCATGGACTTCATTTGTTGAAGTTGTCGGAAATTTTCTGGGCACACGCAAAGCTGAAAACTATGTTGAATTGGTAAACTGGTAAACGAGATGCTTAAGAGTTTCAAATCGCTTGGGTGTAACATGAGTATTAAGATGCACTATTTATAGAGCCACTTAGAGCGTTTTCTGAAAATTTAGGAGACGTGAGTGAGGAACAAGGTGAACGATTTCACCAGGATCTTAAAACTATGGAGGATCGCCACCAAGGAAGATGTGATACGCACATGATGGCAGATTATTGCTGGAGTTTAAAAATGAGCTGTTCCAAAATACCTTCTAGAATGTCGCGGAAAAGAAGCTTCCGATGTGTTCAGTGACTATAGTTGGTTTCATCGATGACTTGTCCCTCTATTTTTGTATACAATAATATTCGTATAATATAATATTTGTTTTATATATATATATATATATATATATATATATATATATATATATATATATATTATATATTGTAATATTATTTGATTTATATATATTGTAATAATATTTGTATAATATAATAATAAAAATTTCGTGTTTTGTTTCAATAAAATATTATATCTTAGAAATTTGAGCTGCTAGGCAAAAACGAATGCCATTTTTTGAATTTAGAACATTAAATTCATATGAAATCAGCTCTAAATTCTACGGCACCAAAACAAATGTTGGCCTGTGTTATCAGAGAATGCTAAACACACGCAGCAATTAATGAACTAAGAATAATAAAACAAAAAATATTACTGTAATATGATCATTATAAATAATGCAATGGGCGAAGTATATTTTAGTCTTTCAGATTTTTACTATGCAATCTGATGTTAGCATATGCTTTCAAGTACAATTTAGACATACTAAATTTAGTACATTTTTAATGAAATTTACTAAGATTTTTAGTACATTTTGACATTTTGCCCATTTTGACTGGAGAAACTGATGTATTTGTTTATTATTTCATTGTTTTATACTGTTATAAAATTATAGTATAACAGTATAGTATAAAAATATCTTTTTTCAATTTTCATACAACTGTTTGTATTTAATTTTAATTATTAATAGGTGTGGCAATACATTGTTGATAATACATGAAACTGAGTTTTTTTAATTAAATTATACAAACATCACCTACAATTGTTATCTACCTTCTCTTGGCAACACTGGATTTAGTTGTATGTACTCGTAGTGCATTTTCATAGATTGTTTAGTACCTTCAAAAATCTATGTGCGGCAGCACTGCGCATGCAATGGAGACTTAACTTGCCAGGGTATCCTCTATGCACTGTTCAAATTACAGCAATATCGGTCTAGTCGTTTTGGAAAGTCATCCAGATGGCAAATGGCAAATACGGAAAAACTGAAAATTTCACGAAATGAAAATCTTCGTAAATTTATCGACCTTGATCCCGTTTGAGTCGCAAGAGTCTCCTGCGTTGAATGTGACTAACTGCAACAAAATTGGACCGACGGTTTTTAAAATAGAAATTTTGCTCTAATTTTACTGTTGTTTCAAATTTCCAACTCTGAAGGCGGATATCTCGCAAATTTTGTGGCCTATTCAGAAGTTGGCGTGGCCCCTCAAAGTTGCGTTTTATTGGTAGTCCCAAAGAAACACGGATGGCCCCTACGGACCCCCTTAAGAACCACTGGTGTAAAGCATTTAATACTGCTATTGAGGCCAGGGTCGGATTTAGGTATGTGGGGCCCCTAAGCACACATGTTTTTGCCCCCACCCCGCTACGAAGGTGAAAATATATATTAAATATGAAATTATACTATATTTCCAATTATTTCCAATGCAATGTTGGGCTTGTGTAATAGAGGAAACATCGAATGCTAATCCTGGGACCAAGCATCGATATAGTAAATGTGAGTATGTGAACATAGAAAAAATCTCCTAGGTCATGACAATTATTTTTTGCATATTTCGTAACGCGTACTCCTCAATCATTTCTTGCGATGTTCGAAAACGTTACCTTCAAACCAACGTCAGTGCCGTTTATCATCGTTTAAGTGAGCACTGTGGCACCAAAATGGAACCACGAGTCGAGCGCAAAATGCAAATTAAAGTGCGCTCTCCCAGGGCATCAAGTGTCGCGGCGCTTACGGGGTACAATAAAAGCCGACCGAAACGTAAACCCACGGAGGATCGAGGAATGCATATTGTCGTGAGGCATCCAGGAAATGCCCGTCTCAGGAACAGACAGGGATTGGATTCACCGTGACCTGCACACCGCGGCCGCGGCGAAAGCGACGCGCCCCCCGCGGGGACCCGAGTACGGGGGGCGTTCAATATTTAATCCCCCGACTGCGACTCCCCGCAGGGGGGCGCGAGGAACCATGTATGTACCAGTGAATAATGCAGCCGTGGTGCAGGCCCGAGTTCCAGCGTTTATTGTCCGGGATCGATGTGCCCCAGGGAAATATAAAATATTGCGCGTCCCGTTGACGTTCCTGATCGGCACTTGGGGTGGTTGTAAACAAAATTCTTATTCAGCGCTAATAGTGAGGGAGTTGCTTAAAGGCGATCGCAGGAAATTGCGCTCTCTAATGTTATGTATTGGGAGCGGCAAACTTCCAGAGGTTGTTAAAAATTTAATTTTATTAATGGCCCTCACGGCGCATCTACAGATACGTAAAATTCATTCGATTTTCAGTTTAGCTAATTGAAAACGATGGGATAATAACAAAATGCATTAAAGGGAATTATTCTATTACAATTAATTAAAAACAGTGATGTTTGTGTCAAATACATATTTTAAAATATTACTAATTAATGTAATAAAATAACGCATATAAGTAGGGTGGTTAGTGTGTATGTTAAATTAAATGATTTAAAAAATAATAATTGTGATATAAAGTTGCAATTTAAGGTACATACTTTTCTCAATAACTAAAATAAATGGAGAAAAGGTAGATGCACTGAGGTAGTTATTAAAGCACTGTAGTAATTGAATTTTTAATCAGCGCATTCATTGCGCATACCTGCTGGCCTTATTTCGCACTAAACTTTTGTTATAAAGTTTTAATCTTGCAGTAAGGCACGAATGTAAAGAATTATCCTATTTGTAATCTGGGTGCAGCTTAGTAAACATTTTCTTCCTCAGCCGTCCCATATTGCTATTTAATTCTGATTTAGGTAGCCGCATATAAAACCTCTCGTATTCTGCATTTCCTCGTCCTCGTCGGCTTGTTAGTATGAACAACAATAAATGTAAAACCGGTCCTTATCCCCTTTAGTACTCTTTTTTGCGCTTAGTCGCAGGATGAGCCCACTTGAAAAGATGCAGGCCAACGCAAATTCAATCCGTGTCTATCCTCTGTGGAGCTTCCGCGTTTACAAACCTCCGAGAATATACAATTCCACTTAAAAGCTGAAGCTGCATGGAGATTTTCATTGTCGTGAAGGATACCAACGGAAAAAAAATACTCCCACGGGATGCGATCGCTCATCCGTTCTTTGTGCGCCGAAGTTTGCTCCGGGCCTTAATTATTTCGAGTCCTCGAGGATCCTTGACCGGCGTCCACTCGGGGATAAGCCGCCCACGCCAATGCGACCCTGCCCAGATTCCGTTCATTAATCAATTAGCACAGGGATTTATGTTCGCCTCTGGAGAGCCGATATTATGGAAATATATAGCAAACATTATGTTAAATTGCCCAGGGTTCAATTCGATACTTCATATAAATCGTTTAATTGGAAATTTACGGCGTAAACAGGGGGGCTTATCTTCACAGAGATTCGATAATCCCAAACGAAAAATACTAAATAGTGTTACGCCCCAGTAATTGCAGTAGTAGCTTGTAACATTAATAATTACTTCCAATATATTCTGTTATTTCAGGTGACGCAAAATTCAACTGTACCGAGCTCTAAGAATCTGAAATGAGTTTTAGGATCTCTGTGATTCGATGTGATCTTAATGGGAAACATGGGTCTGAACTGGCATAGCCTATCTACTGTCATAATTATTTCTAAATTTATTAATATGCATTTCACTTAATACTGTAGGTACATATACGACGTAGCGCCCACATATAAACGCAGGGAAGAGGCCCAAATGCCAGTGGCGGAATAGCCCCTACTTTTGTACGTTTTCGGTGTGTCGATTTTTATTTATTTTTATGCTTGATTGGACTACATATTTTCATGATATACGAACCAAATAAATTTTAAAAAGTTACTACACACAGTAAAATATTGTTGAATCTCGGTACCGGAAGTAGTATAAATGAAATTTGGTGGAAAGTAACTTGCACACAAAAACTAGACTCACTAAATAAAACTCATGTACGACACGCCTTTACATCAGACATAAATTTTATTATTCACTTTGTTTCGGCTGTAAATTCCTCCCTGTTTATTGGGACCTCGCAAATTTCAATAAGCATCAGGGGAGGCGGACCTCGTCCGAAATCAATATCAATTACTGCCCGGAATAAGCGGGCGAAGAACACGGAATTTTCACAAGGCCGTATAGCTAGAGCACAGATGGGACCTTTATCTGTATGAAGATGTATCGTGCCCAGTATAAATCGCGATGCCCGCAGCGTCGGGATTTATTGCACGGAAAATCGTAATTTATAATCGACGCTCTCAGCGTCTCCACCCCCGCCGATTTCCACCGTCTCGAATTTTCACGCGCGGCGCATCACCTCATGCATATGCAGGAGGATGCAACTTGTCCTGGGGCTACTGACTTTTTCTATTGCTTTCGCGCCGTCGGACCGGAAGAGACGCCAAGTACGGGGGTGGGAAGCTTGTTAACAACAGGCATTTGAATAATGCATTTCAGATTGGAATTCATGATTACAGGGCATTCGACAACAGTGCAGGCCATGAAATAATTTGTTTAAAATTTGTACTTATGAGTAGACGCTAATAATTAAAATATTAGCGCCATGAACAAAAAAGGGATATCACCCCTATTATTACCCCACGAACAAAACGTAACAATTACCCCAAAAAAATTCGAACCCTTATTTCTGAAAAAGAAGACTCAGAAGAATTTGGCATCAATCTAGATGCCCAACAGATAAAACTAGAGTAAATAATGCAACAGAACAACTCGAAAGAGATATTAAAAAAATTAAAAAATACTTTATCAGTGAATATCTAATTGGACTATCAAATGACAGTAAAACTGATTATTCACTTTAGAAAGCTACTAAGAGACTTAAGAGACCAATCTTGCAGAATTCTTCAATTAGAAGTACCGATGGGACATATGCAAAAAGCAATACTCAAAAGGCTAATAGATTTGCCGAATATCTTAAAAGGACTTTCCAACCGAATGAAGGTGAAGCCATTCTAGACGGGGAAAATATTACCCAGGGAGAAGGTGAAATCAGACCGTCTACCCCTAAAGAAATTGCAATGGAAATTTAAAAAAAACAACAAAAAACACTAACAAAAGTCCAGGATTTGACCTAATTACTGGCGAAATTCTCAAACAACTACCTCGTAAAGCAATCGTAAAACTTACATATCTTATTAATGCATCTTTAAGAAGATGCATATGAAGAAAATATGTAGCTAAGATATGGAAAGCAGCAGAAGTGATAATGATACCTAAACCTGGAACACCAAATGAAGTTTCTTCTTACAGACCCATGTCGTCATTACCTGTAATCCCGAAACTGTTCGAAAAAATACTCCTTAAAAGAATAAAACCAATTATCCAAGGCAACAACATAATACCAGAACATCAGTTTGGTTTCAGAGAATCTCATTCAACCGTAGATCAAGGCCGTAGCATAACTGACAAAAATCATTGGAAGAAAGAAAGGTTTGTTCTACTATATTTCTTGATGAAGCACAAACTTTTAACAAAGTGTGGCACGAGGGACTTTAATACAAATTAAGAACACTTCTGCCCAGACCGTATACACAATTACTAGAATCATACATGTCAGATCAAGTTTTTAGAATTAAGCAGGAAGATGCTTACTCTAAACTAAAAGAAATAAAGGCAGGTGTGCCACAAGGCAGTGTGTTAGGGCCAGTCCTCTACCTATTATACACCAGCGATTTACCTGCATTAGACCATAATACGATAGCCACGTTTGCTGACGACACTGCCATATTGGTTGTAGGCAAAGATCACGAAGAAGCAGCACTTAATCTGCAAAACTCAATTAATAAAATTAACAACTGGACTAAGCAATGGCGAATCAAATTGAATGAGACTAAATCGGTCCATGTCAATTTCACAAATAAAAGAAATCAACATATCCTTGTTAGTATGAATGATATCCAGGTACCCTACGCTGATACAGCAAAATATTTTGGTATTACATTGGAATGTCAATAAGAAAAAAGAAGAATTGGACATCAAATTTCGAATAATGTATTGGCTGCATGGACGGATTTCCACCTTGTCAATCTATAATAAAATACTCCTGTATAAACAAATTCTTAAGCCCGTATGGACATATGGCATCCAGCAGTGCCAAAAAGAGCAATATAGAAATAATCCAGCGATACCAAAATATAGTACTAAGGAATCAATGCACCTTGGTATTTCCAGAACAGTGACCTCCACAGGTACTTGGTAATGGACACTGTTAATGAAACAATAAACAAATTTACCAAGAGTTACGAACAGCGACTTCTTCAACACGTCAACGTCGGCCATCCAACTCCTCGATAACACGAATTTGACCAGAAACTACAGCGGACCAAACCGTTTGAGTTAGTATAATATTGTGTTAGCGCAAAAACAGAGCATAGTGTACACGCTAATATTAGAGTAATTAAGTCTAAGATTAGAATCTAAGGGATACTAATGAGTAGGCCCTTAGCATTGAACTTTCATTTAGTAATCTAAGTTGGCATAACATTACTCAGTGATCCATCTTTGATCAGATTGTAATACTTATAGTAAAATACGATTAAGTGTATTGCACATTAAAAAAAATGAACAAAAATATTAAATAATATAAAAACAAATGGAATACGTTAATAGTAAAAGAAAATTTGTCAAATGTTGTAAAATATTTATTATCTTTCAATTTTAGTAACGTTTCACAATATAATTGTGTATATTGTATATCAATAATGGATTCACACCTACGCTATTATGGTAGAAGGTGGACTGATATATGTGTCGTTCATTGTTAAAGTGACTTATCTCCAACTTATTGCATGTTAGAATATTAAGCGTTTTGCAAAATCATCTATAGAAAAAAATAATGAAACTATTTTTTATTGAGTATTTACTTTTTTACTAAGTTTCAAATTATAAAAACATTACAAATGAGTACTTAAGATCAGTATTTGGAATAAATAACGATTACAACTTATTTCTATGAAGTTAATTCATCATCGGAAGTACGCGCATCGGCATTAGATGTGCTTGAATAAGTTGTTACATCAACTGGAAGGTTTTTATAGTACCAGTGATCAATCGGTAGAATGTACGGTAGAAAATGAAGCATATATTTCTACTTTGCAATTCCTACGCCTCCTTTCGATCTTTTCGTTTTATCGTTTCCTGACCAGAATCCAGTATTTCCAGTATCCTTTAAGTATTTTGCTCAGTCCTTTGCCTTTCCATTTGGTTTCTGTAATTCCTAGTATTTTAATTTTATGTTAAATCAATTCTTCCACTTTTTTGCTTTCCTTGTGTTCCTCGTATGTAGAAAAAATATATATTTTAGTTCTATATAATAATTAATGTCTCAAAAACTATGCACTGTAGAGGTAACGGTTTTACACGAAAATAAACTGCAATGAAAAAAATCAATAAAAATAGTATTTTACGTTATAAGGACGAAAAATGAAATATTTCGGACGATTTGCTGGAGCTGGAACTAAATTCAAATAAACAGGAAATTGCTAGACGAGGCAACACCGAGTCCAGCAACAGCAATAAGTCCAAAATATGTTTGTCGTACGTATATCATACATATTTTTTTATCCGATTGCAAGAATTTTACAAAATACAAAAAAATAAAATAAAAAAATAATTAAAAATTAAAAAAAAAATATTGCGTTGTCAATGTGAGGTTCGATCAACAATGAAAAAATTAAAATCATTTTAAAATGTCATTTATTGTCGCTGAGGGATACATAGATGATTCTATGAATAATAAACTAGATACTGCTCGTAAGATTTTTGATCCTGGAAAAACAGCACAAGAGACACAACTCTGTTTAACAAAAGCACCGAATATCACTAATACAGCACAGTGCAGTTTATTGAGGGCGGCAGAAAATATTAACAATTCGGCGATAGGAGTGCATAATCTAAGTAATAATTCTTAATAATAGTTATAGTAAATTAATATACAGGGTGTCTACGCTAAATCGTTCGTTAAAAGTTTACGGAGTTGCCGTTGTACTAAAAATTTCAAAAAAATCCTCGTTATACGGTTGAATCAGTTGTCCTCATGTGAAATATTTTCAAGTTTCTATCACTTCCGGTTCCACCGGAAGTAGCACCAACTTTCTTATTTTAAACGGAACACCCCATATATTATTATATTTTTGAATTCCTCGCTTAAATTGGAACATATTTTTTAAGAACGTATGTACACTTATCTCTTCTAGTTTTCAAGAAAAAAAATGTTTTCTAAAATTTTGACATCTAAAAGGTAGCCTGAAATCTGTCTATAACTTCTCTTAGGAATAAGATAAAATTATGAATTAAATTTCTAATTATAGATAGAGGATGCCTCTATAAGTGACATAATTGGAAACTGTCAATTTTGATAATAAGTGTTCATAAAATGTCAACATCTAAGTGCCCTCTTAAATATCCTGTAATTCAATATTTTTAAATGGAATGACCCATTTTTTATCGCATAGCACGATTGGGAGACAAATTTACTACAAAAAAGTATAATACAACCATATATATTTACTGATTTCTAAAAAAAAAAATGGCGCATCCCAGCAAGCAATCACATAACATAACAGTTAAAAAATGGTGAACATAATGTGAAACCGCAGATCCTGAAAATTTTGCGGCAACCACTTGAATATACAGGGTGTCAATTTGAAAAGTTGCCACCGATTTTTTTCATAGAACTAATGATTATTTTTAAAAGTACTCAAAACCATAATTTCCATGTTCATCTGTTTGGTTTTTAACCTCTTGAAGTACGAGAGGCTCAATGAATTCATCTAGCAAACTAACGTAAATTTCGCCGTTCATATTTTTATTAATTTCAACCGCGATTTTTTTTAAGGGGTCACTGGAAATCTGTAGTTTATAAAACATAAATGAAAAATCAATCGGATACTATTCAACAATTATGAGAAAGAATAACACAAGAATGTTGAGCTATTACAGTGTCTATTGTCTATTACTAGACAAAGCTTCAAAAAGTTCGCGAAGAGTTTGAAAGGAGGCTATATTTTTGTTTAGAAAATAATGGTAGCCATTTTCAACATTTACTTTAACATGTTATTTGAATTTAATACTTTGAATACTTTTGCACTTTATTTGCATAATTCCAAAACTAGTTCACCAGATTATATTGTATTAATAATGACTGGAAATCATTTTTCAAGAGCTTTCCAACGATGTATCACAAGTAGGGGGTGCCATTTTAATTTTTTTAATCGACACTACCTACGCCATTTTGGTTCCTCCTCCCAACCACCCAAACGGTTTTGAGTAATTTGAAAAATAATCTTAGTACTATCAAAAAAGTCGTTGGCAACTTTTAAAATTGACACCCTGTATGTGTAGGGGAGAGGTGGCATGAAAGGGACGCGTATTGAAAGGGACAATTCAAATCACGCGACAACTACAAATCCGAAACAAAAGTATTTATGTTGTGTGGCTACACCAATTCATAGCCATTTGAACCTAACACCTAACATAACTCTGTCATTTCATGGACGGCGGAATTATGATTGTGATTTTATTGGTGCCCCAAAGTAAAAGCTTTGAATATTTTTCCAAACGTTTTGTGAAGTGTTATAAATGGTTTATTGAATTGTTTGTTTTGAATTGTCAGTACCTTTTAGATAAAATTATAGCTTTAGAAGTTATGTTTTCAATTTGAGTGTGATATTTATGAAAGGGACACAGCAAACGGTTATGAAAGGGACGGGTATATCAAATACGAATTCTGACTTGATAGATGAAAAAAACTCTGAGGTTCTGAGTGAATTCCTACTGAATCACTTACACATACAACATATATGCACGTATGAATTTTTTTGAATTATCTACAAGAAAAGAAATATAGGACTGATTTCCAATTAGATTTAAATATGTGATTTTAAAGTAAAGATTGTTAACAGTACTCGTACTTATCGGATACGTGAACGTATACCACTTAGTATGTGTAATGTAAAATACCAATACGTAGAAGGTGGTTTTTCTTGTTATTACGCAGTGTCCCATTCATAAATTATTGTGTCCCTTTCAATACAGTCTAGTGATGAAATGGATAAAATACACTTTTTTAAATGAAAAAATATACAACTCAGGTATCAGAATAAAGGTTTATTATTATTTTCTTTCAGTAGTGAAATAGTTGAAGTTTTCAATTCTATTCGTAAATGTTCAAATTATTTCCTCATTTACTTACTAGTCTCTTTAAAACGAAAACGTCCCTTTCATGCTCCCTCACCCCTATCTACATGTATTGCTCCTAAACATTTTTATTGATTTTTCCAACATAATTTCCATTATAAGTATGTAGTATTACAGACTTCCAGAAAGAATGAATAGACTTTAGTCAGTGTACTGCTAATGTGTTTTGTGGAGTGAAAATTGTATATCTAAATGTTTATGACATTTTATTATGTTTATGATGATGATAAATATCAAAATTTATATGTTTGTAGTTTACCTAATTTTATTTGTTGATAATTTGGCACAAAAAAGTGCGTAATTTGGTGCATATAAATAATTCATCGCAATAAATGGACCGTTCTTTCTATTTCAGATTTCAGTATCATAAACTGAAGCGCGCGACAAAACGAATTTAAAAAATTAACTACGTTGCTTATCAGACTGGGATTTAAAGGGTGTTTGTGTATCGTACATGCAATAAACTTTTATGAGCGACACATTCATTTACGTCTCAGCGATAGTGGTAAATCGGTACAAATTCCTATTGCTGCCATCTACCCTGATGTAAGTGCCATGACACTAAGATCTGTGGACCTTAAATCGGAACCAAGCCTAGCTGCCTTCCTCTCCTCCTCTGGCTAGTGGCCAGAGGTGTTGAGTATCCTACTGGTGCGATGGACCTACTGTTTAACATGAGCTGCGAACCACCGTTTTATAAAACCTTCACGTAACTAAAAATAAAGTCTCAAACTCAAATCACTCAAATAAAATAAATAAATCAATAAACTTATCATGCTATTTGAGATGTTTTAAACTTGATAAAATATTTGCATGTCAAATACTTCTTCTCAGCTCTCGATACTCTCCCATTAATCTCCGTGATCCACAGCCTAGAATTACTGGAACTTCTCTCCATTCATTCTGTAAATTCCGTCTGGCGTATCACGGACGTAACAATATCTGCAGAGCGATTAGCGTAATTGTAATCTAATTTATCGTGGCTTGGCGGAGGAGCCCCCGCACTGGTGATTAATATTTCACTACGAGCGAAGGATCTCCATGCGTGTGCCGCCATAATTTGAAGACAAGTTATGGCCGCAGCATAATTTATACTCCTTTCACATGGATGTGGCCGGGGCACGAACTGCCGCGCACGGGTTCGATTACACTTTGCAGCAGCATTAAATATTGAGGGCTCTTCAGAGTGCGCGGCCCACAGAGGGACCTTTCAATAAAATGACCGGATTCTGGGAGGCGCCTGTAATTTATGATGTCGAGGAAATTGACTGGCGCTCGGGAAACAGCCACAGCAGCGGCAACAACAACAACAGGGGCTGCGTAGAGGGAAAGGCGTACAGGATTTTTCCTTAAGAGGCTCGGGCTGTGTTCTCGAGATGACGGGCGACGGGAGGTTCTGCGTCGTGGTTTTCATTCCTTAAAAGGCCCACGGGGAAGTGGGCTAAGGAGGTAGTATCAAAGGATGCTTTTCGCGAGATGAAAGACGTTCAATTAGGTTTTTGAAGCAAATGTATGGAAACTTCGAAATGATAGGCAAGGATTAATATCGCAAGTTTTATATAAACATACGAGTCCCGCGAGGAACGCAGTAGGTATGCAAATATCTTATTTTAGTCGAACAAATTCTATTAATTCTGAAATAGCATCCGCATATAAGCTACGCGCAATTGCTGGTCAGATATTGTGAAATAATACTGTTGTTTGGACTGAAAAGTTTTTCGGCGATGTAATTAATTTGAGAAGATTTACTGACGGTATTATCGGTTTTTACAGGGATAAGGCATGTATCCGGCGATTGCATATGTAAAGAGACACTTTAAGCGCTTTGCTGTAATTAATGAGTAACAACTTACAACACAACGATCTAGCAGCAGTTTTATTAAATGTCTCATAACTCGTGAGATAACATTTAAAGTAGCTACTTTTTCAGTCATTATTACGGAATTCAATTTATTTTTTATGCGGGGGTTATATAACATTGTTTACTTATAATTGCAACTTTGACAAGTTTCCGATTTTTTTAATACATGTTATAGATCACCCTGTATAAGCAGTTAAGTTCAATTGTTTTAACAATCACTCAATCAAGTGACTAATATTAAAAAAAAACGAGTTCGATAAAATTATTAAACTGATTCATTTACTGATTTTATTCATTCAAGTGAATGTGAAAAGTAATTTGAATTCATAATGTCCCTAAAAATATAAACAAAGTTAAAACATATAGTTATTATTGGGTTAGATTCTCGCCTAAGATGAATATTGTTTTATATTCCACCACATGATTATTATAATAAAAGGACATGGAAATTATGGAAACATACAGAGAGCGCATAAGGTATTAAGACCTCGCATATTTTTTTCCCCTGTATAAATTTTCGAAAAACGCTTCAAGAAGTCATTTTTTTTAAACATATATTTTCCGACAATTTTCAATATTCAATCTCTCTCAGGTAATCAGGCAATAATTTGTTTCACATAATTGTAATAGATTGTTTTTCAAGTTAATCAATTTTGTTTTATTCCAATATTTAAAATCCAAGCCTGTTTTCCTAATTTTGTTTTAACTGACGTTGATTTGGATGGTAACAATGTGCATTCTGCACATTGAAATAATAGTTTAATAGTTTTACTTTAACGCACTTTTTCTCAATTTTTTTCAAATGTTACATATTGAAAATGTCATGTTGTGGAAAACATAATAAAAAGTACTATCAAAATCAATGATAAAAAATATAGGTTGTCATTAAAAAAATGGCTATGACGTCATAACTTCAAAACGGAGAGAGATGGAAAAATGAAAATGGTCTTAAAATATTTGTTTAAAAAAACATTTTGACCTGTAGAAGCATTTTTCAAAAATTTATACAGGGGAAAAAATAAAGCCAGGTCTTAATACTTTATACGCTCTCTGTATAATTTAATTATGATTACATTTACTTCAGTTGTTTATCATTATATCTAGAACACTTCTAAGAATTTCTTCAAAATAGATAAATGTTTCAGTTTATTCAGGAATAAAATTTATATAAATGTAATGGAATTTTTGTGATAAAATCGCAATTGCAATAATAAAGAATATAAATATCATTACTAATTCAAAAACGTTTCGGAAAAATGGGCGAAAGGTCAAAAATATCCTCTGAAATTCAACATTAGATAGTAGTGTGTATGCCTGGAAACAAACAACAAAAATTAAATGACATTATTAAAATATAAAAACTATAAAACATTCAAGTTTTAACGTGTAGACACAGAACGTTTTAGAAAAATGGGCGAAAGGTCAAATATATCTTCTGAAATTCAAAATGCAATAGTAGTGTGTTCGCCTGGAAAGAAAAAAAAAATGACATTATCAAAATATAAAACTTAAAAAAATATCATGTTTTAAACATTTTGAAATAAATTGCAAATCGTCTGTGATTATTTCTTTCTATAAGAATTTCTTCAAATTTGATAAACTTTCCAAAAGATTCAACAATATAATTTATTTTAATTAATTAAAACGAGATTAGAAATTGCAGCATGAAATAATAAAAATATCAACAGAATTTCATAAAAGTCTAATAAAAATGGACCAAATGTCATTAAACATGTCCTTAAAAATTTATAAAGCAATAGGAGTATGTTTAATCTAACGTATAAAATTAACAGAATGTTACAAAAAATGATTTGATATTTCCAGAACATCTCTAAAAATGTCTTCATAATTGGTACAAATGTACAGTTGACGCCGAAAATAAGTAGGCCACATGTAAGTGCAGTATCACATTGAAATGACTGATGCAATTATGACATAAATGCATATTTATGATATTTAAATGTGATGCTGCATTTACTTGTGCGCTACAGTTTTTTCTGCTTTTGTACATTTGTACCAATTATGAAGAAATTCTTTGAAATGTTCTAGACATATCTAATTTTTTTGTTTGTCACTGTACCTAATGAATATTTTTATGAAAATGACATGAAGTAATAAAAAATCTAAATATCATTAAGAATTCAAAATAGGTCTCCGCACAATGGCTGAATGGTCAAAAAAGTATTTACACATTGGATTTACAAGGGATAATACATTTGTATTATCAATATAAATAATAAGGAATAAGTAATATTTGTATTGTAATAAAGTAAAATAAAGTAAATGTTCGCCTGGAACAAAAGTACAAATTCATATAATTCAATGAAAAAATTCAAGGTATCACAAAAACACAAAATCTTGTGTTATTAATTAAGTTTTAATCATATTAAAATAAAATCGTCTGTGCGATTATTTTTGATAAACTTGAACTTGATACACTTTCAAAAGAATGAAGAATAATTATCATTAAAACGAAATGAAAAATTACAGTATTAAATATTAGTATGTTTGTTTCTAATATCAACAAAGGTTAAGTGTAATAATTTCTTCACTGAATTGAAATAATCATATGATAATATCATCAAATAGCAATGAAATACTCCAATAAATTGAAGAATCTAATTTGTACAAACGTAATAGAATATTTGAAATGACATGGAAATTGTACAAACAAAAAATCCAGATATCTTATAAATACGAAGAAGTCTCTTACCCATTTTGGTGAGACTTCTTCGTATTCATAAGATATCTAGATTTTTTGTTTGTGCAATTTCCATATAATTTGAAAAAATCTATTATGTTTCTTCTAAGGTCAAATATTTCCCTCAAAAATCAATAGAAATTCTTCCTATATAAAAATGACTAAAAGTTTGAAAAGTAGGTACCTCAACAATTTGCTTATTCAAGAATCAAATTTGTACAAATGTAATGGAACTTTTGAAATAACATGGAAATTGCTCAAACAAAAATCTAAATATCTTATAATTACGAAGATGCCTCAATAGGTAAAAGGTTAAAAATTTCCCTAGAAATTCAATAATCAATAAAAAATCATGCCTTATAAAAATGACCAAACGTACAAAAACTACCTTAACAATTTGTTTTCAATTTTAAGGTAACCTGGCGTTTTCATGCTTACCTGGCACAATTGTAATAATTTATGATTAATTGTAATAATTAACACCTTTTCCCAATGTATCTGAAACTCAAATTATCGATTTTAATCAATAATTTGTGTTTTAGATCAAACTCAATTGAATCAAATAAATCTATTATTTCCTGGAAAACATTACATTATTTGTTATATTATTCGCTACTTGATTAGTAGGTATATTATTTTTTAAGAACCGTGATCAGTAAAAAAATGTTGCATCGGTCCACAAGCATATAAGAGAATGTACATATTCACGTCAGTTTATACGAAATTGAACTTAACAATTGAACAACGTTGTAAATACGCGAATTATAATCGAAAATTTTGGATAACCGAAAATTGTACAATTCTAGGTACAGAGTAACTTAAAATTTAACTATTATTTCAAATTAATTCAAATTATTTCTGGATTATTCTTATCTATACATTACACAGCTAATATTGAAATCGCTTTTAATAGAGTAGCTCTCTTTGTCGGGATGTTAATTATAGATGATTTCTACGAACCCTACATGTTAATGGAGCTTCATTTATTTTATTTGTCTTTATCTTCATATCGGACGAGGACTATGGATCATACTATCTAACATTAGCATGATTAATTGAAGTTATTAATTGTTTTGCAGCAATAGCAATAGGAGCATTTTTAGGATACGTTTTACCTTAAGGGCAAATATCTTTTAGACGGGCAACTGTTATTACTAATTTAGTTTCAGCTATCCCTTATTTTGCAATTTTGTACACCTGTTGTGACAAAAATATGGAAGGGACAGCTCAGAAAAGTTAAAAGATGAGAATTAACAGCAAAACAGTGGACCTATTTTAGGTCAAATTTTGGAGAAGAATTTTAGAGTTCTTGCTGCAATTCAAAAACTGGCATCAAATTGAAACGCGGTGCTATTGGACAAGCCGAAAATAAGTTTGTTGTTTCCAGTTAACAATTTTCCGAATTTGAAATAGGGCCAAGGAATAGTATTATCAAGGGAAATTTTGTACCTATCTCTTCTAAGAACAATGAACTTTAAAAAAATTGTTTACAATACTCTACATATGCCCTCATAAGGTTAACGTACCATAGAAATTCACGACATAATGGTCAACATGTGTTTTTTTATTTTTCTGCCTGTTACAATTTCAGCGTGTCTATAATTGAATAAACAAAACAAATCCATAAATCTGTGTTTTCTTATACTAATTCATTATTTGCGTCCACTAACCAACACATTACCAACATCAAAGTAACTTGAGAGTAATCACGGTAGTTAATAAACGTGACGACGCCGACGTGCAAGTACTAAATATGATCATAAATCACGAGCCAAAAAAAATCGAGAAATAATATAAAAATTGCACGATAAAGACTACGATTAATTAAATAATTATATAAAAATATATCGGAGCGTTACATTCATAATCAGGGCCGGCGGAACCCGGAAGCCGTGAAGCGACCGCAGCCGGGCGCCGCGTCGTCATGGGCGTTTTGGTTCTACGCGCCCTGCGAACCTACGATGATGGTCCGGGAAAGGGCTGCGACAGGAGAAAATGCCAACGCAGCAACATAAAACATAAAAACATGCCCTATGTGCTGTAGTCTGTGGTTTTGGGATTGGCAAAAGCGCACAACGTTACTTGAACGTTACCAGAACTAAAAACCTAAGACGCACAAACTGCGTAAAATTAGTGATTGAATAAGGCGGATCAAGTGTTAAGTACGGTACTACACATCATCATGTAAATAATTGATTTGTTCGAAAAAGAATTTCTACCACCGCCCTTACTATTGTATTATAAATATTGCGGTTTCAAAATGACTTCTCCTCCCGAAAAAAAAGCCTAAACTATCAGGCTATCAATATAAAAAACGAAAAGCTGCATAGCAAATGGCAAACAGTAAATTAGCTGGTTCTCTTAATACATTTCTCATATCAACATCTGTTCATACCAATACTGATGAAGTGTCACCAAAACTAAATGTTAATTAGGAGCTACTTGTGGACTTATCTGAAAACTCTATTGATATAAGTATACTTGACCCAAAGATCTAAGAATATTATGACTTTGACTTCTTAATAGTTATATTCGGGGTTTAATTTAGGGTCACCATAAAGCAAACGGATGGTCAAGACGGAAGAATCGCACGCCGTCGTCAATGCCAGAAAGACAGCCGGGCAACCCCAGATAACTGAATAATATTAGCAGGACTTTTATGATTTTATGGCAACACCAAATAAAACCCCCATAAAATACTTAAAAGTCAATGTCGTAATATTCTTAGATTTTTGGGTCGACTATACTACCACAGTCAGTGATACAGTTGGCGAAGACCCTACATCGTCAACGCCTCGTTATGAGCTGGAGATATTGCGACATAATGTCAAAGAGCTCGTGGTATATCCAGTACCAGAATGCATCTCGAGTCCTATTATGGCAAATAATCAACAGGCTAATTTGGACCCAGCATTATGGCCAACTCTAATTACAGATCAATTTCGACCATGTTTAGTGAAAGCAGGTCCTATGCAAAAATATCCATCATTATATTTCCTACTAATGTTGATCACAGGCATTTTTCACCAAACTATTATTCTAGAAAATTATCTAACAGTGAAATAGTCAAGCGCCCTTGGCTAATATACTCAATATCTTCAGATAAAGTCTATTGCTTCTGTTGTGTACTATTTTCTCGAGATCAAGCTTCGGCTTTTACAATTGGTTTTGATGAATGAAGAAATATAAGTAGGTCATTAAAATGACATGAAGTTTCCAAACAACATATAATATTTTTCTCAAATTGGAAAGAATTTGATAAACGACTAAACACAAATTAAACAATTGATGCCGAACATCAAAAACAAATGAAAATTGGAATTGGAAAAAAATCCAAGAGCATTTTTTGTTCCATGCGCTTGCCACTCACTAAATTTAGTATTAAACGATGCCGCTTGTGCTACCGGTGAAATTGTAGGATTCTTCTCCATTGTTCAAAAGCTTTTTGTATTTTTCTCCAGTTCAACTCACAAATGGGACATATTAAAGCATCATGTATTTATTTTTACCTTGAAACCCATCAGTACGACAAGATGGGAAACCAGAATAGATGCTTTTAAGCCACTAAGGTATCAAATAAGAGAAGTATATGACGCTTTAACAGAAATTTCTGAAGATGTCACTAAAGAAAGTTCTGCAAGTTTTCTCGTGTATGACGAATAAATTAATAATTTCTTGATTTGTATTCGTATTCATTTTAATCTCGATTCTTTCGCGTTAAAAAATATTGACACGGAAATGAATTTTGCCAGATTTGAAACAATAAATATTAACACTAGCCTACTATGGTGCACGTGTGAATAGCACAGGAGGTATTCTATTGTTCAGAAATTCTGGGAGGAAACAAATTTCGAAGTAACTCAAACACCATTTGCTCTAGGTATAGGGTTGCATAATACATTTTTGTAGCAAAGTATCTTGCCAATCGCCCTATGATATAAAATATTGGTCGTTCTATTTGAAATAATTAAAATATGATGTTTCTAAGTGGGCACTGAAATATCGATATTTTTTAAATACCTATTATCAAAATTGACAGCTGACATTTTTTTGTAATTGTAGAGGGATCTGTTAGGTATAATTCAAGATGCAGCTCGGGTTGCTATCTTGTTCCTACTAGATGTTATGTGCATTTTTCAAAACGTCTTTTTGAGGACAAAATTTGACAAATAAATTTTTAACTCAAAAACTATATAAGTTACGTGGACATAAGTACATATGGGGATGTAGACAATTGAACAGAGAATCGAAAAATGAAATAATATACAGGGACAGTCGAAAATATTTTAGTTGAGGAGATCGTGTTGAACAATGCAATGCTGATTTTATTTATTTTTTCCTCAATCAGGAACCCTATAAACTGTTAATGGCCGTTATTCGTGGCCCACCCTGTATACAAATATACGTATATTATTATTTTTATTTTATTGGGCGACGATTGTTTGATCTTAGTAGCGAAATAAAAATCTTTAAAATGTAGTATTATTTCTGTTCTTTGGCTTTAACAGCTATTGGATTCTTCTGACCCATCATATTAAAAAAATCATCTGACATCTTTAAATAGGTAGGGGCGCCAAGGAAAGGTTCGCAGCCGGGCGCCACATATGCCAGCGCCGGCCCTGTTCATAATGTTTATATTACATGATTTGATTAATTATGTACTAGGTTTAACGTTATTATAGTTTTTCTCTAAAATAATTAGGGATAAAGATGTAAATCTCTATGGTGCGTTGTCCGATGCACCACCGTGTATGTAATTATGTTTTCTGGTTGATTTTATAAAACGGAGAATGAATATGTGAACTAGAGTTATTAAATGGTTTTGAATGAAAATTTAAATATTTTCTTGCTTTCTACAACTATTTATACGTATGTGGAATGATTGGTGTGGCGAGGGACTACAAAAAATAACTAAAAAAGCATGGATTATACATGCATAAGTTGGGACAGACGCTTTTAGAAACGTCGCCAGAATACAACGCGAAAATGATGGATGCGCTGGAAATAAAAATAGCTCGCAGTGTGAGTTCCGGTTTTTCCGCTTTTTAAGTTAACTGAAGTTTTGCAGGTCTCCATATTTTTAAGCACATTTTACAGCACTCTGCAACTCATAAAGTTCCTCAAATACTTAGAGAATCGAGCCGGCAGACATTTTTATTTACCCCGCGGCAATTTTTATTTCCTCACACTTCACAATAGGGCGCTGCCAGGGAGCGCAGGATAAATATATCAATGGCGGTCATAAAACTGGCACTTTATAGCCCGCTAAATATCCAGCGTGTGTGTGCAGGCACGTTAATTTTCATTACGTGATGTTTGCAGAAATCGTCGGATGTTGCAGTTTACATACGAAGAGGCGAGGGTTAATAAACGCTGCAAAAAATGGCGTATGCTCCGGGTGGTACAACTTTCGATTCCAGCTCCGTGGCGGTTTTATTCGCGACGCGCCGGTACAAACGGTGCCCATTTTTTATGCCCCCCTCCTCAGTGTCCCGGGGACAAAAAATAGTTGTAAAAATGTATTCGCCGCACGTCATGACGACATAATAATTTTATTTCGCCCGAACCGGCCATATAAGGCGGCCTCGTAAATCTTTGCGATATTAAAAAGGAGTGTGGGGAGTCTGGGGGTTGAAAAAAAACAACGGAAAAGGGCGCAATAAAATATTAAGCGCGGCGGATCAAAAGGTGGAATTAGTGGGGCCCGTAAATTATTGCAGGCATCCCGCTTTTGTGCGGTCCTAATAGCCCGGCTCTCCTTATCACACGAACTTTTAAAGTCTGAAAATGGAATACAGTTAAAATAAAATATCGCCCGCGCGGAGTTCGCGCTCCCAGCCGCTTTAATAAATGATAATTTACAAGTTTTCGCTGGGGCACTAATAGAAAATATTTCATCGCCCACTCCACGGATTCCCGGCGTTTCCCATTCAACGCACGTCACGCCGCTTGTGTGCCCGCTTCTACGTGTATGCCTGTGTGCAGATTTGGAACGTGGATCCGGATCCATATTTAATGACGATAATGGCGGAGATAAGTTATCGTCCAACTCCAATGCCTGTGTATCATGAATCGTCAGTCAATGCGATACAAAATAACAGAGGTACACAGTTAATGCTCGAACCAGCCCAGATTAGCAATGATGAATAATAGATTTTATGGTTTAATAATGCGTGAAGATATTAACTATTAATGGCGCCTAATTTGGTGTAAAATGTATGATTCGATGTTGTCACCACTGGTATATTTATTACGTAAATATGTATGAAATTCCATATTGTATAAGCTCCCATTAATTTTAATAATGCATGCTTACTGACGACGTGCTTAAAAATATTTCGAATAGTTCATGTATTAACCACTAATTTGTTTCTTTTGATACATGACATTCGTCAATATATAAATATGATGTTTATAAATCTGAATTTCATAGATATTCAGGTTATTACGTATCAAAAACGTTTGCAGTAACGTGTAGAGGGTACAGGTGGGCAAATGTTGATAGGGAATCTCGATAACTATAACAGGTATGATAAAATGGAACCCCCCCGCCCCGATGTATTTTATCGAGAATAACTTTATGGTAAAAACCAAAATTTGCTTTTGACCTTTGTTTTCGAGTTGTTCGCAAAAAATCGACTTTTCGTTTTATGGCTGTAGGTCGCTTGTTTATGAGAATTGAAAAAAATTATGTCGAGAATTTTTGCCAAACTTATAAAAGTATCAGATGTTAAGAATATTTAGAAACTACGAGCATTAATCAACTATTATTATAAATTGGGAATGATTAATAGCATTACAAAATTTATATCAAAATAGTTTCAGAATATTCCTCATTTTTTCTCGACTAAATTAATGAATGTGCAGAACTATATTTTTGGAAACATTACAAAACATTATCTAAAACAGACGCACAAAAAAGCGGAAAATTTATAAAAAAATATGTAAATTGTGGAATTGCAAATTATATATTTTGGATATTTTGAATGCCCATAAAATGTTTGTCAATTTATAAAATCATTATGAAACATTATGTAATTATATGGATTATATCATTCGCGAGTTGAAAATAAGAATAAGAATGTTGATATATTATCTTCGCACTTGTTAGGAAACATTTCATTTTTCTTAACTCAAATTAGTATTTAAAAGTAAAACTTTTCCAAACTCAAGTAGAAAAATAATATTTCGTAATTCTACAAAATATTGTTACTTACAACATTGCGAAGTTTAAGATTGTCTTTAAATTTTATTTAAACTTTTATTACATTTCTGTGCTGCTTTCAAAATTCTGCCCACAAAAATATTATCACATTGTTGTTCAGGTGTTCAAAAATTCATTCGGGTGAGAAAAACGTAAAAAGAAAACTAATTGTGATTACATAAAATAAAATTTGTCGTTTCTTACATGCGTCATATAATAAATGTAATGGAAAGGATTTCTTTTTTTCAAATTTATAAGTTGTCGTATAATTAAGCACTGCAATCAAGATGGTGCATGCGCCGCGTAAAGTTTTACGCGTATGCTATATCTAAATCTATTAAACAAATCAAATTTCATTACTTTTGTGATGTACATAAATTATTGTACTTTTGTATAGTATATATATATATATTTTCATACTTATATTAAAATTAGACTAAAATAATTATGGTGGATGCGCCGGGTACAGGTTTAACTCTATGCTGTATTTGTCCTTATGGTTGGTTGACATTTCAGATATGTTAATATTGTAATACATATACTGTAGTAGAGCCTACCATGACATAAATTAATACTCCAAATACACAACAAAAATGTGTAGAACAAATATAGCAATGTAAATATTTTATTGCGAATTTTTATCACACATCCGTGTAAATATCTATCAATTAATTATGATATTGATCCATGTTTCCAGGAATTGTTATTATTTTAATAAATTTGATAATTGGTCATCAAATTAAATAACAACATTTTATAATCATATAACAACAAGAATATTTATATATGTGTAATATACAAAAACATTATATATGCAGAATATAAACCAGGCGAACAAATACTAAACTTGCTTTATAATTCACAAAGTTGTCTGGATGAATGGGTTTTTTTACTAAACAGGTTACTTTGAGCAAATGAACACAAGGATTACTAGGCATTAAACCCACATATATATTATAATGATTTATTCAGTGCGTACCTACAATTACGTTTCTTTTTGTTTAATTATTTCACGTTGAGTATACTAATTAAAAATTTTAAAATGTTAAAGGTAAAATATTAACAAAGTAAATTTTACCTGGTATATATTTGTTGCAGTAAATACATCGGGCTAATTAAATTAATTATTTATTATTTAAAAATGGCAAATTTGTAAATATATATTTTATATTTATGATAATAACTTTACATTCTTTAAGCAACAGGACGGAATAGTACCTACATAAAAATTAAATTCGAAACATGTAAGAGCTATATGTGCAATAAGTTAGGAAATGTATTTTTTCCGTACTAGGAAATTAAAAACATGCCGTGTACGAAAAAAAATGGATTTTCTACGTGTAGCACACATGATGTTTTCTACTAGAGTTTGGAAAATAAATTAAATTTGGATAATTGTAATATTTTAAAATTATTTCTAAATTTAAGAGCGGGGTCAAGATTGTTCTGCTTTCGTTACAATGGAGAAACAATTTTGTTTGTGAAAAACAAAGTGTGTGAAGGCGTTTAAGTTGTTCGTTCGAGTAAATTTACGGAAATTTGATTAAAATGTCTGATACAAGTGAATCGTCTGATATTGAAGTATCGGCTGCGTTAGCTGTTGAGTCTCTTTTTCCAGTAAAATCAAAGGAAAATTATAAACATGCTTATCGACAATTTGATGATTGGTGTAAAGAAAAACGAGTGAAAGAGATCAAAGAGGAAGTGTTGCTAGAATATTTTCAGCAAAAATATAAAGCCTATAAGAGTTCTACATTGTGGAGTATTTACTGGATGCTGAGGACAACATTATCCGTGAAAAAATATATCGATATAAATAAGTTTGTAAGTTTAATGGCTTTTATTAAATGAAAATCAGTGGGACATTATTCTAAGAAATCCAGTATTTTTTCAAAATTAGAAATAGAAAAATTCCTAAGAGCAGCACATGATAGAACCTACTTAAAGATGAAGGTAAAATTTTAAATTTTAAATTTATCAAAATATTACAGTAGATGTTTAAATTTCAGGTAGTGTTGGCTGTTGATGTTAGTGGAGCGACGAGAAGAACTAACTTTTCTTCATGTTCAAAACATCAAGGATATAGGGTCATTTATTTTGATTGATACTGATATATAATCATATATGATTGATATAAGACCAACGTGCGAAAAGAAATTACTATGTCCAGTCGGAACATGGAAAATGTGGATCTACTTCGCTTGTATTATTCGGTACTTATGCATAGTTACACCATTATGTTTATGTAGAAAATATGAGCAATAGAAAAGTAAGTTTAAGCGAAGATTCATATGGACACAGTGCAATCAGCATAAATTTTGACATCGCTTGTTTTTCATGGCACTTGCAGACCGCCGGGAATTTTCTTAACTGCTCGAGGAAGCTTTCCGAAATTATCATCGCTGGTCCGGGTTATTTCTGATCCATTTATTCCGTATTCCCCAGAAAATATTTCTGCTGATAGACGCAGGGCCGCATAAGGAACGACCTCCCGGTCAATTCTTTTAAGTAGGAGCTTTATAAGCCCAGGAAGCCAATAAAAAGCGTTCTGGATGCGTGCGGACGGCGGGGCCCTGCCAATAAAATCTCCCACTTTATAGAAAATCGGCGAAAATAAAACGGGCGAGCGTGATCAGTGTTTTGCGATATTGAAATTTAGGCGTCCGCCGGGCGGCCCCTTGACCCGTTTATCGCGCAAAATTGCCGCCCCCACAACCACCTACACACACATACGTTAACATACTTGGACTAACCTTGCACTCGACTGTGAGGGGCTCGTCTTTTGCGGCTCCGAGCACTTTGCGGCTATTACCGTCTCCGCAGATGGGCTCGAATTTAACCCTAAGTTGGAACGAAGAACTTTTTGATGACCCTTCAGTGTTGGTCGCCTCGCAGCAGTAACTGCCGGAACTGGTCCTGCTAACGCCCTGCAACAAAAGAAATTGCTCACTAAAAGTCTTGACTTTTACACGTCCAGCATTATTTCGAGAGCGTAAATTTATACCGCTGCAAGAAACAAACAAAATACACCGCATATTGCTTATATCAGTCGGGACGCAATGATGCGCATTATTACTGCCCCCAATTCGCAGGATCCACAGTTGCCCCCGCAGGCGACTATTAACGCGGCATCGTCCTTTCGAGCGCAAGTATCAACATTCTTTCATCGAGCGCCACCCCCGGACAGTGCTCACTTCTCCGCTTCATTCCGGAGGCCGTTAATGAATACCGCCGCCCCCACGGTCGCAGTCTTAATTATACGAAACCGCCTATTTGTACACGGAATCTCATTAAATATTTCATTAATTATTCCCATTCGGAAACAATGAAAAAATATTAAGGGGGCCGGCGGGTGGTGTATCAAAATTCGCGGCAATTAAGCCGGGGGCGGGGGACGGGGCCGCGCTAATTACGTTCAGGCGCGGGAGGCGGCGATTCTTTGTTCGGCCCCGGGGGACGGTCGGGGATGATGAATGCGCCGGCAAGGCTGGATTTGAGGAGGATCGAGGGCGGCGTTGTCACGGATTTTTTTTCTTTAAAGGATGATGAACACCCGCCGCCGGCGGTTTTAATTTCCCCCAAAGTACCAGGGCGGGTCAATTACTGAAAGATGAAACACTGATAACCAAATCAGCTTACGTTGTAACGGAAAATGAACGAGTAATCGTGATGGAATCGGAAAAAAAATTCAAGAAGGGTTGACGAAATAATTAGTTACTTATAAAAGATTCTAAAGAATGGTCAAAACCCTTAATAATCAAATAAAACAAACACTTTTCTTTGTTTACACTGTCACACTGTTTATTAAAATAAGTTAAAATTTTAATAACAGTGTGATATAAACAAAGAAAAGGGTTTTATTTTATTTAATTTCATCATGTATCACGAAGTAGATGCCTTCAACATTTATCCTTTAATATTAATTTATAAGTAAATCCCTGAAAACAAAAATTGCGAGGAGATTTGTAACAGGAGTCGAAATTCAAGTGCAATATTTAAAGTCAAATCATAAGACAATACATCAACCATAAATTAGATAAAATATTTACAATAATAGTATCTTACACAAGTTTAGAAAAGTAAAATTATACTAAACGAATATAGCTTAATCGAGTACGAGCGAGCAAAGCGAGCGAGTAACTAAAAATGCTATATGAGTTTACAGGGCCGGCCTTCTCCAAGACGGGGCCCGGGTGCAAATAGAATTGACGGGAACCTACTCTGTGGCAAGTTTAGTAACAATTTAGAAATACAAATACCTAATAAACAATAATTTATTACTGAACACATAATAAATAAATATATAAATAAAATACATATTCTAATAAACAATAAACATTTTGAATGGAACAGTCTTAAATTATGATACTATAGATAGAAATAAATGAAATAATATTCTGTTACACAAACACTTTATAATAGTACACCATATTGCAGTTCTAGATTTTTTTATTGCCATTTCGTTGATCAGACTAGAAAAGTCACAACTCTTAACAAGATCCTTTTCAATGCCTAATATAAATAGTGAATTTAATCTTTGGGAAGACATTGTAGAGCGAAGATATGTTTTAATTAGCTTTAATTTGCTAAAAGAGCATTCTGCACTAGCTACGGTGATGGTATAGTAAGAACCATTTTCAACATAATCAATATATTGACAAATAGTTCATTAAAATGATTATTTAATATAAACTCTAGTATATCTTTTGCACAATTTACATTTATTTCCTTTGCAATTAATTCTTTTGAAGATAGGATTTCGTGAATTAGGTCATTGTCTACATCAGTATTATAATATTGAATAACATCTTTTGTTTATTTTTTTAATTCGTCGAGTTCTAATGTCTTTATTTCCGTTATTAATCTGAAATTGGTAATAATCTTTTGAATGTTTGTAAATCGCTTTTCAATTTGAATTATTATCGTATCTATTATAAGATAAAAAAAGTTTCTAAATTCATCAATTTTGTTTTGTAGGCGTATCATCTTTCGCTAATTCAGAAAATAACTGTTTTCTTCTTCGAATTCTTTTTTCATGAAAATTTTCGGAAATATTTAATTAATGTGCTTTATTTTTTGTTTCGTTAAGTAATTCATCAAATTTAGATCTTAAATCAATTACTTCTTGTATTACTGTAGTTACAAGTTTATATGTTGAATCAAGAATTATGATTTTTGATTGTAATAATTTATTAATTTTATTTATTTTGTGTAAAATTATAGACTAAATTTGTAAGCTTAAGAGAAATGTCATAGTTTGTATTGCATTCAAAATGCTTTCAGCTGCAGGTGTAACAACATTATCTGCATTTGTATTCATTAACTTTTCAAGTGCGTTACATCTCGTTATCTTTTATCTATTATGCATTATCCTTTATCCATTATCCATTATTCATTATCTATTATCCATTATCCACTATCCATTATCCATTATCTATTATCTAGTATCTATTATCTAATTATCTGTTACCTGTTATACACCCCGGGAAGGTGGGAACCGAATTTACCACGCCTAGGGGAAATTGTTCTTTCTTTCTATAAAAAAATAACTACGCTCCTTTTCCTCGTTCCTGTTATTGGCCTATTGCCTATTTTCTCAGACTCACACAGTATAGCAAAGTGACTTATCTGTGCAGAAAAGTATCACTTTATTAAATAACTTCGAATTTAGTAAAACAGCACTATATAGTTTACAAAATGCAAATAATGTAATTTATGTTATATTATGTTCTTTTCATAAATCTGATAGTTTTTGACATATTTGAAAAAATTAAACTACTATTTCCGGTAGTACCGCAAAAAATCACTAGGACCTCCGAATTTTTCATAAAACCTCAAAAATGAAGTCACCCAGTTACAGTCTTGTTCAAAGCAACATGAAAATGGTTCTACTTCTACTTCTGCTTCATTATTTCTCAAATTAAAAAAAAAAATCGTGCTGTTCCCCAACTTGGTTTTGAAGAAAGTTCAATTGTTAATCTTTGTTTAAACGAGAATTAAAGGAAATATAAAGGACGATATCAAACCCGTGCCAAGGATAGAATGAGGAAGACTACCCAAATGAGTAGTGAACTGGACACCACAAGTAAGAAAAATGAGAGAAATTTGAAAGAGAACATGGAAGAAAGGAATAGGAAAAGCAACGAGTGTACAAAACTTCACAGAAAATCAATGGTATCAATAGGCGAGAAAAGAGAGTTTGAATGAAAAAATGTTCGAACAAGAAGAAAAACATTTTTTTATAAGTATTCGTAATTATACAGGGTCTTTTTTAAATATGGAACCAAAGCGCTCATACCGAGATAGATTAAACAAATGAAAAATTCTCGAACAGATCGATATTTGTTATTCATTCCGCATCTTCTAATGTACTTAAAAAATATAACGTCAGCAATTCTTGGCTGATGACGTCTTTTGGAAAAATACTTCATTTTCTTTAAAAAGTGGAGTTTTTCATGGCAATTGTTAATGGGAAATCTTTGGATTCATTAAAATTGCTTCAGAAATCTTAATAATTAATGCAAAATCTGCAGAGATCTCAAAATATAATTGAGAAATCAGGAAAATTATTTAGTAATCTCTCGAAATTTGACAATATTTAGAAATGTCCCTATATATTTTAAATAAGTAACAAATTTGGATAATGAAAAAATCTGAGTAGATGATATAATCATTTCATTTCAGATTTTAGATTTTTATGATACAGAAATTATTATATAATCTCTCAAAATCTTAAGAAATATTGGCATATTCCTAAAAATCTCGGAAATTATTGGGAAATCTTGAAAATTTTGAAAAATCTCTGAAATAATCGATATTTACTAAAAAAATCTGTGGAAATTTCGAAAATTATTGAGAAATTGGTAGAAATCTCGAAAATTCTCGAAACTATATTGGGAATTATTTTAAATTTCATTTACTTTTTTTGATCCCGAATTTATTAAAAAATCTTCAAAAATCATAATAATTATCAGGGTTGGTGTTATATAAATCACTTGATTTAATAAATCATGATTTATCTAAATACATCATTGATTTAAATCAAAATATATATTTTTTAAATTAATCATTGTTTTTAAATTGTTCGTGCATTCCAATAGGTGTACAATTAAAAATATAATGTAACTCTGGAGTTAGTATGCTTTAAAATACATAATTGAAAGTAAATAAAATAATTTTGTTTTCTTCCATTTTTGGTCCATCAGATAGTATCTACAGATACACCGATTTTTTGTTTTAATCAGCAATTCTTGTTCAAATTCAAGAATTTATTTTAAAAAAATCAGAAAATAAGATTTTAGATGTGATTTATTCAGTAGATGTCAGTTTAGATGTGATTTATCTAAACTGGCAAAACTGGTCAGAATTATAAAAAAAATCATCGATTTTTTATTTTATTTAAATCTTGATTTATTCAAACCCTGATAATCATTGAAAAATTTATAGAAATCTTGAAAAATATTGAAAATACGTAGATACTATTGGAAAATCACCCAGAATCTTGATAAAATTTAGAAATGTTTAGATGATTTAAGAATTATTGAAAAATTCGTTCAATGAAAAAATGTATGTAATTATTTGCATAATTTAGTTTCTGATTTCAATAATCGCGAAATTATTGAAAAATCGAGAATTATTGAGAAATTATCAAAGTTCATCGAAAATCGAAAATAATTTTAAAAAAATGGGAATTATTGAAAAATTTCTAGAATTCTCGTAATTATTGAATATTCTGTAAAAATCTCGAACAATATTATATTATATATCTTGGAACGATTGAGAAATCTCTAGAAATCTTAATAATGCAAAATATCGAGAAATTATGGCATTGAATGAAAAATCCCTTAAAATCTTGATAAAACCTAAAAATCTACAACTTTGTACCTTTTGTTTATACAATAGCTTGAAGTTCTATATTAATTTACTCATAAATTGTTATATGTCACCAAATTTCATGTTTATGTCACTATCGTTTTTAAGTTTTATCTATACAATTTGTTCAATCTGTGATATTTTCTATGTGTCACACTTTGTACCTTTTGTTTATAGAATAGCTCTTAAGAGTTATATTAATTTACTCATAAATAGTTATGTGTCACCATATTTCATGTTTATGTCACTATAGTTTTTAACTTTTATCTATACAATTTGTTCGATCTGTGATATTTCCTATGTCTCACACTTTATACCTTTTGTTTATAGAATAGCTCTTAAGTTTTATATTAATTTACTCATAAATAGTTATGTATCACCATATTTCTCAAATCTTTATGAAATTTGGTGTAATATGATATTTTGATGTTATAATTAATTTTTCTGCAATTTTCTCGCTTTTTGGTTTTATATTTATATGATTATTTTTTGACGTTTCTCAAAACCAATGATATATTTCGATTTTTGTCATATTGATACTTCTGGACCAATCCCGTCATTATTATACTGGGAATATTCTCTAGAGATTATTATAGTGGGAATAATCTCGGTAGCTAGGTTCACTCTTGTCAATCAAAATATTTGTCAAATTATTAATTTATCAATCATATTAAAGTGTCATACAAAATGAATAAAAGTCGCTTTAGCTGCGTTTCGCATACTGAAATTGATAAAGAAATACTAGAAAGCAAAAAACGTCAAAATATAATCTAATCAAATATAACTCGAGAGTTCGATAAATTAGAAAATAATTTGACAGATTATGTCTCAAACTTGTTGCCATTTGGCAATAGTCACTCGAGCCCTTCGGGCTCTCGTGACTATTGCCTGGCAACAAGTTTTCGACAATCTGTCAAATTATTTTCAATTTATTCTCACTCTCTTGTTATATTATTACTGAGTATTTTTTGTATGTATATGTGAATATACTCTCTTTACCATGTAACTTTTAATTTGACATATGTAAATCCTCCTGGATATTGATATGAATATTTTAAATTATATGACTAGATATTTTAGGAACTATGAAGACATTGAGTGAACACAAAATGTATGTAATAATCGTGCCATCCAATTTGCATTTTCTAATGATCTCAAGATTATTGAAAAGTCTCTCAACATCTTGATATTAAAAAATAATCAATAATAAGTTATGTTCAAACTTTGTTTTAGCGAATACGTAAATTTTGCATAAAATAAATGGTACTCGATTACCGTCTGCCGGTGAAATGAAATTTTCCCAGCTGTATGTTCGCAATTTATAACTTATTCAAACTGTAATATAATGATGCGTCTCTAATGTATACATACAAAAGTTGCCCGCAGTTTGTTGGTAAAGTTTATATTCTTTATGTTTTGTAAAGCCGCCTGTTCAGAAGTCTATTTACTTAAGTGATGTGGTATCACAATACAGAAAATGCATTTTAATATTACCGTTGACAGAAATATAGAGCCTGTGATAGATTATTGTAGGCAGTATTCGTAAATAAATAAAAAATAATAACTTATATAGCCGCATCTGTAGGTATATGAAAAACAATTCTCTCCATGCATCATAAGATCTCATTTTATAACGGCAAATGCGATTTCGCCGATATGTCGTAAACCATGTCATTTATACGTACACGTCAAAAACTTCCGATTAAGACAACCCTGAAACTCAGTGAAGATGTTAGATTATCGTACAAAGTTAAGGCAGGTCAGAATAGGTCAGATCAATAAGTTGAATATTACATTAAGTGAGATATGATCTCTATATAAGATGTTAAAGATATCTATAAAGGTTAGCAGCTGATGTAATTTGCATCTGCTTTAAATTGCCTGCAATATTATTGTTTGTAATTGGATTGTATAAGTTAAACGTATTTTTCTAACGACAATTAGCAAAGAAGCTGGAAACAATTCAGAAATTATGAAATAAATAATTCGTGATGTTGGAGGAGACATTGCTGTTTAATTTTACGAAATGTCTTTAACGAATTTAGAAATAGGGTGAAAATATGCATTACCGAGGGTGGGTGTTATGTAAAATAAGAACAACATTTTTAATTTGTAAAATCGTAACTTAAAAATATTGGAATTTTCAAATATATGTACTTTATTTTCATCAGCGACTTAATCATTTTGAGGATATTTTTTGTGGTTTTACTTTCTCAAAAATGACATTTTTCAAGAATTAAAAATAACATTTTTTTCCAATTGTGAGCTCAATCCGTGGACACACTGTCTTTATTAGTAATTAATGGATTATCAGCAACCAATTTTATGTGTAATTGTCAACCAAAATTTCTTTAAGCATACAAATTACTTATGGATTAGGTTGAAATTTACAATTTTATTTATGACATGTTAACTTAAATTGTCTGAAATTGTCCAGTCTAAAATTCATCAATAAAATAAATGCATTATCTTTAAATACTTATTAATGGATTTTCAGCTACCAATTTTATGTGTAGTTGTCAACCAAAATTTCTTTGAGCATACAAATTACTTGTGGCTTTGGATGAAATTTATAATTTTATTTATGAAATGTTAAATTAAATTGTCTGAAATTCAGCGAATTAAAATTGTAATTTACAGTTTAATTTATGAAATGTTAAATTAAATTGTCTGAAATTATCTAGTCTAAAATTCTTCAATTAATTAAATGCATTGTCTTTATATACTAATAAATTGATTTTCAGCTACCAATTTTAAGTGTAATTGTCATCCAAAATTTCTTTTAGCATACACATTGCATATGGCTTTGGATGAAATTTATAATTTTATTTATGAAATGTTAAATTAAATTGTCTTAAATTCAGCAAATTAAAATTGTAATTTACAGTTTAATTTATGAAATGTTAAATAGAATTGTCTGAAATTCGGCATTTCGTGAATTACAAATTCTGAAAGTAGTTTACTAATAGAAATTCCAAACAGGTGAACTTTTGCAATAAGAAATTAATTAATCAATTTTATATATTTTTTTAATATTTACTTTACGTAAAAATGTTATAAGAATTATAATTTCTGCTTGGTCTGGAACTACCAGTTCAGTTATTCAAACTTTGATTTATTTATACAGAGTGTTTGCAAATTCAAAATATTTAAATCTTATTTTGACACTTATTTATTTACTATTTGAAAAACGAATTTAAATCTACATCTAACAACTAACAACAATATAATCATTCAAACAATCGCCCAAATGCAGAAAATAATACTGAAAATTTAAAAAAATCGCCTACGAGAGGCATTTGCATCGTTAACTTTTGAAGAAATACAAAACAGTTTTCAGGAGTTCCACACCAGGCCTGAACTGTGTGAAGAAAATGATGGGGGATTGATTAAATGATGTTATTTTTCTAAAGTGTCCAAATTAGATTCATTTTATTTTTAATTAGCCAACCCCTGTATAAATAAATCAATGTTTTAATTACTGAAATGGTAGTTTCAGACCATGCAGGAATTTTAATTCCTATAACATTTTTACTTAAAACTAAAAATTAAAAAAAAAGTCCGGGGAATACTGTATATTTAATTAGGACTTCAGGGCTTTACGATTAATCAATTAAATCGTAAAAATTGAGAAGAAAATCAGTAATTCAAGAATAAGTTGGAGATTAGTTAATTACTGAATTTTGTAGTTTTTGGAGTAGGATTATTAAGGGGAGATTAATAATTTATTTATTAAGGTGATTTAAATATAAAGTATTTTTTAAAGTATCACAGTCAACATTTTTTGAAACATTTATGGTTCTAATTCAATGTTCAATGTTCTTATGTTATGAAATGAAAATTAATGTAACGTATAATGTTATAAATGTAATGTACAATGTAACATTTCGGTAATCAAAAAGTCTGGATATAAGTACTTAGCTTACAGAAATAAAATAAAATAAAATTAAAAATGACAAGCTTCTTAATGAATGAAATGAATTAAGATAAATTTAACAAAATTAACTCTCAACATGTATTACTTAAAAATTCACTAATTAACTGAATTGAGATGTTAAATTCTTGTGTTTTTTGATTTCTGACTTGATTTTTTTAGTTCTGAAAAGTTTGTAATTGAACATTTTATCCTAAAAATGTACAGTGATCCAAAATTGATAGGTGCTTTTATAATGCTGAATTTAGACGATAAAATACATGAAATTCATCAGTTTAGGAATGGGAAAGTTTGAAAATATTTAACTTATTGAATAAATTTCCGACTAGATTTTGTTTTAGTTTTTGAAAATTTGTGATTGAACATTAATATGCATATAATTTATGGTTTTTCAAAATTGATAGATGTATCCTAAATTACTGAATTTGGATGCTCAACTGTCAAAAAATCACCATTACAGGAATGAAAAGTATGAAATTAGCCAATTTACAGAAATTCTATAATTTTTGTTTTCAATTTCTGATATGTAAAATTAAAGTGTTCAAATTTACATTTCGGTAATCGAAAACTCTTAAAGTAGTTAAACCAATTGAAATTAAATTAAACTAAATAAAAAATAGACATTTTGGAGGTCTGAAACTAATTAAAATTAAACCAAAACACTTAAACTTCATTATTTTAAAATTCATTATTAACTGAATTCAGGCTTTTCAGTTTTTGAAAATCTGAATTCTGATTTCATTCTATTAGTTTTTGAAAATTTGGCATTCTTAAACTGATGATTTTTACACATATTATCGTCTAATCTAAAGTCAGCATTATGAGATACATCTATCTATCAGTTTTGGATCACTATTAATTATTTGGATATAAATTTTTTATCCAAATTATATATAGTGAACTAAAATTGATATATGCATCTCAAAATGCTGAATTTTGCCGATAAAATATGTGAAATTCATCAGTTTAGGAATGGGAAAGTATGAAACTTGTTAACCTATAGAAATTCCACACACATATATATTTTGTTGTCACTTTATGAAATGTAAAATTAAAGTGTGTGAAATTAACAATTCAGTAATCAAAAAGTCTGGAAATAGTTCAAAAGATATTATTATGTTATTACCAAATCAAATGATATTGAATTATATAAAAAATATGAGATGAGACATGAGATAATTTGAAATTCAGAACGATTTAAAATGAAATAATAGCACTTGAAATTTATTACTTCAAAATTCACCGATTAACTGAACATTTTGAATTCTTGAACTAATAATTTTCCGACTTAATTTACTGAATTTATACTTAATTTATACTTAGAATTACGTAAAAAAAATAAACTTTGTTCACGTATAAAAAAGGGTATCAAGTTTAATTAGTCTATACTGATTTTAAAATCTATATCTATGATAAGTAATAAAAAAAGAAAACTGAGGAGATATTTGAATATAAGGATTTAACGTTTCTCTTATATTCATTCCTTTATTTTACTCATCTAGTAATTCCTTTGTGGGAAACTATTTAAACTTCGCATTCGAAATAAATTTCACGACTAAATGGGTTAATTCCCGGAGGAGCTAGTGAATTCAGCATCATCATTTCTGGATAAAACCTTGGAAGATTACAGCGCTAAAAATATGATAACTGCGGCAATTTCCAGGGCACAATGCGCCCACTTGAAATTCACATCACAGCGCACAACCTGAAACTTTACGCAACTTTGAAAGCTTCATTACGAACACAAAACCGCCGACCGACTTTGCCGCCTTTAACCACCCCCTTTGCACACACATGCACACACTTTTTCGCCGTCTATTGCGCATGCCCGCCGAAAAACGCGAGCCTGCAACGCAATAAAAGAGGAAATTCAGCTACACGTGCCGGCTGAAAATTTCATAAGTGAATTTCCAGGACGCCAAGCGGCCAAACAAGTGCCGAAGCTCGTTACGCATTAAGTTTTCATCGTTTTTTATCCTCGTCGCGGAAAGCGGGGCTTAACTGGAAGTTTAAATTAAAAATTATACGCGCACTCGGCGAAATCCCAACAACGTCCTTGTATTTTCTTTTCCAGGAAAAAATAATCTTGCACCTTCTTTTTTGTATTCGCATCTTTCAGCCACGGCCATTGGAATTCGTCTTGCAGCTTGTTACAGTGGCTCCTTCTGACCCGAAATGTGATTAAGAACCGCAAGAAGTTATCACAATGGGTCGCAGAGATGCGGCCTCGTCGATAGCCTGGGAGCTGCCAGTAATTACCGGAATGCGTTTTAGATACCGCCGTTATTGCCGTAACGATCGCTGTAACTCGCTTCCGGTCATTCCGGTACATTCATGCTAATGGCGCAGATTAGGGCTGCCGCAGTAAAAAATCACGGAGCGGCTAACGGCCCCCAAATGTGAGAACGATTAAACGTAATTTATCAGGGCATCCCGAAAAAAGTACTCACAGTTGTTATTGTGATTTCAGTCACAGGTTTTGTAAGCGTTTATCCGTTTGTTTTTAAGAAATGTCAGAAGAGTTAGGATTAAAACTAATTTATAGATGTACAGGAGTTAAGCAAGAAAACGATAAATATTACATGATAAATGAAGTACGAAACCAGGCATTTAATAACAATAATAACAAATACAATACTTTCTTTGTAGTACGATAAAGTTAAAATATATACATAAAATGATATAAAGCAACATAAATTAGAATATAGTTGCAGTTGCCTTTATTTGTTTTACCAACGTCAGCAGTAGGCGTGGCTATCATTACAGTTTTGTTCTATTTGGCTAACCTCAAATTGAAATTGTTATTACAGCTTCTGCTATTTTGATAATTATATTTGATTTCATAATAATACTATTATCTGTACATGTGTGACAAAAACAACATATCGGAAAACGAAGCTGGTAAGTTATTTAATTATTTTATAGGATTACAAAATATCGAAGTTATATATTTTTTTAGAAATACGGCCAGTAGGTCTCATGAACAATGGAAGAATTTTGGACTTAGATGAAGGAAACTCCGAAATCAGTTTTGTGGCCGTACCAGAAGACGACAAATAGTGCCAATTTCATAAGTCTAAATCTAATGACAATAATGTAGTGGAAAATCAAAAAGTAAGAAAATTAAAAAGAAACCGTGGCAAAAAATATTATACCAAAATTGGAAAGATTATTCCAGCAAGAGTTTGAGAATAGCGACTGTAAGTGTTCAAAAAATTGCATAAAACTCATAACACCAGATGAGCGAAAAACCATATTCGATTAGTTTTGGAAAAAGAGGGATTTCAATAAACAGAACATTTATTTATACAGATGATCTCGATTTTCTGGTGTAAAAAGGTGACGTTCTAAAAATTTCAAAGGTTTGCAGAGAAAAAGCACCATTAAGTATCACCTAAGCACAACTAACGAAAACATTGCGAATGCAAGTTTTTTTTTTAAATACGTTTGATATATCTGTAGGGCGTTTGGACCGTGCTCTTCGTAAAGATGAAATACGGACAGATTTACGTTTTCCGATTTAGATACGTGGATGTATCGAAGGATCTAGGAATAAAAAGAATCAAGTGTATATTGATGCTGTAAAAACTGATATTCAAAGTTTTCCAAGTCATCAGAGTCATTATACAAGATCTTGTAATGCAGGACGAAAATATCTACATTCTGAGTTAATTATAAAGAAGATGTTTGACTTATACCTGAACAAATGTAACGATAGTGACTCGAACCATGCTAATGAATGGAGATATAGAAGAATGTTTAAAACTCTGTTTATTTCACATTTTCACACTCCACAAAAAGATACGTGCCAAAATGTGATTTACTTATTATGAAGATTAAATCATTGGATGACATCAAGGAAATAGCAAAACTTAGTGAAGAACATGAAGCTCATTTCAAACATGTCCAATTAGCTAGAACATCTTTACAGACTGATAAAGAACTATGATCAAGTCAACCCGACTATTATTTCGATTTTTCATTTGATGTGCAAAATGCTCTTCCCTATCCCAAGTTACAAATTTCAGTTGCATACTACAAACAAAATATGTATGTGCTAAATCTGGGGTTCCATAAGTTTCATGATGATGAAGCATTTATGTATGTTTGGGATGAGACCATTGCTTCAAGAGGATCACACGCAGTAGCATCTTATTGCCTTAAGCACATACAAAATATAACTAAGCAAAAACACATTATAGCGTACAGTGACATGTGTACGGGGCAATATAGAAACATAAAGTTGGCTCTACGATATCTTGGTTAAAAAAAGTACAGTTCAATGACAATAATTTAGAAACTATTGAACATAAGTTTTTACTGTCAGGACATTTATATTTACCGGACGATCGAGATTTTGGACTGATTGAAATTAGCACTACAAAAATTAAAATTAAATTTTGTCCTAGAAGATTATCATAAAATGATTGACTAGTGTAGCAGAACTAAGAAATTTATACTTAAGCCCATGAAACGCGAAGATTTCATTTCAACAATGACCCTAGAAGATGCGGTTTTTAAAAGTTCAAAAAACTCTCCAGCTGAAAAAATTAATTGGTTAAAATATGTTGGGTGCGTTTTTTTTTAAGGAGCCATATTTTCTAGGTTATAAAACCTCTATGGAATTAACTGCAGAATTTAAAACAATGAATCTACATCCAAGACGAGCGATACCCAAACATTTTAAAAACATAAAATTATCACCGCTCTACAAAGCATCTAACAGCGAAATACAAAGATATGACTATGAAAACCTTGAATTCTAAGCAAATAAAAATGATATAAGTCTCATTCTTGAAAATTTATTAATTTTGATAGTGGTGCAAGTCCATTTACGGTCACAAAGTATCCATTTTTCTTCGAGCAATTCTGATATATCTTATGTAACTCAAAAGGTAAACTATTTGACACCACAAAAAACCTAGAGCGAGCTACTAGTGATCATCAATATTTTTGAGTCGATTAAAATACGAGCCCTTAAATATCTCCCTATGCAAGAAAATAGACTGACACCACTATCAAAATAAACCGCTCATTCATATAAAGCTACCAGATACTCGCAAATAATAAAATCTGGTGTGGGCAGCACGCGACTTTTAATATTAATATGAATAAAACGATAAAAAAATAATTTCTACGTAATTTTTTCCCCAAAGCAAGATTGCTATGAAATTCAGTTTACTTACAAAAGATGTGCACTTTATGATTGCCTTTTACTTTAATTAAAATAGTTTTCAAATATTTGTAATATTTTTGAAATAATTAATAAAAAACAAAAATACGGTAAGAGTCACCACCCACTTCCGGTTGTCGAATGTTTTCCAAAACTTTTTCAAATCTAGATTTTTTTACAAAAATCTTAACTTTCAAATTTTATTCAATGATCTTGGACCCTTTTTGAGTTATCGTGTCTACAAAAAAACTTATCACATCCACACACATATCCACACACACGCACAAAATATTTTTCAAAAATGGGCTTAATGGACTAGGGGGGCCTCAAAATGGATATATTCATTGAATTCGTTGGTTTGAAAATTTTCACGAACACAATACTTTCTCATATAATATATGGACCACTATTCAAATAAATATTTTTTTATTCAGGTAACTAGAAAAATTTCAACTCCAATGATGATGCTGATTTTTTTTTTTGGACGTCGATGATTATTTCATCGCAAGGTGTAAAAACATGTTTTATGTGCAATTCATGAATAATCTCGATTTTATTTTTAAATGGACTTGCACCACTTTCAAAATAAACGGCTCATATGTACAGGGTGGCCCAATTTGGATGTTTCTATAGGGGATCGCAGTAACTAGAAGAGATAGAGAAAATCGGATGGCGTATCCTCGATCTCTTTTTCCAAGACAAACTCAATGGTGTAAATAAAAATTGGCTATCGTCTTTTGTTTTCGAGTTATGGCCAAGAACTCATTATTTTCCATTTTCGATTTTTATCAATATTTCATTTATTTATAATTTTATTAAGGTACGAGTTGCATGTTCTTCAGGCACTTTTTTACGGTGAATTGAATGGGTTTTATAGAATTTCGATATCTTCGTTAATAAACAAGATACAACACAAAGTTGAGTTTTTTTTAAATAGAAGTCATAGTTGGCTTTGGCGCTAATAAATAGGTTATTTTTTCTCTTTTCAACGATGTATCACATGTGGATGTTATAGTCACATTTTTGTTGAAATCTATCGAAATTCTATCATTGCGTCATATGTTCTCTTATTGGGCGTAATATACTGGTAGTAGGATTGTATTAGTAGGCTTGTATTTAGAGTCAAATTATTTATAGACAAACACATACATTTGCCACCTGTAAATGATAAAATGCCATATGAATACAATATTATATATGCTAGAATGGTTTATTAAATAAATAACAATTATCACATTGCCTTGGAAATAAATTACAATCTCTATCTAAAAAGAAGATAACCCAATGAATTAATTTTTCAAAGGTTATAAGAAAAAAACCATCAATGGCTCATTAAGAAGCACAGCAATTACAATAAATGTTCAAATTTAAGTCAATTATTAAAAATGCATGTGTTGCATCTGTTAATAACTCTTCTGCAAACATTATGAATGTGAAAATTTGAATTTGAATTTATACAATCAATGAAATTTTGTTTTCATTTTATACAATTTGTCCTTTATATATGCCCAAAAAAGAAATC
Organism: Othius punctulatus; assembly: GCA_951805005.1. Taxonomy (NCBI): domain Eukaryota; kingdom Metazoa; phylum Arthropoda; class Insecta; order Coleoptera; family Staphylinidae; genus Othius; species Othius punctulatus. Next base: position 33,265,219 of record OX638139.1, on the reverse strand, counting down.
TAACGGCATGAAGTAGAGTGATCATGGTGGTCATATCACGGGTCCATTTGTACTTAGCCAATTTGCGTCAAAATTTAGATTTAATAATCGAAATTTATGTGGAGGTGACAACCATCGTGTAGGAAATATGGAATTGTTATTGCCATGAATAAAGAATGTTAACACATAAAAGTTTTTATAATTTTCGTATGCCATTGTTAAACACTTTGAAGTAGAAAGATCATGTCAAATGTGTTAGTTTGACAATCGTTTGATTGTCTGAATTGTTTAATTTAAACAAAACAAGCCTATTACGGCCAATAAGAGAACATATGACGTATTAATTTTAACACATTTCAACAAAACTTCAATTATAACATCCACATGTGATACATCATTAAAAATAGAAAAAAAAACCTATTTATTACGGCCAAAGCCAACTATGACTTCAATTTAAAAAAACACAACTCTGTACTGTATCTTGTTTATTAACAAAGATATCGAAATTCTATAAAACTCATTCAATTCACCGTAAAAAAGTGCCCGAAGAACATGCAACTCATATCTTAATAAAATTATAAATAAATGAAATATTGATAAAAATCGAAAATGGAAAATAATGAGTTTTTGGCCATAACTCGAAAACAAAATGCGAAAGCCAACTTTTATTTTCAGTATTGAGTTTGTCTTAGAAAAAGAGATCGAGGATACGTCATCTGATTTTCTCTATCTATTCTAGTTACCGAGATCCCCTATAGAAACATCCAAATTGGGCCACCCTGTACAGTTGACGCAAAAAAAGTGGGACATCAATGACAAAAATGACATATCAAAATATTTAAAATTAGATGCTTTTATAAAACTTACTAAGGTTTTAAGAAAATTTTAAGAAAAAATTAGTGGATACCAGCCAAAAAAAGTCAAACTTAATTTTAAATTGATTTTAAATTAAATTGAATTAATTTTTAAATGAAGCCCAGACGACTTTACTTACTAACTGCAGTTTTACAATTAATATAGGTAAATAATAAAGTCTGTGCATGAATTCAACTCGGGGAGTAAGTACCGGAGTGTGAAGGGAGCAAGAGGTAAGAGTAGTTAAAAGGTGACATCTAAAGTGTTTGTTACTAGATTGGTAGTGAAAAAACATCTTCAATATTTTACTGTTATAATTAAAAAATGACAATGCTGTGATGTCAGTGTAAAATAACGCATATTTTGTGTTGCTGTTACTTCAAATATTAAAGTTGTTCATCTATAAGTAGCAGTTATTACGTGATTAAATATGAACTCCAATCTAGAACATTTTATTTTGATTTTCTGTATTATTTTGTGCATGCATATGAAATTAAAACATAACTCTGAAATTGTAAAGTTATTTAAACTACCACCGATTTAAATGAAATCATTGTATATAATAATATTATGGAGGTAAATATTATCAGGCATGAGATCTGTGTTTTACTTTACCTTTGTTTTCCGTAATGTATAAATATTTACAGTGGCTGAATTAACTTTAAAAATAAATAAAGTTTAATAAACAGATGTGTTATTTTAAACTTTAGGTACTAACGTACAACCATCAAAACAAAAACAGAATGTTAACGTGAAATTAAAAATGATAAAATAGAAACAGTACGTAATTGTTATTTTTGTTATTTCAGGTCGATATTATCAAATTCCCATTTTGATTGATTTTGCTGATGTTTGCTTATATTATCACAAACAGTAATGTAAAACAAATATTTGGGCTTTCAGTATTTATAGTATATGAAATTGAAATATATGTATGTATTATTTTAAATTAGTTATTTTAGGCAACACGTTTCCATATAATAATAATTATATAATTAGGTGATGTTCTTACCTGTAAGACTAGTGTTTGATTACTGACGATAATCCCTGCTGTTGCATTACTGTGCAGCCTCTTCCCGTCCCGCAGCCAAAACACCCTGAGGACCTGCAAACCAAAGAAAACAATTCAATCCGCAAACTGGAAGCAATAACAATATGAATAAAGTGCGCGCGCTGTGCGAATTGATTTCGCCAGTGCGGGGTAATGCGGCCTGCGTAATTCCGCACAGCCCGGATGAAGCCATTGGAGACGTAATGCCGACCGGATCCGCGGGATTCTATTTATTTATTGACACGAACGAATGGACCGGATTAGCATGTAAATTTGATTGGCAAGGCAATCTGACCGATGCCCACGGCGGCCACAGCGAAAGGTAAATATGTGCGTGTATGGATATGCAATGGGATGTTTGCCTGCATTGTTGATAGTCACTGTTATTCTCTGCACACAGCTTCCAAATTGTATAACAACTTAGTGTACGCTAAACGTTAGGGGGTGATTTAGTGTGTTTCAATTAGTCCATTATATTGTGCGGTTTGCCGGCTACATGTAACAGGGAGGGCAAGGAGAAAGCGACATAACTTTGGAGAAGACAATGAGGATCGCATAGCTACACCTTCAAAACAAATAATTCATGTTGTGTCGTGTACGTCCTTACATCCCTTCAAAATACTTTATAACATATGTTACTGGTGTAAAATTTCTATTGTTTGGGGATATAGTTGTGTGTAACTAATTGTATATTTAATAGTGTTATCAATTCGTATGTTATTTTAACAATCTGATTTTATTATTTTGTTCTGCCAAATTTTAGTATACAAATAAATTATAAGCATGCACTGAGCCAGTTGAAACCATAAACAGCGTTCTCCATAAATTAACCGACTTCAAAGCATCAATAGCCAATTGTCAGGTACTTGGAGAACATAGTTAGTTCTCCATAAACAGAATCCGTAGCTGCGCAAATTATTAATTGAAATAACTTACATAACGAATTCAAGGGGCCTTTCATGTCTGCACGAAGCGCCAGGGGGGTGGAAAGTAAGCAGCATGGAACACAATTACGCTGCGCCCCATCGCCCTTAACCTATCACATTTAACGACGCCGATTCCCTGCAATTTCTCCCACTCGGCGTGGCTGTATACAAATGGCCCGTTAGGCAGCAAACAAACGGCTTGTTAGCGACCGACAGGTGAGAACGGGGGTGGCTCCCGGGGGCGAAGCTCGCAAAAACGGTCACGTGAGCGGGGCTCGAATTACTTTGAATTTAACCGGGCCGCGACGTGATAGCAATAATTGATGGAGCTTTGAGGCGCAATGCTTAGTCTTGCAGGCGTTTTTCAGTACTTGGTTTTTCTAGTTTGTTTATCCGGCACGCTTAAGCTCCAACGGGGCGTGGTGCTGGGTTTAGATGATGCTTAGAGCGGCGGTTGTCAACATGTAGCGAACGTTTCAAGACGAGAGAAATTTGTTACAACTTCTAGATCGTAAACACAAGAAAAAGAACAAATCCAATATTATTTAGGGAACAAATGATTTTTTTTTTGTGGCTAAGCGCGTCGCCATCTGTGGGTATTAGGGCTTTGCATAACTATTATTGTTGTTTTTAACTAATGAATTATTTTTGTATTAGATTATAATGTTTGACATCATCTATCATTCCGGTAAGTATCTTCAAATTTTGTTCTCTTTATCTGCTCATTTATCACTATCATCTAAAAAATTCAAAATTACAAAACATTTTTTTACTCCCAAAATAGAAAATTTTGCGGACTACACTAATATATAGCATTTTGATATAGCAGATCCCTCCAACATGATGCCCGTTGATACTGTAATAATATAATAACCCCTGTTAAATAAGTTTAGGGAATTTTCTTCAATGCTTTACGTGACAAAGTAAACTATTACATCTAGTTAACTATGGAGAAACATGTTGCTATGGGTCTTATCAATTTGTCTGAAATTTCACATTTATCCCTAACCTTTGCGAAATGGATATAAAGTAGTTAATCCAAAGTCAATCTACAACTTAGTTGGATATCTGCCCAAACGAGGTATAGCGACTATTTTTACTGTATATCGGACATTTCGGAAATATGAGGAGGGAATTCTATGTGTAATACTACCAAAAAGAAAACAGAACTTCAGGTCAATGGACCAGCCATGCAATGCAAAAATACCCTTGGCATGTCCACCCGTAAACTTGCCTATCTAGTCTGCTTGCCCGTCTGCTTGGTTTATGTTTTGAATGCTACAATTTGTCGACACATCGCAAAAAATGCTTAAATGTAGAATAAATTGTTACATTTACGAATCTAGTTAAACTGATCGGTTGTAGTTGATCAACAAAAGATTCATGAAAACTACAGTGTGAACCATTGTTTTGATAGAGTTGATCAACTTTATACAATAGTTTTCATTCAACTTTAGTTGATCATCTACAATCTATCAATTAAACTTGATTCGCGAGGGCGCGCCTTTAGAAAACTACAACTAATGACTACAACAACTAATACCAGTAATCATCATGATGGTTTCGACCTTGACTACGTGGTAGTCCATATTAAAAAACAGAGAAACAACTTGCTATGTTTTTACCACAAAATGTTTATGTTTCTCTGTTTTTTAATACCAGTAACGCTCATGACATAGAAGGGCAACGAAATAGCCGACCGTCCCGCTAAGAAAGGAAGCGATGAAGTTGCCCAAGAACCTGAACCCACTGGTGCTATACCATTCAGCACCGCAACGGGAATCATAAAAGGAAAACTCAAAGCAGCAACAATCCATCACTGGAGAGAAGAAGTATGAGACAATCAAAACTCTCCATAAGTTAACCCTCAGAAAGGTTGGCCAAAGAGTTACTAAAACTCCCCAAGGGTATACTCATGTTGCTGGTTAGACTACTAACAGGATGCGGCAGACTGAGGAAACCCCAACATACGATACGCATTGTTCAAAATGCGCAATGTAAGCTATGTGTAGAGGACGAGAAATCGGCCCTTCACGTTGTATGCGAATGCCTAGCGGTAAGCGTCTTAAGGCAACGGTACTTTGGGAACTCCTTCGTGGTACCTAATATGGTCAGCAGCTTTGCACCCAAATAGATTCTGGACTGTTGTAAAAGGAACAGGACCCATGGATGAAGATGAGTGCATAGGGGAAACCACAAAATGACTATAGACGCCAAAGTGGTGAGGGGCTTTTGGGAACCAAGAGAAAAAAAACGCACTTGACCTCCACGAGGTCATCCGCCATGGCGTGATGGCCTCAAAGGTGCCAGGCTCCAGCCTGGCACCTTCGAGGCAGACTTACAATCAATCTACGTATATCCTATTGATGTATGTTGACATATTCTTCCTGAAGAGCTAACAAAAGCTCTTGAAGACTTTCTGGGGCCATATGGCGGTTTCTGATCTTCGTATCCAGCTGATCCTATAGTGCTCAATAGGATTGAGATCTTGGCTACGAGCTTTTATGGAGGCTAGTCCATAACTGGAATTTGGCGTTCTTCCAAAATGTGTCTTGTCTGATTTGCTACGTATGATCTTGCAGTATCGTGCTGGAACAAAAATCTGGAGCCTATAAAGGCTCTAGTAGTTACCCCGTGCTTTGTGAGAAAATAATCTATGTTTCAGGCAGCATTCATTTAGCCAGGTATGGAAACAAGATCTATACGGGTATTAAAAGAGATGCCAGCCCATACCGTGTCAGATCGTCCTCCAAACCTGTCTACCTTCTGAAAGAGTCCATCAAGATGAACTTAAATATTTTCTTCACAGACTGTGGATCGAAGTTGGAAAATAGTTTTGTTGAAAAGATATATTTATATAAAATATGTGAGTATCTAGAACAAATTATGAATTGTTTGGTTACAAATCAAGGAAATCCACTGTACTATATTTGATTTGTTATATAGATATATGAAGAGAACAGCAAAAATTAATCTGTATTAAAAATATATTTATTGAAAGTCTACTATAATTTTTCCAGTCCCTGCATGGTAAGTGCACAGTTGTGACGTTGATTTGATGGAAGTAAGCCCCACTTACCAATAAAGTTTTGGTTACTATGAACAACGGGAAGTAAGTAAACACTTACCTCCCTCAGGGAAGTAAGCAAAATAATTTCAATAGCGTTCTTTCTCTGGAACCACTCATTAAAACACTTATACGCATTTTGATAACGCCCATTCGACTTCTCCGACAGTAGGAAAGAACAGGCAGCATCTGCACCCTCTTCAATTACCATTTTTTGTTTATTTTCATTAGGATTCATTTTACAACTGAACGAATGCAATTTCTGACACCCACACTTTGTTTGAAAAGTATCTTAGCAACCAAAGCAGCACGGATATTTTGTTCAAGTTGCGAAAATAAAAGTTAAAAAAATAAACAATTAAACCTACTTCAGGAGTGAAAAAATAGTTATAAGCAATTCGAGAGATAAGTTTTGACCAGTCTCGGACTTTATTGCTAGCCCTCGCTATCGCTCGGGCGCAAACTCGACCTCGAATGGTAAATAATACGTACTTCCCTTAATGCTTGAATAACTAATAGCCCATAGCTATGTCAACTGTATGTAATCCTATGTCTTTTTGTTGCTAGTCTGATGAAGATCGCCTATGTAACATCGAAAGCTAACGATTATAACCATAATAGATAGAGTTGGTTTTTATTTCATTGTCCGTTTACCCGCACTTCGTCGAGATAATTTCGTCCTTCCAAGGTTTTCTTTGATTTTCATAGATGTCTCTTCTTATCAACTGCATTTCAATTAAATATATACTTATTTACACTTCCTAAAGGTGTATTAATGTTGCCTAATTTACTCGATGCTATTCCTGCCTTGTAGTTGCAGTTCCAGTTTTCCAGTTTCATTACACATTTCTTGAAAATATGCTCTGATATTTTATCAATAATACTAATATTTGTTTGTAAAAAATGAAACAAAAGTTTATAACTGAACACAATTCAAAGAAATACAAATTTTTGGGCTAAATTACTAAAAAAAATACCACCTTTAAAAATTTGGCTCTGATACTTCCAATTATTCTGCTTTCTGTGGCACTATAAGGCTACAACCATTTGTGTATGTAACGGATAAATCATTTACTTAAGAAGTACAGTCATGCTCACATAAATCTAGTACAAAACATTTGATAGTGCTATATAAAATTGCTATTGCAACCTAATTTCTTGTACTAGATTTATGTGTACATATTTGACGTTTTTTTATATTGCAACAATGCGTGCGAGCGAATCACGAAGGCAAACAAACAATTAACTTGCTGCCGGGAAATTCCTTGAATACAATTGCTCAAAATTAGTTGCTTGAAGTCACTATCTCGAACATATAATTCCCCAAATGCAATAAGTTGTCTTTATGTGGCTCTATAAGACTAGAACCATTGGTATATGTAACTGTTTTTTAGTTTACGTGAAGAATCATGAAGGCAAACAAACAATTAATTGGCTGCTGGTAAATTCGTCTAATGCAATTGCTCAAAATGAGTTACTCGGAGTCAATATCTGGAAAATATAGTTTCTCAAATGCAATTATTTGTCTTTATGTGGCTCTAGAAGACTAGAACTATTTGTATATGTAACTGTTTTTTTTAAATTTACGTGAAGAATCATGAGGGCAAACAAACAATTAAGAGGCTGCCGGTAAATTCCTTGAGTGCAATTACTCGAAATCAGTGGATCGAAGTCGATAGCTCGAAAATATAATTACTCAAATGTAACTTTCCTTTAAGTACGCCAGGTTAGGCTAGATAGGTTAGTTTAGTTTAGGTTAAGCTAGGCTATATATTTCAAGCAATTTACAATCGTGTAGTTAGTAGGAGTCGAGCAATTTGTACTTAGAGCAATTCATTTTCTAGAAGTTTGCTTCAAAATATTGATTTCGAGAAATTTACGTACGCTAGGATTAATAATAAGAAGAGGCTGATACATGGTGAAGTTTCATTATATACTTTCAAATAAAGCACGATTATGTGATTTATTGGTAATATTACCACCATTGTTTTGCCACATACTGACTTCGAAGTGCCTTATAAAACCATTGTATGGCAAAACAAGTGTCGATATGTATAATAACAAATATGTCGGTCATTTACATATTCATGGTTACAATAGTTATAAATATAGTACTTGTAGCTTTCGAAATATTAAAATTCACACATATGAGATTCTCAAATTCATAAATTCAATGAAGAACTTAATCAATTTTAATAAAATCAGTCAAGTTTTTTAATAAAATTTAAATAAAAAGTAAAACATTATTTTACTTTTAATTTAAATTAGATTTATGATTACGTTAGAATTAAAAATAATCTTTATGGTTTTATTTTTATGTTATATATTTCACTAAGTTAATGTAAGCATAATGGTAACTCCCACAGGCCTCAACGCTTCATTTATCTTTTGGATTCAATAATTCATACACCATTTTAAATTATTCAACCTAAACCGTAACAATGACCCCTATTCTTGTCGGCGTCTGTGGCCTAGCACTTAAGCGCCTATTACTAATGCAGAGGTTCTGGCTTTGCATCCCGGTGAAGTTTCACTCTTTTTTTTTTAATACAAATTGCAAATCATTTGCGCCAATACAAATAAATTTTGCAATTATTACATAAAAATTAATTGAATATCTGGGGTGAAAAATTAAAACGCCCCAAAAATATGGAAAATGAAATTGAGTATATACTTGAATACTAAAACGTGGCTAGTATTTTGTACGAATTTTCTTGCGAGTATAAAAGTGGGGATATTCCAGTTCATATCAATGGTTGTCATGTTAATGTCTGATACTGACATTTTCAATATACAGTTGATTGCAAAAAAAAGTAGCCAAGCAATTTTCGGTTGCTTGAACATCTTTGATGTTAGAAATATCACGTAAGTGCCAGTATTATTAATTACAATTAAACAGCTGACTTCAGTGACATTTTTTGTATTGAAACTGGTGAGCTGAAAGTGTACACCGAAACACGGTTCCTGAATAATTTAAAAGGTTTTGTCATCTAGAAGAGGAATTTTAATACATAACTTACAAAAATTGTAAACTGAATGTCAACTTTGAAAGATTGCCAAATTCCAAAGAAATAAGGGTTATAAAAAACCACATTTATACAATAACATTTTGACACAAAACAAATTCAGGAAACTGTTTTTGCCTAATTTTTTTTGCAATCAACAGTTATTTATAGTTCGGTCAGCAGTTTGTTTATGCTTTACTGAAATTTTCAATAAAACTTATAGATTGGGAGGCAGGTTGTTTGTGTTTTACTAAAAACAAGGGTAGATGGAATGTTTTCCTTTTTCTATTCGGACATTTAAATAATTAATCTACAAGTAACTACTGACATTAACAGTAGAAATAAAATAATCCTATATAATCAATAACATAACGTTTGGGCATCTCTGGTTTGGAGTTTTTCGAAGCATTTGGAAATCCGAATGTGCACCGAGACTCCGTGTGCGATATAAATGTGTGAAATCGTAAAATGGGGTGCTGTTTTCTAAAAAAAAAGTGGGGCCCCAGAACTCTGGGATTGGGTGATGTAAAATCCAGTGCGTGGTGCTCTGCAAAGGTATAAAGAATTACGGTTATGCGAAGGTCGCAATTCGAACGTTTGTATGTGTATGCTCAATCTCGTTTTATGTAAAAAGCTTTCGCGCGATAACGGATAAAATCATTTCATGTGCAATTCCTACATTACATTAGTGTATTTAGTAGCAACGTTATCGGAAAAAAAAAAAACAAAAATCATGTACTTAAATGAAAAATATTGTTGAATAATTTGTGAGTGCACACGTGATTAATTAAATAATTATATGAAGAAAATATCAAATTTATCATGTAAATTTTACGGAAGTGGTTACGAAAGCTATACGAAAGCCCAAGAAAGTCGCAACAATTTTTCCAACGAGTTCCAACGAAATAATGACAAATAATGATATCTAGGTAAATTATTTGCTTCTATTCCAGGAAATATTTCAGCAACGTTGCAAAACATATTTGATTTGCATCTTGAACAGTGTCATCTATTAGTATGCAGCATATAAATTGAACCCACTTTATAGAGCGCTCTGTGTAATAATTAGCAATTAAAATTCTAATGTGATAATTGTATAACTTTATAGTACTAATTGATAATTATTGACTTATTATGAGAGAAAATAATTCGAGGATACAATTCAAAATTAATTTCTCTGTTAAATACTTTGAAAACCAAGAGTCTAATAAAAAAATTAATTCACAATCATGATGGCTTCAAAGTTTACAACGTTTATCAATATTTATTGATATATCGACATATACAATAAAATAAGGACTCGAGTTTCAACTTCAACTTCGTCATTTTCAAGTGAACTTGAACTTTTTACCAAAAAAGTTTGTTTTTTCTACAATTTCATATGCTAAAATAAAAGAAGGCATATTTGTTAGTCCTCAGATCAGGAAGTGTATGACGATTATTTCTCACAATGTTTATCAGAGAAAGAATCTGCAGCATGGCAATCTTATAAAAGCTTCGTAGAAGGTTTCCTTGGAAACAAGAAAAGTGATAACTACAGACAAATTATTACTGAATTATTGAAAAATTGTTGTGAATTATATGCCCGGATGTCACTCAAGATGCATTTTTTGCATTCACATTTGATCTTTTTTCTACAAAACCTGGGTGCGATGAGTGATGAACAGTATAATGTGCTCATCAAGATTTAATGAAAATTGAAAGAAATTATCAAGGATTTTGGGACAAAAGTATGCTGGGAGATTATTGCTGGACTCTAATACATGAAACTGACCCAGATAAATTCAAACGATGTGCAAACACTGCCATTTACTTTTGAAATTTCATTTATTTTTGAATAAATTAACGATTTTTTATTAAATACATACGAAAACAATGATATTCTATATCTCGCAAAGCTGACCTGACAGAATAAAAAACAGTTACAGATTCGAATTCAGCGCACCAAATTACCTTAAAAACACTATTTGTGTTTTTAAGGTTTTAAAACACTTTACTTTAATTAGACCCATGATGACTTACGCTGCGGAAATAATAACCATGACGAAGAAGAATAAATTTGACATGGCAGTAATGGAACAAAAACTATTTAACACAATTCTGGGACCTATAAAAATAAATGAGAATGAATATCGAAGAAGGACAAATAATGAATTGGAAGAAAATGTAGGTGGAGATAGTAATAAGATAAATAACAGCCAAAAGAATAAGATTGATAAGGCATGTATGGAGAGCAGGAGAAACATCAGCAATCAGAGCTATAAAGGAATGGAAACCAAGTTGCAAAAGGAGAAGAGGAAGACCAGGGCTACGTTGGTACGATGAAGTTGAAAAAGATCTCAAAGAAATGGGAATAGAGAGATGGAAGGAAAAGGTAGAAGACAGTAAGGAATGGCGAGGAATTGATAAAACAGCGTTAGCCATAGAATAAGAGTAAAATGAGGACTAATCCACCTCAGAAATTGGATTGTGAAGACTCCGTGGGAGTGGCTAAATCCCACAAGGGAGTGTAAAGCCTTAATAATAATAATAATAATAATTCAACTGTGTTTAATTCTTAACAAAGCATCAGTTTAACTTTTAATTATGTTTAAATAACGTGCAAATAAAAAATGTTAGCAACTTACGATTTTTTTCATTTAAAAAATATAATTTCCATATAAAATTCGATTAAAAAGCGGCGCGAAGTTAAACCGCCTGCTCACCTAATTCGATTAAGCCCATCAATTCCAGCCCCTGACTCCCCATCTCTGGGTGATTTGCGGATTCACCTGCAGTGTGTAAACATCAGGCTGTTGTTTATTTTCGGCAGTGCTGATCTGATTTGCGAGCGCACTGCCGGCTAACCACCTGGGTGGCGCAATCAGGTGTAATTAAAGCGGCCATTTGCGTTTTATCGGCGGAATTTATATTTATTCCACGCACACAGCGCCCTGTTTGTCCCTTTTATAATTAACGGATCGGTCGGATCTCCGGATTTCCAAATATTTATTTTGCACGCCGGCCGGGCGCGGTTTTTAAACGCGCGCGACCTCCGGCCCTGGATAAATATTGTTTTGTTTGTCGGCGAGATTCCCGGCGAGATTCACGGCAACAGCAGAGAGGATAATGAGAATATTTTAAATTTGTATGTGTACTTATGTTGTCGGGTTGCTGTCATGAATAAAATTTGAAACAAATATTTCGTGTGGGTATCGGCTCACATGGAGAAAAAAAACAGAGTCGAAGAGTTGGTTAATTAATACAAAATAACATGTCGTGGGTGTCATTTGAAAACTACGTCCACTTTATACCGAAATTAGGTTTTTACCGCCATCTTGTTAAGCATTACAAGTTTTATAATCCGACGGTGACAGTATGGCGATAAATTGTTAGATGACGCCACAAAATCATAAAGTGAACAGTGCGCAAGTCCGAGTTGTCAAGAGCAGTCTGACATCTGCGTAAGTCCATCCCTCATTGAATCTTTAACGTGGTTCTACAATTATTCTTGGGTTATTCTTTTGTAAAGTAGTTTTTAAGTGAAATAATTCTTAAAACCTTGTTGCCAAATACCTCCGGTTAGTAGATAAAGTGCGAAAAATATTTTGATAAGATTTTGTTATTTTTTATGGTTAGCATTAAAAGTCTCGTAAAATTTAGCAGGATTTAGGCATTTTTCATATTAAACTTGTCACGGTTCTATTTCGACTCGTGACGAATTTAAATTGTAAAAGCGACACTGCCCGCCTTCTGTTGCCGCGAGTTATAGTCCCGACCCACCGTGCCGCTTCTAGTACGGAGCCGCCCGTACGGTTTTTCTGGTATCGGCCACCCGGGCAGTCCTTATCACCAGCCACGCCGTAGTGCCACGCAGCCCTTGGCATCATCACCCACGCCCCCAAGGAGCAACGTTGATTGTTACGACGCAGAGGCCCACGATATTCACCGAGAACCGTCGTCAGAGCCGCGCAGAACAGCTAAGCCACATTCCCATTATTTTTCATTCACTGAGTCATTCACTCATTATCATTTCATCCTCTCATGGCCATTCTAGGTTATTTATGAAGTATTTATGATTTGTATTGTCCCCCCTGTGTCTAGTTGTAAGATTTCCGGTGTTCCGGAATACGATTCCCGGCGATAGTCCTTGGATTGCGTGTCGAGGTAAGTGGCCACTTATCGCGTTCGCTGGGTACCGCGCCGAGGGTTCGCCCAAGTAACGCTACGGAATCGAAGGCGCCCCGATGTAAGTGAATTAATACAAATAAATTGCCATGATTGTTAACCCTCTTCGAGTTTTTGTGTAAGTCAATTAGTTTTCCCCCCGCCCCTGATTTTTAGGAGCCAGAAAGCGAGCCCTTCGGTTTCCGTTCAGCTACGGAATACGAACGAGGTCGACGTGTGGCCGTTTCGTCATTTTAGGTTGCGTCGATCCTCCCCAGATGAATTGTTTGTCATGGAATCCCTGGATTGAGATATCGAAAGAGGTAAAATTGCGTGGTACCCCTTTTACCACCCCTACTCTCTGACATCGAGAGCTTGGTCCTCTGCGATATCTTGAGGGAATGCCCACCTGCTCCACGACCTAATTGTGACAAACTCGAATGGAGTTACGCGCATTTCGTTTCAAAATAAATGGCTAACAGCATTTTGAATGTTTATTTGAACTTTTTTTAAATACTATTAACCCTATTTTCATTTTTAGAAAGGATAAGAATATAAGAGGTTTTAAAATATCAAGCAGAGTAAGAATCAGAAATGAAGACAATGATTCTATCACTCAAGCACAGCCCCAAAACCATCCAAAACTTGATGTAAGAATAGAATTAGAAAATTTACAGCAGGGATGTATCGAGGCCCATGAAGTCCTTAAAGAAAATATTGATCCGAACTTAATATGCAATGAAAATTTTGCGACACAAATTATAGAACTTAACAACGCCAAAGAATTGGAGACTTTAATAGATATAGATTGCCTAAATAACAGCTATTATTGAAGAACAAGAAACCAATTATCAAGATATTGTCAGACAAGATGTTACATTAGAAAATGATTATAGAGTCAATGATAATTGTAGCGCAAACTTAAGTGCCGTCTTTGATACACAAACCCAAAATGAAAATGTCTCAGGTGAAGATTGGGGGGTTGATAATCAAAACAGTCCAAAAGAGGAAGTCCAAAATGTTTTAGATAAAGTTTTACATGTAAATGAATGCAATGAAACAAAACGCCCAATGAGATAGAAACCACTGTGGAAGAAGAAGACAATTTTGATCCAGGAAATAATAAACGTGAGCGAATGAAAAATAGATTAAGTGACAGTGGAGTTTTGGACTATAATAGTAACATAACGAAACAGGAACAAGGTAAACTTTTAATCTTTTCTTTCCATGTACGACCCGGAAAGAAAAGATAAAAAGTTTACTGTCCCAAGGAAGAAACAAGCCATGAAGGTTCGATGTTCATGTACAGAAAGAAAATCTAAAACACAGACGTCTATTGAATTCTATAAAATAAATGAGAAAGAAAGAGAGAAGATTTTTCAAAAATTCTGGAAATTCTCTTAGGAGGAAAAAAAGGTTTTTGTTATGGGAAGAAACACAGCATCAGATATTATAAGGGCAAGAAACAGAAAATTTGAGGGTAAAAGCCGAAGGATAGTATCTTAAACATTCTTCATTAATAAGAAAACTGAGAGGATCAGGGTGTACAAAACTATGTTTTGCAACACCTTGGGTGTATCCCTGAGGACAGTTATAGATTGGCTTCATTATAAGGGCGAGAAACAGATAATTTGAGGGTAAAAGCCGAAGGATAGTATCTTATACATTCTTCATTGATAAGAAAAATGAGAGGATCAGGGTGTGAAAAACTATGTTTTGCAACACCTTGGGTGTATCCATGAGAACAGTTACAGATTGGCTTCATCAAGGTTTAAATTTACAAGAAACTAAGAAAGCTTCTACTGCAAATGTATAGACTAAAAGGTAAAATGTAAACGAAAGGAAGTTAAGGAATATTGAAAGAAAATATACAATTACAGAATTTCTTAATAGCTTGCCGACGTTAGAATCCCACTATTGACGAACATCTTCTGAACTCTATTTGGAAGCACGTTGGAAAAGCAAAACTGACCTCTTTACACTCTACAAAGATTAGTGGTGCAAAGAAATGGAAATTACAGCAGTCAGTTTGCCAATGTTTAAGTATATTTTTAACGAAATGAATGTCTCCCTTTTTACCCCTAAAAAGGATGAATGCGACATTTGTGTGGGGTACCCAATAAACAATATTTCAGAGGAAATTTATAAGATGGACATCATAAAAAAAATTAAGCTCGAAATGAAGGAAAACGAAACGAAAAAAAAAAGGAAAACGACAAAGAGTCACCAAACATAGTTTTTCCACTCCCTACATGGTAAGTTGACTGTTGTGACATTGATTTGATGGAAGTAAGGCCCACTTACCGATAAAGGTTTGGTTACTATGAACAACGGGATGTAATTAAATACTTACCTCCCTCAGGGAGGTAAGTAAAAAGTTTTCTGCAGCGTTCTTTCTTTGGCACCACTCATTATAACACTTACACTCATTTTGATGACGCCCATTCGACTTCTTCGGCAGTAGAAAGGAACAGGCAGCATCTGCAGCCACTTCAATTGCCATTTCTTGTTTATTTTCATTAGTATTCATTATACAACTGAACGAATGAAATTTTTGACACACACAATTTGTTTGAAAAATAGTTTTGGCAACCAAAGCCGCACGGATATTTTGTTCAAGTTGCGAACATAAATTAATCAAACACAAACAATTAAACCAACTTCAGAAGTGGAAAAACAGTTATAAGCAATTCGAGAGGTAAGTTATGACCAGTCTCGAACTTTATTGCTAGCCCTCGCTGTCGCTCGGGCGCAAACTCGACCTCGACAGGTAAACAATACTTACCTCCCTTAATGCTTAAATAACTATTTCACAATGGATTTGCAATCAGTTTTGTTATCTCCCAAATCTAATGCATCTGCGTTATATTATAAGACGAAATTTTTCGTTCATAATTTTACAATTTTTGACCTTCATTCAAAGGACGGGTACTGTTTCCTGTGGCACGAGGGGGAAGGAGAACTAAAATCCATCTGCTTTGCTACCATTATTTGTAAGTTTTTTACCATTGATTTTGAAAATAAACCCAATATTATTCTTTACAGTGATAGTTGCGATGCACAGAATTGCAACTCTACATTGTCAAATGCCCTTTCGAATTTTTCAATTGAAAATAATATTTGCATGGTACAGAAATATTTGGAAAAAGGGCATATAAAAATGGATTGCGATTCAATGCACTCATCCATCGAAAGAAAAATTTCAGGAAGAGTAAAAAATGTGTCGGCAAATTATGTTTATTATGCAAAAACTGCTAGAAAACAGCCAAGGAATTACGAAGTGCAATACTCATCATGATTACTTTCTGAATATTTCTGGAATTAATTGTGTAAATTCTATTCGTCTCTATTTGTAATTTTTTTACCATTGAATTGGAAAATAAACCCAATATTATTCTTTATAATGATGGTTGCCATGCACAGAATCGCAACTCTACTTTGTCAAATGCCCTTTCGAATTTTTCAATTGAAAATAATATTTGCATTGTACAGAAATATTTGGAAAAAGGGCATACAAAAATGGAGTGCGATTCAATGCACTCATCCATCGGAAGAAAAATTTCAGGAAGAGTAAGAAATGTGTCTGCAAATTATGATCACTATGCAAAAACTGGTAGAAAACAGCCAAAGCCTTGCGAAGTGCAATACTTGCATCATGATTACTTTCTGAATTTTTCTGGATTTAATTGTGTAAATTCTATTCGTCCAGGGCATAAAGTTGGCGATCCTACCGTTCAGAATACAAGGGCGTTGAAATACAATGCTGAAGAATCCATTGAATACCAACTTCGACACTCTCATCATTTTCAACTTTTGCCTGTCAGATTCAATAAAAATTGTAAATGATACCTAAGCAAAATTTATCACGGTTGTATGGTGAAAAATTGAAAATTAAGCAAGAAAAGTTTCACCACCTTCAATCGTTAAAAAGCACCATGGACAGGATTATCATGATTTTTGTGATTGGCTTGAACATGAGTAACATTTTGTGTAGTTTAGTTTTAAGTATTGATATTATTGTATTTCATTTACATACCTATTTGCATAAAATATTTCTGTATTCTGTGTTTTGGTTTTGTTTGTAAATAAATATTAAGAAAAATGTAATTAATTTATGGTTATCTTATTTGGAAATATTGAAGGGACAATCCAACTCAAAAAATTGTAAACAATCAAATTACAGAAATTTTCAAATTTGAACCAATTAAATTAGTTTGTAGTGAAAAAAACACTAGTGGTTTTTTCAAAGTGAAAAAATGTATGTCAAAATGAAATTCAAGAAATGTCAAATTTAATTAATTTAATATCAACTACATACTCGTACTGTGATAAATAAAAATTTACTCGATGGATTGTCAAGCCGAATTCAACTCTTGGTCTAAATTTATCCTGAAAAATTTGTTATTTAAGACATTCGTTGCTTTTGATTTTGGAAAAGTACGACTCGGCTCGTATAATTTTCGTTGCTAAAGCTACTCATGTCTGAAATGACAAATTTTGCCGGAAAAAATTAGGCCACCTTGTCAAATTATTGTTGTAAATCGCAAAGTCAAAAAATAATGAATGTGATTTTTGCGTAAGCCCATTTATTTTGCTTAAATTAAATAAAAATATTTTTGATTACTGCTTTATTTAAAGTCTAAATCTAAACTAACTTAATTTCAAAAAAACGTTCCACGCAGCAATGATATTTTCGTTTCGAAGTTTTTTTTAAATTTACTTTTTGGACTTTTTCATATGACGCTGACGATGTAACAGTTACAAAATAAAGGCTCAAATTATTATGCCTAAAATAAAGCGCGTGCACAAAATAAAATATTACTATTAAAAATAATTGCAGCTGTGTTCATTTTACGCTGAGTATTAATATAAATGTAACAATAGTAAATAGCCGACCGGTTGGATGAGGTAATAAAGCCCGGAAAAGTAGAACAAATATTATAAATCATCAAGATTACGCTTTATTACACTGTATTTTAAAAAGTAAGAATTAATGTTTTTAAGTTTGATTTATGTTGTAATTACGCGTTTTTACTCGCTTCATTCTATGCACATTCTTCACAGAAGTTTCATACCCCATATACTATAGGCAACACGGGATCTGCCCGTGGTTAATGTGTATCGAGTATAACATTAATCTAGCCGAAGACTTAAAGTGAACCAATATTTACGAAAAGTGATTACATTAACGTTATTTATTCAGCGCGGCTCGAGTGGATGAAAAAGTTTCGCGTGACAGTAAATTCCCGTAAATATTTTAAATATTTCATAAATGTCCCACCGGCCGGGTAATAAAAGTCCGCAGAAGTTTCCTCGAGGATCCCTCAACAGATGAACTCCGCGTTATAAATAATGCCCGGCGCTGGAAATTAAGTGTTCAAGGATGTAATAATAAATATGGGTGCCGCGTAATATATTTGTTGTGCCCGCAGACAGAGGGGATGATAAATTTAGCATCCTTATGAATGATAAATGCGCCCCAGGAACACATAAACACCGGCACGTACACGGAAGCATTTGCATGCAGGGCGGGCCATGGGGGCGCGGGTCACCACGGAGGTGGAGACGTCCCCGCACTCACCTGCAGGAGTAGCGTTCCGTGTTATCGGGAAAAAATCTCTAAGGAAATCCAGGCGGGTACACCAGATCCATTTGCTTGACGCACTAGTCTTACTACTACAAAAACTGGAAGATTTATGCTCGCTCGTTAAATCAGAGCTTCCTCGGGTGAATTGAAAAAATATCTACTGCGGATTATCTCCATTCTGCTGTCAGCTATAATAAAACAGCATATCACATTTAAGTGACATTTAAAAACATATATGTTCATACTGAAACATATTTTTAAATATCTATATAATATATGATCCGAAAAGAAATTGAAAATGTAGCTGCGAATATACATTAATGGATAGGCATAAAGAGCAGAAGATGCACCGAATAAACTTAAATCTAATTTAATATTAAATATTTGTAAAAATCTGCAATCTGACCTATGTTCATATAATACTTATTTGTACGATGACTGGGTGTCCCACGGTCATGGAGCATTAAAAATTCATGGGATTTCCGATCAGATAATTTTTTTTTTTTAAATCATCCAAAACATAGTTGATTGCATTATCTTCAGGTGAAATATCAAATATATCAGGTACATAATAATATATAGGTTGTACCATTTAAAAAACAAAAGTTGATGGCTACTTCCGGTAGAACCGGAAATGATAGAAGGTTGACAGTACATCGCATAAGAAGAACGCAATGAGCCATGTTTGGAGGATTTAAAAAACAAATATTTTATCGGGAACCCCATAAATTTTTAATGGTCCATGAGCGTGGGACATCCTGTAGAGATATGTTTTACATGAATTGTAAATATATTTAATGATTGGATATTCTGGTGTAGGCATTGATAAGCATGTCTTCACCGCCGACGTGCTACTGGGAATCGACTCATATTTGGAGCTGAAGGGCAAATTGTGCGAGTGCCAAAATTTAAAACGGCTTCAGAGCTATAGTTCTGCCAATCCATTCTCCAAAGTTCGATATAGCTTTTAGACATGGACGAAAAATGAAGAATATGTTAAAGAAAGTGAACATTTCGGAGAGCTCATTTTATTCGTCCTTATGTTCTTCATAAAGGAGTGGTTTGAAGATCCGCATTCATCTTTGTCATCATCTTGTTTTCATCTGGCTCCAAAAGTAGTTGCACAGTTCGATAAATGGCCCAGAAGTTCATTGTTAGGAAGAGGTTCTGTCAGAAGATTGACTTTCTCTGCCTGAGAAGAAAGTAAAAATTTTCGAGGGCTCATTTAATTCCGTGCCAGTTTCTTTGAAAGCTCTGTTCGAAGATCCATATTCATCTTTATCTTCATATTCTTTCATGTAGCTACAAAAAAAGTCGCACAGTTCGAATAACCGTCCAGTCCAGTTCTTCGTTTTTTCAGAAGATTAACATCCTCTGCCTGAGAAGAAAGTAAAAACTTTGGAGAACTTTGGAGAACTTTGGAAAACCTTGGAGAAACTTTGAAGTTGAAAATTTTGGAGAATTTTCGTATTCCTCGCTAATTTCTATGTAAGTTTTGTCCGAAGATCCACATTCATCTTTATCGTCATATTTTTTAATCTAGCTCCAAAATAAGTCGCCCAGTTAGATGAACGGTAAAGTCCAGATCTTCGCTTTCTCACATTCATCAAAAGATTAACCTTTTCTGACACTATCTACATCTTCATCTTCATATTCTTCTAGCAAATAGTCCACTCTACTTTCTGTTTCATCATCACATTATCATCATCATCATCGATGATTTTATCTTGCCTACATTATCCTAGTGCAGTCAAAAGTCCAGAAGTTCTTCGTTAGCAATAGGTCCAGGTCTTCGCTTTCTCACATTCATCAGAAGATTAACTTTCTCTGCCTCTATCTACATTTTCATCTTCAAATTCTTCTAGGAAATAGTCCACTCTACTTTCCGTTTCATCATCACATCAACATCATCATCATCATCATCGATATCATCATCTATTTTATCTTGTCTACTTTATCCTAGTGCTGTCAAGAGTCCAGAAGTACTTCGTTGGGATTAGGTCCCCTCAGATCAATTTTCACAATCTCTATACACATTTTCTTCTTCTTGTAACTAGTTAATTCATTTAATGATATCATTGAAATGATTTTCCTGCCTTCCTTTTGAATTATTCTAAATTATTTTGTTTAAGTTATAAACATTGATTTCCAACAAAATTTTAGAATTTTTTTATTAAACCAAATCCTAATATTTTTTTTACATTTTTGTGGCATATACTTAATCGGCCTGAGTTTCTTTTGAGCTGAAGATGAAGTATAATCTACTTAATACATAAATCTTTAGAACATTCATATTAAAACAAAAAATAGTTAACGAATAATACCTATATAAACTACAAGCAGTGTACATATTAAAATTTTTGATTGCATTGACATAAAAATGAGTATAGTTATTCATTTAACGATGCTAAAAGCAATTTACTGCCGCTGCTGGCGTTTTATGACGCAGCGAATCGGTTTTATGAACGGATAACTTTATCATCTACGTTTAAAAAAAACTTTTACTGTTTAGGCCTTAAGCGTCATCTGCTAAACAGAAACAAAACTTAGCCATCTCCTAACTTCTAATTTTTTTTTTCGAAAACTAATAAAAATGTTGACATTTACGTGAATATAGATATAAATCAGTTGTTATAGTAACTGTTTTTTGTTCACTGGATGTAAACATCGCGATGCTAGCAAACAAACTTAATTCTCGAATGCAAAGAAGCATTTCTCAATATAGAATCATAAATAACTATTTAAACTACATATTTAGTTTTATATAACAATTTTGCATTAATCGCAAATTTAAAACAACCAGATACTTAAAAGATTTTCAGCTATCACCAAACATTTACAATTATACAGGGTGAGTAGTATAGTAGAGTAATAAGTAAGGAACCTCCTCCCCAGAGCCTTCATTTTTATTCTTAGAAAGAAATGTTTTTAACAAAATTTTGATAGCTAATTATTTGCCACAATTTGATTTTTTTATTTTTTAGTTCTGAAAGTACAAAAGTACTTTTTGTTGAAAGTGATGTCATCGATACTTTTTTAAAATGGCAAACATTTTCTATTTACAAATTTGATAGTTTTTTTTTCGCTTCACAAATGTTTTCACGATACATTTATTTGTATCAATAAACCTAATTAGATCATAATGACATTGCACAATAAAAATAGAATTTTCAGTCTTCGTTAGATAGATACATGCTATACGTAATGTAACTGTCATGCACCTAAACGCTGATGAATTAGATTTTACGTTCTAGTTTTAAGATTAGAAGTTTAAGTAACATTATATACCTAATTATATACTACTAATAATAATTATTATAATGGTAATAATATACTTCTGAATGCATTATTTTATTTAAATAATACCGGAAAGTGTTCAACGATAATAGGGTCTTCTAAATGGCCTTTAATATAATTTTCGTATAATTGACACACAAAGTAGGTCTTTCTGCTTGCTAATGCAAGCGAAAACTTGACATTTTCTGAGGACCGTCACTTCGTCGCGCGTTGCTATTGACAACAAGCGCAAAGTTCGCGTAAAACCTTCGTCATTTGCGAATAATAACAACAAAAATCTGTGACAAATTTCGATATTCTATCAGGTTCGGGATTTATTATCAATCATTGCAAAAATAATACTTTTTACATTAATGTATCAAGTAATTAATGTTGTTATTTTTCTGTAATTACCAATAATCAAATAAATTTTTCAGAACATATTTTGTAATTAATTATCTACCTTAATTAACGATGTTATTACCAAAAAATAAATTGTAGGAAATAGCTATTTGTGCAATAAGTTTGGGAAATAAAAATTCTTTCCGTACTAGGCATAAAAACTTTGATCGAGGCGATAGCCGAGATTAAAAACATGTCGTGTGCGAAAAAAATATGGATTTCTACGTGTTGCACACATGATTGTTTCTACTAGAGTTTGGAAAATAAATTAAATTAGGAAAATTTTAATACTAATTATTGTCAAGATTGCTCTGCTTCCAATAATGAAGAGGTTAAAGTAAATAACAACCCTGTTTCTCATTCCACAAAGACCTGTTCTGGAATTTAGTTCGCGAAATGTGAACATGTTTCTATTATTTATAATAACGATAAAAAAAACCATGTACAATTTCAATAAATTGACTTATAACTTTTAATGTTGAAATATTACTTCCGCACTTGTTAGGAAATAATCCACTTTTCCTAACTCAAATTAGTATTCAAAAGTTAAAGTTTTCCAAACTCTAGTAGAAAAAATATTGTGTGCAATTCGAACGCAAAGTGCCATTGTTGCTCTCGGGGAATTGGCGAACACTGCCCCGAGATCAACAATGTACCACTTTGCGCTCTTATTGCACAAATAGGTATATAACATTATACTAAGATATCATCAACTTGTATTAAAAAATTGTTGAGTGTGCGAGTAAATACTATGACAGTGCAATAATTTGTTTTGTCTCGTAATAAGTTCCTAAATAATTTTAAGATTCTATATTTTGATAAACTATATTATACACTGTACTATACTATTTTTGGATCGTATTTGTGTATAGAGATATGGCCTATACATAGCGGTGATACCAGTAAATGCTGGGGTAAAATTCACAATTGTTGATTTTAAGTTTTAAAGAAAAAGATCGGACAAACCAATTTTAGATATTTAAATGCCACCTTCTGAGGTAAATCAAGCAAAATACAATGTCATTGGCGTTTGTACAATAACGGCGTAACGTCATTTTTGTGTGGGACTACCCCTGATATTCCACTGTTTTGATACACTTAGTACTATCTAAAGTACGAAAGTTAAAAAAAAACTGGTAGCTTGTATAATATTTTTTGGGAAGATTGGTCTCAAAATAGCGAAATAATAGAATTAAATGTGTTACTTGAAGTTGAGGTAAATAGTTATGTTGACAAATCTTCGGCTTAATGTTACAAGGTTGTATGTGCAAATTTGTAAATTTGGGAATAAGGATTTTAAATATGTTTGCTATATTAACAAATGAAAAATTTTGCACTGTCAATAGATATGTTTTTATCAGAGGTTCCTAATGATCCAATTTTATTCTTCCAACAAGTTGAAAGGTCCCGCTTTGAAAACATATAGCCCTGCAAAGCTATAAAACTAAAAATTTAAAAAATGTTACATGCAACCTTGTAAGACCAAGCCGACGAAATGTCAACACAACTATTCCAGACAATTATGTCTACAAGACAAATTAACCCAAGTAACTATACATTTTTTTCAATAAAAATAAAATTTAAATTTATTAGACGTCCAATGTTATCAAAACAATTGCCTAATGTCATTTTTTCAATTTTACTGTTTGAATTGTACGCAGGTGTAACAAAAACAGGAGAAAAATGTGGTAAAATTTGAGTTTTGAGTCAAAGACTGATTGTGAAAAAAAATTGTACAAAAGGAAAAAAAAATGGAATAGCCAGATCCATGCAATGTAGGTAATAATGTTTTAATTTTTTTTGGAAATTAACAATATGATGGAATAAGGGAATGAGAAGCGTTTCACTATATTTTCATAATGTCCATTTATCATATCATGGAATGTGCGAATGAGAAGTTTCATTATATGTTTGTAATGTCCATTTCATCCAATTGGAGGGTGTAATAAAAAAAATGATACTTATGCCGAACTGTTTTGTATTTAGTAGATTGAAGAATGAAATGTAGACAACATTCTTGGCCATATATTTATTAATTAACGATATGATGGAATGTGGGTATTTCAAATTTGAAATTCAAGTATTTCACTATATTTTTGCAATGTCCATTTCATCCAATTGTAGGGTGTAATACAAAAATGTTACTTATGGTGAACAGTTTTGTATTTAACAGATTGAAGAATGAAATGTGGATAAATTCTTTGCCAGCTCTAATTACAACGTTGACATTTCTGTTTGGAGAGGCAGAAGAAACACAGGGATGAGAAGACCCAAGGCCGCACATGCCACAGAAACAAACGAACCGCACACATAAAAATACCGGCGGCGTCGTGAGTTTTTTTTTACCTCGGCCGCTGCCCCATTTCCGCGCCATCCCAACCCCGGGGCTCGTGAGTCCCACGCGCGATGCTAAACAAGTTCCTGGAAGTGCGAAGGTGCGAGATTTTCCTCCTGCAGGAATTCCGGGATCGTTTCTCCGGGGTTAGTTTTTATCGGGGCCCCGTGTGTAACTCCATTCGCCCGGCTCGAGTTGGGTAGGACAGTTTATAACGAAAGGTGTCGTTCCCCTGACAACACGAAATCAGGGAGATACGTTCCTCCGAATCAATTTATTTCTGGGCGAGCTAATGCGGTTTTTAGCCCCTCTCCGAGCACCGCATAAAAAAGCGAAGGGAGTGAAGAAGTACTGCGGGGAGTTCAAGAGCGCGATTATTTTACCTAGATAGAACAGAAAGTGTGTGGGGTGGAGGGCAATAATTTTGAGACGGGTTTATTAAGTAATGGCAAGTGTTGGAGGCTGTTATATTGGTAGTGAAAGCTTCAAGTTATCGCTAATTACACCGGGAGTAGAGTTTGAAATTTTATAAACAACTAATGAGCTCGGGGTAATTTAATATTTCATAAGTTTACTAAGAGCTTAGATTATCTACGATTTTCTCTTATATACCAGGGGCGCGGTGGTAGGGCTTTTAGCAGTTCAGCTCTGTCAGGAATTCTCGTCGTCGCTTGGCGAACATTTTTTAACTATGATCCCATTAAAAATTACAACACAGAAAGCACGGGATAAAAGTTTAATAACCCTTAAATTCCTTATTAAAAACTTCCCCCATAAACAATCCAAACTTTCCACTCTTACACACTTTTATCCCAGCACCCTCAAAAATTCGGTGGCAATCCATCACCAATTAAAATATTAAAATTTGTACTAATCCCATAAAATCTTCATCGACGTTGTTCGATGTGAACTGAAAAATACGGTGAAATATTACTAGCACTCGGTAAGCATGATGAGGTAGTTTTAACTTGGCTTGTAACCACAGAAAACCGTCACACTGTTTGCTTTAATAATATCGCCTCGAGGGTGTGAAATAATGAAAGTGGGGCGCGGCTGTTTAATCGCCCTTTTTCCAAGGCTCGTTTACATTTTTTATTGCCCCAGGTATGTGCGCGCCCCTTGGTGGGGGGTAATGAGATTACGGTGAGGTGGAGGTTAACGTGTTCATAGGCTCTAATGAAATTATGGGCGCAATGCGGGGCAGAAGGTGAGAATCTGGTGTTCTGAGCAGATAAAAGCCGTTTGCTCTTGTTAACTCAATTCTCGAAATGCTGCGATGCTCAAGCAACATTATAATCGGGTTTATGGAAAGTATGTGAGGGGATTGCAAAGTTCGAAGTGGCACGGGAATTAGCGGCAACTGGGATGTATACAACCATCGTATATATCCAAATTACTCAGATTGAATTACAAATTAATATATTTCTTCTGTAATTAATAAAATTAGGCTGTAAATATTCAATTTACTCTGAATATTTTGGGTTGTAGCCTGAGTTACTGCAGCCGGTAGCAAAACGCTGCTCGCCATATTTCATCCTTAATGACTGTGAATCGGGCTCCTTATCAGCACCGGGAAAAACGCCGTCCCCGTCACTCCATTCAGCCAAATCCGATGATAAAGCGTAATTATAGAAACTTATCGGATTGTTTCCATACGTATATTAATTGCAGAATTAATTACTATCCCTCCTTTAAATTCACGCCGCGCCAGGCGGGCCGTGTCGCCCGTTCAATTATCTCTTGTGTGCGGGATTATTGAATAAATTAAGATGCCTTCCACCCGCACCCACACCCACATTCATCCGGAGCCCAACTTTTCAGCCGGAGCCACTTCCGGGCCGAGGGCGGCCAGGCTGCATCGATTACGTGTGTACACAGACTCAAATTCAAGCCGGGAACAATTGAAATTTTGGTCCTTGCATCCGATAAATTAGTGGCTGATTGGATCCCTGAAATTACGGTGCCGGATTAACCGCCTAGATAAATCGGTGGCTCAGATACTGATAAAATTCATTACGTTTTACCGCAAAAAACAACTCAATTTATACCTAGAACCCCCAAATCTTAACAAAACTAAGTCCCTTCACAAGTATTAGAAGCGATAGTTTAGCGGGTTTTTTTCACCACATGCACTTTCAGCACTCCAATATTTACGAATATAACGAGCTATGGACATCTTCAAATTGTATATCGTGGGTTCAGAAGTATAATTACATAACTCAAAATTGATCGAATTTGAGTTATCTACCACAGTATACTGTTTTAATAGTTAACTTTCGAATACTATAAGAGGATAACTAGGAGTCGAATCTAGATACCCCTGGTGGACAATTTCTAAACTAGATAAGTAGAAAATTAAGTATGTTTTCAATGCAGCATTTAAGCCCTCATCTATAGTTCGAACTTGAGCTTGAGTTCGACTCAAGTCGTATATTTGGTTGCGTTTGCTGCATAAACGTTTATAGAAAGTACGCAACCAAATATACGACTTGAGTCGAACTGAGGCTCAAGTACGGACTATAGATACGGGCCTTAGGTAACTGAAGATATCTAGTTTTTGCAATTGGAAGTGCGATTTTTCTCAGTGAAAAAAAACATGGATAACTAGAATGATCCATTTTTAGAATTCTAGTCGTCAATGATTAGTACATTTAGCTGCTTTAAAGGTTATGTTGAAGAACTACATAGCACAGCTCTTCGATGATGAGAGACGGAAAACTATTCTCGAAAATATAGAAGGGGAGGTGGGCCCGGACATAATTAAAGAAGAAGTAATATATGCACTGAATACACTAAAGAACAAAAAAGCAGCAGGTCCAGACCAACTGCCAGCAGAAATTCTTAAACTGATAGAGGAGGACCAGATTCATATTCTAGTAGAAATAATTAATACCATATACACAACAGGAGTGATACCAAATGAATGGTTGCTATCAACTTTTATAACCCTCCCAAAAAAGAAAAGTGCCAAGCATTGCTCCGACTACCGTACGATTAGCCTAATGGCACACATACTGAAAATCCTGTTGAAGGTGATCCATAATAGAATATACAGGAAACTAGATGCAGACATCAGCGACACACAATTTGGATTCCGCAAAGGCCTAGGAACAAGGGAGGCACTGTTTGCACTTAATGTCCTGTCGCAAAGATGCCTAGATATGAATCAAGACCTACACGTTTGCTTCATAGACTATAACAAAGCCTTTGACAAAGTTAGACATGACAAACTAATAGATACGCTAATAAAGAGAAAGATAGACCTTAGAGACATAAGAATAATCTCAAACCTCTACTACAACCAGAAGGCAGCAATAAGAGTAGCAGACACAACATCCGAAGAAATAGAAATACAGAGAGGTGTCCGTCAAGGGTGTATTCTCTCACCAACCCTCTTTAATCTCTACTCAGAGGACATAGTAAATAAAGCACTCGATGATCAAGACATAGGCATAAAAATTAACGGCATGTCAATAAATAATCTGAGGTACGCCGACGATACGGTTCTTTTAGCTGAAACGCTCGAAGACCTACAGACGCTAATTAATAAAATAGTCACAGAAAGTGAAGAATATGGGCTATCACTGAACATAAACAAAACAAAATACATGCTAATAACTAAAACAACTCAGGACAACCATCGAGTATATGTAAAGAACCAGCCTATTGAAAGGGTAAGAGAATACAAATACCTAGGCACAACCATTAATGAAAATAATGATAGCTCCCAAGAAATTCGAATCAGAATCGAACAGGCAAGAAGCTCCTTTTCTAAAATGAAGAGCCTTTTCAGTTGCCGAGATCTAAACCTCGATCTAAAAATTCGAATGATGAGATGCTACGTACTATCAATACTATACTACGGAATGGAATCCTGGACATTGAAAGCAATCGACATAAAGAGACTGGAGGCATTCGAGCTATGGATATATCGAAGAATACTGAGGATCTCGTGGGTAGAGAAAATAACGAATGTAGAAGTGATGAGACGTATGAATAAAGAAAAAGAAGTAATTCTGACAACTAAGCAAAGAAAACTGGAATATATAGGACATATCATGAGAGGAGAAAAATATCAAATACTACAAGTAATTATGCAGGGGAAAATTAGAGGAAAGAGGTCCATAGGAAGGAGACGAAACTCATGGATGAAAAACCTTAGAGAGTGGTTTGGCTGTACTAGCAACCAATTATTTAGAAATGCGGTCTCAAAAGTGAAGATCGCCTTGATGATTGCCGACCTTCGTATCGGAGATGGCACCTAAAGAAGAAAAGGTTATGTTGTCCGCTGATGGTATGGGCAAATTGTTCAGTGTAAAATGTAAAGAAATAACCTTCAATCTAAATTTTTTTAAAACATAATGCTGTGCAAATTGTCAAGATGACAACGTTTAGTAAACATGGTGCTAAAAATAAAAATAAAGAACAGCAAAATAGTTCAGATAAGTACCTATTTTTTTTTGAGTTGGTACAATTTGAAATAAAACACATATAATGATATGGATAGTATTTGAATACACCTCATATCTTAGAGCTGTATTAGCACCTTTCTATTATCCATACAAAATCAAGTGTCTCTAAGAAATATTTTAAATGAATAAACGTAGTTAATCTAGGAGACTTCCAACTCACCCTCAGTAGATATTTTGATTAAATTAATTCGCGGTTTTAATCGGCGGTCTAATCACCGCGAGCAATTACAATAGTATAATAACTGCAATTGCAGGTTCTTTAATTACAATTACAATTACAATTATAGGATTACAAAAGGATAATTAAAGGGTAATCGGCGATCTGCGCTGTAATCGGCCATCTTGCGGTTTAAATCGGAGATCCACGGTTTAATCGGAGATCCGCAGTTTAATCGGAGATCCGCGGTTTAATCAGAGATCTGCGGTTTTAATTGGCAGTCTAATCACAGCGGACGGTTATATTGGAATAACTACAGGTCGAATTGATACTATAAATCACACCACTTACATCAATTACAACAATAGGGGCCGCCGGACAATAGCTCGCCACGAGATCGCCGATTAAACTGCGGATCACCGATTACCCTGTAATTATCCTATTGTAATCCTGTAATTGTAATTAAAGTACCTGCAATTGCAGTAATTATCCTATTGTAATTGATCGCGGTGATTAGACCGCCGATTAAAACCGTCGTTAAAACCGCGAAGTAATTTAATCGAAATATCTGCTGGGGGTGAGTTCGAACTCTCCTAGCTTAACTACTGACGAAGAAAGACGAAATGAATTTTGCGAAGAAATGTAAGAACGTG
Organism: Othius punctulatus; assembly: GCA_951805005.1. Classification (NCBI taxonomy): domain Eukaryota; kingdom Metazoa; phylum Arthropoda; class Insecta; order Coleoptera; family Staphylinidae; genus Othius; species Othius punctulatus. The sequence continues at coordinate 33,235,308 of OX638139.1, read as the reverse complement.
CAAATCAAGACCCTCACTTTCTTTCGTCCATTTGTTTCATGGATGAATGCACGTTTATTCTAAACAGCGAGCCTACTACTCAAAATACTATCTATGTTTCGAAATTTCAGATAATTTTCGACTAAATTATTACGTTTTATTACAGACTTGTTACATGAAACTTTGACTAAAGTAATGACTCTAAATTGTGGCAATTTGGAATACACTTATACGAGTGCAAGTGGATTAGATACTAACTAACAGCCTGAAAATCCCAATCTGGTAGGATTAACTAGTACAAACGTGGTTGCAAGGTTCTTGGTTGTTAAGACAAGAATTAAATAATTAACTAACACTATTATTTTAGAAACTAGGCCTTACAAAAAAGTAATTTTGATTAAAATACTTTTCACTATTTCCTTGTAGATTTTTCGCATAATTTGACTTCTAATTACTTCAAATAATAGCCATTTGGAATAAGATTATATCTTTGAGATTGGCCTTTTTTTTTGCATTTTAACTACGAATATATAAAATATATTTGAAATGCCTTCCAGCTATAATACTCCGGAGACTGACACAAAAAAGGAATAAGTGGAGAGGAGGAACATATAGAAAATAAATAAACAATTACGCCTTACATAAAAAAAAACAATTACGCCTTACAATTAAAAAATAGTAGATAGGCATTTACAATTGAATGAAAAACAGCGAAGTTGATCATGAAAAAAATGACCTGTCCAGTGTACTACCCGAGGATAAGAAATACCCCAAGTGCAGAACTTATTTTTAGTGACCAGAGTTTACCAATAATCCTACTTGTAATCCTAATGCGACTGGTAGCGGACGTGTTGTGTTAGATTTATCAGAGGCAACTGGTTTATCAAATGGCCAAAATGAATTACATTTAAGGGATGGCACATTTAAAGATTTTTGATAGAGTTATAAATAACCTAACTGAAAAGATTCCCTTTCAATCTTAAAGAAAATACAAGTTCATTAACTGTTTTTGCAAATACTAGGAGCTAAATTTAGTTACGATATTAGATTTCTGGTTCTAGTACAAATGGCTATTAACTTCCTCATTTTAAACACCCTGTATGTTTTTGATTACATTTTTTAATTATATGTTCAAATCTACATAATAACATAAAACTTAAATTCCCTGGTAAGCGGAGGCCATATTTACCGTCACAGTGAATACTCTGTTGAAAAATTAAATCCTAATGAAGACAAATAAAGGAAAATAATTCACACAATAAGAAGATCCAAATAATTAGACGCAAAAATTACGCAAAAACAGATATAATGAATTTTGACTTGACGAGAAGTTAAACGAATACGATGGAGATAGGAGAGGCAACAACGAAGGAAAATCTCTCGGAAAACGTATTAATTTCTCTACAGAAATAACTTAATACAGTGCGTTCAAGAACATGGTTCGTCTTTTACTAGTATACTAGTAGATGACACTGTTCAAGATGCAAATCAAATATGTTTTTTATGTTTTGCAACGTTGCTGAAATGTTTCGTAAGCTAGGAAATATTTCAGGAAAGTTGCAAAACATATTTGATCTGCATCTCGAACAGTGGAACTGTTCGCAAAGTTTGCAACGTTGCAAAACATATAAAACATATTTGATTTGCATCTTGTACAGTGTCACCTACTAGTATCCAGAATAAAAGTTGACATCACTTTCTTGAACGCTTTGTTTACAGTCAGAATTCTCTGTAAAATAATGACAGTAACCAATTTCGCCATAGGTGGGAGAGTAGTTGGGATTATTATTATTATTAAATTCTACAGAGCAAATAATTTTACTAGATTTTTCAAATGTCATTATTTGTTATTATTTAGTTATAACTAGTTGGAAAAGTTGACACCACTTTCTTGAACGCTCTATAGAATTAAAAAAATAATAATTAGAAGCCCTATAAAAATGGACGAAAAGTAAAAAGAAAATGTACATTCTAAATATAAAACACAGTTCAACTGAAAATCAGAAGAGACTTTAGAATAGATTTTGATCGGAAATGGTTTGGAATCTATAGAATTGTTTGTTGCTGATTTTGCTATGTAAGCTCAAACGCTCAAAAAACAACCAAATGTATTGGTTCTTTTTGGTTTGGTTCAAGTTTTGCCACAATGTTTCTATATTTTATCACCGGAAAGTCAATATCGCCTTATTCTCTATAATAAAAAGTTAAATTTGCAGTATCACTTCGAGAATTTTAAGTTATAAATTAAGTAAGAAATATGCGCAGTTTTGGTATTTCCCAAATTGTTGCCTTTAAATACTTCCTCAAAACATTGTTAACATTCCACAGTAACCAGTAACCACCTCAGCAAGTAATTCATATAATTAAGTTGTACCAAAAATAAGTTTATTAAGAACGAACCTATAGCAAGTTAGCTTTGTGTCACAAATGACAGCATTACTAGGACTCAAACGCTAAAGGATCCATGCGATTAGGCTTTAAATAGGGCAACAATTCTTGTAAAATTTTTGAATGTTGAATAAATTAAGGTTTTGATTTGCTTTTGGTTGTGTTTGAACAATAATCAACAATGTATTCCAGTTAGGGATAATATCCCTAACAAATACGTTCACTACTACTACTCAAAAATTTTTGTTCAACAATTGTCATACAAATAAATAACAAATGTACTAAACAGTTTCAGAAACAATTTAGCTCTAGAACAAATGAAATGAAACAACGCTCACCTAATACCTCGGAAATTTCAATTTCGTGATTTAATCAATTAATTATCATTTAATTAATGTTCATTGATATTATTTTGATATTATATTGATTGGGTGTCACAAATTGAGCAGGCTATCGTAGGTATCTTTATTTTTACTACCTCAGAAACCACCATATTGAATTTGATTTTGACATCATTTTTAAGTGTGTTTAATCAATTCGAGTAACTTTTATCTGAAATATTTCTGCATAATTAGGAAACTATCATTTAATATTTGACCTAAAATAGGTAGGTAGGTATCTTCATTTTTGCTACCTCAGAAACCATCATATTGAATTTGATTTTGACATCATTTTTAAGTATGTATAATCAATTCGAGTAACTTTTGTCTGAAATACTTCTGCATAGTTTGGAAACTATCATTTAATATTTGACCTAAAATACAATTGCCATTTTCAGTGTTTATTCATTCATTATTATTTCAGATTTTAGCATAATATCCAAACTGTTATTGAGACTTTACCAATGGCACTTGTTTCAAAGCACAAAACTGCATATTGCTCATTTAACCGAATCTCTATCTTTAATAATAAGCAAATACGTATGGTATTTGAATGGTAGTCTACTCAATTTGGGACACCCTGTATACAATTATTGATTACATGGTAACAATCAGTAATTATTCCTTGGTGAAAAATTGTAAATATATAAAAGCAAAAACAGCTTATAATAGATTTCTCTATAATTACTTCGAGCCTGTGACCATTTCTACAAATTATTTGATTAATAAAACTGGAAATGAAACATTCTCAAAATTGCTCAAAATTTTGAAGGTCTTAACCTCGTCTACACGAATCCGATCAAAAACCTAAGGTTTCCAATTTGAAATTTGAAATTTGACCTTCATCTAGCAATTTCAAGGTCATTCCAGGTCACAAAAATATCACCGCTAAATAGATTTTGTCAAGCCCTGCAAGGTTTGTTTGAAACATTTTTCACAAAACCGTCTTTCTTCCCAGATTCCCTGTTGTATCCATCTTTTTTGAACACCCTGTATATTATTCACAAGTACATTTATTGTTTTGTCACACTATAGTATGTGGTATGCGTATTTTTTTGTGTATTTTTTTTTGTTTTGACATATCTATGGTATAGATATCATATCAGAAATCAAAGTTCTTTAAAACTGTATAAATATGCAAATATAAAATAACATACCGAGACATTAAAATTAATGAATTAAGAACAAATTCAGGAGTGCTTATATTTATAATTCAATATTACTTGTGCCTTACGTCAAAATTAATTAATTTAATGAGCAAAAGTTATGTAAATAAGCTCACAATTCTGAATTGTAACAAATTCGGAGTGGTCAGCACTTTGTGAATAACCATCAGGATATTGGGTCGTTGGATGTTAGGACGTAAGTGCGGACGTGAATCCTAATTCCTTTGATGGCCGGTCGTCAAAGCTAAATTTATGTGATCAGCGGAAAGTTAATTATCGCCGCGATTAACGAGTTAATAGGGTAGTTTCGGGAATCTAGTTTTTACATTAAACTATAAAAATTAGTATTGTTACTTGGGTTCTATTTCCCATTCAGACTGTTGGAATCCTACACGTAAGCATTTATCAAATAAAACGAAGCACCCAGTCAGTGTTGCTTTCCGCCGAAAGCGGCGCTATAAATATCTCCCCCTTGACATGTGCATTAAATTCTATAATATAAAGAGAGGGGCTTGAAAATGCTCTCACTGCATCAACAAGTATGAGGAAAGCTGAACAGTAATGAAATTGCGTTTGAAATTAAATTATATATTAACCCTAATGTGATATGACGTTCGTTGGAGAAAGTATTGAAATTTATAAAGTTTTGATTGATATACTGCACTCATATTGATTACATTTATTTAACGGGATGAAAGTGATTTGGAGAAATAAATATCTATATAAATTATCGATCTAATAACCGATTATTTAATATTAGGCGGATATAGGCGGATGGTTGACAAAAAAGTAAAGGTAAAAAAGTTAAATCAAATTTATTATTGGCAACATTGTGACATTCAGTTTTGAATTTGTCAAAATGATGGTCAATATTAAATATCGCCATGAGAATCTGACCGTACAAAAATGTACCAATTTGTGCAAATTTTTCATAATTACGACTGGGAGTAGAAAAAAAAGCGTACATTATTTGAGTTGTAAGGCAGTTACGCACTCGAAGAATAACTGAAGCATTTTTCAGATTTTAGGGTGAATTAAAATATTCACTTTTAGAAAATATCTAACACAATACTTTCTTATATTTATAGTACAGTTTGCATTTCATGAAATGACACTTTTCCTAGCATAATTGTGTCCGAGATTTCCTCGTTTTTCATTATTTGCACAATAAGTGATTTCTGAATTTTGTGGTTCTGCATTAAAAACTTGTTTAGAAAGTTTAATTTTCTTACTGATCGATTCTTCCACATATTGTTCGGCTACCGATGAGGACTTCCAACCCCCAAATTGCTTTAATGTGAGGAGGTCACCACCATTATTTGCCAACATTATAGCACTTGACCTTAGATATATATGCCCTGTAAAATTTTCAGGGCTTTCCAACTTTAAGAATTTAGCTATCTTCCTAGGAACTCCTCCTTCTTTGTGCACACCCACGAATTGTCTAGTACACTTGCCTTTACTGAAATCGACAAAAAAACGACGACCTTGTAAATCGGAAGGTCTAAGCGCTGCATATTTCCTGTATAGCCCTTAGACTCTAAGTACCCACAATTGTGCGGTCCGTATTCAAAGTCAGTTTGAAGGTCAAAATGGATATGGGAACGGCTGACTCCTGATTATTTTGTGCGATGCGTATAATACGTCAAATTCATGAGTCTGCATTATTTTTGCGTCGAGAACACATTGAACACACACGTGCTAAGTGCTAGTTAATTCAGTGCCATGGCGACAAAAAGTAAGTATTTTTATTTTCAATTATTGGTTTAGCTTATTTACTCCAGATTGTAAATTCCGTTTGTTGATTAGTATTACTTTCATTGTAAACTTGAAAACATGTAGATTGAGGTTATGTCACTATGTAATTAAGTACACAATTTGATTTTCACAATTGTGAGCTCCAGGAGCCTACATGTTTCGTTTTTCCGACATAGTCAACAAAAAATATTTTTAATACTGCAGAAACCAGTGGTAACATTGATTTGGAGCATCTCGCAAACAACCCCAAAGAGCACTACATGTTGTTGGACGAGATTGGATCAGATTTTGATGTCAATGAGGAACAAGACGACTGCTTTTGGGAATCAGATGGCCAAGAAAATTACGTAGGCGAAAGTGATACTGCAATAATTGATGACAAAAATGGAGAATTGCCAGAAAATGAAGACGAAAGTGAAGAAGAAACTTGCAGTAGCGATGATGAAATACCTCTGTCAACAATGTTTCGTTGGGTAAGAGGTTCCTTCCTGAGTCCACCATCATATGCCGATTCAGTTCAAGGCGAAGTACTCACTCCATGGAAATATTCTTCTAAATATTTGAATTATGACTTATTTGAACTTGGTGCTCAATGCACAGCCCAGTACTATCTACAGCAAAATATAAAGTTGATTGCTGTAACTGCCCAAGAGATAAAAAAGTGTTTTGGTTTACACGCTCTCATGAGCTGCTTAAAATTACCGAAAATTCATATGTACTGGGATTCAAAATATCAATGTCCGATGGTTGCAAATATTATGCCTCGCGACAGATTTTATTCGTTAAGGGTCAATTTTCACGTGGTTGACAATCTTAGTTTTTCTGATGAAGAGCAAAAAAATAACAGATTGTGGAAGGTTCAGCCTATGATTGATGTAGTGAGAAATCGATGTCATGCTATTGTCAGAAAGCAGAAATCAGCATTTTCTGTTGATGAGCAAATGATACCATTCTAGGGTAGATGCCCAGTGCGTCAATATGTAAAGAATACACCAAGGCCGGTAGGACTTAAGAATTTTGTCGTAACTACATCTGATGGCACAGTTTTGGATTTTGAAATATATCAAGGTCTAACAACCCCACTAATAAAAAGAGAGTTTAGATTAGGACGATCGGTGATCATTAGACTCCCACAGACTTTGCCTTAAAATAGTTTTCTATTTTTTAACCGATATTTCTCAACTTTATGTCTAATGAATGAATTGAGCAATTTAAAAATTTATGGAACTGGCACTATTATGGGCAACAGAATGAAAATATTACATTTCAAGAAAAATACGGAAATGAAAAGAGGGGAATCTGAAGAAATTATGAGCAGTGATAAAAAAATTGCCTAACAAAATGGAAGGACAACAAAACTGATGATTTCGACGGAATTTGGTAAAGAGCCTGAGTGCCTTGTAAAAAGATGGGATAAGACACAAAAACAGCGGGTAGAAGTAACTTGCCCTAGAGTAGTGTACATGTACAATCGACGGATGGGGTGCAGTGGACATCTGTGATCAGATGATTTAGAATATTATCGAACATTCTTTAGAGCGAGAAAATGGACATTTAAAGTAATATTGCATTTCTTTGATCTGTCCCTTGTAAACAGTTGGATGGAATAGAAGAGTGATTGTAAAAATACTAAAACCAAACCTAAGAAACTTCTCGATTTCCGACTTAAGCTTGCGGAATACTTGACTGCTGGGTCCAAGAAAAGATTAACTGAAGACGAGGCAGATACAGGAGATGAAGAAGAACGGATTGCAGCTGAAAACGAAAGAAAGAAAAGAAAAACGCCTGCGGCTTTGCTATGCTAAGATAAGCATTACGACGGGTTTGAGCATTGGCCTATTGCCGATTACCTAAAAAATCCTGTTAGCTGCCGAATGGAAAATTGTACAAGTCGATCAAGAGTTCGCTGTAAGAAGTGTAATGTATACTTATGTTTCGGCAAGCACCAGAATCTTTTCTGAACTTCCATTGTAATAAATAATTTGAGACTATTTGACTCCCAAGACACACAATTGAGACTATCATGTCACAAGGTGACTATTATGAATTTGCCACCATCCTCAATATTATCAACAGACAATGTAACAAGTTCATCACGTCTACAAGCGCCATATATTCCAAATAATAAAATTATTTTCTTCAATAGAAAAACTTCATGTGCTGCTTCCATAAAAAAAGTCGTAATTTGTTCTTCTGTTAACACTTTTGCCTTCTTGGGTTTGTACGACTCCTATTTTCGATTTAAAGAGGTGAATACTTTTCCATACCTACAATTCATTAATTTCCTTAATAAATATTACACTTGAAGTGTGAATTTTACCTAGAAATGTTAACATTTTCATACAACTTCAAGCAGGTTTTTAGCATTGACATTTTACACGATAAACTATTTCGGGCAAAATTTGTTGATAGTGAGGATACATAGCACACTAATATGTCTTCGTTAGTACCTTCAACTTTCTTGCTTTTTCTCCATTCGGAAATTTCTTCGTATATTTTTTTGTATCTATTTTTGTCTTCGCAGGCAGTAACTCTCGGCTTGCTGCTTCATCCAGAATTTCTTGGTAACATTCAGGAGATACACTTTCACCACTTTACCTGACATTTTGTTCAGTAGTAGTGACTGTATTTGTTAGGGATATTATCCCTAACTGGCTATCGACCAACGGGGTCCTTCTGCCGTGTGTTTTGTGTAAGTGTGTGTATTGAGTTAGGGCTTGTTACTCTAGAAATTCGCCCCCGATCTCTAGAGCGCCGTTAATGAGCTCCCAACGGCGAATGGCACTAGTTTCTCAGTACAAATGTACTACCTGTACTGGGGCTCGAACCCAGGTCTTCGTGCATGCTAAGCAAGCGTTCTAACCTGTCAGCCAAACTAGCGGTTCATTTTGTTCATTTATTCATTTTGGTGTACACACACGTTTCTACACAACCATCATAGCATACTTGAAATATGTCAATATGATTTATGAAAATAATTTCGTAAAATTTAATCCTTTTTATTTTAGTATCACGAAAAAAAATATAAAACAACATATGGTCGATATGATTATAACAGACTCGGTTGATTATAAAATCTCAACCTCGTCTGTTATATAACCCATATCGGCCTAATACCGTTAAATACTATTGTCATCTTATTCAGTAGTATCAATATTTTTTTGTATGCCCAAATTTGATCAATGTTGGTAAGTCACTACATAGTATCACAAACTACCAAGTGTTAATTACTTACATACGCTATATCATAAACTGTATACACAGGGTAAATTGTAACTATGTACTAACATTGAATTTGTAATACGATATCGCTAATCGATTCCAATAGCATATAGCACGGTTACGCCTGCACCGTTATTTACGTAATCATCTCAGCGCACTCCTCGGGTTTTGCCAAACAATGCGAAATCGGAAACTGGCACTACTCACTTTCCCCTCTTAGTAATAAATATCAGCTCGTGATGCGTATATTAAATGTCATAACACGACCTCCACCCCCCTCTAATCCGGGAAAACTTGGTCCGATATCAACAAGTATTAAGTGACTTGATGGGGATTTATTAAGCTTCGGGTTTCGTCTAATTTAAATCGCATGTCGCAGAGAGACCCGTACGGGTTTTTCCAATAACCGCCCCCATTCGTACCCCGGGAAAGCGGCGCGTGCATGTGTGTGCCCGAGAATCTGGCGCTATCTATCGCACAGGCGCGTGCATTAACGGTATCGTATCTGGGAAGTATCGCAAAAAGTAATATAAATGTAAAGACGTAATATTTTATATGTGGATCGTGACCATGGCTGGTACCGTTTCAATTTCCCCGGGGGACAAATAAGAGCTCTCCGAGGCGGAAAAGAAGCGCCCGACGCGTTATCTATCAGGATTCGCACACAGGGCAGGAGCGAGCGGCGTCGCGACGCCGCTAATCCCTCACCGGAAACGCATTTATCCTCCGGGCTGCATATTTGTTATCTTAACGCTCGAATGGGGGGTGGGGGGCTGCACCCAGCCGCCCAGGACTGCGCGGGTGTCACGAGCCGGGGCCGGAAGATATACGAGCGGCGGCGTGAAAAATGGAGGCCGCCGGAAAACACCGGGAACACATTACTTATAAGTTTGTTTCAATAAAAATCTTATTTGCCCGGATGCGTACATGCAGTTTTATTTAGTCCATGATCCTCCCGCGGCGACGCCAACACAACCCATCAGATAGTTGTGGAACTAAATGCCAAGTTATTACCTTCCTAACGTCAGACGTAAATCTACAAAGTTCCGTAAGTGGCTTTGATTGCCTGTGGAGGGATTAAATTTTAATGCCGGCATAAAGTTGACTCGAGGGGTAATTAGGGTGAATTAAGTTTTACTTTGGATCTAGTTAACTCGCACTACATAGATTTAAGGTATCACACTACAGATAAGCACTGAAATTTTTTAATGAAATTCCTCAAAACACAATAATCTTTGAATTATTCAGGATTTTACTATAAGTACATTTATTTTCAACATTTAGCTTAAGCGAACAAGTCATAACTAATAATATGAAGTAAATATGTACGATAGTGCAAACAATAGGATTTGGTCGAAATTATTCGTTTGAAGCCCATCATCACAAATATAAAAAAAAATGTATGTATGTGTATATGCGTTTGATCAAACTTTTGTTCACAGTAATTCTACAAAAAAATTCTCCAGCAATTCATACTGAGTATTAAGCATCAAATCATAGGAGCCATCAGTATTAATTGGAGTTACTGTGGAAGGACCCGTAGGTGCTCCTAGTGCAATGAAAATCATCTGGATTTACTGCCTTATGGGGAAGGTTCCTTTTTCAATTCAATCCTTCTGCGTCCTGATTAAAGATGAACTAAATATAGTAGTTCGTAAATTTTGGGAGTTGGAAGAGGCTCCAGTAATTTCGAATTCTACGTGGAGTTTCGTTGAGAAACTCGCAGAAAACTGTGAATGCATCGACTGTTACAAGACGCCCATCGGGAAGGTATATAGTTCGTTTGCCTTTCAGCCCTTCTGCTCCATTACTGGGAGACAGCCGTGTAATTTTCCATCAGCAGTCTATTTATGAAGATAATTAAATATCTTCTTAGGTCGTAATCATTGAATGGCATCTTAGGAGAACAAGAAGTTAAATTCGAGTTTACTAGCATTCACCTCATATTGTTAGCAAATTCATCCCCACAGTGTTTAATTTATTTTAAGAAATATTATGTGCCAATATCGTTTTTACAATTTATATTGTACAAAACAATATATTTCTGAAATAGGGCACTGAAATAGACAAAAATAATGAAATCATTTATGAAACACAGATTATTTTTATTATTATTATTGGCAGACTGGCATTTATCAGTTTTATTGAACCCCTATTTTGAATAAATCGTAGAAATAATCAACAAACTGGAATCAAGTTTCTTGATGCCAAAGCTTTAATAATGTCATACCGATACCCCAACCCATTTTAGGATACATCCTTAAACTATCCATCAACTGACACCCCACACAATGTTTACAAATAAACTCACATTTTCATAATTTTACACTAAGATTCTTATTTCTTGGTAAAAATTAGCAAAGAAATCCACCAAATGACAACACATTTTTAACAAATAAATCCATGTCCTTTACATGGTCACATTCACTAGGTAATATCAATTGTACTTCCATCAATATCACAAGCAATATAGTCTTGCCTACTGTAATTATCACCAAAGCTTATGTTCACGCAACTACAGCAACGGACAAAGAATAACATGTCACACATAAGAAAAAGAAAATAACTTCAGGAGCTACTGAAAAATGTGTGGGGAGATCCCTTCCTTCGAAGATTGCTTGATGGGGCGGTTGAACTTACTGGTCGCAGATGGTAGCGATGTAGCCAGAGGAGCAGGGAACTGTAGCCGATGGATGATAGTTTTTTTAAGATTCTGAAGTTATAATAACCAGGAATTATTTAACGACTAAGGAGAAGCCACTATGATAGAAACTAGGGATCGACGCGTTCGGAACAATAGCTCCTAAGTGACATGTTTGGTGATTTTCACTTTTTTGTACCAAGTTGGCTATCATGACATGGTGTTGATATGGTGAACCTCATATAGTCGAAATCAGGAGAGATGTCCCATGATTCATTCTAAATGAATGTTTAATGCAGAAATACATGCAAAATCGGTGTCGCTATATTACCCTAAACCGCTGCAGTAAAGTGAGAGAGTAAATGTCCGATACGTCTGCTGTACGTTTTAAATGAAACCCGTGAAAACGTATGTCTTCGTTAATTCATTGAATCTGTCAGTGTCACTGTTAACCTAACATATATTTCGTCTTATGCACACATAACCTACATAGCGAAATTATAGCATTGGAAATTTGACATTAATGCGATACAAATGAACTAATTCGTAGGCCTAATTGGCCGGGTGCATTTTTGCGCAACCAAAGTAGAAAATTTGAACCATACATGTCAAATGAATGAATCATGAGACACCTCTCCTGATTACGAGTATATATGTGCAGTCTGTGATTTTGTGTCGAAAAACCTTCTATACCTACTCATATACCATCTTGATTGCGCATGGAAGGTTATATTAAAGTTTAGCAGGTGTCTAATGATTCTCTGTGTGAGAGTTACTTACAGAAATAAAACAAGTAAATAAATGTAGTTTCTTTCGTCTCCTGAAAAACTTAGTTTTTTGACATAAGAGGTATTATCCCGACAGCGGCGACATATTTGTAGGTAGGTATTTAATGTTAAAAAAAATCACATCAATTACGCACATTAATAAATTAGACTAGAGGCTGCTGTCTTAGTAGGCTGTGATTTATAAGTTAAGGCAGCTATTGCGGCAAATAATTAAGAAGATACCCGATTTTGGTCTACTGTCATTTAGTTCAATACAAAAATATAATTCAAGTTGTTGATCTACAAGTACGAATTTGGCCAAAAGAGAAACTTTAGATACAAAAAAAAACAAATTAAAAAAAACAATATATAGTCGTGAGCAGGGAGGATAGTGATTGATAACGTGCATAAATCCATAGAAAGTGTAGAATTTGGCTCTTTCCTGGGCTGCAAACTAATTTTTTAAATTTATTTTGGGATTTGATATTTTTTATTTGGGACATGGGACTCCAAAAATGCAATTAAAATCCGCTAAGTCGCAACAAAGAACTTTGGCAACCTTCCATAAATGCTCTGCAACAAGCAAACTTTGCTAGATATGCGGATAAGTACGTTGTTGTGCTAAGTTTGGCCAACGCTGCTCTAGGGTGTGAAATCGAAGATCTTAAAAGTCATAACCATGAATTGCTTAGAGGCATTCGTGATACACATTTACCGTCGAAAGCTCGGAATTAATCTCTCGGTTCATATTATGAACGAAGAGATTCTCTATTGAGTTGGATGAGACAGAGAACTACTCAGCGCCAGCAAGCAGCATGAAACTGTTTACATTGATCACGTCTGCAGAGACCGAAAATAAGAATTTCTCAGACATATCAAGAAAAAAGAAAATCAGGCACTGGGGAGTTTGCCAAGGGAAAATAACAAATTTATTTCATTTTGACAGATGCAAATATTTTGTCAGTCAAAAATTCTTTCGACCTCTAACACTCGGCAATATAATTTACAGGAAAAGCAAGGCTTGACGTTAATAGTTAATATCAATCATAATAGTAATGTAACCGTCAATATTAATTGTTATAAATAATTTAATACTGTTCTTCGTTTACTTTAAAAGTTTTGTGATTTATCAAAGTGAGAGTGACACTTGCTAGCTGGGAAAGTGTATTCCCAGCTAGCCGGGAAGTAAAATTATACAATGAGTAACTTTCCGACTGCTTTCAAAGGCATAAATCCACATATATTCAACTGATTGTGAGTAAAATATTCCTGTTATCATTTCTATTACATAGCTGTTCTTGATCTCCCATAAATTTCGCAATTCGGGGGATATATAACGGTTTCTTCTCGTAATAAACCGATGGGGATTATTGTAGGTAGGGAGTGGCAAATGCCTTTTCACTTTAATCTTAATAATTATTGTAGTAAGTCGATTGTTTCGCGAATCTCTCCTATGATACCATACGCATTCTGGATGATGACCAATTAACACTGAGAAGTGTATTTCCTGAATTTAATGACTATTGAGGTATCTCCCAATGTTGTAATTCTGTGATGTTCTCTTTTTATGTTACATATATTCAGCTGCCTTTAGACCAACGATAAATTAACAGTTTTTTTTCTATGACTTGAATGACTCTTCAGTTAATTCACTTGCTCAAAGTTATAAAAAACACACCCTCCTCGTGCGTCAGGGTCATGACTAAAGGAGATATTGGATAGTGCCAACCCTGGTTTTATACTAGCCTTAATAATGATTATATCAGGCTCAGTTTGAACTTCCAAGACTAACTCATTAGATGTCTTACACATTCATATTAATGACATATTAATGATGGATTAACAACGCAGGCTTTAGTGACTATTGAGAAAATTCGAGTACTCCTTTCATACATCAGATCAGCGATGTAAGAATAAGCAGGCGAGTGGCATATTTGTACTTTGCCACCATATCAGACTGTTCGGACATAATATTCTATCATCAGCGTTCGTCAATTTAAAAAAATGGAAATTTTGGTACAATTTTAGCGAATTTTGCATTATTTCCACAAATGTCCTCAGCATGACTTAATTTAACCCTACCTACACCCATTTATATGTCTCCACAGACTAATTTGTTAGTGCTCTACTAATGAACTTGAATGGTCTTTATAAAATGCCGACGAGTTGTATATTCCACGATGCAAGCAACTCTGAGCAGTATAATACTTTTACCAATAAACGATAGACAAGTGATAGAAACGATAGAACAATAGAAAAGTGATAAACGATAGAAAAGAAAAGTGTTTGTGATATATTAGCGGGTTTAATGACAATTGAGGTAAGAAGCAAGTATTTGAGAAGAACTGAAAACAAGATAAATCTGCAGCATATTTGCCATTTCTTTCTAAATTGCAGAAAACTAATCTGTTTTCGCCATGGAACAGTAAGATAAAATATTTGTATGACTTACGACTTCAAACGTGCAAAACATATGATGACAAAAAAATCTGATTTAAATTATGATTGATATGATCTCGATTTGATATATCGTTGGTATACAAGAGAAAGTGACGAAGGCCAAAATTTAAAGATTTTGATTTTTTTATATCAATGTATCTAAAACATACTTATCTTTTCATGAGATATTTACTAAATCCATTTTCAAAGAAATTCTTACTTTTTTCTGTAAATTCGTAATTGAGCAAGTCCATTTTAAAATAAAAAGTACACGAGAAATTTACAGGAGAACAAATAACTTGAAATGATGAATAATGACTTGGCCACTTTCTCCTCTACCAACGATATCATTTCATAGAAAAGTCATTTTCTAAGTGAAATTATTTCGTACTGTTATTAATATTTATTAATAATTACAACTTGTATAGTTTTATTGCCAGAGTGGTATTCAATTAATATTTTCAACGTGTATACTTTTATAGGAAACGAGCTTGCAACGGAATAATTCGTGTTAAATAAGCCGTATACCTTAAATAATTTGCGACTTGTGTGTAGATACAGTTGAATCGTGTACATCCCCAACACGTTTATCCTGCAGAGCTGTATCAAAGCAAATTCCCGTTTACGCCGCTTTGCCCCCTTTCTGGCAATGAAAGAAACAAAAACCGCGTAATTCCGCTGACGTACGGATGCAGACAATCCAGACAATTTCCAGCACGAGCAGCCCTTCTGGCCGCTTGGCCAGGACAATGGGGGGCTGCACATGCAGCCGTCCGTCACTCGTGCTTTAGCAAAACACCGAGCCGGTGCACGGCACATGTGCAAAACGAAATAATCCCATCCGTTTCGTCAGCAATGTTCCGGACGTGCAGGCGGTGTGTTTTTGCAGGACGAGCCTGACGGATGCGGATCGTCAGATGATTTAATTTACGAGCGCAGGAACGTATCCAATATCCTGTATGATCCAGGAGCAAACGGTTTTCAACAGCTTCTTATATTATGCGAGCGACAAACTACAATGCGGAATATTGCAGGGGCTGCATACGTGACACCGTTCACAAAATGTATGTCACGACTTATACTTGTACAATAAACGAAGTGTCAGAATACGTACTGCTGAAAAAAATCGTTAAAAATAAAATGATTTTTACATTAATCAATGTATTCATGAATTTTTGCTGCAAAAGGGCTTAACTCTTTGAGCGAAATGAAAAAAACCGTTGTTCAATACTAAAAATACCCCCTGTGGTATTCCATTATCACTATAATACTGTTTATAATAAACATTAACCTTTCTAGATCAATTTTGACAATACAAATTTTTGACACACAACGCTGTCAATTGCTGCAGGTTATCAACCTAAACCAGTCTTACCCTAATTGGATCACCCGGTATGTGTTAATTAAAAAAAAATGTAATTTTACAGTTTACAATGTTATAAAATGTAATGTTGTAATTGTTAATATTAGGGCGAGGATGGGTATTTTTTATATTTACGAGTATGATGTTGTTGACTTACCCATGGATTGGCAACTAGGTGGCACTCAAAGTAGACATCAGCGCCCTCCTTAATGTCGTTAGCATCCAGCCCGTGCCCAAGGGTCAAGGTCACCTTGGGCGGGTAGAGCACCCGCAGCATCCAGGTGTCCCTCAGCTCGCTCATCGGGATCCTCTGGTTCGATGCCTTGCAGGTGAGTATCAGCCCGTGGTCGGAGGCGGCGGGGGTGAAGGTCAGCGTGCTCGTGGTGGTGTTGCCGTCCCCGGAGACGGCAACCGCGCCGCCCTCCAGGGACACGCCATCCTGCAACCAAGGGAGTCTTTTAAAAACGGGCGATAATTCGGGCTAATTGGTCTCCACCTAATGCACGGTAATTTAATATTAAGCGAACGACGTGGGTGCTCTCAAGGCGCAACTTTATAATCTTCGGCGAGCATCTCGATATTAGCCGGATTACTCCCTATGCACAGGGGTTGGGGTTAATGGCTCGAGGGCGTCCTGCACGTCCCACACGCAGTTTTAATGTGTCTAGGGAGTGGAACGAGGTCGTTTAGGGGCTTTGTTCGCGTTTTGCATCGCCGGATTAAGCGCGAAAAGGCGAAAATTGCATTCAATGGACTATTCAGGGCAATATAAAACTAATACGCTTCAAGTATCACTTACTAGTTCATGCTACAGAGATCTTCAGCAAATAGGCACTTACAAGTAACAGGAAATTAAATTGCTTCATATAAAACAGCAAAAACATCGCCAGAAACAATATATTGCTGTAAATACATCCACCCTTAATCAATTAATTGTAATTATTCCTGAATCTATTTTGTATCAATTATCAGTCGTTCAATTAATTTAACTAATAGTTAATGAACTTGGTATTGGCTAATATTACACGAATTAACAGTGGCAATTATCCTTTCGCTTCAGGATCAATGCAAGTTACCACTGAAGGCAATAATTACCGCAGCGGGATTATATAAAGGCGCCGACTCCTGCATTCCTGTCGCTGGCCCTCTTATCGTTATTAATAATCCTCGCTGCCCTTTGATAAAATAATTCCTCGTCGTGGTGCCTTTCATGCGGATTTGAATGTTCTGAAAGACAAAGGCACTAGGAATTCTCTTTATGTCGTTGAGGTTTTCCCCTGCGGGAGCTGAGGTGGTCCGCGACCGACTTAATTACAATCCCGGGAATTTATCAGAGCAGGACGCAAGGGGCATCGAGTTTTCACTGCGGGACAAGAAATTAAATACAGAGAAGCAGCGGGGTCTTATAAGATTTAATTAATTGGGAATTTCATCGAAGGCAATTGATTAATTTGGATTTGAATTAATTTGAGTGGGACGATTATACAATTTGATACTTTGCAAACTAATTTATACCATAAATCTACAAGATATTGATAATTGTAAAGGTCGTATCAGCGATAATGATTTTATTATTATTAAACGGCGCCTATTTCTGTGAGTGATAATGTATCGCAATTGAGAGTTTTGCTTCATCCATATTGAATAGGGTCTTCCTGAAAAAAAATAATATAACCTTTTTGTGTCTTAACGTAAAGTTTATAACCTGTAATTAAACATCCCACAGAGAAAACGTTTGGTTTTCATTGTAACTTATCAACAAACAACATACAATATCGTAAAACTTACACATTTTGTCACGTGACCGACGAAACGCTGTTATTGGCCGAGCGGCACTGTGACGTCTTTGCGCATGTGGCGATCGGGAGTCAGTGCATAAGGGATAGGAATCGTGGATTAATACGACTTAGAATTCAGTCTGACATAAAATAAGTTCTGATGGGTTAGTAAAGGGACAGCCAGATAATCTGATAGAAGTTCACGTGTTAATGGTTCCCGACTTTTTCTCAAAAAGTGAATTTTTCAACATAGCCGAAACGCGTGGAGTCGCATATAATTTTCCAAATCCTCTTCCAGCTGTAAGAACAAATAAAATACTGTTTAAACTTTGCAATATATCCTACATCTCATACGAATTGGTAATGCTGATTTCAAAATCTGTAATTATTAATCATCTAATCAAATTTATAAAATCAACAGTTTGCTACAAATATTGTTTCAACATGTTTTTTAGTTTTAACTAAACGTTTGTGTAAGAACATATTGTACAAAATCTCACAGTACTTTAAAAAAGTAATAATGATATGGAAGGTATTGTTTTAGAATGGAACCCACAAAACTATTTTGAGGTTATGTTATTACTAATGTATATATATAATCGGAAATCCCCTTGAATACCCATTACTAATGATGATAGTTAATTATATCTTCTTCTTCTGTTGCCTTACACCAATGTGCGTTGGCGAATTATCATTTATTGTATAATTGTTAAAGTTTTGTTTATTGCAGCTTGGCATATGTCGCCAAACTTTCTTATTCCGGTCCAGTTCCTGATGTTCCTAAGCCATGATAGCTGTTTACGTCCGATGCCCCTTTTGCCTTCTATCTTTCCTTCGAGTATGAGCTGGGGAATTCGATATTTTGGCCCCCTTAGTATGTGACCCAGGTATCCTATCTTGCGCTGCTTTATGGTGTTGAATAGTAGTCTGTCCACACCCGCCCTTCTCAGCACTTCCTCGTTGGTAATGTGGTCTACCCATGGGATACGGAGCATTCTTCTGAATGTCCACATCTCGAACGCCTCGATCTTGTTAATGGATGCTGCTTTTATCGTCCAGGTTTCTGCTCCATACAGTAGAACTGGCCAGACGTAGCATTTGACCATTCTGTGGCGGATTTCTAAGTTAAGGTTTTTATCGCATAGCAAGGGGCGTAATTTGTTGAATGCCTGTCTGGCTTGTTCCACCCTACTCTTGATCTCTTGTAGTGGGTCCCATTTGTCGTTTACTAGTGTGCCTAGGTATTTCGTGCTCGTAGTTCTTTCTATCGTTTCCCCCTCTACTGTGATGGACGCCCCTGCCTGATTATTACGGCTTATAACCATGAATTTTGTTTTGGATCTGTTGATTCTTAGTCCGGCTTCCGTCCCCTTTCTGTTTATGTTGTTCATTAGTAGCTGGAGGTCTTGTTGGTTGCTTGCTATGATCACTGTGTCGTCTGCGTATCTTATATTGTTTATTGTAGTCCCGTTCACCTTTATTCCGATTTCTATATCATCGAAGGCTTCTGAGAATATTTGTTCGACGTAGAGGTTGAATAGCATTGGTGACATTATGCATCCTTGACGCACCCCTCTTTTTATCTCGATTTCTTCTGTCGTTAATTGGTTGTTGATTCTGACATTGGCCGATTGTTGCCAGTACAGGTTTTGGATTATTCTTACGTCTTTTTCATCTATACCAGCTCTTTTCAGGTATTCGATGACACGTTCGTGATTTATACTATCGAACGCCTTTTCATAGTCGATGAAGCACAGGAAGATGTCCTTTCTTTGGTCATAGCAGTTTTGTACTAAAGTGTTTAGGCAGAATGTTGCTTCTCGTGTACCGGTGCCACTCTTGAATCCAAACTGAGTGTCTCCGCTTAGCCCTTCAAGTTTATTAAATAACCTGGTATGTATAATGCGTAGGAATATTTTTAATGCGTGACTCATTAACGAGATGGGCCTGTGATCTTTGCATTTGGTTGCTGTTTGCTTTTTGGGAAGCATTATGAACGTGGACTTTAGCCATTCCTTTGGAAGTTGTCCAGTGTCATAGATCTTGTTGTAAAGTTTTAAGATTAGGTTTATGTTCTCCTCATGTTAGTTAATTATAAATATTTATCGAATTTCGTCGATAATGTATTGAAAAAATTTGTACTTACATTAAAATGGTCTTCACAAAAATAGTGAGACGTCAAAGTGACACTCGCGGAATCACTTCGGACTTGTTGTAACCCCCTTTTCCGTATATCCCCTGTTGGGACGTTTATAAACAACTTATTTGGTTCGCATTTACTGCTGCTATCACATCCAGGCACAATACAATTCTTATTCGTCTTTTTTTTCGTAAAACCGACGTTTTCTTTCTGTCGCTCCATTGTAAGCAATGCTACAGCTGAGCGCACGTGCGTTGTGACGTCACAGCAACATGGCGGGCTTTCGGGACTTTTTCAAACGCCGTTAATTTTAAAATCGTGTTTGCTAATTACAACGATTTGTCTCAGCACAAAAATTAGTGCCAAGGATGTTTTTAATGTGTCTAGAGTTCAGTTTCAAGGTTTTTGAAAAATCGCGGAAGACCCTATTCTTTAACTTGTATGAATAATTTAATAATACATGGGATCACTCTTTCAGTTATCCTTAAAAATGGCATTCTGTAGTTAGATATTTAAGATTAAGTTAGATTTTAATCACATAGGTAATCAAATATAATTAATAGAAATAATCGTGCTACCATAATCGTTAATTAGGGATGAAATTGGAGTCATGCTGACTAGAAATTGCACTAATTGGTTTCATTGAAAATGTAAACCTGTAACTAAAATAGGACTATCATACAGCGTGATCAGAATAATAGGTAATAAATGGACAACTTTTTTAGTATACATTTTAAGCCTCGTTTACATTTGGAAAGTTTACTGGTGGAAAGTACCGCCAGTAAACTTAAGATGTGTAAACCAGAAAAACGTCTGTCAAGAAATAAAGTAAACAAGACAGTAAGACTTTCCACCAGTAAACTTTCCAACTGTAAACGAGGCTTTAGAGGAAAAAGTTGTGAGGCAAAAGAAGTTCTGCATTATCTCAAATTAATAATAGCATTATTTGAAAACTAAAAAGTTAAAAAATAAAACTTAAATATTTTTTTGAAAGTGATGAAAAGTTGAAATAATTTTTGAATAGATATAAAATAGGAGAGCTTTGTTTAAACTTACTTAGTACTTGCGCAATAGTTTTGGGACAGACGATTTTGTCAGGATGATTACATTACATTTTGCTGTTTCTCTGCATGTTCTGTAATTATTCCCGAGAAGAAAAACAATTTTAACTATTTCAGGGATAGTTAACGTTATTTTACCAGTGCAAATAACACTTTAGTGACAAACGAATACTACAATACGAAAAATTAAACTGGCAAACCAGATAACGCGATTTATAAATTTTATTAGAAGTGTGAAATGCAGGTCAAACAAGGGAAAGATAAAATAAAACGTAGAAGGTGTACAACCTGTATATTATATCTTGAATTTAAGAAAATAATTATGCACTTAAAAAAAGGAAATTCATTCAATTTTTATTTTTTTCAGATTTAAAAATTGCTACAATTAATTTGAGATAATGCAGGACTTTTTTGCTTAACTTGTCTGTCTAAAATTCATACCAAAAAGGTTGCCCATTTATTACCCATTATTCTGATCACGCTGTATAATTGATAGCAAAAACAGTAATGGTAATGTAACGACAGCTCTGTCGGTTACACAAACGAAATAAAAACTAGGTTGGTGTGGATTCTAAAGCTTGGATTCTAAATTGTGATAGTTTAAATTGTTGAAAAAAATCTTCAACAATACTTAGGTTAATTAATATATTTATATTTAAACACTTATAAATATAGAAATTGTTATAACAATAGATGCTAGCAGAAGTAGTGTGATGTACTTCATCTGGTTCACTATGTGTTACGGGTTTGGGGTAACATAGATGGGAATTGTAATGAATGAGTTTCAGCTCATAGGTATTTAATAACTGCTTAATACAATGTTCTTACATACACTATTATAGTGATTCCATGGCAACTGGACCAGTTGTCCCCATTTTGCACAGTGTCACATGTTCCCACTGCTCATCTAGATTAGCTATGAAGCTGAAAATCAACACTTTATATCAGCTTTTGCTGATGAATACGAAAAAAATGGTAGTTACACTCAGAAAGCAATATACCAATCACAATTTAATGTCCAAGTGGCCTTAAAATTATAATGCGCGATGTTTTTGTCATACTTTGGCAGCATGTAACTCAAAAGCAGAAACAGTCGGTAAGTGGATCTTACTGATTTACTAAAGTAAGATTTATATGAACTCCTCAGCCTTTTAGTGAATTCACGAACAAGTGGTTATTTTCTACAAATCATATAGCTATGAAACTGAAATTCAACACCTCAGATAAACTTTTGCTGATGAATACGAAAAAAGTAGTACCAACACTCAGAAAGCAATACACCAATCACAATTTAATCTCAAAGTGGTATTAAGATCACAATGCGCGATGATTATGCCATACTTTGGCAGCATGTAACTCATAAACCAAAATAGTTGCTAAGTGATTCTTTTACAGATTTATTAACCAGCTATAAGACATTGTATTGCTAGAACATCAGACCAAAGGCTCATATTCTTGTGGAAATATTTGCCACAAACATAGTGTTAAATGCGTAAAATGCAAATTCTATTTTTAGAGCCAAATATCCAAAAAGTGGATGTATCAAATGCTATTTATTTTAATACCACTGGAAAGAGTTTTTTTTCTACTGGAATCATATTTTTACTTGTAGGGACCTTTTAGGTAAAGGCAACAAAAATGTCTTTGAACATGGTACTCTTGATTCTGTTCAATATACAGGGTGGCCCAAGTTGGATGTTTCTATAGGGGATCTCGGTAACTAGAAGAGATAGAGAAAATCGAATGGCGTATCCTCGATCTCTTTTTACAAGACACACTCAATCGTGAAAATAATTTAAGCATGGCACTCTTGATTCTGTTCAATATACAGGGTGGCCCAAGTTGGATGTTTCTGTAGGCGATCTCGGTAACTAGAATAGAGACAATCGAATTGCGCATCCTCGATCTCTATTTACAAGACAAACTCAATCGTGAAAAATTGGCATTCGTCTGTTATTTTCGAGTTATGGCAAAAACTCATTATTTTTCGTTGTTGATTTTTATCAATATATCATTTATTAATCATTTTATTAAGATAAGAGTTGAATGTTTTTCTGGCACTTTTTTACGGGGAATTGAATGAGTTTTACAGAATTTTGATATCTTCGTTAATAAACAAGATACTATACAAAGTCGTGTTTTATTAAATAGAAGACATAGTTGGCTTTGACCTTAATAAATAGGTTTTTTATTTGTTTTTTCAGTGAAGTGTCTCATGTGGATATACATATTGCATTTTGGTTCAAATCTATTAAAATTCTATCCGATGAAGACTCACTATCAGTACTTCTTACGTAAATATTTATTGTAATGTATGTATTATTTATATATTATATAAATATGAAATAATTAGATCGAAAGTAATTCGTGCATCGAATTATAATTGGCAATTTTACGAAAATTTGTTGCATAGTAATTCGAATGGTGTAAATATGTCAATAAATATTTTATTGTTGAAAAATATGCACTCTTTTCGGTGCTATGCAACAATTTTTCGTAAATTAACCAATAAATTCGATGCACGAATTATAAATAATGCACGAAATAACATTACTACAGATTAGTTACACTCCTTAGAATAAAATTAATGTGTAATTTATTGTTGAATAAAATAAAACAATTGTTTGTTTATTTTGTCTGGATGCAGGTTATTTTTTGTATTGGTTTGTGGCTATCGTCAACATACATAATTTCTCTAGGTTATTTTTACAACTTTAGATATTCTAGAATGCATTAATACAAACGATTGTGATAAATTAAATTTGCCAAAATATGACGATAATCTGTATTTCAGCCTTATGCAATGCGTATGGCGTCTATGTGTTTTAAAAATTACATTTCGACTAGAACAAGGTACGTAGATAATTAATACATATTGAACATGACTTCAGATTAGACCTATGCCATTCCTGAATTACATTTCAGTTTTTACAGTCTACAGACATGTTATAATGAAATAGTAAAATTTCAGAATAATACGCTGGAAAGCTGAAAATAAACAGAAAAGTAATGTCCTTGCACGGGATTAAGAGTACCATGTTTCACGACATTTTTATGCGTTAACATGAACCATGGACCAAACCAAGCGTTTCATTAACACACAATTGTCGTTCATTGTACATAATGAAAAGCACCATGTTGATTATTAAATAATCAGTAATTACTCACTCCACTCCATAAATGAGAGTGGATTAAATCCACTCTCATTCATGTCTCAGCTGTTGAGAAAACAATCTCGATATATTCATTTAGGGTTCATCCTTCATGAACCATCCATCGAAGCCAACTAATAATTGTGATTTGTAAAATCATCACTATATATATATATATATATATATATATATATATATATATAAAAGTTTGGAAAATGTAAGCTATCAAACAGTGACCAACACTCAAATTTTGATACATCTACTCTACGTTTAGAAAATTACAAAAATCAAAATAACAAGAGTGATTCAACATGGGTTCTCAATGCTGAAATTTTTCAAAATCATCGTCAGATATTTGAAATTTTGAAAATATAAGTTAGGAAATGTTCTATATTGAAGAATTTTTCAAAATAATCACTGCTACGTCTACAATTTTTTGGAAAATATACGCCAACAAATATTCCAAATGATTGTTCTACACTAATTTTTTTTAAAATGATTCCTTCATTTAGAAAATTTAAAACATAAAAGTATTCGAACATTGCATATGAGTTATAAATACCAATCATTTGCTCTGTCATTGCTGTAGGTATAAAATTTTCAATTTTAAAATTGAAAATATAAGTCACAAACCGTTACAGAACTGTTTTGTCTGCAGTTTTTTAAATGCAAGTGCAATGCAAGTCACCAAACTTATTAACAAGAGATGTACACCCCAAATTCGAAAACATAATCGATATATTTATAAAATTTCGAAAATAGAAGCAATAGTGGATACCCGATGATAGACGAATCCCGTAATTCTGCAAAATCATCGTCAGGTTTACAAAACTAAGAAAATATAAGTCAGCAAAAATAACTATTATTTAACATATAGCTAACTTAAAAATAAATCGGAAAATATCAATAAATATTACACGTTCTTTTTCCAGTTTTGTTACAGTTTTAAAATGGTTTTAAGAAATAGGTTACAATTATTTGACGGTATGTCAGTTTATAAATAAATAGGTTAACTTTGAACAAATTTTAAGTTCCTAATACTCTGCTATAAAACGATGCAGAAACAGTCGGATCTACATAATACAATAATTGGTGATATCAATAATTATTATTGGATACGTGATGATAGACGAATCCCGTAATTCTGCAAAATCATCGTCAGGTTTACAAAACTAAGGAAATATAAGTCAGCAAAAATAACTATTATTTAACATATAGCTAACTTAAAAATAAAACGGGAAATGTCAATAAAAATTACACGTTCTTTTTCCAGTTTTGTTATAGTTTGAAAATGGTTTTAAGAAATAGGTTACAATTATTTGACGGTATGTCAGTTTATAAATAAATAGGTTAACTTTGAACAAATTAAGTTCCTAATACTCTGCAATAAAACGGTGCAGAAACAGTCGGATCTACATAATACAATAATTGAATATTTATATCAATAATTATTACGTTCATTATTTATTACCCATGTATTTAATTAAAGGATTTTGATTTCATTTTTCGGTAGGTACTGTCAAGTAGACAATTACTTGACCAATACTGAAAACCAAATAAACGTTGGGATTATTATTTCTTTTAAATTTAGCTGTATGTCTAATCATTTAAATCATTTTAACGAGTTCAAAATCTGAAAGCGAAAATTATTCAGTTAAGTTATTAAGTTATAAGTTTTCCAAAATTATCAAGGATCGTCATTCCAGAAGAAAAACCTCTAGTTTTGTAAAAATTTTGCTATGCCTATTATTCATTAGAATGTATTCATTAGAATGTATGTAGACAGTATTCATTGAATGTCATCAATCAATATAACTGGGGGCTGTACTCGTATAGTTTGTTAGCATCAACTGCACATAACATGTGATTCAAAAAAACTTTCATTCGAGCGTGCCATGAAAAAAATTGGGTATTTCTGAATTCATTTTCTGCTGAATTTATCAAAGTAAACGATCACTTCTCAAAACGTTTGGAAATCTTCAAATGCATTACGTGCCGACTAAACCCAATGCCCATCAATTTTTACAACATTTCTAAAATACATTTGCAACATGCAGCGTTTTGCATCAATCAAAAATGCCTTCAATTTCTTGCCTTTATCTAAAAGGACCCAACAAATAAAAATATGATTCCAGTAGCAAAAAAGCTCTTTACAGTGGTACTAAAATAAATAGAATTCGAGGGGACTCTTTTTGGATATTTGACTATTATTGGATATTGACTAATTGACTATATTTTGAAAATATTCAAAATTTGCCTGTCAAGCATTTAACACCATGTTTGTGGGCAAATATTTCCACAAGAATGTAAGCCATTTGTGCCAGCAATGCAATGTCCTACAGTTGGTTAGTAAATCAGTAAAAGAACCACTTACCAACTGTTTGCGCGTTTGAGTTACATGCTGCCAAAGTATGGCAAAAACATCGCGCATTATAATTTTAAGGCCATTTTAAAATTGACATTTTACAGACATTAAATTGTGATTGGTGTATTGATTTCTGAGTGTTCGTACTACTTTTATCGTATTCATCAGCAAAAGATTTGATTTAAGGTGTTGAATTTCAGCTTCATAGCTATATGATTTGTAGAAAATAACCACTTGTTCGTGAATTGCATCACTAAAAGGCCGAGAAATTAATATAAATCCTACCTTATAAGGACCTTTGCGAATTGATTTATGTTAGGGAGATACCGTTTGAAGTTTAGTAGACTAAATCAATCTATGGATATTTGATCTAGATGAGCAGTGGGAACACTTGAAACTGTACAAAATTCTCGCGGTAGATGCATCGTGTTTGGAGTGACCTCCACGAGAAAGGCTGCAGTGACTCAGATATGTGATATATGGAGCTAAAACTTCACAGAAGTTCCGTTCAAATGTACATATAGATCCAAATTATATTTCATTAAAAGTGGAGATAGTCGAGCGGGGAATATTTTCAAAACAGGTCCACTTGACATGGAATGACCCTATATACTTAACCTAACCTAACCTAACATAGGTAGAAGTACAAAAAGACTACAGAGGCCAAAGTGCTGAGGGGCTTTAGGGAACCTACATAGGAGAAAAAAAAACCTAACATACGTAGGTACGCAGATGCAGTTAATAAAAATAATGGTATCACTATAAATTTGCGATGGAATTTGAGCGAGTGAAAACTGAGAGTAGAAATTTGAATTATAGTTTAAAAAAAAAAAATTGTGCAATTGTACATACATCAGTAATAGTTGAAATTGGGCAATCATATGACAGCACAAATAAAGTAAAAATGGTGCGAGCGTAAATTGTTTGTGGAATTCCAGGTTTATTAGTTAATTTTCGAAAGAGGATAAATTATATGGTACGATTTTTTATTTTTAATATGAGTAATATTTTGCGATAAATAATTATATTGTAGAGTGAATGTGGGAGAGAAAGGAATTTTTCAATATACTCTGCGAAAGTTCTAATGAAACCACATAAAACATATTTATAGCGCTCGAATAAATCCCCTGCTTATTCCTCATCGCAGTGCTCCGCATTTTTCTCCTGGCTCTCGCATGGAAATTATTTCGCATTCACGGTGGCAGCCGCGTATGCGTGTGAACATTTCCCCAAACTCGACTGAAAGTATGTTTAATGTAGTGTGAAAAATGGAATAGCCCGGCCGCGATAAGGGAGCCGCTTGTGTACGTATCATCCTAAACATACACACACCGCGCCATTAGTATTATTACATCCATATTTAGGAGGGGCTGGGGCGGCGAAACGCCACCCCCGTCCATTCAAATATTCCCAAACGCCCTCGCACACCCTTCACGGGTAACTCGTCCGAAATTAAGGCAGCGGCGGCGGAGTCAGCAGTCCATTTGAGGTGGACTTAATGTTAGGAGTTCGGCGAGTTTTGCTGGTGGTAAAGTAATCACCAAGTTTTACAAATATGAAAATACTAAAAAAAAAGGTTGTCGGAAAAACATATATTATATAATTTAACACAATATTGCCACTGGTACCACTGGTAAGTACAACAAACGTTTGCAAACAAAATTTAAGAATGGTTAAAAAATGAAGACTAGTTGAATCATTATTTCTGTATTTATTATAAATTATATTATATCTGTCATTAATTATTTGGTACAAATTGTAGAATTAACATATATAGCACATCATTTATCTAAGTTAACTATTAAATGTTTAAATTGAATATACTTAATACAATTTAATTTAATTAAAGTTTGGTGATTTTTTCTATTACACCACTAGTTCAATGAGCTTCATAAATCGACTGAAATAGTATAAAAAGGGTGGCGTAATTATGCCTTTATAGAGTAGTAAAATATATAATTAATTATTATTATAATGAAGAAATCGTAACAACCTGCCTAAAATAAATGATGGGACGATAGGATGTTTGAACTAAACGAGATATTTGTGTAGTTCCCATGTTTATTTTGTACCAGAAAATGCAATTACTTCCTCGCCATTACTTCCTCAATCGGAAGGCCATGGAGGAGCTTTGTTGATCAAAGAGTTAATTAATATATAAGTCAGCTCGCAGCCAGCAGAAGCGAAATAAAATACCCAATACACACTCGATTGGGCGCCACAAAGAATTTCAACAGTTAACCGTGGGGCCGGTGTGTGGGGCGGTGGGGGCGATAAATTGGTTCCGCGCCCGGCCGCCCCCGCTTCCGACTCGGCTCCAGCAAAAACCGCACCGCCGGTAATTGAGAACGTGAGGATGACTTGTTATCGGGGGCGGCAGGTCGATGCTGCAGCGCGGCATTAATCGCGGACAGGGGGCTCTAATGAAAGCGCCGCCCCCTGGGGGCCAGCTCGCGACTTTGTACTTGTTGCTGAGCACGCGGGGGCGGCGGTGCGGCCGCTGATGCGATCCGACGAGCGATTTAATATCGCAGTAATCGCGTTTCGCGCTTCAAGGGTTGAGATGGATTGTGCTAATTGCTGGGGTGCGGAGTAATCGAGAGGTACAAGTGAAAAAGTCGCATTTAAGAGAAGAGTTCATGACGCTGGGACGCAAATTGAGACAACCTATTCTCTGAGGATTGTTTGGAATTGCGGTGGTAGTGGCAAAATCGTGGACCACTGCTGGACGACTTTGCATTTTGTGAAGAACGAATACGTAGATTGGTACTGGAGGTTTATGATGATGTATTGAAGAATTGGTTGTACAAAAAAGTTCATTGGGACCTTGTATCGAATTATTTATGAGCAATCAGGTGTATGGTTCTCGTTAACATGTACATGCCTTGCATTAACTTAAAATACACAATACACCAAACCAACTTTACTGCAAGCAGGGAAGTTACCACACGCCTGTCAACCTTTTGGATCAAATTTGTACCATTTGTACAATTGCTCAATTTATATAGTATTCGCGAAAAAAAATGTTAATTTCATTGGTCTCTTGTGTATAGTTGCTTATGATTAAATTGCCCTTTTGAGATGATCACAAATCTGCGAAGATATTTTAAATGAACGGGTACGGTTTTGAACAACTAGAAGTGAATTCTAGTTCACTCATTCACATCTGCAACACATGCAGATGACCACCAAGAAAGTGGGTAGCTTCCGGACATAGTTGAGAAAAAAATAATACGACACCAGATTTATTATAACTTAGTGAGCAAAAGACATATAAATACTTGTGCTTTGGTAAAGATATATTCAGTGGCTCACATTTAATCAGATCACAATACTGTGGTGGAAGTAACCAAAATAACAATGAAACACGTAAAAAACGAAACCGTTAACAGAAGTGGAAAATTAATTATTTACATAAGCGAAATCAAAGATACCTGGAGAAGCTATGTGGAACAAATATTTTATCATGCCGTCATAGACAATCATAATGAAAATCCAAAAATCTTAGTTGAAGAAGTAAAATCTGCAATATAAGCTATGAAAGAAAACCAAGTATCCAAACCTGAAAATGTTCAGTCAGAGTTTCTAAAAGTTCTCAATGAAGATATCATAAAGTGTTCGACCAAATATATCCCTGGCAACATTCCACACGACTGGTTGAAGTCTGGGGCCATCACCTTACCCAAATATAACCCGGTGTTAAACACTATCAAGAGTTTAGAACTATAAGTTTTATGAGTCACCGCATTAAACTACTCCTAACGATAACATAGGCATACAAAATTGGTTTTGATACCGAGGATTTTCGAATTGATTTTAGCTATATTTGGGTCACTGAAAGTAAATATTGAAATCAGGAAAGAGTTGTTACCCTTTGTTACACGTACGTTTAAACGTACATATGCGGAGAATATACGTTAAAAGAAAACAGAAATACAATTAGTGACTTTATATAGAGAGCTTATCTTGGATACTTTGGTGTTAAGCTTGATGATCGGGATAAAATCTGGGCACTGCATCAGATTCGTCAGACTTGTACAGAATATTTACGACAGTGGACCATCAGGAAAAGAAGAAGTCTGAAATTCGGCGCACCTATGGTTTGAAGAGAACCCAAAAACCACTTCGATGACTGTTATTTCTGCGTAGTAAATATTAATGAAATCAATTGAAATAACCGCAGCAATAACTTAAAATAGTGCAACGTATATTTCAATAAAATATTATATCTTAGAAATTTGAGCTGCTGCAACCATTTTTGAATTCAGGGCATCAAATTCATATGAAATTAGCTCTAAATACACCAGCACCAAAACAACCTTTTGGCTTGTGTAATCCATACGAGAATATACAGATTTTGCGAAGAATCAGTGTCACCAACATAATTTGATTTCCGAAATACGGTTGGTATACAGTAAGCCTTCTAAACATTCAGGAGATATTTCAAAGATGCAGATATACGAACTGTAATCGTTTTGCTTGTTCTATCGACTACTAGAAGGCTTTCGACAGAAAGATCAAAAGATAGATCAAAAGAGGATAGAAATTTGAAAGATGTTGAAATAGATGGAAGACTTGAGATTTTTTATGAACTTGTACTTCAAACAATCAGGTGTTGTGAGATAAGAAGTAGAGAAAACAAAAGAAGTAAACATTCAACAGGAGTAAGGCAAAGACATATACTAGGGTGTCTAGGGTGTATATTCGGGATTTTTTTACACCAACCCCAATTTGGTTTAAAAAAAAATTTTGCTAAATTTGAATTCAATGATTAATTTTACACGTTAATAACGTGTACTACACTACTACTAACTACTAACGTATTGATCAATTGAAGTTTACCATTTAAAATACATGGGGATAAAAATCTTTTTCTTAGACAACTTAATTCATACACTAAAAATCCCATAAGCAGCGGTATTTCTGTCATTATTACAGCAAAAACAGTTTGCCCTAACTTTTCCAGCGACATAACGGAACCTAACGTTTGAAAGCGTCTGATTCTGGTAGGTCTGTATCATCAATCTCTAGCAACCCTGTCATGACCACCAACATAGTAATAGTATATTATATCACGATGACAGAAGTGAGACTTTTCATGGCGCACCTTAGTTTGCGCGCCAAACAAAGTGAGGCGCGTTATAGAAGGCAATCCATGAAAAGTCACTTCGCCTCCAAGTGAAATATACTATTTTTTCTTCAAACGTACTGCAAAATACGAAAATTAAAATGTTCATATATACTTTTTAGAAAACAATTTAATATCAAATAATGCATTGTATGGTTTCTTGTTTTTTGACTGAAACTATTTCAGCATGTGACACTGACAGTGATAATTTTTGTTGAAGAAACCATGTATAGATTTAATCTATTATCAGTGAAAGCAGTATATCTATCAGAAAATAAGAAAAGAAATGCAAAACACCGATATATTTAATTGTTATATGATGAAATTTATAGTATTGCTTCGTGTTGTTTATTTAATGTTGCCATCACTACCCTTTCCCTTCCGCCGGCTGGAAAAGGAAAAGTTAAACTTCCGCTGGCGGAAATGTGACACTTTTTCACAGTCAACTGAGTTATATAATGACATCATTTTCTGTCGTTTGAATAAAAACCAATTTTTCTCAAACTTGCGTTGTCAGAAAAGTATCCAATCTGTGAAATGTCGCGATTTGGAGAGTCTTCAATTGGAGAAATTGAAAAAGCCATCAACAATAATGTGCCTCGCAGTACTGTAAATTCAACTACGTCAACTTGGCGACAATTTACGCTATTTTGTGTGGGCAATTTACAATACCAACATGAAGTAAACTATTAGCAAAAGACACGAAAGTTCTGAAAATTAAGCTGCTTATAAGAATTGTGTTTTTAATAATTGTACTCCTCCGTTAAAACAAATTAAAACTAATTGCACCTTATTTGTTAATTTAGTGATTTACGTATTCATTAAATTGTCTTACCGAATTACACTCAAGCTTTTGTTTTGTGCCGAAGTAAACTTGACATTTATTATAATTTGAGTTTTATTGCCTTTGGGCAACAAATTTAGCGAAAATTTAACGAAAAAACTGCCTTTGAAAAAATTACTCGTCCTACGGACTTTTTTCTGGCAGTTTATTGTGCAACAAAATTCTCATTTCAAGTTTACTTCAACAAAAAAAGCTCTCAGTGTTTTTTTTTATGGGAAAAAAAACCGCCTTTTCCCAAATCTCTTCAGTTTTAGCGCACTATGAGGTGCTGTATTAGAAAATATAATAATTTTAAAAACTTCAAAATGGCGAATGCTCTTATTTTGTAGAAAATATTTTTTTATTTTTTTGTAACGGAATTGGGGGCTGGCGATAACAAAATTAAATAGTTAATTTTTATGGACACCCTAATGTATACTGTATCTCCGTTAATATTCAACATTTATTAAGAATTCATATTTAGAGAAGCTCTAGAAGACATGGAGGTTGGCATATCTCTGAATGGTGAAATAATTAGTATCATACGTTATGCGGATAATATGGTTATATTTGCTGATAGCATCGAGATATTGCAATATCTCATGACTAAAGTAACATAAAGTAGCGAGAGATATGGGCTAGATATTAACGCCAATCAAACAAAAGCAATGGTCATATGTAAATCTCTAATTTCAAATCTCATCTCATCATCGATCAAAAAACCATTGAACGAGCAAGTATTCGATACGTATCTCGACACTAGTGTAAACGATCAATGGGATTACTCATAAGAAATAAATATTCGTATCGAACAAGCCAGAGCTGTGATTTATAAGACGAGTAGGTCCGTACTAAAAATTCACGACT
The DNA here is from genome assembly GCA_951805005.1 of Othius punctulatus. NCBI lineage: Eukaryota > Metazoa > Arthropoda > Insecta > Coleoptera > Staphylinidae > Othius > Othius punctulatus. The sequence goes on along the minus strand of OX638139.1, from coordinate 33,201,891 downwards.
GACAGTGGACCCAAAGATTCTGCGCTGCTAAGTGTTCTCAGTTCTTTTCTAAGGAGTAGAATCGTGGACACTAACCAATGCTACGAACAGAAAATTAGAATCATTGAGATGTGGTTATATCGCAGAATATTGAGAGTTTCATGGAAGGATCACTTAACAAACGTTCAGATCCTCCACAGCATGCACAAGGAGATAGAGGTTCTTAACACAATAAAAAGTAGAAAGCTTCAATACCGCACAAGGAAAAAAAGTTTCTTCACACAATAAAAAGCAGAAAGCTTCAATACCCGTCACATTATGAGGAATTCAAGCAGATTCCATATAGTTCTACCTATTTTTACTACTATCTTTGCAATACTACAAGGAAAAGTAGCATGGAGAAGATCTATCTGAAGGAGAAGAATGTAGTGGCTGAAAATCCTTGGAACGTGGTTTTTGATTTTTGGCTAAATATTCGTTTTTGCAGCTTCATATTTTATGTGTCTCGCCGTTTATGTGTCTGTCACTGAACGACTTGAAAATGCAAATTTACGGAAATTTACATAAATAATAAATAAATAAATACATTTTACTAAAAATAAGGAGGTCCCAGTTATTGTTGCTAATGTTTCAAAAACTGTCAGGTTTATGAAAAAAAAAAATTGTGTATAATAGTTATTAAGGGAATAAATGAAGGTTTTATTTCCGAAGCTGTAAATTATTTTCGGTTGGGGGATTATTGAGGTTTATTCCCGAAATGCATACAAAATCTCCCGACCGGTAAGTTTCCATATTTATTTTAATTTTTAATTTGATAGTTGAAACGCTCGTTGATAATTCTTAGAGCAACAACATAGCCACAACTGTTATCTTGATAATTTTGAATATCCAATAAATTCACATATGTCGTATTCAAAAGCTAAGTATCAACACATGACCACACACATCTTTACTTCTCTTACTTTGCTACTTTTACTATTTTTACTACTCCGCTTGTATGTTTTACTGGAGTTTTCCAGTTACGAATTCAATTGTGGCAGAGATTGGCAACGACCTTTTGAGGCACCCTTCACAATACTATGAGTTTTCTGTCCGTAGCAGAAGAACGTATCGAAATATTTTTGCAGGTTTTAAACTTACTGACAACCCAGCAGAATAAAATATAAGAATAGACTAAGAAATTTTAGATTTTGGTCTAAGCAGGCAAGTATGTTAACTTTTTACGCCCTCGGTACTAACTCCAAGTTTACGGGTGCTCTCAAACATTTACTGATTTGTGAGACCCCCTGGCATAGTAGATTACGAAGTTTTGCGAAAATTATTTTTTCGAAAGTTAATTGATCATATTTTTCGGAAACTGTGCATAACAATGAAATTGAAAATAAAAGGAAAACTGGAACTATTTTATTTAAACCTTTAATGTCATTTTGAACAATATTTTTTTCGAACAATGAATCATATTTTTTTTACGAATTTACTATTAAATTATTTATTTCGGAAAATTTACATCAAATTTTTTTTTTGCTGAAGATTTTACAGTCGCTTGGGCAAGCATTTGCTTTTCATTACTTGTATTATTCCTCAAGAACATATTAAATCACTCATTTGTCGTGAAAACAAATTAATATTTTAATTATAAAAAATAATATTAATTATTTCATTCACACCACGTATTCAATCTCGATCGAAGCTCCGAGCTCAAAACAAAATTTACTTTTGAATCATATATTTCGGCAAATTTACTTTGAAACTTTTTTCTGAAGATTTTACACTCGCTCGGGTAAGCATTAACTTTACAATACTTGTATCATTCCTCAAGAACATCTTAAATCACTCATTTGTCGTGAAAACAAATGAATAATTTAATTATAAAAAAATAAAATTAATTATTTCATTCACACCACGTATTCAATATCGACGAAAGCTCCGAGTGGTGATCACAATATTACTTACACTTTCTGAACCTAAAAGGCCCGTCCCAAAACTAGTCGCATGGGGGTATAGGAGGGCAGTCTTCCAATTCGTAGTTTTTTGTTGCAAAGCAAAGATAATTTTAATGTATCGAGTGTGAAGTCGTGACAGAAACATTAATATTTTCATTGCCATAAAAATAGCCCTGTTCAATCAAGTCTTAAATTTCAGAACTTGACGGTTTTAATGATATCTGCAGTTACTTAAAAAAATATCGAAGGGATAAAAACATAAATTAATATTAAACCACAATATCGTGAACATAAAAAAAGAGGCGATGATGTCAAATTTGACAAAACTTAGATGAAATGACCTAGAACCATAAAAATTCTTTGTATTTGGCAGGAAAAAGTTTCTATGTTGTATCATGGTTCATTGGGATATTAATAAAAAGTTTGCTAAAATAATAAATATTGAAAACTAGATATACATATCATAAAGTATTGAATTTTCAAATGCAATAATTCAATAACCAATAATCCACATTACAGGAACCTGTTCCTACCTGGAATGAACCTCTGAACCTGTAATGTTAAGGAACCCTTCCCTAACATTAAGAAAGTCAAACAAATTAAATAACATTATAAAAGTCTCTTTTGACTTCGATATTTTTTCTTATACGCCCATAATATATTGATTACTAATCTACAACTGTAACTATTTTTATAAATATTTGTAATAAAGGTCATGTTTAATTTTGAAGGAATTGGAAATTTCTGGATTTTTTATTCAATTATTAGAAAACTCGAGCACAATCTGGACTTGTTGAGAATGGTCTTTGAATGGACAACTGTAGAAATGTTGATATTAACGCTGATGTTTTATATTATATAACACATATATTGGAAATTTCAGGATTTTGTATTCAAGTTTTAGAAACCTCGAGCACAATCTGGACTTGTTGAGAATGGTCTTTGAATGGTCAACTGTAGAAATGTTGATATTAACGCTGATGTGTTATATTATATAACAGACTGCACCTGTAATTAATGCAGAAGTTATTATTTTAAGTGTCCTGTTACATTTGCTGCATACTATCGACTGACGTAGTTATAGCCCGTACTTATACGTGCTACCTTTAGCAATTTAAAATAAATAATTTACGTAAGTAAATCAAATTACTGAAAAAATATAAATAGGATTGGTATTTTTCTTTTTTTCTTATCACATCGTGTTTCGTTTTAGTGTATTACAACATTGAAGCATAGACATCGTAAAGCCTTATTTGTACAATCTTTACTGCTTTGATAAGCAATCCTATTACAAAGAATCCGAACCTGCAATCACTTAATCCTTTCAATCAAAGAGATCCAAGGATTCTGCAAAAAACATTACTAATCCCCACGGTTGTAAATTTAAACCCCGGGTCCATTTCCGCTCGCAGCGGGGACGGAAATGGGCATTAACGCGACGAGTCAGCCGCCGCCCCACGTATTTGTATCTTATTGTCCGTTTGTGGCGGAGGTTTTTCTTTGTCGAAAAGCAACACCTGGCTGGAACACAGGACACTTATCCTGGCTCGCGCTAATAATTTCCAGGACGCGCCTGTTGTCCTTGACGGCAGACGTCGTTTGTTAGAGTAGCACAACTGCGGTTGCTTATCATAAAACGAATTCGTGACAAATGAGTGAAAAGAGCGGTGTGAAGTATTCAGTTTTAGTTCAGAACGCGTTTAAGGTATAAGAATGTAGGTGAGCTGATTGGAAGCAATGTCACTAAATATTTCGTCATTTTCAATTTTTTATTGGAACTCCATCCAAACTATTTGCATAACGGAATGGCAGAGACAAAACAAATAGCTACTCCGGCGGATCCACTATATATGTATATTTGCTATGCATATGTAAGATTATTAAATTTTGCATATCCGGATCGTTCAATTCCTCCATAGAGAAAAAGCGGAATTGCCTGGCGTTTTTGCTAAACGAAAAATGTACGCAAAAAACAGGACGTATATTGCGCTCTAATATTGGTTCTGTGTAAAGAAAATGTACAGTGGCTGTGCACCAAACCATGGCGAGTTATTAATGCCGGTCACTCTGTTTGGTCTCGTCCGGCTCCGAAATGAATGTGTGCACATTGAAATATTAAATTAAATGGCCTCTACGTTGCGGAGGAGACAAGGAACTTGGAGTGGTTAAATTGCGAACAAACAGCGGTAATTCCGCCTTAGAGCCGTTAGTTTCATTCAATTTTCCTCCCAAAGCTTCAGCGCCACTCGCATCCACCAAGAAGGCGGGAATAAATAATTGCGGCACGTTTTCCCGCACCGATTGTATGTTTTTCCGATTGTCACCCTCCTCAGAACTTATTAAAACCCCATATTCATAAAGCTACCATCCACATCCGTCGCGTCGCAAACTTTTTAATCACATTGCTTTTTCGCGCCGCCTTCTGCAGGTTAGCTCCAAGTTATTTGCATCCGAACATTGCATAAGTTTGAAGCCAATAATTTCAGCGTTCTCCTGAAGAGTAAGCCAGTTATTCCGTAATAATTTATATTCAAAGTTTATTTGTTATGCATTTTCTTTTTTATCGACAGTTTAGATTATACAAGCATAACATCATACATATCTATGAATTACCACCATGCATCATAGAGGAGTTTGTAAGATGCCAACATATACGGCCTGAAATATATTTAACTGAATTAACTAAAACTTATTTTAAAAGTAATGCCAGAAACATACGCGACTTCGCAGCGCCAACGAAACTCTTAGGAGACTACGAGAACCCGAACAGGCATGGAAAAGACGTGTCAAGCATACGTATGTAGTAACGCGTTTTTCAAAATTTCTACACAATTGCAATCGCCGGACAAGAAACGTGGAACATGTGCGCCCCACCGATAGCAAGTGCATAGGCAGTTAGTTGTTAAGGCGAGCAGATCCTTACGGGAATTTTCCACTCGACTACCATGTAAGTGAGGCGTGAGGTTAGCTGCAGAAAGGCGTGGGGAAGGAATTAAGTAACATTCGGGAGCTTATATAAACTCAAAACGAAGACAGAGGGGGATCAGTCGGAAAACTTGAAGCATGCGTGAGTTAAAATCGAGATCAGAAAAGTTATATCGGTTCACGAGTGAATACGTTCACGCGGGTTTCAATCAACTTACAAATCATGCGTTGCGCAAATACGTTAATTCTCCGCCAGAAGACGCGAGTCTAAAGACTTATTGGTGTACCGAAATCACACACAATTCTAGGCATAAGGCATAATAAAATTTAAATAACTCGGGTCAATGTTCATAAGTCAGTTTCATTATAAATTCACGGGAGTGTATTATGTCATTTAAACCACAAATTACTACTAATTACTAACCAAGCTTTCAACCATGTCCATCAGTGTACAAAGGCTTGCAGAGTTTTGCCTTCATATTCGCGAATTAATTAAAGTATGTGATCAGAAGTGGTTTGGCAAGATCGCCTTGTGAGGTCAGAAGTGCCAAGCGGAAAGGTGATGATTACCGGTGGTGGTTAAGCAGGTCATGGTTCAGTTGGACGACCATGGCACAGGTCTTATGGCACAGGTTTATTCAATTACTAGTAGTTACAGCCGTCTTCTCTGACATCGTTACTGCTTAACTTAACATTAAATATTGTCTAATTGATCTTACTGCAAATACTTATATATCGTATTATGATATCATGTTTTAGGTTGTAGTGCTGGCCGATAGCCGAACGTATGACCTTGTTGTTATTGTATTATCGCGGCCTTGCAATGTAAGCATAATGGAGCAACGACTTGTGTTGTTTATTCCATTACAAGAGGAAGCAATCACAGATATAGTTGACGCATTACAATAGCGCATCCCACAAATAACTGTGATTGTGAAATCGATTCCTGCACTAGTTTCAAAGTGACAGAAAGTAGTGTATTCAATAAACCACAAATTACCACGTTAAGCAGGTACCAAACTACCCTTTACCCATGTCCATCAGCGTACAAAGGCTTGCAGAGTTTCGCCTTAATTAAGGCGAATTAGTTAAAGTGTGAGCTCTGAAGTGGTTTGGCAGGATCGCTATGTGAGGTCAGACGTGCCAAGTGGAAAGGTAATGATTACCGGTGGTGGTTAAGCAGATCATGGTTCAGTTGGACGACCATGGCACAGGTCCCATGGCACAGGTTTATTCAATTCATCATAGATATAGTTGAAACATTAAAATAGCGCATCCCACAAATAACTGTGATTGTGAATTCGAATCCTAACGTCAGCCTTATGACATGAGTATGTCCAGACAATTGCAATATTAGAATCACGCCGACTACTCTTCACAACCGCTGGGTCCGGAATAGGGAATCCACTTTGTTGTACTATCAATAATAATACTAGTGAACAAAGGTTTTGTAACCGTTATAAAAAATAGTGGTTTCAACTAATTTCGTGGTGCTAAACACGAATATGAATTCACATTTTCACCATCACGTATGGATTTTTAGTTATGCCATGCTACATTGTAAAAAAAAAATTATTTTTTCCATAATGTATTGAATTGTATTTACTGGTGTAAATATAACAATATTACTACCAAAACGTCACTGATACAACACGAAATGATAATATGAATGGGTGAATGAGTTTATACCAGTAGCGACTTGTTTGCACCGGTTTGACTCGCATGTGAGTACCGGGTATTTACGAAGTACATTGTCATTTTACTGTAGTGCGATTAACACGAGTTTATTTATTTGAGAACAAATCATGCAGAGTTCGTCAAGATATCGTGGTTGCATCAACGCAGTGCATAACTTTTGTTACGTTTGTGGCCAGTTCACAACCAAATCACAGCGAAAACCTATTACGAAATGTACGAAAATACCTTATCTTTTGTATTTCGGCTGCCCAATTCCAGATCATGACAAAAACTGGGCCCCACATATGTGTTGTGTTTCCTGTGTAGTAAATTTGGGACAGTAGTTGAAAGGAAAGAGGGAATCCATGCCTTTTGCTGTTCCAATGATATGGCGTGGACCGATTGTACATCACCTCATCTCATTGAGCAGGCTGAACTGAACGACTTGGTTCGTAACTTAAATCTGTCTAAGCAGCATGCCCAGCTGCTAGGATCAGACTACAACAGTGGTACCTATTGGCCTCAGAAACGAAAATATCAGTGTTTATAAAACGCCACGAAACGTTAGCGCCTTTCTTTAAATTTGAAGATGGTCTTTGTGCATGGTTTGATGTAGCTGGACTTATGCATGAGCTAGGATTTCAGTATGATCCGGAAGAGTGGCGACTGTTTATAGATTCTTCGAAGGAAAGCTTAAAGGCAGTGCTGTTGCATAACGGTGGTAACAAACCTTCCGTCCCATTAGCCCACGCAGTTAATATGAAGGAGACGCATGAGAGCATGTCTTTAATTCTGAATTCTGTTAAATACGATGAGCACAAGTGGCAAATCTGTGGTGAATTGAAAGTAAAAGCACTTGTTCTTGGAATGCAGGGTGGATTCACCAAGTACTGCTACATTATCTGAATAAAGAGTGACCCATCAGAGAAGAATTCGTCCCTGGCCAGCAAAACATCAAACATCGCCCTTTAGTAGATCTTCAGAAAGTGTTGTCACCACCTCTGCACATCAAACTGGGGCTCATGAAAAATTTTGTGAAAGCGTTGGACAAGGAAGGCGAAGGTTTTGCATACTTACGAGCAAAGTTTCCAAAACTATCAGAAGCAAAATTGAAAGAAGGGATTTTGATCGGACCGCAAATCAGGAAAATCTTCGACGATACCGATTTCGAAGCGGATTTAAAAAGCGCAGAATTAGGTGCATGGAAGTCCTTCAAGGTTGGGGTTCACGGCTTTCTAGGAAACCACAAGGCAGAAAACTTTCAATCACTCATATCTAATCTCCTTAAGAAATACAAAGCGTTAGGATGCAGGATGTCGTTGAAGATTCATTTTTTGCATTCGCACCTTGATTTATTTCCTGAAAATCTAGGTGCTGTAAGCGATGAGCAAGGTGAGCGATTTCACCAGGATATTTTGGCGAAGGAGAAACGATATCAAAGCAGATGGGATCCAGCGATGATGGGTGAGTACTGTTGGTTTTTGCAGAGAGAGGCCAAAACCACTTACAAGTGTAAATTGAGCAGCTGTGAACGTGATTTCGCCAGAAAATAAATAAGAGGTCAGACGAATTTTAACATGTTTACCATTTCTTGAACACATACACGTTTTACAAAGATTTTAACATATTTTAACGAATTAAATCTGGCAGTTTTAACTGAAAATACTGTAGGTACGTGTGTGCGTATATACTGGTGTAACTCAAAAACGTGACGTGATAGGAATTTTTTTAAATCATTTCTGAAATCAGCATACAAAAATACATTATAGGCACATATTTTGGTAACAGTTACAAAAAGTTGATAAAAATTTGTTCACTAGTGTAATCGTAAAAGGTCAGAGGCTGTCAGTATGAATAGCTGGCACGAATAGTCATAATTAAAACAAGCACGTACTTCACATAATAATTGCCATCGTCGTTTTTAGTCGTAAAAGAGTATTTAAAGTTATTGAAAATTAACAGGTGAACACTACACCGGTCGTCTTTATTCAATACACAAATATAATGTGAAAGGTAGTAAACGAATCACCCGTGGAATTATTAACATCTCATACGGTCCCCTCATTAATGATCGCAGAGAATATGAGGTATGAGTTACTAGTAAATATAGACACTAACGTGCTCTAACTCTTCCGAATAATAAATTATAACATTACATAAACATTTCCGATTGAGGTAGCACAAATGTCCAGAAAGTAGTGTCCGTAAGGATATTTATGACTTGGGTATTTGCATAAAACGCGCACTTTGGTCAAAAATATAATTATTAATCGACTTCAATCAACTTAAGCAATAGGACGCTATGAGTACTTTATCGTAGTCACAAATACGCAGATCATGATATTCGGGGAGACCACGAGATATCATTTTTAATCGTGCGTTATTGATGATATTTCAAAATCTTTAAACAACTTTTTGATCATATCAATTTACCGTAGTTGAATGTGTAAGGACCCGATCTATAATTAAAACGTATAATACAAAAACGCAAATGTAAAAAGGTTTTAGAAGCGCATGAAAAGGCAGGGGCCCACCCGCATTTTCGGACATGCTAAAAGAGCGAAAGCTGACATATATTAATGTGAACGCATAACTAACGTCAACTTGAATTTTAAACTACCTACCTTCGAGAGGTTGAGTTCGCCACCAGCGTTGCAATCTTGGGTGGCACAAATTTATAGAGAGAAAAATAAGAGAAAATAGAGCCGGGGTGGTAGAATGTGGAAGGAGAAATAGTATAAATTCGGAAATTCCCCACATACAAAGGCCAGTTAGAAGTAACCACAACGCAGAACGTTACGCTGCTTGACGACGTCCAGAAATTGAGCGTTAATTTCTCAGGTAATTATACGAACAACGATATCAAATGTACACCTTATTAACATACTCTAAAGTCAATTCTTTACTAATGATAGTACCTCTCTAGTGACACTACATCGCGATGGCGTTTGTGGGTGGATCGAATTTAATAAAGGTAGGAATGTGGTTGTCTATCGCTGTATCAGCGTAGTGCACTTCAACCACATTTCATACCTTGTCGTGACAATATTTTCATATAACAGTAGAATATTGTAAACTTCAGTCCTTTCATACTTCGAATCGATGAAGATCGATATAACGAATCAAGGTTATTTACTAAACATCTAACTAGCAATGAGTACATAAAATGGGTATATAAATCTCTCAGTACAGATAATTCAATGATATTCCGGGTAAATGTAATCTCGTCAATTAAATTGCCAGCGCTCCGATATTCAAGAAATCTCAGCTTTCCAAATAAAACAAATCGTATGAATGGATGTACGCATGTATAGATGAGCATAGTAGTAGAATCGAATCTGATAATACTAAACTTGAATCTGTTTTATTTAAATAATATCACCTCGTCAAGTTCCGATGAAGTCATTTATTTCATTGGTTCCTATCGACAAGGTGGCGTTGAAATACATTGGTTGACACAACTGCTAATGAATGTCTAGGCAGTGATGACATGTATTCGTACATGAAGTCGTTAATGTATTTCACTTTGTAATTCCAATATTGATTATTAACGATAACCAATTTTACAAAATAAAGCCAAACAGTTAAGGTCAGAAATTATAAGTAAAGATTTACCCTTCCAGTAGTCGCGCACGGTCTCTGAGACCGGGCCAATACAAAATTTTATATTACTAATGAAGTATAAATCGCTGACTGCTTAAACTTATAGTACCTTCCCAGAATAAACCTATAAATCTGTAGTGTGACCGTGAACGACGCAGTGCGTATAGTTAATAAATAAACAATAATCCCGGTCTGTGAGACCGGGGTGACTAACGGCGTAACTTTATTTTTATATAAAATATTCTCAAATAAAAGGAAATTTGTATATTATTTCCAAAAATTATGTTCATATATTAAATATTTATTATTTATATAACAGTGCGAACAATATGGTCATATGAAAAACAACAGGAGCGTCTGCAAAAATTGGTAGAAGAAAATTTAAATCATGATGAAGAAAGATTTATCTGTGTTTTACTTACTAACAAAAATTACTAATAGACACATTACCAATTAAACAAATCCAATAAAGTTGTCACGATAATGATTTTAAAAATCAAACATAACGTAAAGTACTACTACTAAATCACGAGCCAAATAAATATTACAAATTACGAGAATTTGTATAATACCTGGGTGGGAACCGTTACAAATGCAACCAACAAGAAAAGTACTAAATAATTTGAGAAATGCGAAAAGTATGTGCATGTATGTGCAACAAATTCACGTAAATAAACTTCGCAGCCACAATCATTTTCAAAATAGTAATTGAATAAATAAAAATAATTTAGAAATCCCTCATAAGGCTAGTGAATTACAAAAGATATTCTAAATACTCGCTTGATGCTAACGAATCATAGAAAATAAATTAATTCGCGTCATCATCATCAACCTGTGTTTCATTTTCCTGTCCGTTATAATTTCTGCTTGTCTATAATTGAATAAACAAAACACATCCATTAATCTGTGCTATCTTCTACTAATCCATTATTTGCGTTTACTAACCATCACATTACCAATAGCAAAGTACCTTTGGTAGAGAGTAATCACGGCAGTTAATTAAACGTCACGATGTGTAAGTACGAATACGATAACTAAATCACGAGTAAAAAATAATCAAGAAATTATTTAATAATTTCACGATTAAACCACAACGATAAGTTCAGTATTTGTAGGACTCTTACAAGTTTCTACTCGTTTAATTACCGAGTATATTTGTTATTGTAAGATAATAAAGGAAATTATACACGTTTAATTGGAATACTTTTTACACGAATTTTCAAGTGGCAATGCAAACAAACAAACCAATCTCCATTCGTTTATTTCTCATATTAGTGCATACAAACTAAGATCGCATACAACGATAAGTGAATCAACATCAGTTAAATCTAATACACCTATGCCTATTATGTGAAATTCTTTTAGTGGTAATTACCTCCCCCTGAAACCATTATTACGTAATTATAAAAAATACCAATGCTCTAAGTAATGTGAGAAAAAATGCGTAATCCCTAATATCAATATTTACATTCGACGTCCAACATAAATCGAAAACCCGTGAAAACACGCGCGTATTTTATTTGGAGCGTGAATGCTACGTGTGAGATGCACACTGTAGTAAAAGCAGATTTAATGCTGTCGAAGCGCCCCTAAATCCGGCGTATTTTAAAAATTTTAGAGGCACTCCATGCGCCATTCCCTTGGATCCTCCGTGATTATTTACATTAATGTTATGCAAACACAGGGAAATTATATTCCCTGCAACATCCCTCTCCATTTTCATAAATTTTAATACGAGCCATTTATACCCCGTTTCACAAACCCTTTTAGGATTTTCTAGCGCAGCGTTCTCATTGAGTTTCCATAATGAACACGGAAAAATTCGCGCCAGGTTCAAAGGGCGGCCTGCATTAGCGAGAATCCTGTAAGCGCGAGGATTTTATGTTCGAACGCCCACGCAGTTGCATTAAGCAATTTATGATTAAAAAAATGTGCGAATGGCAGGCAAGATGCGGTTTGTAAAAAAACTGCACGTCAAAGATTCACAAGCCCCCCTACTTTCACTTCCAAGTTTGATTTAATTTCATTCCGTTATTTATTACTTTCGAGGAGTTTCATGGGGCTATAAGCCTGGCTGGGGCGGAGTACACGGGTTATTATGTAAGATATTTTGAAAGAAGGAAACTTTCGCCGGAGGAAAGTGGGCGACTCTCGTTCGGCACATTCCGAAACATAATAAAACTTCAGGATCCGGGGGTGTGCGCCCCCCCTTTCTCTCTTCCAGGGATCGCAGGCACCGGGATGCACGTTTAACACCGTTAATAAATAACACCTATTGGGATAGTGTTAATATTTCAGGTGGGGCTGAAAATTTCAGGCGAGCGGTTTTAAATTTCACGCCGGAGCCTTTGCGAAATTGTTACGCGCGTGCCTCGCGATTCATAGCCCCACCGTCTGCATATCTCCTCCACCTCTCGATTGAAATTCTATTCAAATTTATTGTTTATGGGGACGCGCCCGGACTTCGTGATCGCGCCCCCCAAATCACACCACCCTGTTTCACAATTTCACCCCCTTTGAGGGCCTCGCACAAAAAAATCCCGATAACTCATCGGTTCGACTGATGTGACAAATAACTCAGCGTCGGGGCCGACGAGTGTTTGCCAGTGTATTATTTTTTCTCTACACCCTATAGATTTATAAATCAGGACGTCCTGACAGGATTTGCGCGCCCTTCACTTCCGATATTAATGCATTCGCCGCCTCAAGGGTTTCAGTGATTTTCCAACTTTACCTGGCCTGAAAACCGATAATTAAAGCTGCGAAAATAATGGAGGATACAGTAACGATGTATTGAAACTCTAATAGAAATAAAATATCACAGAAGTTATGATGCACTGGGATTATAATTTGTGAAGTTTCATGACGGTCGATTCCAATTTTGCGGAAATGTGGAAGTAACTATGGTTTATAGCCACGGAACAACTTCATTACAAATTTAAAAGATAAAATTTAGAATTATAATTCTACAAGATGATGGCTTCATATAACGCTGAAAAGTTATAACGTTAGTTCATGCACGTAGAATATTTAGTAATCATAAATTCCCATACTAGTATAGTGCAGTGTAGTACATGGTGGTTACTGAAATATTATTCATTTGCCGTAAAAATTGTCTTAGGTTAAGAAGAAGAGTAGGTACGTTTTTGGAGCACTCGACATTCTATTTAACTTCAAGTACTCCAATTAGGAAGAAAACAATAAAATATACTACTATTATAATAACAGGTATCCTAAATGGATGAAATCATAACAAAAACGTAAATAAATGTTGCTATTTCTATTTCTATTTCTATATCTGTTTTTAAAGTGTAAAAACAATTTTGCACAACATTAAGACTCTGAGCTTAAAGGCTTGTTTTGACAGTAAAATATCAAGATTTTATTAAATTTATATTTTTGGTTACTTTCTGACGTTCTGACGAATCATGAAAATAATTGATATCGATTTTTACTTGAGGAAACATCTGTTTTCGAGTCTTCTTATTCAGAAATTTGTAGTTTATCGTTAGGTTAGATTAGGTTATTTTAAAAAGTGGTTCAATCAGCTTGATGTTTGTGCCATTTCTACGTATTTAAAGCTTCTAAGAACAAACTTAGGGGCCAGTACTTTTTGGTTGAAATCATCTAACCGGAAGTGATATTCATTGAAAAGCCTATCATTTTGGCGTTTTTGCAAATATTGCAAACACTAGATGAGAACAAAAGTGTTTTAATTGAAATTTGCAACAAACTTTGTTGCTATCATTTATCATAAATTCCATTTTTGTCTAAATTTTTAGTGTGGTCTTGCATTACATAATTCTGTGTTTATTGTGTTTTAGGTATTTAACTTCAAGTACTCCAATTAAGAAGAAAACAATAAAATATACTACTATTATAATAACAGGTATACAAAATGGATAAAATCATAACAAAAACGTAAATAAATGATGGTATTTCTATTTCTATTTCTATATCTGTTTTTAAAGTGTCTAAACAATTTTGCACAAAATTAAACCCTGAGCTTCAAGGCTTGTTTTGGCAGTAAAATATCAAGATTTTATTAAATTTATATTTTTGGTTACTTTTATATTTATTTACGTTCTGATGAATCATGAAAATAATTGATATCGATTTTTTTTGAGGAAACATCTGTTTTCGAGTCTTCTTATTCAGAAATTTGTAGTTAGATTAGGTTAGGTTATTTTAAAAAGTCACCAATCTTAGGGGCCAGTAATTTTTGGTTGAAATCATCTAACCGGAAGTGGAAGTACGTTGAAAAGCCTATCATTTTCCCTTTTTTGCAAATATTGGAAAACTATATTAGAACAAATGTGTTTTAATTGAAATTTGCGACAAACTTTGTTGCTATCATTTATCATAAATTCCATTTTGGTCTAAATATTTAGTGTGGTCTTGCATTAAATAATTCTGTGTTTATTTTGTTTTTGGTATTTAACTCCAAGTAATCCAATTAAGAAGAAAACAATAAAATATACTACTATTATAATAACAGGTATCCAAAATGGATGAAACCATAACAAACACGTAAATAAATGTTGCTATTTTTGTTTCTATTTCTATATCTGTTTTTAAAGTGTCAAAACAATTTTGCACAAAATTAAGACTCTGAGCGTAAAGGCTTCTTTTGACAGTAAAATATCAAGATTTTATTAAATTTATATTTTTGGTTACTTTTATATTTATTTACGTTCTGACGCATCATGAAAATAATTGATATCGATTTTTTTTGAGGAAACATCTGTTTTCGAGTCTTCTTATTCAGAAATTTGTAGTTAGATTAGGTTAGGTTATTTTAAAAAGTCACCAATCTTAGGAGCCAGTAATTTTTGGTTGAAATCATCTAACCGGAAGTGGAAGTACGTTGAAAAGCCTATCATTTTCCCTTTTTTGCAAATATTGGAAAACTATATTAGAACAAATGTGTTTTAATTGAAATTTGCGACAAACTTTGTTGCTATCATTTATCATAAATTCCATTTTGGTCTAAATATTTAGTGTGGTCTTGCATTAAATAATTCTGTGTTTATTTTGTTTTTGGTATTTTACTCCAAGTAATCCAATTAATAAGAAAACAATAAAATATATTACTATTATAACGACTGGTGTCCAAAATGGATGAAACCATAACAAAAAAGGTAAATAAATGTTGCTATTTCTTTTTCTATTTCTATATCTGTTTTTAAAGTGTCATAAAATTAAGACTCTGAGCGTAAAGGCATGTTTTGACAGTAAAATATCAAGATTTTATTAAATTTATGTTTTTGGTTACTTTTATTTTTACTTACTGTGCTGATGAATCATAAAAATAATTGATATCGATTTTTTTTGAGTAAGCATCCGTTCTCGAGGTTTCTTAGTCAGAAAATTTAAGTTAGGTTAGGTCAGGTTAGGTTAGGTTATTTTAAAAAGTGGTTCAATCAGTCTGATGTTTGTGCCATTTCTATGTATTTAAGCTTCTATGAATAGACTTGGTGGCCAGTAATTTTTGATTGAAATCATCCTACCGGAAGTCATTTTCGCGTTTTTGCGAATATTTCAATAACTATTTATGAAAAAAAAAACTATACGAGAACAAAACAAACGTGTTTTAATTGAAATTTGCAACAAACTTTGTTGCTATCATGTATCATAAATTCCATTGTTGTCTAAATTTTTAGTGTGGTTTTGCATTAAATAATTCTGTGTTTATTGTGTTTTTGGTATTTAACTCCAAGTAATCGAATTAAGAAGAAAACAATAAAAGATACTACTATTATAATAACAGGTATCCAAAATGGATGAAACCATAACAAACACGTAAATAAATGTTGCTATTTTTGTTTCTATTTCTATATCTGTTTTTAAAGTGTCAAAACAATTTTGCACAAAATTAAGACTCTGAGCGTAAAGGCTTCTTTTGACAGTAAAATATCAAGATTTTATTAAATTTATATTTTTGGTTACTTTTATTTTAATTTACTGTTCTGATGAATCATAATAATAATTGATATCGATTTTTTTGAGGAAACATCCGTTTTCGAGTTTTCTTAGTCAGAAATTTGTAGTTAGGTTAGGTTAGGTTATTTTAAAAAGTGGTTCAATCAGTCTGACGTTTGTGCCATTTCTATGTATTTAAGCTTCTAAGAATAAATTTAGTGGCCAGTAATTTTTTATGGAAATCATCCTACCGGAAGTAGTAGTTTATTGAGAAGCCTATCATTTTCGCGTTTTTGCAAAAAACTCAATAACTATTTATGAAAAAAAAAAACTATATGAGAACAAAAGTGTTTTAATTGAAATTTGCAATAAACTTTGTTGCTATTATTTAGAAAATGTAACATCCTACAAACTCGTTATTATTATGCTAAAATTATTATCCAAATAACAATAACATTTTGTTCGATTTAATATTTCTATAAAATTAAAAAACGTGATACCTACAAATTATGTAATGATTAACATAACAAAATTTCTCCAACAGGTGACCTCAAAAAGTCAATAAAATAACACATGAAGCTTCATAAAATGTTAAAACATTTGTAGACTATTATAACTACTTCCTAAATAAAATTAAAAAAAATGCTTTATTATGATAAAAGTGCATAAGACCGCCTCTCAAGCACGCTCGCCGTGCATGAAAATCACATTAAAAGCGGAGTGCTTTTAACGGCGCAGTACTGGAAAGGCCCTTATGCACGTGTATCATACGTTGTTTTTTATTATACCTGAACCACTATGTGGAAATACCCGATTTCAACGGACTCGGACGTTACGCAGATGACTCGGCTGTCGCCTCGTCACCTAGCAACGTCCTCGTCTGTTATAAATCGCATAATATTTTCGTTATATTAATAGCTATTTTAATAGGTACTGCAGATATTCCAGATTCATTATCGTTGACGTATTTCGGTTAATAAAACATGTATATATTCTCCTAACTTCCAGATATCAGCAAAAAGATTACACTGAATATCGTTGACGTGTTTATGTAAATAAAATATTTATGCATTCTCCAAACTTCCAGGTATCAGCTAAAAAAATACACTGAATAACCTTGAATTTTATAATAGGTATATATATGTGCCAAAAACCTTTTGCACCAAAAATTTTAATTAGATGGCTGTTGTACGCGGTACAATGGTGTCAGTTTATATGTCCTTGTTAGTTCTTCTGTCGATGTCAATTGCTGAGATAAACACTCAAATTCCAAGTTGTCAATTGATTAAGATGAAATGCAAGGTTATAGATTATAAACATTGTTTAGCTAATAAGTTTGCATTCGTTCCTGCCGATGGTAAAACACAGTGTTGCGATGAATGCAGGAGAGTCGAAGGTAATTGATTATTGTTTTTTTAAATTGTATTATTTAACGACGGCCTATTTCTGCTGCTATGGCTAAAAACCGTCGCCACGGAGCGATCCACCACTGTTGCAAATTTTGCCTCTATGATTTTTTCTTAATCCATATCGGGTTCTTTAACATGCACGTACAACTTAACAGTACACGGGATCGCCTGCATCAGTTCCCCTCCAAAGTGCTACTAAACTCTCGGCCACCGTCGACCTGGTAATTGATTACATTGAAATTATACTCTCTCTAAATGTCGATTCAATTCCAATTTGAAATCCATTATCATCTACTTATAAATATAATTACAAATGCTCACTATTCGTTTTTCACGTATTAAAAGTGATGAGATTAAATTCTGAAGAGTTTAGTTATATATTTTTACTTGGTCAAAATGGAGAAAGTATAATCGTGAAAAATATCAGATGTCAACGAAAATATCCGTTTTGAGGTTATTCGAGCCATTAAGAACCATTTTGAAAACTGTGTTGTGTGGATTTGAGGATGTGATATTTGTAATGCAGACACGTCAAATTCCCCTTTTGACTTAGATTATTGAATAAAAAATTTAAATGAAGATTTTTAGAACATAATTTTTAAAGGGTTTTGAAAAAAAATTGAACTGGTGTTTGCTGTTAACATATTTTTGTTTTTACTAGTAATTTCGAAAATATTGTAGGTGTAAAACTATTTTAATAAAAGACAATTTTAAACGGCATATTTAAAAATAAATAAATTCCACATATTTCTTTGCTATCAAAATTACGTTGAATTTTAATTTATTTCTTGAAACCGAAAATAACAAAATTATGAATCTATGTGTTTCTCTTAGCGCACACTCTACAATTATTATTGCAACTATTTCAAGACGTAGTTATTAATTTTTAGAATTATTTATAGATGTTCCTGAGCTAATCAGATGTATCCCAGAAGATTGTACATTAGTCAGGCGTGTTCCACATACCTTAAACAACTGCAGCCCGGGACAACTCTTAGTTCCAGGTGGAGTGTGTTACTGCGTAGATACATGCATCAATAGACTCTAATTAAATCTGCTGATGAATTAAAAATGTAATAAAAATACGTTTTTCAACTTATATTTCAGTGTTTTTGTTATTATTTAATCCAATACAAAACTATCAGTAATATGAAATGCTACAAAAATTTATAAAATTATAAGTGTAAGCGTCTAAGACTAAATTAGATCATTTGACAAAACAGTGACAAAATTGGTGAAATATGTTCATTTAGAAAATCTTGATGCAAACTCAAATTAGATTTTTAGAAAAAGGTTTATTTCATCTGTGTAACTTACTTCAAGTGATAATTTTGACAAATAGGGCATCTTTTTTTGCAAATATTTCCAATTGTTTGAGGTTTATGTGATTGCTAACAAAATGTACGAATTACTTTGAACTTTTTATAATAATTATTACATTTAACTTCTTAAAACGTGTTGAATACTTTGGATATCCCAGATACATTATCGTTAACGTTAATTTGTGAATAAAATATTAAAATAAATTCCAGGTACCAGCTAAAAGATTACCTTGAAATTCATAACCGGGTTATAAGTGTCTAAAACCCATTGCGCGTTAAATTAGAATTTGCATATCTATATGTGTGCTGTACACACTATAAGTCAAAAACGGCTAAACATAACTGAATCATATTTTGAAATTTAGATTTTTAGAATAAAACATACATTTAAAATGGAAAGAAAAATTCATGTTTATCAAGTATTATTACTATTATTACAAAAAAAAACATAAAATAACAAAAGTATATTAACTCAAATTTGCAACAAATTGTGTTATTATAATTTAGAAAATTTAACATCTCAAGAATTAACGGCTTTTTGTGTGCAAAGAAACATTTCATTCAATTTAAAATTTCTCCAACATTTCGAAAACTTAAACAACAATGAAATAGACGCGATAACATTTGTTAAACAAGTGATCATAAATAGTCATAAAATAACAACACTCAAAAAATCCAGACCATTTGTCTGGATTATTATAATTATAGTTTTCACAAATTTAAATTTCATTTGAGGCAAAATTTCCAAGTGTGGTGGATCTCTCCTTGGCGACGGTATTTAGCCATAGCAGCTGAAATAGACCGTCGTTAAATAAAACAAATAATAATTTAAAAAAATCAGAAATGCCTTGAATTATTATAGAAAACTGATAAAGTTCCAATAAATAAAGGTAAAACTTGCATATTTACTTTCATTTTTAATGTAAAACTTATGGTACAATATATTTTACTTTAAGTTTCTAACAGGTAAATAAAACATTATATATAAACAGCAATATAATTCATGACAATGCGAAAATTTTGGAGAATTTATTGATTAATTTATAATTAAAAATCTAGAACTTAAGTGATTTTGAAAATTCGTTAAAAATGTCTATAATACATTATTAAAAATCCTCAACACAGAAAAAAACTACACGAAATGTCACAGAATAAATGTTCTTTAAGTATAAAATATGATAAGGAGATTTAAACAAATAGACTAAAGCAATAACAAATAGAAAGTTGAAAAGTCTTCAGGATCCATCCCGATATTTATGAATTTTGAGTAGTGTAGATGGAAATTCAGCACTATTAGGTATTATAATCAAGTATGTTAAATGCACATGGACTAGTTTCGAGCTGTAGGTCATCTTCAGCATAGGCCCAAATATTGATTGTAGGCGAAGATAAATTTTTTTACATGTTAGAAATGGTTACAATATATACAAATATTATAGTACTTACAGTCAAGAAAGGCCAGTTTTACGTTTTTATAAGTTTTTGCCATGTTGAAATTTAGGAGTCCTCGAGGCCGAGTATTGAAATTAATGGTATTATACAGGGTGTCCCACGCTCATTGACCATTAAAATTAATAGTATTATACAGGGTGTCCTACGGTCATGGACCATTAAAATTAATAGTATTATATGGGGTGTCCCACGTTTATGGACCATTAAAATTATTAGTATTATACTATGTGGGACACCCTGTCCCACGCTAATGGACCATTAAAAGTTTACGAGGTTCCCGATAAGATAAAAATTTGAAAAAATCATCCAAATATGGCTGATTCCGTTCTCCTCAGGTGAAATACTCCCAACCTTCTATTACTTCCGGTTCTACCAGAAGTAGCTATCAAGTTTTGTTTTTTAAATGGGACACCAAGTATATTATTATGTTTTTCGCTCCCCGTTTAATTTGAAACATATTTTGTAGAGATGTGTGTGTACCTATCTTTTTACTTTCTGAGATAAAAATTAAATTTCTAGTTTTTGACCTCAAAAATATGTTATGATACAAACGAAAATTTATCTCGAATTGTACTTAAAAGGTACCTCTTTAATTGGTATATAGTGCCGCTAAAAATTTTGACAATTAGTCATTCAAAAATGTCGTTAGTAAAGTGCTCACTTAAGGTAAGCGTATTTCATTATATATAATAGAATGACATAGTTTTTATCTCATAGAGCAATTGCCATGACAATTTGCAAAAAAAAATATTATTTAAATTTCTTTGTTAACATTTGTTATCACAATTACGGAAGATAAACATGTTTCGCAAACTATTATGCATGTGAAAACGGCAAATGAAAATTACATAATATATTCTTACAAATACGAAATTACATTCAATAATATGGTTGTGATATACTTTTTTGTAGTAAATTGTTATGCAAATTGCTCTATGAGATAACAAGTATGTCATTCCATTAAAAAACAAAATACTCTTAATTTAAGAGGGCACTTAATTGATGACATTTTTGAATACCTAATTGTTAAAATTTTCAGCTGAAAAATATATCAGGCATAGAGGTATCTTTCAGGTACAATTCGCGATAAATTTTCCAATTTTATCCTATTTATAAGAGAAATTAAAGCCAATTTTCCTAAAGTCTTTTTGAGGTCTAATTCTTGGAATTTCATTTTTATCTCAGAATGTAAAACAAGATAGGTGAATACATATCTCTACAAAATAAGTTTGAAATTAAATTAAACGGGGAAGCCAGAAACATAATAATATATAGGGTGTTCCATTAAAAAAAAACCAAGGTCGATGGCTACTTCCGCTAGAACCGGAAGTGATAGAAGGTTAAAAGTATTGCACCCGAGGAGAACAGAATCAGCCATGTTTTTTCTCAAATTTTTATCTTTTGGGGAACCCCACAAACCTTAATGGTCCATGAGCGTCGGACACCCTGTATACATATCTTCTTCTTCTGTTGCCTTACACCAATGTGCGTTGGCGAATTATCATTTATTGTATTTATTGTATACATATAAGCAGATGAAATCCTTAAATTATTCTTGTGAAATGTTTCATATCGGCGATTTGATAATAAACGTTATGGTTGTAGTAAGTTTGCAATTTTTGTAATTTTGTAGGAACATCCTTAAATTATTCTTGTGTAATGTTTTATATCGGCGATTTAATAATAACTGTTATGGTTAAAGTGAGTTTGCAATTTTTGTAATTTTGTAGGTCGAATGGGCATTTTGTTCTAATTTGGAATTTCTAAAATTATAGGTCGGTTCTGATTTTATGAAGAAAAAAAAATCACAACGTAAAAACTGAGTTATCAGTTTAGATATTCAAAATTTGAACAAAATGCCCATTCGACCTACACAATTACAAAAAATACACACTTGATTTTAAAATCGTTGGTTTATACCAATAAACCAGACTCAATTGATGCAGTAAAATACTCGATGTATTGGTGACATAAGGACAGATTTAATGAATAAAGTGCTTGAAACTTGGGTTCATCGAAATCGGTCGTGCCAGAGAAGCAAGCATTTGAAAAATGTTATTATCTGAACAAATTGCATCGATGGCTCCTTCAAATTAAAAATAAATGTTGATCTTCCTCAATTTGTTGTTGTTTTATTTAAAATTTAAAAAAATATTAAAAACATATCACTCTTATTGAAACACCCTTTAATATTAAATTAGTCAATTTGAGAATAGACTGCTGCTTTCACAATAAGCCTTTCCTACATCATAGATCTAAATTTACATTCATAGTGTGTTTCATAGCTCCATTATCAATATTTGCTGATTTTCGTGACGTCCCAATGAGTAGCAATGTGCCTACATTTATAATGCTCTTACAAATGTATTCAGTGTGTAGCTCCATTGCATTTTAAATGTGATGCTTTAAGCTGGGCTAAGTGAGTCCTTGTAATGCAGAAAGCAAATAATAAATGTTGCACACGCAAGATTCGCACTATCAAACAGCATTCGGGGGCATTAAATAATCAAGCCGGTGAATAATGAATTACTCTGGGAATCTGCCGCGGCAGTCCCAGGGGGCGGCAGCACCGCCCGGGTCGAGGGCTACAAGGGCAACTTTAATTATGAATAACGTCGTTATGCAAATAATCGTCGAGGACGGTAATTGCATCCTTCACATGTAAATAAATATGGTTGACGGCCGCGATGTTCGCCGTCGATGCCGAGGATCGAGCCGCCCCCGGCGAATCTTAACTCCCCCATTAATATTCATGTCGCGCGCGCCCCCGCGAGAAATTTCAATAATAATTCCCGTCGTAATCATTCGGAAGTAAATTAACATGTATAGCCGGAAGCCGCGGGACTTATTAACGAGACGAGGGCAGCATGAGCACGCCGCGGCTAATCATCCCACTCGAAATTTCAGCGGCGCATTTGTACACGTCTACAGATAAAGCCGGGAATCCCATGGGTGCTGCACTTGACAAATGTAACGATAATTAAGCATTGTACAAGGACAAAAGTGAAATATTGTTCCCATGCCTTGGTTATTTAGGAAATATCCATGCTTGGATATTCTTGACAATCGTCTTTATTGAAAAGAAAATCTACCGTACAAACAAAAATGTAGACATAGATTGGAAATTGCAAATAATGCTCCGGGTTTTGTTGCTCGATGGGGAAAAAAATAAATCCGGGGCGGAAGTTGAACAATTGCTAAAAATCAGAACGTAGATAATTGAATGACACACAAAAAACTTATTTTCACAAAAAAAACGCTTTTTCACTTTTGTGAAAAAAGGTTAATGTGTGCTATTCAATTATTTCTCCTTTCACAATCTCAAAGTAAAACTAATATGAATATAGATATACTAATAATCTCAGAAACGCATTATACTTGTAATGGGCCCAAATATACGCCCAGTATAATACGCATTTCCACAATAAAGTAACCACGAATCACTAGAGGAAGCAATCTCAGGTGTAATTGACGCCCTACAAGCGCACTTCGTTCACACACTTGTTACTGTGAAATCAAATTCCCGTACTTGATTCAAATTGACGGAAGATAGTGTATTCAACTAACCACAAGTTACCTAGAAAAACCAAACACCGATTACCTATTCCGGAAGTAAACAAAGGAAGCCAGTGCATCTTTATTTCAAATCATAAAATAATCAGATAACGTATATATTATTGGGCAGAATAATTTAGAATCGTAGAAATAGAATAAGCTAGATTTAATCTTAATAATTTGAAAACATAATGACAATATGTGGTTAAAGATCGCAAACAACAAACAAGTGGGATTATTAAAACCCCGTATAACCAGAGAGAATGATAAACGAGAAAATGAAGTTTGGTCTAATCACAAGAGAAGTTGTTTAATAACCTCCAATGTTAAATATTAAACATTACATAAACATTTCCGATTGAGGTAGCAGGAACTGTTATTTGGCACAACTTGTAACATGTCTGACGGTGATGACTACTTGTGACATGGGCACTTGCTGTGGTCGTGGGAAGAATTACTAATTGACCTCAATCAATGTAGACAATAGGGCTCCAACAATTACATTAGTGTGGACACAGACACAACCATATGATTCGAGAAGATCGCGATATATCTCTAGTAATCATTCATGCGTTATTAAGGATGTTTCAACAGCTTTAAATAGTTCTGTTTTTGATCATATCACTTTCCCGTAGTTAAATCGAGTGAAAGAGCATGGTAATGAATAATCTGAGAAACAAGAGATGCACGTGCATGTATAACAAACCTAAGTAAATAAACTTCGTAGTAACAAACATTTTCAAAATATTAATTTAATGAATAAGAGAATTTACAAATTCATTATAAGGTTAACGAAACATCGAAAATAAATCAATTAATGTCATAATCGTCAACCTGTGTTTTATTTCCCTGAATGTTACAATTTCATATAAATCAATTTACATCATCGTCAACCTGTATTTTATTTCCCTGTCTGTTACAATTTCAGCGTGTCTATTATTAAATAAACAAAACAAATCCATAAATCTAAACTTTATTATATTAATCCATTATTTGTGTACGTTAATTAACACATTACCAATAGCAAAGTACCTTCAGAGTAATCACGGTAGTTAAATTAAACGTCATGACGTATAAGTACTAAATACGATCACAAATCACGAGCCAAAATAATCAAGAAATTATATAATAATTTCACGATAAAAACGATGAATAATTAAAAAGATATATAAAAAATATATCAGAGCGTTACATACTGAACAAACACACTTCAAAGTCAATGTATACCAAAGTTACCAGTGTACTCACCCCGCAAACAAAGCAAAAGGAAGAAGTGAAATATTAATTAAAAAATAGTATTAAACCCAATAGTAGGAATTAAATCCAATAATCAAACATTCAATGTGGGTGCGCTCTATTGTCCTGCCAGACATAACCTCAAAAGATCAGTATATCTTAAACTAATACAGAACATGAACATGGGTGGAAAATGTATACTGAGAGGTGACTACAATGAAAAACACATAGACTGGGGTCCAGATTAACTAAACCCAAAGGCAGAGAGCAAAGGTATGCAATGCAAGTAACAAACTGTAGCTACCATTCCACAGACAACCTATATACTGGCTAGAAGACTTAAAAAAAAACCGATCTCCTGGACTTCTATATCACAAGAAAAATATCGTTAAATTTCGTCGAAGTACAAGAAAACTTTGATCTCGGACCACTCAGCTGTTGTACTAACCCTCAGCGAAATAATAAGTATTCATGAAGTACAGCATGATGTACACTTGCAAACAAAACCACAGATCACATAATGGGAAGGATTCAGAACTTCAATTGAAAATAATATAAACCTAAGAGTTAACCTTGAAAAAAAGGAGCAGCTGCATAAATATGCAGACAAGCATATTAAAATTATAAGGGTTTGCCAATAGGAACGATATGTTTTTAAAATTAAATAAAATACAAAATATTTGAGACAAAAGCAATTTTTTTTCAATATATTATAGTACAACTTATGAATATTATGTTTTGAATAACACATTATTTAAATGTCCACCTCGGCTTCGCTTGCTGGATCGAAACCGATGAAGACAATTTTCGGTAACTTTGTACAATAAATCAGGTACATTTTCATTAATGCAGCGTTCAATGTTCAATTTCAAAGCAACTATAGTTCGAGGCTTAGTGGCATAGACCAACAACTATAAATAACCCCACAAGAAGAAGTTCAAAAGTGTTATATTACAACTTCATGGAGGCCAATTAACAGTTCCATTTCTGGAGATTACAGAATCACCAAACTTTTCTCTCTGTGACTCCATAGTGGCATTGGCAATATGTGGTATTGTCACCATCTTGTTGGAAAAATATGTCTTTCGTCCAATTTTATCCAACTTTGGCCACAAAAAAATCAGTTAGCATTGATCGATAACGCTTACCAGTCACTGTTACTGCATCTCAATTTGCATTTAAAAAAAATATATAATCCGATGATGCCATAATCCACACGAAACAGTAACTTTTGTTGGATGCAAAGACTTCTCATGAATTTGTTGTGGATTATTTTCACACCAATAATGACAATTGGGTTTGTTACCGAAGCCGTTTATTTTGAAATAATCAGGATCAATTTCAAGTTATCATACGACGCATCATAAGCGTCGTATGATAACGATCAAGTGGTTTCAGTTCTTTAGTCAACAAAATCTTATATGGATGTAAACCCAAATATTTTCTCAAAATACGCCAAGTTGTCATTCTTGAAAAGCGAAGTTCTTGAAAACGTCGATTAATCGACTGATTTGCATCTGCTGTAACACTGGCACTTACAGCGTTAATATCTTCATGGTTTCTTGCATTTTTGTCTTATGGTATCGTGTAAAGTGAAATTTGTTTCGAATTTTTCGAATTTTTCGAATTTTTCGATTATGTGGACCAAAATCTACACGAAGATCACTTTGAGCTTGAATAAATGAACGACTATTTTTATAAAGTTTTTGGATAATAACCAAACGTTATTGAAGCATATATTTTGCTATGATGCTTGCTATGATGTTTTAAACATATGCTAATTTTTCAACGATTCGACGAATAGCAAGCCCAGACGGGCGATTATGTGGATCAAAATCTTTAGTTGAGTTTGAATAACATAACGATTATTTCTATAACATTTTTGGATAATAACCAAACGCTGTTGAAGCGTGATTTTGCCAGGATTAATTGTCAAACAATACAAAAAACAAATGACAGTTTGTGAGATTTCTACAATTTTAGATATGGTTGCTATGGTATTTCAAAAACATATCGTTCCTATTGGGAGACCCAACCAGAAGCTGCATATTGTAACACTAGAACAATAACCTATGTAACGAAAGGAAACAACTACCGGAAGAAAATCAGGAAAATGGTCATTGAGAAAAGGAAATCTAGCAGAAATTGGCAATAAACAAGAAGCCCAAACTTAAAAGAGGAATAAAAAATACAAGAAGATACCATAAGCTAGTGAGATTTCTACAATTTTAGATTTGGTTGCTATGATGATTTAAAAACATATCGTTGCTATTGGGAGACCCAACAAAAAGCTGAGTATTGTAACACTAGAATAACCTATGTAATGAAAGGAAACGACTACCCGAAGGAAATCAGGAAAATGTTCAATGAGAAAATGAAAGCTAGCATAAATTGGCAACAAACAAGAAGCCCAAACTTTAAAGAGAAATAAAATAATACAAGAAGATACCATTAACAGGTACTTGAGGGACCTTTCATCAGATGCGGAAAAGGATTACTCATTGTAGAAAGCCACAAAAAAAAATGAAAAGACCCGTTACAACTATCAGAACCATCAGATAAGAAGATGAGACGCAGGCTCGTCACAATAAACAAAAAAAAAACACGTTTTTGCGTAGCACACACCTAGCAAACACCTTTAAACCAAACCAACTCAAACACATTCAGGTATAGTACTTCAAGAAATAGAAAATCTTCACATGGAAAATACCTGCATACTAAAAGACAAAACAACACAACTCTGCTAACAGTCTTTATAAGAACCAAATGATTAGAAATGGATCAAACATCCAGATTTACATCTCCAAAGGCACGCATTCAAACGACCTCGTAACTCCAAGAGACTCACTCTGCGGAATAAGAACCAAAGACATACCACGATACGACTTACTCGGAATCACCTACCACTCTGACTGTGGAAATGGTCCCTATATGGTCCCTTTATCAATGTAAATATGCTGAGTATGAACCACATGCTAAATAAATAAACATGGAAAATATTCCCCCGACCACAACAAAATAAGTGGCACAGGAAATTAAAACTAACCTGAACCCAAGAAAAGCTCCGGGCATAGACCTTATTACAGGTGAGATTCTAAGCAGCTTAAAAAAGGTATAGTAATGAAAACATACTTGTTTAAAGTAGCAATACGACTGAAGTATTTCCCAAATGTATCGAAAATAGCTGAAGTCATAATGTTACCAAAACCTGATAAGCCACCCAATGATGTTAAGTCGTATAGATCGATCACTCTACTCCCAGTTATCTCTAAAATATTTGAAAAGGAGCTCCTGATAGGAATTAGATCAATAATAGAGGAAAAATAAGGTAATTTCAGACCACCAATTTGGATTTCGCCAAAAACTCTCAACCATCGTCCAGGTACACAGAATCACCAACATAATAGAAAATGGAAGAAAAGTCCATCTATGCAGCCGTCTTCACTTTGCACAGGCCTTTAACAAAGTTTGATTCGAAGGACTAATATACAAATTAGGAATAATATTACAAAAACAATATGTTGAAATATTGTCATCATACCTAACAGGCAGATAATTTCGCACAAAGCAAAACGATGAACACTCTAAACTGAAAGAAATAGGTGCAATGAAGCGTTCCAGGACCAATTCTTATTAATAAAAATGTTACCCACACAATAGTGTCATCATAGCTAATCGGTAGATTATTTCGCATAAAGCAAAACTATGTACACTTTGAACTGAAAGAAATTTGTGCAAGGGTGCCAAAGGGAAGCGTTCAAGGACCAATTCTTTACTATCTCCTATACACGTATACACGGACAAACCTGAGACAGAAGGAGTAACTACAGCAACGTTCACTGATAATACAGCCCAACTTTCAGTCGGAAGAAATGTGGAAAGCGCCACCAGAAAGCTCCAAAATACATGCAACGAAATGCACAAATGTACACCAAAATTGCAAATTAAACTAAACCAGAGAAAATCAATTCACACAAACTTTACCAACCATAGATCAGCAAACAACTTGAAAATCAGTATAAACGATATGCCCCGTGAAAACATAGCAAAATATTTATGTATCAACCTAGATGCCAAAATGAGTTGAGTTGACGCGTTAAAAAAATCGCACGGAACTTGACATTATATACAAACAATATTACTGGCTTATTGGGAAATAATCTAAAGTTCAGTTATACAACAAACTACTTATCTATTGGGTCTCCCAATAGGAACGATATGTTTTTAAAACATAATAGCAACCATATCTACAATTGTAGAAATCTCAGTAGCTGTTATTTGTTTTTAGTATAGTTTGACAATTTACCATGGCAAAATAGACGCTACAACAACGTTTGGTTATTATAAAAATATTATAAAAAAATATTCGTTCTTTTATTCAAACTCAACGTAATCTTCGTGAAGATTTTGGTCTACACAATCGCCCTTCTGTGCTTGGTATTCGTTGAATCGTTGAAACATTCGAAACAAATTTCAATTTACACGATACCAGAACACCAATAAGACAACGAAACGTAAGAAACCAAGAGAATATTTACGCTCTAAGTGACAGTGTTACAGCAGATGCAAATCAGTTGATTAATCCACGTTCTCAAAAACTTGGCCTTTCAAGAATGACAACTTGGCATATTTTGAGAAAAGATTTGGGTTTACATCCGTATAAGATTGCGCTGACTAAGGAACTGAAACCACATGACCATCATAAGCGTCGTGTGTTTGCTGATTGGGCTCTAGTGCAACTTGAAATTGATCCTGATGTAAAAAAAAAATTACCTTTTCAGTGAAGCCCATTTTCAATTTAGGCGGCTTCGTTAACAAACAGAATTGTCGTTTTTGGTGTGAAAATAATCCACAACAGATTGATGATTCTTTACATCCACCAAAAGTTACTGTTTGGTGTGTCTTTTCAGATGAAGCCCATTTTATATTTAGACTGCTTTGTTAACAAACATAATTGACGTTTTTGGTATCTCAATAATCTACAACAGATTCATGAGAAATCTTTGCATTCAGCAAAAGTTACTGTTTGGTGTGGTTTAACTTGAAATTGGTCCTGATTTACGAAAAATCATCTTTTCAGATGAAGACAATTTTTTATATAGACGGCTTTGTTAACAAACACAATTGTTGTTTCTGGTGTGAAAATAATCTTAAACAGATTCATGAGAAGTCTTTGCATTCAGAAAAGTTACTGTTTCCTGTAAACTAGGAGAATATTGATGCTGTAAGAGCCAGTGTTACCGCAGATGCAAATCAATCCATTAATCGACGATCTCAAAAACTTGGTTTTTCAAGAATGACATCTTGCTGATTGGGCTCTAGAGTAACTTGAAATTGA
This sequence comes from Othius punctulatus, assembly GCA_951805005.1. NCBI lineage: Eukaryota > Metazoa > Arthropoda > Insecta > Coleoptera > Staphylinidae > Othius > Othius punctulatus. The sequence goes on along the minus strand of OX638139.1, from coordinate 33,171,530 downwards.
TCTTAATTTTTTCAAAAAAATCAGCTTTTCATATGAAGCCCATTTTCATTAAAATGACTTCGTTAACAAACACAATTGTCTTATTTGGCGTGAAAAGAATCCACAACAGATTCATAAGAAGTCTTTGCATCCAGCAAAAGTTACTGTTTGATGTGGTTTATGGCATGGTGGCATCATCGGACCATATTTTTTTGAAGCATCACATGGAGATGCAGAAACAATGACTGGTGAGCGATATCGATCAATGTTAACTGATTTTGTTGTGGCCAAAGTTGGATGAAATTGGATGAAAGACATGTTTTTCCAACGAGATGGTGCAACACCAAAATTGCCAATGCCACTATGGAGTCACTGACAGAAAAGTTTGGCGAGTCTGTAATCTCCAGAAATGGAACTGTTAATTGCTTCCAAGAAGTTGTGATTCTTATATTTCAATTATTATCTTTTTTACCACTTTAATCATTATAATAGCAGCATCAATTAATTTAAATAATTTATTGATTTTAATGAATAATTTAAAGAAAACTGATGAAGGTTTCCCTCGAATAAATAATATGAGATTTTGACTTTAACCACCCTCTCTCTCCCTACTACTAATAAGAAGATTGGGTTTAAAAATAGTTGAAGGGTCAAAAGATCTAAATAAGTCCACCTTTCGACTTCTTCTTGTAGTTCTTCACTAAACCTCGAACTATAGTTGCTTCAAAAATGAACATCGAAAACGCTGCAATAATGAAAATTCACCTGATTTATTCCACAAAGTTACCGAAAATTAGCTTCATCGGATTCGATCCAGCAAACGAAGCCGAGGTGGACATTTGAATATTGTGTTATTCATAACATAATTGTCATAAGTTGTACTATAATATATTGAAAAAGTTTTGCTTTTGTCTCAAATATTTTGTATTTTATTATATTTTAAAAACATATCGTAACTATTGGGAAATTATTGTTTAGTTTACAACCACGTCTACAAGGCGATTTGGCTTTATACAATCCAGCTTTTGGGATGCACCGAGGACTCTAATATAAAACAAATACAGACTTAAAAAAAAAGTGCTTTGGAATATAGTGGATGATGCCCCGTGATACGTTCGCAACAAGGATCTACATCGTTACCTAGCTGCACCAATGGTTAAAGAAAAAATCAAGACTTATGCTGGCAACCATGAAGCCAGACTGCACTGCCATGTTAATGCCGAAGTACTCCAAATATTAGATAATCAGCAGCTCATCCGAAGACTAAAAAGAACAGAGCCATTTGATCTTGTGTAGTGTGTAGTGCTTTGTGAGCAGAATATTGTGCTTGACTGCAACACTACATAACCCAGACAAACTAAAGGACATCGATGGACCGACATTAGATAGATTTAAGTTGAATTAAGATGTATCAGAGGCAAATTAATGGTTGATCCAAATATGTGATCAGTATTAATATTTCCATATTTAATAAAAGAAGAAAAAAACTATCGGTAAATGGCATTAAATACATTTTTATTAGATGAAAACTAAAAAAATCCTATCGCCTCAATCTTACAAAAATCACTTTACTGATTTGGTACATAATATACAATTCCATTGTTTCGTTGGAATTGGTTCCTTGGTAGTGGTTGACACCACTATTCTAGGCATTCTGTAGCTTTACGAGTAGTGGAGAAAAATCGACCTACTCTTAAAAGAATCATTTTACTGACTTGGTACATAATCTACTATTTAATTATTTCTAACTAGTTCGAAAACTTGACACCACTATTTTGAGCGCTCTGTAGAATGCTTTATGCAACGCTTTATGCAACGCATAAACTTTTATGAGTAGTGGAAGAAAATGTCTATGCAGGATTTGTAGATTTCCATAAGGCTTTAATAATGTAGAAGACAAAAATATGTTTGTCATTATAAAAATTTCAGAAATTTGTAAAATGTATTCATTTCCCGAATTGTGCCCGAAATGGTAGGTCAGACTTGGATAGTAGTTGCGTCAGTATCTTCAGAATTTGATTCTCGATACATATGTTCTTCTTCTCCGTTTTTCGTAGTAATTACGACAGATGTACGATATTATGTAATTGATTTTCTCAGATTCAACAATTCGAAGGACGATATTAAAATAGCCGATGACACCATGTAGAGCAGTAAGTGCCTAAAGATTTCCTGACCTTAAAGGAGCCGATATTATGTCGGGGGTGCCTCATGCAACACGAGCCCCCGTATTAGTCTCGTGCTTTGGCCAACCATTGTTGTGGGGTCTCGGGTGAAGGGGTTAATAATTAAAGGGATGCGAGCCCGCCGAGCATACTAATTCACCTGCCTACATCAAAGCTTCGAATCAAAGTTGAGGAAAATCTAAGTAAAATACTAACTAAGTTGGGGTAACTCCCGGGCGCACTCAGAATTAATCTAATTAAATTCAAAACATTTTATTTAACATGGAAACAAACTTCGGCAGGGGGGCACTTTTTCGGGGATCGAAAACTGCTCATTGACAACGCGAATCCCGGCGCTGATTATGTAGGCAATTAGCATCGGAAATGGCCCCATTTTTCCGCACATCTCCCCCCTGCCGCCACCTAGCCGCCCATAGATTTGCATATCAACGACGCCCGGGCTGCCTATTAGGCGGCGACACGCCGGCTTTGATCCGGAGCCGTCTTGAATATTTAAAACGTAATTAACCCTCGATCCGCGCAACCGACAAATGCGTGAGCGCTGCAGCATCATCGGGGCCCAATTAAAACGACCGCGCTTATTTAATAAGTGCGTGGGTGGTGGGAGGTGACCTGGAATTTTAACCCTTCGCACCGAAGCGAGCGGAGGATTCGCCAGGATGATTCCTAATGAAGTCCACGCGATGTGCGATGTAAAACGAGCCGCTCCACGTTTTTTAATTTGGGATTCGGATGGGAATTGATTACTGCATGAAGTTTTAATGGGTAAAACGGAAAAGCGCTGGGATCACAGTTTCATTTTAACCGTGGGAAGTGAAAACAAATCTAACACAAATGGCACGTTAATAGAACCTCGGGAATTGAAGATCGTATAGGCAGGACGTAGCTGGAACTGATACCTAGGGGTGGATACAGAAAATTCAGAAAGGCTTACATTAAAAATACCTGGATCAACATGTAGTATAATGGCAATAGAATCTATACACTAGGGGAATGTTTTTTTATTAATAATTTTATTCAATGCGTTTCGGCTTTAGATTCATCAATAACTCAAAAAATACGAATAGAATTAGTTATGTCAAAACCATTTCCTATTGAATATGTGTTTGAATAGTCCTATTATGTAAATAAAAAATATTTACAGAAAAACTGAAAAAAAGATCAATCTAAATACAATTTTATGCCCAGTGTTTAAAATCATCATACAGGGTGTCCGGAAAATACGTGTACAACGTTTGACGACAGACTCCTGACGTCAAAATAGGTCGATCTAAGCCGACTTAGTTATATCCAAAATTGTCTCGTTTAGCCGGTAGAGGGCGTCAAAAAAAACAAAAGTATAACAAAGTTGAAAGTATCTATTGTAAGAAACTAAGTAAAACAAAAACATTACTTAAGCAAATGTGTAAAATGACCGCCATCTTGCTGAATACACTTATTAACACTCTTTAAAAAATGATATTGGACCCTATCTAATGTCTCGGGATTATTAAAATGGTTGCCTGCATTTAAAATCCGCTGCAATAAATCATCGCGTGTGTTTACCGGAGTCTTGTAAACTTCTGTTTTAATAGCGCCCCACAAAAAGAAGTCACACATATTTAACTCAGGAGAACGTGGTGGCCATTTTACTGGTGCATCATTGCCTCTTCCAATCCATCGGTTGGGATACTGATGATGTAAGTATTGCCGAACGGCAACGGAAAAATGGGGCGGGGCACCATCATGCATATACCACATTTCCCTCCGAAGTAAAATGGGCAAATTCTCCAGAAGAATTGGTAATGTGTCTTGCAAAAAATTTAAATAAATATTTCCATCTAACCTGTCTGGAATAACAATGGGACCAATAAGGTAGTGATCAATAATACCTGCCCAAATATTAATTTTAAATTGATGCTGATGATGTGCAACTTTAATGGCATGTGGATTTTCATCGGAATAAATATGTTCGTTGTGCAGATTGGTTACCCCAGATCTTGTAAAGCATGCCTCGTCAGTAAACATAATTTTTCTACAAAAATTTGGAACAAGGATTCTTTTGTTTCTAATAAATTGACAAAATGTAAGCCGCATGGGGGGATCAGTCGGTAAAAGTTCCTGGACTTTTTGTATGTGGTAAGGATGTAACAACTGTTCTCTTAAAACCTCATTGACAATCGTTTTAGGAACATTTAACTCACGTTCTAAGAGACGGGTACTGGTACTTGGTTCTTCTTCAACTCTTTCCAGAATCATCTCTTCTGTTTCCACAGTTCGAGTTGTTCGCATACGACCCCTGCCTTCAAACTTTTTCTCAAAACTGCCCGTTTCCCGAAGATGACGCTCAATATTGGCAAATGTTTGGTGGTTTGGTATTCGACGGTTAGGAAACCTCTCCATGTAAACCCTAACACTCTGACGCCCATTTCCTCGACAAAACCCGTATACCAGGAGCATGTCAACTTTCTGAGAGTTTGTATAATTTTCCATTTTTAATGGTAAAATGAACTTGTAATTCAATAATGTTGATCGTATACTTGAGTAAATATTATACTTGATTAATTGTCAAATTATTAAACGTCATTGATATTAATTTTTGACGCCCTCTACCGGCTAAACGAGACAATTTTGGATATAACTAAGTCGGCTTAGATCGACCTATTTTGACGTCAGGAGTCTGTCGTCAAACGTTGTACACGTATTTTCCGGACACCCTGTATAATTAGGAATTATTTTTCATAACTATCATTTTTTATACCTTTTCGGGTACAAATCATAGATATGTATATATTTGCGGTTATTGGATATTATATTATGTCAAACATATTTCGCAATTTTGCAAATATCAATTATACCTAAGCTAATACCAAAACTCGTTACAAAGATTTATAGAAAAATTTCCCATATGGTGCAGACATAAAACATGTCACCAGGTTTCAAACATCTCAATTCAAAATTTTACCGATTTCCTGGTTCTCGTCAATATATTACAAATAAATAATTTAATTTTCAGTATTTCGACGATGTTATCGAATTTCGTTTAGCACTTCTAGCAGTTTTAGAATTTATTTGGAAATATTATATCAATTTGTTATATGGGAATTTCATAAATGTTGTTTATTTCCTTGTTCTCGTTAATATATTACAAATAAATAATTTCAATTTCTTATCAGTATTTCGATGATTTTATCGAATTTCGTTTAGCACTTGTACCAGTATTAGAATTTATTTGGGAATATTATATCAATTTGTTTTCTGGGAGATAACAAAGAATTTCAAAATTACATTAGGAAGTCTCCAGATACTTTCATTTATTTCGGCATTATGGGAGTTTTATTAAGGTTCTTGGTGACTTTGGCAAAAATTGTGTATTAAACAAAAATCTATTAAAAATGTGCGATATGTAATGAATGAGGTATGTTTTTAAAATAAAATGCAACTTTGTTTTTTATGATTTCGGTACATTTTATTAGACAATTATTAATTTGGATGCTAATAATTAATTAAATAATTAAATTCAATTTAATTTATTTCTCTACTTTTCCACCTATACATGTAAGATAACATTGGGGGATGTATACGTCAATTAACAAATAATAAATATAATAAATACATGTTAATCACGAAATACACACACATACACACACCCACACATCATTACACACACATAAATATAAACATATACATATAATACATAATATAATATAATATAATAATAACATTTGCAAATAATCGTATTAATAAAGTAACCTATAGTAACGTATAACATTTTTACAGTTTGTGTGTTATACAATTCCAACTTCTACGAATATTCGAGAAAATTTGCTTACAAAATATACAAAATTGTAACACAAATTTTGAAACAATTGGATTTTTTTCTAAATATGTATAATTGAATTTTGACTTATTAGTTGTAGAGTTTCATTCTGGAAAACTATACCTGTATTTCTTAAATTGTTTTTGCCAATTCCATAAAATGTAAGTATGTATTTCTTCTAAAAACCCTATGGATTTTAATTTTGCCATTGAAAATTTTATGAAAATATAATTATTACTTTAATAAACTAAAATGTGTTAAAATTTTAATAATTTTTCATTTATAATTGTACCGGTAAACTACTTTTTCGACTATTTTATAGAATTTCGTTTAGCACTTCAAACAATTTAATAATTTAGTTGGAAAAGTTACATTTTTCAATTTGTTGGCAATGGCATTTTCACAAATGTCAAGGAGAATATTATAAATTCATTACGTAGTTTCAAGATATCTTCATTCATTTTGGAATTATGGGAGTTTCAATGAAGTTCTCCATTATGACTACGACAAAAATCTTTCAAACATGTAAACTCTGTGTCATTATAATTTTTTTCGAGAAGAATTTTAAAAATTCATTACGTAGTTTCAAGATATTTTCATTCATTTTGGCATTATGGGAGTTTCAATGAAGTTCTTCATTATGAATACAACACAAATCTTTTAAACTTGTACATTCCGTTCCATTTTTATTTTTAACTAAGAAGTTTTATAAAATTGTACACATGAACACCAACAAAACTAATCTGACAGTGAAAAAAAAAGTCAAATGTCTGACAACACTGCCAAATTCATATATTAAAATAATTACATTATTGCTTCAATCATACATATCATGTCATATCCATATTCAATCAACTATATTTTATATTATAATTGACTTATTTGCTTTTGTAAAATAAAAATAGTAAATAAATTCGGTACTCAATAAATACTCAATTTGATTGGCATTGCCCACTGTCATAAAATATAACCTCTTTTTTTATTTAATATAATCAATTTTTTCAAGTCTAGTGACTTTTTACATTGGCCAACAAAACTGTCACTCTAACACAGCCAACTTAGTTAAAAATAAAAATGGAACAGAGTTTAGTTAAATTATCTGAGTCTATTTGATTCATAGGTTAAGACTTGGAAGAAACTATAGTTATGAGTTTGGTTTTACATTGGTGATTACATAGTGACATTTTGTAACTATATTTGTATTTTGATAAAATGTATGATTTTTTTAAATTAAAATATATATTCTGTGATTTAGGTAGATTTTATTCGATAGTTTAATTTTAGGAAGATTATAAAATTTCAAAATAGTAGTAATAATATAAATATCGTCAGCTTACGATCAATTAAGTCAAAAACTATAAAATGTGAGAAACTGCAATTAAAGTTTTAAATTCGGCCGTTACCTTTCCTACTCAGGTATTTAATGAGTTAGGAATTTGGAAGTTCGACTACAGGACCCTTTACTATACCCCTACTGAGCCTGAGATTTGTTATAATTTAGTAAACCAACAAAATAAAACTTAACTAAAAACAGCTAAAAATTGACATGCTGTATTTCACTTGTAAGCTGACGATATATACTACCATCTATAAAAATGTAACACTTTGTGTATTACTAAATTCCAGAAAATTTGCTTAAAATAAGTATATACAAAAATATAATACAATTTTTGAGTCTATTCAAAGTTTTACAAAATATTGTTGAATTTTCCCTTATTAGTTGTAGAATTTCTTTCCGAAAGACTACATTTTTTTAACAGTTATGGTAATTTCATAATATATATATATTTCATGAAAAAGGTATTATTACTTTGATAAACTTCAATGCAAGTATAATTTAAAAATATATTAAGGTCTGGTGTGTGATTTTTTTTTTAAATTTTACATTTGATATATAAGGTACATAAAATTCTACTCGTAATCAACTGTTTAGATAGATTCATAGATAGATATTTATTCATCAATTAGGCCACATTACAAAAATACTAATACTACAGTCATCTCGTGGATGTGACCGTCAATGTTTAAAATACACATAAAAGGTTAAAATTAATAAGTAATCGCAATAATGATGATAATAAAATTATAATAAATAATTTACCCTAGGACACACTGTGAGAGGCGCCGTCGTATCCTATGCTATCTACAATGCCATCTATGCCTAGTTTCAACTATTTTGTCGAATTTCGAATAGCATTTCTTGCAATTTATTTGGCAACATTTTTCAATTTGTTATGGGATTTTTTTTATTAAAGTTTATTTCGCAAATAATTGTAAAATTGATGTTAGAAGTATTTCAAAATATCCAGCTCTTATTTATTTAGGCATTATAAGAAATTTATTAAAGTTCGGCATACTATCGAACAATTTATGAATTAAATAAAAATCTAAATAAGTACTTCGTTAAAAAATATATTTTTAGGTTTGTTTATCATGTAGGTAGATTTTATTAGATAATTTTAGATTTTGATTTTTAGATTAGATTTATAGAATATGAAAGTCAAGTATTCATTCGAGTTCGAAAATTTTTCAATTTTTGTCCTACAAAATTCTTATTTTCAACATTTCCAAGAAAATTCTGTTAGGTTTACTTAAAAAATACGTGTATAAGAAATTAAAAGAGATATTAATTCAAAATATTACAAAATTTTACGGAATTTTGGAAAAAATTATATGTTTAAACAGTTTTGCGAATTTCATTAAAATGAAAAAGATAGGTACTTATATCTTGGGGAAACTCTTACGAATTGTAACATTGAATTTAGAAATTTTATGAGATTATTACATTGATAAACCATTATGTTAGTATTGCTTCTAACAAAGTTAAAAAAAAAAAATCATGTTACTTTTCGGATACTATAAAATTCCACCTGCAGATAGATAAAATTTTCAAGATAATTTCCGAAAGCTAAAATAATTCATACAATTTCATTACTTTTGTGGTATACATTATTAAATTATTGTACTTTTGCATATTAAATATATGCTGTATGATATATATATATATATATATATATATATATATATATATATATATATATATATATATATATATATATATATATATATATATATATATATATAAATTTATTCTTATAATTATTATTCTCATATTCTCATCAATGATGAGAATATGAATATGGATACAGCATAGTTAAACTTGTGCCCGGCGCCTGCACCATAATAGACTCAAATAATTATGGTGAAGGCGCCGGGCACAGGTTTAACTATGCTGTATCCATATCCTATGCTTGCTTGATATTTCAGATATGTTTTCACTATAATACATATACAGGCATGCTCACATAAATCTAGACAACGTATTTGACATTGCTGTATAAAATTGCTATTGTAACCTAAATTCTTATACTAGATTTATGTGAGCATGATTGTATCTAATAGAGCCTACGACGACATAACATGACCATAATTAAATAACATAATTATTAACATAATTAGACAACAACATTTTTTTAGTCTTAGATGTGAAAGTAGCAAATTTTTCCACGGCTAACTATAAATGAAAGTGATACTTTGTTACTCTAGATGTGGACATATTTTCACATCTGGAGATGAAAATAAACATGTAATAATAAATGGAAGCAAGCATTCATTTTTATGGAAACGACTTGACAAAAATTCATTTTGGTAATTGGCATTGTGATCAGTGACAGTACATTTTGAATTAAATCGAACGTGAAAGTTTTCAACTCGAAAGTTCTCTAATATCTAACATTTTATAAACTGCAATATCGTAGAAAAAAAAAGCATTTCTTACTCGAGATAAAATACGTTTTTTTTTCGTTTGTGGACTTGCCCCACTCGCTGCAATTACGCCTCATCAACAACTGTCCACTTGTAAAATGAGTACATGGACATTCGTGGACTAATTTTAAATTTTTAACCTATCGGTTTTTAAAATATTTTCAGCCCAATATCAAAACCAATTCAATTGTCAAGATTTGGTATTTGTAAAAGTATTTGAAAATAATGATATGTGACAAACTGTACATGTACTGTACATGTACTTGGTACTTGGACATCTTCGTTCTTTAAAATATCACTTGGTAACAGGTTTTGTAGGTCTTTTAAAGACTGTTGAAGTTTTAATCCTCAAAAGCAAGTAGGTAAAGGAACATTTTTAAATGTGTGCGTTTTCATCGATTTTCAACCAAAACAAAAAATGAAAATATCCCATAACTGGAATTATCATTTACTTTTGATTTCTTTAGATTCCAAACCCCTAAAACCTCCCGCTTCAATCGCGAGATCTGAGGATTCCTCGCCGCACGTTTGAATCGAGAAGAATATTAAATGGATTTGGCTCGAGTCGAATATTTCATCCCCCACTGACAGCCTGCAGAGCCTTGGCTCGTTCGCTCCTAGTAATCGGCCATCGGTTCGACGCAAGGAGCGCCGATGGCGGCGATCGCTCATCCCGTCCCTATTTCTTTTCCGGGAACACTCCGCGCTACATTAATCACAAAGCCACGACTCCTGCCCAAGATCTAACTAGATTCTAGTTTGCAGGGTCTTTAAGATCGTGTTGTTTAGTTAACCCAACTTGTGACAGCGGGTTGACTTAAAGGTGGATGGAGCATTTTGAGTTTAAGTTCGATGGACCTATGATGTGATTGAAGAATATTCGAATTGCATCATTTTAATATATGAGATAAACAATGTATTATGACTAAATTCCAATCACGATTTTTTTGCAACAGAGTTGCCTTCTTTTGGTCATGTTGGACAAACTGATTTAGTGATGCAACGGAACTTAATTATTTTTTTGTGTCGATAGACATTTGCTTCATGTCACATTGTCAGATTCATTATTTTATAGCATTTAATACAAGTTGGCATACCTAAGTCTCCACATAATCCTTGCTGAAATTTCAACAAATTAAATGTTTTCCAATGCATTATTTTTTATTTTCTTTCCTGCCATTCTATTTTCATCTCTAATAATTTAAACTTTACATCTGGCAACAATGATATTTAAATAAATATAACCTCAAATTGAAAACAACTTAACCTACAAAAAAATTGTTCCATTGGAGAATTCAGTTATTTCCGAAACACTACCAATAAAATGACTACATATTCATAGACTCCCCTGACGCAAAAACATCGTGAGATTCAGGTGTTTTGCGTATCAAAAAACGTTAAGACCAACGTGTACATTACTTCACATCAGCATCACATTGAAGTGTTAAATGCAATTATGACATAGTAGCATTTGCTATTTTAATGTGACACTGTCAAATAACGTATACATTATTGTAAACGTTTTTGATGGGCAATACACCTGATTATGCCTTTTAATTATTGCTCGCATGACCATTTTGTTTGTATATTTGTACAAATTGGAGAAAAAATGATTAATTGGTCATTTGTAATGTCCTATTGATACTTCACTACATTAAAAAAAATGTAAATATTTTCCTTCAATGTTAATTTAAAGCACTTTGTGTTCATTTAATATTTTATTAAATATATTAAGTTTATCCATTAGGTTTCTTCACCAATAATAAGTTTATGTTAAGTGGTAGAATAAAAGCGTAGGTATACTGGAAGAATTACTTTCTGCAGGTTAAAACAATTGTCCATTGATAGTGGAGCATTTATAGTTATAATTATGAATCGGTATAAGTAATATAAACAAAATATTAAGCCTATGCAGGGTGTAAGGGAAGTCGACGAATTTCTAGGCAGTGAATCAAGGAGCAAAATGAAGCCGAATATTCCTTTACCATTTATTGTTTAGATAGAATTTCTTTTTTACATTTTTTACAAAAAACAAATACATGTAACATCATTTTTAAGCTATGAAGACCGCGTACATACCAGAAAGCATGGTACAATATTTTTGTATTAAGATTTTTTACTCAGATTTTTTTTATCAACATCAGCATGTATAGTTTTTTTGTTTATTTATGAAACATCCTGTATGTTCAATCCGATAAATAGCATTTATTTATTATATTTAGATATTTATATTAGATATTTCTAGATATCTCAGTACAGGTGTACACAAAGTTAGATGACAAAAATGTTAAAAACCAACAAAAAATAATAATAAACAGAGTATTGTAACTTATAACATATACCTATTCCAACATTATTAAGTTAAACTGCAGGAAATTGTGATTAAAAAGATGAAACGTGATTTATGAACAAAATAATAATAGATGCAAATAGTCACAAATTAGACAATAGTTAGAACATTTCAAGAAAAGGATTGCAAAAAAGACCTCTCTCAAATAAAATAAAAGTTATGCTGAGTCTGCATTAAAAGAAATTGAGAACGAAATAAAAAAGTTAGTTATGTTATCCATTATTGCTATAAATAGCATCAAAGTTGACTTACACCTAACTATGTTGAAAACTCTTTTGTATTTCTGTTTTACGTTCATGCATATCTTTGGTTTGTTTGAACTTTGATTTTATAGCTATTAATAAATCTGTTCCAACTCATATCTTTTTCAGACTCTTCCATATCTTTTAATGGGTATACTATCAAATTTCTTTTTGTCATCAAATGCATAAAAGTAGTATAGTTATTCAAAACCACACTTATTATTTTTTACTGTGGTATTATGAGAATTGTTATGTTCATTTAATTATCTTAAAATCATGAAATCAGGTGATAAATTTTGCCTTCGTCGCTCATTTCAACGCCTACTACACCAAAATGTTCGAAATGTATTAAAAGCTTTTTTTCTGAACAAAAACATGAGAAATCATACTGTGATATAAATCGTTGAATTCGTAATGCTAAATGCTATTTAATACAGGGTGTACTTTATTTACGAGCTATATAAAAATATAAAGTTGATTTTCTTCGAAACGAAACGTCGTATTGAAAATTTATAGACGCTGTCTTGTAGAGCTAAAAAAGTGGCAATGAGAAAGTGCTCTTGGTTTTTTATACCTCCTCAAATAACTTCAGTTAAAAATGAAATTGTAAGGTTTCGGATTTTGTCGAATATCTCCGGAAGTAACGAGAATTTCTGGTTTCAGAATATTGCTGGAGAATATTATTGCACAACTTTTTTGTAATTTAACTATAAAATTTCTTTTTTTCCAATCATATAAGCCATTTTCTCTTCTTTATAGCATAGTTTTTTAAATTGTTCCCGCATTAGTTCTAAAATTTTCATTTGGAAATTCTAAGATTTGGTCAGGCGTAGTATGATCAAGTCTAATCTTTTTCAGACTGTTCCATATCTTTTCAATTAATTTGCAATCAAATTTATTTTTTCCAAATATAAGAAGCCATTTTCCTTTCTTTGTAGTGTTGTTTTGTAAATTTTGCCTGCATTTGTACTAAAATTTGGATTTGGAAATTCGATATTTGAAATTGGATATTTGATTTTATAGCTATTATTAAATCTGTACCAACTCATATATTTTTCAGACTTTTCCATACCTTTTCAATGGGTCTGCTATCAATTTTTTTTTTCCAAATATAAGAAGCCATTTTCCCTTCTTTATAGCGTAGTTTTTTTAATTTGTCCTGCATTTGTTCTAAAATTTGGATTTGGAAATTCTAAGATTTGGTCTGGGGTAGTATGATCAAGTCTGATCTTTTTGAGACCCTTCCATATCTTTTCAATGGATAGGCAATTAATTTTTTTTCCTCCAAATATAAGAAGCCATTTTCCATTCTTTGTAGCGTTGATTTTTTTAATTTTTCCTGCATTTGTTCTCAAATTTGGATTTGGAAATTCTAAGATTTGGTCTGGGGTAGTATGATCAAGTCTGATCTTTTTGAAACACTTCCATATCTTTTCAATGGATAGGCAATTAAATTATTTTTTTCCAAATATAAGAAGCCATTTTCCATTCTTTGTAGAGTTGTTTTTAAAAAAAAAATTCTGCATTTGTTCTAAAATTTGAATTTGGAAATTCTAAGATTTAGTCTGGCGTAGTATGATCAAGTCTGAATTTTCTTTTTGTGCATCGAGATTTCTTCTTATTTTGTCTCTTGTACTATTTTCCAGAATTCTTTCGCATTCTTTATACTTAACTTCGTACACAGTGATATCCTCTATACGTTTCTACATTACCGGAACTTTCCAACAGGGGTGAAACTAGAGTGGAAATATGGAGGGGGCACAAATTTTGTTGACATAAAATTAAAAAAAAAACAAATATAGACAGATACAACTATTTCATCAACTATCAACAAAAAAACACTAAGTACTTACTAAGAACTCGTGCGAGTTCTAAGTACTTATATGGGAGAGGGAGGCAACATTTTATGGGGGGGGGTCTGAAATAGCCTAGTTTCCTCACTGACTTTTCTAAAAAATCGGTAATATAATTCCTATTTTTCTGCCGTTTGGTATCATTTTATCCTCCCATGCTTTGTAACAGTTATAACAGTTATAATAACAGTTCTTGACCTTGCGTTTCATCTCAGTTTAAAAAAAGTTATTGACTTTGCGTTTCATCTCAACTTCTGAACTTCTTCTCAACGAGTTATACCTTCATATTCTATTGCTGTCCCTATTTTAATTTTAATTATTGCCTTTCTCCGTTCCTCATCTTTTATTATCCCATTCTTGCTGTCCTTCTCGCTTTTCTCATATTTTTTTAAGTTCGTTTTATGTGCTAGTATTTGGTGATCTCAAAAGCGCTTAGAAATGCATTTTCAATCTATTAATTACATCTTCGCCGTCATTACTTCATTTTTTAAAGTTTTTCTTTTTTTTGTTCTTGATTTGGTCTAAATCGTTGCTATATACTTCCGTATAATTCTCTGGCTGGGGAGAGTAAGCACATATATAATTTTGCCAAAATTTTCAGAACTTTGACTTATGTGGCTGTTTTCAGTGACAAGAATCGAGTTTTTAACAAAGTCATTTTGCACATACCTTTTATTTTTTTAAAAACGAACCCTCTTGACTAATGTTATAAAAACCATGTAGAAATACAGTACCATTTTGACTTGAGTGCCTTAGAACAAAAAAACACTGAATTTATGACTTATGTGCTTACTCGCATTGGCCAGACATTTATTAGCAGTATGAAGAAGAACTTTTGATTTCCATGACTACTTACCATTCTTTCCCCAAATTCCTTCCATGATTTTGATTTTGCTGTTTGTACTTTTTATTTGACTGTTTTCCTTTACTTCTAGTAATCAAGTTGTGCCCATTGTGTCATTTTCTATAAATATTTCTCCTATATTTTCTTCTTTTCTCCAATTTCTTGTTTTGTTTGTGTCCACCATCTGGTTTATTTCTTACTGTCTAATACCCGCGTTATACCACTCCCTTGTTATGCTGCAGCTTATAAGTCTATAAGACTCGTTTAAACTTGTTTCATATTTGCTTCACACCCATTTCTTGATTTTTGTCCTGTCCCTTGCATTATTCTTCTATCGGGTGTCTGGAAAAGACCATACGCCAATTATGTTTGGATCTTGGATTTTATTTTTTCCTGTTGGTACTGTTCAGTGGCGTGCGGGGTAATTTCAACGGGGTCGAATAAGATAACCAACAAATATTGGGAATCAAATAAAAACAGGATCGAAGAGAATCACTCTTGATCCGTTTGGGATTTGCGTTGCACATCTAAAATATGTCATAAGGATGTACGCATCTTGTTCTAGTGTAAACATTTTGGGATAGTCAAGTTTTGAATCATTCTATAAGCACGCCACTGCAAACTGTCACATTGACAGCCAAACTGCGAAAACGCCAATGTTGACTACTGTAAATGGAATATTTGGAGTGCTGCCAATATAACTTGGAAACGCGTTTTTCCAGACACCCGATATAAGTATTTTCATTGAATTTAAATGTTGGACAAATCTTTTATGAGATAATCCCTTCTTTTCTCGTTTATCTACTATTTGTCCAATTTCACTATGTGCTTCTACTATTGTTGCAATACTATTATTGTTTCAATATCTGCTCCTTTTCTGTCTCTTGTATATGTATTATTATTAATATTTTACTTATTCACCAATACATAGTCTATTATAGATATATCCTTCCTGCATATCACTTTCTTGTGAATTTGTGTATATCTTTAAAGTTGAGTTCATAAATATTATATTATTTATTATTATTATTATTTGTCGTGTCTACTCCAATAGGAGCATAGGGCGCCTTAAAGATGTTTCTAGGCATTTGTTTAGTAAGGTTGCCAGCCTGTTGCACTTTTTCTTATGTCTTCCACCGTTTTTTTCAAGTTATCTTTAGCTTCTAGTTCTATGTCATTGCATGACTTTGTTATATATTTATCTTCTTTATGAATCTGATTTTCCATGTGCTCGTTTGTTGGTCTTCTACTTTTTCTTTTCCCTCCTATGTTGCATCCTATCACTTTCCTGGTAATGTATGTGTGTTCTTTCCTTGGTGTATGTCCAATCTAGTTCCATTTGATTTTTTTTCATTGTAATTTTTGCTAGCTCCATATTTGCCTTTTGCCATAGTTCCTCTTTATTATTATTTACTATGGTGAAATCTAGCATTCCTCTTGGACTGTTGTATTTGTCTCTTCACCAAATCTGGTCATTATCTCCTCGAATTCTTTAAATATGGTTTCTAACTTGCTATAATTATTTATTCTGAACTCTCCTCCTTTACCTTCTGCAATTCTTCCCAGAATGCGTCCTGGCTTATCATCTTCATTGATATTGATATTGATATTGATATTGAATACGTCCTTGCTTATCATCTTCATTGAGTCTATATACATCTATTATAAACAAACCTGTTTGGTGTTTCTTTTCTCGTGTCGTGAAGCCTATCTCTAAGCATATACAAAAATCGCAAACATCCTGACGTGCCTTGTACAATGCGTAAAAAATCGTTTCAGTATTTCAAAGACTGAATGAACGTCTGTTTACAGTGCTCTGAAAGGACGAAGAGGCGCCTCACGCTTCACCCTGACACGATTTGATAGAATCAACTTGCAGCACGCTCGTGACCCTGTTAATCCCTTCAGCTTGACCCGCTCAAAATTCACGGCGGAAATCGATTTGGGGTGTGATTCGGTTTTTCTGGGGGTGCACCGGGGCGCTCTCTGCCCTGCGTATTATCCTCGCGGTGCTGGATAAATGTTGTTGCAGGACTGCCAGGAGGAAGTTAATTATCCCAGTCGGGAGGTAATATTTAGTTTTCATTGTGGAGCGGACTGCTTTGAGCTTTTGTTCCCGGCCTGTATGTTTCATATTTCCGCGTGGCCTCTTCGGCTGGGGATAAATTATGTGTGTTCGAGTTACATTCTCGTGTTTTGAATATTTTATCATGGAATTATGGCGCTGTTTTGACTTCGCAAGGAGTTTAAAATTAACGCCTTGTTTGAATTCACTCTAATTATGCAAAAACCATACAACTTCTATTTGCAATAATAACACACAGGCTTATTTATAACTGCAGCCGAACAATGTTATATGGTAGATATAATTAATAATATAAGCAGAACTCGCGAGATAACTTTTTTCCGCACGATCTTCCTTAGCGAGATATTCGAGCGAGGGCGGACAGGCAAATCCCGAAGGGCCGGTCAAAAAGTAAAAACATATTATTATAAAGTAATAAAATATTAATAAACGTTATTTCGGTTTCAAACGTTATATTATTAAATTTAGTTTACTTTTCCGCTGGGACTTTCAGACATTCTTGGAATTTCTAGAGGTATTATGGGCTATAGCTATATAAATTCTCCATTGCAAATTAATGTTTGAAGTATCAGAATAAAAATCAAATTTCTTCCAAAGTTACGAAAAAAGGAACAAATGAAGCAAAGAAATGTAAAAATGTTGCTGAAATAATTAATAAAGCCACGGATTTAAAGGTAGGGGAGAGTAGGGTAAAACCGGGTAACTAATACATAATTGGTTATGCGAATGTGTTTGTGAGCGAGAAATGTTCTTCAAATGAGTTAAGTTGAGACACTATTACATTGTCGATATCTTATATAAACAGTATTTATTGGTCTATCGACCCCATGGGGTCTTTCCGCCTTTTATGATATATTATTTATCAACAAACGTCGTAAGTTATAATTTGCAATTATTTCCAAATATCCGGTTTTACCCATCTGGTTAGGTAAAACCGGAAGGTAACTAATAAAATGGCACATATAAGAATAAATGGAATTTTATTTCAAAATGTTAACAAATTATTCGGAATAATATTTAATTACTAATAAAAAAAACTTAAACATTTATTTTATGCAATCATCGGAAAGTTAGTGGTCATCATCATACTCTATGTGAGCGCAGACTTCACCAGACCTAGAGTTTAAGTATAGTTCATCACAATACAAGAATGATGCATTTTCAGCTTGGTTGTGCTTGTTCTTGCAATTGCCAATGTACATTTTCACTATGCTGATAGTAGTTTCGCTAGTATTTTCCAGAAAGCACCACCTCCGCAAGCAATATCAATGATACCCGATAACCTATATTGATATTAATATTGATATTGATTGATATCAATGATAACCGAAAAATGTAGAAGATTCATTAGTAGGATTTAATAGATAATTTTGGTCACTACAAGGCAACATTTCTGGAATACCGAAGACAAATTATTGATCGAATTTGAATTGGATGAAATAGCCGAATGAAACTGTTAAAGTTGTTGGTCATTCTGGATGAGTATATGATAATCGGAGTATTTTAAAAAAATCACAATATTGCAGACTAAAACTATTAAACAATTTATTCTGGATTAAATGTAGGGGTATTTTCCTATAATTAAATAAGTTAATTTTGGAAATAGGATTTTATAATTAAATTTGCAATGCACCTAATCGTAAGATTAATAAACATTTTTAGTCTGACCTAAATGCTACATTACTATACTGTTGCAGATTTTCCCTATGGTCCATTCTGATTTCCGACTATTCCACTTCTCTATTGTGGCTGCACTGCACTATCACACAAGCTCATGGGGTTTAGTCTTCTTTAGCCGACGTCTTATGAGTTGGAGCCTCTAGTGAAAGTTGAATAATAAATCTTGTCACTATTATAGCAATATGTTTGGAATAATGACGAGTATTTATTGATCCGAATTTAATTGGATAAAATGGTAGAATAACTAAAAAACTATTTAATATTTTGGACATTCAGAATGAATTGTCATTCAGAATAAATACAAATACACAAATCATACACAAATATTGTATTGTAGGAATATTTTCATACAATTAAATAACGATGAAGGAAATAGCAAGAGACAAGAAACGGTGGAACCAAATGATAAGAGAAAATACACGAAGAAAATATAGATGAATACGGCACTTCGACACCCGAAATGTTAACAGAAGAAATATAATAATAATAATAATAATAATAAATAATGATTTGTTAAATTTTTAAAATATAGTAAAATTTCAAGAATATTTTGAATATTTTAGGTATAATTGGGTATAACATTAGTAGCTATAAGAGTATTAGCAACAAAATTCGCCTCAATATAATTATTGCAGTATTTTATTCACCCTGTTTCAATTCTTCTGTGCGATGACCCTAACCAGGCAAGTATCTTTTGTAAGAGAATTCACAAACGGAAATGTGCACCCTTATATATTCTGATATGGCTAACTGGATATAATTTAGCCTGTGTATTTATTTTCCTTTATCCAGGACGCCGTCAAACCTTAAAAGTAAAACAGAAATAGTATAATAGTAAAAATTCTGGACGAATTATAGGAGTATTTTCAAAAAATTACAAAATTGCAGAATAAAATTATTAAAAATTTTCTTCTGGATTAATTGTAGGGGTATTTTCATACAAACAACGTTAATTTTGGAAATAGTTTAGCTGAAGTACAATAAAAAATGTTGTTTATAATTATACCAATATTTCTGGAATAAAGAGTATAAAATAGCAGAACAAAACCATTTAATATATTGGACATTCTGAATAAATTGTAGAAATATTTGTTATTTACTTAAATAACGATTTGTTAATTTTTTATAAAATTGTCGAATTTGAAGAATATTTTGGGTACCATTGAGTATGACATTAGTAGCTATGAGAGTACTAGCACACATTTCGTCACAATATAATTATTGAAATATTTTATCTTCCTTGTTTCACATCTTCTGTGCGGTGATTCTAACCGAAGTAAACCGAAAGAAGTATTTTTTCTTATAGAATTCACAAACGAAAATGACAGCGTAATATTTCCTAATATGGAAAACTGGTGATTATTTAGACTGTGTATTTTTTTCTTTATCCAGGATGCCGCCAAACGTTACAATTTGCAACAAACTGCAGATAATAATTATAAGATGACAGAAGTAGTAAAATAAATGTGTATTATTAACTAAATGATGTTATTATATGTCGGAACTTACTAAAATTTTATGTACATTTTACTAATTTCTGTATGTATTACACATCAGTTAAAAATTTGCAAATTTAAGAAAAATCTGCTAGAACCATATTTTTTTTGTGAATTACAATAGAAATAATTAAAAAATCTAATATAAAAACATAAATATTTGATTGAATTACAATAGAAATAATTAAAAAATCAAATATAAAAACATAAATATTTGATTGAATATGTATTAGAAAACATTACAATAATAAATTTACTAATCTTACTGATTTTTGTATATATTACACAGCACATAAAAAAATCAATGCAAGTTTAAAAAAATCTATTAGAACCCATATTTTTTGTGAACAATAAAAATAAAAATAAAAACATAAAAATTTAATTCAATTAATATTCAACAAATCTACTAGTCTAACTAATTTCTGTGTGTATTACACAATTGGTAAACGAAAATATCAAAGCACATAAAATGCAAGAAAATTCCATTAGAACCATATTTTTTTGTGAATTGCAATAGACTCAAATAAAAAATCAAATATTAAAAACATAATTGTTTGCTTCCATTAAAATTTAGAAAAAATGTAATAATAAGACTAAAAACTCGAAAAAATTGAAAGAAATAGAGATGCCAGAACGTCTCCATAGAGCATGATAAAGCCATAGAGCACAAAAGCTTGATTTAATTATCAATAGTGTAGAGGCCAAACAAACGGGTACTTGTTCTTCTTAGTGGAATAAAGAAAGAAAAGAAGATAAAATATAGGTTCAGAGTTATACACCACTACACTGTATATGTACTATACAGTAAATGATGTGTACACCACTACAGTGTAAATTCTCAAAGTCCTAGACAAACAAGAAAAGTGCCCTGATAACATTTTTTTAAAATTACAATTCCAAATAAAATCATGGATCTAGAAAAGATACACAAAAACCTGCAGATAATCTTACAGATATATTACATAATCTTACAAAAATACCTATCTTACAGAAATTAAATAATAGTTCATAGAAAGTGTATTAAAATAAGTTCAAAGAAAGGTACTAGATAAACATGAAAAATAAAACGTTCCATAAAATATCAGGTAAGAACAAAGTAATGAGAAAATTGCAAATAATAAACAGTGATCCAGAAAAGTTACCAAAAAAAAGATTATCCTACCGAAATCAAATATTGGTTTATAAAAAGTATATTACAACTGTAGAGATATATTTTTCGAATGGAGACTGCACATTTCTCAGAGTTATTCTAGGATCAGAGTTGTACACCACTATAATGTGTATGTACTGCACAGTAAATGATGTGTACACTACTGCAGTGTAAACACTTAAAGTCCTAGATAAACAAGAACATTGCCCTGATAAAAAAAATTTAAACACAATTCCAAACAAAATCGTGAGAAAATTTTATGGATCTAGAAAAGATACACAAAAAACTGCAGAAAATCTTACAGATATATTACAGAATCTTAAAAAAAAACAATTTTACAGAAATTACACAATGGCTTAATTATATTATTAATTTAATTTTATATTACAACTGCAGAGATATATTTTTTCTACAAGAGTTTGGGAAACTTTAACATTTGCATACTAATTTGAGTGGAAAAGAGAAAAGTGGAATATTTCATAACAAGTGCGGAAATAATATCTCAACATTAAAAACATAAAAATATTTTCAGATTCTCATAGAAAATGAAGCTCTATGAAAATTATACTTCCGAAAGCTGACAATGAAAATTTTCAGAGTCAATAAACATTTGCTCGTATTTCTATCAAGTTTTGCTAAATTATAATTACTATTGTATTAAAGTTTTATTGGTTATAGTTAGCCTATAGTGTTCTCTTTAAAATGGAATATCTAGTGCCTTATAATACCTGATAGTAAACATATGAGACATGTGGAAAAGGCGCGAAGCAGGTAAACATTTGTAGTAGCCTATAAAAGGTTACTAAAACCCTTGGCTCAGCGTCAGTTTTTAGTGGTGCGTCGATTTTTTTAAGTGTGTGTATACATTATTGTTCTAAAGATTGAGATTGTAATATGTAAATATTTTGCCAATATTAGATTAGTTTTCAATGTTTTTCTAGTGGACACAGTGTGAATCAGCGTATTATTTTAAAAGCTAAAAACATAAACATTTTTTTATATTTATTGCTTTTAAAAAATCCATTATCTGTAATTGTGGGGCTAATATGGCCAATAGAAGATCCTTTTCTAAGAATTACCTATTTGAATTATCGAAGGTGGTCTATCTAGTTTCGAGGTTCTTAGCGAAGACGACAGTATCAGTAGCAACTAAAAATAATGGTTTTTATTTATTCTACACTGAATAGAAATAGTTTACTTTAATAAAAAATCTCTTATTCATATTTTTTATTTTCTCTCTAAATGCCTTGACTTACAATGTCCACTACAGTGGGCATATTTTTTCTCGACTAGTATAATGGATATGCAATTTTTTTTCATGACAAGTTTATAAAAAAATCAAAGATTCTGAATACTAACATTTTTAGACTTAAAAATTAAAATTGGGCTGAATGTGTTCACGCACGTCTAAATTTATCCGTGTGCAAGTGTAGATTAATTTATTAAAGAAAAATAAAAATTTCTTTTCTTATGCTTGTTGGCGTATAATATTGCACCTGTGCAGTAATGAGGATTTTATTCGTCGGCAATGATGCTATCTGTATGCGCCAGCGGACCGAATTAATGCGGCTCGCTCAAAACATCCCACCGCTGTGATATTTCACCGTTATCACCTATAATTCATATTTATTTACTGTGCACGGCTCTGGCTGGCCGCTCTTCATAATTAACGAATTGGCCCTTCGCCAGATTTTCAAATATTTATTTTCCACGCAAAAATGGCCGAACCCGCCGACCGAAGCGTTCGGTGAATATATTCATCCCCAGGGGGCCATAGAAAGTGGGTTCGGCGCCGACGTGGGAGTCGAACTGCCTAATTATTAATTTAGAAAGGACAAATAAAGAGCCGATAGTTAAAAACGTAAATATTTTTAGCTCGATGACAATATTTTGAATATGGAAGATATTTACTTAAAAAATCTTTACTCTAAAAAACAGTCATGAGCAATATTTCAAGTTATTTATTTCAACATTAAAACATTAAAATTTCTACATTAAAATGTGACAGTAGCTTATTATGTATTATAGATTATCAGTAAAAACGCTTTTTAATTATTAAAGAGCAATAAGTTACTTTCGCTATTTATAAATTACCAATTTATGAAAAATTATACATATTGCTCATTAGAAACATTAAAACTTCAACAATAAAATGTGACAGTAGCTTATTATGTATTATAGATTATCAGTAAAAACGCCTTATAATATTAAAGAGCAATAAGTTACTTTCGCTATTTATAACTTACCTATTTATGAAATATTGTACATTTTGTTCATTAGAAAATATAATTGAAGTTCTTAATAAAGACCGAAATTCAAAGTTTCCGTTTTTAAAGTTTTAGCCTAAAATAATGTTGAATTTACAATAAAAAACCATTATCAAGAAATAAAATATATATACCATGAAAATTCCTATTACACAAGTTTAAAAAAATGTACATATTTATGTTAATAGTTGTTTAATTAATGTTATAGGTTAAACTGTTTAACCACAGGTGTTGGTATAACATAATCGACTTAAACATTATGCACAAACGTGCTTGCGCGTAAGGGCATAAGGGCATTGCAACCCATTTTCCACTAGAAGTGTAATGTACATATATCTACCCTCAAATGTGTATTTACTTACATTAACGATTAGGATTGTGCAACAGGTTCTGTTTGATTTTCATGTACATTGCAATAGTAATTGCAGTCCCAGTACAAATGGATGCATTTAGTGGTATTATCCAATTACAACTTTGAAATCAATGAGTACAATCATACTACACGTTAAAATTGCGTTTAGTACTTTTATGTTTAACCTCTGCAGGTACACATTGTTTTAAACTTCAATTATTGTTTAGTGATTTAAATAATTTTACTTTCCAAAATATGAAGATGTTAATTTTTTTTAAGGTTTCAATTTCAACATTTCAGGTTCAATAAAAACGAGTCCACTACGATTGGGAATAAATTCAAAATTCAAAAAAGTTATGATTTTTTTTAATCAAAAATTTATCAGCTATGTCTCACATTATGCAGAAAACATCGCACAAAACATATAAAATAAAAATAATTAAAATAAAATCGTACAAACAATTTGCTAACAAATTAATAATCATGTAACTCATGAACATTATTTGAACTCATTAATTTCAAATTTTTTAATTTCAACATTTCAGATTCAATAAAAACTAGTCCACTACGATTAGAAATAAATTGAAAATTCAAAAAAGTTATATGATTTTTATTAACCAAAAATATATCAGCTATGTCTCAAATTATGCAGAAAACATCGCATAAAACATATAAAATAAAATCGTACAAATAATTTGCTAACAAATCAATAGTCAAGTAACACATGAACATTAGTGGAACACATTAATTTCCAGTTTCATCAAAATTTGTGGGAATGCAGCTTTTTAAATGTCGTTTGAACTTTTTTGAAGTATGTAGTTATCTAGTTATAAGTTTAATTTGTGGGCGATTTTTTTTGTTACTTTAACCAGTGGTCCCTACTCGATCACCAATTTTGTGTTGATCACAGTTTAATTTTTTATATCCCATCAGCTTCGATAAATAAGGATGTGGGAATAATTATATTTGAAAGGAACTTCAGCGACGTTTTAGCGATAGATATCAAATCTGAGGCACTGCAGTCTTTCCTGTAGAGGTCATTTCAATACCTTAGCGTCTAACGCGAAGATATTCACAAGTTTTCACAAGTTTCACATGTTCGGAGTGCTCATCTAGATTAGTTATGAAGCTGAAATTCAACACATTTAATGAAAGTTTGCTGATGATGACACGAAAAAAATAGAATCAGAAAATAATACGCACAATTTAATCTCAAATGGTCTAAAAATCACATTGCGCGATGTTTTGGTCATTTGCTATGTATCTCAAAAATCGAAACCTGTTGGTAAGAGGTTATTTTACTGGTAGACTAGCCAACTATGTGACATTGCATTGGTGTAATATCAGAGCAATGGCTAAAATTCTTGTGGAGCTCACTAACATGGTTTTTAATGTTTAAATGGCAAATTTTACCTATTTTCAAAGTCATGTATCCAAAAAAGCACTCCCGATTTCTATTTATTTCAGTATCACTGGAAACAGTATAATTTTTCTGCCAAAACAAATTTTATACGCACAATTTAATCTCAAAATGGTCTAAAAATAACATTGCGCGATGTTTGGGTATTTTGCAGTGTGTAACTCAAAAATCGAAAACTGTTGGTAAGAGGTTATTTTACTAATAGACTAGCTTACTATATGATATTCCGTTGATGTAATATCAGAACAATGGCTAAAATTCATGTGGAGCACACTAACATGGTTTTTAATGTTTAAATGGCAAATTTTACCTATTTTCAAAGTCATGTATCCAAAAAAGCACCCCCGATTTATATTTATTTCAGTATCACTGGAAACAGTATCACTGGAAATAGTACCACTGGAAACAGTATAATTTTTCTACCAAAACAATTTTTTTACCAATTTTGATGTTTATGGTTAACCTATCTAAAACTTCAGTTTGAGCTTAACTTTAGTGCAAGAACATTATATTTGAACACGGTACTCTTCATTCTGTGCAATGAACACTAATTTTATTAACGAAACCCACGTGTTGGTCCATAGTGGCTCCAGTACTATCAATTTTCATAAGAATTGCTACTAGTTATAATCCTGTTATGAATTGTAAGCCTATCAAAATCTATCAAGAATTGGTCCATCGCCTAGAGGTTAAGCCAGCTAGTTGTGTAAGGCCTACAACAGGGATCTCTTTCTGCAGGTTCCGAATCAACAATATGAATTAAAGACCATAAAAACCCTCTTGGGTTTTTGAGCAAAAATAAATGCAAAGAATAGAATTGAAACAAAAGACATAAAATAGTGGGCACTATTTTTGAAGCAAACAAGCGTCAATTGAAATTTTCTATTTATGTAACAAGAAAATCCATGCAAATCTTGACTTGATCATCCAATACCAAATTTTTAAATACAAATTTCCACAGCTGTTCAATGTTGAGCTTCTGCTGTGTTTGGTTTGGTTTACGATCATAAACCAAATTATTCAAATTAATCAAATTGGATAGTATCAAATTTACAACTACAGATCGAATTTGTCATATTTTCTTTTGCAAATATCGAAACCTGATATTTTGTTTACTGTGAGTGTCAAAATCTATTGTTCAAAAATGAAATAATCAAACTCGGTCAGTCGAATCTACAACTATCAAAATCAGTCCAGTTTTTACCTTCAGCTATAATTTACAAT
Organism: Othius punctulatus; assembly: GCA_951805005.1. NCBI lineage: Eukaryota > Metazoa > Arthropoda > Insecta > Coleoptera > Staphylinidae > Othius > Othius punctulatus. The sequence continues at coordinate 33,144,837 of OX638139.1, read as the reverse complement.
AGCATCTAACAAATTTTCCCACTGAAGTCGTTAAATATGTTCAATTTTCAATTGCTATTGTCCAGTTTTGTCAATTTATTTACACAACTATTTAGGTACTAAGCAACATATATAAAAAAATTAGGTAAAACTTTTAATTACTTTTACCAAATTTGCAAGTGCAATTTTCCAAATCTGTCATTTTGTCTGAATCTGACATAACCTTATGAAAATCAAATCAGTCAAATCGTAAGCTCTATATTTTCAACTGCCACTGACAAAATATGCCAAATAAATTTAGTTCAAATTAGTAACAATCCGGATTTGTCAAATGTTTACCTCTAATATTGTAAATTCATAATTTTTCGTTGTTGTTGTTCGATGGATATGCTCAACATACATAATTTCTTTAGGTTTTTATTTACAAGTTTAGATATTCTAAAATGCAAATACATTGCGACTGTAAAATTTTTAAATTTGTCTAAAATATGACGAAAATCATCATTTTATTCCAGACATGATACAATGCGTATGGCACCTTTGTATAAAATGAAAACAAAAATTGCTTTTTGAATAGAAGAATACCTTCAGGTTATTGAATATGACTTAAAATTAAACATATCTTAAAATAGAGAGACCCTCTCTAAATCCCTAAAACACTTTAGTTGCTCTCATGTTAAAATTTCTCATGCCTTAACATGAACCATGGGCCGAACGAAGGGTTCTATTAATAAAATATTCCTTGCACATAATGAGAGATGAGCATCATAAGAGGAGCACCATAAAAAGTCCTAAAATGTGAGAAGATGAATTATTAAAAAATAAAAAAATGCTAACCTAACTTAACCTAACCTAACCTAACCTAATCTAACGTATCCTAAAAGATCTCAAAATGTAAAAAGTTGGATCTAGTACCTACAAAAAGTATGCTATTTTCCAGCTATACTAAAATAAATAGAATTACAGGGTTTTTAGATATTTGCCTTTAAAAATAGGTAACATTTGCCTTTTTTGCATTTAACACTATCTTAGTGGGAAAATATCATCATCATAAGCATGTGAGTTATTGCTCTGATATTACAGCAATACAATAGCCTATAATTGGTTAGTCTATTTGTAAAAAAATCACATAGCAACAGGTTTCATTTTTCAGTTACATGCTGCCAAAGTAAATCTTATATCTTAAATATCAGCAGTGGAATATTAAGGCCAATTTTAGATGTAATTTTTTTTTGTATATATGAGCAAAAGTTCATTTAAGCCTTAAATGAATTTTTGCTGATTTAAGGGGTTGATGATGTACGTGTGTCATCATGACGTGTGTGGGTAATGATGTACGTGTGTATGATCTAGATGAGAAGTTGGTACATGTGAAAGAAAAATCCTCACCCATACCATATAGGGTTGGTGTGACCTCCAAGGGAAAGGCTGCAGTGCCTCTGATATTTGGTATCTGGAGTTAAAGCATCACAGAAGTTTTTTCCAATCATACATATACATCCATATTAATTTAATTCAAAATTGAACATAGATATGGAATGACTAATTTGCAGTACGAAATCATACCACTTCTTACTCTCTCACATAGTCGGATAAGTCTATCTCAGGTTAAAATAATGATGATCTGCACAGATGACCTAAAGAATCGTCAATATCTGCATTGTGATAATCGTGATCGTAAAATAATTTAAGAAACAGTTTTTATCTTCTTTGAAATGGTCACCCGCAACCATAGTTAAACAGCTCATAATTCCTACCTGTAGACAATTTGTTTTTGTTGGTATAAATTAGCAGAATTAGCAGAGGGCATGCACAAAATTTAGTTCATATTATAGCAGTTAAATAGATTATTAATACAGGAACTTTCTTTATAGATATTTAAATCACGGCGGAAGATTACGATACGATCAATACATGAATTGCAGCCAGATCAAGTATAAGGAAGATTAAATGAGGATTTTTATACACGATCATGACAAGCATTCTGAAGCTTTTATGAACACGTCGATAACTGGCTGCCAGCTGGCTTATGTAGGCAAGACCGCGACTTGCATTTTCAAGATTTTATAATGTGTGCATGGATAAACTCATCGTTATGTCGAGAAATATCCATCAATCATAATTTGGGTAAACGATATTGCTCTTAACTACAAATTTTTGTTTATTTTACACAAAAAACTTTAAAGTTTACAGTTGAACTTGTGCAACTAAATCTGTGATAATTTATAAACAAGTACAATAGTGGCGTGTGGCTCGTTTGTTTTGGGGCTTGAGTAAAATAAGATATTATCATCGGTTCTAACAAATAAGTAGGATAAGTCGCACCCAAGTTAATCTGGTACCTACTATGGCTATGAATGTAATAATTTCATGTTTAACTTTAACTAAATAGTTGTAATTGCGTACCATATCGTCGGCTTGGTGTTATAAGGTTGCATGTAACATTTTTTCAATTATTAGGTGTACAACTTTACAGGACCATATGTTTTCAAAGCAGGACCTTTGAGCTTGTCGGAAGGTTAAAATCAGAATATTAAGTACCTGTGATATAAAAAAATCTAATTACAGTGCATAATACATCATTTTCTGTAATAACAAACATATTTCAAGTCCTTATTCCCAAATTTACAAATTTTCACATACAACCTTGTAACATTAAGCCGACGATATAACAAATTAATCAGGGTCAGATACATGGACGACCATAATAATGTACAAGGACAAGCTGATAAAAAAGGTACCTACCTATGAAGGAGGCCATGAAAAACTAAAATTATTTTGTTATTATATTCCTATCCTTAACTATCAGAAAACTGTCACCCAATTATCATTATTTAGTTCTGGTTGTAAATTTCTACAGAAATGTTCTAATACTGACGTGTCAAAGTTTTATTATAATAGAAAAAATTGAGCACCATGCCGTCATCAAGTTCCTAACAAGAAAAGGAAATAGTCCGATGGAAATTAATAATCATCTATCAGCTGTTTATGGCGATTCTTCTCCATCCTACAAAACAGTTAAATTCTGGTCGAAAACAATTTAAGAAGGGTCGGGAGTCCATTGAAGATGATCCTCGTAGTGGTCGTCCAAATTCAGCTATCACCCAAAAAACTATCCGAAGAGTGGAAGAATTATTCTTGAAGATCGAAGTAAAAATTGATATACTAGCTGAAAATATGAAGATCCGCAGTGAACGTGTTTGGACCATCATTCATGACTATTTAGGCATGTCAAAGATGAGTGCAAGATGGGTCTTAAAAATGCTGACCCCGTTTGATAAGCAGCGTCGACTTGAATCTTCTCAACAAATTTTTGAAGCTTTGTGAAGGAAGAAGGAATTATACGAAGAATTGTTACTGGTGATGAAACATGAATTCATCACTGTGATCCTGAAAGCAAACAGGAATCCAGGTGTTGGAAACATTACACTCAAAGAAGTTTAAAGTTTCTCCTCCCCCAAAGAAGTTTAAAGTCCAGCATTCTGCAGGCAAGGTTATGGCCACGGTCATTTGGGAATATTGTTGATTGATTACCTGCTACAAAAAACCACCATGAAAGGAATCTATTATCCCGAAATTTTAGGCAAATTGGAAAAAGCAATAACAGAAAACAGCAAAAAAAATATATTGAATTTTGCTTTTTCATGACAATGCTCCGGTACACAAAGCTGGCATTATCCAGGATGCTCTGAAAGATTTGAAGTTTTAAGAATTAAATCAACCTCCCAATAGCCCCGACTTAGCGCCTTGTGACTATTTTCTGTTCAGCAAATTAAAAAAAAATTAATGGGACAAATATTTGCCAACGACTAAGAGCCAATTTGGGAAGTTAAAGATTTTTTTGCAGAGCCAGAGAAACAAAAATTTGACAGTTTATTTGCATTAATTTCAAGATATAAAAAATGTGTTGAATTAGTAGGAGATTACATTGAAAAATGATGATTTTTTTAAATTTCAACTCCTTCATAGTTAGGTACCTTTTTTATCAGCTTGCCCCCATATAATGAACTAGGTAGCTTGATACTTAGCTATTATTCTTAGTTATGCTTAGCTATTAGCACTTAGATATTATATACAGAGGTGATAAGTCGAGTCAATGAGAAACAAATACAAAAACAAATGTAGATACCATACAAATATGAATATCAATATGATTCCTAATTATTCCTCAGGGATGTGAATATACAATGGACATGAGAGACAAAAAGGGTAATGTTTTAATCAGTAAGGTCAGTAACGATTATTTTAAAAATAAACAAATCTGTATATGTGATTTATAGATCTGTAGAGGATCGCCAATGTGGTTCTAAGAAAAAATATATTATTTTAATAATATCAATGAAATATTTATCCATATAAATAATAGTTTCGCTGATTTAAATTATTGTAACATGTACGGGATTGATGATATACGTGTGTGCAACATAAATGGTAATTCGAAATAATATGGGATTATTTAATTTTATTAATTTTCAGAAACCAGAGTTTGTTTACTTCAAGTAAACACTTACACTTTGGATAAAATTAAGTGTGCAAGTATTGTACAAAATTATCAATATGCACTCTATACCGAGTCAATTGTAAAGTAGAATCTATCAGTTGGGGATACAGTTTTCGGGAATTTTAAAAATAGTACTTGTAGCAGTGTAGGTAAAGCACAATTTTACCAAAAACAAGTTATTTGTAACAACTCAAAAATGTGTTACTGTCCATTTAAATATTCAGGCAAATAGTGTGAGAGTAAGTAAAAACAAATAAAATTTTATAATATTGTAAAGTAGTAAGATAATCATTAGGTGAAAAATAAAATTCACTATCGATTTAGTCGCCAAAACATTTATAAAAAATGTAATGGTTGAAATATTTAATCCAAACTTGTTTATGTGGTAATTGATTTTAATATATCGACAGAAAAGAATTAACTCCTTAAGAGACTTGCTCACCAAATGCTGAAGCATTCCTAAGTTAACATTCAGATCATAAAATTCAATAATTTTGAATCGGTACAATTTTCTAATATAGTCTAACACAGTTCTCAATTTTCAATATTTTACTTGGACCAGTTAAAATATCATTGAAGACCCCCTTAGCAGAATCTATTGATGTTCAGTTCGATGGCTTGCAATATTATGAACGGTCACGATGGTGTATTCAACAAAGTGTAACGATTCAAGAAAATTCGCTTATAAATGTAGTCTATGATATATTTAGACCCTATATTGAAGTTGAGTGGACAAATAGTACTGCAGTATTAATACAAGGAACAAGCACGTATTGAATTATAGATTTAAGTCCGGTCACATAATCCTACATTAGGAATATGTATGATAAAATTCATATTAGTGAAGATATAAAAGTGGAAACGTACAGATGTATAGGTAAATTTGACAAATCATTCACTGAGTCATAAAAATATTGATGTATAACTTCCAGGATTAAATAAAACTGATATAAATATCAATATCAACACTACATCGTCAACTATTATCCTTACGACAGACTCAAACGATGATGATATAATATGTTCATTTGGACTATACCAAATTATTAAATTGGACGAAAATTATTACAAAGGGAGCAAACACAATATAACTGCTTTAGAACCATATACCAATTATAAAGTCGAAGTGGTGTTAATAAATAAATCTCTGTTGCAAACTGTACTTTAGAGTTATCTATTCAAACAAAGTCGGGTTGTAAGTATCTGTCTTATCTATTATTATAAAGCTTTGATTAAATAACATTAAGGCAAATCGGCCTGAATAACTGAATGCTTGCGAGCTTGCTTACTAATGCAAATATACTGGGTTCGAATCCCGGGTTCATCTGTTCGAAAGAGTACAGATTTTCTAATATTATTACCAGTCGCATTGTAGTGACTGAGTCGCATAAACACTCACACTAATAAAATCTAACAATAGAAAACTATTTATACATATATTAGGTTCGTTTGAGCTTGTGAAAGGTGAAATATAATTAAAACACGAATTAACCCTTTTTCACAAACACATTTATTAATTTTAAATGTACATTTTCGTCGCGATGCGACCATCTTCAGTAAATATCAAATACGTACTGTAAATATTTGATATTTACTGAAGATGGTCGCATCGCGACGGAAATGTACATTTAAAATTAATAAATGTTTTTGTGAAAAAGGGTTAATTCGTGTTTTAATTATATTTATACATATATTTGAACAGGTGATTTCTTAAACTTGTATTGTACAATATTGGGATTCAAACTTAATTTTCGTTCAGTCATTTTACTACATATTGGACCATTATCTGCTTATCACTTCCAATTATTAATCGTAATAAATTGAATATGTCATAATACCATATTCTTCATATATTCATATAATAATAATATTATATTCACCATTATCTGCTGATCGTTTCAATTATTAATCTTAATAAATTCAATAATGTCATGATACCATATTCTTCGTATATTGATTATTATAATTAATAATATTATATTGATTAGAGTTACGAAAACTTCTACGAATATCAAGTAATTGCTAGGCTCCAATACGTCCTGATATTTATGTTGTTCAGAAATTCGTTGTTCACTCGTCGATATTTGAGCGGTTGCTAGTATTATTGTTAAACAAGTAACGATAATCACCAGCGCAGATATTTATAGGTTTTCGAGTCTCTACATTAAGCAATACCAGGGTTATATAAGAGACAGCCACGTATATACCATATCTAGAAGTTAATATTTTCATAATTTATTCAAACGCCCATTAATTTAATTTAACGAATTAATTCTTTCTACCTGCTCAAATTAAGTGTTATAAAATTTTAGTACCCGGAAAAGTTATATACAGAAGTATAACCATGAGCACATATATTGTAAAAGGGACATTTGATGAGCCATCTAATCCAAATGGTATTATCACAAATTACAAGATATCATACCAAGTTAATACTACAAGAAGATAATAAAACCTATAAAATTGTATCTGTTGAATCTGTGAATGTGAATCTGTATCTTGCTTGTAGTGAAAATGGTGTATTTGAAACGATTACAATTAATTCTAACGAAAATTTATTTTCTCTGGAAAATCTAGCTCCTTTTTCCATATATAATATCTCAGTTCAGGCAGTAAATGATGTTGGTCCAGGAGAATCAAACCATATTACAGTTGAAACAACATTGAATATGAACCTACATTGAATATGTTTTAATTTTGATATATCTTTTTTTTGAGAGATTCCTCCTGTTTTCAGAATCCCTCGAAAGAATGAATATGGTGACAAGAGATTAGCATATAATAATAAATACATTGGCACAAGGCTTTGGAAATCATTTAGAACACGCCCAATGACTATGTAATACTGTTTTAATGAACGTTTATAAAATTGTACAATTTTACTCATATTTTATCCGTATCTGTGAGAGCTAATTACTGATCGAAATTTGAGAATGGTTAATATAATCAAAATATTAAAGTAAAAACCGTACATGTGGCTGAGATCTAAATTTTCAAGGAGATTACTGTCTTATATTACATTTAATAGTTCGTAGAGGAAGAGTTAGGTGTTTAATAATTATGCAGATATATCATTCCACAAATAATAGCAGGAGATTATCATATACCGAGGGCATTTAATGTTTCAGATTTAATGCTTATTCTTCGTGAGAGTAAGATATGCGTGTAAGTGTCATTTATAATAAGTGGCGCACTTAAACGGATACCATAAATTCCCGTTTCATTATTCCGCTGAAAGCCGGGCGCCTGCACCGCAATTTCCACCCCACACCCCCGAAAATTTATTTTTCGCAGCGCAGGCATTAATACCACGGCCATAATATCGCCCTTCAGCGGCTGCGAACAAGGGCTGCATTAATTACCCTTAATCATGAAGAATGTGCGTGCGTTAATGAAGCGCCGGGGGGTGGGCGCTCGTCAGTGCCATCGCCGCCCCCACGCGGCCGATGCGTGCTTTACGGCCCCATTAAATCCACGAGGGCCTGCGCGAGTCAATCGCACAAAAGCCCCATTCACGCGCGCCCCCGCCCCGCGATTTTTCCGCTTTCGGCCCGAGCGCGGGGGCGCAATTAAAACATTAAACGCGGGGGTGGGCAGAAACTGCGACGCACCTGCACGTTAATTTTCGATTACCGCGCGGCGGCGCTCCGGGGAATTAAGAAAAATACCCCGAGGAACAGGGACCGCCGTAATTGCGAGCCGTCCCCGGGTACTGCGGGCGAGGGCGTAATTAATTTCGAGATAATTAAATCAACTCGATGAGCACCTCTCGGCCGTGGCCGGGGATCCGGAAAACCGGAAAAACAGCGGGAAACCGGCGCGAGTGTCAAGGGCGCGATCTCTCCCAAAGTTTGAGATGGGGTGGGCGGGCTCGTCGGCCTGAAAAATCGCAACGAATTCCGCGGAAAATTTTGTTTTAATTAAAAATCCTCAGCAGGAATGAATATGCATCGGTACGTAAATTTAGGGTCACTCGGAGTAATGGTCCACGAGGGAAAGAGAAATTCAATAAAAAAGAAAAATAATTCCAACAGATTATAATAATATTTTTTTGATAGCTCTTAAAATGCTTCATTAATAATTGGATGGACATTAATGAATACATATAATAATAAAAATTGTATTAATATTATTATCGTACATCAAACGCACTCAATTATCATATTTTTAATTAACAAAAATAAAATTTGTCTAATTTTGTAATTAAAACTTTTTAAATATTGTTTAAATCTTTAAAATTTATAAAAATTTGAACACGAAAGCATTAATACAATTATTTATTTAAATTTAAAGCATTTTCTTCGTATGCATGCAAATAGCAGTTAAAAATTCAATTAAATAGCAGGTCTTTTAGAAATTTTTAATTTTATTTGTATGCAATTCACCGTTTGAAATTTATGGAGGTGCAAATTAGTGACCCAGCAAGTATGCATAAGTAAATGGTGCATTCAAATTAATAAACCCTGATTTTCAATGATGTGGTACTAGTAAAAGTTTAATAATTAATTAAAACATTAAAATACGTTTTTACAAAAACATTGCCCATGGCGAAAATCGACTCATAATTCAGACTCACATAAGATTTACTCACATAGTCAATGAGAGTATTGTTATTGTAACATCGGCATTTAACTACTTCAAATTCATACAAGGTATCCAAAAAGTGTAGATACATACAAATAGAATGTAATTTTTGTTGAATTTGTGGAAAATCTGATAAAATTTATCAATTTATATTTGTAAAATCTACATTTTTGTTTTACCCGCTTCTGTTTTCTGTTGATGATTATCTTAATGATTATCTGATGATGATTATCAATAAATATGTTTTATTTTAAATGGTATTGCCTTAATTTTCTTCTACATATTTGATACTACGTTTTTGTGATTGTCTAAACAAATGAGGATAAACGCTAAGAAAGTTTGTGTTTTTCACTTCTTTTTTATAGGTACTAAAAAAAACAAAAAACTAATCATCAACACCTAACAAGTAACAAATCGCTAAAATACACACACTCACACATTAACGAAATACAATTTACAAACACACTAAATTATATCATGTAAACTCATACCTAAATGTAGTTTGTGTGAATTGAATTTATTAAGAAAATGTACATTTTATGAAAAGCAGCATGTAATATTTATATTAAAATCTATTCTAGTTTTGCCTCTTGATGGTATAAACACCGAAACCGGCGCAAATAATTTTTTTAACAAAATTAAGGACGTACAGATTTTTTTTTAATTAAACCTTAATATGAGAAATCTAAGAAATCCAAGAAATATATTAATTACTTCCCTTTAATATTAAAGGCACAATTAGAACAGTTTCATATATTTTGAAATATCCACGTTATGCCGTAAATTCAACATGGCTCTTGCCACAGATAGTGAGACTATAAAGTTGAAGATTTTATTTAATCAGACAAATTAGAGAAGTATGTCAGTAAAACATTCTCGGAGAGAGTTGGAATATTATTTTCTTGACGGTATGTTTCAATCTTTGATATGCCTTGTCATAAACTTCTTTTGATTTTTGCAGAAACAACTCTACCGAAACTTAACACATTAACTCGTCTTCACTTGACATTTTAAAATTGTTTTAATTTTTTCGATGTTGATCGATTGTCACATTGATAACGTTATAAAAATTTCATGGCAATTTGATTTAATTTTTTTTTTAATTTTCTAGTTTGTAAGTTCTTGCATTCGAATAAAAAATTATGTAGGATGTACGGACGACAAACATATTTCGGACTCGTTGCTGTTGCTGGACTCTGCTGTACCTATATGCGAAACTTACTAAGGATAGAACTTATATAATGCAGGATATTTCAGTAATTTAAAAATAATGATTCGACAGATGTTCTATCAGCACAATTTTTTTCACAGATGAAATATTATAAACTGATAAGTTGCATTGATTGAATCAGATGAAAACTGAAAATTTTACAAACATAAGACCTCAATAAAAGCTACAAAAACACCCAATAATATATACCTATAAAGTCTAGTTTTCAATAATATTAACAAACAATAAATTATACTTAAAACAATAAACCTAAACAAATCCTACACAACCATTTTTGTTAGATGAATACAAAATTGACATTGAAGCGAGGATAACACTAGTTTGGAAAAAACACCATCTTTGAAAAAAATATATTCTTCATATTTAAAAGAGACAATCATTATTTCGGAGCCTAATCATGCCTTTTAAGCAAAAGGAAAGTATATTTTTAGTTGCGAGGCGAATTGCTGAATACTAAATACTTAAAAACAGAATTTTTTCGAAGTAAATTGAACAAATTGCACGAAGTAAAATGTAAACTCTTCAAAACGCATTTACTTGAATGTAAATTGCTCTAAATATTTAACATAATCTAATCCGACGTTTTTGCTAAACTTATTATTATGCTATTTTCTATACTTACTTTTATATGTAACTTTCAAATATAGTTTTTATTTATACTTAACAATCTTACCTAACATAACCTTCCTGAGAAAATTGTCGCAAAGTTATGTTGCAAAGTTATGTCGCAAAGTTACATCCAGGAATCATATTTTCGAACAATTGATTTTAAACAACTGATTTCGAGCAATTTCATCCCAAGAATTTACAGATATTCTTAGGTTACACACCACCAGTACTAAACAGTGTCTCAGTTATAATACACTAATACATAAACTCAACTTGATTCACTAATAAGTTTGATTTTGTTTAGTGATTCTCGCATACGATTAAAAACTCCCAAGGTTGTATTAATACATAAGAAAAAATATAAAAACGAATAAGACTACTCTGAGTAGCTATAATTATGCAGACAAAAGCTCTAACTTTGAAAAGCCTAAAAGCTTTGTTTAACACAACCCCAACAGATAGTAGTGAACCACTGTTTCCAAAAATTACAACCACAACAACATTATGAACTGTATTATATTGATACGTAAAAATAGAGATATACTAATAAAACACAATCTTGTATAATGGCACAAAAATGCTACAACATGCTTTCAAATAGATTAAAAAATCTTCTTAAATAAAAATTAAAACCATTTTTGATAACAGAATGTCTTAATGCCTTTATTAAAATTAAAAGGCAAAATTAGAAATCTTTAAAAAAAAGAGAATTCTGAAGAAAATCTGTGTGCAATGTATATAAATGAATAGTACGGACTACAAATGAACTGTTCTATCTACTCCAAAGTAAATAAACTGAGCACAGAAATAAGAAAACGGCGTCTGTATATAATCACACATCGAGTAATTTACTTCATCTGCAAACCCAAAACAAATAACATCTGGACGTAAACAAAGGCGTACTGGTAGTACAGTAAAATTGTACTTTTATCTAGAAAAAATAGTACTTCAGATTTTGTTTTAGAGAAGAGTTGAGGGACATAAGACAAGTCTAAAATAAAAAACGCGTATACCCACTACCGTCGGAAGGTGCCGCCATTTTTAAAAATTGTAAAAGTCATTTTTTTCCGGCAATATACTGTACTAAAGACAGAACAATTTTTAGAGCAAAGAAAGGAAGACGAAAAACAGTGTTACAAGAACTAAGGGATCAAAGATGTCAAACAATGAGAGAATTCCCCGCATAAGAAATGCATGAAAAAAGAAAAACAACTGTCAAAAGCCAAATAAAGATACTTGCTATTATCGCAGATCAAAAGCGCATATCGCTATCTAAGCCCACATGTTTATATGAACTCTTATGATTCGATTCCATCGCTGACTCGATATCCAAATTTTATATACACAGCTTTAGCAAATACCCTATATATGTAATTTTAATGAATAATTATATTTATATTTTTATATAATTTAGACCTGTAAACTACTGTTCCACACAAATATATTACAATTACAATTATAATTTTCAGAACTGGGACTGTTTCTATGACAAATTAAATTTTATGTACAAATGTTGTACCATATTAAGGTCGTATAAATATAAATTACTACTATAATAGCTACCTATTATAATAATCATTTGTTGTTAAATTGCTGTACAGCAGATTGTATTTTATACGGCTTTAGAGTTTATTATTTGAATTGATCCTATAAGCCCTGTTGGTTATAAAATCTAATACCTATACCAATATTCCGAGCGATAAAGCACGCCGGGGTCCGGTATCTTGAACTTCAGCCTAATAAAACGCGTGTTGTAACACTTCAGCGAATTGATCACTTGTGGGACGCGCATTATCAAAGCTCCCCGGGTGCGTTTCCATTCAAATTTGTCGGACGCGAAAATATGTTACGATAATGGCCGGTATCACCGCCATCGGCCTCGTCATAAAATTTGATGTGGAGGAGTCTCTACAAAGGGAGGGCGAGCCATCGGATAACGTATTTATCGTTCGGTTAAGGGCGGCCGCATGAAAATTGAAAAATCCCAGAAGCGCCCTGCAACCCCCGCCGCGCCGACCCCGGCGGATTCCACCGTGATTCATGGGGGTTGAATAATGGAGGTGCTCCATGGTCGCGCCGAACCGTGCCGGTCGCCGCCCCCACACCCACACACACACACCGCTCTTAAGCTCGGTATCTTATGGGTCGAGGCAATGCATGTATTAGAGATTGTTATGGTGCCTCGTAAAAATCAGGGATAAAGTGAGGGGTATTTTTATAAAATGTGAAGATACGGACTGTAATCTGGGTAATATGGGTGCCTGGAAAAGTGGCGTTGCGCCAACAGTTCGGAGTGCGCTGAGAGGATCGCACATATTCGGTTGATGTCGCTGTATCAGAACCGTATGCAATACAAAAACTACGCGTAATTAGTATAAAATTATACGGAGGAAGAGGGATATCCTTTAGTACCGCAACAAAAACAAAAACAAATTCATCTGCAGGCCCATGATTGACTACGGCGAGATCATACTCAATAATGTAAGAAAAACCTGCAAACGAATTACGGACGTAACTGAACGGAAGACATTAAGACTGCTCACCAAACTAAGACACAAGGATAATCATCTTCATAACAAATCAAACATAAATTTATACAAGATCACCAAAATCATACCCATCCAACAAAGACTGGACAAACTACAAAATAAATTTCAACTAAAACAGGACAATATGACAATACTCGATGAATTAATTGATAAAATTTGATGAAACAATATTAGTTGATTGATTAAAGAAACTTTATTAATTTTCCCAGAGCAGTTGTGAAAATCGGGCGTCCTTTTTTCAGGACGTAGACATATACCCATACGCTAAACCAACATACTTTTCTGTATAAAGTTTTATTTTTAACTTACAAAATATAGAATAGTAATAGTTTAGTAATATAATATAATTTATACAATTCAGAATTTTAATTATTTTTGTGATATTGCACGGAAAAGTCCATATGCAGTGCAATGTTACATTTCACGCACTTCTTCATTACCTTCTTGTGGCACACTGTACAACGGGTTTATTTCTCTTGTGAAATAAGAAAATGGTTTTTATTGTCCAACCGCGATTCAACATTTTCTAAAGCAGAAAGCCTTTCTTTCTTCCTAGTCGACTTATTGCTTTCCAACAATGTTAGGGCAATTTGTCTTCTGAATGTTAATTGGTCTAAGATTCCTCTTTGTAGTCTATGCAATTGCCACGAATTTTGTACAGCCAGATCTAAGCAATATGAAAGTATGCATGAGTACCACTTTACCCCCACAATTACCCCTTATGGCTAATCGATACAAACTAATGTTCTCATCAAATAGATCAACACCGCCCATATATCTATTGTAAGTGTGCATATATTATGGGTTTGATCGACTGATATTCTCTTATTTTCCTATTTGCTGCACTCACTTGAAGGCTATTTGATGCCAAATTAAGAATATTATTGTCGTGCCACTTTACAATTACAATTTTCTTATCGGTCGATCTATAATCACTATGGACCCTTTTCTCCTTTTTCGTGTCAATTTTTGATATCACAGGGTAATGAGACATGCGGCTCACTCTGATCGTACCTGTTCCGCGAATATGTCTAGTATTCAGTTCATCTAAAAGGGTAACTGTGGTGAAGAAATTGTCACAAAAGATATGGTACTGATGAGTTTCAAGGCTCAAGAGTACGTTTGAATATTGTAACACTTTTGATGGGCCCAATCCAAGGCGAACATAGAAAGAGTTAAAAAATATGTATATCTAGTCACTGTTATTAATGAGCAATGGGACCAGATACAGGAAATAAAAAGCAGGATTGAAAACAGCAGAAATATATTCATTAAAATGGCCACAGCCTTTAAAAGTCGTGATCTAACTATAGACACGAAAATGAGACTCTTACGCTGCTACGTATTCTCTGTGTTATTTTATGGAATGGAAGCTTGGATGCTGACGGTTGCTAACACAAAACAACTAGAAGCATATGAAATGTGGCTCTACAGAAGGATATTAAGGACCACATGGAAAGACCGTATTACCAATGCCGAAATACTAAGAAGAATAGACAAAACGACAGAAATCCTGACCGCGATTAAAACCAGGAAACTACAATACCTGGGACACATCATGCGCAACTCTAGTAGATACGGACTCCTTCAGTGCATACTACAAGGCAAAGTTGAAGGAAAAAGATACATTGGGAGATGAAAAATCTCGTGGCTTAAAAACTTGAGGAGTTTGTTCTCCACGACAACCACAGGCCTCTTCCGGGCAGCTGTGAACAAAGTAGTGAAAGGAGTGTCGCTTGAAGCTTCCCATAACATATGCCTTCTTGGCACTGGAACATAACCGATCAAGAGCAATATCTCAAAAAATACTTCATTTCGTGTTTTGAGATATTGCCAAATTTGTTTTTATTTGCTTGCATACATATTAGTTCAGTTCAGTTCAGTGTTAAAGTTGTTCAGTTTTAAAACGACAGTATCAAATTCATTGCTAAAATCTAATGGTATGCAACCGAAATTACAGGCCGCATTACAAGAACTCGGTCATTTCAAATGTAAAAACTGTTGACAAAAAATGTATTCAACGCAAGAAAGTGTTTAAAGAGGGGAATGATACCGAACTGGCTGGTATACTGGTTGTGCGAGATTAATTTCAGTGCATTATCCTGCGATACCAATCCCATCAATCCCGTTGAATTAACAATCATCAACCGTTAATCCCGAAATAGTAACCCATTTGCCAAATGGAAGATATTGGTTCTTCTTTGGGCATAACATAATACATTTTATTTCATTTCTTCAGTTGAAATATGGCATCTCCTTGTTCTTTTATGATGACCAATGCGATTATATTAGACATTGTTTCGATTAATTGGATTCGTCTGTCAGGATAATGCACTAAAAATAAATTTCTCAGAATTCGTATACTATTGCTAGCTCGGTACCATTTGAATGTGAATATTTTAGTACTTTCTCCGTATACTATTGCCAGCTCATTACCATTTGAATTGGAATATTTGAGTACTTTCTTGCGTTGAATAAATTTTCTCAAAACAGTGTTGATATTTGAAATGATCTATTTACACGCGCTAGTAAATTTGGTTACAAAACCGTTGTATTTTAGCAATGCATTTGGTACTGTCGTTTAAAAACTGAACATAGCCTATGTTAAGAGATTAATCAAACGCGCGGTATGAGACAAATATGTCTATGATATCGTCATCAAATAAGCAAGCAAATAATTTGGTAGGTGATAAATTATTATTTGCTCTACACTTCTCGGGCCAATTTGCATCTTTCATGGGGATCTCGCTTTTGTCCCAGATATAAACTTTCACTTCCAATGGTTGTAGCAAACTAAGAGGAAGATCATCTTCTTCATCTAACCCATCGTCTACTAATAATTCAGCTACGGCCTGTAGCTGTGTTCCCGGTAAATTATTCAGTGTTACTGTTTCCTCGTTACCCGAATCTTCATGGGAAAAGTCCTCACAGCAATTTGTAGGGAGTATAATTGCTGTGGCAATTTCATTATTTGACGGCAATTCATCGTCGTTTTCTAAAGCATCCAGTAACTCGTTCAATGTTAGTCCACTGCAAAATAAATTACTTAAGAAAATTACCCTTGTATGCCTACTGGCCTTAAAAAAGGTCATTGATATTCCCACGCAGTTTGGATTCCGAAACGCACTAGGAATAAGAGAAGCATTGTTTTGCATCCGTACTGTTTCAGAGATGCTGGTATGTGAAGTGTGATAGATACGCTTGTTTCATAGATTATCAAAAAGCATTTGATAAAATACACCACGATAAACTTATCAACAAACTTCAGAAGATTGGACTAGATCCAAAAGATATCCGAGTAATAGCCAACTTGTATTGGAACTAGACTGCTGTGGTAAATGTAGAGGACCAGACCACCGACAATGTTGAGATTAGGAGAGGAGTGAGGCAAGGATGTGTTTTATCGCCTCTACTATTTAACATTTACTCTGAAGAAATATGTAAAGAAACACTCCTAAATATAAACGAAGGGGTAGTGGTTAAAGGCGAAATAATTAACAACATCAGATATGCCGATTATACGGTAGGCTTCGTGGAGAGTCTCGAGGGTCGGCAGCGGTTGATGTCGGAAGTAGTAGCATCCAGTAAAGAATATGATCTCTTACTAAATATCAACAAAACCAAATATATGGTAATAAGTAAGAACCCAATACCACCCGGCCAACTCTTTATCGACGGTATAGTGGTCGAAAGCGTAGCAACAACTACATATCTTGCTTGCATGGCAAATGAATAATGGGACCACTCGCTGAAGGTAAGGAGAAGAATCGAAATAGCCAGAGCTGCATTTACAAAAATTAAGAAAATATTTTGCAGTCATGATCTCTCATTGAACGGCGTGGACCTTAACTGAAGCATCCAGCAAAAAATTAGAAGCATTTGAAATATGGTTCTATAGACGTATGTTAAATATTGCTTGGACAGATAAAGATACGAACATCGATGTACTAAGAATAATGAAGAAGGAACCAGAATTACTGTTTACCATCAAAAAACGTAAGCTGGAATACATCGGGCATATAATGGGAAACGGAGAACGATATCGATTGCTGCAGCTCATACTGCAGGGCAAAGTAATTGGGCCCAGAGGACCGGCAGAAGAAGGATATCTTTTGCTGAAGAACCTGAGGCAATGGTTTAATTACCATTAACAACAACGGAGTTATTTAGAACAGCCGCAAATAAAATCAATATCGCAATAATGATCGCCAACATCCGAACCGGATAGGCACCCGCAGAAGAAGATATTCCACATAATATTTAGAAACAAAATAATGTTATAAATTAATTTAGACTGCAATAGAATGCTTATGTATAATATATTGAACATAACTGAATGAAATTATTGCATAAACATTGAATAAATATATTTTAAAACTTACCCAACTAAATTTAGGTCAATCAGAAACGACATTTTCTCTAAACTCTATTTTGGAAACCGAATAAAACTTAGCACACACACCTACAATGGCTACTTTTGGGTTAATACAGTAATATAACTTATGTAAATGACGCCTATACTTGTACAAATGCTCCATCTATGAACTGATATCCCAAATTTGCATTCAGAACGAACCTGTTAAACCGAAATTTTTTAAGGACAAAGGGCATATCTGGGTTAAAAGACAAGCAAACGAACTACAAAATTACATCCGACAAATATGCTTTATGAAACATATTACACTTCATAACACTCTCTTATCAAAACAATCACCCATAAATCACATGTATGTAATGTAATATAATATAATATGTAATGTAATGTATAATGTAATGAATAATGTAATGTATAATGTAATGTAATGTATAATGTAATGTAATGTATAATGTAATGTAATGTATAATGTAATGTAATGTACAATGTAATGTAATTTTATATAGTAATTTTATATATTATAGTTTATATATATATATATATATATATATATATATATATATATATATATATATAATATAAAATATATTATATAATTTTATGAACAATTACTCTTGTTTTGTTTCATATGTATATTTTATTAGTTTCCTGACACGTGTTTCGGCTTATTCAGCCATTTTCAAAGGATTATATGTGTTTACAAAACAATTTATTAGATTAAATATATATAATTTATTATAAAATTGCAAAAGATGATTCGTATAATTACCCGTATGCCAAAACTGCATACGGGCAGTAAATTGCTACAGCCCCATTTAAAACACTCGCACTATCCAAGCGGTGGAATTAAATAATCGCCCTAGAAATTTCCAATATAAATTCAAAACGGAGCGGAGGTGACGTCCGATGGAAAACAAAACGTGTGGAATCACTTTGCATTTTAATGCGGAATTAGCAGAGGCCGTCGCTGGATGGCGCGCTTTGCAGCACTAGAGAATTGGGCCCCGATAAATTAATTAGGGGTAAAAACGGGGGCGTACGCGTCGCCCACGGAGGTGGGGGGCGGCGCGTCTGTTGTTGTTTGGCCGGGGTCCTTCGGCGCGAGGCGGCGGCAACTAACTTTAACACGCAGTGCGGTGGTCTAAGGCCAATTTATTGCTTTTAATTAAGTTATACAAGTCGAATAAGTCAGCCGGCTTACGGCCGTAAACTAGGAGAAAAGTGGGCAAAAACCCCGTTACCAAGAGCGGGGCGATGCCAATTTGTGTACAACGATTTCTCAAAAGTTAAAACTCATAATTTTTAACTTCTTCGTATGTATTTTTATTGTTGTTGTCATTGATACTTTGTCTCTAAATCTACTAGTCTACAGGATTGATTATTGCATCGTTAGATGCAGATGAACAAAGTTTTCAGAGAAACTTATAGTGCTTAACCCTTAGTTAGGTGCCCACGATCCGAAGCATTTATAATTTTACTGTATCCAGTGTATGTAACCCATTATACGTGTGTGAAATTAGGTAATCTTATAGAAGTTTGATAGTTTAAAATTGCACCTCTCAATTTAGGTCAGTGATTTCCAAAAAAATAATATTCACATTTGCACCCCACGCGACCAGTTGTGTAACATCGAGAAGGTGAGATATTTTATTTCATATTTGGTAATTTCGAGTCCTCAAGGAATCAAATCGATAAAATAACATAACCTAACCTCAAAAAAGTTAAGTCCAAGTAATTTTAGATGGAAGACCGACACAGGCCATTGACGGCAGCAGAATTAGAGGAGGCAGCTCGTCGAATCTTAGAACAGAGTTCAGATGAATCTTTTCAAGAACAATCAGAAGAAATTTTAAGAAATGAAGGTAATGGAGATCATTCGAGCGCTTTTGATGCACAATAAGATGTCGACAATGTTGAAGAATGTCGAGTATGATGGAAGTTCCAGCGATGAAGATGTGCAAGCTACTGATAATCAACAAAACTATTATGTTGGAAAAGACAAACGCAGTAAGTGGTTCAAAAAAAATCCCTCTGCCAACAAGATCTAGATCGAAATATATTATTTCTCATCTACCGGGAGTAAGACTGCCAGCAAGAAATGCTTCTACTCCCAAGGAATCATTCCTATTATTCATAGCAGAGGAAATCATCCAAATAATTGTTGATAAAACGAGTACATACAAATGGTGAGAGGTAAATTTAGTAGAGAAAGAGATGCACTTGATACAAATGTAGTAGAACTAAAAGTCTTTGTCGCAATTTTGCTAATATCTGGTATGTATCGCATCTTTCGTACTTGGATATGTTCAACACTGATGGTAGTGGAATAGAATTTGTACGGATGTGCATGAGTGCCAAAAGATTTTTATTTCTTCTCAGATGTCTTCGATTTGGTTGACTGACCACCATAAAAGAGGGAACAGCCACTGA
Source organism: Othius punctulatus (assembly GCA_951805005.1). NCBI lineage: Eukaryota > Metazoa > Arthropoda > Insecta > Coleoptera > Staphylinidae > Othius > Othius punctulatus. Next base: position 33,124,579 of record OX638139.1, on the reverse strand, counting down.
TCGAAAGGCTCATATAAGACAATTTTTTGAGTTGTTTGTGCGGCAATGTAAAGAAAACTATTCCCCTGGTGAGTACCTTACCATTGATGAGATGTTGATATCCTTCAGGGGAAGATGCTCCTTTAAGCAATGCATGCTCAATAAGCCTGCTAAATACGGCCTAAAAATGCACAGCATGGTTGATGCCAGTACATTTTACACATACAATTTGGAGTTCTGCGTGGGCAAACAGCCAAAAAAAAAAAATTGTCATAAGTAACAGTCCAGCCGATGTAGTGAAAAGATTTATTTGACCAATGAAGGCTGGTGAAAAGAACAATTAGAGGCACAAATCGGAACATCACCTGTGACAATTAGCATACTAGTATTCCTTTGGCACAAGATCTGTCCAAAAACTATTCTCTAACTCTGGTGGGAACTATGAGGAAATCAATAAGAGAGATTAAACCTGAATTTTTGGCCAATAAGCGTCGAGAAGCGAAAAGTAGTGTTAACAGTCCAGCCGATGTAGTGAAAAGACTTGTTGAACCAATTAGAGGCACAAATCGGAACATCACCTGTGACAATTGGTATATTAGTATTCCTTTGGCACAAGAGCTGTCCAAAAACTATTCTCTAACTCTGGTGGGAACTATGAGGAAATCAAAAAAGAGAGTTTACGCCCGAATATTTGGCCAATAAGCGCCGAGAAGCGAAAAGCAGGGTTTTTGGTTTTTGTGACGACATACTGCTGGTGCCTTATGTACCAAAAAAAGTACAGATCTGTAAAGCTTTTGTCTCCAATGCATTCTTCTGCAGACATAGATGAAGCTACTGGTAACGACAAGAAACCGGAAGTGATTACTTTCTATAACGCGACAAAAGCAGGTGTTGATGTGGTCGATCAAATATCTGCTACGACACTTCCCAAAGAAGAACTGGAAAGTGGCCTCTTGCTACATTTTTGCGTTGATAAACATTGCTGGTATCAATTCCTACGTTACTTATAACTATAATAAGCCTTTGGTGAATAAACTGAAACGTGGTATTTTCTTAAGAACGATGGCTATGGATCAGGCAACTGAGCAAATGAATGTCAATAAAAAAAAAAACCTTCACTGTCAAGGCCCCTGAAACGAAGATTGAAAAGGAAATCAACACGTACCGCAACTCAAAAGAGGTGTTATTTTTGTCCTAGAGTAAACGACAGAAAAATCAGAAAAAAACTGATAGAATTGTGCAAAACCGATTTGCGATCAACACTTCAGTTTCTTTTGTAGTGATTATAGAGAATAATAAGTTTTTCCAAATAATTTGCTTCAATATGTTTTTCGTTTTGTTTTCGATTGTTTACAAATGTAGAGTTTCCTTTATTTTTGAATAAAATCCAAAATAATCTATTACAACTTATTATATTTTGCAGAGGTGTTGTTATATCTCCAAATAACATATTTCAGGTACTACAATGAAAACAGACCAAATTTCTCACAGAAAATGGAAATGGGATCAAAATCACCCTACGCGACCTACTGTATAAGCCAATTTCAGCGCGCCTAACTAAGGCTTAAATCACCTCATTGACCTAGGTGACCGTCGGGCTAGAAGATCAATTAGATTTTTCATGAAGTAAGACCATTGCCATCTAAGGGCATTGGGCATTAGTGCTTATAATATTAATTTGAAACGATATTCTCTTCAGAGTCTTACTAATTGTTGTAAAATGCATTCTGTCTAAATAAGATTGATTACCTTCTCCGGTAAATAATCGTAAGTCAAATAAGGCAATATCGAGTCGATTCAGACATTTAAATAATTTGTTTGTGAAGTGATAAATTTGACTCATTTTCATTTTCACATCCAAATTTTATTATGTCTAAATAAATTTAAATGATTATTATTATTATTATTATTATTAATTTTGTGAGATAGTTGTGCGGTAACTACAAGGCATTTTCGGGTCAGCTCAATTGTTTGCTGAAAATCAGGGGATTTTACAAATCGCTAGCTCGTTCACCACATCTACAGCTCTTTCTGGTGACACGATCCCATGCTCATCACAATGCCGCGAATCCACCTATTTCTATCATTGTACTGCAACCCTTCAGTCCACAGGCATTGAACGTATGTACAATGTGAAATGTACATTACATTACTAAATAACTTCATGATTACTATATTCCGATAATAATTAATTAATTTAATGTCAGATAGCATTAAGTCTTACTTTCAAATTCAGCTCCTGGGAAATTTCAGCTTCGGGCATTCCCATTGTAATAACAGCTGCCATAATTGCCGACATTATCACATGGTTACACTAATTTTCATAGTCATGAGTTCACTCGTTCAATTAGCTGCAAATGAATCGCTCTAACAAACGCTTTATAATGTCATGATTTAGTTTAAATTTATCTTTCAGGTTGAGTTCTACAAACTTGCAATGCCTTTCACCCTTTCACTTATACAAATTCGCAAAACTATGCGAATTACGTGAGACTATTATTATTAAAATCAATAATTTAATGCTTTTTAAGGTTTTCGAAAACAACAAAAAAAAAACGGTATGAGTTCTGTGCAATAATACATTAATTAAATTTAAAAAAAAACTTTATAATTTCCACTTACACATTATTTTAGAAAAAATATGTGTAAGTGGAAATAATAAAGTAAAGTTGTTTTATTTATTTCATTTACGATGTTGCATAAAGTTACAGCTACCAGTAGGTAAACTATTTAAATAATTCATCATTATTAGTATATACCGGCATTAGGGCGATATGGGTTATATAACAGACGAGATTGAGATATTATAAAATCGAGACGCAGGCTAGATTATATAATCAACTGAATATGTTATATCCATATCGGCCATATGTTGTTTGATAGTTTTCGTCATACTCAAATAAAAAGGATTACATTTTTCGAAATTATTTTCAAAAATCATAATGACATATTTCAAGTATGCAGTGATGGTTGTGTAGTAACGCTTCTGAACACAAAAAAAAATAACAGTGTACGGCTGTTAACTTTTAACGGCCGTGGCTGATATCAGTTATTTATCAACCACAGTACCGATAATATGTAATTACAATTAAGTATCACGAAAAATATGTTTCAGATAACTGTTGTACTTTAGAAAATAAATGCTAAAAAACAATCATATAACTTACGAATGTAATTTTTTTCACTTGATAAATTCTGTCTCTACTGTCTCCATACCGATAATATGTAATTACAATCAAGTATCACGAAAAATATTTTTCAGATAACTGTTGTACTTTCGAAAATTAATGCTAAAAAACAAACATATAACTTACGGATGTCATTTTTTTCAAAATATTTCTCAAATCTTGATATTCAGGTGTATTGCGTATCAAAAAACATTAGCAGTAACGTGTACCTACTTACTTGAGAGCATCGCATTCGAAAGTCAGATGCATCTATATCATAAATGCATCTGAAATTCGAATGTGATCGTGTCAAGTGACGTACATGTTACTGCTAATGTTTTGTGTTACGCAATACACCTGATTGTCATATAAATCTGAGTATTTAGACGCACAGACATTTTTCAAAATCGCGTATTAAAAAACATTAGCAGTAACGTGTACATTACTTCAGAGCATCACATTCGCAAGTCAGATGCATCTATGTCATAAATGCATATAACATTCGAATGCGATGCTGTCAAGTAACATTGCTCTCAAGTAACGTTTTGTGTTACGCAATACACCTAATTATCATAAAAATCTGAGTTTTTAGACATACAAACATTTTCCAAAATCGACTCTATAAAAACTCTTTAGAATTCAGTTGTTTCCATGTTACAATCATTTTCTTGATTCAAATGTGAATCACGAATCATAAAGATCATGCTATTAAATAACATTCTGATACATTAGGCAGTTAGCAAGATAGCAATACAAAGACAGGCCACGAGGTCTTTGATAACAAATGAAATAATTTTATGCAATAATAACATTATGATTAATTTGTATGATTTAAACTCCTTGATCACAACTGCTGTACAAGCAATATAATTGCGATAAAATTTGTTAATTTTAGGTACTGGTATGTATTTGGACACTACCCTTTATGGGGTAAATGAATGCTAATTAATACATTAAACAAATATAAACTCAAACGAATATACAATTATATAGGAGTAATTTATAATATATGTAAATTATAAATAATCATATAATAATAATTAAATTGTTATTAAATCTATTGAACTACCAACGTTTATATTATCAATTGTTTATTGTAGTCATAATAATAACATAATTCTCCTGGACGATTAATTTACATTCTTTGTTAATCAAACGAGAGTATTCTAATGATTATTCAACACATTTGTGAAGGCTATTTTCAATGTTATTGAGGCGCGCGTGAAATATGGGCCACGTAAAAGTTGATTGTTTTCAAATTCCTTCAAATCAAAAATACAATTACCGGCAATTCACAAAAAAAAAATTGTGATCAATAGGTATATCGTTTATCTTAAGAGATAAAGAAGATAGGTTTAAATTTTGCAAAATTAATTAATAAGAAATAGAAAAATAGATCAGATATTTGCGCCAAAAAGCGCACGAAAATTTGCATTGCTAGTACAATTTGTTACTGAAAAAGTTTCAGAATTCACAATTCATGTGTTCCCCATCACAAAACAACGGCAGTTGAAAAAAGCACCCTTTAGATGGGTATCAAAATATATAATAAACTTCCACGAGATCTAAAAGAAGCAACATCCCAATACCAATTTAAAAATAAAGCAAAGAAGTTTTTTACAGATCATCCTTTGTAATTATGATACCGACAGTCGAAGTGGTCGATAGATTTAGTTTATTATTATTTATTTACTTAAACGTTAGCGTGTAGTTCATTGTATGTAATTTGATGTGTATAACCCTAAGATTAGTACTCATAATTTTAATAGATGTCATAACTTTTATATATTGACAATGTAATACTCTGAAAGAGTCAAAATACTAATAAAGTGAATACTGAATACAGAATAAAAATAAGTCAACAAAAAATGACTTACAAGAAGATAGTATTAAATATACAATAACGACATTCAATTGATTCTATAAAATAGTGAAAAGTATCCAAAAAAACTTTTTAATCATACCTGAGTCATAATATTTGATTATAGAACTAATAAACGTGCGAAAATCTGGCTTTCTAGCACGGCGTTAAGTCAATAAGTCAATAAATGTGTTTTAGTAGGCAACTTTAACTTAAAGCCTAATAAAACACTTTTATTGACTAACTTAAATCGACCGTAAACAGTCAGGCAGTAATAATTTTTATTGAAATAAATATTTCTATTGCTGACAATCCGAAAACTAGAAACCTCCTTATTATTGGTTATATTTATTATTTTATTTTAATATTTATTTTATTATTTTATTTTATTATTGGTTATTTATTGGTTAACAGTTCAACCTTCATAATATCGTTGCTGACATTGACGTCTATAACATATGACATTGATGCAACAAATGACAACCCTTTCCATCTCAATGAATAAAAATGACACCCACGCGTACCTACCTTGCAAAATAGTTCTTAATGTTTCTTATTTTCTCTTTATTTCCGCATTGTGGTGTAGGTATAATAAAAAACAACGTATGATACACGTGCATAAACGCTTTCGAAGCATTGAAAACCAGTTTTCAATCCCATTGAAAATTGTATGAGATAAATTAAAAGATGCCATAAGGTACCGATTAAGAATGCATGTATGTAACAATTTTATTATATGAAGGGTTTAGAAAAAAACGGAAAGGTGTGGTTGCCATTGTCAAAAATAAAAGCCGTTCAAAGTACTCTGCTTGGCGTAATACTCTTAAACCCGGCGAGCGTGCTTGAAACGCTCTCTTATGCACTAGTATTGTTACGGCAACCAATGCCTTGCGACCACCTGTCCAGCACCCCCTCTTACACGCACCCGTGGTAACTTTGGAGCTGGGTTGATATTCGAGCAGGAGGATGTAATGAGTCTATTTGTACTAGTTATCAGAACTACACGATTGAGTTGGCTGAACAAATTAATGTATTGCGGCCTGTTAAAATTAATAAAGCTTCATTTACAAACGTCTAACATGAATCATAATATGCAACTATTGCATCATTTTTGTTTTTACTCTTAAAGATTTGAAAATATATAAAAATATGTCTATAAAGAACTGATTAGAAGTACACAGTAAAACAGTAATAAAAATACAACAACAAGATTCAAATGATCCTGGAAAAAGTTCAAACAAATAATTGTAATACAATTGAATAATATTATATAATTTTTTTTATAACTGGTGATGTATTCTTTGTTGTAAATAAATGATGATTATCATTCATAATTTGCAAACATTGCCTAATGGGTTTAAAAATGACTTATATTATCAGATATTACAGATATGTCAAACTAATTTTTTCAGCTAGTTTATTACATAATTAATTGTATTTTTTAATGTTATCTTCCTTATTTAAAAAAAAAAAATTGTATTAGGATTGGGTTTAAAATATTAAAAATGTTGAAATAAAAAAAAAACTAAATAGCAGTTCACGAATGATCTCATTAAAGGAAAATTATATTAAACATTTCAAAAATTACAGAAAATAAAAATTGTATGAGAATAATTTTATTATAATTTCATTTATTAACACCTATTATCTGTTTTCTTTTAAGGCGCCGTCTGAGAAAGATTATTTATTACATTAATTAACACTTGGGTTAATATCAAGTTTTGAGTTTTCGTTGTAGGGACCGCGAATATGATTTTTATGGTTTTAAGCAGTGCCAAATCCCTTCGTCCACTATTTTATATTTGGAGTCCCAAATAACTATTTTTGGAGTAACTTGTGAGGGAAAATACGTGGAGCCCTTTTTTACCCACCCCACCCTCCGACATCGAGAGCTAGTGGCCCTCGTCGTTATTCCAAAGGGATTCTACGATCTACTCCACGCGCTATGTGCTGAAAGCCCTTCGGGGCCGTCACAAGATGTTCAATTGCTTGCTAAGAAAAGTGCAAAAATCTATCATTGTCACGAAATTGAAGTTAAAATAAAAAATGCCAACATAATCGGTTCCTAAATTGATTTTCATCGTAGTACAACTGCTCAAAAGTTAAGAAGTTACTTTAAATTTATTACGTAACAGCTTATTGTTAACACAGATCAACAATGGTTCCACCAATTGTTTATTTTGTTATTACCAAATACCAATTGTTATTGGTTGAACCAATTAAGTGGTTCCAACATATTTACAAGTAATTTCAAAGTTTTAAACTGTATTTTCCTGATTTGGCTTTTGCTTAATATTAAATTATGTTGGATAATGAAATTATATTTAACTTTTGTTAAAATATTTAACATAAATCGTTACATTTGGAAAATATTGAGAAATATATTTCAAAAGTAAACATCGACTTTCGGTTAATATTTCTTCGAAAACATCTTCAAATCAAGGCTTTGATTTTTCATATTGAATTACATTTGATTGTTTTGTTGAAAGAAATTAAACGTCCAAAATCAAAGGTTCTTCAAACCAAGTACTAGTTTAGTGACACGTTACCATAGTAACGTAAAATTTCAAAGTTAAATTGGAATCAAACTGCAAAAAATGTTTTTTATTCAAAAATTACTGTTATCATAATACAGAATGTAGTAAGTAAACCACATAAAAATGTTATTATAATTTATTACTTTTTTATCTAATTTGCTCATCTGTTTGATGATACATTTATGGCGAAAATCGCTGAAACCATTAAGGACAATATTTAGTATAAGCCAAAGATTTGTGAGAAAAATAAATTAATTAAGTATATGAATTATGTACGTAAATTACTGCATCGCAATGCCGGAGAATCGTTCAATCGATAACCAAATAAGGATTATTTATGTGTATAATTTACACAAATATTAGTTCTGACCTGAAAATCACTCATATGTCCATTCCGATGTTCGTTGCATAGCAAAATTTAATTAAACGAGACCGTCGGTAAATACTCATCACGCGTATAAACGCATTGGTGATTGAACTCTCCGATTAGAAAAACAAGTCATCGTCGACTCGTCAATTAATGATTTGGCGACCAATTATACACCAAAACATATAGTTGTCAATTTAAAATATATATATATATATATATATATATATATATATATATATATATATATATATATATATATATGTGTGTATATATATTGATGGCATCTGGTGCCATTCGCCATTGGGGTCATATTATTTCCACTTTAATTATAAGGAGATATGATTCTAATTTAGGCAAAAGTGACAGTAAGAAGTTCAGAAACAACTTGAGTCTGTTTGGACCTGGTGTTGATGGACCCCGAACCATTGCTTTCTGCTGCTAGGCTATAGATTGCAGAAATCATTTTTCTTGGCTATAGAGACTAGCTGGTTCTTCGGAAAAATGATTTTGCATTGAAGATGGGACGAAACATTTACTCTCGATAGCCAGCTAGGAATAATAACAATTTCAGCTAATATAATAATAAAAATTAATAGTATATTATTTTACATGTAGGAGAAATGAGACTTTTCATGGCGCGCCTGAGTTTGCTCGCCGAACGAAGTGAGGCGCGTAATAGAAGACAAGCCATGAAAAGTCACTTTGCTTCCAAGTGAAATATACTATTTTTTCTTTAAACGTACTGCAAAATTCGAAAACTCGTGACAGTGCTAATTTTTGTTGAAGAAACCCGGTAACTTGATTACATTTGTTTACAAACGAGTGCAGCGCAATCACTCATATTTTATTTATTTTGTCGAAACTGTTACACATATCAAACACTATAAAGATACAAAAAACTTAATAATGAATGCCTACGTCCGATTTGATTTTTTTTTAAATTTATTTGCTTTTGTCATTAAAAAATATGAATGTATTAATGATGGGCCTCACTTGTTTTATACATAACCGGTCTGCTGACAATAACAATATTATGTCTAAATATGAGTCATACCCGTATAAAGTGTCATACCAAACAACATCCAAATCAATGTAAACGTTCTCTTTTTATAAGCAAATTTTGTTTTTTTTTAATTTACATTGAAGCTGAATACTGGCTAAACGAAACGCATTTGTATATACATAAATTTTGTTAAATCGTCTTCTTTTGATCCCAGTAATCTGTGGTTACACCATGTTCACATAATTTAGAGACACCCTGTATAATAGCTACTCATATGTACCTGTACATTTTAATAAACATACTACTACAACTTATTTAATTTAACTTGATATTACGTAAATTAATTTAGAATGTGAAAAACATCGAGTTTTTTCGATTTCTAAACAGTTCTCTAAAATTGAAATTCAATTCAATTAAGTTTGGAGTTATTCAAGTGAATTTAAATTATAAAAGAATATTTCATTACCTTCGTCGCATTCGTTCTGGTCGTAGAAATTAACGAATGCGAAAAAGTAATGAAATGCCCACATCAGATGTTTTTTGTACGATTTAAGTGAATATTCTTAATGAAATACTTTTCAATACGAGAATTACGTTAGGGAAGCGAATACGCGGAATTTGCCGTATTTCTTTTCAATTCGTCAATTTGAGTGTAGCAATTAGACTTAAATTTCGGTTTAGAGTTGTATTACATGTAAAGAGCCAATAATGCGTTCCGCGCGCGAATAAATCAATGCAATATCTGGTTGCGCAATTTATTTCCTTTGTGCTTAAAGAGCTGTATGGAATTTTATGTGCTCGTGTGCCAGAAGAGTACTCGAGTTACACTGCTGCGAGATGTTGTTATTGGAATTTAATTACAAAACCCAGGAAAAGGATGGCGAAGAAACTGTTTTAGTTGGAGCCCGTAGTGGGGTTTAAGTGGATTTTAAATTGACTAATTGTTAAAGCACGCTGTTTTGAAGGCATAAGCTTGTTTTCTAATTAATTTCCAGAATAGTGAAATAATTGGAAAATAAATTATTTGTGCAGAATTGTAGATCGTTTCTTATTATGAAATAAAAAATGAAATGTCTGGTTGCCATATAATATTAATAATTTAATGCCATAAAACAGCATAACAGTGTAGTGGATGTGTCAAAACCAAAGTATAATTATGTATTTCATATATAAAATTTATTAGTTGGTGTGTGTGTGCTCGTAGCTCGTAGTAGCATTTGTCCAGCAGATGATCTTTAAGTGAGTTCCTTAATTTTTGTTTGGACATTTGTTTCCATGCTTGTAGCAGATGGTTGTATATTTTCAGCCGCTGTATTAGGACGGACTTAACGCAAATGTGTGTCTCTGCGAAGGCAATCGAATGTGTGTTGCTCTTGTGTCATATTTGTGATCAATTTGATTTGTGTTGATCAAACCAAGGTTTTTATGTACAAATTGGGCTGATTCTAGTATCTATAGTGATATGACTGTAAGTATTTTTTGTTGTTTTAAATAAGGCCGGCATGATTTATATAGGCGCACAAAGTCTTGACAAGCCTTTTTTGTATAATGAATAGTTGTCTCAGTAAGTTTTTTGTTGTAGAACCCCAGAAAATAATACCATATGTCATACGTGACTCGCAGTATGCCATATATACACTCCATGACGCTTCCTGATTTATGAGGGTTTTAGACGACTTTAGAAGGTTTGTGTATCTGGTTAGTTTGGAAAAAAAACGATGAGACGTGTTTTGCCCATTTTAAGTCGCTTAGGATTGTTAGCCCCAAAAATTTTACTGATTCTGCTAAGTTTATGTGCTCTCCTTCATATGTTAGTTCAATATCTCCCGACGGTGCTCTAAACTACATTGCATTTGTTTTTGTTGTGTTTACACGTAGATTATTGCCTTTAAACCATCTATAGTGTTTGTACATACTTGAAATTGAAAATCTACCTACGAAGGGTGTTTATTGCGCTCCATTGTGCGAACGGAATTTTATGACGGATAATGGGAAGAGAACAGACTCCAGAGCCGGCATCAGAAAATACAGATTCTGTGCCCGTAGAAAATTAACATTAGTGATTCATTATCATTAAATTGTACTTTTCATTGTATTTTTAAGTGTACATATAATTAACTGTGTTTTACAAATGCAGTTATAATTTCATTGAAAACTTATATACAGTATGATTAGCGAAACAAATAACTTAAGTTACCTATAACATAATTGACTTGCTCATTGCGTTAAAAAAAATACGACGTTAACATCAGTTAATTTTTTCATTAATCGTAATGTAACAAGCAAATATTATTGCGCACAACTATATTCATCGCTATAACTTTCACTTTGAACATTAATAATTAGATTTGGTACACTAAGCGTCCTCTAATCGTTTTTAATTTTAATCACATGAACGATGCAGTTTTTCCAAATGGTACTTGAAATGTTGTTGCATTCTTGCTCAACAAGTTGAATTGTTTCTTCATTCATTTTGGGATGTGCATTATTTTTCCGCAAATTTCTTTTTAAAGTTGACCATATCAGCTCAATTAGATTGAAGATACAGTAATAAGGTGGAAGGCGCAACACTTGGTGACCAAATTCTTCTGCCATCTTATCAACCACATACGTTTTTTTTTAATTTAGTTTTTTTATAAGCACTAATAATGTTTTTTTCTTTGCACTTAGGGGAATAACAATACTATTTTGAATGCAAAAATCTGCTATATCGCCTTTCTTGGAAGCGGCCGTTGGGATTTTATTAATTTGCTTTGAGTGGTAAGTTGCATTATCCATTACGATTATTGAGTTATTGGGTATGTTGGGCAATAATTGATTGCGAAACCAATTTTCAAATAATTCAGCATTAATATCCCGATGATAGCTAACGAGCTTGATGCAATATTCTTGACTGATAAGAGCAAACTAATTGACACAAAACCTGCGTCTCCTCCTGTATGAAGAATAACAATTCTCTTTCCTTTATTGCACGGTGCTCTAAGGTGACACTTATTTGTATTATCGACCCATCCCTTGGAAACGACGTCGAGAGTATCGAACCATGTTTCATCCAAATAAATTATCGATCTCCCCCCATTTCTATATTCGTTTATTTTAGATAAATATTCTAATCCCTCTTTTTGCAATCTCGGCGATTTCATGGTGTCAATTCGTTTGTCTAAAGTTTTATACTTAAAACCCTGACTAAGTAGGTATTTATACAAAGTAGTTTCCTTATATGGAAAATCATTTCCAAGAGTTTCCAAAATAAATAGGACCGTGGGAACGTTACCTGATTTATAAGAATTGTAAATTATATTTTTGATCCTCTTGGCGATGGCATCGTCTATTTCGGTAAATTCGGAACTTATTCTTCGTTTTCTTTCTAGCGGTACTTTCGCAATTATTCTCCAAACCGTTGAATATGATATTTCTGTCAGTGTCTTTGCAGTGGAGATGCATGATTCTCGCTTATAACGGTGTTATAAATATTTACGACTATCCTTTTAGTATCAGTTGAAAGAAAAGCATGCTTTATTAATCCCTGATTTTCATTTTCGATAGTTGATGTGTCCATTTGAAGATGGTTGTTTTGAAATTTATCAAAATCAATTTGAGAACAGCTTCACTCTGTAGACTGTCGAAGGGATTCTTCAACAAAACATTCGGAATGGCTCCTTTGCTCACATAATTGAAATAGATCTTCGAACTGAGTGTCATTATAAATTGATGAAATGATTGTTGCAGTTTCAGTTGACGACGTCTCCATCTTAATAAACTCTACCTTTTCACAAGTTTATATATGACAATATGCACACGTATGTAAAATTAGTACTGTTGCAATGTAAAGGTTAACACCGACTGAAAGACAGATGTAGACTATTTGAGAAAAAGACTATTTGAGGCAGCCCTAAATGATTGTCTACCTGGACTGCATATTCGCCCAGCAATTTAGGTACAATGAACCTTAATTGCATGGGCGAATGTATAATCCTTTTAAAACAGTTTCCTAGGTAACGGCTCTAAATTATCAACTGGCGTCTGTAGTCTTGTAATTATATAGAATTGTAAAATTATAAAAAGAATTACGTCCGCCGACTCATAAAAAACGATGTAGATAGTCGCAAGATTATTGAATTCAATTTAATTATATTATGATCATAGTGATATAATTGTGTATATATCGAAGAGAAAAGAATTAAGTAGCATCTTCGTCGAAAGTAAATTATTACGTTCCTGGACGCCCGCCTCTTCGCAGCACGCCATACAACAGAGATCCCTTGACCGTAATAAACCCTCATTGCAGGTACATTTTCAATTTGAAGTGAAAACACTAAACATACTTCAGTCAATGTGGCAATGCCTTCTTCGGTTAGAGAACTAATCGATGAACTCCTAGTGCAGATAGTGGTGTCGTCTGAAAACAATACGACTTTTTTCTGCGATAGTGTTGGAAGTTTTACAAAATCGTTGATGTATAGTAAGAATATTAGTGGTCCAAGAATTCAGCCTTGCGGGAGACCTACTTTGATATGCTCGCTGGCTGATACGTGTGTTTGCTGATTAATCTTTATTTCACTGTATTGTTGCCTATTTGATAGGTAGGATCTCAGTACAGAGTTTATTACACGTACCTCGAGGGGCCAGTTTGTCTGCTTAGTCTAGGAATAGGTTGTGAGATATACAATCAAAAGCCTTTGTTAAGTCGAGATAAATAGCCATAAGATATTAATATGATTAAAACGTTGAAAAGAACGTCTAAGTCGATAGTTTATTAAAGATTGTACTATTACTTTGATTTAAAAAAAAACCAATGTAGTCTTCTCCATAATGTTTTCTGCAAAATATTGTTGTTAAATTTTATTAAAATAAGTTTCTAGAGCGTTGTTGGGATTATGTATAAAATACGAGCAATTTAAATAAGAATCGATGTGTTATAATTCGCCATTTCTATTCAAGATTTGATTGTGAGGAAAATTGATGTTTGGGAGCAACCACTGTAACCCAGGCGGATTATATCCATACAACCATTTCGCAGGGAAAACTGCTGGGGCTGCAAATAGCAACCCGAATGCAATTTCCATGCACGTTGAGAACGAGAATGGAAGTGTACGCTGTGAGTACTAGACCGTGCAATTTTAATATATGAATGAGGTTTTCGGGGGGTAATTTTTAACATATTGTTAGGCGCCCCCTGCAAAAAAATATTAAGTGCTCGCCGGCATTCGCAGTACGTCAGTATTTTAACGGGCGCGCTTTTAACGTCCCACCCTAATAAATTGCGAGCCGGCGACACAAAGCAACGTTTTCTATAAAATTTCCGCACAAAACCCTCGGGGAGGAAAATTTCGCCAGCATGCAGATTTGATCTATGAAAGTGTGCTCTGTGTGCCGTGTGCGTCGTAAGTGTACATATGAAAGTGTATCATCGTCAAAAGGCAGGAGAGAGAAAAGGGCGAGCTTTTCCGTGCTGGGGGAGGCCTTTGAGAGATTTCCTCTGCGGCGCAGGAAATTTAGTTAATTCAGAATCGGAGAGTGCATCTGCCGGCGGAAAAGTGCGGGGCGCGCAGTGAAATGCCGTTAATTAATTTTCCGGCTGATTAATTGGAGTAATGCGCGTTTAATTAATGTGCCAATTAAGAGTCGGATGTTTATTACTGAAATTTGACTGACGCAAAAGTAATTACTACGGCGCGTTTTATTCCAGCCATAAAACGAAGTTATGTATCGAAAACGCGAACTTCCGCGATTAATCGGACAGTGTACAGGTCGCGCGCGATTTTTGATAATTAATTCAGTTAATGGGAGCAATTACCTTCCGATACATTAATTTTTGCGCCCAGTTTCCAATTCGCTTCGAATCTATCGCACCGGACTGTATATTAATTCGGCAAAGTTCGAAACGTAAATTCAATTTCGCTTGCATAATTGGTCTTAATTACTTCATAAGTCTACTAGTGGTATAGCCGGAATTCCTCTCAGCAACCCCGCGTTAAGTACTGACCACAAAGGTCGGATGTCACTTCGGTTATCCACAATCATTTGCTTATTATACGCCCGTCGATATTAATATGGCAGATGTGTAGGAATGCAATCCATTTCGCAGCTATTATGAATTCCAGTTAAATATTTCATTATCCGGGCGCGGTTTTTCGGCATATTTAATAAATGAGAACAAATTGAATATCGCATAAAATGCAATTTGGTTGATTAAATTTTTGATTGATTGATTGGCCGATTGGTGCGCGCTGGCAATTACAACATTCCACTTTTTCACCTCGGCCGCCCCCGCTCAGTCACCGCCGCCCCCCGGACGTTTCGACACTTCATTCTCCCAGGATCATATTTTCTAATTTCGAGGTGTGGTTTACGAGAGAGGGAGCCTGGGGAGGCTTTCACCGTGCAATATGTTCCGGACCGATCGATTTCCACCCCGACCCCCGCTCACCGCGGAACAATGGACGTTTCTTCTTTTTGCTCCTGCGAACGCGGGCACTGAAAACTCGATTTTAAGTGTTGAAATTAAATAACTAGCTATTCTCGCTGCTTGGGCCACTTCTGCCGAAGTATTTTCCCTTACATCGCCGCAAATTCAATTAAGATAATACATTGTGTTTGCATCATCTGGTTCAATGATAACCAGAACTTTGTAGAAAGTGTCAAAAATGACATGCCTTCACTTGTAAGAGTCGCACTTTATATGCCCCAATATCTAAACCAGCCATCTACATGCAAATATACATAGGCGAGAGGTGGCATGAAAGGGACACTTTTATTTTAAAGATTTCAGTAAATAAATGAGGAAATAATTTGAACATTTACGAATAGAAGTGAAAACTTCAATTATTTTACTACTGAAAGAAAATATAATACTAAATCTTTTTTATTCTTAGTTGTATATTTTTTAATTTAAAAAAAGTGCCCTTTTGTCCCTTTCATCACAATATTGAAAGGGACACAATAATTTATGAAAGGAACAGTGCGTAATTACAAGGAAAATCATCTTGTACCTACTGGTATTTTACATTACACATACTAAATAACTAGTATACGTACACGTTACACGATAAGTACGTGTACTGTTAAGTATCTAAACTTTAAAATCACAATTTTAAAATTATTTGGAAATCGGTCTATATTTTTTTTCTTAAAGATATTTCAATAAAATTAACACTTTCATATATGTTGTATGAGTAAGTGATTCAGTATAAAGTTCACTCAGAGTCTCAGACTTTTCATTATCTATCAAGTCAAAATCCCTATTTGATATAAGCGTTCCTTTCATAACCATTTGCTGTGTACCTTTCATAAATATCACACACAAATTAAAAACATAACTTCTTAAGCTATAGTTTTAGCAAAAAGGTACTGATTTTTCGGTCTCCAATAATTGAATATACGACTAATTATATACAATAACAAACAGTTCAAGGAACCATTTACAACATTTGACAAAACGTTTGGAAAGAATTACAAAAAAAATTCTTTGGAGCACGAATAAAATCACAAGCATAATTTCGCCATCTATAAAATGACAGAAGCTTGTAGTTAGGTTCAAATGGGTGTGCATATGTGTAGCCACACAACATAAATAGTTTTGTTTCAGACACATTTGTGATTCTAGCGTAATTTGAAATTACGCGACAATACGTGTAATAACATGGGATAATTACGACAATTATCCCTTTCAATACGTGTCCCTTTCATGCCACCTCTCCCCTACTAATTATGATGCATCTCCATACAACTAAAGTTAAAATCTCGATGTTCGATCCTCGAATATTAGAAGAAAATATCGATAAGTATGTGGTAAAGTAATATAAGTAAAAAAAATGTACATAACCCAGTTAATTACGTTAAGGTAAGTAACTTTTAGTGTGGCAAAATATAGCATGTTAAAATTAGTTTCACCCCCAAATCTGTATTATATCTAAATAGACCAGTAAAATTAGATCAAAAAACACCTAATATCTACAAAACGGAAGGACCAGTCATTTCTTGTGAAGGTGATTAGAAGGTCATAGAAGGTATCAAAATGCACGTTAATCCAACAAAATTTTGTAAAAAAACATATAGCAGTTTATTAGTGGTGGTAACAATATTTTATTGAATATCAACCTGCGGCCTTTCCACCTTGCATAATATTATTATAACGCTTTCGTTTAATATCTCCTCAGTTTAAATGAATTTGTTGAATTCTTGGAATTACTTTAAAAATGTTATATGTTTTGTTGCTACAGTGCTACTTGCAAGATAGGTGTACATACATCTCTACAAAAGATGTTTCAAATTATAAGGGAAGCCAAAAACATAATAATATATAGGGTGTTCCATTTAAAAAACAAAAGTTGATGCTACTTCAGGTAGAACTGGAAGTGATATAAGGTTGGAAGTATTTCTCCTGAGGAGAATGGAATCAGCTAGAATCAGATCGGTTAGGTTAAATTATTTCAAATCTCTATTTTATCGATAATCCCAAAAACTTTTAATGGTCCATTAGCGTGCGATATTTAAAGGGGTTCACAAGAAATCCCATGTTATTTCAAAATCACAATTTGCTATTGCTGTACGAAGTGTCCCACAAGTTTGAGGCATAAATCTAGGAGCATGCGAAGAAAGGCAAAATAAAGATGCAAATAATTTTGTTTCTAATCGCTTTAGTTTCCAAAATATAGGACCTTAAAGTGTTACTTATCAAAACAGTTTTCTTATTAACATTTCTACTAGAGTAGACTTGGAAATCTGATATTTTGCGACGAGTCACCCACTATCAATACACATATTCATAAATAATTACAATCATCTGAGCAAACACAGTGTGTAGAAACAGGAGTTCTTCTATGGATATTGCTACATAAAAACTTTGAGGTTAGGATTTTTTTCAATCATATACCATTATTTGCTGAATTACACATGTACTCTGGCAAAAACTAATCAAAAATATCAAAAATTATTTTTTGATTTTGATGGTTTCAAAAAATCGTGTTATTTTCCAATCCTGCACTATTTATTGTCAAAATAATGCCATTTAATTATTTATTTTATTTTATTTTATTCTGAAACATTCAAACAAACAAAACAAAATTGAAGCAAACAATAATCATTATATTTTTACATGATTACTTACAATTGCCAAATTGCCAAATAAGACATCATTATATCATGTATCACAACACTGTGAAGTTGTTAATTTAGTAGTGGTTAGTAAATTGTTCTGTTTTTACCAAGGTAAAAAAGCATATGTTCGTCCGAGGCTATGCAACTAAGCTCCACCGAAAGGTCCTTCACAGTTTGCGATAACCCAATCCCGACAGCCGACAGCAGATAACTGCATACACAACTGTTATAATTCTCGTCTTTCGGCCGCCTTTTGAATGTCGATCTCGTCAGTTTAGCGGCATTAGCTGGCGAGAACAGAAGGATCCAAACCTGACCTGGGCTCTGGACTGGACCGTACCAGACCGGATCATTATTATGTCTTATGGCACTTTTTGGTGATTATGAAAACCAAAAGTTAACTGAAATTTAAAAATACTTAAATCTTTATTTCTGACATTTTTGCACAAAATCTTGGATTCAGTAAGTGCCGATTTTGGTACACTTTACTGCTGATTTCTCTTAATTTGCCAACTATCTACTAGGTTTAACATTTATGATCGCACAATATATGTACTAGTAACATAATGATCGGATATTTTGAATCAATTATTCATGGCCAATGCTACTAACAAAAAGTCAATAAAAACTTTATGTTCTATCAACACTGCGGTTATTATGGCTATTTTGTGTCATTGTACCATTTTTTACCATAACACATTTCATGACCATGATTAACGTGAAATAGCAAATTCAATCAACATTACGTTATTTTATGCCTACTTTTGTCCTTACGATTTTTCTAATAGAATTTTGACTATTTTGAACATTTTAAATACAAAAATTCTGTTATATTTCTACATTATACAAAGTTACTACAACTATTTGGAATGTATTTCTTACATTACAGTGAAAATAAAGCATCAATATTTTCGTGTGTCAACGAATTTTGTTTTAATGGAAGTTGTCTTATGCATGCAATCATGAATATTCCGCAGGCATTTCTAAATAGTAGTTCGGCAGTATTTTTATTAAAATTTGTATTTATGACATTTTTATACAAAATCTTGGATTCCGTAAGTGCCGATTTTGGCTCATATTACATCCGATTTCGCGATTTATAAAAAAAAAAGTTGTTTCTGTTGACTTATTATGAATACAAAACCACGTTAACTTTTTTCCCAACTTTTCCTAAACTTTGTTAAAAGATATGCATTTTGTAGGTGCACCCAAAATGACTGTTATGTTTAAGGATTTTCTTTATTGTACGTAAACAAGCAACAATTATTCAAATCTAAAGCATAACTAAATTACGTAACTAATAACCCAAATTACAAGCAGCTTTAAATTAAAAGCGCTTTAAAAGATTTTTTAAAAGTGAAATTTGTAAACATGCTGCAGCTAACTTAATAAAAAGAGGAAATGTATACTTACAAAATAATATTAATTACGAGCCTTCACTTGAAAGACATCTAATTTGTACGAATGTCGTAAGACCTAAGTAATAATCGCGAAAATACGTTTTCTTCAACAGCTAACTTAATTAATTACAGCATCAAGTGAAACTTTTAAGCAAAATAAGCTTCAAATAAAAATATATCGGACAACACTTCTGTCAGCAACGATATTACACAGCATTAGGTTTTCATCCTGCCGATGCCGCCTCAAATATAAAGCATTTGTAATACTCGAGCACAAAAGATAGCGCAGTTTATCGTTGATATTTCAGAAAGTATGGGCCTTAAGAAGTTCTCTTTTGGCGGATGCACTGGCCATTCATCCGGACGAGATACCGGCGGGGTTAAAACGTCCGTGTGCCTGCAGACGTGTGTGTTAACGCTTCGCTTGCAGCGAGGAGAGGCGGCGGAAAAGTTGTGATGCAATTTACCTCCCCATTCATGTTTTAAGTAGTAATTTTCAGCTCCCGTCGAAGCTAAAGTAATTTATAAAGCTTCTAATTTCATTAATGCGGGCCAAGATTAAGTCGTCGCCCCGGGCACGACCCACCGGGTTCGTCAAATAATAAAAAAGTTTGAAGTAATTATAAAAAGATTTTATGTCTCAAGAGAATGTTGTTTTTAATTTTATAATTAAGATACACTGCTCCATCGTACATCTTGCATCTGCACCATGACGTATATATAGACTCGGGATGTATAAGTAGTTTTTGGAGTTTTTTTTTATTATATAAGGCGTCAATAGCTACAATAAAAAATAATTTGATGTTCAAATAAATAATACCAGTCTTACTAAACACATCATAATAACATACTTATGTGACACTACATTAAATATGGTGACAATAGTTTTGACCACATCAGCTGGTCACTATATTTACCATAATTTACTAAAGTGTAATACCAACAAAGTAAAAATTGCATAATTTATTTCTCCATAATGTATCACGATGTAAAAGTTTCCAGTGTTAGTAAAATTTGATGTCCATTCAATTTACTTCCAATATAAATCCTTCTCTTAGATAAAATTTTAGATGCCTGTGAGTTATACTTTCGGATTATAGCACAGGTCAACTATCTAGATCAGTAGGTTAATAAGTTAGTTCATGTGTGCGCGTCTTATGAGCATAAAATGAATAGTAAGTTAATGTATGCCTTTTAGACATCGGGAAAGCGGATATCGATTGGGCACTTAATATTTACATAGAAAACTCCACTATGGGATACTAAACAGCACCTCGCAGTTTCCGAAATGAAACGGGATGTTGCATAATTGATTTTACGATGGTTAAATGGTGCATGGACGCTCCTTGGTAGTTACCCGTTCCACTGTAAACAATTTAAAGTGGCATGCTGCGGCGAAAAATTTCCCTTTAATGGCCGATAATGCATGAACTTAGGTTTCTGTGCGGCCATCGATCGCGGTTTAGTGCAGCGAATATTGCGTAGTAAAACCATCCACTAAGATTAATAAAAGTCGGGCGGAGTTGTAAATACTTCATTAGAATGCAAGCCCTTGCACGCTTTGTTAATGTTATCGTTTGTGCGGGCAGCAGGCTAATGCACATTAATTATAATAATTGTGTACTAGGCACTAATTATCGCACTGCTCGCTTTCTAAGTGGTATAAACTAGGTACAATAAAATACTTTATTTAAACCTGCACTTAAAATGTAACCGTGCAAACTCGGAAACAAGGACACACCCCAGTGGTGTTTTCGTTTTGCATAAAATTTTACATTTCATATGTAAATTAGCTATTGAAAACTCTGGTTTTCAACGGCTCAATTATTTCAGAAGTTAAAAAACCTTCTCATCTTCTTCAACTTCTTTGAACACTTGCAAAATTTCAACGTTGCGTATCTTGCAATGCTTTAATTTTGATTGTAAAGTGTTCTATCAGTATGTATATAGCCTGTGACATTAATTATTGTTGGAATTGTATGGGAATATACAGAGTGTCCAAGATAAGGATGAACAGCATAGAGATTTCGGAAACCGTCCAAGTTACAAAGGCGGTTTAATAACAAAAAAAGTAGCGCAATTTAGAGGTCAATAATAGCCTGTAGAGAAAATCAGAAAATTCCATTTACTTCTGGAAATATTCGACTTGACCCCGAGATTTTGCAATTTCGTTTTTATATTTTTCTTAAGTTATTTGAAAAGGTATAAAAAAATAAAAGGCACTCTCTCGGTTCCACATTTTTTACTCCACATCATACCGTTTACAAATTTTCAGTACATCGTTTCGTTTCTAAAAAAACATCTTCAATTTATTTTTATATGGCCCAAAAAAGTATACCGTGTATTAGACAGCATTTCCTATCACGAATTTAACTATTGATATCACAGTATGGTTTCACATGTTTTTATTCAGAAAAAGGATTGTTAATACATTTCGAACATTTTGGTGTAGTATCTAGGAGTTGAAATTGAAGGCGACGAAGACAAAACTTATTACCTTTCAAGATCAATTCAAGGCCAACTTTGTTATTCAAATCTAAACCCATATACTTTTATTAGCGCACCTACTTACACGAAAAGCCCAAAAGTTACGTCTGAATTTTGTTGAGAGTTCAGTTTTTGAAAACCACTATATTGAATGTATGTGCAGGTAAATTAACTACAGGCAGACATGAAGGCAAATTCTCAGTAATTACGCGGAAAATTCAAAAAGGATAGTTGAAGAAGATTAGTGAAAATCGGAAATTGACAAATTTGCGCGAACATTTTTGTTAAATCTCAGCAAACTTTTCAGGTAACTAGACTTCAGAATGAGATAGTGAATGAGCTGGACTTGACCTAAACAACTTGACAAACCCATATGCTAAGATTTTGCCATTCTCAGTAATGACGCGGAAAATTCAGAAAGGATAGTTGAAGAAGATTAGTGAAAATCAGAAAATGGCAAATTTGCACAATCATTTTTGTTAAATCTCAGCAAACTTTTCAGGTAACTAGACTTCAGAATAAGATAGTGAATGGGCTGGACTTGACCTGAATAACTTGACCAATCCATATGCTAAGATTTTGCCACTCTAAGTAATGACGCGGAAAATTCAAAAAGGATAGTTGAAGAACATTAGTGAAAATCAGAAATTGACAAATTTGCACGAACAATTTTGTTAAATCTCAGCAAACTTTGGAGGTAAGTAGACCGGAGAATGAAAGAGTGAATGAGTTGAATATAAGAATATGCATTAAAATTGTTCCGATCAGTACGTATCTACTACTGAAGATGGTCGCTTGGCGACTGAAATGTACATTTAGTGAAAATAAATGTTTTTTGTGAAAAAGGTGCTACGTTTTATTTCTGAATGAGTTGAATTTGATTTAAATAACTTGACAAACCTGGTATGCTAAGATTTTGCTTATGCACGTATTTATACAATGTTATAATTCTTGTCTCTGCCGAGGAATGTTTCCCCAAACCAGTCGTTCACAGCCAACATTAAACTGTAGGTGCCATACGTCACTGTAACTACGATAAAGACACTCATACACTGACATATGAGGGGAAATAGTCGACACTCGACATCGAGTATGGCATTCGATAAGAGAAGATATTTCTTCTACTCAGAAAGTAAAAGTGTTAATATTAAGCAGGCAAAAACCATTCTCGACAAAAGCATTCGAACCCAGAACCTCTAGGTCTTAGAGTGACTGCCAAACCTTCGTTGAGCGATGCGACGTCGGAAGTCCAATTTTTAAATGGAAGCAATTGATGTGTGGGTTCGTCGTTTGACCTAGCATAGGATCTCCAGCTACATGTTATAAAATGACATACCATTTCTTACCTAATCAATTTTTTGGAAAACTGTTTCCGTAATTTAAATGACAGGTTAATAGTTATAATGCTAGCAAAAAATTACGTGACATCATATTATGTACTTATGAATTTATGACGTGTCAATTCCAAATATTGATACTTACAAAAATACAAAAAAATGACTTGATAATTGAAAATTGGCAGCCCGATATTCCCGAAATGGAATTAAAGGTCGTTTATACACACGTAATAATAGGAAAGAGTCACATTATAATTTGCATATTTTTTTACTAGCAACATTTCTGTTTTCTATCAGTATGAAATAATGTTAAATCAGGAAATAGTTCACTTTATTTGTTATTCAAATCCAAACCCATATTTTTTATTAGAGCACTTACTTACACGAAAAACACAAAAGTTAGGTCTGAAATTTTTATGCGAGTCCAATTTTTGAAAACAACCATAATGTATGTATGTGCAGGTAAATTGACTACAGGCAGACATGTAGGCAAATTCTCAGTAATGACGCGGAAAATTCAAAAAGGACAGTTGAAGAAGATTGGTGAAACTCAGAAATTGACAAATTTGGGAAATTGTAAAATAATAATAGGAAATAGTTTACTTTACGTATAACAATTTTAAAATATACAATCGTTTGCTTCCTAATCTTACATCATATGTTTAATATACCAATGTTCCGAGGTTCTTTTCATGTACGTTTACTAACACAAAGTCTTGACGTACCCCTAGAACGAAGAAATGTGACCTGTGTCACATCTCGAGAAAAATAATATGAATGAAAAATTAAACATAAGTGGACTTAAAAAAAAACTGGTGATAGTTAATGGCATAGGCTTTGGCCAAAAAAATACAATCCTTGCACTTTTGAAAATGTCAAGTTGATAAAACTGCTACTGTAGTCACAATGAATAATATCTTTAGTTATGTTGGTAAGGTAATTTTTTTTATTAAATGAGTCGTTGGAAACCAGAATCTGTTTTTTTTATTCCTACTAATAAGAACATAAATATAGAAGTATGTTCAACGGGCAACATACTTTGTATATTTCTGGACTTGAATAAAAACACTCAGTTACACCATTCTTGTTTTCAACGGTTCAATAATATGCAATGCTGCTATTACTAATTACCGTCGCTAAAGAGCAATCTATCATACTAAAATTCTTCCAGTTTGGATTTTTTTCCGAATAGGGGGTTTTTAATACTAATACGAAATATAACAATACACGTATTACATTACCATCTTCAGTTCCCGCATTTTAAGAAAAGTAAAGCAATTTTATGTAGAGTATCAAACGTTGAAAACAATCGGGTCTGTATTTTCTACAATTACTCGAATTGTGTTTCGAACTCGTGTTTCGAATATTGTTGCAATGCCCTAAGAAAATGTGAAGCGGATGTTATATACGTTATATATACCGGGCTTTTTTTTCGTTTTTACACATATGATTGACAATGTATAACTGGTTGCCTGCATCTACCCGTAAGGAATTTCCTATGTGTAATTCTAAAAAAAAAATAGTCAACTCATTAGCGGCGTCGGTGCAAGCAACCTGTCAATTTTGGCATATGTTACACAGAGAGGTTATGTTTTTATTCAAGACAATATGTCAACAAATGATTATTTTCTTTGAGGTTACCTGAAAAGTAAAATTTTTAATGACGTACAAATACATAACTTAGATGAATTGAAAGGCCGTATACGTACTGCATGTAATGGCATAAATCCACAATACATTACGAATACTCTGCGTGTATTCAAAAACCCTGTCGTGTATTATAACAGTTGGCATATTTCATAAATAAAAACATAAATAGTTCAGAAATGGAAATAATTGATTTTCAATCTGATTTGCAATTATAAATAGCAGTATCATAAATAGATTTTTGCGCACTCTTAGATGACGGAAATATCCGTACATAAAGGAAACTTCCTCTAGGTCAAACTAATGTATAAATAAATAATGCACTTTGAACTTTGTTAGTATCATACTTAATTACAGCACTGATCAAAGTTTAGACAATATAAGCCGGTCCTTATCTAACTTATAATTATTATAATAATTAAACTGCATTCAGTGTTGTAATTAACAAAGTGTAATATCATTATCATCAACAAAATTCAAGGTACATTATTGATTTTTTGTGTATTTATACATTTTATGCAAGGCGTTTTAGACCACCCGTCCTAGGCCCTTTTCTCGACAATATAACATCTTAGAGGTTTGGGGAAAAAAATGTATAACATAACCCTACCTGAAGAATTTAATAGTCGTAGTTCTCGGAAATTACTGGAAGTAGGTGTACCTGCACTCAGCTTTCAAATATTTTTGTAAATACTATACTTTTTCTTCGATCATTGTCAAAATTACTGCTTTCAGGCATGCTTACGCTTGCAAAATTCACAATTCTAGTAATAAAGGGAAATTCAGCAAATTATTCGCTTACATCTATGTGGACTATATATTGCTAAAATATTCGTATTACGAAAAATCTTGAACATCGCACGGCCGATATGCAAGTAACAGACTTGGTTGAAGTTTGTAAACTTCAACCTGCGTCCGTTATTTGCTGCATATTGGCCTAATGACGTTAATAACTATAACTACGTACTAAATGAAATATTTAATATGTAATTAGTAGCAGTACTAGAAAATAATATTAATTAAGCTATCGACCTAACAATTGTTTTCGACGTAAATTACATTATTACATTGAGTATACAGGGTGAGTAAAAGGTAAGGAACCGCCTCGCTAGAGCCATTATTATTATTAAAAAAAATAAGTTTTTAACAAAAGTTTGACAGCTAATGATTTGCCACAACTTCACTTTTTGAATAATGACTTTTTGAAAATGATGTCTTCTATACTGCTTTGGACACAAATGATATAAGTTAAACAAATACGATTTACCAATGTCAGTTTGCGTTTATCAAATATGATTCTAAATTAAACTGGGCGAGAAAGTCTTTTACAATAATTATATTACGTTTAACAGAAACAAAACGCATCGAAATTTTTATGATGAACAAATTCGATAGATTATTGTTCCTCTTTATGAATATCTAAAACTGGAACACCAAATTAACCAACTACTTTATTAAAAAATTCACAAACAAAACTTAACAACAGTAGTTCATCACAATAGCTGCTCAAATTGTTGTCAATTAACTATTTGACAATGTGTAATTCGATGTGAGAATTGCATTTACTCGGCGTTTGTCCCCATAGTATAGTAATGTAGTCAGAGATATAGATCATATAGACATCTGGATAGTAGTCAGTAATGTTTCTATGCTACTCAATGAAATCTAGTTTTCTCTCAGTGTTGAAATAGTTTTACGATGAAATAGTTGATCGGGCAAATAAACGTGTAGTACTATAGTGGATGCTTGTGGAATTATTGAGGTTTAAATTGACACAGTTTAATTCGGTTCTATTGCACGCCGACACGAATTACAAGCAGAATGCGTTATAGAGATAGTAATTGACACGCGAGAAATTAACGATGGCACGAAACAAATTGTTTATTTCCCGCAAACCACTCATCAGTGTGGATTCTGATGTGGGTTTTGGAGGCGTTCGCACGCGCCGCACGCGGTCGTTCGACGTGCCGTTAATTAAAATTATATGAAAAACACGGGTCGAAACTGACACCGACCCTGCAGTATTTCACGCCGCCCCCAGGCCCCGGCCGTTTGATCCCGGCACCGCTGCACGTGACAATAAATCCACATAATTAAACCTCTAATTCAGGGCAGTTCAATTTTATTCGGCCACGGGGGCCTTTGAAGGAAGGAGCCCGGGTACCTGCCGCTGACACGAAGCTTGGATGTATGTACTATACTACGATGTTCGTATATACATACATACACACATATAGGAGTGGAATTAAGGACCGGATCGGCCCTTGGGCCAGGATGGGAGACACCGTATGACCCCGCATACACACACTCACTTTCGCCGCCCGTGTTACGCGACATGCCTGGCCATTCATCCGACCCCGTACGAGCATCACTCACCGGAGCCCTTTTAGCAGTACGTCGAGTCAGCGTAATCAGGGCTTACGCTCGCACCGACCCTCGCCCCAGGGGCCTCGTAACTCCCGTCTAATTGTGAATGTGCGAAGTGCATTAATTTTTTGGGTTCCACTAATTGTACCTACGCCGTAATCAGTCGACGGATTGCATTTGTTTAATAACGCACCTTTATCGCGACCTACGGGGGCCGACTTCATGATAATAAAGTCGGGCGTATTTTACGACCGTATTAATTCCCCGCCGACCTGCAAAGCAAATCGGGACTTGGTGCCAAATCCTTTACGTTACTTGGTGCCATGCCAATCTCGGTACTTAGGGGTCCTTTTTGATGGATGCGGCGACATAAATCACGGATGTGGTTATGAAAATAGCTGCCTGATAGGTAAAAGGTTATAAAACACTCATGTATCTAGCCGGTGATCTAGATAGACAGATTGAAAAATATTTCAGTGCAACTTTCATTCTTTCATCCAAAATATACAGGGTGGACCACCTATCCTCCCTCGGACCATTGCTGCTCTTCTTCTCTAAGTGCCTTGACCGATTTGATCGTTGACAATGATGTTGGCTATTAAATTGACAATCTTCCCTTTATTAACTGCTGCTCGAAACAGTTGAGCCGTTGATTTTCCATACCATGTTCTTAAGTTTTTTAAGCATGAGGTTCTTCCTACACTCCTCTTTTCCATTTTTTCCCTTGTATAATAAGATGTGGCAGACCATACTTTTCCGGATGCCGCATGATGTGTCCAAAATATTATAATTTCCGGATTTTGATAGTGTTTCCCAGTTTCTTATCTTTATTTAGTCGTTCTAGGATCTCCACGTTCGAAATTCTATCTACCTAGCTAACTCTAAATATTCTTCTATATGCCCACATTTCGAGTTTTTTTTTAAACATCATGATATATTACAATCTGTCTTACATGACAATAAACAATAGTTTTATATTATATTGACATAGAAGGACGTTGCCCAGTGGCAACTCCAGAAAATATATTTACATGAGTAGATATTTTGGATCAAATTAGCACTACCCTGTACGCTGAGGAAGGTCCAACGGGTCGAGCCGTTTTAGTCTTTTAACACTGGGTATCATGAGGAGGTCCTTGGGCAGGGTGTTGGGGTGATGACTGAGGGATGGAGATACCTTTGACTGGAGGAGGCTATTTCTTCATTAATGGTGGAGATGCGTAGGTCCCGATGAATTGCTTGATTTTGTACGTACCATGGTGCATTACATACAATCCGTAGGGTTTTTGACTGGAAGCGTTGAATTTTCACGATGTTGCTGTGGCTGGCAGATCCCCATATATGAATACCATAAGTCCAAATTGGTTTAAATATTGCTTTGTACAGCAGCAGTTTATTTTCCATGAACAAGTTGGAGTTGCCCATAAGCCAATATATTTTCCTGAGAGTGGGGCCTAATTGGAGGCGTTTGTACCAGATATGTTTTCCCCAGTTAAGGCGTCGGTCTAAATGTATGTCGAGATATTTGACTTCTGGGGCAGTGGAATGCTATTTAGAGAAACTGTTGTACATGTTTGTTTATTGAGGGTGAATGTAATATGGGTCGATTTGCAGCTGTTTATTTCTATCCGCCATTTTACGAACCATTTTCTGATTATGTCGAGGTGCCTCTGTAGGTGGCGAGATACTAAGAGTGGGTTGTCGTGTGAGGCCATTACATATTTCAGGATTTTTCAGTCAAGTTGTTTGTTGGTATGTCTGCTGTATATAGTAGGTATAAGGTGGGCCCGAGGACGCTACCTTGTGGCACTCCTGATTCTATGGGTTGCAAGTTAGTTTGTGCTTCTCCATATTTAATAAGGAAATATCTATCCCTCAGATAGGATACTAGATCTTGGAAATCGGATGAGGTAGGTACGTTTTGTTTTTGCTAATTAAGCCGTCGTGCCATACCATACCTTATTACCTAGCAATACCTCCTTCTTTCCAAGTATTCTTTAATTTTTTTGATACTCGATGTACTTGTTCAACTGTGCTTTGTTTATTGCGGAATCCAATTGGTAGTCTCGAATTAGGTTTTTTTCCTCGATGATTGATGTAATTTTTTTCAATAAGAGCTTCTCGTATATCTAGGAGAGTACGGGCAGAAGGCTGATAGGGCGATATGACGTTACATCTGAACGGTCTTTACCAGGTTTCTGTATGACTGTGATCTGCGCGACTTTCCATTGAGGCGGGATGTATCCTAGTGTAGTGATAGCGTTGAAGATACTAGTGATAACCTGGAATCCCTCATCTGGTAGTTCTTTCAGGACTCTCCCTGTAATTAGGTCATAGCCTGGAGCTTTTTTTGAATTTATGTCATTTAGAAATGATCTTTGATTTCTGATATTTTCAACTTTTTGAGTGGAATATCCATTTGGTAAGGTGCTTCGAGGATTGCCAAGATAGGTTTCTCCTCCTCTACTGAGGCTTGTCTAGGCTGCGGCTGGAAGACGTTTCGTAGATGTTCAGCAAATAATTTTACTTTCTGTTCGTCGCTCTTGGTCCTATCACCATTTGGTTCCCTGAAGGGAGGATTGATTTTGTGTGCATTTTTTATTTTTTTTGTGGTTTTCCACACAAAGTAGTTATTGTCTTCTGAAGCTGATAAGTTTTCCAACAAGTTTCTAAATCCCCGGTTTTTATGTTCATGGAGTATCTGTTTTAGTTATTCACATGCACGATTAAATTTGGCTTTGTCACTGGGAGCATGAGTACATTGCCATCTTTTCAGTAGTTTACGTTTCTTTTCTATTTAGGATTTTATGTAATCTGGACAGTACCCTGGTCTGTCTGCTGTTTGAGTTTGGGGAATGGCCCTCCAAGCTGCATGCTGAATAGATTTCGTTAGGTGTTCGATGGCCTCATCAATATCATCATCAGTTCTTAGTGGCATTTTGGATTGTAGTAGTATGGAGTGATCAGTTCTGAAGGCACCCCAGTCCATATTGTGCTTCGATAGCGTTGGCGGTTTCTGGAGTCTGCATATATTTGTATTCAAGGTAGCTAGAACAGGAGTGTAATCGGATGAAAAATTCAGTAATGATGCAATGGACATATAGTTATGGGAGATGTATTTGGTTATGAAGAAATCCAGCTGGTCACATTTCGAGTGCCTCAATTTTTTTCATTACTGTGTCTGTTACTGTCCAGGCTACAACACCGTACAGTGACACTGGAAATATGTAGCACTTTAATTCTTAGCTGGACAATTAGATCGTGGGTACAGAGCGCGCATTTCAGTTTGATAAGGGTATTTCTTCGCTAGGATCACATTTTTCATTAATTAAGCTTCCAAGATATATTAGCTTTTTTACTCTTTCAAGTTGTTTACGGTTTACGTGTATGACTGTGTTTTGACTCCTAGTTTTACTCACTATTAGATATTTTGTCTTGTTCATGTTTAGTGTCAAACCATATTTCTCACTACTTTGAGAAATTCTGTTCATTGCATTTTGTAATTGAGTTTCTGAGCTTGTCAACATTAGCGTGTCGTCGTCATATCTGATATTATTTATAATTCTTCCGTTGATTATTACACCATCATTATGGTTTTCTAAAGCCTCATTGCATGTGTTCCGCATATATATTGAATATTAGCGGTGAGAGTATACAGCCCTGACGTACACCTCTTTTTATTTCTACATCGTTTGTTACTTTCTCTCCAATACGTACATTTGCTCGTTGTTGATAGCATAACGTCGTTATTATTCTCAGGCCTTTATCGTCAATTTCGGTGTCTTTTGGCATCTGTATCATTTTGTCGTGCTCGATCTTATCAAATGCCTACTCGAAATCAATTGAGCAAATGAATACATCGTGCTTTAAGTCTCGACATCTTTGCACCAGGACTAGACTAGTAACTAGCGCTTCACGAACTGGATTTCTCCAATTCTTCTATCTATTTTCTTATAAAGTATATCATGAATTATATGCAAACACACTTTGAGGGCATGGTTCCTCAAACTAAGAGTACGATAATCCTCGCAAGTGTTCGAATTTACTTTCTTTGGGATGGTTATAAAGGTTGAATACAACCAATCCTTTGGTATCACACTAGTATCATAGATCGAATTGAATACTTTGATCAGTGTTGTGATGCTAGATACTCCTATTATTTTTAACGTGTCCGCGCAAATTTCAGCTGCCTTTATTGCATTTGTCAGAGAGGTGGCCTTTACGACTTCTTGGCTTGTTATTGGTGGTCCAGTTTGGGTATTTATTTTTGTTAAGCTATCTCTGTCGTCGTCAAACAATTCAGCTACATATTCATTGAATAGAGATATTCAATCTCTAGTTGATTCTCAATGTCAAAGATCGCAATTTCTAAGAAATTGATTATTAATAATCATAAAATTTATACTGCATAACTCAAACTTTTCTGCAGTCTTATGTAAAAATATGATTTTGACTAGCAAATTTTAATAAAATTCATCAACAACTTTATTGAAAGTATAATTTGATTTAAAAAAAATAAGCCATTAACCTTATCAATTCACCTTGTTAGTTCTTAACTTTGATCATTTTTGTACCACTTAGGCCCTAGTTTTTTCAATGCTAAAAAAAATCAAAGCTTATTTGAGGCTACATATAGCCGTCATACATTGTACGATAGTGAATTATTTTTGATCGTGGTTTAGATTGTAAAGAGAACATTATATTAACAATTGTATCCTTCGTAACTGACCCATGGTCAAGGATGATCCACGATCGTACAACTGGGCCTGAGGACAGCTGTTTCAAGGATTTATGGTTCTTCATAAAATAAAGCATGTTCAAAATTTGTACATGCAAAATAATAACAATTATAAAACAGTAATACAATTCATCATTGATGTTATTAAAAGTAAGATTTAATTTTTAAAAAAATGAACCATTAATCCATTTTGTTGGTTCTCATCTTTGATAATTTTTATACTGGTTAGGACAGCTCTTTCCAGGATTCATGGCGTATTTCCTGCTTTGTTTTAATTTCATAAAATAAAGCATTTTCATTTTTAGCATTTTTACAAAATTCATCAACGATTTTCCTCAAACTATAATTTAATTTAAAAACAATGAAATAATTAATATTCTAAGTAAAATTTTAAAAATCAAGTTTATACGTGAACAAATATAAAGTTTTGAAACGAACTTCATTGTTGCATTTAACAGAAGTATTTTAAACTGAAAACGCTTTTTTTTACTAAATGTAGATTATGTCTTATTTTGTATTATGTTATTATGTCTCAATTTGTCTAAAATTGAGTTGTGTAATCAAGGCATACGTCTCTGCAAAGAAAACTCAAGAAACAGGTCATTGCCATTGAGACATAAATACCTACATGTTACTTGATAAAAGGCTCATTTTGGAATGGCCCCTCAAGTTAGTGCTTTTATTATAGCAAGAATAATAGAGATATTGAAAATGGATGGTCTATCAGGCAAGTTGTACAATTTTTTGACATCTTCAGCTAAACCGAATTCGCCTAGGCAAACTGGGCATTACAGAATCAAGAGACTCTTTCAGGACACTCTTATATCTCTCTTATATCTCGCTATTGCTAATTTTGTAGGAGTAAAGAATCAATCATCGGGACACCATGCAAAGATCTAACGATGCCCTTTTTGTATTATATGGCTAATTACCATCGCTAAGAAGTAATCAGCATGACATTTTATCACTAGATAAGTATATTGATATGTATATCAAATGTCTACAGTTATTAAATTAATTTATGTTTTCTATGTACATATGTTGTTCGCCATTTTAAAATTGAAATTTTTCCTTTAAAAATTCGCAGCGCAGTATTAAAAACGATGTATCTGATTTTTTTGTTGAGAATATTCTTTGTTCCAAGTTTCAGTTGCGTTTCCATAACAGGGCGACTTAAGCCCGCATTTATTAAAGTTTCCTTTCCGTTATTATCTCGAAATTAGCGGCGGCTTTCATTTCCTGCGAGCGGGACAAGGCCCCAATTTATGCAATTCGAATAAATCTGCACGGAAGAGGATCCGCGCCGCCGCCGCGCAAAGTAAATTTAAACTTTCCAAAGAGCTAATCCCTGTAGTCCCGGGGGCAGCGGCGCCCCCCGCCGAGAAGGAGCGCCCCGCCGCGAAACAGCCGACGACCCTAATTGCTCCGGCACACTCGGCCGTGCGCCGCCCGCCCCCGACGGCCGCCCCCGGGCTCGCACATAAATCATCTTTTTCGCGTTTCGTTCCTTTTTTGCCCACCCCCCGCCCTTTCGCGCATAATATCCTCGTAAATATATCTTTCATGGAGCCGGCCGCTGCGATCTCTTTAAGTATGGAAACGCCGCACTGCGCGCAGAAACGGAACGGGCTCGTTATTATTCCTCACAAAGGCACGCATCCCCTGCCCGATCGACGGAGAAGCGACGGGGGTTGGAAGGGATTGTGCGAGATGGGGAGTCTTTGTTGGTATATGGGGATGTTTTTCTTTTTAATTTGGGCACTTTTTACGTGAGAACACTGTTATGTACCAGCGCCTCCACCATAATAAAAAATAAGGGATTATTTATGACCGGGTTAAAATGT
Source organism: Othius punctulatus (assembly GCA_951805005.1). NCBI lineage: Eukaryota > Metazoa > Arthropoda > Insecta > Coleoptera > Staphylinidae > Othius > Othius punctulatus. The sequence continues at coordinate 33,090,743 of OX638139.1, read as the reverse complement.
ATTTAATTTTCACATTTGACTTCTTTCATTGCGCTACACAAATTTGCATAACTACCACCCTTAATTGGAAATTAAGGTGGTAGTTCATGTCATTTTAATCCAATTATAAAAACAACTCTGTCTTCGTAAATATCTAATATACACGTCAATTGCAGTTCTTGAATATTTCTACGTTACTGATATTATTGTGAAGACCACATAGAGTAAAAATGTAAAAATAGAAAAGGATGGCTAAATTATGGCTTAAAACATTCAAAATTCAACGAGATTAATGAACTGTTGAGATAAGCTGCAAAGATTCATTCACAGAGGTAGTAGCGAATCTTTAGAAATGAAGAAATAAGAAGAAGGGTTTATATGCCCATTTCCCATAGTGTTATAATATTGCTTCGTGCAATTCGCGAGTACTACAATATACACAACCCAAAATTAGATACACGTCATGACTTTTTACAAAAATGATATTTCACTTTCAAGAAATTTTCACTTACAGAATATTGCAAGACCCCATTCATGCATCGCAATTTATAGAGTAAAAATTACTGCTGTTTTAAGAAAATTTTCAAAGTTAAAAAAAACAGGTTTTTGCGTTTAGAGTAAAAAAAAAAACACAACTACACATTGTATTATGGTCCGTTTTTTAAGATCCACCACTTCAAAAACAAAAGAAAAAAAACTAAAAAAGTACTCCATATTGAATAGTAATCTCGTTTCTGAGAAACACTAATGAAACTAACAAAGTCGGAACTATTATTTGCGAGAGAAATTACGACGTTGGTGGATATAATAATTTAAAAAACCGACTATATACAGGGTGTCCCACTTATCCTCGCTCGGACCATTGCTGCTATACTAATGAAAATTTAGGAAAACATCTGATTGGAAGTTATTGGACACTTGATGTGCTACCTTTTAAAATTATTTTCGAGTATACATGGTGTACCATAAATCCGGGACATAAAATTTGGTCTCTTTTTTAAATTGATCACTCTATATATTATTTCCTTTTTAGAATCTGCTTCATGTGGGCTTTACAAATTATTTTTATTTTTGGGATCAGATGCAACGTTGCCGCCAAGTTATTCGCATTTTAATAAAATTTAACGAAACATCATGGATGTGGAAAAAAAATCATCAAAACCTTATTATAAGAGAGCAATGAAAGAATCTGCGTGTTCAAATACCTAAGCAATGTGCCAAAACATACACAATATTTTAAGTCACCTAGAATATACAGGGTGTTCTGAAACAACGCTCGAATTTTGCTATTTTCAAATAGACAACAAAATTCCAAATTTGTTGTGCAGTGTTACTTAATGTATTTCAAAATGTTTAGCGTCTTTAATATTTTTTATTTAGACCAAAAAGGACCTGAAGAAAAAGTATAGGGTACAGTACGAAAAACATACTATAGAAAAAGATTTAGCCAATAGCCACTAATTATATAGATGTGTACCATTTACAGGCGGTGATGAAGTACTGTACAATCTGAAACACTTTGTATCAAAATCGCGTTTAACGTGCTTCAAAATGAAAATGATGAATATCTTTACTCGAAAGTTACATTACGTTAAGAAAGAATGGTCACTCAGAGAAAGACAGAAAGACTTGTACCGGGACAAAAAATGTGCTGCGTGATGCATTAGCTGACCCAAAATTAGTTCTTTTGCCTCCCCTTCACATAAAGTTAGGATTGATGAAGCAGCTTGTCAAAGCATTAAATAAACAAGGTGACTGCTTTAAATACCTCTGCGACAAATTTCCTGCACTTTCTGAAGTTAAACTTAAAGAAGGAATATTTGTAGGCCCTGAAATTCGAACCTTAAAATCGTACAGATTGTTCCAGAATACAATGACCCAGAATGAATCTGAAGCATGAAGTTCTTTCTTACAACTCATAGACGGTTTCCTTGGAAACAACCAGTCTCCAAACTACAAAGAAATTGTAGCCAACATGGTCGAAAATTATAAAAAACCGGGATGCAATATGAGCGTCAAACTTCATTTTCTGAATTCCCACGTTGACTCTTTTCCCGAAAATCTTAGAGCTGTCAGCGAGGAACAGGGAGACAGGTTTCATCAAGACATAAAGGAGATGGAAAGACGTCACCAAGAAAGATGGGATATTAGAATGATGGCTGATTACTGCTGGACCTTGAAGAGGGACTCGCTCACAAAAATCCACAAAAAGAAAACTACAAAACGCAGTTTTGAGGGAAAAAGAACAATTTTATTTAAAAAAAAAAAACAACGATTGTCTAACGTAGATTATACTGCATTATTTTTTTAATGAACAACTCAATTTTTTAGTGTAATTTTCTATTAAATGTAGTTTCAATAAATATTTTCCCAATAATTTTGGCAGTTTCTATGAAAATTTTCAAACACACTTCTCCTGAAAACCTGACGTGCTGGAAAAAAACTAAGCACAGATTCGTAATCAGTACACCCCATTTACTATAGGACACCTATTAAACTTGAAACACTTTTTCATGAAAAAAAAAATATAGGCCTGTGTTATCGTACATCTCGTAACTTTGCGACTCATAGAATCCCACGTGACGCAACGCCGCAGCGGCAATGTTACCATCTATGAATCAGCTCCGAAAGTTCAGCCTCTATCAAGTTTTATTTTTTAAATGAGCATCAGCCACGTAAAATTGTTTTATCTCGAACCTTCTTTCTGCGTTATGACATCATAACTTTTTTTTAGGAAGCCCTCACTTTTTTTCTTATTTTAGGCATCTCCTCGCCAGTCAAATGTTGTTTTTCAAAAATTTTGGAATCGGTGACTCTTAGAGGAACTAATACGAGTTAGAAACTAAATACTTACGTCCTTAATGCGTAGTCGACTATAGTAGCTACCAAAGCTTAGCAGCTACTAATGCTAATCAAAATGTGTACTTTCGAACCATTTTTAGTATATACTAAGCGTTTGAAGGTGCTAAGTTCACTATGCATATGGCTGTTAATATCTAACTATTAGCATTCGGTATCTTCGATATGTACGTTTTGAGAATCTAGATCTTTCCGCAAGAACCATGTAACTGTGTGAGTCATCTAGAATATCTGCACACGTGCATCGTCTTTTTCGCTTCGTAATCGCGTGGGGATGTTTACGGCCCGATTTCGATAAAAGAAACCTCGGACTTGGCACGAATGCCCCTCCGCAAAAACGCTAACAGACACCTTCATTGTGCGGACGTGCGATGGCCAATCGAGCGTCGCGTTGCACGCGAGAGAAACAGAGCACAGGACCGAGTCCACCTCAATCTTCCTCGCAGCGCAAAAGGCAAACAGATAAAATTTTACGCGTGTTTGTGCAATAACCTTCTCGGGCAAGGCAGGGGGGAGATAAATTATGGATGTTTGTATGACTGCGATCGGAATTAAGGCGAACGCCCCGGCGTCCTCGCAACTGAGGCTTTTAAGCTTTCAATTGCACTTTGAAGTAATTTATCGAGTTAAGCGCGAGCTGGGCGCAGGTTAGGGCACTTGCGATAAAATGGATGAAATCAAACCGGATTTTACATTAATCTTTTATGACCGCCTCGAAGTCTGCTAGACCAGTGCCTCCTTGTAATTTAATAAGGACGCGCTTGAGAATTGCACGGCAGTTCCTGTTTTATGCCGCCATATATTTGCGTTATTTACAAATCCACTCTCTAGGACCAGACGAAATTTATGCCGGTAAACAGGAGTTAACGCCCCCATTTCATATATAGTAGACGGTCGTGGGTTCGATTACCTGCCACAGAATGTGTATGTGAATGCGGGATTCACCTAATAGATCTCTGGAGCGGCGTTGCTTTTGAAGGCAATGGTCTCATTTATTACGGTCTAATGCACGTGTACAGTCCATTACCACTACAAGTCTCCTCATAATGGGGATAAACTTAATTAACTACCAAAACTAACCATAATGATTATGCAAATTTCATCGTGAAACACGGCCGTGATTTACAGCAGCCACAATATAAACGAATTTAATAACAAAATACTTGGCGTTAACTGATAAGCTAATTAAACCAACTATACCGTCATGTGCAACTCCAGACGTCACTTAAAACCAGTATATACATAGAGCTAGCTTCTGGAGATGCTCAATTTGACCCGGATGCAGATCACACCCCATAAATATCAAAATTCCTCCACCGTGAGCTAACAAGCGGTAACGTGCCTGCACAAATTCGCCCCAATCGCCGATTTTCCCTTGTTACAAGCACGAGCTTGTTTTCTGAATTGGGAAAACCGTGGAGATAAACGCCCGTGCAACCCAGACATACGGAACGGTCGGCGGTTCAACGAATCCCAAACTCAAGTTATACTACTAAGACGAATCAATACAAGATTTATATTTTCCATTCAGATCACATACCCGATAACCAGACGTTTGCAAAACTATAGATACTTTCGCATATCTTCTACTGTTTATTTTCATTTCTTCTTCAACCTTCCGCTCCTATTTTTTTGTCTATAAAGCTTTTGGTAAGCTTTTGGTACAAGCTTATTACTAATATAGGAACACTCCCACTAACGTCTTCTACGTATATAAGTCAGACTTTAGTCCGAGACATATCGATGGTTTTCAAGAAAAGTGACATACAACTGAATTTAAAAAAAAAACGAAAATGTAAATAAAAATGGCACGTTCTTTTTCCACTTTTGTTATAGTGTGAACACGGTTTAAAAAAAAAGCTAGAATTATTTGGCGGTATGTCAGTTTATATACTAATAGGTTAAATTTGAACAAATGATATTTCTTAATACTCTATAACAACACGATGCAGAGACAGTAGGGCCTAAATAATACAATAATGGGTGATATTAATAATTATTACGTTTATTATTTATTACCCGTGTATCGAAATAAAAACGATTTTTATCGTTTTTTTTTTTAGTTTTGAGGTACTGTCAAGGAGACAAATGCGTAAACAAATTAATTGACAAATACTTAAAACCTAATTTACTTTGTGAAAAATTTCATTTCCGTTTTTATTAAATCGAGCTGTAAGTACCGGCCGGTCAATTTATCTAAAGATATCAGGGGTGGAGTCGCGCATAGTGAAATGACATTCCTCACGAAGGAGATACGAACTACTCGAAGAGCGAGTCTGGTTTTCGGACTTACACTTTCTGTTTTGCGTACGGTCGCGGCTTCGATACAACGACCGTTATTTAGCGCAGGCACAGAAAATTAAAGTCTGAGTGTTGTTAATTTTAAACCTTTATTCCGTACCCACTAGATGGGAGATAAACGCGTTATTTACAACTTAATTCTAAACTAATTTAGATAAAAGAGCAAGTTTTGAACTAATGTGCTGTGCGACACTTTAAGGAGATAGTTTGAATGTAGTGATGATACTTGTGCTTCGTTCTGGCTTCGTGTCGCGACTTGTAGAGACTGATCTCCTTGTCACGGTTGTGTTGGTGTAGTGGCTCAGCAACTGATGTGTATCGCGTTTACCTCAATGAATTGAACTTAATTCAATCCGGTTCGAAGGACCATGTTTTGCGTTACGGTCGCGGCTTCGATTACAACGACCGTTATTTGGCGCAGGCACAGAAAATTAAAGTCTGAATGTTGTTAATTTTAAACCTTTATTCCGTACCCACTAGATGGGAGATAAACGCGTTATTTACAAACTTAATTCTAAACTAATTTAGATAAAAGACCAAGTTTTGAACAAATGTGCTGACCGACACTTTAAGGAGATAGTTTTGATTGTAGTGATGATACTTGTGCCTGGTTTCGGCTTCGTGTTACGACTTGTAGTGACTGATCTCCTTGGTGCCCTTCTGGTCCTCCCTGGATCAGGTCCATGGAGTGGGGCGCAGCATAGGAGAGGGAAACTGAACAGATGGCCCCATCTACGAGGTGTTGTTGAAGGTTTTCCCTTTCGTAGTATGAGTAATGCCCCATTATGGTGAAGATTTGGCCACTGATCCCCCTTGATGTCTTCGGAGCCTCATTAGCGTAAACGACCATGTTCCCAGAGATAATTTCCTTTGAGGCCTCGCCGCGCTATTGTTGTTAGCGAGGCCGAAATCCAGAGATGTTGGTAATCTGGCCTGGTAATTCCCAGCGGATGAGCTTAATCCAGATTAGACGCACATTTAAGTATCCCATTAGGGAATACCCGATATTAATTTAATATTTACAACAAAGAAAATAAAAGCGAAAACTAAGTACTAAACACAGAAAAAAATCTTACAATTATGTACAATATTAAACCTAATACTAAACACTTTCGGCTCGGGCAAATCGGCCCCTCATCTAATTACTTGTACCTGTCTATCTACTATGTACTAGTCCATGGTTTTATAGTCTAGCAACACTGATGAGTCGTCTTCAGTTCAGTCCAATTCGTGAACTTGAAAATATCTGCGGATTTGCAGTATGCCTCGTGGCATCTGGTTGACTCCCGTATTCAGTGTCTCACCTTGACGTGGTACTGTAGCCCGTACGACAACACCAACATCGTGATAGCACTTAACCGGTAGCCGGTAGCCACGTGTGAAATTGCAAATTGACATGCAGGGCCATAGCGACGCATTCCCGCGCTCGCAATCTAATATGTGCATACGCTACTCGCGCCTCCTGCATAGTAACATGTTTGCTTCGTCGGACGCAAACGAGAGCACCCCAGGCTATAAATATCGTATATCAAACTGTTTATTTTCTGATCCTAGATATCCGTGATCCACCCCCTTTTCTCCGCTGAGAAGTCGACAAATAGGCAGGCACACACGTAGGGGATTTTCAACCGATTTGTCCCGCCGTCCGCGTTTGGCATCCCTGTCACGCCGATCTGTCCCAAATTGACCTGACAAGGATGGCAGATGCCATCCGTGTGTAATCCGTGTGTAAAAAAATACGAAATAATAAAATTATGAATTTTATGCCATACTGTACCACCACTACTATATACATACATAAAAAACATTATACATACGTACATACATACACACGTAAATAAATAACATTATATGTAAATCTACACGAATATATAACAACACAAGCATTCAACAGATGCAGAGACCTCTGCTTATCTCCCATTATATCCGAAATTAAACGCGCTTGAATGACCACATAATAGTCCTAGTTATTAAATACCAGCACTCCAAACATTGTAATTATAATTTTATTTGTGCATTGTGCATTTAATGCAAGAGAATCCAATGCACATTCCCCGCAGCGATATTAACCTAACCAAGGGCCGCGCTCTGAGATTCATGCATACTGCAAATTCCTCCACAGTATAACGCCGTGTAACGTAAAATGCATGTATTGTAATATTTAGTAGTTTGGAAAGTTTAGCGCGCACCGTAAAACTGAATAAATTTCAGGACACACGCGCGCCTAGCCTATAAACCGACGTAATAAATCATTATTAAATTTTAGATGTTGGAAAAAGGCGACGTGAAGTGCATCTGTAAACTTGCATTCCGTAGTATTCCAGATATAATGCACCACGAGTATCAAGGAAAATAAGTATGTAGTCAATTTCGAATTCAGTGAACTTTATAATCGTCTTTCAATGATTATATAGTTCCTTTTAAAATTTTAATTTTGTATATAAATAATAATGAATTAATTATTACAAATTTATTATTATTATTACTACTAATAAATAATTTTGTTTTAAATTGCTTCTTGTGGCATTTGTCATGACTAAGTGGACACTCATGATTCCAATAAACGCAATTTTAAGACTCCCGAGATACTCGCCTTTAAATCTCGAATAAAAAAATAGTCGAAATCGTATAAAATTTAAATTTTGAGAATCTTACTTGTTAAATGACACCAGGGTTGATATTGTAACAATATTTTATATTAGATTTAAATTGTTTCAGTTAGTTTAGGCAGTTTTCATGATAGTTATTTAGTTGGAGTTAGTTTTCTAAATATGTTATTAAGATAGGCAACACAAGCGTGTACGATATTTAACGTGAGGAAAATATCTGCAAAATTGAGTGTATGATGGCGCGGGTACGTATGGCACTAAATTGCATCTTAGGAGAAAGGTAAAAAATCAGGTAATCTGAAAATCATGATTAACGGGAGCTCAGAAGCAGGCGAAAATGGAAAATCAGGGATATCAAAATAAATCCTGGATAATTAACAGTCGTCATGGCAACGAGCAAAATTGCTTGGTTTGGTTGCCGACAGCGTTCGTAAAAAGTTACACCGATGCGAAAAAAATCGCCTTAGAACCGCAGACAATACAGCATCGATATGCGAAGGCATGAATAGACCCGACGGATTATCGAGAGGTGTCGGTTGACAGTCACGATCAGATCCACATCACTCTATGTTCGAAAGGACGTGGAAATAAAACAAAACACAAATAGACTAGCGCCATCTTGTGAACGTCCAACCGATGTTCGATAGTCACTACATAAAAGACGGCATTAACCCATATAAATGTGACTACCAATATAATTCATCGACCATAATCACCGAGCATGATTCGCCGTCAGGGAAAGTCATCAAAATATGATAGCACCAACGCAACACATGGCAGCAATACATTAATAGAGGGCAACACTTAGCTGAGCTTGAGCCGATATCCTGTACACTGCTGCAGCGACACCAACCTACAAATAGGAAATGTAGTCACCACCGACCGGACGAAAACTCAGACCATCGAATTTGTGAATACGAAGGTACCAACAGAACTTTATTAAATTGCAATACATTGTGCTGACTGTGTTTATATTTTAGGCTTTTGTTTTGATTAGGTCAGCGTTTATTATTTTAGATTAGATATCATATAGCGTTTATTCTGTTTATCGTTATTGTGTTTAATTTGCTGCACACTTACATCCTGTTTACCAAACCAGTAGACATAAAACTAAAGCATTTCTATACACTAACCTGACCATACGTGAAATGAAGAAGGTCGTCGAAGTATGTATACGGGGACGGAAAAATGGTTCAGAATAATTTTATTTTAAAATATTGTAAAACAAAACCTATAAAGCGTAGAAGACCTACAGATTCAAACAATGGAGAGGAACTGTTTCAAACACAATTTTATGTTTTGAGTTCCCATAAGACTTTAATACCTAGATGTAATAAATCTGTCATGGAAGTTGTGGAAGTAACTAGAAGAAGTAACTAGAAAGTTAAAGTAAAAAAAAAGATTTCAAGACTTCTGCAGCTAAGGAAAAACTAAAAGAAAACTAACTAAAGAAAATAGCGAAGAGGATAGAAAAAATGCAAAATACCCAAAATACACAAAAGTGTCAGAGGAGCGATTCAATGATTCAATTGATTAATAAATTAAATGCCATAGAGGCGTATTATTGACGAGAATAGAATAAACGGTAATACCTAGATTCTACTCTGAATTAAAAAAAAAGTGTGGTAAATATATACGACTAAAAACTTTACAGTGAAAAAGAGTTTTGCTGAAAATTTTTGTAACCTATTACAATCTTTGTTTCGGAACACCACGTATCGATGTCGAAAAACTTTTGAGAGTATAATTATGTAACAAATAAACTTATGCAGATTTTTAAACTTTTAACAAACAAACTTTAAAATTACGTTTTTAACAAAAAAAAATAGGCCTATTCCGGGAGACCAATTTTCGCAATTTGGCATTTTTTCTTTTGATTGAAAAAAAAAATTAGGTATCATATGCTGAAAGTACCTAATCAGCAATCATATTATTCTTGACAAATATATATGTACAATTTTACTGTTGTGAGGGGTACATCCAAATCAAAGCTAAACCGTTCTACTAGTTCTACTTTTTGTTGGGCAGACAAAAAATATAACTAATGATATAATGAAATATTTTTCTATATTACCCATAGTTTGAACACTACAGATTTTTCTAAGATTCACACAGTTAGATTGATATGTTGTGGGGTGCAAAATAAAGACAAAACTTTGATCGGAATGTGTGCCAATTGGTTGGCCTAACAATGTATTGTAGAGACTACACAAGTTATTTTTCCAGATAAAGGGCATTATTTAGTACCCTCCGGTCGTGCTCTTTGGGCATATTGAAACTGAATACCGCAAATAGAAGATAATTTTTAAACCGGAAGAATATCCTGATATATTTTCGGATTTGGGTTCAGGATTGTTTAATTCAGCAAATAGAAGATAATTATTAAACAAGAATAACATCCTGAGATATTTTCGTATTTGGGTTCAGTAAAGTTTCGAGGGGATGTTCAATTATACGATTGGAAGAACACAGTAAGTAACATAATTAAAGTTCCTGGATCTTGGCACGTTTACGAAATCTGAATGAGGAGTTATTACCTGAAAGTTAAATAATAAGAGCACAATGTAGGTTCGTGGCACAACTGCGTATCACTCAGACCAAGGGATTGCAAAACCGATCACAAGAAGAGGGCAACATGTGCGTGATATAAAACCGGTAAAAAAACCCAAAATAGAATACTGTCAACATAAATTGAAAAATCAACTCGAAAAATAATGCTAATCAGAAAATAATGATCAATATGCAGAAGTATTTGAAATTTGTGAAATTTTTTATGATGGACGACCCACTATTACATAATGTTAAAAAATATATTTTTCTTCATTGTAAAGATTATTTTTAGGATCCCAAGATTCAGCATTGCACAGAACGACAAAATTTCAATTTCAAAATTTTTGCAAGGATTCATTTTTTGTTGTTCAAAATTAGTAAATATTGGAATAACAAGATGAACCAGATGACACAAAATTAACCTATACCTACTCTTCATTCACGATGTTTTTGCGTCAGGGGAGTCTACGAATATTTAGTAATTTTGTTGGTAGTGTTTCGGAAATAACTGAATAACTTTTTTTTTGTTGCGTTGTTTTCAATTTGAGGTTATATTTTTTAAATAACATTGTTGCCAGATGTATAGTTTAAATTATTAGAGATGAAAATGGTATTGAAAAAAATTATAAATCTGACAATGTGGTAGGAAGCAAATGTCTAATAGACATCGACACAAAAAAAATTAATATCCGTTGCATGACTGAATCAGTTTGTTCAATATGACTAAAAGAAAACCCAGCCAACTCGGTTGCAAAAAGGTCATGAACGTATGTTTACATTTAGGTATTTACCTGTTTTCCGTAATTTGGATAAAATTGGAAAATGTTCAATTTTTGCTCAATAATTTTCTTTTATTTCATTCTTTTGAGGATTTTTTCATAGTAGATTAGTTCCAACAATTGAGTTCAGTATAATTTGACCTCCTAAAGGAATTGAAACATTTAACCCTACTAGAAACTTAACCCTCAATTATACTTGAATGACACACATTCACCCCTTTTCACAAAAAAGAATAATTAAATGAACATTTCGGACGCGGTGCGACCATTTTCAGTAACATACAGGTACTTAAAAATACTTAAAAACTAAAAAAAAAATTTAGAGGTTTATATATATATATATATATATATTCATAATGTCGTTCGAGTATGGTAAACCATTCATGGTTCCTACGGGTCATTAGTTTGAAGGGTCTTTCTTGGGCCTATTACGGGAGGCTATAAAATTGCCAGCATTTGTGTTTGAATTGGGATTAAAATGTTTACAAGTTTAAATACAGTTTAGCAGTGGGTTTGATAATGGAGATAAATCGTTATTTAATAGCCATGGTTGGAATTTTTTCATATAAACGGATTCCCATTGGATGGATCCAAATGGATGGATTCGAAGTATTGAGGTCCTTGTTTGTACACGGTTTTCATAATTTCACGTTTTCCCTATTGAAACTATACCCAGTGTCGAAATGATGAGCTGCTGACGCCGAATTTTCTGTGTTATATGGTTTTGCATAATGTAGAGGTTCTTTAAGTCTTATTTCTACATTCCTCTTGGTTTGTCCTATGTAGCATTTATTCCAGTTACTGAACTTAATTTTGTAACGATTATCACGTATATTTTTATTTAATTATTGATTATATTACATTATATTCCTTGCAGTAAGAATAATTGATTAGTGAAAGCAGAAACTGTCTACCCCATAAAATCTGCATTAATTTATTTGTTACATTATCACCTACTCTATCTAGAATCCCTTTTATTATAAGCATATGTTCTACCAACTTCCTGGCACTCACACATACATTCCATTTCATTCTTAGCACACTGCTCTAGTGCTGAATCTAAGCAGACGATTTGCCAAAGTTTAAATAAGCTTATCCAAACGGTCGTGAGCTTCGCAGAGAACTCCACAGTAGCGCAGACGACATTGAAGGGGATGCAGCTATAGAAACGTTCGCACGCTGCCGACGTGACTTCCGGCGCTAATAGTATTTTATGTAGTCGAAACAAAACCGACCAACTTCGTTAACATAATCGTGTAGCGATTTCATGCTAATTCACTTTGCATTGACACTTTAAACTTCAGTACTGGAGCGCAATACTTTAGATCTTTGTACGATTCCCGGAGATATTCACTGTTCAGGATTAATCAGTACAATCAGTTTAATAATTAGGGACGTTTAGTTATAGGGCTCGTTACAATCGTAGTATGTACGATGTCTAACGGCAGAAATAGGACTACTGAAGTAATTTGCACAGCAGCGCCACACATTTGCCAGCATTTTTTTTATAGCGGTAGAAATATGAACCAGCCAAACAAGTAGACAAGTAATTTAGTAGCGTCACCATTGGTTTATTTTGAGCCCAATAATAATATCAAAAACGATAAGCTGCATTTCAAGGAATTACTTGCTAAGAATACAATTTTAAGTTATACAATAGTTCTGTTTTTCTTTTATTTTGGAACCATATTTTGGAACCACAACTTACCAAACTTTGAGAGTATGATTATGGGCCGGTGTTTTTTTGTTGTAATGGTTATTGTGAGCGCATCGCCATCTATGGGCATTAGAGCTTTGCGATTTTTCGTAATTGAAATAGCATTCCTAAATTTACAGAAGTATGAGAGGACTATAAGCCAAGTTAATCTGGGCGTGACTATGAACAGAATAACTCGGGGGTGACCATCGCAGATATTTGTTAGTATTGATGCTGTAAAGCATTTAGCCTCATATCGTATTGCTGCTGCAGGAAAATGATCAAACAAACACCGTTCACGATTAATTCTTGCCAAAGTTGGCTGTGTTTAGCAGCATTTTTGTTGGTAAGCATGAAAACTGCACGAGGAAATAAAGTTATGTTATTTCAATTTGTGGTTATTATTATTTACCTCCGGTACTGTTGCTAGCAAAATGTGTTCAATTTTAATTCTCTGCAAAATTAACTTTGCAACAGTGTGTAACGCTCCGACAAAAATGTATTCATATGTCGTTGCTTTTATCGTAATTATTATCATATAAGTTTTTGAAAATTTTGGCTCCTGATTAATCTAATATTGATGGCATATTGTTCATATCGCCCAAATTGTTCAATTTCTATAATTCTCAATGATTGTGCCTGATATTCTGTGAGGTACGTGATTATTTATAACTGTAAATATCAATTATTGTGTAAAGTAAGTGTTTGTTTTGACTATGACTAAGCCAGAGAATAACAATAAATTAATTGACCTTTTACGATTGTTATCGTGAATATAACAATTTTAATTTACAATCTCGGAGTAGGTGTGAAAGACATTTGCGCGTTCGAAGTGATTACGGTACCAAGAGTGATTTGATTTCATATTCGCGGGATATTGGATTCATTTCCGTCTGAATCTGATATCCGGAAAGAATCCTCAATATAGACATTTTAGGGGATGCACTATATATTGTGCGTCAACGATATCTGATATTGTTTCCTCTATTAAATTCGTAAATATGAAGGTGAACCTCTGCGAGCCTTTGTTTATTAATGAAAATAGATAACTGGTTGTTGGTGATTTGCAATAATCTATGGTATACTGAATACATTATTTTCTGTTAATGGGTTGCGGATCTGTCGAACTACGTTTTTACATATAAAAAGTCTTTAAAAATTTAGTTTTACAAAACAGTTTATTTTCAAAACAAAATCTTTCTTAATGATTGATTGGCTTGTGCTAATGCAGTTAATTATTTTATATCATTAATAATAAAAGAGATGATTAATAAAAATTAATAAAACTAATTAATCGGATGCATAACGACATGAGAATTACTTTTCTAAACATATTATTCAAGTAAATCTTTTAGTTATTTCCAAAACTAAAGCAAAAAAACACTATTTTTAAATAGAAATAATACACTTATTGCATCCAACAATCTGTCCAATTGTTGAGGGAGATACAAAATAATCGAACAATAGAATTTACGATCTTGTGCGTAATCCTATTCGACCGAAAATTTTACGAGAATTACTTTTCAAAATATATTATTTAAGTACATTTTTTAGTTATTTCTAAAAATAAAGCTAAAAAACACAATTTTTATGTAGAAATAATACACTTATTGCATCCAACAATCTATTCAATTGTTGAGACAGACACAAAATATTCGAACAATAGAATTTACAATCTTGTGCGTAAGAATTTGAAAATTTTACTTCCTGGCCTTGCCATTGCCTCTCAAGTGCTGGAAGCGATTTCACAACAATAGAAATTTTGTGACCTGCGCTGTAGTGTGTGACAACGATATCTGAGATTGTTTCCTCTAATATATCTGTAAACATGAAGGCAAACCTCTGCGAGCCTTGATTTACTGATGGAAACAGGTAATTGGTTATATGGTAATTGGTAGGTTGATGGATATAAGTAACACTACCGTGGATTTATAACCTCCTCAGACCCTGAGTATTATACACGATACTACGGCTTAACAATTTTTTTTTGCTATTTCCAATCGGAATGTGGCCGTTTCCAGCGGTATCATATATGATATGCGTGAGGTGGTTGCGCATAAAAATTCACAATCGAATCGCACGTGTTCTAGAGTGTCTGGTCATTAAAAATCGAGCAGTTTTGGACGCCATTACTGCATTACATTCGAAACGTGATAAGAAAGGTAAGTAGTGACTAATTATGCATTTTGCGCTAGCGTCTTATTGTGTGAAGGTTAGTTGTTGGTTCTAGTGCCTTCATAACTACAGTATCTAAAAGTTTACAAAACTTATAGGCCTATTTACTCGTAGTATCTTTGGTGATACTTCGGGGCCTTACCCAATATCCAATACAATTGTCTATCGTCCGTTTTTTAGCTCTCTCTGAGAAAAAACTCCAGGAGATCGTTGATAATTGGAACTTCCATGACTCTGATCTTGATGGTAATACACTACCTGATGATGACAGTGAAAATGAAGACGAAATTGGTAAAATGGAGGAAGATGTGCCAGAGCAAACGGCTGAAACTGATGTTGATGGTAACAGTACCACAGAGAGTGGCGAAGAAAATGAAGCAGAGGAGAGGCAAATTGGAGGCACAGTCTCTTCTTCAGATGACGAGCAGCCTTTGGTTCACTTGCTACCAAAGGGAAACAAAAGAAAATGGAAGCGAAGTGCTTCTGTACCTAGAATTGCTGTGAAACATTCACCAACGGTTCGTGCTGAACTTTTGCCTGTAAACATTCGGGATCCAATAAGTTATATCAGCAGATATCTCGAAGACGATTTCTTTGAATCCATGGCACTTGTGACCAACATGAACGAAGTAAATAAAACCGGAAAGTCCTTAGAGACTTCTGCGGCAAAGCTGAAAGTTTTCTTAGCATGCAGCATGTTAATTGGCATCTACAACCTATCACGAATCAGGATCTACTGGCAAATGGATACCAGAGTACCAATTATTTGTGAAAAGATGTCCAGAAACCAGTTTTTTGCGCTTCGAACTCGTTTAAAAATAGTAGATGACAATGCTGCATCGAATGAAGCCCGGGAAAATGATAGCTTTTAGAAAATAATGCCAATGTTAGACCGAATTAAAAAAGCGTGTCTACTGAATGAAAGTACAAATGAAATATCAGTGGATGAACAAATGATCCCCTTTCATGGTAAGGTAAGAATGAGACAATTTGTTCGTGGAAAATCACATGCTGTTGGTCTCAAGAATATTGTGATGACGACGGCAAAAGGATCTCCATTGGACTTTTTCATGTATGAAGGAAAGGGAAAAACAACGGAATCCTGCTTGGTACCTACTCCCGAAAAATTAGATGTTGGAGGAAGGGTGGTTCTTAGACTTGCAGATACTTTACCAGTTGGAGTATCCGTCTTTACTGATATATTTTTTACGTCAATACCATTAATAGAAACACTTCTCGCTCGAGGAATTACTTTCACTGGTACTCTCATGAAAAATCGAATCCCAAAAGTAGTGAGTTTCAGAACAGATAATCAAATGCAAAAATCTGGCCGTGATTCCCAAGATTTGCTTGTTACTGAAGATAATAAATTAGCTTTGGTTAAATGGTACGACTCCAAGCCAGTTCATATCTGGTCTTCGGAATTTGGAACTGAACCTGTGGGATTGTGCAAGCGCTGGTCAAAAGTTGACAACAAATACATTGAAATAAATCGTCCATCTATTGTAAAATCGTACAATGATAACATGGGAGGCATTGATTTGCTTGATCGAGTTATGAGTCGTACTTAGAAATGGACCATTCGTACAATTTACCATTTTGTAGACTTTAGTGCAGCGGCCGCCTGGCTAGAATATCGACAAGATGCTGAAGCTGCAAATGTTCCAAAAAAAAGAAAAACTGGATTACCTTGATTTTAAATTTTCAATTGTGAAAGAACTTTTGTCGTCAGGACTTGTTGCAAAACTCGAAGAATTCAGATTCTAGTGACAGTGAGGATGAGGAAACAGCCCAGACTAGTAGAAAGCGCAGAAAGGTAGAGGCAATTCCCGAGAAAAGGATTCGAAAGAAAGAGAACAAACATCTACCGCAGTACATGAAACATCAACAAAAATAGATCACGATGTAAATGTCGCTATCTGGGCTGCAAGAAACTCACTTTTGCCAAGTGATTATTTTGTAAGGTTTTTTTATGCTGCTGCGTTGACCGAAACTTTTGCGCAATTTTATCAATAAAATATAAGTTCAATATGATTTTTTTTTGTTGTGCTTAAGGCCCAAAGTATCATTAGTGATACTTTGGGCCTTTGGGCTTGATACAACCCTTTGGGTTGTATCACATTAGTGATTTCACATTAGTGAAAAATCCTACTGGAGGGTGTTACTTGGACCCAATATAATAAGTTGTCTCATTTACTATAAAGATTTTATAATCAATTTAGCGGTGGGCCCGAGGAGGTTAATGGAACGGATTTTTTATATTATTTGAGTTTTAGTATACTTTATACTTTACTCGGTACTTTTACTTTATATTTAATATCAGAGTTTATACAGGGTGTCCAAGATAAGGATCAGCAGCATGAGGATCTCAGAAACCGTAAAAGTTACAAAGGCAGTGAAATTCCATAAAAGTTGCGCAATGTAGTGGTTAGTAATATTCGGTTGAGAAAACCAGAAATATTCGCTTACTTCCGGAGATATTCCACAAAATCCAAAATCTTGCGATTTCGTTTTTTTTTTCTGAATTTATTTGAAAAGGTACAAGAAAACCAAAGGTACTTTCTTATTGCGAAATTTTTAGCAATACAAGATAGCGTTTACAATTTTTCAGTACAACGTTTCGTTTCGAAGAAACCATCATAAACTTTATTTTTATATGGCCCGTAAAAAATGTACACCCTGTATTAGATAGCATGTCCTATTACGAATTCAACTATTTATATCACAGTATGGTTTCTCATGTTTTTATTCAGAAAACAAAGCTTGTTAATACATTTTGAACATTTTGGAACAGTGGTATGTTGGTCCCTTACAATTATCATATTCTGATAATTTATTATTAAGAATAATAAAAAAATGAAACAATAATAAAAATAATATTTTAATATATTGATACTAACAAAGAACATATTTTGAATCTTGGTAGCGTTTACTTCGTGATACATTTTATTAATTATAAATTAAACAAGTTACTTTGTAAGTATCACATTAATTTATTTATTTATTTATTTGTACTTTATACAAACTTTGTTTGATAATGATTATTATAATTATGACGTTTGATAATGATAATGATTCAAACTTTGTTTGATATAGATTACCTAGGTAGTCGAAACTATTGTCACAAATAAATAAATTTATGTGATACTCACAAAGTAAATTGCCTTATTTATAATTAACAAAGAACAGTTAATCACACCCAAGTTTATCTTTTGCCTGTTTATCCAAATATTTCAAGTCTGTTATAGCAATTAATTTGATAATTCACTAACAATGAAACTTTATATTCTAAATTCCAAATCTGACACGTTCCTGTGGCTATCATTACGGCGTCTCTACTAGAAATCAACCGCCCGTCGCACCCCTTTGCAGATGGCAAAAAATTTATATTTATGCATCGGCCTTTGTTTTATCGCTCCACGTGCGGTCGTTGGAAACGTGTCAGCAGCCCGGGAAATAAATCAAAGCTTGATATTTGCACGGCCGCGTTTTGTACACAAGGAATTGTTGAGAGTTTTTTCATGTCTGCTGCGATTTTATTCATTTTCCCGCTGTGATGATGATATATTGAACAACCTCGAACAAGTTCAACTCAACAGATAACTAATAGAAGAGCAACGATGTTGAAAAATGTGCAACTCGAAGTAGTGTGTATAACAATTTGAAACGCGATACTTCGATAACTAATGGATACGAGATGGTTCCAAAGATGTAATACCTCTGCAGTTTTTTTTTAACTGGAATTGAGTGAGCTGTATAATAATTTGGAACAAGATCTGAATAATATTTCAATTCCTCAGCGTCGCTG
Organism: Othius punctulatus; assembly: GCA_951805005.1. Lineage (NCBI taxonomy): Eukaryota > Metazoa > Arthropoda > Insecta > Coleoptera > Staphylinidae > Othius > Othius punctulatus. The sequence goes on along the minus strand of OX638139.1, from coordinate 33,071,987 downwards.
AATGACGAAACTTGAGACGAAATCCGAAGTAGACTAATCCTCACGCACACGGCCCCCAGCCTGCCGCCCCCCAAGAGATTTGTACAACACTTCTGCAACACTTGCGGCGCGCCCCCCTGCGAGCGAGCCCTGGGAACATACGGGCCCATTGTGCCTCCTCAAAGGGCCCTGCCGGTGGCTTTAGAACATTTTGAGGTATTTGCATATAATATACATGTAAATTATTGTGTTCCCATTAAGCCAGATTTCATTTGTTACGAGCGCCCGGCGCCGCTCCCCTAAGTCGACGACTGGGAAATGGGGATTCAACGGGAACTTCGCACTGATGAGGGGATAAGGGATGAGGGATCAGGAGACATGCACGCTTAAAATTCTAACAGTTTTCTCATGATGTTATTTGGATTGATTTTTAATGATTGTGTAAGATATCAAATATTGATTGTTTCATAAATATATTTTATGTATACAAGAATATCTATATCGTTAATTACACTGGTAAACAAAATTGTAACTTTGTCGTACCACATGGATTTTTATGATATTTTTTACTTTAATAGGTGCAGTAAAAACAAATATTAAAAAAAAAATATGTGAGCCAAGAATTTTATTCTCTTAAGTAATTTAAAATACTTAAAAAAACAATAACCTCCTACACCAAGAATGTAAAAAACCTTTTAAGATGAAGTTACGATCTAAGATTTTCTTGCAAATTTAGCTCCAGGTTGGTCTATTTTGATTGTCCAGCAGGAATCTGCCAACATATTTGGGCTTCCTTGGCCTTGAAAAATCGAAATGAAGGTTATGTGAAGAGGATTTTATTTTACTTTACAAATTTGTTTAGACACATAAAGTGGCTTCGTTCACTTAAATATTTGGTGTCTTCGAATATAAGATTGCACTAAATAATAATATGAATTTCGACCAATCAATAAGTTACCACAGGGAAAATCATCAAAATATCCCATAGTGATCAAGAACTTCTTCAATTTTACACGTAATTGCTATCGATATCATAGAAGATAAAGGCAAATATTCCAGTATTATTAGATAAAATTGAACCAGATGCTAGAAATATATACCGGAATCTGCCTACCAAAAATATGCTACATTTTGATTTGACCACTACAGTACGACTAAAAATTGTACAATATTCTATATGTATTACCTACTTAGTATAACTATTTTTAATAAACATTTTTTAATTAACGTCTTCTGTTACCCTTTAGTATTTATTGTTATATTATTTTTAAAATAATCATATTTCAGTGGTTTTTGTTGAAAACATAGATATTACTGTAGCAATATTATAAACTATGTTTGTAATTTAGTATCGGCAATAACGGTATAAGTAGACATATAATTGCGTTAAGCAGTAAGCTGAACGCAATTTTTACTTTTAGTGTACTAAGGCGATAGCCATTCTATTAAAAGTGGTTTTAGGAAAACATATGATGTTTATTATTCCAGTGATATACCAATAAATATGTATAGGTCAGAAAAATGTGATTTCACTTTAACTAGCCAGAACAATATGAAAATAATAAGCAGGTGAACAAAAACTTGTCTCCTGAAAAACTACATATTTTTATTTATCTCCTTAAAGCATCTGACATAGTGTTTGTATCCAATTGTTTTTTGTATATAAGAGCTGGGATAAATTAAACCGCTATGATACACTCGATCTTGACCACAATCAATGGCAACATTAAAACTTGTCGCCTTTAAAGTTTTTTTAGTGATTTTCTAGGTCATTTAAAGAATTGTGCAATGCGCAATTTAGCAGCATCCTCAGTATATGTCTCCAAGATGTAGCCTATCAGACTAGCACCAAATGGCTTCGCAGAAACTATTCTAGATTCAGCTCCAACTCAGGAGAAAACACATAAGATTTGATTAATAAATTTCAGATTGAAGTCCAATAAGGCCATTTGTGTTAGTGCATATAGTTTCAGTCTCGGATGTATCTGAGCCTAGATTTATTCTTCCTGTCGATACTTTTGTTGCACATCTACTGTTTCTTGTATAATTGTTTGTAACTGAGTATATTTGTTGCTCCTTAGGATATGGCTTAGATATGAGAAGTGCAATTCAATCCATAATTTGTCCACTTTTGGATAAACATCAGTTTGGTACTGCATTCTACATTAAATAAATGACCATCGGCCTCAACATGTTTTATGTGTCAATAGAAATTTTGTGCTATATTAAACGAAGCTCAAATATATAGTTCATGGTTCAAACGGTAATATGTTTATCAGAAAGGCTGATTCAAACAAAATTATGTCCATGCTGCACAACTCCACGCACTTGGCGTTGGCGTTAACTGTTTTTAATAGTGGCTCAATAGAAATTTATTGTACAGCAACAGTGGTAAAAATCGAGCGAACGTAGAGGAGGAGACCATACAAAAAATTATACACTTAGTATAAACTGACAATAGGTCATCAGGAATTTATTTCAAAATTAGAAGCTGCAGAAATCCTTTACTGAAGAAAAAAAACCTAAAGGTTATACTTTTCGTCAACTTTAAGTATCGCTGCACTTCTCAAGTGTTATAATTTCAGTCTCTTCTGAATTAAAAATTTAGGGATAACTTTTTTGCGGAAATTTTCAACACAAGCATTAATTTGGGCTTAGGATCACCTGCTATTGATGTAAGCAGTTTTGTTTGCAAACCAAACATCTAATTCAAGAATCCTAAAATCGTAATGAGAACAACAAACAACTTGCTATCTTAGGTGCTCATGAGTTGCTCATAAGTGCATGCATAAAGTGCATAAGAGGAAGGTGCTCATAAGCCAGAGCACACTATAAAACTTTTTTTATCTTAGAAATGTCCTGATGGATCCTTTCTCCGTGCTCATCGCGGTGAGCACAGAGAACCCCCAAATTCTCAGGAAAAAAATCCATGCGCGAGCCTAACAAATAAATCCCGAGTGACATGTTACAACCCAATACTTGATAAGCCAACAATTGCTCACCAACCTACTCTATGTAGTTCTCATTATTATGGTTACCCAAAATATTTGCAACAACATTCTTAAAACATTTCCATGCTGGTTTTTCTAAATCGCTCATTTTTTCTTCGAATACTGGATCTTTTATTAACTCCCTGATTTGAGGTTCTACGAAAATACCCTCTTTTATCTTTGCATCACTTATTTTAGGGAATTTTTCTTTAAGATACAAAAATCCACTTAAATTGCGATCCATTGCCTTTAAAAAATTTTTGATCAGGCCTAATTTGATATGCAATGGTGGAAGAAATAAATGGCTCTACAAGGAGTAAATACCTCATATTTTTTTGTTCAGGAATTAAGAATGCACGTGTAGGCCATATTTTTTTATGATAGTGGTTTGTTCTGTCTCTACTGTCCCATTCACATAAAAATCAGCAGAATTTAGTACAACGCAGCTGAAGTCTGACTAATTGCGCAACAACTTTTAAACGCCACAGATTTTGAAAGAATATGTAATGTACTTCATATTTTCAAGTAATAACTTAATGATTTCATAGGTTTTTTTCATATTAGCAGCATGGGCCAGAGGTAAAAAATGAAGTATATTTCCATTACGCAGTAACTCTGATTTTAGATTTTAGATTTTAGACTTGTTTTAGAAGAGTCAATTGTCACCGGCATGGCCTACCCTAATTACCGTTCACTGGGTTTTCTGCCGATTTCGGAGCAAAACCCATCGTCGGCACTCGTCATAATCCCGGTTTTAACGTATGGGGATAACCGGCCCCCTAATGCGCTTTGTCGGCGAAGTATCGCCAGGATAATGGCACCCCTAATTTAGCACGATCAGGGAAACCCGTATTTCATGCCTGTGACTTCATAAGACCCATCGTTTCATTCGCTCATCTCATTTAATCACATAGTTAACCATTACTTAATTAACATCATCCGATTCTCATTCAAACTCGCGTCAATTCATTTAATTGTCCAAAATAAGTTAATTCCCATTGACATGCGCCCTCGTCAACCCACCTCCCTCTCTTTCATCTTACACACATGCACACACTCACTCACACACAAAACACGCATGCGCGGCTTCTAAACTTGAGGCGCGCAAGGGAGGAATCAGCCCTCCAAAGAAAGTCCGTTCTCGATCGCCACACAAGTCAATTCTCGACCGCCACACAAGTCTGTTCTCGATCTCGAGGGAGGTCAGTTCTCGACCGCGGCACGGGTCAGTTCACTCACCGCTCCAGCGACAATCGCGAAGAGTCATCACCACGTCTTCCGAGACACCCACACACACACCACCACATGAACACACACGTGATCCGCTCCGCACCTTACTCCTCACCTTATTTCACTTCATTTCCTTTTTTATTTTTTGTCATTCACTCATTTATTCATTTAGTTTTCTTATTGTTGTTATCGATTTTAATTAAACTAAGAACGTACAATCCCGACTATCATTTCCTCACCCCACGCTTCTCGTCCTTCAGTGCTACACAGTGTATAACGTAAGTCGCCGCTCCATCTCCTTTGAGAGACGCCGACGCCGACGTGCCGCTCCCGAAGACGAAATAGTTGCCGCCTCCTCCTGCAGACCGTCCCAGCCGCCGCTAGCCAGATAAGTAGACCGTGCGCTCTCCGGATAACTGAGCTAGTTTTGTTCCGGGCCAATCACGGGGCTAATTAACCCCCGCGAGCACCATCGCGAGGCCGCGTCTTTCGAAGACCCCCCCCACCATGATACAATGAATAAATGCCACTCGGAGGGATCAAAATCGATTTACTAAATCTTCATAATCCAATTTATATCATTACAATACACCAAGTCTCCGTCTTGAGTAAAATATGATCTGATGTGTTGATCACGATTTCGAAAATCGCTGATTTTAGTTTATCATGATGCACATTTCATCTTTTTAGTCGAAATCCTAATAGTTCTGACTGATTTTTTGACAATTTCAAATCGCGAATCAAATCGTTAAGGTTTCCTTGAGTTATCAAGTGTGGCTTGGTTAGAATTTCTTCAAACTCCGAGTCATGTCCCCATCAACACATTGGCTTGAAATGAAGGATTGTGTATCGTCAATATCAATGGGCGCAGATGCAACTGGTATAGGCAAATTTCACTATGAGGGAATGGTCTCATGGCTGCAAGTAAATTAAGCTAAATAACTGTGTGTTTTTTCTTGACATTTATACCATTTACGACAGTAAGACAAAAATAGCAGTCCGAAATGTGATCTCATGGTTCGGTAATAGTACATTGCGATATACGTGTAGAAAGGGCTTCATTGCAAAACGTGTATGAAAGTTCATACACAATCATATAAGTTTTGCAATGGCCATTGCCACACGTGTTTCAAAAAATAAATGTTAACGTGAGGTTTTTTATTATAATTATGTTAAATCAAATAACGAATCTCAAATGAATCAAGTTCCTAAACGGTTGTTTTGTAAATGGAAAATATTTTGTTTATTTTATAAAATAACAGTTTCTGTGATAAGTCAAACTACGCCTTTCTTGCTTCATTAATTTTTGCCAGCTTAACATAGTTATGGAATCTACTAGCAGTGCCAGCGAAGACATTCCTTTAGAAATTGTAACTGCAGCAAATAGCATCACTTCTGATCTTCTCCCAAGAAATAACAAACTTTTTTAATCTTAGAGTGTGGCAAGAAATATGACAAGTGCGGCATGATTTCTTGCCGTACTAAGTTCTGCAAAGTGACATTTTCAACGTTTGATTTGAATGTAAATATGTTGACATTTCGACACAACCCTAGAAAAAAAAATCATTTGTGCAGCAAACGGCATATGACGAGACCTTTCTTCCAATCGGTTAAATTCTTCACACACGTTATGCAAGAAATATGAGGGGCCCAGGATTTGTCTTGATGGGCCACAGCGAAACCAAAATACCGATGATAACTCTCCAAGACTAGTTTTGCGAAATTTTGTCTTTATTTTTTGAAAGTCAGTTCACCACAAACATAACAAAAAGGGTTAGGATCGTTAGGACACTTTCTGGACATATTAACGCAGTTAATAAATGACAATATTTGGATGAAATCACAGACAAATAGCTTCATAACAATTTCTACGTGAACGTTCCTTTGCTTTTATTGCCGTAGTACTAGTTAAAAGTTTTAAGAACGTATCACAAGAAAACTGAAGTCAATTGAAACAAAACAATTACAGTTTAATATTGAGGGTAGTTAGCTAAAACAGTATTAGCTATCAACGTTCGTGTGGCATGACTAGTGTTGACCAGTATTATTATTGTAACAGAAATCCGGCCTGCTACGGTACAATCACCACACATCGTTAGCCAATGCCAAATCCAGATAATCCCAAAGAAAGCTTGGTAACCATAGTCCTCTCTACAAATTATGACCGCCAGGCCAATGCCTAAAAAGTATCTACCACAATTCTATACATCAATTTATTCCAACCATGATAAGCCATATTACATGGGACCCCTATATATGGTTCGGATCGCATATACCTCTTAATGAATTTATTCTCATCCCAACAAATCATTACTACATCGGATCCCCACATGAGATCCGGCGGGATTCAAGAAAATTGCATTTTCTACAAATTAAGATGTTATATTTAACCACAGATTTTTTTGTAAATAAATTTAACCCTTAACTGCTGTACCAAGGTCGATGTGACCCTGCATAATTTTTATGTACCAACTGTACATTGCGCATGTGCTGTATTCGCTCGAGCGTCTCAATACCTTCGAGTTAGTTGATAAGTAGACGTTGACCGTGTAGGTAGTTCTTCCTGTTCATTTGGAAATATCGAAAGTAAGTATTATAGGGTTATACTGACCATGGTACAGTGAATACGTTATCTTTCTTTTCATTTTTTTAGAACTTTTGTTAATAATATTAAGGTTTGTTCTTCACGAAGAGTACAATTTACTGATCCAGATTATGATGCTTCTTCAGTAGTTGGACCAATCAAACAATGACTTGGACGATGGTATAGAGGAATCATACACACTTCAAAGCGATCATGATACAGACACTGACCAATCAGAATGTGAAATAGAAGATAACATTGATGCCCCTAACAAACATGACATGACACAAATATTTGTGATATTTCAGTTCAAAATACTGATGGTGGTATAAACGTTACCCAAACTTTAGACGACGAAGCGTTGACATTGGATGACGAAGATTCCATACCTTTAGCAATTCTTATAAAAAAGACTAAGGTTGAGTTGTCCAAGCAATATAGACCTATTTATTTTTATGGTAAAAATAGGTTTAAATGGTCAAGTATTGAACCAAAAAAGTCTATTAGAACGCCAAGTCATAATATATATTTGGGAAAACCGTGTCTAAAAGATAGTGCAAAAAGATTAGGCGTTAACCCAACACCAAAAGAAGTTTGGGATTTGCTGTTTACGGCAGATATAAAACAAGAAATTATACATTGGAGTAATAATAAATTATATACATTCAAAACTAAATTTAAAAAACAAAATAGACCAGAACTTTCCGAAATAGATGACATGGAATTTGAGGCATTTCTTGGTTTATTGCTCTACACACAGGTCTTTAAGTCAAATCATGAGGATGTACGATCCCTATTTGCATCTGATGGAACTGGCAGAGACGTCTTTCATTGCACCATGTCGGAAAATATATTCTTGATCATCTTAGCCTGTCTTTGATTGGATAATCCGGATACACGGGAAGAACGAAAAAAATCCGATGCTGCGGCGGCGATATCACACGTATTTGAAAATGTTGTGCACAATTGTCAAGAAATATACACGGTGAGTGAAAATGTTTGAATTGACGAGATGTTAGTTAGCATTAAGGGCCGTTGTGGTTTCAAAATGTATTTTCCGAATAAACCAGCCAAGTACGGCTTAAAAATTATGTGCCTAACAGACGCTAGAAATAATTATTTCTTTAAAGGATATTTGTATTCTGGAAGAGGAAGTGGTGGAAAAACTCTTTCCCCTGAAGAAAATAAATTAAGTGTTCCTTCCCAATCCATCATCAGATTGACAAAACCTCTTGAAAATACAAACAGGAACATCACGGCCGACAACTGGTTTTCTTCATTAGAAATTGCTAATAAACTGAAACAGAGAGGCCTTACCTTTGTAGGTACTGTGCGTAAAAATAAAAAAGATGTTCCTTCGGCATTTTTACCCAGCAATGAACGTAATGTCGGTTCGTGTTTGTATGGATTTACAAAAGATTACCTTACTGCCTTATGTACCCAAAAGGAAAAAAAGCTATTCTGTTATTATCATCTATGCATCATAGTGGCGAAGTTAATCCAGAAAGTGAAAAGCCTGAAATTATTGAAACTACAATTCTACCAAAGGAGGAGTTTATTCTTTAGATCAGAAATGTTCAATATATTCCACAGGCCGGCGAACCAACCGACGGCCAATGGATTTTTTTATGGGATCATAGATATATGCTCGGCTAATTCCTATATTGTCTTTACGTCTTATCCCAAAACTCCTAAAATTACAAGATTTCAGTTCATCAAAGATATTGCAAATGCATTAGTAGTACCACAAATAGTTCGGCGATATAACAATCCAAATATACAGCGACAGATGAAAGATATTATGGTTCGTGTTGCTAAGATTAATAGAGGAGATGCATCACCGAATTATGACACTAAACTAATTAAACGAGCCAGATGTGCTTTATGTTCTTATGCAAAAGACAGAAAAACATCATATTTGTGTATAAATTGCAGAAAACCTATTTGTAGTGACTGTAGAAACCATATTTGCAACAATTGTAAATAATAATGACATTTTTTTGACTTCAGAAAAGCCACTGCAGGTTTTTTTTGTTCACTATTGTATTTCATGTTTCCTATAAGTTTATTTATCGTATGTTGCTAACAAAATTGTAATTAGAATGGTCTGCATTAGTTCTATTTTTGATTAAATAATGTTCTCCATAAAAATTACACTTTATTATTTTTTTGTAAAAAAAATATTTTTTTTTTAATTTAGAATAAATCTGTGTTTATAACTTTAATAAATACCCTACATAACATTATAAAGAAGCTTCAATGACAAAACGACATGATATATGTTTATAACAAATTATTGAAATGACAGGTCACACTGACCCTGGTTCAGTAAGTAAGTTCGCCCGCAGACGTTCAGTGGTTAAGGGTTAAAAATAGTAATTTCTACAAATAACGCAATGGTCATTCATGCCAAAATCAAAACTTGATTTATTTTATTTATCCCCGAACAAGTTAATGGCAATAGATTAGCCATGATAAAATTTAAGATTTTGCAAATGTATCCCTAGGGATTCAAATAACTTCTTCTTCTTCTTCATGTGCCGTCTCCTTTGAGAAGATTGGCTATCATCATGGCGATTTTCACCTTAGATGTTACGGCTCTGAACAGTTCAATGCAGCTGCTGTTGAACCAATTTCTGAGGTTACTGAAGCAAGAAATTCATATTCTTCCCTATTTCTTTTTCCCTGTATCATCCCTTGTACAATGGTTTATAGCAGTGCACATTTCTCTCCTCTCGTCACGTGGCCAAGGTACTGTAGTTTCCTGATTTTGACTGTATTCTTTCTCCTTTCCAATCTCCTTAGTACTTCTTTGTTTGTTGATCTGCTCACCCAGCTTGTTCTCAGGATTCTTCTATAAGCCCACATTTCGAATGCATCCATCCGATCGGTGTCAATTGTTTTGAGCGCCCAAGATTCAAGATTGAAGTAAATATTCCATTTGAATTATTCAGAAGTGCATCATCAAAATTTTTTTTCGAACTGCATAAATGATTTTAATATTATCCGGAGAGAGATTGTACAACTAAAAGTTTATGGACCGAAGTATTTACCCACTATCCCAAACCGCATGACATTATTATTGCTATCGTTTTATTGATCGCCGACTGTATAAATTTTTTGCTGTCCAACTTTATGATTTAAATTGTCGGAAATTTTGCGGCAGCATTCAAATTTGTCGACGGCGTGGGGCCTCGACCCACTTTATCGCCCGATATTAATGCGCGACGGCCGAACTACTTTTAAAGCTAATCGGCAGATTAAAAAAGTTTTAATTGCGGACGTTTATCACTTGTAATATTGCGCGAGTTATTGCAGTTCCCGAAGTTAACAGGCTGTTGCAAGATATTTATCTCGAAGTATATTCCATTATTTCAACATGGAATACAAAGAATGGGGCGAAATTTATTGGGCGCCACAAATCAGCTGCTCTCCGAGGAATCGGCGACAAATGGGAGAGGCGAGTGAATTAGATGCAGCCGAGAGATAATGCATGTGCAGGATTATGAGGCACAGTTAGTTTCTGCAGTTATTACTTCTCCAATTCAAGTGGTGGGTTTAAATTATTGCCACTTCCTTGTGGGTCATGCTCTCCTCAAAGCCACTGATCGACTTGGTATGGCATTTAATATATCGTTAAGCTAAAGTACTTTATGCCCCATAATCATGGTACGATGATAGTAACTATGCTGCTATATAACTAAATGTCAAATGTGTTCCCACTTATGCAATAAAATTATGCCCTGCCTTCTCTTTTGTGAACTTCCTAGCGGGCAGTCCTCGCGCGGGCAAGTAAGAAAACACGCTTTAAACAATAATGTGCTTTAGGTTGAGGAGTGGTAAAGTCGCAAATCAATGTCCATTGCAATTTCTTTAGGGGTCTGATGAGATGAGGGGTCTCACCTTCCTGGGTAATATTTTGCCAGTCTAGAATGGCTTTACCTTATTCGGTTGGAAAGTCCTTTCAATATATTCGGCAAATCTATTAGGCTTTTGAGTATTGATTTTGCATTGACATCTGACATTTAAAAAATACTATTGAGCTTAATTATAATCCGTGCAAAAATTCGAATCCCAATGCCCAAATTATTAACTGGGCATAATTAATATGTTTTTAGTAATAATATAACTACAGAAACCATGACAGAATATTATTGGTTGAAAATGAGAGAATTTTTAAGACTAAAATTATTTAATTTATTATATACATTTACTGCTGATTACAACACATAATTTATTCTCGTGTAACCCATAATACATTTTCGATTGCAATTAATTGCAACGCTTTAATGCGACCCTGTTAAACCGGATCGTTACATATTTAATTCGCGTCAAAATAACGGATGTGTGCATGAAACTGTGGACTAATCCTTCCGCGTGAAACCAAAGCGGTTTTGAATAATTTGCCGCGCAATGATAAAATATCGCCGCGCAAATTTGGGTATCCGAGGTTTGTGGGTGCAGATTAAAGTTTTCGAAGTGATCAAATGGGGATCATGCGTTTAATAAGATCGGCACTGTTCCTACAAGGAGGTGCCAAAGCTTCCTGTGCTTAATTTTAAATCGGCTGTTATTTGCGACATCCCAGTTCGTGTAGCTAATGAAGCAGATAAGTGAGTTGATTATAGAGGGATAAGCAGAGATTATGCCTGGAGATGAGGAGATTTGGTTTGAGCAGGTAAAGGGATTTGATTTAATAGACAGTGGACTAATTAATAAATATGAAATCAGATATAGTCACCCTAATTAACTCAAAAATTAATATTACACAGTAGTCATAAGAAAAAACATTAGGTACTTTCAAAACCAAGTAATCTCAGATAATGTCTCAGTTCGACTAGTTCAAGGTGCAAAGTCGTATTATGTAAGCTACATTACACTACAATTACTTGTTTATTAATTACTGGAGTAGTGTACATTCAAGTAATGAGTTTATCAATGTTGAAAGAGGTCAAAACCAGAAGAACTGGATAAATATTATTTTTCTACTCCCACATGTAAGTTTTCAATTACACCATACTTCATGGCTAGTAAATCAGTTATAACGTAACAGTATTATGTATTGAAAATCACTGGTGTTGAGTAATATACCGCGCGTTTTTTTATCTCTGAACATAGGCCATGTTCAGTTTTAAAACGACAGTATCAATTGCCACCAGTTATGCAACCAACATTACATGCGCCTGCATCTCGATCATTTGAAATGTCAAAACTGCTGACAGAATATGTATTCAACGCAAGAATTATCCTGAGACACCAATCCCATAATTCCTGTTCAAATAGGAATCATCAACTGTTAATCCCGAAATAGTAACTCATTTGTGAAAGTGCCCTACTAAAACAATGTAACTGTCAAATTGACGCTTGAGCTGCAAATGTCAAAAATTTAAATTGCTGCCTTGTATAAAAAGAAAGAAAGTTGCTTAACAAAATTTTCAAAATTGCTTTACTGATTTTCTCTACTGAAAATATTAAACTTTCCTTCTTCTGTGTCACTTTGTTGAGTTTGCTATGGTTTTGACTATAGCCAACAAAACCAAACCTAACTTATCAAGTTATCATTTTCCTGCAGACAGCGTTGCCAAGTGTATTTTAGAGGTAAATTGCTGTGAAACAAAGTATACAGGGCGATTTTTTAGCTCACCAACAAACTTTGAGAGATTAATGGTGATAGATATAGGACATATGTTCATATTAACTATTTTTCTTAAAATTTCATGAGATTTTATCTCTCAAAGTTTGTTGGTGAGCTAACAAATAACTCTGTATAAGTTATGATGGTGTATTGAACAACATTTTTTGATTAAATTTGAGGAGTGATTAAATACGTATGAGTAGACACACATTGATTATGTCACCCCAAAACCCCTAAGACATGACGAACCAGAAGAAGAACATCACAAATTGAGTAAAATTTGTGATATAAGGAAACATCAGTTTATGATGGTAAGCCGTGATCTGAAACTCAGACATATTTAATGAATGATCAAAATTCGTATCAGTGATACAATATTTATGATGATACATCATGATACATACTCATAAAACGATTCAGGGATATAAAAAAATACTAAAACTTTGTCAAATTTTCAGGAGCATTACCTTCAGATGTATTTAATACAAATCTAATGATTAATATAGAAGTAATAAATTTTGAGAAATTTTACTAATAGATAACCCATACTTGTAAGTGCATAAAGTTATGCTTTTGAATTTCTTACTTATTTAATACTGAAACTTTATCAAATTTTCAGGAGAAAATTTAAAGTTGCAGCACCAGCAAATGATAACAGTGTCTGATAAATAAAAAGTCAAATCAGTGACATAGGATATCAAACCTCATCAGAGATATAGGAAAACATCAGTTTATGATGAGAATGGCGAGCTAGGCAACATAAAACATCAATATATAATATACTGGCCAATAGTCTTCGATGAAAACTTAGTAACAGAGGATAATAAAAGGTCGCGGCAGCGATTATAGATAGAAGCTCTTCACCATAAGTCGCGTCAGTGACACAGTACATCAGAATAACATCAGAATATCTTTGGAAGTCGCAATATCAATATCCAAAAATGTCAGTGAGTTATTAAAATTAAATATTGAAATATTATCAATTATGTCATCAAAACAAATCAAGTAAAACAAAAAACAAAAAGTTTTATTACCCTACACCTGAGAGTGCTTAAACATAGTTCCATAATAAAATTAAAGTTCCGATAGTACATTTGACAATTGATAAAAATTGATGACTAAAAGCTGCGTCGTCAGCGTTATTGAACATCAGATTATCAATACAAATCACGATCTCGACATCAGAAAATATCAGTGTATGATTAGATGCATTATTACTCATGAAGACCAACAAGTTCTGATCAAGAGTCACCTCAGTGACATACGACAACATCAATTTATAATGTGAAGACGAGGCAGTTGCAATGAACAATGTCTCATCAAAAATAGCAACACTACCATCAGTTCATGATCGTGATTCGAAATGTAGACATGAGAAGCACAGCGTCTAATTCAAAGTAACAAATTATTTTACCAAATTTTAAAATTATTTTACCCTTAACTACATGCAATTTTATAATTTAAATAAGAGGGTCGCTTAACAGTCTCGGATTATAACGTAATCATTTACATTGTACGTAGGTACGTTTCAGAGATAGTGAACAAATATTTATATCACATCAACCCCCCAAACTCTCATTCTAATACCATTTATCACAATTTTTGAGAATTTAAGGTTTAGTGTGTTATGAACTTATATTTTCCGCTTAATCGAATAGTTGTAATCCTACGTATCAGAAAACATTGTTTTACAGTCTTATTCACTATTATAAAAAAAAATATATGAACACATATGTCAACAGTACGTCAACAGATGAGGATTTTTTTTATTTTGCCCTTATTTTCTGAGAATTACGGGGTGGATTCTTTTCAAAATATTACCCTGTATAAACCTACATTGAAAAATATTTTCAATCTCCTCTAAAATAAAGATTTTTACAATACGTGGTTCAGCGAAAATCTATGGCTCACTCAGAAGTCTCCGTGCCCCCACCCCCCCAAATATTATGTATTTTCTTTGTGGCCCCTGAGAAATGCTGTGGTCCCCTGGGGGGCCATATGGCCTACGTTGAGAACCACTGCTATAAATGACATCAATTACATTAAACTCTAGTTGCCGTCATAGAGATAAAAGATGTGACAAAATGTTCAAAATTGTGCTCTGAAGGAAGTGGCCACAATAAAACAAATAATAATAATTTTGAGGATGGTTTCGACATTTACTACGTGGTAGTCCATATTAAATAATCTGTTAATATATCAATAAACATACTGCGGTAAAAACAGAGCATAGTGTATTTGTTTCTCTGTGTTTTTTTTAATAATAATTGTAATAAAAACATTGATTACTTTTGATGTTTTGGAGGATTTGGGATGCATATAAGTACAAACTTAGTTGCCTTTTTTTTCGAATAATAGTTAATTGTATATTGCTCAAATTTTGTATAATAAAATAATAATTATCATTATTTTTGTATAATAACAATAAATAATCATTACTAGGTGCTTGTGTATGTTTGTAGTAAGTTATTTATTAAGTCATGTCTATAAATTTCAATCTCTACTGATCCTGTTACTCAAAAAAAGTATCTTGCTACGTTGTATATGCAGGTTTGCGAATAAGGTCATCGCCTATATAAGTTAGGTGCGATCCACCGGCGTGACTTTCAAAGCGCCTAGGACTCCATAACTTCATAAAGAGGCGACCCTGCTGAGGAGACAAATGGTTACCGGGGGCCCAGGCTCTCTGCCCCAGCCCCCCATCAAATCTCCTTATCTCATATTGGAGTGGATACGCTCACTTTGCGGCGGTCCGCATGCACAGCACCCCGAATCTGGCTCCATTGGCATTCAATGCAAACCGCGTATAAATAAACCACCCCCACGGCGGGCAATAAATAAATGAATTGCCGTGCCGCGGAATCCACTTGACCCCCTCGCAGCAACGGGGGAGGTATCACTTTAAATTCCGCTCGTCCTTTTTATTTACATGCGAATTGATGCTGGGGCGAGTTAGCCCTGGACAAAGTCCGTCGTTCCGGGACTGCGGGGTGTGTCGGTTTCATCAAATATTTACCCCGGCATGAAGGAGCTTCTCGGGAAATGCATGGCCGAGTCCGGTGTGCAAATGCCGGCCGTGTGGATATTGCGACTCCAGGCCATTTGAAAATGTTTCAGCGAGCAGCGCTCGTTCATATCGTAACAGAAAATGCACATTTGCTTATATACTCTCACACACCAGAACTATGAGTTTCATTACAATTCAGAAAAATTTACTGTTATTCCCACAGGTAGCACTTATTACCTATTCTTGTATTATTGCAAAATTTACTCGATAACTTTTTTTTTCTCTCTCATACACATGCACATATGCAGCATTTCCACGAAATTTCTCAACAAATTGATTTTTGTTTAAGTAGCAGTAATATATAGAGGCCAAAGTGCTAAGGAGCTGAGGAGATAAAAAGGGTGGAAATAGTTCAGAAAACAAGCAAAAGTAGGCACCTGGGTAGAAGAATGTGGAGGGCAGAATAGTATAAATACGAGAGCCCGGTATTTAATCGGGTCACAAATAACCACTAGCGTAGAACGTTACTCTGCTCAACGAAGTCTCATAGGTTTTGAGCAATAATTTCTCAGGTAATTATACGAACGATGAAACTAAGTGTACACCGTAGTAACCAATTCTAGAGTCGATGTTCATACTAATGAAAAAACCCATCCAGGAACACTGCAGCATCATGCCGAATGAGAAGTGGAGCAAAATTTAATAATGATGAGGGCTCCTGTCGCCAATACTGCGCAGTTGAGCTTACCTGCGTCTTATACCTTGTACTGGCAATATTTTCATCAACCCAGAAGATTATTGTAAAAATTCAGTCCTTTCCTACGTCGAAATTTTTGGATCGATACCATGAATTAAGTTTATTTACTAAAATCTAAGTAATCTATACTTAGACAAATCAATTTCAAATTGAGAGCAATCAATTTCAAATTGAGACTAATCAAGTTCAAATTGAGACCAATCAATTTCAACTTCAGACTTCAACTAGTTTATTCCTCAGATTGTTTTAATCTTTGTTGTAAAATATTATTGTTAATATTTAATATTACATAATTGAATAAATTATTATATAATAATATTTCGTTAATATTCATCCTGGTAATATTTTCAAATTGAAATTGTTTATTGTCAACTTGATTTTGATTAATCTCAATTTGAAATTGAAAATCTCATTGCGAAATTGTTAGACCTCAAATTGAATTTGTTTCAATTCAATTAGAATTTGATTGTTTACATTTTGAAATTGATTGTTTCCAATTTGAAATTGATTGGTCTCAATTTGAATTTGTTACTTCCCAAAATGAAATTAATTTGTCTCATTTTGAACTTGAAAAGGTGTAGTTATGAGAGGAAGTAATTGGCATTTAATCTAATTGGAATCTACCGTATGTACCACATGGATGTATGTGTAAAACAGGATGAGTTTTTTTTTTCATTTTAAGCATTAGGATCTCGGAAACCATAAGACATAGAGATTCAGTTATATGAGGAAAGAGTTGTCGTTTGAAGAGCTTATGCAAAATGTGCCTTTGTTTAAAAAAAACACAGTTTTTTGAGTTATAATACTAACTTCAATTTTTTAAAATGGCAGCCTTAGTTGGCATTGACGTTTTTAAAACAGACAAA
This sequence comes from Othius punctulatus, assembly GCA_951805005.1. Lineage (NCBI taxonomy): Eukaryota > Metazoa > Arthropoda > Insecta > Coleoptera > Staphylinidae > Othius > Othius punctulatus. Next base: position 33,054,939 of record OX638139.1, on the reverse strand, counting down.
TTTTCTCTTCATAGCGATACATGGTTTCATAAAACCATACTAATTTAAATATTAGTTTTTTTAAAAGTTTTTTAAAGTTTTAAAAGTTTTTAATAAACTGAGTAATTACCATGGCAATAATTTCATAATTATTCTTAATTATTTACCATAATTCCATGGCAAACTCTGTTTTTGCTACTCTCAATATTATTACTATTACTCTATTCTACAAATAGTCACGTGTCGTGTTTATTTGTCAAAGTAAGTAATTATTTTCATAAAGTAAATTTTCGAAGATGGCCTTTATTTATCAAAGTAAGTACAGCAAACCTTATATCGTTATTGAAAGAAAAATTTGCCCTTTTTAAAAATTTCATTGCCAGCTATTATTTAAAAAAAAACATGTTTGTATTATAACCCAAAAACTGTGTTTTGTTTTCAAAAAACAAAAGCATATCTTGCATAAGCTCTTAAAATGACAACTCGTTCCTTATTTAACCGAATCTCTATGTCTTATGGTTTTCGAGATCCCAATGCTAAAAATTAAAAAAAAACTCACCCTGAATGTATGTATGTATGTATGAATGTATGTATGTATATATGTATGTATGTATGCATGTATGTATGTATGTATGTATGTATGTATGTATGTATGTATGTATGTATGTATGTATGTATGTATGTGTGTGTGTGTGTATATGTATGTATGCATGCACGCATGAATGCACACATGCATGTATGTATGTATGTATGTATGTAAGTATGTATGTATGTATGAATGTATGTATGTATATATGTATGTAGTAAATTTATTTCTAGCTTCTAGCTGAAGTTTCGACAGTTTCAATATGACAATATATAAAACATGTTGTTATTATGAAATTATAATTATATATGATATTATAATTAATAAACGATAATAACATTAAAAATCCAAAAAATGCAAAAACAAAGTAAAAACGAACAGGTAAGTTGTCTGGATTATTGACAAAATCTAATATATTAGTAACGCTACAAAAACAATTATTATCTATATGTATATTCAAATTTGCAACTTAAAAAAAATATTGCTAAAATACAGGATGTATTGTAGGAAATAAATGTTATTGTCTTTTTAACATACCTGCTATATTTATAAGAATATGTCGAAGTTTGGTCTCTTACAAATATTTTTAATTATTGAAAATAAAAAAGTTTCTGTTGCTGCAACTTGAATTCAATGCCTCTTTTAAAGCCACTTTTATTACGATTTCTTAATATATGTAAACATTGTATAATCTATAAATATTGTCCATTTTGAATAACCCTGTGTGTAGTTTCGTGTCTATTTTCTAGCAAGACATGTTAGGAATCATACAAAATTTCAAAATTTTGTCCAGTTAGATTGGCTTAGGAATATGGTCTTCCCACTCGCAAATAATGAAATCGATAAATGAGAGATAAGTCAATCTTTATTAGGCTATTGGCCGTGAGCCTTTTAGCCTTTTGACAAAATTATTAGAAACCTTTCGAAACTCGTCGATTTGTTTTTTACAAATGCCATCATTTCTGCCTTTTTCTGGCACTATCCTTTAAAGATGTCTCATTATCGCCCTTATTTTAATGAGTACCTACAGTTATTATTATAGCGGAATATAGAAGAGTAAATTTTGTTACAAATGGTTGTTAGAATGGCTGTGATGTAATGTGATGTACTTCATCTGGGCCACGTGTGGTTTAGGAGTTTTGGGGTGACATAGATGTTTTCATAGGGTGTCTTTATTCACCGGTCGCAGTTTCGAGGATAGGATCTCCGAACACTGAAAGTGCTTCAAATACGAATGCACTAGCTCTACTTATGCTAACCATTTATTAGATCATACACACGACTTCCAACCAAAGCTTAAAACATTACACACATGTGACTAAAATGAAATCTTTTAGAACATTTAGAAATTAACAAATACAATAAACAGGGTCGAACGACCAACTTGAGGTTAATAACTCCCTACTTTTGAATTTATAAATGTACCCCATTCTCATTAAAACCTGTGTTAGCGTTAATAAATTTTTATTATTATGATGTAACCCTCTCCCCCATTTTTAGTACTTAAGTATCAACTGTAGTTGCAGAATATCAGTTTTCATTTGCTTGATGAAGCGACTGTGTGGCGAAACAATTGCCGCAGTACAATATTAAATATTTTGTGAAACTCCCACCAATTATGTTTCATTTGTATATTAACATGGAGTTTCATCATGTATCTGCCTCATAAATCCGATATATGTATTCTTAACCTATGTACAAATATTACTCACACCAAATTTACACATCGACAGAAGTGCAATGGACTTGCATGGCTTCGTTGTGTCAGCATATCGCAATTGGGCAACATCCAGTACAGTTGGAATGGTTGTTGGTTTTGCTAGAAATGGTTGGTTAGAAATGGTGTTTGTGAGAACTGATTTATATTTCAAATTACAATAAAACCATATACTCTATTGGATTTTCCCAAAAAAAGTATTCAATGCAAAATATTACATTTACTTTGATTTGTATGACATGTATGACATTTGTATATTGCCATTTGTATGACCCGTGTAAAACTTATTGTTAATGGCAGCAACAAAGATATTATTATTATATTTATATATTTAAATAGCAAAAAAAGCATTGTAACCATGAACATTTTCGAAAACGAAATTTTTACGTAAATATTCGTTTTCGATTTGTAATTTGTAGCAAAAATCCGCCAAGAAGAAGTGATAAATGATTGGTAATTCACTTATTTGCAAATATTTATAAACTATCAGGTATTAAATAGTACAAAAGTGGTTTAAATTTGCAACCACTTTTTTCAAAATTAAGCTCTTTATGTTTCTGTCAAAATGGCAAATATGTATATGCACGTAAATGAATCTACATCTCCAGTTGTATTTTTACTGGTAATGAAATTACTTTAATGAACACTATATTAAAAATATTCTAAGAACAAAAATACAAAATATATCGCAAATTCATTAAAATATTCATTTACAATTGCTGTATCCAGGCTGTCTCAACTATTTTTAAATTTATTATCCCCCCTTTTTGGTTTCTGTTAAAATTATATTAAAAAAATCTGAAACACGTTGATTTTAGATAGGACGAGCACATTCTCAAGATAGTAGTGAATCCTGTCTAAGGTACCCTCAACTGGAGGTGAGAGTCACCCCGAAAATCTTAAATTGGAATGCAGATCAAGTCACTCATCACTTTTCAGCCATGTAAATTATCTTCTCAACGATGTGATTTTTTTAATAATTCGCTATAATTTTTCAAATTGACCCTAAAAAACAAGACAAAAAAAACGATCTTTTCTAAAAATATTGGTCCAATTTAAAAAAAAATGCACATCGTTGTGAAGAGAATTGACAGAGTTATCAAATGATGCGCGACTTGACGAACTGTTTGGTGAATCTGATGGTTTGTTGATGGATAAATAACAATTGTAGTCGCTATTATCTTAGAACGATAGAATTGCACAGAGCATTAGAATAACTGTATATTCGAGAAAAAATATGGTGGATTTGGTTATTTGAATATAATTCAAAGACCTCAGAATCAGTTACATGCTCATGTTATTGCGAGTCTATCTGGTCTTACGTCCAGTTGTACAATCGTGCATTATCTTTGATCGTGGTTGAGTTTCAAGGATATCATTGTATTAACAATAGTATCCTGTGCATCTAAACCATAGTCAAAAATTATACACGATCATATAACTGGGCCTCAGGTCCAGTTATACAAACGTGGATTGTCGTTGATCGTGGTTCAATTTCTAAGGATACCATTGTGTCAATAATTGTAACCTAGGTAACTGAACCATGGTCAAAGGTAATCTACGTTTGTACAATGGACCTTAGTCCCAGTTGTACGATCGTTGATTATCTTTTATCATAGTTCAGTTTCTAAGGATACCGTTGTATTAACAATTGTATCCTAGGTAACTGTACCATGGTCAAGGATGATCCACTATCGTACACCTGGGCCTTAGTGAAATTGATTATGATCTGATCTGATGATGTGATTATTGTCTTTGTTGCTTCATAGTACGGTTGTAATGTATTTATTATTATAAATATCATTCTGTAATAAAATGTATTCTTTAGGTAAGATTACCACATCTTCATAATAATTCTAATCCAGAAAACGAAGGCATCTTCTTTATTATATAATTCACGAACAAATGCATTCCCCATGCATGCTAGTGCTTAGCCATGCTACATAACGAGCCTGTTGGCCGATAACAGACCGCGGACAGTAAACTCCAAAATCCCGTCAACGCCAACGCCTGATAGAGCCCGATTTTAATAACAGTTACAATAAATTCGTGCAGCATTAGCTGGGCGCTGTGCAAACGTCGAATGGTGCAATCCAACTCAGACCGGACCGCCGAAATTAGTAAAGTTGCAGAATGGCAGTTGTTTGGAATGTGGTCAACAAGGAATAATATAGTTGTAAGGGCGTCCTTTAGGCGAATATAATGAGCGGCTTTGCGCCGTTCCCGCATTAACGACGCGGAATTCCAACGGGAATGCGTGGGCACAGCCCATTTTTAACCCCCCATTCCCTGGAGGCGATGCTCCCATTATCTAATCCACGAAATTGAGAGCGTTTGCTAGAACCACAGCCGCAATAACCGAGGCAGTGTCTGTGCAATTATTGATTGTAAACCTCATCCGTGCTTATCTAAGAGGGCACATCTGGGAATGATGGATCTGAAGGGATCGCGTGGAACTCGACCTCAATTCGCATGCAAACGTGGAAAAGAACAGCGGGATTTACTCTCATTCGCCTGCCACGACAAGCTCAGTTTTCAAGCAAAAAAATTACACAGCACAAAGAGCACAGCTTATGGGCACGTTTCAATGGAATTAAAAATGATTAAAGTGCTCTGAAATGTCTCCCTTTAAGGGATTTGTTCAGACACTGCTGCGCCGTTTCTCTGTTGTTTTCCACGTCGACTGTGAATCAGAACAGGGATTGTGCGAAATAATTAATTACACGCGCACGTCGGTGTGCATGTGCACCGGTAAAAGAAAAGAGCGGCATTGTCGCATAAATGCAGAATAGAAGTAGGTATAATTAATTGGAACGGTTTACATAGGCATGAGCATGTCAACTGAAATGCTCATTAGTGTACTCATAAAACGGAATTGGGTACGTACGCCCTAACGAGATGGGATGTCAATGTTTTGTATTTTTTTTTAATATTGCTCAGGCATTACATGACGACTTGGTAGTCACATGAATAAAACATGGCTTGGTAAACAACCTGCAATGGAATTTTAATAACCGGCTTTATTAAAAAATCTAACAGTGATATTCACCGCAAATTGTTCCCTTGGCATTTACTTAATTATAACATACATTTTGTAGTACAATTTTTACAAAACTCATTTTTAATTTAGGTGAATATATTTACCTACAGACTTTCAATTTTTATCTATATCTATTATAATTAACTCACGCTTTTCTGATATTTACAAAAGTGCAGGTATCCGCAAGATTGATCTTTTTTTTATATCATCGGTTTTGCAATTGTAGGGCAAGCCTTTGGAGAGTACAGAGTAAATCATTCGGATGTTTTACTGAATTTATAACAGCTGGTTGCGCGTTTAACCAAAAATATGGCCGACTGGAAGTAGAGTGGCCTTAGTTTTCCCAGAAGAGCATATGCCGCAGAACTCCTATAGCTTATCTACTGACATGCTTATCTTAAATGAGTCCGACTACCTGTGGGGAAGTCGTCTATGTAAATGTACTGTGAATTAGATCCTTATTACTTTTTCCTCCATTAAGATGAGTTTAATTATGTTCACATAATTCAAATGCTTGATCTGCAAATTTCATTAAATCTGTGATGCTGCATCACTACGGGGTCTCACGTTATTGTTTTTAATTTAAATATTTTCTATTTAAAACAAATTGTCTGTCATTGGTAGTTTGCAAGTTGTTGGTTAAAAGTTTATGGGGTTCCTAATGATTTAATTTTTTTACAAATTCACACAAACATGGTTCATTGTGATCTTCCAAACTAAAATACGTACATGCTTCTATCACTTCCGGTTCTACCGGAAGTGTCAAGTTTTAAATAAATAAAATGACAGGGTAAACATATACCCTGTATATGTTTTTATATTCGGATTGCTCGTTAAACTCGGAAGATATTTTGTTAAAACTATTGAGAACTTATTTTTAGTATTTTTGAGGAACAAAATAATTTTCAAAATTTTTGCTTCAAATGGACGATTTAAAAATGTATTAATAATTTCATCCCCTTGCCTCCACCTCCTCGAGTGTTAGTGCTAAAAGTCGGTGGTGTATGCTCAGAATTTTGAATTTTTGCCCCTGAACCGAGAAAAAAATTTAAACTTGACCTTCAAAATAAATCCTTAAACGCGTGAAATTTTCGGTTCTTCGGAAGTTTGCACAACAAAATTCATAACTTACGAACGGTCCGTCTGAAATTAATAATATTTTAGCCCGCACAGCCGTCGCAGAAATTCCCGTTCAAACAGCCCTGGAGCGCGAACGGCGGGGTCAGGGGGTTTCCAAATTTGTCTGTTACGGTCCCCACGGGGCGCACCTGCCGCCAGAATTTAAACCCGCTGGCACCCCGTTTGACCCGTGCAAGGGGTCTTACAAATCACCGTTGTTTCAGCGATTTTTGAAAATAAAAAGTCCCTAAAGGGGTCAAGAGAAATAATAATAGAGAACACACATCAGACAAATTAACATCAACAGTGCATCATGAAGAATCGAGGATTCTTCAGGAGGATGGAGAACATTAAAAAAATGAAACACCTCGAAAAACCGTTAATTTTACGTTTTTTCACACTTCAGATGGTCCTGCACTGGAGGTTTTCTTTTCGTGGAACCGATGCAAATTTCGAAATGTCCGTGCAAAATTGAACCTGTGTCGTTATTTTGGCCAAATCCGAGATGTTGAATTTATTCGTAAGTATTCCATAGAAGATAATTTTAGATATTTTTTTTATTATTTCGAAAACCACGCGTAGTAGAGAACAACTTTTCATTTCAAAATTTGGAGCTTCGACGGGTTTATCGACTGTCATTTGTTTTTTTTTTTAATATCTTTTGTGGTTTTCCAGAAAAATCTATTTATTTATTTGTTTTATGCAGTCATTAATTTTTTTTTTCGAGGGGTTACTAACGTCAGGGATCAATAAAAAATTACCAAGGACCTTTTTAGAGGTTCCCCAAGATTGTCAAAAAATATAACATCGATAGCTCTTCAAACAATAATTTTACAACATCTTATATTACGAAGTAAATATATCAGGCGGTTTTTTCGCCAAAATTCCGGTTAATTTTAAACCAAAAAATAGATTTTTATAAAATATTTAATAACTCTGGAACAATTGATCTAAGTAAACATTGGCAGGTACTATAGTACTAGTGCAGATACTAGTACATAGTACTAAGTACTATGTACATTTATAAATCTCCATTCGACACGTGCAATGAAACAAGTTTATGGTGACGAAAGTCTTCAGATTTTTAAGATATAATTTTTGTTTATATAAATATTTTATCAATTAAAAATAAATCGAACCAAAATAATAAACAAAAAATAATTTATAACTCCGAAACAAATAATCTGAGCACAAAAAGACTGGTATACATAATTGTGCAGCAAACTTCTCCCATCCAACCGCGCACGTTTCGACCTTGTTCATCATCAGGTTTGCGAGATATTTTAACTGTTTAAAAAAAATCTTCTTTCCAGAGATTCTGGATATTTTCCAAGTAATTTGGGTACGAAGAATTCAAATTTACCACCAGAATTGCGCTGTCAGGTCTAGATCTTTTTTTGTCGCATGGATGGCGCTACTGTAAAGTAATTTGACGGAAACCCACCTCTATTCTCTATCTTCATAATAATAGTGCTTAAATATGTTAAGTAGATCGTCGGTTACAAATTTACTCTATTTCTGCGCCAATTATTTTCTATCTTCATAATAATAGTGCTTAAATATGTTAAGTAGATCGTCTGTTACAAATTTACTCTATTTCTGCTTTGTTTGTGGTAAATATATGGTTGGAAAGAAGGATATACAATAACAGAAACGTTAAAATATGCATATTTACATTACTTTGGTTTTGCTGTCAGAAATTTAGACAAAACGTGGACACCGACATTGTTTTGCAATAGTTGCAGAGCTATTTTATACAAGTGGTCCAATGGCGATAGGAAATATTTCGACTTTTCAGTTCCAGTAATATGGAGAGAGCAAAGTAATCACCAAACCGATTGTTATTTTTGTTTATCAAAAGTTGTTGGGATCAATATGAAAAATCGAACCAATGTGCAATACGCAAATATTCAATCTGTTTTTAAACCAGTTCAACGTTTACCAAATAATCCATCGCCAGTCGTTCTTTGTACTAGAAGCAGTAATTCGGAATCACCTTTCAATGATATTGTTCCCAGCAGTGGTAGTTTGTACAAGTCTAATGAATGCCATTTAGTGACTCAAGGTAAACTTATTGATCTAGTTCATGACTTACAATTATCAAAGCAAGACGCAGAATTATTGGCTTCACGTGTACAACAATGGAAACATCTTGCAGTTGGGACAAAAGTAACAGTTTATATAGAAAGAAGCTTGGAATTAGCTGCATATTTTGACATGAAAAACACTATTCTCTACTGTAACGACATTTAAGGTTTATTTTAAAAAAATAACCGACAATATGAAAAAAAATAATGGAGATTATTTATTGACGGCTCTAAGTACAGTTTAAAGGCCCTTATTTTGTACAATGAGAATAAAAAGCATCCGTACCAATTGCTCATGCTGTTAATACCAAGGAAAATTACGAATCAATGACTCAAATGTAAACTTTACTCAAATATGAAGATTATAAAGGAAATATTTGTGGTGATTTAAAGGTATGTGATTGAATGTTCTATGTGTAGCGTAAATTCCAAGTTTTAATTAAATCAAATGTATTTATGTCATTGGTCTGTTAACTGGCATGCGTGGAGGTTTCATAAAATTTTGTTGTTTCCTTTGTTTATGAGATAGTCGAGCTACAAGCCATCATTACACCAGAACAGATTGGCCACCAAGAACAGAGTATTCTCCTGGAAAACAAAACGTTTAAAATAATCCACTAATTGATCCAAATGCATATAAAACTAGGACTTTTCAAAAACTTTGTCAAGGTTCTGAATAAAGATGGTGCTAGTTTTAAATGTTTGTTAGGAGTTTTTTCCTTCAATTTCATATACAAATATTAAAGAAGGCATATTTGTTGGTCCTCAGATCAGGAAGTTATTGAATGATGATTATTTGTCACAATGTTTATCAGAGCAAGAATCTCCAGGCTGGCAATCTTTCAAAAGCATCGTAGATGGTTTCCTTGGAAACAAGAAAACTGATAACTATAGATAAATTGTTACTGAATTATTGAAAAATTATTGTGATTTAGATGCACGGATGTCACTCAAGATGCATTTTTTGCATTCAAATTTGAACTTTTTTAAATAAAACCTGGGTGCGGTGAGTGATGAACAAGGGGAACGTGCTCATCAAGATTTAATAAAAATGGAAAGAAATTATCAAGGATTTTGGGACAAAAGTATGCTGGCAGATTATTGCTATAGTCTTAATACCTGAAACTGACCCAGATAAATTCAAAGGATGTTCAAACACTGCCATTTACTTTTGAATAAACTAACGATTTTTTATTAAAAACATACGAAAACAATGATATTTTATATCTCGCAAACCTGACCTGAAAAAACAGTTACAGATTCGAATTCAGCACACCAAATTACTTTGAAAACACTATTTGGTTGCTCCAGTCCAAAACCTTGTATACCAGCGTTATTATTCTGAAAATTATAACGGTATAATTATTTTCGAACAAATACGCTTACATGTCTGTGCTTAATTATAAAATATAATTTTTTTTTTTCATACATTTATTGAACACTTGAATATGTTTTTATCGTGATCGCACAGTGGTGGGCACATGTAAAACGGTCGGCGGGTGCAATGGTGCCCGCTGGCATAGGGTTCGGGGCCCCTGCTTTATGTTGTTTTACTTTATATTTCTTATTATTCCCTGAAATATTTTCACGCACTCAAATGTTCTATATTGCATGTTTACGTAATTAAAACCCCATCTGCTGGGTAAGTTATTAAAATGCATTACTTGGCAAAACACAGTATTTGTACGTAGATATGTTTGCAAAAGTTAGTTTTCTAAGCCAATTCAGAAAACGGGATTCGTTTGATGTTTGCCTGCATAAAGCCGGGTAAACGTGAAACTGTGCAGCCACCGCAGCTCTTTAATGCACGGCGGGTTTTGTGTGTCGGGGGCAAAACATTTCACAATTATGCATGTTCGGATTCGTGGACAACAATGTCTAGGACGCGGCATGCGGGAATTACCGTAGCAAAGTTTTAATACAAGCAAGTTTCAAATAGTAAACTAATCCATAACAAAATTCGAAACAAACGTGGTCAAAGTTATTTAATAATGCAATTTCGTGGGGGTAATTTTGAAGTTTGAGAACACAAATCAGAGTACATTTTCGATTGCACGGCCTTCGGGGGCGGCCTAAACTAGGGGGCGCTGGGAATTTCGAACTCACCTTCCACCAGGTGATGACTGCGGGCGGCCTCGATCCTTTGCATTTGCATGTAATATCCGTCCTCCTGCCGGCGCTGAGGGGCTGGTTCTGACCCTGCAGACGCGCCTCCAGCGGCCTCAGGTACATGTCGATGGCAACCCTGACGACGAGGGGCGGCTGTAATTGACTGTTGCTCACTTCGCAGCTGTAAACGGCCAGGAGGTGGGTGCGCACCAGCTTCTCTATCTTGAGGACGCTCTGAGACCTCTTACGCTCCGGATAGTACTGAGTGTCGTCCGTTATTTGATCACCCTCCTTCCACCAGGACACCCTCGCCAAGGGTTTGCCTGCAAATAAATAAACACCAATCAGACAACTACAAACATACATCTGAGTACAATAACATTACAACACTTGAAATAGACCAATTCACAGATTTTTATCATACACAAGAGTGCTTTTAACCAATGAATCTACTGATTTAATCCAAGATTAACAAACAAATATTATCACAATTAAATGAATCGAAATGCGTTTAAAAGTTAACCTCTCATTGTAAAACTAAAGTTAGCCGAGCATTGCAAAACTGGGCCACAAATGTGTTGAAATAGTTGTATTAAGATTTATGTGCCTTGGAAGATTTTATAGCACGTGAGAGTAAAACAAATCCTGCGACAGACTTTAATATATTGGGGTGTGACACAAAATCTGCCCACATAAATATTTCAATTTCGAATAGATTATTTTTCAACCCGGTCGCCTGGAAGTAAGATTATCGACCGCCTGCAATTTTCCCTTTTCCGTGACCGGATTATCGTGAAAAATGGGAACTAGGGATGCAAGGCTGAAAACATATCTGGGAAAAGTGTACAAACAAACTACTGGCAAAGTTATAGCTATGCCAATTAATTTGTTGTACAAAGTTTGTAAAGGGAGTCGTTATTTTTAATTATTTACTTCATAGTCAATTCTCGGTTCGTCAGCTGTAAGTATATAACGTATAGGAGATTAGGTCAAGTTACTGCTTTAAATGGTGCACATATCGATACACATTTGAGATCATAGGAATATATTTTATTAATCAGGCTTCCTTTTCCATTTTGAAAAGTCAAATTTTACATCAATTTATGTCGTTGTGGAACGTTACATTTTTCACAACTGTCTCACACACAGTTGTATAATGTAGTTATGTAAAGACATTACATAACTGCAGTTCACACCAAGCTCAAACTTTTTGTAAGTTACAGGTATCTATTTCTGGATTTTTCTGGTAGTAACTACTTCTGGTAGTTCAATGTCGTCTATGCACATTTTGGTGGGTTCTTCGCATCGACATGCCCCAGATATACCCATTATTAGAGCAACCTTCTTCATCAAATATATCCTATCTTCTGCCTCCGCCAAAAATCTCTTGCCTTCTGCGAGGTATAAGTTCGGGATTTCCCTTTGAGGTACGCAATTTGCTTCACGAATCTATATTTCAAAAATAAACACATGACTATATAATGTATGTCATTCAGGCGTAATAAATAAATCAAACTAACCTCGAAATGTAAACATTTTCGTTGGCTTGTAGGTTAGCTATATGACTGGGTAAAAACTGACTATAAATGACTCGGCCCGCAGGGCCTCGTGGGCCAAACTTCAGTGGGCAATCCTTTACTTCGCCCACTTGTACAGTAAATGACGATTATATTCTATTTGATTTGTTAAAAAAACTAGTGATTATACAGATGAAATAATTTAAAATTGCCACCAAAACTATCAGGTGATTTTTCTGGTAACTTTTTACAGTGTAAATTGGGTTTTAGGACTTACTCCTCCTAGTTATTAAATAGAGTATAGATATCTTGAGTTGTCTAGTTGTGTTCGTGAAAGTCCCATAATAAGAACAGTTGTCTACTTATACGCACACTTTATTTATTATTGTTGTGATAATATTTTGTGTTGTGAGTGATAATTATGGGTACCAGAGGAAAATAAATGGTTGATGAGGCTCTTCGAAATTTAGAAGTTCAAGCTGGTATGTACAGAAAACGTCAATACTGCATAATTTCAACATAAAGAGATTTATTAACTCGAACATTTTGAGGTTATGTTCGTAAATTTAGTGTGTTTTTCTGTTCAAGTTATTTTATATTGGGAAGTCATGCAAAAGTGTACTCAAGCCTCGAATTGATGGATTTATTAAGTGTGATAACTTTTATTGCAGATTCGAGCCGTATTTTAAAAGAGCGACCACCTGACAATATTCCTATGCCCTCTACTTCTCATAGTTTTTTAAACAATGAAAATTTCGATCTTGAATCAATAACTGCACCTTTCTCTCCTGACGGTTCTGAATATCACCCCTCGTCAGATGATCATTCAGATTGGGAAGATGAACACGCGCCTTTTGAGAGTGAAATCGAAAATGAGGTTGTTGATTTACAGCCTTCACACGAAGAGCGGGAATTAGAAGGTACAAAAGAAACACACCTACACACACTGCAAATCCTAGGAAACATCTAAGACGCCGAGAAAAATGGAAACGTTGCTAAAACAAAACTATGTAACTATGTTTCGTCTAGGGGAAATTATGTACCTGGTGTTGCCATGAAAGATCCATGTGGAAATAACTGCAGAAGAAAGTGTAGTCAGAAATTTTCACCCGGAGAAAGACTGAAAATTTTTCGGCGGTATTATAAATTAGAGACATATGAAAGAAAACGCGATTTTATTCAATCTAACGCAGATAAAATTGGTAAAAAAGGCACAACAAACGAGGGATCGAAAAAAAAATTACTGTGGTTTTTTATTTACCACAAAGCAACGAAAGAGTTCAAGTTTGTAAGACCATGTTTTTGAATAGACTTGGTATTCGTAAAGGTGTTGTGGATATGGCTATTATAAAGAGAACGTCAGAAAATACAAGTGAAGCAGATAAAAGAGGCGGGCACGTGAAAAAAAAAAACTACTTCTACTGAACTGTTGGGCAGTGTGAGAAACTACATTGAAAGATTTGCAGTTGTTGATTCCCATTATTGTCGCTTAGGAACAAATAGAAAATACTTAGATTCCCCGCTTAACATCACAATAATGTATTCCATGTTTAAGTCAGTATGCACAGAAAATGGTCATGTAGCGGCTACTTTAGCTACATATAGAAACATTTTCACAGAAGAGTACAATCTAGGGTTTCACCGCCCAAAAAAAGATAAGTATCATATTTGCATAGCATACAATACTTCTGAAAACAATGATGAAATTAAAGCAAATTATAATTCTCATATTGTGGCAAAAGATAGGGCCTGAGCAGAAAACACGACGGACATAGAGCAAGCTGTAAATCAAACGAGACAATGGTGAGTTGCAATTTTGATCTTCAGCAAGTTCTGTTGGCTCCAATGGACCCTACTAACAATGCTCTGTTTTATAAGCAACGATTTCAATCATTTAATTTCACAATATACGACGTCAACACAAAACGTGGAGACTGTTTCATGTGGGCAGAAGTATAAGGAAAAATATGCAGTTGTGAAATTGCAAGCTGTCTATATCAATACTTTAAATCTCTTCCTCCATCTGTAAATCACATTTCCTGTTTCAGTGACAGATGTGGTGGGCAAAATGTTAACAAGTTTGTTGCTGGAATGTGCTTGACCGATGTTCAGGAACTGCCTACCATACAAACCATTGATCTGAAATTTCTAGTTGTGGGTCATAGCAAAATGGAATGTAATTCAATGCATTCGGCCATAAGGATCGGAAAAGTGAACTGGCCTGCCAATTGGAAAACCTTTGCTCGAAGTGCTAGGAGGAAAGGTGACAAGCCGTATGTTGTTCATGAGATTATCACTGAAAATATAATAGATTGGAAATCTCACCTGAACCGGCATATGGTTATCAGGAAAGAAGACGAAAATTGTAAACTAGTCAGTTGGCAAAAAATGAGCTGGTTGAATTTCACTAAAAGCAGGCCAATAGTCATACGTTTCAAGGAGAGTTTTGATGAAGAGTTTATGGTACTTGACTACAAGAAGAAAACGAGGGTCAGTAATCAGAAACTACCATTATCAGACACAATGAATCCTTTATACATATCATTAATTCCCATTCCAAAAGAAAAATACGACAATTTGAATTCTTTATTTAAGTCAGCCACTCCAGCTTTAGCGCTAGAATACAGACCATTTTATGAAAATTAGCCACACCAAGGAGACACAAAAAAAGAGTGCAGTCCGACGACAGGAATTTTCAGAAAGCGATGATACAGGCTCTGAAGATGAATGAATAGAGTATTCTCATTATTTTGATTATTTTCAGAATTGCAGATTATAAAAGTTGCGAATAAAACCACTTTAAGTTACTCCCAGTGTGTTTTCTTCCCAAAATGAAAAGTGAATAACTCCTATTAAACCAATTTTCAAGTTATTGCAACAAATAGGTATATCGTTTTTTTCAAAAATTTGCAAAATATCAAAAAATATCTTATAAACATTTCAAAATATACTTCCTTTCTGATAAAGTCAGCAAAACACAATCAAAATTACATTGAATTTTTATTAGCTGCAAAGCACTCAATTTTATGCAAAAATTAAGCTGTGTACAGCTCTATAGGAAACACTTAAAGAACGCCAGACAAACTAGCAATAAATACAAGTATATGCAACATATTACGGACACACTAAAACAGCTCAAGATGCTTTGGCTTCCATTGATAACACATTAAAAAATAATAAATTAACAATCAAAATAGGACAATGTCAAAAACTGCATAAGAATTCTTCCCAACTGCAAAAAGCATGTATCGTAAGGTACCGGTTAATATACGTTTTACATGATGTATTGGGTAGTGTTTTCGCAGAGGGTGGCAAAATATTAAACAAATTTGGGCCCCAGTATCTAACACCTGTTTGGGACTTACTCAGCCAAAGTTTTGATACGCAAATGTGATCGTGCTGTCTTGTTGAATAGTTGTGCTTCTCTGAATTATGTGTGAAATCATGTTGGTGTTTTTTTAACGTATAACACACTGGTATATGTATAGGTTCAGCAATGTCATGATGCCCAACGATCGAAAGACCGGTCCACAGTCGTCTCGATACGAAGCTCTTGCTACTATTCTGATAGCTCGACGCTGTAATGCAAATATTCTGTGCCGACCAGTAATGTGTCCCCATGCTAGAAGGCAGTACGAGAGCAATGATTGACATGAAGCGTAATATGCTGTTTGAAGCATATTTGAGTCTGAAACTGAGTTTGCTAGATTAAGTAATAAAAATATATTGTCACAGAGGCGACTAGCTAGCTTATTGGTATTTTCCGTCCATGTTAATTTTGCATCAAGATACAAGTCAAAAAAACTTGCAACTGTCGATTCTTTGGCATTAAAATGATTTCTTAAGGTAAATATCATAGAAATCGTCTTGGTTTCATTTAACAATAGACCGTTGCTGTTGAACCACTCCTTCGATATTCGTAAGGCATCTTCATTATTCAACACAGCAACATCAAGGTTGGTATCTGTGTTCATTTCTGTGGTGTCATCAGCATATAATGTAACCGATGTATCGTCAAGGCATCCTGGAAAATCGGGCTGTTCCAACCCCCTCAAATTTAAGTTTCCTAAATTTCTTCAATTAAAAATTAACATAAAGAGACCAAATTTTGCACGGCATTCTAAAATACAATTATCTACAATGTGACATAGCATTTTTTTAAATAAAAATTATTGTTAATAAAATATATCAATCAATGTAACATATTGGAAAAACTTTTTTTGTGAAGCTGTCAGCAATTAAATATTCAACGTTATTTTTTTGACTTTTTTTATATTACTAATAATTAATCAATCATTTGAGAAATACAATTGCAAAAATAAGCATCTATCTTGGATGCACTGAGCTTGGGATGTGACTGCGCATGATACCGTCGTCTTTGGGATCCGCTCACCCTCCTGATTTTCACTACCTCACGTCCTAACCTTGGACCCCTGAGAAACTCCGCTTAGCACACCATTAATATTGGCAAGGTATAGCAATGGCCCCAAGATAGATCCCTGTGGGACACAGAATTTAACAGAGAGTCTCCTGGAAACATTGCCGTTTATTCTCATAACCTGCTGCCTGCCGGTAAGATAAGACTCTATCAAGTTTCCCTTGCTATTATCAAACCAATAGCGCTGTAGTTTTTATAGCAGGATATTATGTGGGACGCAATCGAAGGCCTTGATTAGATCCAGAAATGACACCCAGGAAAATTCGCCGCCCTTGAAAGCATCCAATATCTCATTTATCAGAGATATTACAGCATCAGCAATTGAGCAATTTCAGAACTGTTTTTTTTAAATATATTATTACGTTCGAAGTAATTTATTAGTTGCTTGAACAGTATTTTTTCTAGTTTTGAGAAGCACGGTAAGATTGATTTGGTCTATAGTTATCAACATACCCCCTATCACCTTTTTTTGTGAATTGGTATGACTGAACCAACTTTCATGGCTGCATGTATAATGCCAGAACTAATAAACTTATTTATAATACGCTGCAAAGGAGACATTATGCCTTATTTGCAGGTTTTCATAACATCAGTCGATAAATCGTAAAAATCTTTGGAGCTACTGGCCTTCATATTAGTGATAGCATCTCTAACTTTCGCAACAGATACTTCATTGAATTTAAACGTCTGTTCATGAATCAGGCAGAAATTTACCGGATTTGTACTGATCTGAGGTGGGGAATTTATTATTTCTGTTATTTTGTCGATAAATAAAATCATTAAAAGTATTTGGTAGTATATCACAAGGTATATCACTTTTTTTCCTCTTAGACGAGTTGTTTATAACTTTCCACATTGCCTTCATTTTATTGTTAGAGGATTGAATGTATTTACTGTTCGCATTAATTTTAGATGCGCGATTAGCATTAGAGTATTTTATCTTATATGATTTATACAATGATTTAGATTCCATATTACCTGTACTAACAGACAGTTCATGGAGATATTGAAGGTGTTCTCTCATAGCTCTCAGTTCGTCGATGTACCAATAAATTTCTTTAGTGTTCGATTTATTTACTATTCTAGTTGGGAATGCTAATTCAAACTTACATAAATATACCATGAAATATGTCGTACATAGTAGAATAATCTCCCACTTTAGTTAAGAAATCCCAATTACATTACGACAAGATGTTAAACAATGCAAATTTGCCAATTTGTGTGATAGGTCTAACAGTTTGCTGAGTCTTGGTTTTGAATAGGTATAAGGTGATCTGATTCTGTGATGTAGTAAGGAACGGCCTTATTCAAATAGTAGATTAAATAATTCTGACGGAATTAAATAAAGTTTTGTACTTTGGGATCGAATTTGGTTATACAGGCTAGAACAGTGTACGGACGTCGGTCACGCCCTTTGGTTTAGCGCGATTGCGACGTTACCGTGCGATTTGTATGGAATGGCGGGCGAGTCACATGTGCGCTGCGTTAGATTCCACCTACCTTGGTCGGCACCCCGGTTTGGTCTCCCGATTGCTGACGCGCTCCCTTTGCTAGTCGCCCTCTGGAACGAACACACTGAACGCCCACAACACTTAAAAGTTCTTTCTCTGGATCGCTACTTTTCGTCTGCTCTCCACGAGAGGAGACACGATTCTGTCTTTTCAATTTGCGGTCGGTGGAGTTTTTCTCGCTATCGCGCCAGCGACTCGCCACAAAACCTCGCACGCAAAATTATCACCAAAAAAACCTTGTTCACGGCTGAACATGCCGCCCACCTTGGAACGAGTGCGACCGCGTTCCAAAACAAATTAAAAGCGATTCAAACATTCCCAATATAAAGAAAACTAAAAAATATTAACAAAAAAAAACGACAGGAAAATTTTATGAAGACGAAATTCTTCGAACTTAATCAAAATGATAAGGGATGCGAAAGGATCAAGTCGCCATCTGAAATAAAACGAACTTCACTCCTTGGGGGTCGTCAAGGAGACTACCCGGGCTGCCAGGAGACCCACGGTAAGGAGTAGGAAGGGAATAACGAAAAACAAAAATCATTCCAAAAAAATCAATTCTCTGGCTCTGCTCGACTATTCCATCATTGGGAGGGGGCATAGCTTTGAGACGGGACGGGTAAGAACGCCGTTCCCAGTTTTCAATTCTACCACTCTAACTATCCCATCATCTCCAGGATACACTCTACAAATCCGCCCCAACCGCCAGCGCAAAGGAGGTAAATTACCTTCCTTGATTACAACCAGCGTTCCTATAGTCAAATTAGGTCCTGCCTTTGACCATTTGTCCCGCATCTGGAGGTGGACTAGATACTCGCTTTGCCATCTGCGCCAAAAGGATGCGACAAGTTGTTGTACCAAGCGCCAGCGCGCCAGAGGTGGGAGTGGTCGTTCCTCTTCCATCGGCTCTGGCAAAGCTGTGGGTGGTGCAAGTAGCAAGAAATGTCCCGGTGTCAGAACTCCCAAATCATTTGGGTCCGAACTTATAGACCCCAGTGGCCTGGAATTCAATGTGCCTTCCACCTGCACAAGTACCGTATTGAATTCTTCGTAAGTGAGGGTTTGCTCACCTACAACCCGAGCGAGCAGTTTCTTGGTGGACTTTATACCGGCTTCCCAAAGACCGCCAAAATTAGGACTCGCTGGTGGGTTGAAGTGCCATTCGATTCCATGCTCACTTAACGTTCGCGACGCCAGTCCGTTGTAGGTATCCGATGTGGTTAGCTGGGCCCAATCTGCTAACTTGCGCTGGGCTCCTACAAAATTCGTACCGCAATCACTGTATATTGCCCGAACTGCTCCTCGTCTGGCGACGAAACGCCGTAACGCAGCGAGAAAGGCATCCGTTGTGAGATCCGAGGCCAGTTCTAAGTGCACCGCTCGAGTAGTGAAACATACGAATAGGCAAATATAGCCTTTATAAACTCTGGCCTTTCTTAGCCTTCCCAAAGATATTTGGAACGGGCCCCCATAGTCGACGCCCACGACCGAAAAGGGCTTGACAGCCTGCAATCGCGTCGCCGGCAGATCTCCCATACGCGGCGGTTGTACAGGTCTGGGTTGCATTCTAAAACATTGTTGACACCTTGATAGGCGTCGCCGAATGACATCTCTACCATGCAAAATCCAAAATTCTTGCTGAATTATGCAGTGAAGGTTCCCGGGTCCAGGATGGAGATACAATTTATGGTAGTGATCCACTATAAGCTCCGTAAGACGACTAGTCTTTGGAAGTAAAACAGGGTGTTTGGCACCAAATGCAATTGCTGCATGTCGGAGGCGCCCACCAACCCTCAATAGCCCATTTTCGTCGATAAATGGGTTAAGTTTGCGGAGTCGAGTTGTGGCCGATCTACCGGCCTTCAATTGTTCCCAGTCCGCAGCGAATTCTTTGTGCTGAACCCACTGAACTAAGGCTTCCATGGCTTGTTTTAACTCTCGCGTCGTCAGGTATCCCAGTCGCTTGGAATTCTTCGCTCTACAGTTGAAGGCGAAGCGTAAACAGTAGGCGGTTACCCGTTTCAGCAATGAGAGGGACGATATCCGATTAAGCATCTGTTCGATACGATCTGGCTCAATTTGTGTCATGCACGAGAGGACCCGGGCCTCCATAGTATGAACTTCTTCATCGCTTGGTCCTACTGTAGGAATCAGTCTTTGGGGCCATTCGATTTCGTCTTCTGCAAGCCAAGCCGGTCCCGTTAACCAGAGGGGATGAGTCAGTAGTTCTCCAGGAAACAAGCCTCTTGAAGCACAGTCTGCGGGATTCGTTGCCGTCGGCACGTGTCGGAATTGGTTAGGTTCCAAGTACTCCTGTGCTTGACTCACCCGATTGGCGATAAAGGTTTTCCATTGGGATGGCGAGGACTTCACCCAATACAAGGCCACCTTTGAATCACACCAGGCAGTGACTTCGCGTGCCTTAAGAGTTAGGGCCAAAGTGGTTGATACGCGTTTTAATAATCTGGCCATTAACACCACCCCACACAGTTCTAGCCGCGGCAACGTTACTCTTTTTACGGGAGCCACCTTCGATTTGGCTAGAATGATCGATATTATTACTTCTCCTGACGGTTGTACGGCGCGTAAATACACAACTGCCGCGTAGCCCTTTTCGGAGCTGTCCGAGAATCCATGCAGTTGTACATTGATCGCAGTACTCACTTGTAAACACCGTCTTATCATCAACCTCGATACTTGAGGCAACTCCTTCTGGAACCTCGACCATTTTGTGCACACATCTTCAGGGGGGCGCTCATCCCAATTTAATCCTAATTGCCATAAATGTTGAATTAACAACTTGCCAACAAATATCACTGGGCTCAAAAATCCCATGGGATCATACAATCGGGCGATTTCAGAGAGGATTGTGCGTTTAGTTATATTCGAAGGGGTTTGCTTAATCTTATACGAAAAGCAGTCTGCGATTGGCTTCCATTCCAGTCCCAAAATTTTGGTGATTGACTCGGATTCGCCAGTGAAGGTGAAGCTGTCTGGTCTTACCGCACAATCTTCAACTGGCAGACTTGCTAATATGTCTGGTTGGTTACTCATCCATTTCCGCAGTTGGAATCCACCCTTTCCCATCAATTGGATCAACTCGCTTTGCAAGGTTAATGCTTCTGCAACCGAGGGCACCGATTTCACAATATCATCCATGTAAGTGGAATTGAGTATTGCATTACGGGCAGCTGGGTACTGGGACCCCTCATCCCGGGCCAACTGGTGCAACGTGCGAATTGCCAGGAAAGGTGATGACGATATTCCATATGTTACAGTGGTAAGACAATATTCTCCCAGCTGCTCTTCTGGTGAATATCTCCAAAATATTCGTTGAAAGTCGTAATCGCCGTGACTAATATAAATGTTTCGATACATCTGCTTAATATCAGCGATAAGGACAATTTCATGAAGTCGAAGGCCTATAAGTATATCGATTATATCTAATTGCAGTTTCGGCCCTGTGTACAAAACTTGATTTAAGGAGTGACCACTGCTGGTGGTCATAGAGGCGTCAAAGACCACGCGAAATTTTCCAAGCTTAGGGCTATCATTATGAATGCAATGATGCGGGATATAATAACATTCGTTATCATATTCGTGCTGTGTTGACGGGGCAGCAACAGAGACCATATGCCCTTGGGTTATGTAGTCCTGCATGAAGTCGTTGTAGGCCGTGCGCATTTCCGGACATTTTTCTAATCGTCTCTCTAGACCGTGAAAGCGTCTGAGGGCCGCCGACCGGCTATTTCCAAGTCGGGGTGGTCTTGTTCGAAATGGTAGTTCAACTATGTACTTCCCTTCCGGAGCTCTTGAAACCGTAGACTTGTAGTGGTCCTCACATGCTGAATCTTCAACACTGAGCGTCACAGTCGCTGGTGGTTCCTCGAGTTCCCAAAAACATCGCAGCCAGTTGTGGAGCTTCCGTTCGCCTTTGTCTACGTTAATGCAAAACGCACTCACTCCATTCGATGGGTAACCGACTCTACCCATTAAACAGTAACCCCATATGGTTTCAATTGCGCTCGGTGTCCCAGGTGGACCAACCACTCGGTTTCCCAGAAGTGTCGAGGTGAACCATTCTGCTCCTAATAGCAAGTCCACAGGCTTGGTGCAATAGTAGGTTGGATCCGCCAAGGGCAATCCATCAAGATGAGGCCAATTCTGCCTCTCGAAGGTAGCTGCTGGGCAGGTAGCTATCTTATCAATAATTAATGCATTCACTGACCAATCAATGGTGTCCATTGTACTTGCCTTAAAGGTGCATTGTACGATTCCTTCTGCAGTTCCGAGTGTTGTTTGCCCCATTCCGAAAACCGGGACCGATAGGTCCTTAGGTTTCCATCCAAGCTTATGGGCACAAGCACGCGTTACAAATGTTCCCTGACTGGCACAATCCAGTAGGATTCTCACCGAGTGATACTGACCCCACCTATCTTTTAGCTGAGCGATGGCTGTAGAAAGCAGTACACTGGATTCCAGCAAAGGTGTTTTCGCTTGCACTGCTGCTACTAGCTGTGCGTTCGGCGCGTTTTGTTGTAAATGTTGTTTAGCCCCATTTTCCTGCAGTGCCATACTCCGATTATCCCCACCATTCGATTGGTGGAAGTTCGCCTTCTTTTCCCCAAAATGTAGTAAAGAGTGATGCTTTGATGAGCAGTGCGAACATGACTGGGATATATTACAGTCACTCATGTAATGTCCTGGCAACAAACACCTTAAACACCGTCGCTCTCCTTTTATGAATCCTAACCGTTTGGAAGTACTCATTTGTCCGAACTTCTGGCACTTGGCGAGATCGTGCCTTTCTCGACAGAGTGGGCAGCTAACCTGGCGTTGTGATTTTGGGTTTAATGTGCTGACGACCAGCGCCGTTGGGCCCTTCAACCTATGCTGCCCTTGGTACGAGTGGGTCATTTGCGGTTTTACTCCCACGCTCGACCTTACCTCGCACGTAGCTTCTAAAATTCTAGCTTCTTCATTAAGAAATCGAATAAATTCTACTATGGTGTTCATGCCCTGATTAATTACATCCTTTTCCCACCGCTCTCTTAATGTACTCGTAAGTTTTCTGCGGAGGATGAACAACAGAAGTACCGCCCACCCTTCAACGTCATGACCGAGGGCCTTAAGGGCACCTGTATATTCTGACAGCATAGCTGCGAGAGATCTCAGTGTGGCCGGGGTTCTAGAAATTGCCGGGTAGTCCACCAAGATCTCTAAGTACGCATTTGTTTGCAAGGTGTTATCGCTGTACCGATTCTGGAGCGCATCCCATGCCACGTTATAATTACTTGCTGTTAGCGGCAAGGAGGCAATTAACGATAGTGCGTCTCCCTTTAGCACCGCCTTTAAATGCATAAATTTAAGTACGTCAGGTACTGCAGTATTAAGGTGCACGGACGAAACGAATATATCCGCGAATGTCGCCCATGATTTGATATCCCCATCGAACTTAGGTAAATCTAACTTGGGCAGCGCTATCATTTGTGCGGGGGACGACGCCTGGGCTGGTCCCGCCGTTGCAACTGGTTGATTAGCAACCCCTCCGCCGGGGCACATTGCTGACACGATCGCCTTCGCCTCATAGAAGTTTTCTTCAAACTTAACGATATAAGCTTGTAAGTCCGTATCCACTCGAGGCGTTTGCTTATTGTTATACGCCGCCAACTTGGCAACAACTTCGCTAAATGAATCGTAGTAAGTATCCATATTTAACGACATTGTTTTCAATAATGCTACATCCTTTGCATTTTTACCACTGTCGGTTTCAACCCGCGTGGCTACTTCACGGAGACGTTCCACTTTGCGTTGCAGTGTTTCAGTTTTAAATCGTAATTCATCTCCGGCCCCCATTGCGAAACTTGGATTATAGATTTAAAGGATTTAACAATATTGTTAATTATTCTTAAAACGATTAGAGTAAATGGCTCGTATCTTCACAATGTCTGAAGTAAATATATAAATTTAGTTTCTCGAATAAATTGTGGAGTGTTATCAGAACGGCGGTATTTTTCCTCAGTTTCTATTTCTGGCGTATGCCAGTCGAAACAGCAAAAACTCTCTTCTCGGGCTCTGAGCAAGAAACGGCGCGGTCCGCGCTCTGCAGAGCGTACCACAATGGAGCGAAATTCCTGCGCCTTGTTATCGGCCGTATTTTTATACGCCGTCTGCTTATCCCGTGCGGCAATTATCCAGCGATAATTACAATTGCCCACTTCGATACAATTAGAGATTCACTTATGAAAGAGTGTAACAAACGATAAGGAGCATTCAGTGTAATATAAAACGAATTGTAAACAATTAGTGACGATCAACCAAAATGAAGACAAAACGTTCCATCCAATCCCCGAATAACGATAAACGAAAATATTCTATATGACCCTAGATCACTGCAATTAGAATCCGGTTCGAAGGACCATCATGTACGGACGTCGGTCACGCCCTTTGGTTTAGCGCGATTGCGACGTTACCATGCGATTTGTATGGAATGGCGGGCGAGTCACATGTGCGCTGCGTTAGATTCCACCTACCTTGGTCGGCACCCCGGTTTGGTCTCCCGATTGCTGACGCGCTCCCTTTGCTAGTCGCCCTCTGGAACGAACACACTGAACGCCCACAACACTTAAAAGTTCTTTCTCTGGATCGCTACTTTTCGTCTGCTCTCCACGAGAGGAGACACGATTCTGTCTTTTCAATTTGCGGTCGGTGGAGTTTTTCTCGCTATCGCGCCAGCGACTCGCCACAAAACCTCGCACGCAAAATTATCACCAAAAAAACCTTGTTCACGGCTGAACAAACAGTGAAATGGCACTTTTCTTTGAACCCCGCGTGGTGAGGACTATGTGATGAGGAAAGTAGACGTTTGTCAAATTTAGAAGTTTAGTAACCATGCAGCGTTGGACAGGTGAACAACGAAGTTTACACAACAGTGGGTATCTTAAATAGACACAATTTTCGCCATTGCGTCGCTGTCAACAATGAACAACTTTACGAACGGTCTCTCCATTCGTAAAAAGTTATAGCCTAGTGTGCGATCTGTTCAAAATGAATAAATAAGTCGCATATTTTCGAGGATAATGATGACCATGCAGTTACAGTAACATTTACGTGCTATGCTCAAGTGCTGGAAACATTCATTCCAGAAGTTCAACGATTTTCTGTGATTGAGAACACAAACTTCCAACAAGATAACAATGAACCGGATAACAATGAACCATAAATCATGAATAGACCAATGTTCAGTGGCGTCCATTATCACCTGAGCTCTTATGATAACTTTTTATGGAGAGATCACAAGTCAAAGGTTTTTGAGACTCACCAAGCAACAATACAGGACTTGTGAGGATTCGTGAAAAAGTTCGTGCAACGTGCAATTTCACTGGCAATAGACGTTTGTCATTGACAGTGTCAGTCATTGCGCAATGTATGAAATGTATGACGTGTCAGTAAGGATTTCCCGATAAGACTCACAATGTGCATAAAATTATGATTGCCTCATTCCTTGACCGATTTTTCTTACTTTTACTAATTTCAATTTGTCCTCTTAACATTTGTTGCAATAAATGCAAAACAAAAAAGTTATCGTAATTTTTTTAATAACTACACTCAGGTGCAAAAAAACCCGAGTCATTGGGTCGTTGTTTGCAAAAAACCCATTTTTTTAAATTTTGATGTTGGTATAGTCCTTAGAATGAAAGTTTTAGTGTTTTACAATCAAAGAGACCATCAGGATGTAGAAAAAAACAACATATTATACTTATCAGTTTATTTAATAAGCGAAAATAACATTTAAAGCTATGCGTTCTTCACTACCTATTGCTCATTTGGCGTTATGCATAGAGGATCAAGGTGGCTACTGGGTTTTGATTTGTTTTTTTTTTCGATTAACTGTCATTTTCATTTATTATTCTCTGTTAAGTTTATTTTGCAGAAATGCATTTTTTTCGTGTATAAGTACATTATCGTTTTCGCTTATTAATATTCATTAAATAAATAATAAGTACCATAAGTTGCTTCTTTTTACATTCTGACGGTCTCTTTGATTGTAAAACACTAAAAATTTTATTCTAAAGATTATACCAACATCAAAATTTAAAAAAAAAATGGTTCTTTTGCAAACAATAACCCAATAACCCGGTTTCATTGCATCTGAGTGTATAAAAGTACAGTCATGCTCACATAAATCTAGTACAAACATATTGACATAGCTATATAAAATTGCTATTGTAACCTAATTTCTTGTACCAGATTTATGTGAGCATGACTGTACCTATTGATCGCCTCACCATATCACCCTGTATAATGAATTATGCTTAATCAGGACTTAATTCAAAATTTGCGCGCGCAGATTGATGACACTTGAGTAAAATGTTAGCAAACACGTGATCAGTAAAGATATAGCTGGATCGGTAAATACACAACACACGAAGCAAGCTAAATGAGTTTTAATAGATCACTGGTTACTCTTACCGGATGCTTTACAAGGTCCGTCCAATTCGACAACCACCATACGTCTTTACGGTTTATAATAAGCTGATAAGTCGGTTGCGCGTTTAACCACAAAGACGGCCGACCGGAAGTAGAGTAGCCTCAGTTTTCCCATAAGGGGCAATGCCGCAGAACTCCTATAGCTTATCTACTGACATGCTTATCTCAAATGAGTCCGTCTATGGGACTGCTCAATTGAGTACATTTTTGAGGTGAAATTTGAATCGACCCCAAACCGTAATTGTGAATCGTAATTGTGAATTGTAATTGTGAATCGTAGTGTACCTAGTTAAGGTGGTCAACTATATATATTTTAAAGTAACCCATATAATATTTAAGTAAATATACAAATGAGTACGAGGCACATTTTTGTGTTAATAAATATGTTGAAATATTTTCAACTCACCATGTTTTAAATAGGATTTATATTAAGCTAGCTCAAAGGCCTTCTGTAAGTGTTTTTGTCATTGTTTTGATAATAAGATTTGCCTGATTATAAAAGAATTTATGTTATTATTATGTATTATCCTCAGTTTATTAATTATTTCCCTTGTATATTGTGTCTTATTGAAATTACATACTTTAGAGTGTCCGTAAGCTACAGAGTGTTCAAGAAAGTGGTTTCAACTTTTACGCTGGATACTAATAGATGACACCATGCAGGAAGGAAATCAAATGTTTTTTGCGATGTTGCTGAAATGTTTCCTAGGGTACAAGCAAATAATTTAACAAGATTCTTTCAAATGTCATTATTTGCCATTATTGCGTAGAAATTAGTTGAAAAAGTTGACACTATTTCTTGCACGCTTTGTATACCCCCATATAAAGCGTGCAAGAAATAGTGTCAACTTTTCCAACTAATTTCTACGCAATAATGCCAAATAATGACAGTTTCTCTCTTTAAAATTCTCATTTTCACAAAATGAGAATTTTGTTTACGTTCGGTTCTAAAACAATTAAAAAATGTGTAAAATCTAAGCACAATGTTTGCTGTTTCAAATTGCACTCATAAAATAAAATGCAATTGAATGCATACATTTTTGCGAAATTTCAACGACGCTCCTTCAATTGATAAAGGTATCAATTTCATTAATACAATGCATATCTGCTGCTATCTGTTTTCCCGGGAGATATGACAAGGACAAACACTACATGTAACATGGGAAGTTCGAGCATGTCACTCCGTCCAGTGTTAGTGATGTGCACACTACTGTGATAAGATAAGAGTAAATATGTTAGCAGCTTAATATTATGCTTCCGTTGCATGCAAAAAGTGACAAAAGCAGGAAAAGGTAATTTATTCAAATATTCAGGTGTATTGCGTATAAAAAAACTTTTGCGCTAACGTGTACATTACAGGCAGCATCACATTTGAATGTCAGATAAATTTATGACATAAATTCAACTGACATTCGAATGTAATACTATCAAGTAACGTACACATTACTGCTAAAGTTTTTGATACGCAATACACCTAATTATTCATTATCAGACGAAAGATTAAAATTATTTTTTCATACTTATTTCATATTATTCATAAGATAAGCATACTAAAATATAAAGTGATCAAATAATAAACATAAGTCGAAAAGATCAAAGCTAGATAACAGCCTATATTAGGAAGATACGCAATAAATATCCTAAAAATTGGATGTAGCAGCATATGACTTTGTCCATATGTATTGTCCATATGACTTTGTCCATATGTATTAAACTATTAAAATTAAATTTCAGCGCAGGTTTATTCGCAAAGCAATAGTGCCGTAAACATTTGTTTCCTGTAAAGATATACAGTTTGAGGTCTACTCCAACTATAATGAAGGTGTTCTCGAAAAAACAGATTAGGTGAGTCTCTCTTAGAACATGTTCTATGTAATAACATTGAAATTACGAGCCACGGTAATACACCCACTTTCGTGACACGTAGTGAAGTTATTATCAATATCAATTTCATTAATATCAATATGTGATCGTTCAATGCAAGCGACTGGATCCAAGAGTGGAAGGTCGATACAGAACCATCACTGTCAAATACCAGATACTTTAGCTTTGATATAGAATATCTTTATCAAACCACGGAAGCACACAGGAAACATCATACTGGTTTCCTGTATGGTTCTGTGGTTTGATAAAAACTTGCAACTGTATAAGGAAACCTAAAGCAAAATCTATTCGAATGCCCTGCTAGAAAACCAACTAGTTCAACAAGTGAACTAGCATAGGATATCCGACATCTGAGAGAACGATTAAAGGTGCCACTTTTTTAACTTAATACTTCAAAATATATCACTTTATAAGTTGCTATTCTCTAAGCCTACGGATTAAGTGGCTATTATTCATACCAGGGTGTATCTCAAAAGTGACGCCCGTGCTCTTGGGATTTGATTCAGGAGGCTAAAATAAATTAAAAATTAAGAGGGGAAAACTTTCCGTTTGTCCTTCGTCATAAAGTTATTGATAAAACAACAAAAACCAAGATATTGTCCTCATTTGTCAAATCTGACAGTTGACAGTTGACAGATTTAATAAAATGCATAAATCAAAATCGTGTTTTATGTAGTGGTCTAAGAAGTTATTTTACGTAGGACAAACGGAACATTTTCCACTCTTAATTTTCAATATATTTCAGCCCCCTAAATCAAATCCTAAAAGCAGGGGGGTCACTTTTGAGACACCCTGTATACGCAAGGTAAATACCACGTGTCAGGTGTTAATACCACGTGTGTTGACATACACGTCAATACATTTGTGTATAAAATTTTCAATCATGCCCCTAATTATAGACAGAATTTTTTTTTTTTGCTGCAGATTGTTTTTAATATTCATTACGTTGCTACATAATGTGTTATACTGCTTTGCTGATGTACCAAATATAACACTTTTATTCCAAAATAACTGCGATCAGTGTAATGTAATGTGTGTAGCTACAGGCGATGCTACACTAAAATATGCACTAGCTTGGATCCCAAAAAATCTTGAAGATAAATTGGAAACTGGTAAGTAAATAATGCACAGAGATGTATTAGCTTTTGTATGTTCATTTATATGCTTTAGTATCATAGTTATACATTTAATAAAATTACAGAAATATTAACAGCTCAGTTCTAAAATTTACTTATCCTTCACCATTTAACCTTATAAATAAATGAACATATTTCAACATATTAATCTACTAAAATAGTAAATTAAATGTCGATATGTATACAGTATGTCCCCGGATTGAGTTTACAAGAGGGTTTTTTTTTAATTTGTACTTTTAAGTAAAAATGTTATAGGAATTAAAATTCCTGCTTGGTCTAAAACTACCATTTCACTTATTAAAACATTGACCCTCTACAAATAGAGGGTGTTGTCTAAATAAAAAAAATCTAAAAATTAAACAAAATATATAATTTTGGCACTCAAAATAATTATGAAAAATAACATCATTTAAACCATCCTTCATAATTTTTTTCACATAGTTCAAGTCTGGTATGGAACTCCTGAAGACTGTTTTAGATTTCTTCAATAGTTATTGATGCAAATGCTTCTCGTAGGCGAGTTTTTTTAATTTTCAGTATCATTTTCTGCATTTAGGGGATTGTTTGAATTATTTTATTTTTCTCTAATGCTGTTAAATGTAATTTTAAATTCCTTTGGCAAATAGTAAATAAATAAGTGTCAAAAAAATATTTCAAAATTTTGATTTTGCCAACACCCTGTATAAATAAATCAAAGTTTCAATAACTGAACTGGTAGTTTCAGACCAAGCAGGAATTATAATTCCTATAACATTTATAAAAAAAAACTAAAAATTAAAAAAATATCCCTCTTGTAAACTCAATCCGGGGACATACTGTATATCGATGTACAGGAGTCTAAATTACGTGTATACAGGGTGACATAGAACAAACTGCAATGCATAGCACCACGCGATAGAGGACCAACAAATAGTTAAAAAAAAAATTCTATATACTAATGTCCGATCGCTTTTTGTTTTCAAGTTACAGGCTGATGTTTTTTTTCAATTAATTTTAATAAACTAAGAAGGCTTTTATTAAATACAACACCATTTAGAAAAAGTAAGGTATTTACCTCTACAGAAGGTGTTCAATTTGGTGACCTTGTTCTTGGATGCACATTTCCAATCTTCGTAATAATGATTAACGGCATCTTTGAAATATGTTCTTTATGCAAATGTTCTTACGCAGCCATCTTCTCCCAAACGCTTATGCACGTCAAAAAATTGTCTAACATTAGGAACTTATCTTAATGGATATCTCTCTGGATAGATACGTTGAGCTTTGGAACTATTTGAAGAAGTTTCGCCGTAACACATAATCGTGTCCCTGTATTTCGCAAAAGTATAACGAACCATTTTTTAAATCAACTATTAAAAACGACAAATAAGTGAACTAAATACGTAGGAAATCAGGAACTCGACAAACTTTGAACAAATTATTGCAATATTAGTGGACATTTACCAACGTTTTGTTCTATGAAATCATAGCCTGCCTTCTTAATTTACTACAATTATTTAAAAAGTAACTTGAAAACAAAAAGCGATCGGACATTAGTGTATAGGATTTTTTTAAATCATTTGTTGATCCTCTATTGCGTGGTGCAGTTTGCAGTTTGTACTTTGTTACCCTGTATATCGAAAATAGATATCAGTCCCTACTTTCGATAATTTTTTTACTATTTTATCAATTAAGCAAAATTATTTATCCTGTACAAAGTAGAAATTATAATCAAATTTAAAACCTTTACATACACTTCTTAAATAATTTCCTTGGGCCTATTTACCATACAGTTAATTTTAATTAAAAATACACAACAATTATAATATTTAAGGTATTATAATTAGGTACTTACTGGTAAAATTATTTTTATTTTATTTTATTATTTATTTATTTTATTTCGCCTCTGATTATGGTTTTTTAAAAACAGAAACTAGTCAGGCAAAATAAAATTAAGAAATAATAAAATTAAATAAAAAAATAATTGTATCAGTAAGTACCTTATAATAATACCTTTAATACATTACTGGTAATTTATGGATAAAACCTTAAACTTAATTATAATATTATTATATTACTATTAAGAAGTTTTAGTATGCTTGTAGAAATGATTTCGTTGTATTTACAGGCTTTATTGTTATTTTAAATCTCTCTTACATTCGATTGTAGTTCGTTTTTAGTTGCCTTTCCTATAAATAATTTTATTTAAGTATTTTCTATGACTAACTTTAATTGTAAATTGACTCAAAATTTAAACTGATTTCAAATATCATATGGATGTCTTGAAATGTAATGTAAAGGTAATAATGTGAGTAAAGGTAATAAAGTAACGATGATAAAGACTTTTATTACGATTTTCGAAATGAATCTATCAATTCACATAGATATTCTCAAATAATTTTTTTCCCACAATGGCTCAAAACGCCTCAATATCCATTTAATTAATAGTAGTTACGAAAATTAACGATTTCATACGTGTCTATAGGTTTATGGATTTAAAATGAAAACAGTCAAATTTACATCATGTAAATTTGGCTTTAAATTAGGACATGTATGAATTTATTTCGTGTCCTTATAAGCCCAACAATTATATACCAAAACACGTCTAAGTTTTTTTAAGAAATACATTATTTCACAGAAAATTCATTATTAATCGTGGATATATTTGAAAGATTGGATCTCCTGGAAAAAATATTTTTGTAGGTTACAAAAAAAATCCAGAGCCCATGCTCCGATAAAATTGTAGAATCATCAAAATCTCCCATTAAAATTTAGCTGAAATTACAAATGGGACACAATTTTAATCTGTTTATTAATTTTCAGCGTCAAAGTATCTCTCAGGAGAGTTCATTGAAAAATTCGATTATTACATATCTGATTCAAAGATTTCAGAAATAAAAAGTTCATTGGAGTATGATTTACCACCTGTGTCAGACCATCGATGGGAAGGTAAGCATACTTATAGTAGGGACCAGATAAACTTGGATGCGACGATTCACAATTATTTTATACTTTCGATGCCAAAACTATGTTTTTTTAGGTATACACATATAAAGAATATGGGACGTATACCTATACAGGGTATCTCAAATTAAGTAGGCTATCATAGCCTTTTTACAACTACTTTTTATAACTTTTTATAACTACCTCGGAAACCCATTTTTAAGAGTGTTTACATGTTGACACGAAATTAAATTGCTATTTTCAGAATTTTTAGTATAATATCGAAAGTATAACGATATAATATAAATCGAGATTTTTTAAACTTTCTCAACGGAATATGTTCTAACGCTCAAAACTGCACAACATTGCCAAGTTAACTGGATCTCTATCTTTAATAATCAGAAAGATACCCTTGATAGCCTACTCAATTTTGGACACCATGTATATTAACATATAGTGACCTATCTATGTAGATGTATATATATATATATATATATATCTCCTATAAGTGTCTCCTAAAAAACGCCGCTGGCCATATGAAATGAGGCTATATTTTTATGATATCGATTTTCATTTATAACTGTGATAACGTTGTAATTAAGTACTACTATTAATTATAATATTTGTAGAGTTTGAAAATATAGTGACTACAAATAAGAGTATATTGAAATTACTGCTCTACAAAAGAGCCAACGTAACCACAATCAACTTTTCAAACTTGTCAAAAACAATGTCTAAATTAGAGTTGGAAACAACAGATGGACTATATTTTCTTCACTATTGCTCCGGTTACAACAGAAGCCACACTATTCAATTTTCGACGTCGGATTACAATAAATGTAATTTGGAAGAAACTCAAACTGTAAGTTAGCATTAATACATTAATTATCATTATTAGAGTAATTTCTTTATGTCAATGTAATAATTTAATATATTATATTTTTAACGCGCATTTAATGTAGGCTATTATTCACGGGGATGAAGTGTACAACAAAAACCGCAGGGGAATGTTGTACGAATGTTGTAATCATCCAAGTTAATAGTATCCATTAGGTGCGAGTCAAATACGAGGTTTTATCTACTCTGTACGTTGAATTAGAATTTTCAGAATAACAATCACGGCGTCAAAGATTAAACACATACGGTTAATAGTGTAGTCAGGCAACTAACAACAGTTATTTCAGTTGTATATTTTATTAATCATAAAACACTCGTATTTTAAATATAATTATTTCATGCATACACTTATCAGCTAATCACAACGTGAGTTTGGACCAAGCAACAAAATTTTTACGAATATTTTGAATAATTTGATTGTGGATCCATTGTCTAATTACGTTCATACATTGACAAACCACACTTCATAATTATAATTCATGTCAAAACAGATATCTTATTCTTTAAATAATTTGATCAAATAGTACCATTCATAAATTAAATTTAGGATATTTAACTCTAGCATGCTGCACAGAAAAACTCGTGTTAATTTATCAGCAAACCACTCGAGCGCTGCGCACTCTTGTGATTTTTTAGCTGACACATTAACACTCACATTTTAATTCACTTATGTTATTACTACAGAATACGAAATATCAAATTTTATGTTATTTGCTCCATTGCAAATTTTATGTATTGTACAAAGTACCTGTTTAATTTACAGAGTTCACCTGTGTGGATCGACTATACATTGTATAAAATAAACAATGAATATTTCCTTAGCAGTAACATTACCTTTGCAAAAGATATTAAATTCAGCCAATTTGATGTTAATCGCCTTTGGGCTTTTAATTCAGAAGCAGTCCAATGGAAAGTGCATGATTGTATGTTACATATTTGAAATAATATGGAAGTAATCATTCAGAGAAATTTTAGATACGTTTTTAAAATTGAATGGTAATGGGTCAATAAAAGTAACTACAAATCCTGTTCATTTCGACAAGGGGCAACCAATCTGCATATCATTTTACATATATATGCGCCATGATTGCCGAGCCACGGTAGATTTAGTAAATTTGGATACAACTTTTATGACGCAGGTAAATATTTCGAGACATCTACAAATTGCAAATAGGTGAAAGATTATAGTCTAATAAATCTACATAATGTCGGTTTTGAGGTAAAACTCTTCAAATGTAACATTTAAGCGAAAATGAATGAAATATGTTTAGGTTCATTATCTTGTATTTTTCTTCTCT
Organism: Othius punctulatus; assembly: GCA_951805005.1. Lineage (NCBI taxonomy): Eukaryota > Metazoa > Arthropoda > Insecta > Coleoptera > Staphylinidae > Othius > Othius punctulatus. The sequence continues at coordinate 33,020,209 of OX638139.1, read as the reverse complement.
TTTTGATAATAAACTGACGAATACAGGTACCTAACTATTATACTTTTAATGCTCATGTAAAAAGAACTTCTTTAGTAATTCAGTTATATAATACAAAGTTATGTTTAATGTCGGAGTATCTACCATATCTCAGAAATATGAAAATGTTAGTTACTTAATGATTACCTCTATACTGACGATATGTAAATAAAGCTGATTAAATATAACCCAATCAATTATAATATTACTTAACGCAACCGAAAATTACCTACAGGATATGCTTAAGTACTATGATAAGATATCCTCAAGTATATTACATAAGTTACACGCATTATTTTTCTAGATATTTATTGGAAATAATACTTGGATACAAGCAAAATTTTACTCCGATGCAATCGCAAAAAACAGCAAAATCCATGTTTATGTTACCCCTAAACAATCTGACGAATGTAATTTATATGGTATTGATGACATTCGTAAATGCTCTTTAAATGGTACGTATGTACATTACTATTCAGTAGGAAATTAATAGTACGTATTGCAGAAATTAGAGTAATGACAATTTCAAGAAGAAATAATGATGTCTCTTGTACCAGTATGTTAGACCAACAATATCTATTACACTATACAGCTGTAAACCGTACGATAAGTAAAGGAGAAGAAAATGCAGAGTGCAAAAGATTAACATATGAAGGTATCAAAATTAAGTAGATAAAGAAGCAAATATTACTGCAAATACTATGAAGTACACCCCCCCCCCTGTTTGACCACTAATTACATAACCCTGAAATAATGTATTAAGGAAGTATTTCTTCAATTATTAATCTATATTTCTGATTCTTAGTAAATGAAACAGTACCAATACTTGGAAATGCAAAGTTAGATCCAAATTCGACGTTGCTTCCAGTGCATCTTAACTGTTTAGATATTGATGCTCGAGAACATCTGGTAATACAACATAGAGTAAGTGATTTATACGTTTTGTTTAAAGTAAAATCGATTATGTAAACAGGTTTTACAGGAATTTTACAGCAATACATGGGTCGACAGCAGTACATGTAAAGCAGGCGTTCCAGATGAGCTGCATATAACTAACTTACTACCGAACACTCGGTACTTGTATAGGATCAAACTCGACAATTTTAATTTGGTTATAAGTAATGGCAGAACTCATAGGTGCACTGGTAAATATACAACTGCAATTGTTTAGCTTTAGATTTTAGAGGAATAATGCAATCATTATTTATTTAGTATTAAATACGTCAATTTAATTTTGTTGTGAAAAGTTATAATAATTTTCCACAAGCGCAACCAACACTTTGTAATGAAAATAATGAAAGCACCAAAGAGCTAGAAAACATCTACACCTACATAATACAAATGAATAAAATATAAATATCTACATACATCATAAGCTTAGATAAATACTCTAACAGTACAAAACAAAATTCTGATTTTGATAGAATACCCGTGTTATCCTCTGATTGAAAAACGGCTATTTAAAAAATGGTCTTTGATAAAGCCATTTACTGGCCATATTAGTGTTTCTGAAACAATTACATGATAAGGGAATCCCAAAACGTATATTTGCGTCAAAATCGGATTTGATTTGAAACTCGCATTATTACAATGCTTTATCAAGGCTACGTGTGATAAAGTACAAAATTACCAATTAAGTATTTTCATTTGTAATTATCTATTCTATATAACTGCTAAAGATTGATTTCGACTTATTGAATTTACTTATTTCAGCGAAATCTTTAAGTGATTTATACACATCACACTGATGCATATGCATCAGACAATTGGCATGCGTACATATGCATATATACTTAAGCTGACGTTGCATGATTAACAGCCTCGATAATTATAACTCTGTAATATTAAATATTAGTATTATATATATATATATATATATATATATATATATATATATATATATATTATATTTTTATTTTGCCTTACTAGTTTCGGTTTGTTCAATAAACCATAATTAGAGGCTTGATAAGTGTAATTTTGCTTCGTATATCTTTTGATTTTATTTCATTGTAAATGTTTGAAAACAAAAAAAACTTCAAATTGACATCAATCAAAATTTTAAATATAATTTCAAACATTTACAATGAAATAAAATCAAAACATATACAAAGCAAAATTACACTTATCAAGCGTCTGATGATGATTTACTGAACAAACCGAAACTAGTACGGCAAAATAAAAATGAGTAAATAATAAAATAAAATAAAAAATATCTTTACCTGTAAGTACAATCTAATACCTTCAATAAACTACTGGTAATATGGATAAAACCTTAAACTTAATTAAGTATTGTATTTTGTAAGAGACCTAATGCTAGCGATCCTGTTTGCTGTTAAATTAGTATGTGCTTAAAGAACGCATTATAATGAAAAGGTAAATCTTTGAACATTTCCGAGCATCACTTCTTAATAACTTTAATTAGACAAAGCAGCAGACATTTTCATTCGTACAATAAATAAACAGAACAATAATTATTTCCAGCCATCACGAGAGACAGTGCCATGTTTGTCTCAAATTGATCTATTGCATTAAATTAGGAGAAAACCGGGACGTTTGTTTCTCTAGATATTATGACTTGATCATTTAAACAGTGCAGCGGATGATATTTTGTTAACACACCATTTAACAATAAATGTATTGTAAACTCATATTAATTTTCAGGTCTGACCGAAACTGATTTGAAGGCAGTCAATACATCAACGGGTGTCAAACTCCAAGCAAGTGCTTCAGACGACAAATGCCCATTAACACTATATGAAGTAAATAATTATAACATTAAACATAATAAGTCTTCGCAACATGAAATATTTTTTGGGGAATTGAAACAAAACCATGAGTATTCTTTGAAGTTATTTCTGAAGAATAGTAATTATTTTAACGGAAAACCCGATATTTCGATTAAAGTAATATTTATGTGTTATTGCTGCATTCTTACATCATTTGTATAATTAAGATAATATTTATAGCATGCGAAGGTCCTGGTCTTGCTGCACCAAACATTCCGTTAAAAACAGACACTATTTATACGCTAACTTGGACTAAATCAATGCAAAGAAATGGAGGTGAACGAACATTAATCACATCTGTGTTAGATGACATCCTAAATGAAATAACATGTGAACACATCAAAGACCCATTCGAAGCAAATACGACACAGCGATTTTATGAGTATCAAGTAAGCAAGTGATTCCAATATTAAACATATTAAGCAAATAATTTTTATTTCAGATTTCAAACTTATGTCCATCTTCAACCTATAACATAAGTATAAGAAATGAGTTTTGTGATATTACAAACAGCGTTCAATTAGTGACTTATCCCCAAACCCCCCTAGTCCAGGGAGAAGCAAAACTATTTTGTGACGGAAATGCTGATAAGTGTGAGGTACAAGTTCCTCCAGTGTTGAAGGTTAACGAAAATACAAAGTTTGTGCAGTTCAATATTGATAACAGATCATATGTTAAAACGAATTATAATTTTAGGCTCATAATACAAACCGTACCAGATAATAATACATTCAGTACTGTAGTTTTTCAATATTATGCAAACTCTTCTTCCTCATGGAATATTTCGCAGTCGTATGAAATATCTAAAAATCTAACAAACCAAAAACTTTTACTACGCATTGTTAACAAATATAAAAATCTAGAGAAATCAGCGGAAATTGAACTCAAATTAGAAATTGAATCCGCTAGTTTAAGAGCAACACTACAAATCGCTACAATATGCATACTATTTGTTATAACAGTAATAATGGGATTACTTCTTTGCACCCAATGCAGGTGAGTACAAAATACATATAGAAAACAATATTTATCAGGCCTCGTTACACTCTTTCATCACATAATTAATATTTAGGTCATCTCCTCCAGACATATACCGTATGTTCCTTAAAATGTCAATAACGGGCGGCTGTGGAAACCTAAACGCATGTCCGTCATTTTTAATGACCACGCTGTATTTGGGGTTTGAAATCTAAACAATTAGCTCCAAGCTGTAGATTCAGTTCCAAACCTAAATATTTAGCTCCTGACCTAAATATTTAGATCCGACCCTAAATATGTACATAATTCCCACTAATAGATTTAATTCCAGATCTAAATAATTACCTCCAGATTATGAATTGTAAATTATTTGCTCAGTCCTACAAATATTGCTATACACAGCCTCAGACTACACATTTAGTTCTCAAAACAAACAAAATAACTCCAGCCTAAAATCTTGCACGGTGACTAATCAATTGGCATCGATCTAACATTAGCTTCGAGAATTAAGCCGAAACTTACTACATACAGATTAATTAATGTACTTATGAACTGTTTAATTTAGGAAGAACCGCATGGCAGTGCAAACATTTCAATCTTCCAATTTCGAAGAACAGATTGGTTTAGTACCTGTTACTGATGAACTTGTGATATATAGGGATTTGCTAAGTGCCCTTATAAAGCAAGGCAATGAGAGCTTTGAAAAGGACATTTTGGAAAAAGAGTTTCTAAAGATTAAGAGCAGAGACAAAAGTATGTTGCCACGTTCATGTGAGTTCTCATACATATATTTTCATTTTTTGTAAATTATAATATATATATATTTTTAGCACATCAATCAAAAAATAGAATTGAAAATTTAAAGAAAGCGAGACTGAACACCAGTTTTATTCAAGTAATACACGGTATACTATTAAATTTATGTAGTTTACTGCTAAAAGAGCTGAAGTCGAATTTATTTTTATAACAATACGTTTAAAGAACTCGCGTTTCATTTATAATATTTTATAATATTATAATTTATACTATTTTTACATGAATCAAGTGAATTTCATGTGATACAGTAAGTTGAAGCTCCGACTAATCAATAGTTGCGGATACAATTCTCTTCGGCAATATTCAATGTTTTCATTTCTGCCTAAGATGGCTCTTCAATGGAATATATTGATTATTGGCAATATATAAGGCGATCCCAGTATTATAGGGCAACTTGTGATTTTATAATTCGTAGAAAGGGCCTTTTAGCACCAAATTTGTAATTTACTTATTTATAGTCTTTAAACGGTTAATGCTATTATGTAAATACTGACTATGTCTCTTGCATGTTAAACTCGCATGTGTTAAACTTGCAAAATCGAATACGCGCGAACATGCTTTCAATTATAACTTACAACCAAGAGAATAACATCAAAGCCTTGATGAATTTAGCTCACAAGCCAATCCCACATTTTTCAAATCAAATTTGGCATGTCAATTACAACTTTTGTTATAATTTAATCTTGATTCAATTACTTATAATATAGGTGATTACACAACAACATTATTATATAGAAACTGATATATAAAGTGAAGTTTTAGGGTTTTAAAGGCGAAAAATCGTATATTGCTGCAAACTGCCCAAATGACCGTAACAAGCTTGCATTTTGGACCATAATTTGGAATGAAAATGTTAACATTATTGTCTCTCTATTGACGAAGGAAGAATCTGAGGTAATACAGTCTCTACTAATAAATTAAACTTCTGCGATTTAGTTATTATTAACTGGTTTACTTATATTATAAGATATCGATTATACTACAGAATAAATATATTTTCTAGAATTAGATATAACAGATTGAAATTAAATTTTTAAATTCCTGAAACAGCACACATAGTGATCTAAAGTTATAGTAAAACATGATAGCAGTGATCAATGATATTCAGGCGTATTACTTATAAAAAAACGTTAGCAGTGACGTGTACGTTGCTATTCAGCATCACATTCCAATGTTTTCTGTGACATAAATGCTTATTAGCATATTATTTGCAATATACCTAAATATTATAATAGGTAAATGATTTATGATTTTCTTAAGATGTTAGCAGAACATAATGGTGGTAATAAACTCTCGTTTTGTTAAAATGAGGGAACAATGCTGGAAGTTGTTTCTGCATTTATAAAAACGCTTGAATATTGATAGTATTTTTTATAATAATAATAAATAAATTAAATATAGTTATTTAAATAGTTGAACTAACTATGATAAAAAAATATGGTGAATTTATGGCTTACATAACTTATATAACATACTTACATAAAATTGTACCTTTTTAATGATATATTAGAACTTTCAAAACGATTTACAAATAGCTATTTATAGTATAAGTGCAAAAATTGCTTTATTCATGTGTATCATACAAGATTTTTTCCAATTCGTTATCGGAATTGAAGAAATTGCGTGAAGTGGCACATTGTCAGGTGACAACGAAAATTTCAATGATAGTGCGAATTTACCTATATTTTAACTTTATTCACGTTGTCAATTGTTATAGTGAATAAAGTGAAAATGTAAACATTTTATTCACCCATTCGATTAAAGTGTAGTTTTACGATGAGATTCAATATACATGAGCATTTTAATAATGCGAATTGGAAAAATAAAGTAACCTAACCTAACCTAACCTAACCTAACCTAACCTAACCTTACATAATCTAAACTAACCTAGCCTAACCTAACCTAACCTAAACGAACGTAACCTAACATAATCTACCCTAACGTAACCTAACCTAACCTAACCTAACCTAACCTAAAACAGCGGATGCTAAAAAAGCTAATGCTAAAAACGCGGATGCTAAAAAAGCTGATGCTAAAAAAGCTGATGCTAAAAAAGCTGATGAAAAAAAGCTAATGCTAAAAAAGCGGATGCTAAAAAAACTGATAGTAAAAAAAAAGCTGTTGCTAAAACAAGCCGATGCTCAACAAGCTGATGCTAAAAGTCGATTTAAATCGAATTAAAATAGAATTTTTGATTAAAATCTAATAGAAATTCAATTAAAATCCAATTAAAAACGGATTCATATTGAAATTTTGGTTAAAATTATATTTAAATTAAATTAAAATCCAATTAAAATCGGAATAAGATCGAATTTTTATCAAATTTAAATTAAAATGAAATAAAATCCATTCAAAAACGGATTGAAATTGAAATTTTGGTTTAAAATCCAATTTAAATCTAATTAAAATCCAATTCAAATCGGATTAAATTCAAATTTTTAATTAAAATCCAATTAAAAATTAATTAAAATCTAGATTTAAATGAAGGGAGGAAGGGTAGTTATTGGAAATGCAAACCATTTATTGATTGCACTTATGGCCTTCGAAACACAGCTGTTTCAAAATTATGATTTTGTGCAATATCTTGTAATTTAAATATTGATGTATTACTAAACCTTTAATGCAATTACTGCTTTATTTGTATGCTTGTATACCTGATGAAGGGTAGTTATTGGCAATGCAGACCATTTATTGATTGCTGTTATCGTTTAAGAAAGACAGCTGTTTTCGAATTTGGATTTTGTGAAATACCTTGTAATTAAAATATATATTTATGCTAAACTATTAATGCAATCACTGCTTTATTTGTATACATGTAGAGCTGATGAAGGGTAGTTATTGGAAATACAAACCATTTATTGATTGCTCTTATGGTTTTCGAACCACAGTTATTTTAAATTTACACAATATGTGACATATTATAGTTTTTGAATATATTTCAGGATATAAAACTATTTTAAAATTAAGTATGCAATAATATTTAATTTCAGGCAAAATCTGGAAATTATTCTGGTGATACAATACGTGTGGACAAAAATACAAGTATAGTGATTAAGCTGCAGTCTTCATATACTCACACTGATTACATCTTAAAATATTTTCAAGTGATGAAAAACGGTGATTGTCGAACAGTTGAGTTGTTACACAATACTTTTTGATGCAATGTAACATGTGATTGGTTTCAGGTGCGAGAGTTTAACTTTATGGGCTGGTCTGATGATAGTATTCCTGTATTCCCACTAAGTTTCTGCCATCTTTTAAGACACATTAAAAACGTTGATACCAAAGGTTCGCCAATGTTTGTACATTGCAGGTATTTATACTAGGGGAATACATTTTGGGAAAATATATGGTGGGCATGCCAAAATTGCTTTATCGAACGACAAATATAGCACTATAAATATGTGAATGTTCATGACATAATTAGTAAGTAACACGACAAACTAGGCACATCCAACGACAAATTAAAATATGACAAAGAAGCAAAATTTTAACACAAATTATGAGATTAGCACGACAAAATAGGCACATCGAGCGACAAATTGTAGTAGTGACTGTATTTGGATATTTATATTATCCCTAACTGGCTATCGACCAACGTGGGTCCTTCTGCCGACAATTTGTATTATGACAAAAAAGTGAAATTTTAACACAAATTATGAGATTAGCATGACAAAAAGTAAAACTTGAACTATACATTCTGTTCGTTGTACAGTGCGATCAACAATTATTTAGATCAAAAAAGCCATTGAGATGTTGGAATGTCTGCTAGGGTACTACACGTCTGTTAAAATCTGGTGGCAAAAATTCATGGTGGGCCTGTATATTGTAGGGATTCATATTTAAGTACTTCTTCAATTTTTTTTTGCTCGTTCCGTAATACTGACACAGTTATAGCCGCCCCTTATCCATATAATTGTTGATCGCACGGTATTATATTTGATGCAATTCTCTATAAAATCTACATATATATAATTAATGATGTAATATATATATAAAAATTACAATAGATACAGAAGGTGGAAGGCCGAAGACAGTAAGGTTAGGTCAGCTTCATTAATGTCGATGGTTACTTATAACAGTAGTCATCATCTATCAACTGGCTGGATAATTGTTTGCATGTATTTTAAATAGGCGTATTTAGATGTTTACTTACTGTTTTTGAGGTTAAAACAAATATTTTATCGTTGACTTATATTTCATGCCATAAAAACAAATATTTTGCCGTTCACTTTGAAAAAAATACTTTGTCTATATTTTAAATATTTGTGGTTCATTAATTTATTTTACCAGTAAGCAAGTGATAATTTTATCGCGAATTATCCCAATTTAAGAGTAGCACCAAATATATTACCTCTTATTTAGCAAATTCTAGTATGCCATTTGAAATATAATAATAATGAATATGGAATTCAGAACTATGAATTTAATACTACTTGATAAGTTGTGAACGAGACATTTTTATTTCTTGTTTATGTTCTCTATTTGAACATTTTTAGTAGTTAAGCAGCGCAGGTTCTGGCTCACTCGATGAAATTTAGCGCTGATTCTGGCTCACCTCTCAAAAACGTGAAAACTTCTCAGAAAACGTGAAAAACGTCTGTCAAAACGTGAAAACCTCTCCAACGACGTGGATTTGGTTTTCTGGAAAACGTGAAAATATATTTTCTGAAAACGTGAAAACCGACGTTTTTCAGAGGTGTTCACGTTTTCAGAAAAGAGGTTTTTACCTTTTCTAGAAAACCAAATACACGTCGTTTGAGAGGTTTTCACGTTTTGAGAGACGATTTTCACGTTTTCTGAGAGGTTTTCACTTTTTTGAGAAGTGAGCCAAAGCCAGTGCTAAATTTCACCGGATAGGCCAAACCGGCGCTGCTTAACTACTTTCTGCTGCAAGATGAGTATATCCTTTGACAAAAAAACACTTTATGTCTTTTCATGTCTTCATGTTACAGCGATGGTCTGGGGAGGACTGGTTTATTTATAATGTGTTATGATATGGTGTACAGAAAAAGTACTGTGTTTAGAGTTTGCCGGTATTTAAAGGAAATTCAAAGAAGTCGTGCTTTTACAATTACAAAGTTGGTAAGTATATTAAGTATATTTCTGGTACATTTTTCAACGAAACGTAGACTGTGAATTATTTTGAATAAAGTCCCAAAATAGGAAATGTGTAGTATTTGGATTTGGTACAAAATAATTCTCTAGTGTAGTGCACTTTCGGACATGGTTTAATGTAATTTTTTAGTTGCATTTGGTACAAAATAATTCTCTAGTGCAGTGCACTTTCGGACATGGTTTAATGTAATTTTTCAGTTCAGCCAATAATGAGTTCTATTGGGCTTTTCTACCAGCTGGTGCATTTTAATGCACCAAGCATGTTAAAGACATCAACCCAAATTAGTAAAAAATGTAGGCTTGGATCAAAATAATTCTCAGTGTCGACATAAAGATCATGCACAAAAGCAAAAAATCACAAGAAAACGGGTGATTAAATGCTCTAAATCAAAAATATTATTTTAAATATGACAACTATTTGTTTAGGCATCAATATAACATTTCTGCTGCTATGGCTAATTACCATCGCCTAACAGCGATCTTTCATACATAGAAATTTTGCCTTAATGTATTTCACAGTATCTTTAACGGGTCTTAACGTGCATTCACAAATTAACAGTACACGGGATCGCTGCTTTAGTTACCATCTTCAGTTACAAGCTTTGATAATTTGCCAGCAATCAGCAATCATGTGTCTTTTGATGTGCCTCAAAATCTTCTGATTTTACTTGGATAGGTCTGTAGTTTAAAATTAGCTACCTTGTAATATTGTAAAATCATATTTCATCTAATGTGAAAGTCCTAAATTATCTTGATATTTTCAGTGGGTACCTTTTGAGTACTTTTAAGTTATTTTCCTCATTTCATCACTTTGTAGTTATTCGTGGCCCCACATGCTGATGTCCTGTGTTATATTGGGAGATATCTTATACATGATGTTGTTATTATACGAGTTTTTGTGAATATATAGTTAAGTTAATTTTAGATTCAATACAAATTTGTGTATTTTATCTTGGATGAGATGATAAATTTCCGGAAAACAGATGTTCCAATCGAATCATTTTCAAACAAAATGCAGCACTTATACGATAAAAATTTTCGCGAAGAATTTAATCACATTAAAAGTCGATCGTACATCTACAAGTTTCTCTATTCAGGTAAGTACTAAACATTATTACTTACTTTTTATATTTATTTTGTAGGTATCACACAACCTACAGGGTGGATAAAAAGTAAGGATGGTTTCTGCTGGAGGTATTTTACAATTGAATTGTAAATTTCGAAAAGGGCTCCGAAAATATTTTTTTTACGAGTCTGAATTCCTGTTGAACGTTTTGACTTATTTGAGCGGTATATTTTTCTTAAATGACTCCTTCACCACCATGAAAACCAGGGATGGAATAAATAATGACTTAAAAAATCAAAAATCAATTATTTTTTAAATCCTAAAAATTGTGATTTAATTGTTTTTTTCTTATATATCTGGTCAGTTTTAACCAGGGTAGGGTATCAATTGATTTAAATCACAGCAACTCTAATTGAAAACCAAATATTAACTCTTCACGCGCATAAAATATTGATCTATCCGTTTACACAAAAAGAACGAAAAAGTCCATTTCGAATCCTCCTTGAGATGAGCCGTTTTCGAAATATGGAATTGAATTAGTTTTAGAGAAAAAATATTGCACAAAAGTTTATATGCAAATTTTTGCCTCAATTTAAAATATTCTAATTTTTTTCTGTCTTTATGCCACAAGATTGTAGCGTTGACGAATGGTAAACTTAGGCATCACATGAGTTTTATATTGAAATTCTTCAGAATTCACATTTTTACATGGTTGAAAAGAGAATCAAAACTTCTACCCACTTTTAGCACCCAAATATAGGTTTTGCTAGTTATTTATTTATATCGACGATATCGTAGCTAATAAAATACAATTAGACACAGATCAAAATCATCAAATTGTGGCACATCATTCTTTTGTTAAAAAATTTAACTACTAATACTACTAATACTAATACTAATAGAGGCTCAATCATTCATATTTTCTTCTTATCTTCTTCATATTATGTCGTAGCTGATAAAATATAATTAGAAAGAGATGAAAATCATCAAATTGTGGCACATCATACTTTTGTTCAAAATTTTTACTAATAGAGGCTTCATCACTCATCTTTTCTTTCGTCCAATTTTATTTTTATTCCACCTCTCACTTCACGTCATTTCAGTTTTAATTCACTCCTGTTGAATGTTTTGACTTATTTGAGCAGTATATTTTTCTGAAATTGCGCTTTCACCACTATGAAAACCAGGGTTGGAATAAATCATGATTTAAAAAAACCAAAAATCAATGATTTGTTTTTTAAAACCTAAAAATCATGATTTAATTGATTTTTTTATGTTTCTAATCAGTCTTTGTCAGACTATACATTGATTTAAATCACACTAACTCTGATTCCTTCACGCTAAAAAATATCGATCTATACGTGTTCATAAAAAAAAGAGCGAAAAAGTTCATTTTGAATCCTTCCTGAGATGAGCCGTTTTGGAAATATGGAATTGAATTAGTTTTAGAGAAAAAAATATTGCATAAAAGTTTATAATGCAAATTTTTACCTCGATTCAAAATATTCTAATTTTTCTTCTGTCTTTATGCCACAAGATTGTAGCGTTGACGAATGGTAAACTTAGGCATCACATGTGATTTATATTGAAATTCTTCAGTATTCACATTTTTACATGGTTGAAAAGAGAATCAAAACTTCTATCCACTTTTAGCACCCAAATATAGGTTTTGCTAATTATTTATTTATATCGACGATATCATAGCTGATAAAATGCAATTAGACACAGATGTAAATCATGAACTTGTGGCATATCATACTTTTGTTAAAAAATTTAACTACTAATACTACTAATACTAATACTAATAGAGGCTCAATATGATTTATATTTTCTTTGATCTAATTTTATTTTCATTCCACTTCTCACTTAAACTTAGGTAAACTTAGACATCATATGTGATTTATGTTGAAATTCTTCAGGTGAAACATTATGACATTTTTACATAGTTGAAAAGAGAATCAAAACTTCTACAAACTTTTAGCACCCAAATATAGGTTTTGCTAGTTATTTATTTATATCGACGATATCGTAGCTAATAAAATACAATTAGACACAGATCAAAATCATCAAATTGTGGCACATCATTCTTTTGTAAAAAAATTAACTACTAATACTACTAATACTAATACTAATAGAGGCTCAATCATTCATATTTTCTTTCATCCAATTTTATTTTCATTCCACTTCTCACTTCATGTCATTTCAGTTTTAATTCACCCTGCATAATAAATAATATATATTTTGCAAAATAATTAATGAGGTGCATATATTACACAACCCTAACAAAATACGCCTCTAACTATTAGTTATAGAAGTACTACCCTTTATGAAAGTAACGTACAAGTAATTACAGGAACATCAAGCGAATCTGAAAATATAAATACAGTAGAACGTTTTCGTGGAGAGTACAAAATGTATACTACAAGACATCCTCTTCCAGACAAGGTCGCAGAATTGTGGCATTTTGTAAATGCTCACGAAATAAAATTCATCTTTGTTCTTCAAGATATTGATGAGGTAAGTGAATGCTGGTAACATTTATTAATTTTAATTGTGACGTCTTTTATTGGTGTTACCAAAATCAATTTCTTGGAATATGAAGTAGAAGATGTTGGATGGTTACTCATTAGCATTGTGCACATCAATAATGGAAACTACGACTAAAAATTATGAATCACAGTCTTAAAACAATAAATTAGTATTGACAGTAACATTTGCCTGAGGAAGCCCCTGTATGGCGAAACAATTGTCGTAGTACAACATTAAATATTCTGTGAAATTCACACCAATTGTGTTTATTTATATAATAATAGTACAATTAGTACAATTGTCATAGTACAACATTAAATATTTTGTTAAATTCATACCAATTGTGTTTATTTATATAAAAATATTGTATTTAAACTATTATCTCCAGAAGCAAATTAAAAAAACTATTTTTGTTATTAAGTATTAATTAGACAACTTTTAGACCAGGTATGTGTTTCCCAGGCAAATGTGTATTACTATTTCATTAATTAGACCACATTTAGAGGAGCTATATTAAATTCTATCTCATTTCCAACGTTTTCTAAATTTACTAGTTTTCAATGATGGGTACTGAAAAATAAAATAGATACAAAACAAATATGATTAGGAACATTTTCATTATTTTAGCTTCCATCCCATTTAGTGTTAATCGCTTCATATTTCATATTTCATATCCCTCCATATTTCGGTTTCTTTCTTCTCTGTCTCTTTCGAAAGATACAGGAAGTCTTGCATTTTAAACTTTCATTAGAAAGTCTCATTTTAAGAAAACAAATCAAAATAAAAATAATAATAATAATAATAATAACAATAACAATAACAACAATATGAACGGTAGAATACTTCAACTTTGAGACGAATTTATTTATATGGATATAAAATTTGAAAATTTTGTACAATTTTGATTAAGTATTACTATTTTTGGTACATTCACAGCTAAGCCACTGAATATAATTGGCAATAATTTTCAGTAACAAATAATAATAATAACAATATAAACGGTAGAACACTTCAACTTTGAGACGCCATTTTATATATGGATATAAAATTTGAAAATTTTGTAAAATTTTGATTAGGTATTACTATTTTTGGTACATTCATAGCTAAGCCACCGAATATAATAGGCAATAATTTACAGTAACATTTGCTTCGCCACAATATCATGAATTCAATGAGAGCAATTATGTTTTAATTATACAAAAACTATTTTTTATTCTGTAATTAAGCCCTATAAAGCCTCTTATATCTCAAAAACGAACACTATTTACTATTACTATTTCTACTACTGATACTTATAGTGTTACATTTGTTCTAAAATATGACACCCTGTATATAAGTACCTATAGAGAATTCTCTCTATGATATGAAGATATGAGATATGAGGTATGATATGAAGGAAATATATGAAAGAAGAGAGAGAGAGAGAGAGAGACAGAAACCATAGTTTCGTAATGTCGAATGCACTAATATCAAAAATAACTGAAATTTTTCCCTACAGTATACATTTGTTTGTATTTTTTCAATACAAAAATTGAAAATGCACAAATTTTGATATTGTTTAAAGTGGAGGAGAATTTAATACAGATTTCACGACAGATTACAGATTACAATACAGAATTTTATACAGAATCTTAGATGTGGTTCTTGTTCATTAATTATTAAGTTACCATTGAATTTTACTTACACTTTCTGAGCGTTTCCTCAATTATTATAATTTGATAGTATTAATTGTGAATTAATTTTTTTAATTATATTACAGACGGGGCATAAATTTTGGCCCGTGGCACGAGAATCCATTATTTACCAAAACCTCACAATTAAGATGGCCAAATGTACAGTGCAGAATGATATACTCATTTATGAGCTGACAATAACAACTGGTATTAAGGTTAGTTATTAATATTAAGTCAAAATTGTCGTACACTCGAAACAAGACAGGAATGTAATACGGTTCTGATTAATAAATAATTATACGTACAAATAATATCAGTGGCGCCCCGAGGTCAAGGTTAGCTCCTGTACTGGCATTATACACCCTCGTTACTAATAGTTAATGCAATGACCGGAGACGAATACTGGCCGACATTACCCGAACATATGCGATCGCTACCACCGTACGCGTTAATAATGACTGTACAATGTAAAGTCATGCTCACATAAATCTAGTACAAACAATTTGACATTGCTATATAAAATTGCTATTGTAACCTAATTTCTTGTACTATATTTATGTGAGCATGACTGTACATACAATAAAATTACGTGTTTACTTCTAGGTATTTTGTACATCTTTGATATATGCGGATTCATGGAAAGCAAGTCAATTTCTACCGGGAAGTGTTGCAGAGTTTTACAAATTATATAGCTGCTGCCCTTTAATGACGAATTCCAATATTCTCTTAAGTTGCTGGTAAGTATTATTGCTCATTCGTTATATGATTAATTTTTGATTCACTCTATTTCACAGTGACGGTTTTACAGCATGTGGATTGTTTGCAACATTTGATCTTCTCGTCAGAAAACTTCAATGCGACAAGTCGTTTGATTTATGTTGGGCTGTGCTGAGTATTAAACATGGAAAATATTATTTCATGGACAAACTGGTGAGTACTTGCGAGTATGCAAAAGTCATTATGCAAAAAGCCTTAAACTATTTAATCAGCAAGTGGTTGTTTTTCTTGGTATGCATAATTAACGCAATAGAGGAAATTATTTTATTACGCAACATTTGCATGCAACTATTATGATTAAATTAAAAACTTAGTCGTTGAAATTACGCATTGACCACCATTTACTGTATACATAGTTTTCTTGATGCATACATTTCCATTTACTAGGCAGTGTACTCAAATTAAACTATTACAATTATTTCAGGGACAACACGGGTTTATATACTCGCTAGCAAAATATCATTTAGATGTTATTGAAAATGCAGGCACTTCATCGACATATTCGATGATTAAAGATTATTCTCTATCTCATTACGATGTAGTAATATAGATTTAATTTATATTCATATTAAAACATTAAACCGTGCGGATATAATAAATGAATTGTTTATAAATTTTATTTTCGATAGTTTTTTATGTGATATAAATGTGATATACATATGTGATATAAGACATAATTTTCATATTTTCGTCATATTTTCGTTAGCAAATTTTCATTTTCCTACTATTTTTCGTCATAATTTTTCATATTAAGACATGTTGGAAGCAATTCTCTTATTTTTTCACAATGTTTTATGACACATGAAAAATATCACAATTACGACTATTGCTTATTAGGAGCCTTAACTTATTACGACTCGCGGTATTGTTATAATTACCACTTAGATGCAGGTTATACTCAACTTAGTTGAGAAAAAAAAATAACGTAACTACCAACGCAACATATTTTACTTAGGCGCACATTTCTCTATTCTTACTTAAAATATACATTATAGTTTATTAAAAATTATTTTTCTGTAAAAGGTCTTCTAATTTTCATTTTTAATGCCTTACACGCTTGCATCCAAATATAACCAGAAAAATAAACACACATTAACAAACTTTCCCACTACTGCAATGAAAACCTGGACAGCGTTATATTCTGAATAAATTTCAACTTTACATGAATCTACAGCCAGCGTCATCCCGCTAAAAAAGCTGGCCAGGATCACGCCATACATCGTTCCCGAGTTCGATAACTTTTTGCCAATATTTTTGCGCCTTTCATGTGCAAGATTGCATTTGTCGCCGTGAATTCAGAGTGGAATTTATCATGACGTAAAGTTTAAAATCACGACCAGCTTATCTCACGGTTCAAGCATTGTTTATTTTTGCATTTAGGTTAGGTAATAGGGAAAAACTAAATTGAAGTTCTTGAGTTTGTTAAAAGGAAAATATGAATAATAGGTATTTACTGTCTTAAAATGTGACAGTGCCAATAAATATAAAGAAATTGGATATCTTGAAAATTGTAAAAATGAGAGGAAATTAAATTCTCGTAGTAATTAAATTGAAAATATGATAATTGTAGTAGTAAGATAGATAAGATATGATAAGATATTTTTTTAATATTATTGCACAGTATTCTGTACGTATATAGAGGTAATATATTGTTTACAATTTACCACGTTTACAAGTTAACAATACACAGAAAAGCATAAGATTTAGAAATCAATACTACAACAGAGAGACATAACACAACCACGCCTACATAGTCACATCTGAGATCAGAAATTGTTCTACTGAGTAGAAGGCTTTTGTAGCCATATATTGGCTAACTCTCTGCTTGAAATTCATACGGTAGTATGAAAACATTTATTCCATCTACAGGTATGTATGTACAGCATTCTTAATACGTATATAATAATATAGTAAGGTTGATAGATAGGTAGATATATGATATATGATGTGATACATGATATATGGAATAGGCTATCGACTTTCGTCTTTCAGCCCATGAACTGTTGTGAATATGAATGATTGTCTAATATTAGTTCGTGAGTTAGTCACTGTCTTGATGGTTTGTCAGTCCTTCGTACAATGTTTGGGAGGGATATTTGAATTTAGGAGATTGGTTGATGTTTCGGGTATGGATGAAGGGTGTAACAGAGAAAAGGTTAGTTGCTTTGTGGGTGAATCTATTCAAGAGCTCTAATCAAGAGATAATTTTAATTTGTCAAAATAAATAAATAACGATTGTATTGATTTTTTTATGTCCTTTGTGAATATTGTAAACACAACAACGCCAAAACAAAACTTTAAAATAATCAACTTAGACTACAAATTGCACAACCGATAGACAATCGATGTTTCAGGATAATGCAGTGAAAATAAATCCGCACAATCCATATACTATTGCCAGGTCGGTAACATTGCCCTATTTGAATACTTTCTTGGCTTGCATACATTTTCTATCAACAGTTTTGATATTTAAAATGATCAAGTTCCACGCGCTTGTAATATTGGTTGCATAGCCATTGCATTTTAGCAATGCAATTAATCCTGTCATTTTAAAGCTGACATAGCCTATGTTCAGAGATGAAAACGCAGGGTATTTATGACATGTGTAGGTCCAATACATGATTTCCTATCTCGGCATACTGTTTACTGTTGATTCTGCTAATACAATTTACAAAATTATATAGGTATAATATTTTTTCATTATAAATTTTATTATTTTTTTTTACAATTTTAACTGTAAAAACCTTTTACTTTGTATGATGTAACATAATTAGATAATTACGTACAAATATGTATATGATTTTTTGTTGTTTTAATTTAAATCTATGTACTTTTCTCGTACGCATTTTCAATTAACGTGAATTCAGCGATGTATTGTTAACATTAGCCAAAATATAAATAATTCAGGTCTGAATTTAGAGCAATGATTTTAAAAATAAATAACTTATACATAATGACCCCTGTTGCAACTATAATAAATTGGACGTTCTCTTAAGCATTTTTCACCCTGAGGATAATCCGGTTTGATATTTTTTTAAGCTGCCACGAGCGTCGACAAGCATCGCTTCGCTTCTTGTCCGGGAGGTCTAAATTCACCCGAATAAATCACGGTTAACGTTTTTTTATGGCTTTAAATAACCTGTCAACCAAAGATAAATGTTGATCTATACAGCGTTATACATCTTATTGGGGATGTTGTGCACGTCATATCACCAAGCAAAAAACTAAGGAAGTCCCTCAGCGACATGCTCGGATCTATTGAATGGCACCAGAAGTTTTGTTCTTAAAAGAATTACATATAATCGCATCTTCTTTTAAATATACTGGGCGTTTCAAATTATACCACCCAGATTGCCATTTCTATTCATCAAAGGGAGTTTATTTAAGGTAAAACAAAAATATGTAAATCTGGCAACTTGCCAAAATTGAGAAATGGTATCTGTAATATACAATTTTTTTCCTAATTTTTTTATTTCGGTTTTAATGAATTTATTCCATACTTTATGCGCACACTGTATATCTATTAATATATCATTAGTTTAAATGTAATCAGTTGAAGTTTCAATATTTATAATAAATCAATGCAATGTGTATATCCTATTTAGAATTTATACAACTATTTCATAAATTAAAACTAGTTCTTATAAAATATTTGTAGGCATATTAATTAGATTCATGAAATTGTTTTAAATTGATAGTGACGTTTGGATAGTTTTGATATAATTAAAAACTTACGCATTGCCAAAATTGCTTTTTACTTTTTTCTGAAGAAAAAACTGCCATCTGGTGGATGAAAATGGCAGTTTGGGTGGTTTAGTTTGAAACACGCTGTATTAGAAGATGGGAATATTTATCGACAACAGCCGAATATATTCGATCATCTTCAGCAGACTAATTAATTTTGACCACACAATACTAGTACATTAAGTTTGTGATAACTAAACAGGTAGTTTAATTTATTCCTTAATATTGTGTAATTATTCTTTATTTGTGTGTATTATTATTATTATTATTATTTAAGGAATTATTCTGTACTTACAGGTATAGTAGTTTTTAATTTAATTTTATTGTTTATTTAATTATATTTTGCTTGACTACTTTCAGTTTTTTTAGAAAACCATCCTCAGAGGCGTTAAATGTCTAGAAAGAATACAATTATTATGTTAAATATAAATTAGTGCTAAATTAGTTATAAAAATGTTTAAATATAAATTATAATAATATTTATTATGTTTTATTTGTTGTAGTATGTGTAAGTTATTTAGTTGTTATGTAATTTGTTAGTATTAATATAAATTAAAATGTGTGAAACTACCTCTTTTGGGGGGACTAATTTTGGTAATGGAATGTGAAATCAATTCTTAAATACGTCTATAAGTTATTTTATATGTATATATTAAGAGTTATTTACTTACGTAATTTTGCTGTGTATTTATCTTGATTTTATTCCATTTTAAATATTTAAAATTTTATTTGAATTTTGAAAGATATCTGTTAAAAGTTTACGTTAATTGTTTCATATGTAAAGGGATTATTTAAAAATTTATAAAGAGGTTTAAATGTTTATTGAGTTTGCTCTTTAAGGTACTGTATGTTCTGTTCTGTGTTGATAGTTTTATCTATTTCAAAAGCTTCTAATAAAATTTGTTTTAAGCCTTTATCTGTATTGTGTAAGAGTTTAGTATGTTTGTTGTAAAAAGTGTGATTGTAAAAATGTAGATGTCGTCAAAATTTGAAATGTTCATGTCTCTTAAATGTTCCTTTATTCTTAACTTTATATGTCTTAATTACTATTTTTATTAAATAAAACAAACACTTTTCTTTGTTTATAGTCACACTGTTTATTAAAATTAGTGACTATTGTTTGTGATCATTATCAAACTTAGAGTAAAATAAAATACAAATAAAACACATACATATGTATGTGTTTTATACACATACATATGTGTAAAATCTATAAACAGCTTTAAAATGTGTGGAGTAAACGAGGTCTCTCTGGTCGTTAATGACCGGACATTCAGCATTACGCGTGGCCTTTCGAATTTCGTGGGACTAAAATAGTTCCATAATCTTAAGACCTTTCTCGGCGAAATGAATTCTCTGCAGTACATCCGTATCAAAGCCAAGTGTTTGTTTTATTTAATTTCATCGTGTATCACGAAGTAGATGCCTCCAACATTGACCTATTAATATTATTACTTGTTTTATTTGTTTACTTCATATGACACAGATGAGGTTTTCTTTCATCAAGCGCTGAAACTGAGATATAAATCTCTGGCAGGCAAATTTAGCACATATAAATTTCAAGTAAGATTGCTAGGAAATTTAACAGCGTGCAGGATCGCTAGTTTCAGCTCCTCTCTAAACGATATCGCAATTATGTTACAGAATTTTAATTGTTCAAATATTCTCAGATCGAAGGAATTCGAACCTATGGCCGTAGGTATGAGAGACAACTATGCTAACAACACATTATGAGCTAATAAAAATTAACACTAACGAGATTCTTGGCATGTTTCTTATTTCTTACACATGTAGTTATTTTATTTCAAATATTGATATTTTGTAAGCGACTGTGATTCATTGGTGGCCTAATATGGTGCATATTTTCTCTTTTATTACTCTTCGTGCTTCAATTCATGGATGGAACTTTTCCAGTTTATATACAAAACAAAAGGCTATTATGAGCTGCAGTAGTTATCTATTATTTATACTGTTTGCTTTGGCAGATCATGTAATATCTCAATAACTATTATAAAAAATATCCAGTGTTAATGCAAGCATTGGAAAAAGTAGACATAACAATACAAATGTACATTTCAGCTCAAGTTACTCATAAAGTTTAAAAATGTTAGTTCAAATAATTAAAACTAACAGCAATGAATTTTATATTAACGTGACGTTCAGACCTTACATAGAGAGTTTAACAATGAAGAGGTCATAAAGTAAGGAATGAAATTCTATTATATTTCAACTGATACCTTTTATACGTTGCACCGAGATACTCGTTAAAATTAAGTACTAATGTTAGTTTTAACAATTAAGACTAACAGCAATGAATTTTATATTAACAGGACGTTCAGTCCCCACATAGAGAGTTTGACAATGAAGAGGTCATAAAGTAAGGAATGAAATACTTTTATATTTCACCTACCAATATGTTGTCCCTAGATAACCGTTAAAATTAAGTACGAAGACAAGGCCATAACAACCAGGGAATTCTTAGCTGGCATTACAATTTATAACGTCTGCGTCCGCGACAACGTGGGCAAAACAAGTGGGACTATCTCTCCGGGCATTATACTCTTTATAATGACCCTTGTGCAGAAATAACTAAATCGACAAAATTTAGTTTTATAAAATGCTGGCATGCATCGTGTGAATTTGTTCAATAAATAAGTACCGGTTTTCACAAGATCCTCTGCATATATCAGATAAAACGGAAATTATATCCAATGCGTAAATCTTGACATATATTTATAACAATATGATACTCTATGATATTGAAGTAACGGAACGCATGGTGAGAGCAAAAACATAGTCCGCGACTTTCCACAAGCAGCTTCCTGAACGTTTTTCGAAAGTCATGTTATGTTAAGCAAACTATTGTTTTCCTTGTAAGTTTTTTATTTTTTTAATTCTTACTATACAAAATATTAACAAACACGAAAATAGAAATTCGAAAAAGATAAAAATAAGAACCTTAAAGATATTATTATTTTTATGTAGTACACTTATAGTGTACTACAAAAACTCTCAAATAGGACCACACACAATTTCATCATTTGCTCGTTTAGTTTGCTGGTCAGTAGCGGATCGATGAGAACGCAACCAGGTTTTTACGTATAAAATTGGATTCCAAAATTCCAAGGGTGGTCCATGAAGTTTTATAAACAATAAATTTGCAACATGATCAAATAAAATGCGCGATCTTCCTTATGTCACAATTAAATTCATGCTGCTGAAACCATGCTCGCATTCTGAAAAACTGCAAGCTATAATTTTTGAATATTTTTTCAACGTTTCAAAATTGTCTGAAATGTTACGACCACCACAGGCCAAGTAAACTCTAAAGGCATTTACAATTTTCCCCAAAGGTACATTAAATCGTTGGCAGAGAGATTTACTTCTTTTTCTCCAAATTCCATATTAATTTCAGAGGCCATTCGGTTGGTTCAAGAATTCGCAATCCCTTAACAATGTCGGAACTGTCGGAAGTCAAAATTCCGCCTGAATCTGAACAATTTGCAGATGTAGTGTTTAGCCTATTCCTCATACTATTAATAATACTAATTAAGAATGGATTTCTGTGAATCAATTTTGCCATTTTATTATCCGTCAACGAATTTGAAGATAATTGCATTATTTCACACGCAGAAACTGCTTCCAACGACTTCTTTCCTTTCTGAGGATTTTTTAAATATTCTAAAAAGTGATTGTGCGGCGAATCAATTTGTCTGCATGTACTATTGAAGCTTCTCTTTTTTGCAATGCTTCTGATAGAACAGATAGCTCGAATAGAACATCATACATTAAGGCCAAATCTTGAATACATTGTTTCGATGATATTCTTTTATATAATCCATTAAACATGGATTGTTCCGTTTTATTGCGGTTGTTGTCTTTACTCGCATTTTCGAAATGATGACATAAAGATGACACCCATCTGACGTTAAATATACGTCCAATACGTTTAATTTCTACACCGAGAGCAGTTGCACATGTTTCAATTTCTCTTTGATTTTTTGGAGATTGACTATACCGCGCGTTTTTTTTTATCGCTGAACATAAGATGTTCAGTATTAAAACGACAGTATCAATTGCGATGCTAAAATGCAATTGTTATAAAACCAAAGTTCATCAACTTGATCATTTGAAATGTCAGAACTATTGACAGAAAATGTATTCAACGCAAGAAAGTGTTAAAATAGGGCACTTTCACAAATGAGTTACTATTTCGGGATTAACAGTTGATGATTCCTATTTGAACAGGAATGATGGGATTGGTGTCTCAGGATAATTCTTGCGTTGAATACATTTTCTGTTAACAGTTTTCACATTTCAAATGATCAAGTTGCAGGCGCATGTAATTTTGGTTGCATAACTGGTTGCAATTGATACTGTCGTTTTAAAACTGAACATAGCCTATGTTCGAATAAAAAAACGCGCGGTATAAGGAGTATAACTTGTCCATAAATATTTGAAAATGATTAATCCCATTAACCTCAGAAATAGCATGTCCTACCGACAATTCGAGCCTATGGTTTAGACAATGCTATGTAATTAGATCCGAATATTTCTGTGTTAGTCTTGTTCCTAACATAACACTGGCCCCATCGCTTGTAAATGAAATTAAATGGTGTTTTAAATAATTATCATCAAAACCATTTTTTTCCAAACATTTTAAGAGAACCTCTGTTATGGTGTTAGCTGTTTGATCCTGCAATTCAATTAAATCAAGAAACAAGAAATGAGGATCTTTCATTTTATCGGTTTCGCATTTTAAATAAATAATAAGACCAGACTTTTTACTTAAAATGATGATAATAGATAAGTTTCCTTGAACTTTTACTATTTGTTGACAAATTTTGGATTTCATTTGAATTCCTGTATGATCAATTATTTCTGTAGCACTGAATCTAGATCATAATCTGTGACTATAGTAGATCCATTCATTTCTTGAAATTTTAGTATTCAAAATGATCAGAATATGGGCGATCATGTTTAGCAATATAATAAGCAGTTCTAAAAACCTTACTGGTGCTACAAATTTCAGAATCTTTCAACTTATCTACAATAATTTCAAGCTTTCGCTTTTCTGATTCTTTTAAGAATCTTTCAGCTTTGTATGTGAAAAACTTTTACAATGTTTATATTTTTTTTCGCAAACAAGTTAGTGGTGCGGCTTTATTCTTTTCATAAGCTGATACCTGAGTGCCTCTCCATTCTTTGGAGATGCTTACTCCCTGTGTCTTTAAAGGTCCTAAATTGTGAATAGCCGAACAACTCAGACATCCTAATTTTCCGGAATCCTATTTAAGCCAAGCTTTTTTTTTTCTTTTCGAACCACATATCTGCTGCCCAAATACTCGCCCAATTTATTAATGGGGATTCTGATTCTATTTGAACATTTTCCAGTTGCCAGTCTTTGGGTATTTTTTCTGTCTTATAAACTTCTCTTGTCTTCTACTCCCTGTGTCTTTAAAGGTCCTAAATTGTGAATAGCCGAACAACTCAGACATCTTAATTTTCCGAAATTGCATTTTAGAGAAGCTTTTTTTTTTCTTTTCGCACCCCATATCTGCTGTCCAAATACTCGGCCAATTTATTAATGGGGATTCTGCTTCTTTTTGAACATTTTCTGTTGATGTTCAGATAATATCTACGAACAAATGAACTCCAAGCGCATCCTCCTGGAACCAACTGAGCCCGCGCAATTCAAACAGTTCTCGTAATAAATGAACAGACCTTGTACATTATTATAGTCATAATTCTTCTACCCTTTCGGGTGTAGAATATTGTAGTTTTTCAATTTATTGTATTTTCTTTTACTAGTAGGTTCCAGATCTTCTTGTTTCCTGTGATTTTCTTCATTTGGGCGTTAGATATTCCTCTTCTTTCCATAATATTTTCGACATATTTGTTCCACTTCTTTTTCGGTCTTCCCACTTTTCTTTTTCCGGTTATTTTTGTTTGCCATATGATTTTTGTTTGATTGGTGTCTTTTCTTCTGTCCCACGCATTACAGCTGCCTGTCTTCTATTATTTTGTTTAGTTCTGTTATTTCTAGTTCTTTTCTTATGTCTACGTTTCTGATTCTGTCTTATCTGGCTACTTCGTATACTTTCCTAAGATACTTCAGTTCTAGTGTCTGTATCATACTTTTCGTCTCCTGTTTAGCGTCCACGTTTCGCATCCATTTATTAGTGTTGGTATTAGTATATATATAAACAATCTTTATTAGGCTATCGAGGTATTAGTATTACTTTGTATATTATTAGTTTTGTTTTTCTCGATATCTTCTTGTTGTTTAGTATTATCTTTTGGATCGTCTGGAAAGTTCTTGTTGCTGCTTGTAGTCTATTGTTTATTTCCACTTCGAGATCCCATGTGCTGTCTATTATTTGCCCTAGGTATTTAATTTGTTCGGTTTGTTCTATTTCGGTGTTGCTTATTGTTATTTCTTCTGTTTCTTTTCCTCCCCCTATTTTTATTATTTTGGTTTTTTCTGTGTTTATTTTTAGTGCCGTTTTTGCAAGTTCTTCGCTCCATATCTTAATGTTTGCTTCTAGGTCCTTAATGTTTTTGGCTATTAGTACCACATCGTCTACAAATATTCACTCAGGGATTTCCATTGCTTTAAGGTATCTATATCCTATGTGTGCTTTTTTTTGTTTTCTCTTTTATATTTTTCATTACCGCATGCCATTATGAGCATTATAGCCATCATAGCCATTATGAATAGAACATGGGCTTAACGCTCCTCCTTGTCTTAGAGCGTTGCTCGTTGTGAAATTCTTTGACTTCATATTACCCGTTCATATACAGTTCTCTGTTTTGGTACTTATTATTGCCCTAATCAGTTTTTCTCCTCCTTGTTGTTCTTGTAGTGCCTGCCATACGTATTCTCTGTTTATTTTGTCAAAAGCCTTTTCTAGATCTATGTATGCTATGAATATTTGTTTCCGGTGCTCTCTTAGTTCATTTATTAAGTTCCTGATTGTGAATAGGTGATCTATTGTGCAATGTTCTCTTCTGAATCCGCTCTGGGATGGTTCCAGTTTCCCTTCTAGTTTTTGTCTTATTCTTTTTTCCAGTATGTCCTCGTATATCTTTTCTGTTGCACTTAATAGGGAAATTCCTCTGTAGTTACTGCATTCCCTTATATCTTCTTTCTTCCATATCTATTATCGCTGCTGTTTGCCAGTCTATGGGTATTTTTTCTGTCTTCCAAACTTCGTTTAATTGTCTTGTTAGTTGCTCAGTTCCCTCATTTCCCCTCGTACATCGTACATAAGGATCTTATTTTATGCATTAAATGGGACCAGACACATGAAAAATGTCGGAAAAATCACACCTCCTGATTGGCGATTCATCTCGTTGTCACTACAAGAAAAAACCACCGACCCCATTTCCACATCTCCGCCCTGCCCCCATTCAATCTTTCCACCCTTTGTTTACGTTCCGCACCTCGCAAAAACCGCCGCCCTCCCTGGCTCCTCCATTAATTCATTTAAATATCGCCACCGCCCCCCGCGCCGTGGCGCATCCGCCACTATCATCTGGGGGTGGCAGCGGCGGCGGCTGCGGGGGCGCATTAATAACTGTTTATCGCGGCTTTGTGCGTGAGAGGCGGACTTCAGCACGGACATTAATCGCGCCCGCCCCCCGGGGGGCAAACTTCGGAGAAAGAAATTTGGGGGTGAATCGTTATTAATTCGCGCGGATCCGGCGGTCGTTTATACTTTTCGTCGGGGTGATTCCCCATATAACTTCTCGTGCGGGGGTTAAGTGAACATCCACGTTTGTTTTCACGAGGCCCTGTCTTTTATCGCAACTTTCTGGTTTGATTGTTCGTCGTAATTTTACTTTTCCTAATAAAGCGTTACCAGGAAGATGCATCACTTTATCTTCTACCATACACATTATATAGATGACAATAGGAACACATTATATATCATCACTACACATCACTAGCAGTGAGACGTCTAGGCAGAAAAAAAATCATTTCGAATTGTCTAAGTAAAAAAAGTTTCAGAACAAGCGTCATAAGTACTAACTGGATTTTTTTCAGGTTAAGCCAAAAGTATCATCAGTACAAGTGCCACAAGAATTTGCTAAGTTCTAGGTAGACCTGACCTTACCTATATTTATTCAAGATATTAATGCCTACACCTAAAATCTTCGAACTAGTTATTCTTATTGAGTGACCGAAAAACTATACAAATTGCAGAAAATCTATGCAAATTGCCGAAAATGTAGTGAAGATATCTAATATACAAATTAGAAAGTCTATTAAAAGGCCCAAAATTCAGTGAAGATATACGAATTAGAAAGTCTATTAAAAGTATACCAGAAGTTTCTCAAATATTTTGAAAATATCATTTAGTAATATTCTAATACATCTAAAACAGCCATTTATTAATTAACAAAAACAAAATTTCCAGTAAATGTACGCAACTTGCAGAAAAGTTAATGAAGCGATCACCACAAATAAAAATACTAGAAGATTCAGAAATTTTCCCAAATAGTCTGAAACATGCCGAAGAATGAATAAACGAGAAGTTAAAGATAAAATTTAATTATAAAACCAAATATTAAAAAAATAACGCAAATATACACAAATGGAACTTTTCAACCGCTAGTTTGGCTGACAGGTTAGAACGCTTGCTAAGCATGCACGAAGACCTGGGTTCGAGCTACAGTACATTTAGTACATTTGTACTGAGAAACTAGTGCCATTCGCCGTTGGGAGCTCATTAACAGCGCTCTAGAGATCGGGGGCGAATTTCTAGAGAAACAAGCCCTAATTCAATACACACATTTACACAAATCACGCGGTAGAAGGACCCCCGTTGGTCAATAGCCAGTTAGGGATAGTATCCCTACCAAATACAGTTACTACTACTACTACTACTGCAACTTTTCAAATTAAAACTGGCGAAGATCTAAGACAGATATGTTACGCGTTAGAAGAGGTATCCGTCAAGGAGCTGCAATCTCTCAAAGGCGTTCACCCTCGTAAGACGCAAGAGAAGATATGTTCAAAACACTAGAGTGGGACGATATGGACCAAAATTTCGACGGTACCCCCTTGAACCTCCATTCCCTACAACCTGATTCACAGACGGCATATTAAAAATGGTCAAAAGCATTGAAGAACTCGACAAAATGCTAAGCCAACAACAACAGCAAGAACCAAAAATGAATATGAGAAATACAAAAATTATTAGCCCAATAGAAACATAGATTATGATCGACAACAAGACTTTTCAGACAGTAAAAGACTACGTATATCCTCTTCTTCTTAAAGTACCAGGCTCTGGAGATGGATGCCCTAAGAAGATCATGTAGAATATCGAGGTTGGATAGGGTACGCAATACAAGGATAAAGGAATTAATCGGCTTGAGAGAAAATATCGTACAGGAAGCAGGAAAACGGCAACTAATCTGGTACGGACACGTGAAAAGGATGGCAGATCATCGCTTGCCAAAAATTACGCTCGACTGGGTCCCTCCGGAAAGACGGAAACGAGGCAGGCCCAGGAAATCCTGGAATGACGGCATCCAGAAAGCTATGAGCGAAAGGAACCTACAAGATGACCAATGGCAGGATAGGTTAGGATGGAGGAAGAGTCTGGGGATCGGACAGCGTCGACAGACGTTCTAAAACCGAAATTATATATATACCAGCTCCTATCGGAGGGTGGAAATCATCATGGCAATCCTAACTTTATTAACAACTGTTCTAAGTAGTTGGCTTGATGTTAATCCGAACCATTCTCTTAAATTTCAGAGCCAGGAAATCCTTCTTTCTTCCACGGTTCTTTTCCCCTTTATTTTTCCTTCCATAATCAGTCGCAGCAATCTGTAGCGTTTCCCCCTCATGATATGACCAAGATATTGCAGTTTACTTTGCTTTGCTATTGCTTTTTAATGGTGTTTATAAGTTCCTCTTCTTTATCAAGTTATATCTAGGTAATGGAATTAAACTGGGGAAAGATAATTAAACATCTCAAATCATACTTTTAATCGGTCTGGGCTAGGCAGCCTTTGGGAATCTGAAACATATGTTTAGGAACACAGTTATCCCAACATCCCAACTTAAATTAGAAAGTCTACGAAACATGCGTCCTGCCGGTAATATGTGCTAGAAACCGTGGCCTTAACTCAGAAATCTGCAAGTATCTTCTTCTCAGTCCAGCTACCCTAAGAAGGGTTTGGTGGCATTATGTTGTGGCCCTTTGCACGGTATGCCTCCATGTCTCCCGATCCTGTGCCATTGACGTGGCCCCATGTAGACCTTGTCCAACAAGCGGCTGCATTTGGTCAATCCATCGTGATGGTGACCTTCCTCTTGATCTTTTTCCGTTAACCTTTCCCTGCACCATGAGCTTCTCCATTCCGTCAGTTCGTCTTGATATGTGGCCGAAGTATTGTAGGTATTTTTGGTTCACTCTTTTGGACAATCTGGTAGTAATTCGTAGTTCATTTAAGATTGATACGTTTGTTCGGTGTTCGGTCCATTGTATTTTAAGCATCTTCCTGTATACCCACATCTCAAAAGAGTCGACTTTTTTGCGGTCAGCCTGCTTCATGGTCCAGGTTTCGGCTGCATAGGTTGCGATTGGGAAGATTAGTGTTTGCGCCAATTTCAGTTTAGTCGCTTTTGATATTGCGCTATCTTTCCACACTCGGCTCAGTTTAGTTGTTGCGGTTCTGGCAATTGCTAGCCGACGTCTTATTTCGGCTTCGCTTCCTCCACCATTGGTAATGATTGATCCCAGGTAAATGAACTTATCAACAACCTCGAAACCTGCCACTTGCCGAATGTGAGTGGAGTTGTTATTAGCTCGATCGACTATCATGACTTGGGTTTTTGAGTGGTTAAGTTTAAGCCCATAATGGTTACTTATATTTGTAACTTTGTCTGCAAGTATACTAAAAACAAACTAAAAGGCAATGCCCGGTGTTGCTCAGAATGCCTCTGTTGCTTCAGAAATCTGTTCAGAAATCAGAAGGTAAAATGATGAACACAAATCACAGACGTAATAGTACGGGTTGCAAAAGTAAAATGGATATGGGCAGGCCACGTGACAAGACAGGATGCCATAGATGGACAAACAAAATCATACAATGGAGACCAAGAAGGGCCAAAAGGAATATCTGTAGACCACAGAAAAGATGGCTCGCTGACGTGATGGCCGGAGAAAGGTGGCTACAAGAGGCAAATGACAGAGAAGCATGGAGTACTATGGAAGAGACCTATTCCAGCAGTGGATAAATTAAGGCCGAGAAAAAGAAGAGAAGAATAACAAAGTATACAAAAATAATGCATACAAATTATTGAAATTGCTAAATAAAAATGAAGAATTTCTAGTATGTGCAAATAATATACAGTTTCTCCAAATGATCATGCTCATCGTAAGCACGTGGATATTCCAGCAGTGGATAAATTAAGGCAGAGAAGAAGAACAGAAGAATAACAAAGTATACAAAAAATAATGCATACTATTTATAGAAATTGCTAAATAAAAATGAAAAATTTCTAGTATGTGCAAATAATATACAGTTTGTCCAAGTGATCGTGCTCATCATGGGAATCTCGTAAAAGTTAAGAGATAGAGAGAGGTTGTTAATTAATCAAAATAATCTTAAGGCCAACGCATTCTTAGGGAAATTATAACTTAAAAATTGAATGCTTGTCGTTACTAATAAATAACAAATAAAAAACTTTTTTTATTTTATGCTCTAGCTCTTTTAATCGCATTTATATTGAAAATGAAGCAATACACTGATATGGCAATTTGTAACATTGGCTGATATATCTTATATCAACCAAATGCAAAGACAACCTTATTTTAATTGTGATAGTAAAGATATTATCACTCACAAGCTGCAAAGCTACAATGGAAAATTGCTGGTCACAACATCAGACAAATCGATGAAAGATGGAACAAACTTATTGTACACTGGAGACCATGGGAAAATACGAGAAGACGAGGAAGGCCACAAATGTGTTGACGACATTACGGCAGACGACATTAAGAAACATGCAGGAAATAAATGGACTGAAATAGCAAGTAGTAGAGAGGAATGGAAGCTACTTGGGGAGGCCTATGTCCAAAGATGGACGACAGAAGGCTGAAAAGAATAAAGATATTGAGATATTGACACAAATTATTATAATTATTATTATAATTAATTAAGATTAGTACTCTTAATTTTAATAGAATTCATAACTTTTATATATTGACAATGCAATACTCTGTAAAGAGTCAAATTACTAATAAAGTGAATACTTGTATACTTTGGATACTTGAATTATCTAAATTCGAATTCAAGTCATAGTAGGCTATGACATTTTCGGAATGATCATTGTTTTCCAGTTTTTATTTTGGTAAACAGCAAATATCATTCATTGTATTGCATAATGTTCTTGAGTGTACTTATGGTAAACAAAACAACATATTTCTAATATTTTTTCTAGAAGCTTCTTTTACAGACTTCTACAGTAACAATGATTGTGGTCAACTCAAATTTCCCGCCAAAAATTTTGGGGAATTCCTTAACTCAGTTTCAACTTCACAATTTTACAACTACATAAGTATATCCTTTTCAACTTATCCTTTATTATTATTCATTATTTTTAACTTCACAAGTTTATCCAAGTAAGAAAGTAACTAGATTTGACATTAGAAGCGTTGTGCTGTATATGTTTGATACACCAAAGAAGAACCAGTCTAGATGAAATTATTTTCATATTTTCAGTTGTACCAACATTACCTACCAACCCACATTCATTATTGATCACTCGTTATATTCATTTGCGGCATGCCTCTAGTGTAGTGTAGACTAGTGCAGAGCAAAATGAGCGAAATCACAGAATCAAGAACATAGAATGGAACACATAAGTCAATGGCTTTGTAATATAGATTTTGTCATGGAGATATGAAAATAATCATTATTATTGTTTTTTTCTTCATCATTCATGTATTCATTCATGTATTTTTTCATTAATCATTATTATTGTATTCTTTTGATATAAAAGAAACTAAAAATTCTTTAAATAGTCTCTAATGTACATCATTTTCAATATTACATACATATACAGGGTGTCCTAAAACAGTGGACAAGCTCAACAGCACGCCACTCGGGGATGGAAACTGAGTCGTTAAAAAATACTATAAAAATTCATCAGGGTATACTTTTCGAATTATTGCTAGTCAAAGGTGTAACATCACAGTAAGTTTATAAGAGCTGCTAGAAGGAATTAAATTCAAATCACGTGTGTTAAGTTGTTCAATTGTATTTTTATTAAATAATCTTATTACATATTTCTATTTCTAATACCGTGGTTAATAATTAAAAAAAATATGTTGAAAAATCAACGTGACAACAAAGTGCTGTACAATAAAAATAATGATAAAAAAAGTCGTCTATGGTGTTAAATTTTTTAAAACTTTTTAGTGGTTTTTAAGAACATATTGTTGTCATGTTGATTTTTTAACAATTTTCTTTTTGAAATATTTAAACACGCTATTAGAAATGGAAATATCCAGTAATTGGCGTGCTACTGAGCTTGTCTACTAATTTTTGGGACATCCTGTATATATATATATATATATATATATATATATATATATATATATATATATATATATATATATATATAGTATATAAATATCAGTATTTCATACATATTCTCGTATAGACATTCTATAATGTACTGGAATTGTGATTGTTACAACATTATGACTTCAGAAAATTAAGAAGATACCGAAACTATGTGTAACTATGTAGCCATCACTATTGTGATGTTTCCAATTTAAACTTGATGTAATAATTAATAATATCCCAAATGAGTTTATAATATAATTAATTAACGTAGTTAATATTTAAATACTTGGTTTAAGTATTTCAGATTCTGGAGCACACAAAACAACGAATCCCAAATATAATATCACAGATTTCTGCAATCATTTGGGCCACTTGATCTCGATTTAATTATTATTAAAATAAATATCATGTACTTAATAATACATTTGTTGAGCACCAATTTAAACTTGATGGATGTAATAATTAATACTTAAATACTAGGTTTAAGTATTTCAGATTCTGGAGCACACAAAACAATGAATCCTAAATATAATATCACAGATTTCTGCAATCATTCGGACCACATGATCTCGAATTAAGTATTATTAAAATAAATATCATGTACTTAATAATATATTTGTTGAGCACCAATTTAAACTTAATGTAATAATTAATAATATCCCAATTGAGTTTATAGTATAAGTAATTAATGTAGTTAATACTTAAATACTTAGTCCGCCTTTCAATTCTTTAGCTCTCATCTATCAATCAGCTCGAATTAATTATTATTAAAAAAAATATCATAACATCACAATAAACATAGGTTATGTTTACTTATTTCAGACAGAAGGATAGTTATTTCAGATTATTTCGTTGTACTTACTTATGCAAATCATGCACTCGAACACCATGTTTATAAAATACTGTCGGACAAAACTGCTACATCTGAGAAATCGCGGCCATACTAAATTGTCACAAAACCTCAACTTTTGGCAATATGGTGGCGCTCAATTAGGAACGCAATCTACCGCTTAAGTCCAATCCAGTTAATATCATATCAGTGGTTTGTGGAGTGGTAATATTATGTTATGTTGGGAACCTAATTTGCACAAAATACAATAATAGGGCAGATTTCGGCATACTCTACTGTTTATTTACCTATTTTTCCCATGATTTTGTAAAATTTATTTTTACTGTATAGAATTAGAGGATTCATTGAATCGTTGGAATAGTGCCTCAGAAGTTCATAAAACGGGAAAATTTATAGATATAGGTTTGCAATGGCGCGAAATATTATGTATAAATACTTCATATTTTAATCAAATAATTATTAAATTATTTACCCAGCTAATATGAAAAAGAGGCACACCCACGTTAGCCTCTTTTTACAGGAATGCGTGGGATTATTCCCATGCCCTCATTTTTTGTGTAAATAAATTCAATTACTTTTCATTCCACATCAAGTATGTAAACGCCCGAATTTTCCTCCACCATTTCCCGAGCAAATACCTGCGCAGCCAATAAAATGCCCCCATACTGCCACCCCCGCACCACATTAAAATATTAAAAACTGATCCTCCTCGCATTCCATTTCCCGCTCCTAATTTACATCCATTACATCCTTTTTTTATTAAATTTCCCCCGCGACGTTCACCTCCGGAAAATCCCGATAAATATTCCCCCTTCTTGTTTTCCGCTCCCCCTTCTCGTGTTACTGCATTATTGAGTTTCGCGACCTTCGCCCAGTGCCGGAAGCCGCCCCCGCCTCGCCCCAATTATCCCCACTTGCAGGAATTGCATCGGCGAGATTAATTTAGTCCCCTGCGGGGTGTAAATCTCCCCACAGCGCACACACCCTCTTGGCGGTGGTGCGATTTCGTTTGCGTTTCCCGAATTTCACGCCTGGACTCGCCGAGCTCGCGATTCTTTTATTCGCGATCCCTGAAATTTATGCCTTTTATCAGATCCCCATAGACAACGAATTCGTTTTAAAAGAGCGGTTGCTGGACGTTAATGCACATCAATGAATACAAATCTTCCGCAAGGAAATAATAACGGTTGCAACGACGAAATTGTGTCGAGGCAAAAAAATAAATCCAGTAATCTGAATTCTAAATTTAATTATCTTGTTAATCTAAACATCCTGTTAATAATCTTTAGCAGTTTACATAAAAAAAAGGTATCACGTTCACATATCTACGCCCATAGTCAGACATTAAATATCTTAATAAAATCATCAAAATTATGTTTTAATAGAATTGTCGACTTACGACGAAAATATTTGTTGCGCCTCATTTATATGGAGAAAAGCCAAAATTTGTAATTAACAAATAATTATCCAACAGTATTGCTATGAAGGTTCTATGGTATGAATGTGATACAATTAATATGATATTTTTTTATTCGTGAAGCTGGTCCTACATCTTACTAAAAGAATATATGTAAACGGCTGTGCTGCTCTACAATAGTTACCTACCTGTATATTACAAACTTTCAACAAACTAAAATTTTCGCCATCGATTTCTATCAAAATTTGTATCCAACTAATTCCCGCTCAAACTTTTCACATAACCCCGTGAGTTATTCAAGTAATTTGTTAACGGTAATGAAAATGGAAAAGTTACACACTGGCCTGATTTTTTTCCGAAGATGATCCTGCTGGCTTCACGTGTTCTTCCCAGGGGCGTTATAAATTCTGGGCGGCGGCAAACTGTGCGGTTAATTCCATTAAAAAGTAATCACAGGACGGCGAACGTCGATTTAAATGAGCAGGACATTCCGGCGGACGCTGGCGGCCCCATAACTCACGGCCCCCGCAACAAACACTATTAATCATATAAATAGACCCCGCATCCTAAATAATCATTAAGTTCGGACCGTCGTCCTGTTGCAATAAATCAGAGCTTTTTGACCGCGGATGCGTCGCCCTGCGCATTTTATCGCAGCGAGGATCAGAAGAACCAGGGAATCAGGTGGGCCATCATATACAGCAATGATACTTAGAACGGAAACATTCATTCCTATGTATAATTTCTATACTACAACATTTGAAGATATTTCTTATCATATAGTTTTTCACGAAAAATGTGGTATGATTTGTAATATACAGGGTGCTTCACATAACACAACTTCAAAAGTTTCTGGACTCAATTAAAAAAAAAAAGTCATAGGGTTTCAAAGGTGTTCGAGTGATTTTTTTTATTTCATGGATTTCCTGTTCTACTGTCAAAAGGAAAGCTGTGGTATCAATATTTGGCTCGTAGTAAGCAGAACAACAAACCCAGGCGTACATTGAGACGCAGATGACTCAGGCAATGCAGGCAACGCAGGGCAGTGCAGCAGTTATTTTCGCAGCCAATAAGAAAAGCAAGATCACCAATCTCACCTTTCTTATTGGCTGCAAAAATAACTGCACTGCACTGCCCTGCGCTGTCTGCGTCAAATGTGTCTCAATGTGCGCCTGGGTTATGCGTTTTGATGTGTCATTTCAACAATTTGGACCAATTAAACATTTCAAATAATGCCATTTTTTTCTGACATGTTTTTCTTCCACAAAAATTCTTAACTCTTGATTTTGACCAAAATATTTAAATAGGATACAATAGGTTAGTTGAATCTTTTTATATTTGAAGTGAGAATTTTCGTAATTTTTGTTTGTCACATATGCAAATTGAAGCCAAAGTAAACAATTTGTTTTCATGGCTATCGATTCGCCTCAGATTACATTATCTTAATAAAGTATTATCCTGAATTTCATTATAAAATAACTAGAAATAGAGTTAGACAAGTAAATAGGAAATTAATTTTAAAAAAATATGATACTTTCGGCTAATAACTCTGGAGAGTTCAGATTGCTGAGTTTTGGAACCACTGCCTGAGATTTTTAAGCCATGATTTAATCTTATTTTTCCAGGGACCTGCTTTCCTTGAATTTTTCCTTAAATACTACTTGAAATACTAGATACAGGGCATTGTATGCTTAGGCATTTCTCATTTGAAGGCCAAAGTATACGAGTTTTTGGGCCTTTTTGGGTGTTGATGATTTCCCGTTCTTTACTCATCATGTTCGTGACTTCAACAATTGTGATCCGATCCATCGAACTTATCCTCAACATGCCCATATAGATCCCTATTTCAAATGCCTCAAGTCCCTGCACCATAGACTCGGCGAGAGTCCATGAATCTCCTACGTATAAGAGTACTGAGAAGACGAAGCACTGGACCTCTCTCATCCTTAGCTTGGTGTTGAGATCATGTCCACGTTGTATGCTTTCATGATGGGGATGACTGGCCTGTTCAATTCTGGATTTCATTTCTACTTAATGGTTCCAACCTACGCTAAGTAGACTTCAGGCATTACTCACGACCATAATTTTTATTGTTTATGTTAAACCATTTATGTTAAATCATAACCACAAGATTGATAACTGTACGATAAAAGGCAGAAATCGAAAAATTTGATACGAATCGCACACTGTAGCACAACAAACGCATAGGAACACAGTTGACTTCCAGGGTCAACACTAGTAGGTAAATGCGCCACCGTAGCGCTGCCGTCTTAATGTAAATCGCCTATAGAGGCAACATTCGTAGCAACATTTTCCGGGAATTGTCAACTTTCCACTATTAGTAACACTTTAAAGAGAAATTGAAAGCAGGAGACAAACTTATCTATATATATATATATATATATATATATATATATATATATATATATCTTGATTTTTTCTAAACCACAACAATAATCTATAGATTCCAGCGTATAGCAAAATGATAAAAGAATACGTTTTTTGATGCATTGATAAATATTTCAGTTTAAATACAATGTCTTGATTACACGCACTAAAAAGTGAACCTGGCATCGTTTTTAGTGAAATATCAGACATACTAGAAAAGCAGATGACAGTGACAGGTGTTGTGGTGCATATCTAACCATAAATTTCTAGTAGCTGCTTCTGACTAAGATATAGGTATATCCTTGTTTCAATGCCAAAAAACTAAACTCATGTAGATGTATTTGATATGTCCTGCTGCAGCGCCAAGCAGTGCATACTTTAGTGCAGAGGCACATGTCCCCTTCGCAAATGGGTTTTCGTAACGTGAGTAACAATCAGTACCCCCGTTTTGGTAGGAAGTGACCTTATGAAGAGGACTGCAGAGCTTCGGGTGAATCGTCATCTACCCACAAGGCTCTCACCAAGCATACTACATCACGTAGTGTACTTCCGTTTAATATAATAGTATAGTATGGATAACAACTACCAGCAAGATGGCCTACATGACCTGTGGGAAGAGATCGGTGCCTTACACTTTATATATTTAAAAATGGAAGAAGGCCATCAGAAATATGAGCACCTCAACAAGTTGGAAGGTGGGTTCATTGACACAGTTGTTTATTCTTCGTCTTCATCTTCATATATTTATTTTAAGATTGTATATTCAAGTACCTGTGCCTGGTCCCTCACAATGAAAAATTTAAGTGTCCACATACTGCCGAAGTTCTCTATAAATCAGTGAGCAATAATGTGGACTTCAGTGGGCACGGAGTCACCCTTGGATGGAATGCCATCGGTAGATATGCTGCCAATTTGGTTACACAACCATGGCGCATTGAATACAGAAAATTAAAGGTATGAAAAATAATTGTAAGACCATTGGTGGAACTGCGAGAAATATGGTTGCCAAATCTCGTCGCGAAGATACGTTAAAATTGAAGATAGTATGTAATTTTCATGTTTCAGTAAGGCCTCGGGTACGATACGAGCGGTGAACGGTGGTGAATATTAATGTCGTAGCAGCAGTGACCGGCAAGTGCATAGGGTCAAGTATTCCCAGCACTCTCCTTATAAATCGTGAACAAAACGATTGTTTTGTCGCTCTGCCGCTCGCCGCAGCCGCCCACCGCTCTTACCGTACTCAAGGCTTTATGTAATCGAATGATTGGTTTTCAGATGTATTCAGGATTTTACCAACACCAAATTGAATCAAATTTGATCGGTGCAGAAACGATGTTTGAAGATATGGGGTATCAACATGTTGGACGAAATATTCTCGTCCTGATCGGTTCATTACATCTCGATCGCGTTTTGAGCGTCTCACTGGATTCAATAATAGCAAACATTGAATGCGACGTAAAAGATCGGTCAATTAAAAGAAACGTTCTCTCTAACCCATATATCTTCAGATTTTGAAAGGAGTCGCAACAGTGTTAGAAACTAGCTGGCTGGAAATTTTAAAATTCCGGGAGTTACGAAGCTGCAGTCCCAATGAAATAATCAACAATATCAATATGTTCGAAGCAGGGTTATTTCGCCCGGCGGCACATCCACAGATGAATGGACCCATGTCACCACCAACAACTGGATGCTGTCACGAAAAACCCTGAAACAGAGATGCACCACATTACACAACCACAAATGAACCACCAACAAGTGGAAAATGTCTCAAGAAACTCTGAACCACAGATGCACCACATAACACAACCACAAATGAACGCCTCGTTATCACCGCAAAGACACGTGCGTGCACTAAACACTAAAGCACTAAAGCAATACACCACCAACAAGTGGATGCTGTCACGAAATACTCTGAACCAGAGATGCACCACATTACACAACCACAAATGAACCACCAACAAATGGAAAATGTCTCTTGAAACTCTGAACCACAGATGCACCACATAACACAACCACAAATGAACGCCTCGTTATCACCGCAAAGACACGTGCATGCATTAAACACTAAAGCACTAAAGCAATAAACCACCAACAAGTGGATGCTGTCACGAAAAGCCCTTAACCAGAGATGCACCACATTACACAACCACAAATGAACGCCCCCATGTCAGTGCAAACACGCGTGCAGACACTAAAGCGCCAACAAGTGAACACTGTCTCTGGAAGCCCTGAACCATAGATGGACCACACGTCACATCAACAGATTGAAGTCCCCACACCACAGCAAACACAAGCAAACACAAGTGCAGGCACTTAACCACCAACAAGTGGAAAATGTCTCTAAAAACCCTGAACCACAGATGCACCACATAACACAACCCAAAATGAATGATCCCATGTCACCTCAAACACACGTGCAGGCACTAAACCACCAACAATTGGAAAATGTCTCTAGAAACCCTAAACCACAAATGCATCACACGTCACATCGACAGATTAAAGCCTCCACGCAACAGCAAACATACGTGCAGGCACTAAACCACCAACAACTAGACACCTTCTCTTGCAACTCTGACCTACAGATGAACCACATGGCACAACCATAAATGAACGCCCCCATGTCACCGCAAACACACGTGCAGACACTAAACCGCCAACAAGTGAACACTGTCTCTGTAAACCCTGAACCATAGATGTACCACAGGTCACATCAACAGATTAAAGTCCCCACGCCACAGCAAACACATGTGCAGACACTAAACCGCCAGTAAGTGAACACTGTCTCTAGAAACACTGAACCATAGACAGACCACACGTCACATCAACAGATTAAAGTCCCCACGCCACAGAAAACACACGTGCAGACACTTTACCACAAGTGGAAAATGTCTCTAAAAACCCTGAACCACAGATGCACCACATAACATAACCACAAATGAACGCTCCCATGTCACCTCAAACACACGTGCAGCCACAAAACCACCAACAAGTGGAAAATGTCTCTAGAAACCCTAAACCACAAATGCATCATACGTCGCATCGATAGAATAAAGCCCCCACGCAACATCAAACATACGTGCGGGCACTAAACCACCAACAACTATACACCTTCTCTTGCAACGCTGACCTACAGATAAACCACATGGCACAACCACAAATGAACACCCACATATCACCGCAAACACACGTGCTGATACTAAACCGCCAATTAATTAACACTGCCTCTAGAAACCCTGAACCACAGATGGACCACACGTCACATCAACAGATTAAAGTCCTCACGCCACAGCAAACACACGTGCAGGCACTTAACCAACAACTGGACACTTTGTATTGCAACCCTGAACTACAGATGGACTACATGGTACAACCACAGATGAACGCGCCTATGCCACCACCAACCCACGTGCAGTATATTCAAACGCCGTGCATGTGCTATGCGAAAGGTTGTTGTGCAAGAAGATAAAACGTAGTTGCGAGACACACAATATATTTGATCCCAACTATACTACCATCTGTAACACCCAAGTTAATCAAGCCCCGATTACAATATATTTTATGTTCAGATATTCCTGTTGCTATGCAAATTGTAATTCGATAATGTATAATTTACCTTCCCCTTTGTCGCGCAAAGCTTAACGAGGCTGGTTAATATTTAAGATGGTTTGTGAGTAATGTGCAAATATAGGCAAAGAATAAGGTGCAGAGGGTAAGAACATGGGATGTACCACTTATATACCACCCACGCGAATACATTTATTATAGTTTATCGCGAAGACTTGCTCAGGGGCGACGCCCGATGGGCTCATTAATCGCTGCCGTTCGGTGAAAATTTTGATGAATCATCACACATTTCGGAAATTTATCGCCACCTGAATGGATTCGTGGAGAAAATTTGTGTGCGTGCGAAAGGAGTGAGAAATGCGGGAATATTAATAATACCTGGCAGGAAAATTTATCTGCGTGCTGTGGTTTTTAACATTAAGAAATAGTAGCTACATATTTCTAACGCCAAGCGCTCAAGAAGTTTTCAGTTCAGGTTATATAGTAGTTGTAGTTCTAATATTTGCAAATGGCAATAAAATAAATGAGGTAAATATATTTGCATTGTAGCATTAGTACTATTTGTCATTAGGACCTAAGTACCAGCATTCTAAAGATTAGTAATGTTTTAGAGCATCAAGCATTCATTAAACATTTACACATATCATACGGCTGAATAACCGATTGATTGATAGCAAGTGGCGGAGTGGGAAACTATTCAACGAAATAAACATGTACATAAGAAGTAAACGGGCCAATTTTAGAATTTTAAGTTATGTGCACCATTCATCTCAAAACTATCTGTTCTATCAGTAGAAGCCTCCATGGCCCTATCTCTGCTGTCTTATTAAAAGAATATTTTGTCAAATGTTATTATCTATAAAATTAATCAATAATCAATTCAATATTAAATATCTTAAAAAATAACTATACCTACAGTCATACTCACGTAAATCTAGTACAAACAATTTGACATTGCTATATCAAATTTCTATTGTAACCTAATTTCTTGTACTAGATTTATGTGAGCATGACTACATAACAGAGGGCAACAAAAAAATATCTGCGGATTGAGTTTGTATAGTCAATTTCGATACATTATGATTATGAAGTACTCATCGTATAATTAGTTTGTTCGAATTGACTCAAGATCTCGTGATAAACTGTGCAATTAAAAGTATAGTATATGTTAATAAAATCACTCATTAAATTCTCCACTACATTGCACAACACTACCGAGGCTTCACTAATGAAATCTTAGATAGCGCGCATCTTCATGAGGACATTCTAGAGGCGCATGTTCACCATCTACCTCCGTTCAGTCTATTTAGACCAGCCGAAGTCGATTCACGTGCCACATCAGCTAATTTTGCTAATTTATTTTATTTTATTGGTCGTTATTGTTACGAACACAGTATGAGTTCTTTACGCAAGTGTTGTGTTAATAATCCTGATCATTTCTGCTACATATGTGGTAAATATTGTCAAGAGAAGCAAAGACGAAATATAAATGATTTTGTAAAACAAGCTTTGGAAGCATATTTTGAAAAATCAACAAAACAAATGTTGGGTCCCACACAAAGTTTGTAAAACTTAAGTGGAGTCACTTCGACATTGGACTCAAGGAAGACGAAAAGGACTTCCATTTGGAAAACCGATGACATGGACTTAGCCAATATACCACCTTGATGATTGCTACTTTTGTGTTACGGATGTAAAAGGTATGATCCGATACAAAAAGTGCTCTGGGTTTATCCAAACATACAATCTGTCAAGACACCAACCCTACCTAGTAAAAAGTTGCCAATACCGATATTTCTTATCAGAGGTTTACTATGATGATGATGAAATTTTAGATGTTCAGAGCGAAAGCAGCAATGAAAGTGATTTTGTATGGTGCAGTCAGTACACACATCAGGGTTTTTCTCAGGGTGAGTTAAACGACTTGATTCGAGATTTAAATGTATCGAAGAAATCAGCTGAGCTTCTTGCGTCAAGACTTAAAGAAAAAGGTTTCCTTCAGCCTGACGTATCAATAACATCGCATCGAACCAGAAAGCGCAATATTCTTCCATATTTCATTGACACATAAATGATATCGTACATTGTAACAATATTTCTGGGCTTTAAATTTAATGGACCTTCCAATATATTAACCAAAATATTGGCGACTCTTCATAGATAGCTCAAACAAGTTTGAAATGTGAGTTACTGCATAATGGAAAATTTCGTTTATTCGACCATCAGTGGTCAGTGTATGTAGATTTAAAAATGGGAATTTTTATATTAGGTATGCAAAGAGGATACACTAAATATCCCTGTTATCTGTATCTGTAGGACAGTCGTGCAAAAAACGAACACCGGGGTAAGAAACTCTGGCCGTCGAGAATAAATATGACTGTAGCAAAAGCTAACATCGTTCATAGTAGTGGGAGCAAGCCGATTCTAGAACCTCCTCCGACCTTGAAGGTCTGAGGAGGTTCTAGAATCGGCTTGCCTTGACCTTGAATTGGCCAAGGTCGCTTACCTTCAAGTTTTGAGGTCAAATATTGACCTTGAATAGCTGACCTTGAAAATATTGACCTTGAAAATGGCATTGACCTTGAAATTTTGACCTTGAAAACGACCTTTAACGACCTTGGAATTATCC
This sequence comes from Othius punctulatus, assembly GCA_951805005.1. Taxonomy (NCBI): domain Eukaryota; kingdom Metazoa; phylum Arthropoda; class Insecta; order Coleoptera; family Staphylinidae; genus Othius; species Othius punctulatus. The sequence goes on along the minus strand of OX638139.1, from coordinate 32,976,260 downwards.
TGAATCGAAAAGTTGACCTTGAAAAAAATAACCTTGAAAAATGACCTTGAAAAGAGCCTTAAAAATGACATTGAAAATGACCATGAAAAAAGATCGACCTTGAAAAAAATCTAACTTGAAAATATTCGAGATTATTGTTTGCTCGGCTGACCATGATTCTGAATCGCCATGTAGTCCAAAGATTCGAAAGTTATATGATAATAGTATAAATTGTATTGCACTCTGGTATAAATTTAGTTGAGTAAAATCATGTATCAATCACCAGTAGTGTATCGCAGTATGGCTGCCTCCACTCCAAAATCTGCTGCGATGTTAAACTATGTGGCCAAGTATATTTCATTTATTCCGCTTATATACACTTTATTAAATGGAGAAGGGGAATTTTAATAACTTCACGGGTAATATTATTGAAGAGAGGGAGTTTCAGGAACCTCACTTTAGCGATTGAGAGGCAATTTCAAGAACATTACTACAATTGTGAGGAGTAAGAAATTTCAGACCCCCAATCACATTATTGAATCCTTGAAAATACCGATATCTTCTCCTTGACCTAGTGAAGATCTGGAGATTACCGATATCACATCATCCCATCATCATCAAAACCTGGTGGAGATGAAATGCCTAGTACTATATTTGTCTATAATGCTGTACGCACTTGAAAATACTTCAGTTACTTCCAGAGCATCACAGCGACAACATCGTCCTGCGCTCAAGTAGGGTCATTGACCTGCAGCTTGACCTTGACCAATTGTCCTGCATTTGTCTATAATGCTATACGCACTTGAAAATACTTCAGTTACTTCCAGACCATCACAGCGACAACATCGTTCTGCGCTCAAGTAGAGTCGTTGACCTTCACTCTCGCTACTAACTGTTCCCGACCTTGAGACTTAACCTTGACCTTGACCTTTACTTTAACCTTCTACTTCCTGACCTTGAGACTTTTCAAGGTCACAAGACGATTCGAAGGATCACCTTACGACCTTGATTCGTGAGGAGGTTCTAGAATCTGCTCATTTACCCTACTGTTCATGAACCATTTATAAGTCGAGAAAAAATCATTCTTCCGCCACTACATATTAAACTTGGGCTTATGAAACAGTTTGTGAAAGCTTTAGATAAGAATAGTAAATGCTTCAAATATATTTGTCAATCATTTAGTGAGGCCTCAGTACAGAAAAATTAAAAGCAGGCATCTTTGAAGGACCACAAATCCGTACTCTTATAAACAACGATGATTTCATAAATCACAAATTACCGATTATCTGAGGTTGAACTGAGAGCATGGAAAGCTTTGTATCAGTTGTCAAGAATTTTCTGGGGAATCATAAATCTAAAAATTATTCCGAAATCGTTGACAAAATGTTTCAAAATTTTGATAAACTGGGAACTAATATGAGTATAAAATTACACTATTTGCATAGTCATTAGATAAATTTCCTAACAATGTGGGCGTTTACAATGAAGAACAAGGGGAACGGTTCCACCATGACATCAAGATAATGGAGGAAAGATATTAAGGCCGATGGAATCGCCATATGATGGCAGACTAGTGCTGGATCTTACAAAGGGACTGTCTTTACCAAAAATATCATAGACAGATATATACAAAACGATCTTCTTAGTTCATATTTGTATTTTTCAATATTTTATTATTCATTTTATTGTTTATCATATATTTTATAGCTTTATTTTCATTTGAATAAAAGCTATCAAATATATTGGGCTATTTTCTATAATTTTATTTCAAGAATGTATTGATTGATTTTGTCTCAAACAGTGGAGTGAAATTTAACAAATATGTTATTATTTTCGTGTTCAATAGACCAAAATTACATAATTTTCACTAATATATCCCATGCCCAAAATCAATGTTCGTTTTATCATATAATTTATAGCGTTATTTTCATTTGAATAAAAGCTTTCAAATATATTGGACGCATTTCTTTAATTTTATTTCAAGCATGTGAGGATAGACTTTATCTCAAAAAGTGGAGTCTATTTAACAAATATGTTATTATTTTCGTGTTTAGTAGACCAGAATTACCTAATTTTCACTAATATATCCCATGCCTCAGAATCAATGTTCCCCTGTATAATTATTCTTTTCGACAGCTGGGAAGGAATACGAAGGACATTATTAAAAACATCCGTAAAAAGCAAAACAAAAATATATTACTCAAATGAAATTTGCCATTTCTATAAAACTACAAAAGTCAAACATTGGCCCTTTTACTTCCAAGGCATTTTTTTATTAACATTATTGCTTTTTAAATTTTTGTAGCAGAAATATATTTTTCAATTATTATTTATAACATATTGCCTCCTCCTGAGTGCGTTTTCAATGAGGTTGGCGACTATTATGGCAATTTAAAAAAATATATATATTTTTCATTTAGAAATTTAACTTAACTATTAATAAAGAAAAAAAGACACATTTTTCACAAAACACATTTATTTTATCTACATGTACATTTCGATCGCTAGGCGACCATCTTCAGTACAAATATTACTGATGCAAACGAGACCTAGCGATCGAAATGTATAGTAGTAGTGACTATTTGTTAGGGATATTATCCCTAACTGGCTATCGACCAACGGGGGGTCCTTCTGCCGTGTGTTTTGTGTAAGTGTGTGTATTGAGTTAGGGCTTGTTACTCTAGAAATTCGCCCCCGATCTCTAGAGCGCCATTAATGAGCTCCCAACGGCAAATGGCACTAGTTTCTCAGTACAAATGTACTACCTGTACTGGGGCTCGAACCCAGGTCTTCGTGCATGCTAAGCAAGCGTTCTAACCTGTCAGCCAAACTAGCGGTTCGAAATGTATATTTACATAAAATAAATGTGTTTTGTGAAAAGGTGTTTTTTTCTCTAATAATACGAACCTTTCACAAGCTCCAAGATACCACTTAAGTTAACTGAGTTAACTCAACTATTTCTTCTGTTAGAGCTGCTATTTCTACTGATATAGTACCACTACCACCACTACTACTACTAAATACTACTACCACCACCACCACCACCACTACTACTAAATATTACTACTGCTGCTAGTACTACTAACTACTATTGTTACGACAATTAAAAATATAAGTCATGTAATTATACAATTATACCAATTGGCCTTTTCATTCCAAATTTCGTAACATATTCCTTATAGAAGTTATAATCAGGATTAGACCGACGTGAATGGAGTCTAAGACTATTGATTAGTTGGAGCCTTAACTATGAATATTCATTATTATCTGCATATAACAACGCGTTCATTAAAATACAGTAATTGTGCGGTGTACACTACAATATCACCATGTCCATTGGTACTTTGAACACTTTGCAATATATGGGGAATATTATAAATTATATTGTTACCGTTTTAAGTAGTAAATACAATAAGACTTCAAGTACAGGGCTTGAACTAGATACAATATTTTTAGTAAAATCACGATGATGAAAACGAAATTGGATTGAAATGCTGTTCTGAAAGTAATATCACTGCATTGTACTTAATATTTAATTTACTAAAAGCAGCTGCATGTATTTGAAAGCAAAGAGCAGTGAGAAAAATATAACGCAGGCAAAAGCTCCTCACTTATTGAAAGATCTCTATAGATGCACCTACAGCTGGAAGCGTAAGATGAGTTAGTAACATGAATATTCCCATTCATAACTGCATATATGTGCTCTACTTTAAATGCTTTTAAAGTTTATCGTATGCAAATTCAGACTATATTCCAGCGAAATCATTCTACAGGGAGCTTTAAAATTAAATCAATCAATAAAACGTCGAGAAAAATATAAGCCGATTTTAATTTTTAAATTATCATTTAGAGTTGTAATTTTCAATACCCCTACCCCTAAGCGCTAGCGACCCCAACTTTAAAAATTCAAATAGCAAAAGTACCCCTTCTGATACCTCACTTGTTAGCATAAATAGTACAATCAATTAGATTGATTTTATCCGTTACTTTTGAAATTCCCAGTATAATAACTATTGATATATTTTCAGAATTACAAGTTGTAATTCAATATCATCATTTATATCAAATTACACCATTGAAGACCCTGTAGCTATTAAAAATACTTGCAAATTTATATATTTAAAAATAAATGTTAATGCAAAAATATTTCCTCCGGCATATGGAAAATTAAATTGATAACTAAATGAATATTTTTGATGAATATGACGGAAGTATCAACATCATCTGGTGTAATATACCTAATAGGTTTCATTAAAGTAATGCAACACGATATAATCACATATCAATTAGTCACGCTTAGCCACGTATAAGTAAAACAGATGCCCGAAGTTATAATTGTAATAAATGTAAACTCTGTTCCATTTTTATTTTTAACTAAGTTGGCTCTGTTAGGGTGACAGTATTATTGGCCAATGTCAAAAGTCACTAGACTTGAAAAAATAGGTTATATTAAAAAAATAGGTTATTTTTTATGACAGTGGGCAATGTTGCCATCAAATTGAGTATCTATTGAGTACAGAATTTATTTGCTATTTTTATTTTACAAAAGCAAATCAGTCAAATTAAGATATAAAATATACTTGATGATTGGTTTACTTAAAGCATAAATCTAATTAATTAACAATTTTACGATTTTAACGTCCCTAGTCCCTAGGTCACAGGAATTGCAAAAACTAAACGGATTTATGAAGCCCAAAAAAGGGAAAATTCAAATATGTAAATTTATACAGGGAGTGCTATTTAAAAAAACTACGTCGAAGGCTGCCCTGCAAAAATTGAACACCCTGTACATGGCAAAATAATTTTACAAACTGAACTTTGGCCTCCCCTTTGCAGTGTATTTTGGTTCATTTCGATATCATTAACGGTGTAGGTGTAATCGAGCCTGCCTGTCCTATTGACTCATCCTGTATATGAATTAGACAACGTTGTTAGAAATCAGACATTAAATAATGTTTCACTGTTAGATCATTTTTGATGGTGTTCATGTATAAAACTTTATAAAATGAAACCACAGCCTTCTTAGTTAAAAATAAAACTGGAACAGAGTATACTAGAAAATGGCAATTCTATTAATATACGATGGTGGCATGATATTTGCTTAGTATAACCATGACAATCTGGTTTTACGTAATCACTAAAGGTAGGATAGTCAGGCAATTTGCCTTTTTGTTATAAAAGCCATGACTAAAGGCCACTGCATTTTTCGTTTACAATAGTGAACAAAAACCCCAATTGTTTTTTCTTAGTTTGCCTCTTTTGCATATATTTGAGGATTTTGCCTTTTTCGGGTGCATTCTTTCTTTGCCTTTTTTGTGAATTTGTAGGTGGTTTGTAAACACTTTTCATTTAAGATATTCTTGAAACAAAATTTACATAGCTAGGTAATTAGTATGACAATGAAAATCTGGTTTTACGTAATCACTAAAGGTAGGATAGTCAGGTAATTTGCCTTTTTGTTATAAAAGGCACGACTAAAGGTCACTGCATTTTCCGTTTACAATAGTGAACAAAAACCCAAATTGTTTTTCTTAGCTTGCCTTTTTTTGCATATATTGAGGATTTTCCCTTTTTCGGGTGCATTTTGCCTTTTTTGCCTTTTATGTGCCTTTGTATGTGGTTTTAAAAAAAATATGGTTTTTGATATTCTTGAAACAAAATTTACAATAGCTAGGTATGTTTTTTTTAAATAAAATGTAAATTTTACAGATTACTGGAAAATGTGTATTATTTTCTTAACAATTGTCTATAATGATATTATTTTGAGACCCTATCATTTTTCCATTACTATAGATTTAAGAACCTGACATTTCTAATGGCACGTCTCAGAACTTGAAAACTAATGGCCCATTAGTTTTTATTTTACCCCCACAACCACCCCCACCATTATCTTAGTCTGTGACTGCTACTTATTGTTTCTATAATTGTTATACATCGTTCAGAGGAACAACAACGATGTTAAAAATATTGTGTAGTTGAAATGAAAATGAAAATAATTATTAATAATTATAATACAAAGTTGATTATTCGATTATGTTGTGTCATTTCTTCAGTTTTTTATTTTTCCCTTTTTTGTTTTTTTGCCTTTTTGGCTACTTTTTTTGCCTCTTTTGATGTTTCATTTTGCCAAACTATCCTATCTCTAGTTATCACAATCATTTTTATTTTTCAACATCCTCCCCTAAAGGTTCAAAGTACTTCCTCCACCAATGCTCTAAAGCTTTGATCCTTGAAATGATTAATAATTATTTATTTTCATTTGAATGATTTATCAATATTTAAGATGGTGCCAATACTAAGTTGAATATTCGAATGTGTGGTTTCATTTCTTACAGTTCTCTAGATTTGTATTTCGGATTATCTTTGGTCCAAACAATGTTTTTGGGGTTTTGTAGCTATTCTCTCATTTCTTGTGTTTTTTATTTTTCCCATTTTTGATTTTTTTTTGCTTTTTGGCTACTTTTTTATGCCTTTTTAGATGTTTCATTTTGCCTAACTATCCTATATCTAGTTATCACAATTGTTTTTATTTTTTATCATCCTACTCTGAAGATTCACTGTACTTCCTCCACCGACGCTCTAAAGCTTTGATCCTTGAAATTATTAATAATGATTCATTTTTATTTTAATAAATTTCTCAATATTGAATATGGTGTCAATACAAATTTGATTATTCGAATATGTGGTTTCATTTCTTACAGTTCTCTAGATTTGTCTTTCGGATACTCTCTGGTCCACACAGTGTTTTTGTGTTTTTGCACACTATTCTTGCCTTTCTTGCGTTTTTTATTTTTCCCGTTTTTAATTTTTTTTTTTGCTTTTTGGCTACTTTTCTATTGTTTTTTTGATGTTTCATTTTGACTAACTCTAGTTTTCACAATCATTTCAATTTTTCAACATCCTTCTCTGAAGGTTAAATGTACTTCCTCCACCGACGCTCTAAAGCTTTGATCCTTGAAATTATTAACAATTATTAATTCTTATTTTAATGATTTATCAATATTTAAGATGGTGCCAATACAAAGTTGATTATTCGAATATGTGGTTTCGTTTCTTACAGTTCTTTAGTTTTGTTTCTCGAATTCTTTTTAGTATACACAGTGTTTTTGTGTTTTCGCACACTATTCGTGCCTTTCTTGCGTTTTTTATTTTTTTAATTCCTTTTTGGAAACATTTCTTTCCTTTTTCCCTGCCTTTTTTAATGTTTTATTCTTCCTAACTATCCTATCTTATCACAATCATTTTTATTTTTCAACATCCTCCCCAGAAGGTTCAATGTACTTCCTCCGAGATGCAATAAAGCTATGATCCTTGAAATTATTAATAACTATTAATTTTTATTATATGAAAGCATAACAAAATCACATCCCTAAATACTTAAATGCAAATAGAGTGCCTAAGGTTCAATGTACTTCCTCTACCGATGCTCTAAAGCTTTGATTCTTGAAATTATTAATAATTATTCATTTTTATTTTAATGATTTATTAATATTTAAGATGGTGTCAATACATAGTTGATTATTCGAATATGTTGTTTCATTTCTTATAGTTTTCTAGATTTGTTTTTCGGATTATCTTTGGTCCACACAATGTTTTTGGGGTTTGCACACTATTCTCGCCTTTCTTGCATTTTTAATTCTTCCCATTTTTGATATTTTTTTTGATTTTTGGCTACTTTTTTTATGCCTTTTTGATGTTTTGTTTTGCCTAGCTATCATTTCTCTAGTTATCACAATCATTTCAACTTTTCAACATCCTTCCCTGAAGGTTCAATTTACTTCCTCCACCGATGCTCTAAAGCTTTGATTCTTGAAATGATTAATAATTATTCATTTATATTTTAATAATTTATCAATATTTAAGTTGGTGCCAATACAAAGTTGATTATTCGAATATGTTGTTTTATTTCTTACAGTTCTCTAGATTTGTTTTTCGGATTCTCTTTGGTCCACACAATGTTTTTGTGTTTTTGCACACTATGCATGCCTTTCTTGCAATTTTTATTTTTGCCTTTTTTGTATTTTTTTGCCTTTTTGAAAACATTTCTTGCCTTCTTCTCTGCCTTTTCTAATGTTTTATTTTGCCTAACTATCCTATCTTATCACTTTAATTTTTCAACATCCTCCCCTGAAGGTTCAATGTACTTCCTCCACCGATGCTCTAAAGCTTTGATCCTTGAAATTCTTAATAACTATTAATTTTTGTTATATGAAAGCATAACAAAATCACATCCCTAAATACTTTAATGCAAATAGAGTACCTAAGGTTCAATGTACTTCCTCTACCGATGTTCTAAAGCGTTGATCCAATCGAAGTAGGTCATTCAATTGAGGTCTGCAAATCAAGAGTCAACAGTCACCTCTTCGTCAATAGAAAATCTTTATCCACCTATGCAAATTTTGAGCTTGGGAATAGTTGAAATTCAGAGCGAGCTAGATGGGGTGAGTAGAGTGCATATAAAAGCTAGTCATACTTTAATTCGTGAAATTTAGCCATAGATATGACGCTGGTGTGTGGCCTTGCATAATCCTGATGAAAAATGATTTCCTTTGCTCCAAACAGGGCCTTTTTCTTAAATGTTTAGTTGCAAATGGTCCAAAATATATGCATAGCATACGCCATTTATTGTTTGTCCATTTCGAATATTATAGAATATAGAGAATAAATTTTGCTGGATCCTAGAATTCTGATGCCATAACCTTGTCAGCTGCATTTAATGTGCATTCTTTGGTCTCGAGCAACAAGGTTCTGCCCTTTCATTTGCTTGCAGTTTGGTTTTTCTTGTGTAATAGTGAACTCAGATGTCAATAGTGGTAACAAATTGTCGCATAAAATCGATAGGATTTTCCTTGAACAAGGTTCTGTCCTTTCCTTTGCTTGCAGTTAGCGAACCCAGATTTCATCAGTGGTTACAAATTGTCGCATAAAACCAATAGGATTTGATTGAAATGGTCCAGTGAGTTTTGTGAAAGTTTCATTTGAACGAGTTTTTGATCAAGTTTAAGTAAGCACAGCACTCAATGCATGTACAGCATTTTCATGCATAGCCCTCCTCTATGGTTACAATATTGGATACTTACATTTTGATATCTCTAAAATATTGGCTACTTCCTTCAATATTAGTCGTTTGTCTTGTATTACTATATGGTGGATTTTGATTACCATTTACATTGTAGCGACACTATTAGGATCCAGACCCAAAAATAGGAAAAATTAAAAAAGACTTACGCTAGTTGATAGATGGCCCCACGGTTGTTATCTGGCGGCTAGTCTCACGTACGTTTTTTTGGTGCACTTATAACACAAAAATTCCACGAGGGTTGAGATATCAAATCTTAACAAAGGCACTTGCCCAATTATCCCGAATTCATCGGCTAATTTGCGTGCATGTTGGGACCGTGACAACTTCTTTAGAAAGACGATAACTTTGTGAAGAAACGTCTTTACTAGAGCTGTTCGTAATGAATGAAACATAGTGTGTTTAAAGCTGCAGGAAAGCTTTTAAACAGCTTTAATCAGACTTCATTTTTAAGAACAGCTTTTGAATAATTATTTCTTCAGTAAATTGTAAGTATCGGTGGTTACAACTTGGTGTAACATAGTTGAATTAAAGGAAAAATAAGACACTTGGTTGAGTTTCACTGATTTTTATAGATTTCTCTACAATTGTTTAGGCCTCACGACCACTTTCAAGAGTTATACAAAAAACTGCTTTTTGCAGTTGCTCAGTTTTTGAATAACTCTTGAAAATGGTCGTGACGCCGAAACAATTGTAGAGAAATCTATAAAAATCTGTGAAACTCAACTAAGCGTCTTATTTTTGCTTAAATTGATTATTCTTCTTATTCCGCCTTCAGCGAGTTGGCGATCCAAATAGATATATTTGTTTTTGACACTGCAGGTCTGAAGATATCCCTTAATGTTTTATTGAACCATCTTCTGAGGTTTTTTTCCTTCTTAGCCAGGAATTTTGTCTTCGCCCGACAGATCGTTTGCCTTATATTTTACCATCCAGTATCAGCTTCAGTATTTGGTATTTTTACCCTCTCATGGCCTAAGTAACAGATCTTGCTTTATTTTATAGTTTGGAGTAGTTCTTTTTTCTTCTGCATACGGTGTAAGACTTCTAAGTTGGTTATTTATTCTACCCACGATATACGTAACATGCGGCGATTTAAATACATTTTGTATGCTTGAGTTTGAGTTTAAGTTTGAGTTTTATTATTATGAATCATATTCTTTACAAACATTACATTTACATGTTACATATTACATTTATGAATGTTTACGTCGCTAAAGCAGTGCTTGTGCGCTTCTATTCTTTTTCGTCCAATCCAATAATTGTTTATTCATTGCAATACATAACTCAGTGAAAACAGATTTAAGGCTACAAAAAAACTGTTTAAAGCTATATAGACGCTGTTCTAAAGCTGTTTTTGAAAAACTTGTGTGTTAAAAGCTATTTTAAAATTGTTTCTAGATCACAAGGTTGCGGGGAATAGGAAACTGGATAAAATGTGAATCCGAGATGACAGCCATGAAAACTTTATGGGAATTTGCGCTCAATCAATTAACACTTACAGTAGATTAACATCGAAACACCGTATAGTTTTTTTCTTCTAAAACAGTCATGGTAGCCAGTTAATATCTTTTTCTCTTCTGGCCAGGACGTAAACTAACAAACCCACTTTAGTACATTGCAATAAGATATATACTTATTTTATTTCTTGCAGCAGCATTTTATTACAGTTCACATATATTAAATTCAACGCAGCGAGATCAATAGAAACTAAACTTGTTTGCAGCAATTTCCCTGTTTCAATTCCACTCACGACACGTTAATATCATCCGATGAAACAATTTTGCTCAGGCAGATTAAGTGGCATTATTAAATTTCGTGTACAACGTAAATATTAATGCACGCGAGCGTTTTATTAAGAGGCCAAGAGAGTCGCTCTCGTCAGAGCATTTCGAGACAGGCCGCGGAATATCTAGCGTGCACGAAAGTTGAAATTAATCGTCTTAACATAGCGCGGTTGCCTGGGAAGTTGTTTAGAGTTTGCAGACAAAACGGGCAAATAAGCGTCCATATTTCCCCCAAAGAGGCCTCAAAGTGATCGTAGATAGCGTAATGACTGCTAAATGGTGTGCTGTCTGCTTTCATGTTGCGAATTATTATAGTCGGGATCAGATTTACTTGGGTGAGATTCTACACAATTATTTGGTGAGTGTGTGCAGGCAGGCATTGTTGCGGCACTGATGGAGCTTGCATCTCTCCTTTGCCTACAGTCATATACAGAGTCCTGATAAAGATTTAAACAAAATTCGATGGAAAAAAAATTATTGTCTTTGGTGCTTGCGCAATCGTCATAATCTTTTTCTTAAATGAATACCCACACATGTTTCTTTTGTTTTTATCTATATAAGCATTTTAGTCAGAAAAAATATACCATACATAACTTTTTTTTAGAATAATCATAATTGCTTTATTTTGTTTTTTATGAAAAATACTAATGACAAAATTTACCCGGAAATGAGATGTCAGTTCATTAATAGTGGGTGCAGTTATTTTTCCATAAAATAGAGCACATATGCCACATGTACATAAATGCAGGGTAAAATGTATCATTTGCTTACAAACTGTAGTTGCATTGGGTAAAAAGACACATTAATAACGTTGCCGGTGCTGGAAACATTAATCAAAAGTAATTCAAACGTCCCTCGCTTTCCCCCAAATACAAATGCATCAAGCACAGCCATAAATGCACACACGAAAACTAATATTCCATTTTCCAGCTTTTACCGTCCAGAATCGCGTAGGGTTATGAATGCGAACGCTCATATCGTTTCAGTTTTAAGCATCGCTCTTCGACGTGGCTCATTCCTATTTCATTCAGTAATTAAAAGCATTGGAAATCACCACCGGAATGCTAACTCGGATAATTTGTTGTGTTTGCGATTGTGTCGCGAAGCAGTCGAATGTTGACGTAGTGCGCGCCGGATTGCGTAGGAAAGTTATTATATAAGCTGTATCAAATGGATGGGGTTGCCGTATTTGAGCAACATGAGCGAAGCTTGTTTGCCACTGACAAACTTGTGGGATTAATTATTTCAAAGCGGCTACGGATACATAGACTCTAACGGAATTTCTTTGTGTAGAAACTATGAAAACTAAATTGCTACCATAATAAATCCCACAAAAGTAACAGGTTCGAATCCCATGAACGTTTATATCACGGAGGTGATATACAGTAATTTTATTATACAATTTTAAATATTTGTCTATTTAGATATTCAGGTGTATTGCGTATCAAAAAACGTTAACAGTAACGAGTACGTTACTTGACGGCATGATGACGTGTTGCTGTCAAGTAACGTACACATTGGATTAATAAAACACTTGGTTGACGTTTCACAGTATATATAGAAAATAACTCTCCAATTGTTTCGGCCTCTCAGCCATTCTCAAGAGTATAAACTTATTCTCTGAGAAACTAAGACTCGGTTTATAGTCTTGAGAATGACTGAGAGGCCGAAACAATTGTAGAGTTCTTTTCTATATATACTGTGAAACGTCAACCAAGTGTTTTATTATTCCTATACTAATATGTTTCACCAAGTGGTAACTACTCACATATCCAATTTAACATACACATTACGGCTGACGTTTTTTGATACGCAATAAACCTGATTATCTTACATGTTGCAGAAGTCTCCCGCGTTTACGTGGTTGTGAGACAAATCTCTTTATATGATTAGGCGGTAAAACGCATCAGGGACGATGACATCTCTTTAATAATAGATTTAAAAAAGAGGTGGCGCTTATAAGATTCTTTCAAGCTTCACTAATTTACATTTCCTAAATATAGTTTTTGTCTCATCTTCCTCCATCGTTCCTCTTTGACGTAAAAAAAGCTTAAGCCATATGATATTTTTATTTACATTTAAGTGTAACGAAACTTTAATGGTTAATATTGTATTTTGCAAATCCAGATGAGCATTACGTATATCTGATCCTGTTCGAGAATAATCCGCGCTTCGTAATCTCGTGAGAATTCTTTTAAATCTAAGTCACTGGCGGGCGTATCTGGGTTTCCTGCATACAAGAGTTCAAGTACACTCGAGCAGATTACAGGCTGCGAAGAGCTCAACAATCGATTTGCATGGCAATGGGATATCTGTTTTCTTGCTAGTGGATGTCGTAGCACACTCCACTTTCTTGCCTCGTTATGAGCATCGCAGACTGGTGCTGAATTTTAATAGGTTCAACGTAGACGTGCTTTTTAATTAATTATAAAATTAATTGCATTTTACAGATATATACGTCATATTTCATTAAGAAATATAAATTCAATGCAATATAGAGGCAACATAAATACCTAAATATTGAATAAATGTTTAACGTTTAAAATCGATAAACTGACAGTTTAACTGTGGATTTCTTCAAATCACATATCACATATTGACACTTCAGGTTATAGGAATATGTTTTAACTGATCTCGCAGCAAGCTAATATACCTAGCAGAGTGTACGATGAGAAAAGGAATAAGGCACGGAAAAGCAAGACGATTTGAAGGCTTGACATATTATACCGAAATATACGAGAATGAAAATGACTAGTTAAAGAAAGATTGTACGGAGATGTATGTAAAAGTCAAGCAGACATAAGACAGAGAAGAATATTAGGTACAAGAAGTTTGCTGATTTACAGTGGAATGAGGAGTACGAAGGCGAGGACGAGGATGAAGATGGTATACAGAAGAAACATATTTTCTTATTTAAAGAAATCTAATAGTATGGAAACTCTCGAGGACAAAAAACAATTCCAGAGAAATACGTGAAAGATGTTTGAAAAATTAGAGTGTAAACGAAATGAGTTATACACAGGGAGTACAAAAGCAGGGATAGAGACGGAATATGAGAAGGGCAAGAACAGTGATTGTACAGAGGGAAACGAATATTTCAGGTCGTACAGGACAGATATTTCAGGATTTCAGGAGGACAATTCCAAAATACTTCGCTGTCCAACTTGTTTGCATCGCCAAGACGACCACTTTGAACAATTCTTATAATAATGAAAGAATATTTTTCACTCCCTACATGTTAAGTACACTGTTATGACATTGATTTGATGGAACTAAGCCCCTCTTACCGTTAAAGATTTAGTTACTGTAAATAACGGGAGGTAAGTAAAAACTTTCCTCCCTCAGGAAAGTAAGTAAAAAGTTTTAGTTTTCTGTAGCGTTCTTTCTCTGGCACCACTCATTAAAACACTTATACGCATTTTGATAACGCCCATTCGACTTCTCCGGCAGTAGGAAGGAACAGGCGGCATCTGCAGCCTCTTCAATTGCCATTTTTTGTTTATTTTCACTGGAATTCATTTTACAACTGAACGAATGCAATTTATGACACTCACACTTTATTTAAAAATTAGTCTTAGCAACCAAAGCCGCACGGATATTTTGTTAAGTTGCGAAAATAAATTAACCAAACACAAACAATTAAACCAACTTCAGAAGTGGAAAACAGTTATAAGCAATTCTAGAGGTAAGTTTTGACCTGTCTCGGACTTTATTGCTAGCCCTCGCTGTTGCTCTGGCGCAAACTCGACTTCGACTGGTAAACAATACTTACCTCCCTTAATGCTTAAATAACTATTATGCACTCTCAGGTGCAGGGTAATGAAAACCTTTGATTTTATGAACTATTTGGCTTGGGAGCCGTTTTCCAAACTTACAGTCATTATATGTTCAAATCTGTTGGTGTTTATGATACATTTTGTTTTGCCAGGATACATGTGAGCAAAAAACGATGTATCAAAAACACCAACAGATTTGAACATATAATAACTGTAAGTTTGGAAAACCAAAAATTTGTCGTGATAATGTAATTATATATTTTTAATAAAACAGATTTGAATGCTGAAGACGGCTGCCAAGACGAAACTAGTTCATAAAAATAGAGGTTTCCATTACCTAACACCTGAGAGTGCATAAATATTCTTTCATTACCTCAAAACTCAGAATGGATCCACATACATTCCAATAATTCTTATAATGTTTAAAATTATTTGACATGCTTTTGTTTTTGTTCGCCATTTTCGTTGAAAGACCTGTGGCATTCTTAATAAATTCATAATTTTTTTTACTTATTTTTTTAACTCGGTTAACTCTGAAACGAGAATAAATTTCTAAAAAAAGTGTATTCTTTCATTTCGACTTAGAATGTGATTCTGCCTGAGAAATTTCATTTTTGCACACCTGTTCTAAAATATTCTGTAAAAATATTCTGTAAAAATATTCTGTGTAAAAGTCCAAGAGAAATAAAAAGTTCTAGGAAAGTTATGGCATAGATGAAAATGAGAATCGCGACGATATGAATACTGAGAATTCTGAGGTAAACATTGGCATAGAGTAGATTTCGAGAAAGAACGATGGCACAGAAAAGAATGAGAATGGCGAGGAAAAATGACATAGGATCGAATGAGCAGCCGAAGTGCAAATGAGAAAACGATGAGAACAAAATGAGAAAAACGAGAAATCTGTCAAAGCAGACAAATAGATAGTAGAATAATAGTAGAATGATATCTACCTATCAGAAAAAAGGTGACATGATGAGAATGAGAATGACGCAGAAAAACACGACATAGCTTAGAATGAGCAGCTTTAAACATTATGAGTACGAGTGAGAAAAGGAAAAGAACAGAACGATAAAAATAACAAAAGTGTCGAAGTGAATGATATATACGAGAAAGAAGATGATTTGCATGTCATGAAAAGGAAGAAGAAAATAATAAGAAAGATGAAGGAACATTATGACGTAGTTTAGAATAAGAATGTTGGCGAGAAGAATTGCATCTCACAAACTGAGAAAGATGAGAGGAATTAAGGGGTGAAGGGATTCACCCCTTGAATTGAATTGACATTATTGAAGAAAGGAGAACTAAATTTAATAAAATTATGGCAAAGAGGAGAGTGAACTAAAGGAACAAAATCAACAGTTCGAGAAAAATTACTGCATATTGAGAATTTAAAAAAAAATAGAGAAGAAAATCGAAAAATGAAAAATGAAAACAAAAACATACAGTAAGGTTAAAACCATAAGCAAATAATAAAAATAGTGAGATTAGAGCAAATAATGAGGAAATAGATAAGAAAGCTAACTAGAAAAGACTAGAGCCTTGACAGCTACATGGAAAATAGAAGACTGCATTCACGAAGCTAAAAATGAACTAATAAAATGGGCAATATTGGTTGTAGTATATTATCTCATGACATTTTGATTTGTAATTAAAACTAGTAAAAAATTAACATTCCTCTGGAATAAGCAAGATTTATTTCTGTTCTAATGATCTTGATTCTAGATTATGAGAAATTAAAAGATTTTGTAATAATTTGTGTGAGGTATGGATACTAATTAAAATGAAACAAAAAGTAATGACGATATGGGAGAGAGAACTTTATATAATATATACATATAATAGATTTAATAGATAATATTTCGATAGAAGCAAATAATGGCCAAAGAAAGGATAAGAAGGATAAAAGCAAGAGTTAAAGCAATCAAAGCATTTCCATTTAATGCGATATACCAAATATAGTAGTAAAACCACAAAGACTACGATAGTTGGGATATATAGAAATATCAAGACCAGATTACCAAGTCTATTAAAAAGAAAGATATGTACCACGAAAAGAAGTGAAATATCGTAAAGAAGATAGAAAATAGAAGTGGAAAAAACCAGCAGGAATTACTGCTTCAAAAGAGAAACAAGGAAATACAAATAAAAATAGTGAGCCGGGCCACAAGGCCTGTAGTTCTATACAGGGTGTATCAAGTCCCCCTCTAAAGTTGCAGGTAACCTTTTTCGATCATGGAAAATGAACAGATGGACGAAACTGCAACAAAAGTTTTCTGCGCAGCTTTTTTTGGTACAGGTACAGTTTTTGTCTCCAATACTAAGTTGATAAAGAAACCGCAAAGAATGCGTATATTTTATCAACAGAAAATACATTTAAAATAATAAGTATTTCGTTTATGATATGGCGAATTAATGATATTCAAATTAAACATGGCAAAAATGTATATTCTTATGTCAAATTTTAACTGTCAGTTGTGACATCAGACGGTTTATTTCAATAAATGTATGACGGCAAAAATGTATATTCTTATGTCAAATTTTAACTCAGTTGTGACATCAGAAAGTTTATTTCAATAAATGTGTGAACTTTTTTTAAGTACATTTACTGAACAAACCTAACATTGTTGTCAAATTAAATTTTCTTGTAATGCTTTGTATGAGGAAAGTAGCCACTGTAGAGAGTTTATGTTGATAGTTTTAGAGTTTTCATGCATCACCGAAGCCGGTGATCTCAAGCTTCAGTGGGAGTTTCGGGACACCCAGTATAATATTTTTTCAACAATTCAGATAATGTGAAATTATCTATTATTATTTCTGTAACAAATCAGAAAATAAGAAATTTAACCTTTATTAAAGCTATCGACCTTTATGGTTTTTCCGGTGTCAGGTTCTACATGCATTTACATGATATCTAATAATTCAGCTTGGGAGAAATTGTTTTTGCTTCTGTTACAATTCAAATGATGCGAAATTACCATTTCTCCTTTAATAAGTTAGACAATGACTAATTAATTCTGCTCTAATAACTTAGATGGGAGCAAATGTTATTACTTGTATATATATTTGGATAAGGAGAAAATATAATTTGTTCGCAGGTAATCCATATTATGAGAAATAATAAATTTATAATTTGTAATAATAATTTTTTTTCTATAGTAATTCAGATTATGAGGAATTATTACTGCAAAACAATTCAACTAAACAGACAACCCCGACTGACAGTAAATATTTATGCCAGGCAAAACAAGCTCACACGGAAAGTTTGAGCGCTAATTGCAATTACAACTATTGTTGAGATGAGTTACGGTTTTATGTAGCTCGCGAGCGTCTCAGGGACGTCGTGCAGCTGCAATAAATTGGATCCAGTTAAGGGATGACGTCGGAAAGTTGCGCGACTTGTCCATGACTGCCGCATTCACCGATTCCTGCAGTTATCAGGGAATGCGCGGGCCCTAATTTATCGCAGTTTGTTATGAGTTACAAACTGAAAATGAGATCTCGTACAATGCCGGCTAGCAAAGTTCGCCGGGCGAGCGTCGGATTTCAGCGCAGAATTACGGCTGCATAAAAGATGGGCGAGGAAGTGTGTCTGTTAAAGATGCCGGCTATTGATTCAAAGGCTCTAAAATATCACGTTTTCAAGAAAGTTTTTACCCAAAGTTGCCACTTTTAAATAGGAAAAATAATACAGCCACTCAACGCTGTGTCTCCACAAAGATAGAGGAAATGTGAAAGATAATATTTTTAAAAGTTACTCTACATTTTTATTATAAATATCATACGACCCGTCTTTTAAAGATTTGAAAGAAAAAAGCACCTTCAAGGAGTTAGAAACTACATACCCTGTAAATTTGTACTCTTTTTGTGACTACTTAATGTGTTTCTAACTTCTGTGGAGGTGTTTTAAAGCGCTAATTACAATTTTATCAATGAATGAATAGACCGGGCCTTGAATCGTTTGTTAATCAAAGATTTTCTATTATCAATTTTATAATTTGTAATTTAAGTTATTTTTTTTTATCATAGGAAATCTATTTTACCATTACTAAATTGATTAATGAAAGAAATAGACGCAATTTTAAACTAGCTGTGTTTTAAGAGAAAATAGAGAACGTTTAAAGTAAATGTAATCATCTTGGTTTCGCGTGCAATCAATAATTCCAATCTTCCCTATAATCACAATCATTACTTAGTTATCCCTTCCCCGCGCTCTTTCCCATTTTGTTTCCAATTAAACCGAAATCCCACTCCAATTAAAATTAATTACGCGACATTGACGCGGCGCAAACTGGGCGAAACTCCACTCCGGGAACGCATTTTTCACGCTTATCGGAAATTACATTTGATTAAATTTATTGTACTTGGCTGCAACTTTTTCGCCGGAAAGTTCCGTGGACCGGTATGAAAATGCGGACGGTATCCGATAAAACTTTAATGAATTTTCCACACCTTTCACTCAATTATCGGCGGCAGCAACTTTTTTTCTGCCAACCGTAATTGGATACATAAAGTTTTCGCTTTCACGCGTAAGGGATCACAATTTCCGGATACCACCGTCTCCCGATCTTCGCCGGCACGATAAGAAACGGGAACTAAAAAGTAGGGCGAGCTTTTTGCTTTTTGATTCCACGAGTATATATATAATGAAATGCCAGATTGCCTGGGCGATTAGAAAACTTATGTGTATATGGATTCGAGTCCATTTACATTTTTGTACTGAGAAATCGATACTACTTGTCGTTGGACTGTCGTTACAGGTTTTCCAAGATCAGGTAAAAATTTTGCTCATTTTTGATAAAAGTATTTTGTGTGAACCATTTAACTATTTGCCAAAATCAAGCCTTCACTAAATACACATATTAATGAGCAAATGAGATAGTTGGCTATGTTATTTTTGTCTAATTGCAAGCCTGCATTTTGATTATTACCTATTATATTATACCAATATACAGGGTAAGGATGTACACGGTAAGATAAGGATGAACACCATGGGGATGTCGGATACCGTATAAGTTACAAAGACGGTTTTTACAAATTACAAAAAAGTTGCGCAATTTAGTGGTTAATAATATTATTTTGAGAAAACTATAAGTTTCCTCTTACTTCCGGAGATATTCGACAAAATCTAAAATCTTCCGATTCGGTTTTTATTTTTTAAAAAGGTATTTGAAAAGGTATAAAAAAATTGTCAAAAGTCAAATTTGACATCATAAATATTCGGCATCGTCATCTGTATATAGAATCTATAGGAAGATCTAGAAAATGCCGTTAAAGCTAGTTACCGTATTGGTAAATGAGGCAAAAACCTTACTATAGCTGCCAGTTTGATTAGTCCCTGTATAAAGGAAGCGGTTCGATGTATGCCTGGAAAAGAATATGTACCAAAATTTAACAGCATTTCCTCTTTCGAAAAATACATTAGCTCGAAGAATTCAGGATATCTCTTGTAATGTTGACATGACAACAATTATCAGAATTAAAAATAGTAAATTTGTCGCTATTTAAGTTGATGAAATCATTGCTAATTTTGCTATGTTGCTTAGTATACTTGTTATTGCAAGATATTTTATCGATAACGAAATTGAAGACAACCTATTACTTAGGTCACGACGCGACAAAAGGTATAAAAGGCAAGGATAAATGTAATGCCATTGATTGTTATATCAAAGATAAGGGAATTTATTGGTCTATCTGTTCAGGACAAACTCATGGTAGACGTGGCTACTGATGGTGCTAAGTCTATATCATGTTTTTACTTCGGTCTTGATAGTAATGTCACGAAGATAGCTCCCAATATAAAATGGACCTACCACTGCATGCACAGACAAAAATTAGCATCTAAGAACCTTTCTCAAGATTTAAACTTGTTCTTGATGAAGCTGTGAAAGTGGTTAAATTTATAAAATCCAGGTCACACACTCAAGAATTTTCAAGTTCTTTGAGATGATGAGTGTTCAGTCTACGTTGCTCTTTCATACATAAGTGAGATAGCTATCTCATGGTAAAGCCCTTACCAGACTGAGGACCTTACTTAGGCATGAGGTACAAATTTTAAGGTCATACTTTCCAAGTTTTATCCAACAATCCAAATTAATCCAAATCCAAAAATTATCCCATTAACGCGATTTAAATGGTTACAGGCTCTTGTATATTTATCAGATCTATTCCAAAATATAAATAAGTTAAATTTAACACTTCAAAATAGCACAATGAACTTACAGTAGTAAGTTACTTACTTACAGTAGTAAGCCTACTTACAGTAGTAGTAGGCCCTAACAACTGGGCCTACTTAGGCCCAGTTGTACTATCGATGATCATCCTTGACCAAGGTTCAGTTACGTAGGACACAATTGTAAATACAATGGTATCCTTAGGCTCAGGCCCAGTTGTGCGATCGTAGATCATCTTTGACCATGGTTCAGTTGCCTAGGATACCATTGTATTAATAATCCAATACCATTGTATCCTAGGTAATTGAACCATGGTCAAGGAGATCCTCGATCGTACAACTGGGCCTCAGTTGTACGATCGAGGAACAACCCTGACCGTGGTTTGGTTACCTAGGATACCATTGTTAAAACAATGGTATCCATGATCGTACAACTGGGCTTTAGAATATTATCTTTGATCGTGGTTCAGTTTCTAAGGATACCATTGTATTGACAATTGTATGCCAGGTAACTAAACCATGGTCAAGGATGATCTGCGATCGTAAAATTGGGCCTTAGTATGCCTAACAAAATGAAATATAAGGTTTAAACGAGTCATGTATTGAAAATGGTTAATTTAAAACTATGCACATTTTTCTTATCTGAAAACAAACCACGTATCTTCCCAGAAGTGAGCCGACGAATAATTGAACATTTACAAGGATTTAAATCTGATTTATAGAAGAATTTCCCAAAACGTGGCAACAATACTTTCAGGTATCTAATTTGTCAATCAAGGAAAAAGAGACGTTAATTGAACTTCCAACTGATACCACTTGCAAATATCCAAATATTCTTCTTGTCTTCTTACTTTTGGGCAACAGCAGATAATTTAAGCTGCTTTCTGACAAAGGGCTTAATTTTTTTAAGTACGGAGCTTAACAACGTAGTTGAGTTTATGCAAATATTGTAGAAAATAAAATATGGAACAATTTTTTCACAAAAAAAACATGTATTTAGTAAATCCATATTTCGGCCGCAATGCAGCCATCTTCAGTAGCAATACAGTACTAATGGGAACAATTTGGTGCATCTTTTTAAATATACGTCCTAAAATTACATACAATTGTGTTCATAATATACAATATTGATAGTATCTTACAATGAATGGGATTTAAATTTTACAATAAACACTTAATACTATACAAAATAATGGGATCTGCTCCGAAAACGAAAATACTTAATAGATGACCCATTAAGCGCTATCCTTTCCTGTAAGGACTTTAGGATCTAGGATTGTATGAACGACTTCCAGTAATGGGTTGGTAAATTGTTCAGATCAGTACTGTATTGCTACCGAAGATGGCTGCATTGCGGCCGACACGTGCATTGAGTAAATAAATGTCTTTTGTGAAAAAGGTGTTCCGTATTTTATTTTCTACAGAGCTTATATAAAGAGCTTTCTTTTCAATCATTATTATGAAAAATATGTATGTATCACAAGTTGCATGCACATATTTAAGAGTAGGTATACGTTCCAACCCGATATCTAAAATTATTTGCCAAAAATAAGTATCACAGTAAATAGATTTTAAAACGAAATAAAATTCTTTGAATTAGTTATTTGTGCCTTTTGAAATGTTCATCTTTATTGCAATTGTAGGTATTATTTATTTTTAAGATGTGAACATAAACATGACATGTTTCAAATTAAACCATCGAAATTGCCATTACCATCCATCAGATGGGAGATTTTTCTGCAGGAAAAAGTAAAAAAAAACAGAAGTTTGGTAATGCACAACTATTTCAAAGGTGCCTAAATCCCTACTCTAAAGCTGCATTCACAACCACTCAATTGGTAATTAATGCAGTACTTGTAAGTAAACAAATTCAAAGGTCATTCACAATAGCACTAATTTTGTCCAGCATCAAGGACAAACGCACCATTAAAAGCACCATATGTTGGTGCTTTTCACATTTAAAGTAAGGTACAAAGAACCATATAACAGAGCAATATTTCCAAATTTTCTGTTTTGATGTACATTTTTTATTCAGCAAATATTATTTTGTTTGTCTCTGTTATGTCTCAAAGCTAGATTATTCCTTTCAAATTTATTTTGCTCCGTTATTTGTTCGCAATTGAATAGAACAACTGTTTCACACATAAGCATTAATTGTAGTTCACAGAGAAAATTAACGCAAGACTTTAGACCTTGCAAGCTTTTAATTTCGCGTCAATTGCTAATTTAGATGAGAACAACTTTGTGTATTTTCATATACCAAACACCAATATATATTAAAGCTAGGTTATTCATTTCAAATTTGGTTTGCTCCGTTATTTGTTCGCAATTGAAACTTGTGTAATTCTTCGCATATATCTCATTAACTGTGCACCGCAGAAAATTTTCATATGAGGTAAATTTGATTGAAACAAAATTTTGAAAATATTATATCACATGGTTTGCCACAAAAGCTGCAGTTCGCACGGTGTAAATGCCGGAAGTAAGAGATAAATACTGGCGCTCAATTTCTTTCTCGTGATTTTGCTTTGTAAATAACTACAAAACGGCTACATATTCCGTAAAATGATTTTCTTGCTCTGATCGAGAAATTCTCGCTCTACAACTTCAGTTATGAGCACTTTAAAGAAAAATCTAGTAACTTTTGTAATTATTTACGAAACGAGAGCCTTATAAACGAATTGTGCGTGGCGCGCTAGTTCCGGCCTCTTACTTCCTGCGTCTATACCTTGCGAACTATAGCTTTTGTGGCGAACTATGTAATGTAATTTTTGTTCAAAGTTTCCATCAACTTTACCAGATATAATCAAATTAAATAATTGCGAGGAATTTCACAAGTTCACCGTTTGGCGAGTGTTTTTTCCATATTAAGGGATGAAACCGGGGGAGGGAAAACTAGGCGTATATTCGATTCTAGAGTACTTAAAGTGAGTACTAAAATTTCAAAACTATATAATTTATTTCCGACTGGATTTACTAGATAGTTTGACTTCCGGCCTCTATTCCGCGCGAACTATAGCTTTTGTGGCAAACCCTGGCGGTGCATCGCTTTGGAGATATTTGCGAATAATAACACAACTCCCCTTTTTGGGGGGTGGGGGGTTAAATATTAAATATGGGGGTGTTTTTTCAATATTAAGGGATGAGGGGAAACTCGACAGATATTTGATTCTAGAGTACTTAAGAGAAAGTATACCAAATTTGAAAACTTTATAATTTTTTTCCGCCAAAAAGTCTAATTTGACTGGACTATACATATACTTTCATGAATTGTATTTGTCTATTTTAATGGTTACCATAAAATTTATCTATATTTTATGGCATTGGTAATTATCTGATTTTACTCTATTTGGATAGTCGCAAATAAATATACCTAATATTAGATAACTGTTCTCATATTTGCTGTAAAACAATAATACTGGGTCAAATTTTTATGCTACACAATAGAATCGATTTTTCTCATTGTAAAGTCTGTGCCTTGGAGACGGAGTGATATTTAATAACAAACCGTTCCATCATCAAGTAGCGACTGGGGCTCTGTGATTTTACGTCGGAGTTGAGATAATTTGTCGAGTGCAGCTTCGATTTCTACTCTTTTTACCCCCTGGTGAATACTCTCCACCCACAATCCAAATCCACTCCGCCCGGGCCTTAATTAAATCCAGTCCCGCCTTAATTTGTTTCCCAGGCGACGGTCTCAAAGATGTATCAATTGTAGCCAATTACAAATAAACGCAGTTCCGGTTCTAATTAAAACGTGATTTCCAGGCAGCACGCATGCTGATTGATGATCTCGGAGATGCATCAGAAAAGTGCTGCCGAAGGGCCCCGCCCAATAAAGTATGATAACGACCTCATTAAGGGATTGTAAATTGTTATCGGCCCATTGGAATTGATAGGTGCTTAATTATTCAGAGGTGATGTATCGCGCGGACACACGTTTTCAACTTGCGGAGTGGAAGGCGGCGGGGGTGGAAAATCGATGCGATTTTCGTTAGGCGGCTATGCCCGGCGGGGCGGCTGTGATTAGAGCGCAGGGGTTTAAAAATTCACGGCAAATGCTGCGAAAAATTGAAAGTCGTGATTTACGAGGGCGTGATGTGGCAACATAAACGCACGCCATTCACGTTGCCCGCGGTGTAATGTAGTGACCACTCATTCCTTCAATTTAGCTCCATTCTTGCATCCATACTGCACGGACGATCAATTTTCGGAGATAAACACGAAACAATAAAACCCTTATAAACCCATCGAATAGACACCGCGTGAAATACTACAGTTTCCAAAAGCCTCGTCTAGAAATCCATTTCGTCTCGACTATAATAGAAACACAATCCAACCGTTAAAGCACCGCGCTCACATAAAGGAGATTTATCGGCGGGATCCGTCGTCTCAATATCGCTATATTGTTCATCATAAAAGTGTTGGCGTCTCATTATCACATGGAATCCATAAATAAGCGGTTAATTGCGCAATAAATATTCCCGTTAGTATGGCCGCCCGTTGAACGCAGTAGTCGTGCTTTATCGCGAATGTGCGAATCCGGAAAACATTGGACTTTTTATCTTTTAAATTCAACGGTAATATTAACGCACGTGGAGCAATAAAAGTGTGTGCTAGGGCGATGTATAGGCCGTAATTGCTTCCGTACGTCTGTTTTTTTTTCATTTTCACCAGAAATATCATGCTTCCCTGCGATTACCACCAGGCAAGCCAGCGAGCGATTAACGTGTAGATTACAGAGATATACCGTGCGATTAACAATTATTTAGATAAAAGAATCCCCTGAGATGTTGGAAGTATGTCCGCTAAGGCACTCCATTACTACCGTAACAAAAATTTACAAATCCATCTGCAGGCCCATGATTGACCACGGCCAGATCGTACTGAAAAATATAAGAAACACCTGCAAACGAATTACGGACGTAACAGAACGGAATACATTAAGACTGCTCATTAAACTAAGACACAAAGACAATTATCTTCATAACATATCAAACATAAATTTATACATGATCACCAAAATCATACCCATCCAACAAATACTGGACAATCTACAAAATAAATTTCAACAAAAACAGGACAATAGGACAATATTCGACGAATTGTATATTAAAAGACAAGACAAACGAACTACAAATTTACATCAGACAAAAACGCTTAATGAATCATATTACACTTAATAACACTCTCTTAAGAAAATCACTCATAAATCGCAAACAAATGTAATGTAATATAATGTAATATGTAATGTATTATAATGTAATATGTAATGTAATATAAATGTAATATATACATGTAATGTTAGACAAAGCGGAAAGACCCTATGAGGTCGATAGCCCAATAAATATTGTTTATATATATTGCGTTTCAGACCACCCGTATCAGGCCTTTTTCTCAGTAATTTGACGCTGTAGCTGTTCGAAAAAAATGCATAACATAAGCCTACCTGAAGAATTGAATGGAGGTAATTTCGATTTCTGGAAGTTACCGCAAGTGAGCGTAACTTCAGAAATTTAAATAGGAACCCATGTCATGTGTGCAATCTTTGGATAGGTATTTGAAAAAGAAACAACTTTTGTATGAAAAGTTTTTTTGAAAATGATATGCTCAACAAAATAAAAATCACCAGGGGGCAGGATAGGAAGTATCACTATTAAATTCTTATGGTAGGCTTATGTTACGTTATTTTTTTTCCTGGACCTCTATGACGTCATACGAGAAAATGGCGAGACTGATTGTCTGAAACATTAATTTTTATTTCGTTAAGCATATCATTTACATACAAACTTTTCTTACAAAAGGAGTTTCTTTTTGAAATAGCTATTCAACGATGCCAGACATGACCTAGGTTCCGATTTAAGATTCTGAGGTTAGGTGCAGATACACCTACTTTCGGTAACTTCCGGAAGTCGACATTGCCTCCATTCAATTCTTCAGGTAGGTTTATGTTGTAATGTTTTTTTTTTAACCTCTACGATGTCAAATTACCAAGAAAAAGGCCTGATACGGGTGGTCTGAAACACCCTGCAAATATATATATATATATATATATATATATATATACCTATATATATATATATATATATATATATATATATATATATTTATTTAATATTTTTTGTAACGATCCGATTTTGCCCCCCATGACCAGCCTACAGTTTAGTCCGTGCCAGATAAGGTGTCACTATCCACATATAACCTAAATCCCTCCACTGGTGGAATTGGACCAATGAGAATGCATCCCAAAACTGCGGAAGTTGTTTTGAGTGATAAAAACCCATACATTTCTTCATTAACCATAGAAATGAAGTGCATTGGAATAAGCAACCGCTTTACCCAGGGACTTTAAGCTCACTATCGTATCTTAATAAACTAGATTGCTCCAAGACATGCATTTGCATTTATGTTCACCAATCCTGTAGGATTGGCGAACATAGCTGTAGGTCAGAGGAGGGACTTCGGTTTTATGAGAATAGTGACATCTTATCTGGCACGGACAATAGTGCGAAATACCTACCCAGCAAAGAGCAGTCTTGATGCTCTGGGCCCGGAACCACGAAGGAATAAATCGTTCTGATTGAACTAGAAAACCGTGATTTGTTGTCGAAGTCACGGATTAGCCACTCACGGATATCAAACTGTTTTTACCAGTTAATGGATTCAATTCCTTCCGATATATGCGATTATTCACCCTATAAAAATCGTCAAATATCGTTACAACTCACATAAAAATTCTCATATTATACTTTTTACGTGCAATTTTTACGTAATATTATGAGCAAAATCAAATCAAAAATGTTAAAATTTGAAAAAAGTGAGTTTAAATGACCAGGTTCCATAAAACTTAGATATATGTATTAGGCATGAGTTTCTATGTTGTATCGTGGTTCATTGAAATATTAATAAATACTTTGCTTAAACATAAAATATTGCATAAAAGAGTTATCATAAAGTGTAGAATTTTTAAATGCATTTATATCTGAACAGTATTTTTTGACTGGTTACTTTTTCTTAAAAGCCCAAGTAATGTTATATTCCGATTTGAATTTTTATTAGCAACTGAAAATTTTTGATGACTAACAGCGTTATTCATAAAAAAATAAACTACAGTTTAGCGGTGGTTTAGCGGTTTTTTACAAAGGGTTACGAAGGGTTACCACCGTGGTCAACTTGAAAATGTTGAATGGTTAACTTTTGAATAATCTATTATCTATCTTTTCAATTTTTATTTTGAAAGTTGGTCTTCATATTAGTTTGGGTGCCTACAAATTTCAATACCTTACATAAGAAAATTTTATTTTATTATCGACAAAATAATAAATGAAAAGTTTACTAAAGACCAGTACGTAGTAATTTCAAAACTCGAAAATTTTCTTATGTAAGATCATACGTTTTTCGCAAGTGTACTAATATGACTTATTTTATATGAATAAAAATTCAAAAAGTAGGGTTACTATTTAAAATTTTAAAGTTAGCCTTGAAAGTACCTTGAAGTCAAGTTCAAGGTCAAGTTCAAGGTGATTATTAGCAGGCCCCTTTTTAGCCATACGACTTTTTTAGAGTCAATTTCTCGGAGTGATTTGCTGTGACGATAAATTATATTCAAATTTCTTATTTCAATCTTTATACAGGCTTAGTTATAAATATATAGCAAAATTTTAACCAAAAAACAGCATAAAATTGTGAACAAAAATGGCCATTAAAGTATTTTGCCATCTTGCTTAGTTATAAAGTAACGGAGCTCGTTATCCACAGATGTTGCAAAAACAACTTTTCATGATCATCTATTTAAAACAATAGAAAAATTATCATGTCTGTAGAAAAGCTAGGTGACGGCTTCTATTAAATGGGTCTAGGAAAATTGACCGCGGTCAATTGTTGGCGGTCAATTGTGGGCGGTCAATTTACCGGACCCCCTATTAAATATAGGCATTTTTGGCAAATATTTCATAACAATAGGCAATCAGTGATTTTAGTGCACTAGAGATAACCGACATTATATTTGTGAATGGTTTCTGCATTGGCAATGGCTTAGCAACAGTAATCGAATAACAGTGAATATTCTCTAACCGAAGAACTAAACTTTCAACCTATCAGTTTATTAGTCATAAGATTCGGCAAAGTTGGTCTTCTGCGAAGTAGAAGAGCTGATCGTCCAGCGCGAAGAAGTTTAGTTAAAACGCGATGAAGGTATTGTATTCGAAAATGCGTCAACAAACACTCATAAATGTATTTGCAATTAGCATCGAGAACAATTGAATCACTGATATCAGATACCCCCTAAGTCCACTTTTGGTTATATTTGAGTAATACATGGACATGTGATAGCGCTTAAAAGATGTAGTTCTTTCGATTGAGCTCCAACAACCGTATTGTAATATTTTAAAGGTATCACGCTCTGAAAATATCAACTAAGAGCATAAATAACCTTAGTGATGTGTTACTTGGGTGGTTTTTAAAATCATTGACTCAATTGCATCCCTATCACTACACCATGGTACAAGCACTTCATCTAGGGAAAATCAATTAATAATAATAATAATAATAAACTCTATTTAGCGTCGTCGGAGTCCAGTTTACACTGTTCAACTGAACCGAGGATTGTAATAATACAATTCCGGTTGGATTTTGCCAACGGTTTCTGCAAAAAGCTGATGAAAATATATTTTTTTCTTTTGGTTTTGTCTGGACTTATGAGGCCACATTTACCAGAGATGTAATGAATAAGTTTTAAAACTAGCATCAGGATCCTTTAAATAACTTGCATTTTATCTGGTAAAGAATATGTTAATAGTGCATTAAATCGTGCTTTTCTTGGGAATCAAATACACGAAATGTTAGAAGACGTTCCGTTAAATAATAAGGCGTTGTTATGCTCAATGCTCATTCATCATATAGAAAGTCATTTTGAATGGTTACTGAAACTTTTATTAGTAACTTCGTTTGATTTTGTTCTTATCACCGTGTAATCACTTCTACTGCTAGAGCAATGAGCAATCAAAAATTACATTTTTTATTTTTGATAATATTTTTCAATTAAAAGCTCTATAGCTTTATAACGAAGCGAGGTGGCGAGAAACTTTATTAGTCTCTTTTGTTCAATATATTTGATTAATATTTGTATTAAATTTTGCCACATATATAAATTACCCTGTATATGTATTAGATTTTTACACGTTACTATAACAATTAAACGACTTAAAGCTCAATGGTAAATTCAAATTAATAATGGATCGAAAACATAAATGATTAATATAACAATAGTTAATATAGATCAAAATTAATAGGGTAAACTTGATTACATTGGCTTTTTTTTTTTAGAAAACTTATATGTAAATTTTATGAGTTTATATGGAAGTATTGCATTATTCAATAAAGTTTTTTTTAAATCAGTAGAAATGAAATATTAAATTCCACCTACATACTCTGGTTGTTTAATATTCAATATCAATATTGTATTGTTTTTTCACACTTTTCATCATTGCAATAATAATATAATAATTCCCTGGAATAAGGATTACATTTTTATTACCAGATATTATCATCGCATCTGCATTTCCTCCAGAAGCGCGAGTAAATTGAAATTGCTCCATTAACTTGATACTGCTGATGATAAAACTGGGTAGTTCACAATTGGACATAATTCCGCGAGAGCCCCGGCGTAAAACACTTCAACGTTACAACTGTTACAGGGCGATGTGTGCAGCGCAGTAAAACTGCAATCACGTTTTGTGCTTTCGCTCATACGGAATTATACTCGTATGCCCGCTGGTTTATTTCAATATGGGCAAGCGATTGTCCCGTGGGAGTTCCCCACGGAAAATAATGAGAATTGTTGCACTTGTGTGCACACTTCGTTCGCACGCGCCTCGGTTTTCGCCAAATATTTACATAGTTTTATTGTCGTTCTTGAATTGAGTACGGCAACAGCGTTTGTTTAACTCCTCAGTATGGTCGTAATATTATCAGAGGTATGAATAGTTCGTGTACTGCAAACGCTCGCAAAAGTTTATCGCCGCTGCAAGCTTAACGCAATCAACATTAAACTAGGACGTTAGCTTTTATGACAAATAATTAACATTGCTTCATAACTTTCAGATAGTCAAAAGAGGCAATGCACGATTTATATCAACCACTGAAATGTAGTAATGCTCTTACTGATTTGTTAAAATGGTCATGCAAATTTTATTAACAATCGATGGGATATTATGAAAATAAATATCTTAATTTTAATAACCTAATTTGCTTATATTCATTCGCAAATATACATTGGGTGCTCCACTAAAAAATGATTCGGTGTTTTCATGTGGTATCCTTTAACAAAACAATTTAAAATTTTAAGTATATAATTCCCATCATTTGAGCTTCAAACTGGCAAACTTAAAATTGGCTGATTGTATTTTGTTTTGTTAGGCGTTTTTCAATGTTAGTCAATCATAACTCTGTTATTAAATGCTAATACTCAAAATTACCTGTTTGCTTGTGCAAAATTTTCCGCTTTAAAAGATTCCATACCGATAAAATGTTTTATTTTAGAAAGTTAAGGTGAAATTCGTATTCGGAATGAAAAAAATAACATGTCAAATGATTTTCAAATTCGGGGGTCCTGAGTGATTTACTAACTCATTTTTGTATTTTTGTGGAATAAGTATATACTTATTCCACATCTTCAATATTTTGTCTTTTAATGATTCAGTCAACCAAACTGTATGTTTTTCATATATCCCAGTTTTGTAGTGTCACATGCTTTCCTTGCTGTTTTCAGAACGACGTTTATTAGTAATTATAATGCATACGTGTACAATAATGTAGTTAGTCTTTACTTCGACAATCGAAAAAACATTAATCTTAATACCAACAACGCATAATGTTGAAATCACTGCAAATAGATAATTTCATCCGGTAATCGGGCGATAAATTCAATCGGAACTTCGCGAAAAACGTAACGACTTCGTTTCCTATGTTAATTGCACACGAATAGCCCGCCATTACGTCGATGGTTACAATCGCAACTTAAATTACTGTGCAGCTTTGTGCACTATTCTCGTCCCCGGAATCAGGACGAATCGAACCTATTTAGCGCCGGAGTTCCAGAAGTTAGCGTATTTGTCTCCTCAGGTCGCATCCCCCATTTTTCTCGGCTAACGGGATTATGGCATCTGATTAAATTTATTGTAGTTCGTCGCGAGTTCCGGCGAAAGAAAGCCGATGGCGGAACGTGAGGGACGAGGTGAGTTCCGCCGAAAGTTTAATGAAATTCAGGCTCCACGCCGAAACAGTGACTTCTGCTCGGTGGAAACTATTTGTATTGTTAGGCGATTACAAAGCCCGTTACTTAATCACCATCAAAAGTTTGAGGTATTATTAATTTGATGCGAATATAATTGGGACGGGAGATATATACCATAGCAGGTGAAACTGTACTTTACTCAACATTTCAGCATCCCTAGTAGGAACAAAGTTTCTTGCATGATATTTATAGAACAACGTCTGAAGATATATCTAGCACTGAAAATATACTCGTATTTCAGTAATCATCCTACCACGTATAACATTTGCTACTTACGAGTATTATTGAGAAAATATTGTCAGTAGACAATAGTTGTCAACTAGAATCTTACTATCCATCAAAATATCCATACTTTTACATGGTATTATTGTGCTTTTTTAAATGATTGTTATTTTTATGTGTTGTGTAAAATTCGTCATGGAAATTGTTTACTGAGCCAATGCTGAAATTTATATTCAAATATTTATCAGTTGCGACAGTTTCTCAGGGTCTGAACGATATGCCTAAAGTGAAATTCGTGGTTTCGCGCATCGGAAACAGGAAGTGAAATATTGAATTCCCAAATTAAATCAAGAGTTTGAGATACGGTTCGCCACTTGAGCGGAAACGCGATTTGTCATCTTTAGTTCGGGCGCGTAAATTTAATCTGCATTCGATATGAGGAAAATTGTGGCGGATGAGCCGCTCCTAAGTGAGTTTTCCGCAGTTATCGGGTAAAAGGAAAATAGTGTTGCCTCCCTATAAATAATATATAGAAGTCGGGCGGATATATATTTGATGCAAATTGGTTTAGTTCACTTGAAGGAAGTCTGTATTACTACTACTTACTTACTACTTACTAGTAAGTAGTTACTTACTAGTACTTAAGTCTCCTCGTATATTACTAATAGATATTTGTCGCTATTAATAATATGGGTTAGTTATTGGGTGAATTATTAATTTATTTAATTTCTACACAACTCATCAATTTTATAAAATGTATTATAATTTTGGAATTTAAATGATTAAATGACACTACCTATTTTTAAATATGCCGTAAGATACAGATAATAGATCTGACTTCATTGGTAAGAATGGTCTTAAATGTTACCTATAATATACTATTTTCTGCTACCACATTAGTAAGTTGTCAATTACACACGGACTTCATGGCTAGTAAGTCAGTTATAACGTTACTATGTTAAAAGTTAGGGGGGAATTATTTGTACGAGTATTGACTACATTGTGAAATTCAGTTTTGAAATTGTCAAAATAGTCAAATGATGGTCAATATCAAATATTGCCATCTGACAGAACAAAAATGTATCAATTTGTGCAAAAGTTTTCATAATTATGACTGGGAGTAGAAAAAATTGCGGACATTACTTGAGTTGTAAGGCAATTACGACTCGACAAGTTACGCACCTCGCCGCTGCGCGACTCTACGTAAATTTTCTCTTCGTGCGTAATGTACTTCTTACAACTCTCGTCATGTAATATACTATTATATTATACCTGAATTTTAAATTAGCTCTCTCTATGGAGTCACAGAATTGATACAATTGAAATTTTATTTCTGTAATTCATATTTACAAAAATAAATATGCAATGTCTAACTTAGTAACTTAATCATAAATAGAAAACTTCGGATTGTTTATTCCAATTTAATTTGTATCAATTTAATGACATAAGTAGGTTGATTCAAAATTCAAATGTAATAGAAAACATTTAAAAATGTTTGTACTAATGAATTCTGATTTGTTCACTTCTCAAAATAATTATACCATATTTATTATTAATAATATGTTAATGCAATTATAAAAATGTACATTATTAATATACAGGTCCGTAGGTTACTCCGAAGGTATGGTCGATTGCGAAAATTGACCCTAACAAAAGTTGTATGGCTACAAGGGGGACATCTGATCTGATCTGATGTAACCTTAAATTTGACCTTGATGTTGAATTTCAAGATCCTTTCAAGGCCAACTAATGATTAATGGTAACCCTACTTGGTTTATAGGTGATTTATGGCAAACTTTGAAACATGACAATTGATGGTATTGAAACAAAAAAATGTTATATACATAATTGTCTGATTCATCTTCGTTTATCGAATCATTAAGGCCATTAGGGTAAAACAATTAAAATATCGGGAGAGCCACGACAAAACAAGAATACTAATTAAACAAACAATTTTGTATTTGTCATAATCTTTGGTTAAAAATTCAAAAATTAAAACAAAATCAAAAATCTTCTGAAATATAATACGAGTACGACGAGCAATACTTTAGAACTAAACGATTACGACAGACATTTGGAAAATGTACAAACTTTTTATATGATGCGTAATTTCTAAAATTTTAAATATTTGAACTATTTGATCGTGGAAAACACGAGAAATACCTCCTAATTGTATATTAAATACAACTTGTGCAATAACGAGAAGATGTCAGTTATATATTCAACTATTCAACAAGATGGCTGTCTGGGCAACTTTTGATAATACGTATGTATTTTCTGATGCATATTTTGAATTATTCTAATAAAAAATTACATATTATTTTCCACATGTGTTCGCTTTGTTTTTCACGAAACTTGAAAAACTATTTAAACATTTTATTTTTTTTATGTAACGAATATTCCAACAAAGCCAACTTATTATACATCTTTGGATTGAGGAAAAATAACCTCTACCAGAAAAAAATAGGAAAATATATGTTACAATTTGAAAAAAAAAGTTGACTATCGCTGAAATGAAAGTTGATTTTGCAAAATAACAAAATTAGGGCCCCTTTGTAGAAAATGTGGAACTGTATAATCTTGTTTTTGTTATTTTGAAATCGGCCAATAAATAAATGAGTTATTGCCCGCGGCGATTTTTAGGAGACACCCTGTATATTGAACTAAAAAAAAATAACACCTCTAAAGAAGGTTGAAAGATAGCCGAAACTAGTATAGTAAGGTGAATAAGAAATAAATAACATATACATATAAAAAACATATAAAAAATATAAAGAATATTTATGTATTTCAAAAACAGAAAAAGTATTTATAAATTAAATTAATAATAAAGTACGAATCAATTACTTATGAAAGACCGAAAAAACTGCCCGGTGATTGTAAAACAATTTTGATTGGCAAATATTGTTCTACATTAGTACATAATTCTGTACATTAAATATGGATTTTTTTTTTCTATTAGAAGTGGCCATTTTCAGCTGGGCGGTAAACATCCGTTATAATTAAACATTTAAATATTTATAATATTTTAATTATTAACAAATGAATTCAATATTGCTGCATGAAATAAATACTAAATTACCAACAAACAAGTCATGCAATTTGTGTATTTCAGATAGATATAATGTCTGATAGATCAAATCTAATTTTTATTGAATTTTATCATGCCTCAAAGTCGGTTAATGTTATTTCATATTATTATTAAAAAAACAGAATACTTATTTATACAAGAATAAACTTTGAACACATTTCTACTCATTCTGGTAATTGTGGTAATGTCTTATATGATTTGTTGTCATCTGTCATAGTTATGGAGGCATTTTATAATGAAAATGTACACTTCAATCTGATATAAGGTAATATGTGGTTGTAAACATGTAACGTGTACAAAGTAATTATATAGAATCTAGTGGATAACATTCTAGTGTTAAAGGTTACATTAATGTCACCTTTAACACTAGACATTCAATACCATCTCATTTGGATTATTTGCATTTGTTTAAAATTAATAAATGGTGTACCTAAATAGTAAATGGTAAATGCAACAACCTCCATATTTACCTTCTTAAAATTATTACGTACTATTCGCGACAAAGAACTCTTACTAGAGATTTTAGCATTATTTTATTGGATTGAACGGGGCTTCAAACTATTTTGGCAGGTAAATAAAAGGTTAAGGTAAATTTCAGATTAATTAATATGGTATTCGTAGTAATATCACATTCACGTGAGCACATATACAATTATTGGAATGTGTTTTTGAGTTAATCAAGACGTATTTATGCACTCTCAGGTGTTGGGTAACAAAATACCTATGTTTTTATGCATTTTTATGCAGAACTCAAATCTTTAATTAAAAATATATACAGCCTCTATTATAAAAATATGTAACTCTATTGAAACTGTATATATTTTTAATTAAAGCATTGAATACTGATGACGGCTCCCAATCCGAAACTAGTTCATAAAAACATAGATATTTCATTACCCTATACCTGAGAGTGCATAAATACTTCTTCATTAAGATAAAATAATATTAACAAATCTAAAAAAATTAGCTAGGTTTTTTTGTCGCGCATAGTACGTTGACACAGATAAAAGTAGGACACACTGTTTAGCCTAGCTTGATTGGGGTTTTTATAATAGGGTTATAGGTTAAAGTTAAGGTTTTGTAATAGGGTTTAGTTGTGACATTTTGACATTTTGACACTTGACACAAATTTGATTCTGACATTTACATAATTCGGAATTACAGCAGTGGATATTCGTAAAAAAACGTCCTAAGAGTCCTACTTTTTGTCTGCCTCACACTGTGCATGAGAGTCAAACAGATTCATTATTAAGCTTAACATACTGCAACATTTTCTTGCAAGAGGTGTAGCACATAAAAGTGGAAATTTCAGTTGATAATTGAATTTTTATTTAAATGCCTTTCAACTATTTTATTTTATATTACATACCTTACATTTTTGCTCATGAAAATATTTGCAGTATTTTCGTAATATTTATGTATTGATTTGTTGTTTGTTTTGTCGTTACCAACTATATTTTATAGCGAAGTGGACAGTAATGGCTGCAAGAAATCTCCTCACATGCCGCTTGAAGTAACAAAGCTACATAACAAAAAGTACATTACCTGACGACGCTGAGCAGGTGAGGGTGAGGCTGGCGCCTTCGGCGTATGCCGACGTGATGCCATTCTTTACGGGGCCATGATCGTCGCTGACTTGCACCCCCTGCGGCGGCACTGCAACAAAATAGGGTGGATCAGTGGGGGTGGAGGTTGTCATGGGGGGTGGTGGTTGCGTGTAATGCCCCCAGGCTGCAACGGTGCATGTGTTTCATCGTATTTATGTCAAGAATTTCAATTAAACTTTTAATGAGCGCCGCGAAGTTCCGGGTGTGCCCCCGCGACGTTCTTTTAGGCTTTCTTAATGGCGGGCTCAAGTTTTTAAGTCCCACCGCGATGAATACATTAGTGGGCTGTTTGTGTTTCGAGTTTCGCGTAATCCCTTCAAGGGATGCGCGCTTTGTTTACCACGTAAATTACTCAGCGAGATCAAAGCAATACGTGATTTCAATTAAATCGCAGCGCCAACTCTATTGCACCTACACATTTTTTATCTCGGGGATTCTAGCAAAAACAATGCGTCGAATTACAAACTCTGGAATCAATGAATTCGCGTTTTTTTCCGTACTGGCAATTCCGCCGGATAATCCCTGTAACGTCGAAAATTTAGTGCGCATGAATGCGTGCGTATGCATAACCTGATTTGAATATATACCCCGGGCAATTAAACTTTATTCTAGAAATATTGCGTACAACGTGTATATTTCCAGGCGTTAATCCTGGATTTACACGACCGCCGCGATAAACCGACGAATTTATGCGCACGTTACACTTCACTTTTATTGAGCGGAAATTTACGTCCAAGACGGGAATTATAATTTCTTTTTATGAAGCGAATGGCGCTCACATATTCACGCCGCGATTATTGCCTAGGATGTGGGGGCTGTAAAAGCAAAATGCACGTTTTGGTCGCACTCGCTAGAAGTTACGACGCCTCGGATGGAAATTTATGTTAGTTGTTTATACTTTCATTCGGATGGCAATATAAGGTTTATTAACAACAATACTTTGCAATTAGTTGAAACAGAAATATATATATATATATATATATATATATATATGTATATATATATATATATATATATATGTATATATATATATATATAATATATATATATATATATATATATATATATATATATATATATATATATATATATATATATATGTTATAAAATGTGTTGCAATCAACGAAATTACCCATATATTTTTGTGGTTTATTTTTAAATTCTCATTAATTTAAACATCTGATTTCAACTGAATCAATATTTTCAACGTATGTTAATTTATCTATTTATTTAGATTCTTGTACGTCCCATTAAGGAAAATTATATCGTTTACATATCGAACACAGTAATGTGAATAATAAAATAAAATAGCAACATTTATGTACAATATTTAAAATATGTAGTATAAGATTATACATAGTCATGAATGCATCAATTATACCTAAGATACATAAGCATACTTGCATACGTGCATACACACACGCACACATGCATACATGCATACATACATACACTCTTATAGCACAGAACAAACTCTGACAATAAATAAAATGACTTATTAACAAGGAACCTTTTTATCTCATTTTTAAATCTATTTACTGTAGATATGCTCTTCATTGTTGCAGGAAGGTTGTTAAAAATTTGTGCACTGGAGTATTTTGCAGACTTTTCGTGTAGGGTAGTGTCATGTTTTTATTTGGAACAAATTGAGAAATAAATTTTTGGTAAAGGTGTACAAATGTAGATCCAGAAGGTTGGTGAAATAATGTTTTATATTAAATTGTGGTATACCTACTATTACTTCATAATATATTGTTGTCTTAAATATTTATCATTTATTGCAGAAGCAACTGCCAGAAGATTTGTGGTGTGCAACTTTCTTTGTTTGGCATAATATTTATTATTAAAGGCAGACAGACTGAGAGCCACAGCTTAATAAAGATTGTTCCCCCGCTCTATTTATTATTAGAGAAGATCAGAGAAGATTAGAGAAGAATGAGTCTAATAATCTTCTAATAGACTAATAGATTAAAGAATAATTCCACAGGATTTATATCGAATGGATATTTAAGGGATAAATCACAATTTTTCACCTAGTAAAATTCGAAGTCAAACCAACTACCACATAGTTTTTCATATTCCATCCAAGTTGTGTAATCGAAAAATCATTTCAACTGTAAATAAATATTTATCATTATACTAATGGGCGAAATTAATCAACTAATAACATAAAATAGTAAATCTACTCATAATAAGTAGACATTTCCATTTCTGAGGTCAAATTTGTTCACTCTTAATAAAAATATTTTATATATTATGGTGTTTGTCATTTGTCGCAAGGAATTATTAGATAATCCTAAAGCGTTAACTATAGTTATCGTTACTACAAAACTTTGTTTATTTTATCAACATCTTGCAATATTAAGCTATTTGTAGATCACGTGCCTATTAATTAAAATTTTATTTCTTCTCATATGCTATTTTAATTTTAACGCATTGTAATGATTGCTCATTTTCAAATCAATCAATATGGCGTAAGAAATATAAAAAATTGTTAAACTTCTACAAAATTTGCTGGCTCTCAAAAGAACTGTTGTTTTCTTGGTGCAAATGAAACAAAAGGTCGTAAGTACGATAAATAACACAGCTAAAACTATGAACAAAGGCGCGACGAATAAAGGAAACTTAGCAACGCTTAAACTACAAATTGGCAAAACATGTCTTAAAACGTCAAAGCGCTGCATACAGGCAACATAATAAAATACAATTCACATCTGCAAAACTTACTAATTACGTAGTCTTTGAGCTTTATTGCTAGCTCTGTACTTACTAATATAAAAAAAATACAATATAGATTTTTACGCAATGCAAGAGTGCAAAATAGACAATATATTAATTTCAATGCTAATTAATGTTTGCAATTTTAGAAATATATGAGATATGTAGGTATGTAAGAACATGTGATATTTTGAAAAAGTTACTATGAGAACAACAACATTTTGTATTGAAGAATAAAGTATTCAAATAACGATGCAAGGAGAATAAGAACATTGGGCTAGAAAAAGTATTGCAATGTAAATAATACCTGACTAATTGGAAAGTTAATAATATCAAAATGTGACAATATATTAATGTCAAGGCTAAATAATGTATGCAATTTAAGAAATATATGAGATATGTAGGTATGTAAGAAAATGTTATATTTTGAAAAAAGTTACAATGAGAACGACAACATTTTGTATTGTACAATAAAGTATTCAAATTACGATACAACGAGAATACCAAGAATCGGCAACTTAAAACATAGAAAAAGTATTACAGTGTAATACCTTAATAATTGGAAATATAATAATATCAAAATGTGACAATATATTAATGTCAAGGCTAATTAATGTATGCAATTTAAGAAAGATGATGATAATTTCAATTTGGCCAGTCGAAAGTGTCAGAATGATTATTCAAAATTATGGCATGCAGTAGATATGAGAATATCAAATGTGATGTATTGAAAAAAAATTAAAATGAAATTTTAAAAATAATGACACGGATACTTGCAATTGAA
This sequence comes from Othius punctulatus, assembly GCA_951805005.1. NCBI lineage: Eukaryota > Metazoa > Arthropoda > Insecta > Coleoptera > Staphylinidae > Othius > Othius punctulatus. The sequence goes on along the minus strand of OX638139.1, from coordinate 32,935,752 downwards.
AATATAATAACAATTAATATTATCCAGCAAAAGTGTAAAACTGAAAATTAAAAATTATGACATGGAGTACACACTAATATCAAAGTATGACATATGGGAAAAAAACATAATGACATTTCAAAATTATTTAAAAAAAAAATGACAAAATGTTGTTTTAAGTTTACTTTCAAAACATTTCCAATGAAGATACACGTCGTGATGAAATTTTCTCTGCTGTTTTTGAAGATGGCATAATCCGATTTACTTCCTGTACAATAAAAAAATACATGGACAACAAAATATTAAAAGTTTTTAGGAATTTAGAACCTACTGAATATTATTATTCTTGCATTGTATACTACTAAAGCTAAAAACTTAGTTTTTGCAAAAAAACGTTGTTTTGTATTTTGAAGCTTTCTCAAATTATGAAACAAAAATCTTATTTCATATAAAAGCCTTGAAGGGTTTTAGGAATTTTGACCCTAGCGAACATTGTTATACTTCTATGTATACTAAATGTACATGAACTATGTACTACTAAAGCCTAAAACTGTTTGCATGTTTTGGATATTTATATTTTTTTCAGATTATGGAATTAAGAACATATTTTCAAACAAAATCAGGCCCCACCTCTAAAATATCTACATTTGTAAACCCATGTCTCAAATTACGAAACAAAAATCATATTTTTGGTTTTGTCCAGAACACGTTTCGCAGAACATAACCAAAGATTATGAATTTTAATCTGATTTTATAAAAACACGTCTCAAAATATGTAAAAATATGTAAAATCACATCTCAAATTGTGACACAAAATCAATTTTGTGACATGGTCTTGCAGTTCAAATAAAACCTTTGAAAGTTTTTAGGAATTTAGAACCTATCATTATACTTACCATGACTAGAGCCAAGGACTTGTTTTTGCCAAAACACGTTGTTTTGTATTTTGAAACTTTTTCAAATTATGAAAACAAAATCACATTGCATATAAAAGATTCTTAGAATTTTGAACCTACTGAACATTATTACACTTCTAAGTATACTAAATGTACATGAACTATGTACTACTAAAGCTAACAACTTTTTGCATGTTTTGTATATTTGAAGATTTCTCAAATTATAAAACAAAAATCATATTTTCAAACAAAATCATGCCATCTTCTTGAAAATCATCTTGAAAAAAATCAACATTTGTAAAATCATGTCTCAAATGACGAAACAAAAATCTGATTTTTATTTCAAACGAACTCAGATTATGAATTTTTATCTGATTTTTCAAATTTTATCAAACACACGTCTCAAAATATGAAAAAACATGTAAACTCACGTCTCAAATTGTGAGACAAAATCTATTTTGGGTCTACAGTTCTTCTGTATCTTCTTGCAGTGAAAACAAAAACTTTGAAAGTTTTTATGAATTTAGAACCTACTGAATATTTTTATTCTTGCATTGTATACTACTAAAGCCAAAAACTTAGTTTTTTTCCATGTTTTGTGTTTTCGAAGTTTAATTATTGCTTTATTCCTGCCTTATGTATAATATGTTTGACTTACATCTTGAAACTTATTATTCCAGTTTAAACTCTACACTAATTGTAGGAAATGCTTGGTATAGACTGAACTTTCGGAACTGACTAATAGATATACTCTAGTTTTTCTAAACTGGCGTACACGTCATCAAAATAATAATCATAATTATGATGACACAATTTTACAAGGTTGCCAGCTGTCCTGGGTATTTAAAAATGACTGCAATCAATTTATTACATGATTGGCAGGCGAAAATTGTGTCCTCGGTTAATACAACGATTACCTATTTATAACCACCGGTAATCAGTGTTATGTAACAAATGATCCCTAGATTAATTTCTATTCTTAAACTATTGTTATGCATATTTTCGAAAACCTTCACGTTGGTACGAAAAAATCTCATCACACAGCTGTTTGATGACGTGAACGCAAGTTTAGAAAAAATAGAGTATAGCAACATGGTCGCGGCGTTTCGCGTGGTGGTGTGTGAGTCGGTCCTTTAGTTCGGTCCTATAAGTGAACTCGTGCCGAAAACATCTGCGGATGGTCTCTGACTCCTCTGGATGCCTCGTGATATCCAGTTGACTCCCGAATTGAGTGTCTGACCTTGACGTGGTACTAGAGCTCGTGCGATAACATCTGCGGCGTGAAGCAGTTAATCGATGGCCGATAGTCGCGTGGGCTGTTGTTAATCGATTTGCAATTTCGATACGACGCACATTTCGTACTGATACCTGTTGAAATCCAATTGTGTAATCCATAGTAACCTGTTCGTGTCGCCGCATACTAACGAGAGCGCGAGAGCCTCAAGGCTATAAATATCGTATTATAACTAGTGTTGCCCCCACCCCATTTCACCAGTGAGCTATCCGGTGTCATGCTATCCTATTTCATTGGGGTGTGATTTATTTTTTACATCAAGACATGAAAACATTGTCCTTTGTCTAAGAACATCGATTCTTAATATACCGATTTTACAGGAGACAACAAACATCGATTATTAAACGTAACTTCATTATAACATTGGAATAAAACAACAACAACAACAACAACAATAACAACAACAACAGCAACGGACTTTTAGTTATTTGAATGATTCGATTATTATACGTAACTTCAATAACATTGAAGCAAAACAACAACAGCAACAACATCAGCAACAACAACAACAACAACAACATCAGCAACAACAACAACAACAATAACAACAACAACAACAACAACAACAACAACAACCACAACAACAGCAACGGACGTTTAGTTATTTGAATTCTATAGAAACTTTGCGGTTGTACAAATGTGTAAAGCAGAAACTGGATTTTTTGCGCTTATACCTTTTAAAAAGGATGCGTCGACATATTCACAGTGATTAATGAAAAAATCTATAATCGATATTTCATTGAGCTAATGTTCACTAATTCGATGAAGCATTGATCAATTATGGCAGTTAATTCATATTATCAACAAAATTTGTTTCAGTGCAATATGGGATTCTTTATTAATCGCTTATCACATGCGTAGCCGAATCTAGGTCACTAAATCAGCGCTGTTTAGGTCTGTTAATGTACCACTGGCGCCATAAACCGACGCATCAGAGCAAATCGGGTGAGATGAAACAGATACGAGTAATTCGATAATTTCCGCAACGTGCAATTGACCGTCAATAAACGTAGCTCCGAGCAGGACTGTTGTTACGCGCAGGATCGCTGTTGCCCCTCAGGCCCCAAGAGTACGTACGGAATGAACAATTGCCGCTATCAAACACTAATCTAACGTCTATTCAAACTGCTGGTTTCAATATTACTCGATTACACAAGATCAATGCAGTAATTTAGAAAACAATGACTGCAGCAGTCGATACGTGACTCCGCAGAGCTTCTACGTGCAAGAAATACATCCGGGACCGGAGGATTAATGGGAAGGCCGGTAATTACGTTCTGATTCTTCCCAAAGTCCCACCTTAGAAGGATTTTTCGCAGCGGTTTAATGAAATTAAGACTAGTGGCGTGGACTGGTTATAATATTTATAAATGAGCCCGGGATGCTGGAAGTAAAATGCAGGCAGCGAATTTGTTGCAATTTATTCCAATTATTATAATGCGGAAACATGATGGAAATAATTGTGATTAATGCGTCGTCTCTGGAAACGAACACCGCGAATTCGAAAACCCTTTTACGTTTGTACTTCGCAAATATTCTGAAATATATAAGGGTGGCACTGCTGCTACTGCAATCGTCTAATTCGTATTGTGAACAAGCATAATGCGGTATTCGCATGGTATATTTATGCTAACATAATAACTACGAATGCTTCGGTTAACGGTGGCTATATAGCTGCAGTGGCTCGCTATTTTCATACCCATTAAACCTTATGTACAAAATTAGATCAAGACCCGCACAGTGGCTCCCTCAATTCTAATCAGGGTAATGGAACACGTGAACTTGTTGCTCCAGTGCGCGAGCTTTATATGCACGTCTGCACTCTGTGCGTTGGCTGCAGGCTCATGGAATATTGGGGTTTGGTGTGTCACGTTTAATGCAGCACTCGCAATGAATTCAAATCAACGTATTAATTCCCATTTATAATAATAACAGCGCCGAAATAGTAATAATAACTTAGTTATTCATAAATTTGATGTGATAATGCGAGTGAATAATGTCATCGCAAATTACAAACAGAATTCGCTAAACTAGCATTTCAATGTGTCTGCAGAAACTGCAGTAATCTGGAATTTAGCGCGCAATTATTGGGAGTGAAACGCAATTCCGATAAATCCCCATTCATATCTGAAAACCAATGTTGACAACTCAATTTTCCTCGCGATGTGAAAACATACCATTATGTCTGCGGGCAAAAAAATCACGGCGCCTCCAACACCCCCACCTCCTGCCGCCCCCCGGGAAGAGGGGTGAAAAATGTCAGCTGTAAGCCGGGGCGATCGCCTGAAATATTGTGCATATTAATCCGTCGACAAATTCCTCGTGCCTGGGGGTGGGCGAGCCGATGGAACAGTGACGGACGCGTCGTAATTCGGGGGTGGAATTTTTCCGCCGCCCCCCAATTCCGACCGCACTCGATCTAATCGCTCATTGTCACGGCTGGGGGGCGCCGGGGGAGGCCGATCGCCGTGACAGGCTTTATGACGACGACAACGTTTTAATTGATTCGGGTGGGGTTTTTCCGCACGACGACTGATTAATCGTGAAATAGGAAAACGTTTCAATTAACGAAATCAGTGTTTGTGTAATGGAGTGAGTGATGGGGCCCAGTGATGTGGGCTTTCATTGTTCAAGTGTTTTGCCGAAAATCCACGTTTTAGGTAATTAGCTTAATTATGCAGCACATTGAGTTTCGGCGAATACCTAAAATAATTGTTTAACATGGATACCATCATGATATTAAATTTGTGTAATTATAATACTGGTCGAATTAATATTATCAATTTAAACGATACGACCCAAAATTCAAAAATAATAAAATAGCCTAGAAGAAAAGACATATAGTCAAGAAATACCACAATTTCCGTTTGGTATTTTCTTTAACTTAACTTTTTTTACTAGCAGAAAGGACCAACTGGCAGTAAATGTATTGAAAGCGTTACGCAATTTATACAAGGTGTCATAAAATTCCCCTAATTATTATTGATTCCCGGTGATTCCCCAGAATCAAGGCCAGTCTACTTACCTCTCATTGAAATCTAAACAATCTCACGATTACATAATACTTATAATTCCTACTTGCAGGAATCAGCACATCTCATTTCAGTCTATACAATAATATTGGCCTCGTTCATTCAATGCAAGTATTGTATTTATTATCTGGGCCCTCAAGTAGCTCCTACCTCCAGGTGCACTTCATAATATTTTATATACAATTCATTGAAAATTCTCATAACCAATGCCGCGATTACCGACCCTTCTCTCAAGTGCACTTAAGTTATCAGCTACGCTCTCCCCGAACCTTTAATCTGACCTGCACACTTGCATATTATTTTCACCTGGCGTATGAATGAATAAAAAAAAACTCTAAACGATATTTTATTATCCACGTTCTCCCCGAACCTTTAATCTAATCTGCACTCTAGCATATTATTTCACCTAGCGTATTAAATGGTTCAAAATGACTCCAATTATCCCAATTAATATCATATATCTTTCGTGGTTTTGTATTTAATTAATTCATACTAAATAGTTATATTTTGGTCATGTTGGGCCCTTATAACACTATGATTGTTTCGGCTTCTTGGCCATTTTCAAAAGTTCATAACTGGTGATGAAACATGAGTGTATGGATATGTCATCGAAGATCGAATATTCTTAATGGAAGCTTTCTGACTAAGAAATAAAAAAGCTCAACAAGTTGGATCGAATATGAAGGTTCTGCTCACTGTTTTCTTCGATTTCAACGGCATAGTATATTAACACCTGTTCCATAAGTTTTGGGATTTTTTTTAATGCTCTATCTGACATAGTAAAACTATTACATCAGGTCAACTATGGAGAAACATGTTGCTAGGGATCTTGTCAATTTGTTTGACATTTCACATTTTCATCTGACCTTTGCAAAATGGGGCATAAAGTAGATATTCGAAAGTCCATCTACAACTTAGTTGGACAGCTGCCGAAACGAGATATAGTGACATTGGCAATTGCACCATGTTAATGTACATGCTCAGACATCACTGATTGTGGGCGAATTTTTGACCAAAAACAACATCGTGGTGATCCTCAGCCTCCATATTCATCATATATGCTCCCCCACGACTACTCCCTATTCTTGAAGTTGAAAAAAAAACTTAAAAAGACGACGTTTTGCCAGTATTGACAACATGAAGACAGAATCCATGAACGAGCCGAACGCCATTTCGAAACTACTCTATTCTAAATGGTCGAGAGACTGAAACAATGATAGAGCATTTTTATAGAGACTTTATAAAGACTTAATGAGAGCATTAACATACTTATTAACATAAATAAATTATCCTTACTCTTATTCTTGTTGTATAAATTCGTGAAACTTTAACCAGGAGTTTTATTTATCTTGGATTGGTTGAATACAGGGTATTTAATTTATTGTGATACAGCAAATATCTCGGATATTAGTATAGATAGAAAACACAGTTAAAGAACAAAGTTTTTGTACATTTTATCGTCTATTTAATTCTAATGTTAGAAGAACAATTGAAAATCAAATAAACACTTGAAAGCTATAAGCTTCACTATCTTTAATGGAATACCCTATATATTTTAGTTATTTCTGATAGGCAATAAAATTAGTTTTATAATGATATCCGTAAGTACCTCTTTATTAAACGAATAACGCGACAATTGCCAATAAATGAATTTTATTATTCATATTAAAAAAATGACAAAACCAATTCATGTAATACTGGTCAACCCAATTTTTGTCCCTTAGACATAAATAGGCGATTCCGATAGATAATTTTGCACTGATGTCAGAAACGTCAAAAAAAATTAATAGCATGTTATGTTTTTGTGATTTTTCAACTTTTGCAAAACTTTTTGTAATTTATTTTCTTTTTCGGGATGCAAGACTGTTCCCGATGATTTATTATGCCAATACCGGATTCAAATTTCAGTTTGACAGTTACCGGTAGGACTTTTCTAACCTATATCTAACTGAGAACGTGTTTTTGTAGGAATAGTTGAAAAATTATATAAAAAATCTAAAAATAAAATCTAAAACACTTTTGCATTAACTTTTGCATTTCGTACGATATGTGCGTAAATATTTTCCGGAAGAACCATATAAATTCCAGGGACAAAACATTCGTCAAAATTTGTTGACCAGTGTAATCAGAGACTGGCCAAAGTTTTTTAAAATTTGTCGCTAGACTGTAATTGGGACTTGTCGGCTTTTGCTTATAGGCGACTGATTTAATTGTCCAGACCAGTTTCAGACTGGTTCACAAAAAAAAGTGAGATACAGATACTTAATCTATGAATATGAATATGAAACTATGAATTAAAAAAAATCTAGATTTGATTCGGCACGGTAACATATAAGCATAAGTATGTATACATAGGTATTTTTAAAAGTGTTTACTTTGTAATTTTAAATTTTTTGAGAACCAGAAGAATATCAGTCTGAGCCAAAGCCAAATTTTTCAAAATATTATTTTGAAATCAAGATTTTGCCAAAAAATCTTCATTACAAAACCTAAACATTTATGTCGATCAAATTAAAATTTATTCAATTACTTAGATCAGTTTTTGGAAAACAATGTTACATTCACATAGATAGTTACACCTATAGGCACAGACCTAACAGTTTTCAAAAATGATCTCAATGAACTCATAAAATTAAAATTTTCATTCAGTACATTCCGCATATTGAGTTAGTAAATATTTTTTTAATTATGATTTCAACAATATTTCCTCCTACAAGCTCTAACCTGGAACCCGTACAATATTCAGCGAATACTTATTATTCTTGTCTGAAGGTCAAAAATTCAGTATATAATATTTAAATCTGATTCAACAATTTGTGTTTGGGTTCATGGCTTCATCTAGCATAGGGTCTCCAGGTACTATGTCACTTAATGGCATGCAATTTCTATCAGATTCAATTTTTTTTCCAAAGTCTTTCCGGAATTTGAAGGCAAGATAAATCATTGTTATGCGCTTAAATTTTTGGTTCAGAAAATTGTATAATTGTGTATTTGTTAGAGTGATAATTTCAAATATTGCTATATAAAATACTGCTCGATAAACTTTGCCAAAGGTCACATTTTTGTGCCAAAAGTTTTTACTTATTTTGTTAGGTAAACGATATTTATTTACAAATTATTTAAAAAAAAATCTATATTTCACGTTTTATATTATATATAGGCATTTTAAGAAATAATAAGCAGAAACCTAATGTTTGCTAAAATATTATCGAATAATTAAAGATTGTATCTTGAATTTACTAACGTTGTCGTTGATCTGTCTTGTATTTGTTTCTTTAATAATCCCGTTTCGGCTTTTTTTCTTATTCTAACTTTAACATTCTTTATTTTTATTTCCTTCAGCTCATCATTTGTTAATTGATTGATGTCACACTTGATCACTTCTGATCAAGTGTATTTTATTTCAATTTTTCCCTCACTGTATTTTTACCATTCATTGGTTTCAACTTCCTTCATTACACTGCCTAACAAAATTGTACTTTTTGCTTTTTCCTTGGATTTTTTCTACGTTTTTCTTTTTTGTCAATGTGACATTAGTTTTTGTATAACAGTTCCAGTGTTTGAAATATTTTGAAAATACTCTTGCTTAAGCGATAGGCGCAAATTTTCAACTTCTCCGTAACTGATAAATAGTTTTCCCAAAACTCTCGATATTAATATGGCTCGGAGATATTACTAAAATAATCCAGATGTATATTGTTACATTTGTGATGAACACATCTTTAAACAATATAGAAAATCTATATCAGATTCTGTTAAAACTAAATACTTGAACTTAATCGGAACAAAGTTGCGTAATCAAGACCAGTTATGGGTATCCCATAATGTATTCCAGAAGTGTGTCAAGAGAAAAAAGAAATGTTCTCCAATTCAAAACTCCGATGATTTGGCTCGAACCTCAAAATCAATCACCAAGACGCTTCACCAAAGTAACCAACATTTTCTGGGAAATCGTAAGTCAGACGACTTTGTTCAGTTAGTTGTTAGTATGCTGACCAATTTGTAAAATGTTGGGTGAAATATGACTATGAAACTTTATTATTTGCACTCACATATAGATGAAAGAATGCACCAAGATATATGGATAATGGAAGAGCGTTATTCATATGATGGCAGATTATTGCTGGAGTATAAGAGATCAACCTCAAGCCATACATTCGAAAAAATCCTACAAAAGGTTTTGTAGTGATTATGAATGATATTTTAAAAAATACTGTGTTTAAAAATAGCCTATATATAAAAAATAGCGTTGGTGTATTATTTCAAAAAGTAGAGCTGCTAGAAGCAAACCTGTATTATTTTTGTAATGAGTACCTTAAATATACTTTGGAAACAGTCATTAAATTTCAGTAAAAAAAATCAGGGTCGACCAGTGTTATGATTCATTCATCTGTCCATGTAACCATCACCTGTGTTTGATTTTTATTAACTTTATTTAATGTTTTCCCATTTTCCTATCTTTTTACCATTCAAGTCCCATAACCACCTTTCTTTTGTTTTCTTAAACGTTATGTATAATCAACTGTTTTTCTTTAAATTTTTCATGAACTGTCTTTTATTTCATCGGGATACTGCTTTTTACATTCAATTCGAGTATATACAAATGTTTTCCCACCTTTTCTCTTCAGATTATTTCTAGAAAATTAACCTATTTGATTTGACGAGAAAGATAAATACAGCCCTGGCTATGGTAACTAACAGTCGATTAATGTTAAACGGAAAATTCAAGAGATGTGTGATATGATTTTTTCAAAACTGTTTTAAATGTCAAATAATGTTTTATTTAAATGTTATTATAATGATTGAAACTGTCACTACATAGAAATTAGAATAATTTAAATCTTGTCATTTCGATATAATGATGCACCGATAGGTATAGTGAATGTCATATCAATGACAATGACCTCAAAAACTAGGCATTTAGATGTACCGATATATTGACAAGTAAATACTTGGATAGCTCAATACATCAAGAGGCAGACAACATATGTGTTGGCGAATAAATTGTGCTCTGCAAAGAAAAGATTCCATTGAAACAATACAATCCTACCAAATCTAGTAAATTGGGCTGTACAATATTCGTATTGTACGACAAATAACGGATTAATCCCCAATTTTTGAAATCTATATACGAAACATATTGCATTCCTCTTTTACAACGCTTACTTAAGTAATAATAATTCAGGGACATTTGAAAAATATAAATTTATGGGCCAAAAATGGCAGGATATATTTTTTAATAATTAGTATTAGTATTATTATAAACTTTTGACTAACTTAGCACACACATATTTATACTCAATTAACACAATAATGTAAGCGCCACGTTTGAGTTTAAATTTGGTTACCCACAATAAACTTTACAAACAAATTGAAACTCCAACCTTACGTCTGCATTATTTACAATATGTATCTGTTCGATCATGCTGGTAAATTGTCTGGTGTTTTTCTTCGAATATCGCCGTTGCGGAACATAAATGATGCAACTAAAAAACTGATTTTCCAGAAGAGACGAAAAACGATTCTTAATTAGTGAGTTTTAAAGAAGTTAATTATTGATTTTTAAAGCAGAAATTTTATAGGTAGTAATTTTAATGTAGGTAAAATATATAAATTATAATGATTACTAATGAAATGTATTCAGTTCTTTAATACTTAATAATTAACAATTGTATTTCGTCTCTCCTGAAAAAATCATAATTTTGCAGTTTTGTAGTTCTGGAACGGCGATATTATGTAAAGAAGCAATATGTATAATTGCTACCTTAAAACAATTCGGAGTTTCTAAAATGTATTTTTTCTTCAAGAAAATTGGTAATTTAAAAGTCAATATGGTAGTGGTTCGGAAAATTTCACAGTAGACACCGAATGATTGCCACAAATAGGAATCCTCATAACATATTTATGACGAGATATAAATCTGTTGTTGCGTACGTATTATTCCATTTATGCGGGGTTTTAGTGGTGTCTCCGACGTCCCTTATGCAAAGTAAATATATTCAGGAACCCACCGCAGTATCAATGGTGAATTAGCCCGCCCACAGGCGCGGGGGTGGGTCAGGGCCACGACTGCCTGTATGTAAATTCATAATTCGCCGGCGCTATTTCACTGAACCCGCCGAATTGTTCCTGGGGCCCTTCCCGCCGCATATTAGAAATCATTACTCATCTATTGGAATTGTGGGCCCCACAATTGCAGCAAATTCCTCGAGCTGACTGAGCAAGCCATGAATTTCAATGGTTATGAGGTCGTGAATTCGCAAAAAATATGAAAAAAAAAGCGCGCCGCTATTTACATACAGAAAATTCACTTCGGGCGAGATGGTCGTACGAATATTCGAGGCGAAACGTGTCGCGGCTCTGACTTATTGCACGAATGCAACAGCGTTCTGATAGCGTGCCGAGCAATTGAAATATCCCGCATTTACATGAGCACGCGGGCAATTTTTACACGAAACGTGACCGAACTTGGATAATTTTGACCGCCGGCCGGTTTTTCTATCCTAACTTCGGCACTTAGCGGAATTAATTTAAAGTTAACACTTTGTCCGCCAACTTTAAGAATCAAGTGGGGAAACTTTCGCCGGGTTTATTTGAAATGGCAACTTTAGTCGGTGGTAATATTTGCAGTTTATTTAACACGTTGTGCCAGCTTTGTTTGCCTATGGCGCTCTAAGCTAGGATAGGGAAATCAAATAACCGCCCAAAGTCTTGCGGCAGCAGTATATTAGGGGATAATACTAACTATGGTTTGCATGGTGATTATGAAATATTTGTGTAAGTACTCATAACTTCTACTCTATAAAGTCGAGTCACGTCCCAACTAATAGACAACTAAAGTGAGAAATTGTTTGTTTATTTATCATAAAAACAAACCTGTTGGGACTCATATTTAATATTAATTTCTATAATTAAAAGGTATAATACAAAAAGGCATACATAGAGGTTTTAGAGGGCACGGAAGGCATGCGACCACCCTCATTTTCGAACATACACAATTGAGAGAAAGCGGGCATATATGAATGGGAACGAATAAACTAGTACACTAGAATTTTAAACTATATCTTCGAACAACCGTAAATCTGATACTATGTGACTAATGGCTTAGTTCGCCCCGGCTTTGCCAAGTAGTGTACACGGGCAGAGAGAGAGATCAAGTTCAGAAAATCAAGAGCAATAATAGGGACAGGGGTGGTGGACTGGAGAGGGAGAAAAGGTATAAATTCAGAATCGCGGCACATACTCAGATCAGTTAGAAGTAACCACCAGCGCAGGGTGTTACTCTGCGTGACCAAGTATTTCTCTGGTAATTATATGAACGACGATATCAAATGTACACCTTATTAACCAATTCTAAATTCAATTTCCATGAAATGATAAAACCTATCAAGTAGTGGATCAAAATTTAATAAAGGTAGAAATGCAGATTCGTATCGCCGAATACTGCGTAGTGGATCGACTTATCTTCATATTATACCTTGTCCTGGCAATATTTTCATCAAGACAGTAGTATATTGTAAAATTCCTTCCTTGACCACTACGAAATAACTAAACGCCGATATAACGAATAGGGTTTATTTGCTAAAACTAGACAAGTTATCAATGCACATAATAAATCACCCTGTATAAATCGCTTAATATAAACAATTCAATAGTATTCTGGGTCAACGTTATTTCGTAAATAAAATTGTTCAGCGCTCCGATATTCAAGCAATCTCAACATTTCAAACCGACTGAATTGTATGAATGAATGTAGGTATGTATAAATGTGTGTAAAACTAGAATTGAACTTGATCAAACTGAACTGTAATCCATTTTATTGAAATAATATTACCTCATAAAGTGCTGACAGATCATGTGGCGGAGATTAATAGTAGACACAAATGCTATTAATACCATGCGATGATGACATGCGATAACTTATCGGCATAAACAAATCGCGTTTATCTTTACAATCAATTTCATTTCAATGTGACTTAATTTGAGATGCAAGTTTGTTAGAATGAAGTTCATTATAGCACTACTTTTGCTAACATTGATGTCGGAATAATAAAATTCTAATTGCGAAATTGAGAAATATTATTTTATAGCTCTACAATTTCTGCTTTTTCTATCTGTACAATTTAAAGAAGGGGTATTGCATGACTTTATTTATGTGATTTGTTCCTGTCCACAAGGTGGCGTTGAAATTCATTGGTAGCCAGAAATGCTATCGAATTTCTATGCAGTGATGTATTGAAGGCACTTACTTGAAGATAATTTGGTACATGAAGTCGCTAATCTCACATTGTAATTCCAATATTGATTATTAACGATAACAAATTTTACAAAATAAAGTCTAACATTTGAGGTCAGAAAATATAAATAAACATTCGATAATTATTAAATCAAATATTTGCAAAGTTTTGAATAAAGCAAATTAAATAAATAACATCCAATTTGAATGATAAAACTGAATTTTATTTACCCGTCGCTTGCATAAAAAATAATTAAATAAATAACGTCCAATTTCAATGATAAAACTGTATTTTATTTACCTGTTACTTGCATAATCTTTCAAAAGAATAAATTTCACTGAATTCATATATCTGTGTTTTACTTACTTACAAAAATTACTAACAGACATTACTTATTAAACACACCCAATTAAGTTGCCACAATAATGATTTTAAAAATCAAACATAACATAAAGTACTATCAGTAAATAGTGAGAATAATAAAAATTACAAACTATGAGAATTTGTATATTACCTTGGTGCGAGCCGTTACAAACCGTTGTCTACTAATAGTGATGTACTAAGCTTGTAATTGCTGCGAGTAGCAACAGTCGTGGGTTCGATTCCCTTCCAGGAAAATATTATGATTCGTATTCCATACTGGCTAAATATGGAATATTATCACAACAATCAAAGCCTGAAATGAATCGACAAAAATTTTAAAAATGTACTGTTGAATTGAGTAATTCGTGTCACATGTTTTATCAAAATTCTAAAATATATAAAATATTTATACAAGTTTTAAGCAAGTCGTATATAAACTACTTTTATACTTTATATATAGAAATAGTATATTCAAAAACACGTTATGGAAGGCATAATATTCAAGCACGAGTCTGAAATTCGACTAAGAGAACGGACGAGTGCTGGAAAAACCATACACTGAATGAGCTTTTGATACTATTTTCTCTGTATTGCGTTTATTCGTATAACATGTTCATAATGTTTTATAGTTTAGGAAAATTTTGATATAATTGTATTGTTGGTGACAAAGATTACATGACTAGTGAATGCCAGTTCACGTCAAATCGCGTTTATCTTTAGATTGAAGCTCATTCCAGCACTACTTTTGCTAAAATTGATGCGGGATTAGTATATTCATAGTCCTTTTTATTCCAAATTTGTACACACTTTTTAAAATGCAAACTAATTGTAAAAATTAATTAACCAAAATAATGGCAGGCATGCACATACAGGTACAGGGTTTATAGGAAAAGTATTATACAACTATATTCTCAAAATAGGTAGATTTTGAAATATTTCGAAAATTCACTCACTGGAACCGTCCGTTAAAAGTTTATAGAATTCTCGATAAAATAAAAATTTGAAAAAAATAATAAAACGGTCAGAGCTTTTCCCATTATTTAAACAGAATTTTTGAATACCAAGCTACTGGCTGAAAGATACAGCATGAGTTTACAATTAGATGGTGCTCCTACCCAGTTTTCCGACGTGGTAAAAGACATGGTTGCGTAGAACTATTGATAAGATTTTATCCTCTTTTTATGACTGCAGGATTTGATTACCTAACTCCTCATTTAACTTCTGTTTATAGGCATTGAAAGAGCTATTAAAGGCTGTTGAAAAATATTTGATCCTCTTTTTTTGATTGCACAATTTCCTACCTAACTCTTCATTTTACTTCTGTATATGGGTATTTCTCAAACAAAAGGTTTGCAAAGTGCCGAGGAATTGAGGCATAACATAAGACTAGCTAATTGATCCATAACACCTTATATGCTAGGAAATCTTCGAAGGAGCACAAGAGACCAAATTGTTAAGTGCATCAAGAAATCTTGAAGCAATTCAGATGTTGTATTCTAACTTTTGAACTAGTTTAATGATGGATACCTTACGCTACAGTTGTTAGACTTTTTATAAAAAGTTACAAAAGTTTATTTATGGTGAAATCAGCTAATTATGTTTGTGTGGATTATAATTTCGATTATTCTACATCTTGATTCTTTAATAACAGCAGGTAAAGCTACCCCACATGAACAATTTCTTGCAATAGACGAAAAGAAAAGAAATTTCCATATGTTAAATACATCTAGACACACACTTCAAAATTATTATTGTATAACAATGTTATAAATATTATAATATTTCCATACTTTCTATGCTTTATATACGTTATATACTTATATTTTCATGGATGAAGCTTGAAATTTTAATATCTAGAATATGCACAGTGAATGCTAGCAGCAGTCAGTCTTACCTTAAAACCTGTTTACTGTAGATTTTTGCGATTGAAAAAGTTCATGTTAATTAAAGCAGGTGTGTTTTTCAGGAAAGTGATCAATGAAGTCAATCGAATTTAACTTTCAGCATGAGCGTTTCTTATCGGAGAATAATTAATTAACTTTCACTTTGAAGAACTTTCATTCTATGCTAAATGGCCTTGAGCTTCTCATTTGAGAGGGAAATCTTTATAGCCGCTCGTTACACGTTTGCAGTAAAGAACCGTAATTAAAAATTATGGCGGATATTAACTTCATGTTGTAATAACATTAATCTAGCACAAGTCATGCCATCGTAAATTATAATAATATGAAGGTATTATTACCATGATATTTTTATAATTTGTATGGGCATTTTAATATGTATTCATAATGCATATCGTGGGAATACAGGATATGTAAAAATTTGACAAAAATGAGTCGTAATGACCAATTACCATAAAAGTTTATTGTTTTCATCGGAAAAAGTCTATATGTTGTGTCTTGGTTCATTAGAATGTTAATTAAATACTCTGCAAAAACAATAAATATTAAAAATAGATTTATCATAAAACATTGAATTTTTAAATGCATGTATCTCGCTTTTCTTATAAGAAAATTCTTGTCAAAGTCTTTTTTCAGTTCTATAAAACCAAGATACATTTTCTGTCTCCTTTGCACCACTTTTTCTAATAATTACTCCATTGTAAATATGTGATCTTGTGTTAATTTTCCTATTTTAAATCCACTTTGACTTTGTCTAACGTTGTTTCTATTTTGTTTCTTATTCTTGAATGTATTATCTTCTCTAGTATCTTCATCCCTCTAGTTATGTGCGTTATCCCTCTATAATTTGTATATTTCTTTTTATCTCTATTTTTATGTATTGATACGACCAATGATGTTTGCCAGCCTGTTGGTATTCTCGCGCAGCCACTTCACCTATTTCCTTCAACATATCTGCCTCGATTCCATCATCTCCTGGCGCTTTTCCTCCTTTGATATTCTTCACAGCATGTGTTAACTCTTCTATTTGTTCTTCTATATTTTCTTGGTTTTCCATATCATTATCTGGATCATATTCCGCCCCTCCTTTACTACTGTTGCTTGTACTAAATAGAATTATTTCCATCTTGCCATTATCATCATGTCTTCTTGTAACACGGTTCCATTTTTATCCATTATTTGTTTATTATTATATCTACGTCATTTTCTGCTGTCTTTTACTATTACATAGAACGATTTTTGGTTTTGTCTGCTGATTTTTTCTAACATTTCTCCAAACTCTTCCCATGTTTTCATCTTTGCCTTTATAACTTGCTATTTAGCTTCTTTACTTTTACTTTGATACTCTTTGCAGGCTTCCTGGTTGTAATTGGATAGGTACTTCATATATGCCTTTTTCTTTTCTCCTATTGCAATACTTATTTCTTCATTCCACAATTATGTCTGCTTCTTGTTCGTGTTACTGTTAACACCACAATATATTCTTGGCGTATCAATTATGCATTCTCTTAATTGCACCCACCATTCTTCTATTTCTTCTGATGCCTGTTTTTTTATAGTTATCTGTCTAGCTTTCCGCATATTTCCTGGCTGTCTCTATCTCTCTTAGCTTGTACGTTTTTATTTTAATACATTTCCTTTTGTTTTTTTTTTTGGTTATACATTTCATTCTCCTTTATCTTTTCCCCTTTCATTGAGCTTACTACCATAAAGTGGTCACTCCCTATTTCATATTTCCTTTTAACCCTTGTATCTCTAATATCTGCTTTTATGTTTTTTCCACTAAGATAATAATCAATTATTGATTTTTTCTTTCTACTCTTTACTTTTTTTTATATTTGTGTATGTAATTGTGTATTAACAGTGTACTTGTTAGTACTAGTGTGTTAGGTTTGCATTATTTCAGCATGCGTTTGGCGTTGTTATTTCTTATTCTTTCTCCATGGTCTCCCATTATCTCTCTGTTCTCCTAATCTTTTCTACCTACTATGCTATTAAAATACCCGATTACATATATTTTGCCTTCTGTTACCTTTGTTAATTGCTTCCAGAATGTTTCCTTGTTGTCTATTTTATCATCTTCACTACTACTATCCTTGATGATACTGCTTCCCATTTCTCTATTTCATTTCCGATCTTCTTATGTATGATGCATCCAACCCTTCTGCTGCTCTTTTTTTACTTCCACTCCGCTATATATTAAATGGTGCTCATTTTCCGTCTTGATTATCCCTGAACTTTTCATTTTCGTTTCCGTAATTGCTAGTACATACATCGAGTCCGGCTTCTTCGAATTCTCTCTCTAGTTCTTTTTCCTTACCCCATAGGCTCCGTATATTCCATGTCCCAATTTTCCATTGTCTTCTATTTGTATTTTCTCGTTGATTTTCTTTGATGCTTTCCACTATGGTCTTTTTGTTACAGTGTGTACTTCTCTTACTCAAGTACATTGACTGTTTCGGTTCACTCATAACTTCGGTTCTCTTTTTCTCTAATTTTTGGGGTTAACCTGCCTTCCGCCTCCCGCCATATCCATGAGAAAATTAAACTCAGAAACATTTATAGTTAATAGGTTGATCGATGTGGCTTTTATTTGTTGAAAATTCATAATTACTAATGTATGAAATAAAGTTACGCACTTTTTAAATTTTCAAAATTGTTTTTTATTGTTCACGACAATTGTTTCGCCACACTGTGGCTTCTTCAGGTGAAGTTTCTTCACCTGAAGAAGCCACAGTGTGGCGAAACAATTGTCGTGAACAATAAAAAACAATTTTGAAAATTTAAAAAGTGCGTAACTTTATTTCATACATTAGTATTTATAGTTAATATATTTCATTGAAACATATTTGTGAAACAGTAGCTTATTTGCAGTCGGTATTTATGCATTTGGAAGCAGGGTGAATTGAGTGATATGGTAAAATAAAATTAGGTCGCTATAACGTTTCACAGGCTTGCGAATGAAAATATACAATTTCTGCATTAACGAAAATAATAGCACAAAGCAGATTTGCTGTCGATGCTCGCGTAATAAAATCAGTGGTACTTTTTGTGTGCACGAGCAAAAAGGGGTTGTAATTATAGCAATTTTATTCACGTACGGAAATTACATGGCGCGCTACAGGGATACGTTCCGCTGCACAGCGAAACAGCCAGCAGACACAAAATGAATATTAAAATCGGAATCCATATTTTGAATATTAAAATCGCAAAAAAAGGACTCGCATTGCTGGAGTTCCTCCAGCTGCAGACTCAGCTCCCTCGGCTGTGTAAACAGCAATTTTACGGCCGTTTCAGCCTGCTCGGCGCATCCACCATACGCTAAAACTGCAGATTTAGCAACCGTCTGCCTCAACATTGGCGGCTAATGAGGCGGCGACGTGTGCGTCTGTTTTTCCAAAGAACCTAGCACCCTGGAATCCACGCAAATCAGTCGGCTGATTACAAAGGACGCCCAGACACAATGCACCACTTAACCGCATTATCCGTCGCCTCGGCTACCCCGAACGAAGCGGGGGCGGCTTCCGCCCCCCAAGTCCTGGGGACGCTCACGTCCCAAGATTCGAAACATTTGCACGGTGGGAGGCGCTTTTTTTCCGACGGTCTAACACGAATTAATTAAGTAACACGCGCGCCCTCGAAAATCAGAAGGGCGTTGCTGCGCGCTTTGGGAGCGGCAAGCCGTGGGTTGTTGTTTTTCCATTTAACGAAGTATGGCAGGAAAAACTCGCTGCTCGGCTCGTAAGGTATTTTATAAAGTCAGTCCTGTATATCTCAAACTCTAATGGAATTCTGGGGAAATTGTTTACGCGTGTTCAAATATTACGTAAATTAATATAAATTGAAGTAAGGGTCATTAAATGAATCAATTAATATAGCCTTGTTTTACTTATACCGAGTGTCTGGGATAAGGGGCGAACATATGAATTTAGCATGTAAAATTAAATATGTGTAATTATTAGCTCCCCTACTAATCGTCACTTTTATTAAAATAAATAATGATATATCTTATGTGGTCTTATCATAACTTTTTGATAATATTTCGTCAAATACTTGCAAGCGATTTTTTTTACGAAATGTTAACAGTACTTGATACAGTATTGAAACCATTAGTGTACATCACGAGACGAGATTTACAATAACACCCCAAAATGTTTCAAACAATTTAAAAATTTACGGTTAATATTAGATTGCACAGAAATACCTGTACAAAGTACAACATGTTTATGCTGCTGAATAAAATGCTATTCAAGCTACAAATCCCAAAATACGATAAAATTTATGACAGCAGTGGTATCAGCAGGACTTATTGCATTTATAAGCAAGACATTTGGAGGACGTGCATATGATAAAACAATATTTGGGCAGTCTAATATTATTACCAAGTTAACATCAAATGTAGATGAAATTATGATCGACAAAGGGTTTCACATGACGTGTATTATGAATATGGGATAAAAATCATTCGTCCACCCTTTTTAAGAGATAACAAACAACTAGAACATGATGAAGACTAAGAAGACTTCTTCATTTGACTAAGTTTCCAGAGTATTTGCACTAAACCTAATTAGGTTCTTGTGATGAACCATATTGGGATTTCTCTGTGACACAACTAAATAATTGAGTTCTGGTGCGGCATTGTAGAACGTGTTTGCAAGTTCCTCGTTGAGGCTGAATGGGAGGTCCTTTTGAGCCCAGTATAGAGTTCTCTGTTGCATCTAAGCTTATTGAGTACTAGAGTTACACTGTAGATTGCAATTGAACGTTCATGTGTACACTGCTGGACTCAATCAAGTCTTCTTCAGCTCTTTGGAGTCTTGTCAGTCCTCATTCTTAACTCTTTAGGTCCTTATCATTCTGATCGGCTTGAAATATGGATTTTCATATCCAATATCTTCATTTCAAAATCTCGCAATTTCTTAGAGTATTTGACTACATGAGTATAATAGGGCTCCTGGCGATATCTCTCATGTACAAAATAAAAAGATAGCGGCGTCAGTGAATTGAACACTTGATTTGCATCATTAATCAATTTAATTTTGTAATAAATTATTTTTTTATAAATAGTAAATATTATTTAATGACTACATTTTAATACCACGATTCTGTGAATCACAGAATCGTGGTTATAAATAAAAACCATTTGATATTTGTTCTATGATGCATGGTGTTTCACAGTTATTTTAAGTATTGCCATATGAAAACAAATCTTTTTTTATAAGGGAAAACTATGCATCTGAAGAATTTTGCAGTAAACAAAGTTTTAGTTGAGGGTGAAAATTAAACATTCATTTTGCAGACTGTACCTTCTAGGTGATGTTGGAAATCAGTCAAAACATTGTCAATAAATCTAAAGAATAACAGAACATAGCGTAAACTTACTATCGTGCGTTCAACAAAATTGGCAATTGGCATTGGCAATCTCAGTCATCTTAGTGCTGACATGACTTAAGATTGCCAACGCCAACTTCTTCGTCGATTTTTGTTGAACGCTCGAGAGTTTCGCCTGACCCATTAGCAACATGATTTTTATTTACGAAAATCAAATACAATTGGCTCATAAATGTACAAAAGTACGATTTGATTGCTCCATGTAGAGTGCATACAAGATATTGCATTAATAAAACTTTATTAATAGCATTAATTAAACTTAATTAATACCCACCATATTGATAACAGACCACGAACTTTCTCGATTATAGAAGTTTATGTAATAATTATTTTTAATATTTATTCTGAAATATTATCAAAACGTGGACGTTGAGAGGTATGAAGCTTATATAATGGCAATAAGACGTAAACAGGGTAATCAAGTTTAATACTCCTCAACTACTACTTACATCCAGGATTTAAAAATGAAAGATAATAAATATTGAAACTCTGGTGTAATTTTACACTCCTAACCTCATAGTATTGTTATCTGTGGTAATAAAAACGCCTGAAATTGGTGTGCATTCGGAGTACTTGCCAAATAATATGTAATTTCACCGTGTATCCCGCTTTTACGGCGCGCACTAAAAAAAATCAATAAAAATGTTATCTTCATCTGGAACACTCCTCACATCAAAGGTGCCGTTTCGCGAAACAAGAATCAAAGCATGCGAAATTTCCACATTACACATGCAAACGGCTTCCTTCCTGCTGCCGCTCCCTGATTTCGATTACGCGCCCTCCCCACGAAGTTTCTTTGCATCTCAATCGGGCAGCGGCGTGTCGTTCCTGTTGACTGTTGACGCCCGAATTTTCCGACGGCGCGTTTTCCCGGCGGCGATTTGCACGCGCGGATCCGCCGAAATCTGCATGCAAACAGCCGCCGCCTCTTCCTGGCCCCGGGCGCCGCGTTATTGTGTGTTGTTCCACGGCAGCGCCGATAAACTTTCCCGCTGACGAGTAAAAACTGAAAATGTGCGATTGAAAATTTCTGGCTCGAGGTGACTCCGCACCAGACACGACAATAACAGCCGCGAGTTTTCCGCCCACGTGCACTTCGTGCGAGATTACTTCAGTTCTGTTGTGCATTTGATAAATCAGAATTGTGTTGTGGAGTTTGCGATGACAGGCGCAATTTTGTTCGGAAGGAAATTTCAGGTGCACATTGATCACAATAACATTTTATCCTAATACGGCTTCAAACTTCAAAAGTTAAAGGCTTAAGAGGCCTCTTTGCGCCAGCTAGTATACGGCATTATTAATAAACGACAGCCAAATTAGTCATGAAAGGGTTACAGCCAATTTCATAATATATTTAAAGTGACATTTAAATTCAGTTTGATTTTTAAAATGCATTTCATAACACATATTTATCCTTTAAAGTTGACTTTAATGTAATGGCCATTTTCTGAGCTTTTGCGCTTTAAAGTCTCCTTTTAGTTCGAACATAACCTAGCTTGTGTGGTGTTTAGATTAGGCAGAAGTATACACAAAATCATCGTGTATCTGTGCGCAATGTATCACTTCAACAATTTGACCTTGTCAAGTAGATTACCAGAAGATGAGGAAGATATTGTATTGCGACGTCCGAAAATTATACGATGAGCAGGATTTCTATGACAGATTCAGGTTAAGAAAAGACACTGTTCAGTCTTTGTTACAGTTATTTATTGGTATACAACTCCCACAACCAGTGCCCTTCATGTAACTCTTTTCGCTTCCCACAACCTTCCTGATTTTCGTCTTTAAATTGTCGAATTTGGATTTCATTTGGTCCATTGTCCGCATTAGCATTGATTTTGCATTAAATGCAAGCAGGACATGTACATGGTTTCCAAACTTTAAGTAGCGTTTAAAGCTTACTTTTACTCAAAGTACACTTTTGTTAAAGCGTTTTATAGTAGTTTATTATGAAATGGGCTGTTAATAACATAATTACAATCGGAGAACTGATTTAGAAAGTTTTGACATTTATCCATAATTAGACAAAATAATTTTAAGAAATAAATTAAAGGTGACTTATTTCTGATCACCTAATCGGATTTATGAGCAGACAAGAGTATGCCATTATAATTGAAGATATTGGAACAAAAAAAAAGGTAGTTCACAACAAAATTAGCTCCAAATACCCCGAGGAAATTTCCAGTATATGAGTCGTATAGATGCAAAACCCGCCAAGTCACAAAAATACAAAACATGCTTCTTCCACGTAATGGAATGGCCATTTCCTTTCGAAAACCCACCAAATGCGTTGTATTTGTGCTTTAAAAATCACGGTTAAATTCAAAACCCGTCAACTGCAGCAATCATTTATATACAAAGTCCGCCAGTTCATTTTAACCACTGTTGTAATGTATCTATACCCGACTCTTAAAATTGTAGAAGTGACTCATCAGTAGTATCGGTACACAGTCCTTATGAGGCAGGTAGCAAGATACGTCCGGGTCCGGTTGATTTTAAATGCAAAAATGATGTGCAGTTTCAGATACGGGCATCCTTACTATTACTCGGTCCATGCGGGCACTGTGCAGCCCCGAGTCAAACCGATTGCTAACCTTCTATGCCGCCCGAAAATACCCGATAGTTATATTCATCGTCGCGTAACAAAAGGTTGCACCAAGGTCGCACTCCACATTTCTTCGACGACATCCATAGGCGTAGTATAGAACAGGAATTATAATTCGTGATTTCCAAATTTATGGAAAGCTGTCTTTTTGAAGACAAAATTTCGCAAAGTGAAATACTATTAATCGGTAAGTATTATTTATTTACATTTATTTACAATTTATACCCCGTAGCTATTTTACGAAATGACAGAAGAAGATGTCAAGCGCCGAAGAAAAAAATTAACAGTGGAAGAAATTGCAATGGTTTGCAATGTTTATGAGGGGCTCCGAGTTCGAGATGCCACTATATCAACAAGCGACGTTGTAACTTTATGCAGCTTCCTCACTAAAGTTTCGGAGGCGACCATTTATAGATGCGTCAAAAACAGGAGCGATTCCGCAGAGAGATCCACCACCATTATAGATACATATATCTAGATACAGTTTCTAGATATATTTCAAGTATGTAGATACGTATCTAGATACATTTCAAGTATCTAGATACGTATCTAGATACATTCTTACTTGAGTACCTAAACTTGTATCTAGATACATTTTCCAAGTATCTCAGATACTCAGATACTCAGATACACCTTCCGCATCAAACACAAATGCTGTTGATATCGAGTATTATCAGTACATGAGTGACAAGTCCCGCGATTTATCAAGTCTGAAAAACTGTAGCATTGTTTGCTCAGTTTTCAAAAAACATAACACTATTTTGCCTTCCTCGGCTGCCGTAGAGAGGCTTTTCAGTGCTGGTGGACAAATTCTGACACCCCGTCCAAATCGTCTGCCAGACCCACGTTTTGAAACGTTATTAATTTTACAAAATTCAACATCTATCAAATTTAACATGACATTTCTAATAAATTCAAGATATATACACTCAGGTGCAAAGAAACCGGGTCATTGGGTTATTGTTTGCAAAAGAACAATATATTTTTTAAATTTTGATGTTGGTATAGTCCTTAGAATAATCTTTTTAGTGTTTTACAATCAAACATACCGTCAGGATGTAAAAAGAAGCAACATATGGTACTTATTATTTATTTAATAAACATTAATAAGCGAAAACGATAATATACGTATACACGAAAAAAATGCATTTCTGCAAAATTACCTTAACAGAGAATAATAAATGAAAATGACAGTTAATCGAAAACAAACAAATCTAAACCCAGTAGCCACCTTGATCCTCTATGAATAACGCCGAATGAGTAATAGGTTGTGAAGAACGCATAGCTTTAAATGTTATTTTCGCTTATTAAATGAACTGATAAGTATCATATGTTGTTTTTTTCTACATCTTGATGGTCTCTTTATTTGTAAAATACTAAAACTTTCATTCTAAGGACTATACCAACATCAAAATTAAAAAAATGGGTTTTTTTGCAAACAACGACCCAATGACCCGGTTTCTTTGCACCTGAGTGTATATACATTAAATACATATGCCTCTGAAGATGGTTTTTTATAACCGAAACTAGTCAGGTTAAAGAAATGCATCATAAAATAAAATCAAAATAAATATTACTTACCGGTAAGTACTAAATATAACAACCTTAAATTAAGTGTATCATTAGTTGCTTGCAATATTTAAGAATAATAAATACATTGAATATTTTGTCTATGATTTAATTTATTTCAGTTTCACAAACAAAACAAGTTTTGTTTTGGTTCTCCATGTCTGAAATGTATCTAGAAGTATCTAAATACTTTTCAAATGTAACTGTATCCGTAGCTAGATACATTTTCAAAATTATATCTAGATATATATCTAGATACATTTTTTCTGAAGTATCTGTATCTGTATCAAGATACAAAAAAAATGTATCTGTTAAACACTGATTTTAACCAATGGACGCATGGGAAAGTATCACGTGGCGTCTCACATGCTGCGCGGTCATCACATGGTCATCACCAGTTGTTATTGTCAGTGCAGAATGGATTTCTTTAAAACAAAATTGACAATAACAGCACCAAATAAAAGCAGGAAAAAACAAAAACAGACAGAAACCCATAAAAGACAAGTACGAAATCTTTAACTTATTTTTTTTCTGTATACAATTATAGCAGACAACGTCGTTGTATTTGTTCGTTGTTCTTTGTTTTTATTTTGTATGCGTTGTATTTTCTGCAGATGTGCTGCACATACCTTGCCAGAAATTCCAGAATGCAAGCATAATAATAATTTGGAATGTAAGACTTTAAAAATATGCGATGTAAAGGCGTTTCATAATCTATTTTACAATTAAAAAAAGTATACCAAGATTCAATAATATATGTATATGTATTGAACTACTGACAAACCAAAGAGATCTAGAGATAACACTAGACAGAAAAGATCACTTACAATTAGATACAGCATTTACAGCATTCGGAACGGTAATGGACAAGCGGAGAAAGTTTGCCGTTATTATTTTTAGAATTTTGGAAATTAAAAAAGACGAGTTGAGGGAGTAATGAGGCGATTTTTGGCAAAAGGCTGGGAACCAAGAGAAACTCGCGGGGGAGACAGAATAAAACATAAGAATGACAATAAGAAAAATACAATAACAACATTCATAGATAGTCTGACTTGCTCTGAAATCAATTACTGTCGCAGTAAAACAGTAGAACATACCTACCTTGTGAGCTGAATATCCGAAAATTGCATAAAATGTACAATCAGTCAGTGGATGAACAATTAAAAGTTAAATAATTTTTTTTAGACACTATTTCAACAATCACTACAATATAGGCTTTGGAACACCTTTGACAGATATGTGCTCAGATTGTCTAAAAACACAAGAAAAGCTCAGAACTGAATCAAATCAAGGCGTAAAAAAAGAACTTATGTTGGCTAACAGGGTACATAAGCTAAAGGCACAGGTTTTTTACTGGTACCTTAAAACTGATTTTAATAATATTCAGAGTTTCTCATTCGATTGACAGAAAAATGTGGCCCTACCGAAACTAGCCGACCAATCAGCTTATTTTTCACAACAATTAAATTTGTATAACTTTACAGTTGTAAAGGAGCCATCATCTACAAAGTTAATCATTGAAAACGTTACTTCATACTTCAACAGATCAGCAATTCCCAGAAAACTCTAGTGTCATAGCCTCAACCTTCTTTAATACTCTCTCCAAATTTAACATTTCTGAAGAAATTACAACTGTTCGTCTTTTTGCTGATGAGAGCCCTGGGCAAAACATGAACTCCATCGTATGCTCACATCGTGGCTTTGTCGAGTGGCTCCAAATCACATTTCCAAAATTGAATTTATTTTTCCCGTCGTCGGACATTCCTACATCCCTCCCGATCGAGTGTTTGAGCTCATTGAATGAAAAGTAAAAAAAAACCTGCAATTACAAATCCAGAAGAGTATTATAAAATAATTGGAGACTTCTCCAGTATCAAGGTTCTAGGGAAAGATTGGGATGCTTATCAGAGGAAGGAAGCTACCACTTCGGTTATTAAACCCCCAACAAACTGGCATTTTCAGTTTAAGTGTGCCAAAAGATTAAATTTGAAAAAGATGGATGTTAAAGTACGCGGCGAGGTAAATTATAGGAGCGATATTGGAGCTATACAAGGCATAGTTTAACGTGGCAAGACGCTAGTTATGTTAAATCCTAACATCATGCCATTGGGAAGACCTGTCGATCCACAGAAAGCGGCATCCCTCGCCAATTTATTATCAAAACATTATGGAGATGAGTGAAGAGCGTTACCAAATCTACAATTTTATAGGGAGGTTAATGAGCAAGAATCTTTGGAAATACTCATAGAAGATAATAATGACACTACTTGCTGCCGAAACAATAATCTTGGAATACACACTGATTTTAGGGTATAAACTAACCCTAAACTTTACGAATTTGTTTTTTCTTTATTTTTTTTTTCTTGTGCTATAAGGGATTTCGTAGTGACATCTTGGATATCTTTTTCGTTATTATTAAAAATAAACGTATAATATACAAACAGTGTTGTATATTAAGTTCATTAGGTGTGTTCAATAATTATATATTAAGTGTGCCAATTCCATTAAGTTTACATGCAAAACCCGCCAAGTAATTTTTTTGAATCTTTCAATATTAATACAAATAATGCGTCTAGATTTTTGAAAATAGTCATTTTCTCCCAATAAACTATTATAGAACATACAGATATATGTCTAAACTTTCTAAATCGGGTCTCAGATTGTAATTGTCTTAACCCGTTCATGAATTACCTTGGCTGTCGTTTGCTAGCATTTCCCTATACCAACTTTTGGGTAAAGATGTCCAAGTACCAATCTAGAACAGTATTTTTTAACCTAAGGATGCGATATGAATTCAGTGTTCGTTTTTTTTTAAATATTGAATTTATACATTGCTCGAAATATCAATTTCAAAATTACACAAAGTCAAAATATCTGCCTTCAGCAATTTCACTTTGAAATGGTGTATGATAGTAAATTTAAAAACGAGTTACGCATAGGTAACAATAATATCCAAACAATCAATTGCACGTCGTTATCAGTTTTAACATTAATTACACAAGTTCTGTAAAAGCTGGAAATGATCCAATTGAGCAAATTGTATTCTTATAGCGCCCCCCATACTGAATATATCAGCTGCACCAATCTGTAGTTTCAAGCAATAGTATTAATCCCCGGCAATTTAATTTAATCTGCTATAAGTACACCCCCAACCACCCTCGATTTGTTTCCATCGCTGCAGCACGCAACGTCATCCTCGCTGCAGTATCGCAAATCCCCAATTTACATTTACACGAAGCGTTCTACATCTGCAACAACTACAAATGAACAAATTAATTTCCATTCTCCCACTCATCCCCAAAACGCGCGTGTGCGCGTCTAAGCGCCCCACAGCCTAATAACTCCCCCACCCCTGCGACGCCGTTAATCAATTCGTTAAATCCGTTGATGTTTTACGTCCGCGATATGTAAATTCGGATGTTATCCACATTGTTTCGAAAGCTCGCCCTCCCACGCCAGCCCACTGTTACTGAATAATTTATATGAAAGGGCCCGATCAGAATTGGAGCCATTAACACGGTGCGTTCGACGTTCGCGGATCTTGGGTGGGTGGCTGGCGTATCGCTCCCGTCGGCCGCCCCCAGGATCCCGAGGGAATCGTGACGGGAATTCCGCATACGGACATCTCCAAAGCGGGGCGTAAACGGGAGCGGTTGCGATGCCAGGCGGCGGCTGCGGGGGTGGGAGAGAGAGCGCACACGCGGCAATAATAAACGGATCTGCGTGTGCCGCAGTCACGACAATGGCAATTTGAAATTGTGGCGTTTATCGGGGACTCCGTTCGGTGGGATTTATTGAGGTTCCGGACGGTTGTTTAGGAGATACACCCGGACTGTTAAGAGACAAGAGTAAACCGAATACTATTGTATCGCAGGACATTTTTACGAGGTTTGCAGAAATTCATTTACTCAATAAAAAAATCTGTGGCCATAAATCGTACATAACTTCAGTACTTTTATAATAATATTAATATTATTATATATGACTATAAGAATTTTGCAACATTTGGAAATATTAAAGGAAATTAATATAGTTTATTATGATTATTAATCAAATACACGGTGTTTCAAAATAAACCACCTAAATAGCCATTTCCATTCACCAGATGGCGCTTATTTAGGGTATATGGCAACAAAGCTACAATTTGGAACAGGTATCTGTAGTATCTATTATCATATCTTTAGTGTCAATGTCATCAATTATATTTTTAGGATTTATAAATGTATCAATGTTATTTATATGTCTTACTTAGAATTGATACAACAATTTCACAATTGAGATTCGTTTTTGTAAAATAATTCTAGGCATATTTATTAGATATAAGAAATTGTTTTAAATAGTCAGTGACATTTGGACACTTTACACCTTGCCAAACTTCTGTTTGTTTAAACTGTTTTCTGCAGATAAATAACTGCCATCTGTTGGATGAAAATTTAGGTGCTCTAATATGAAATACCCTGTATTACAGACATTTAAAAATAATTTTATTATAAGTTGCAGATAAACTGTATATTTTCAACGTTTTTATTTTCATTAGCGAAACATATGTTAAAGTTTTCACAGTATATCTGTTATAGCCACATGCTGCCCACATTCTTTGTACACTCAGATGCAAAAAACCGGGTCATTGGGTCGTTGTTTGCAAAAAACCCATTTTTTTAAATTTTTATATTATCGTTAGAATAAAAGTTTTAGTGTTTTACTATCAAAGAGGCCATCAAGATGTAGAAGAAAACAACATATGATACTTATCAGTTTATTTAATAAGCGAAAATAGCATTTAAAGCTATGCGTTCTTCACTACCTATTGCTCATTCGGCGTTATGCATAGAGGATCAAGGTGGCTACTGGGTTTTGACTTGTTTGTTTTCGATTAACTGTCATTTTCATTATTAATCTCTGTTAAGTTTATTTTGCAGAAATGCATTTTCTTTCGTGTATGCGTACATTTTCGTTTTCGCTTATTAGTGTTCATTAAATAAATAATAAGTACCATATGTTGCTTCTTTCTACATCATAACGGTCTCTTTGATTGTAAAACACTAAAAAAAATATTCTAATGACTATACCAACATCAAAATTTTAAAAAAATGGTTCTTTTGCAAACAATAGCCCAATGGCCCGGCTTTTTTTGCATCTGAGTGTATTACTAAAATATAACCGTTTACTCTGATTTATAAAATAAGTATGTTAACACAAAAATGTATCCAATAACCTTGCAAAGTTAATCATCAAACTAAATGTCTGTAAAATTTGTGTCTATCAAATATTAATTTTAAAATATTCGCAAGGGAGTAAAACATAACAATATATTGAACAAAAATGTATTCATATAATAGCAGTGAAAGCTTGCTTTTAACTAATTAAAATTTACAGTGCATTCAATATTTATATAAGAATTTTAATTATAATGATGCCAGCCTTATTTTCGTAAATTTATGAGTTTAATTTTTTTGATAAAGCCATATCGATTCTATTCATTAATTTTGATATTGCTTAATAGACGCATAAAAAAGTTCCTATTGATAAATAAATTCAAAGTTTGTATTTGTGAGCCTATCAAAGACAAAATTATAAAAAAATCCTATTTCGTCTGCAGAATGACATCTTTCATTATTGATTTTATGTTACAAGTATCTGAAAGTTTTATTGAATTGTATATACTCACACAAAAAATTACCTGACAGTAAAAAAAAACATTAAATGTCACATTTCAAATAACGTTCCCTTATTGGTACAGTAAAGTATTGTTTCAATCATTTTAGTGCGCTAATTAATTAGATTTATGCTTTAAGCAAACCAATCGTCAACTATATTTTATATTATAATTTCACTGATTTGCTTCTGTAAAGTAAAAATAGCAAATAAATTCTGTACTCAATAGATACTCAATTTGATACTCAACATTGCCCACTGTCATAAAATATAACCTCTTTTTTTAATATAACCAATTTTTTCACGTCTAGTGACTTTTACATTGGCCAGCAATACTACTTTTATCATTAAAACATATTAAAAAAAAAAATTATTGGGCAAAACCCTAACAGAGTCACCCTAACAGAGCCAACTTAGTTAAAAATAAAAATGGAACACAGTTTAAGTTTTGTGTTCACATTATTATTCTTTCCATTGTTCTTAACGTACACTAAATTCACAGGCTGGGCGTTACCCCCTATGCGGTATGTAAGGGTTACACTCGCTTTTGTTTGTTAATGTTTTGCAGTTTTTGTTGCTGGCTTTTCGCCCACTCACCGGTTTGGTGAAAATTTCTCGAAAATAATTGCTCGAAAGAAAATTGCTCGAATACAATTGCTCGAAAAATAGTTCCTTGAATTAAAAATTCATTATTTCGAGCAATTGCCCATTCCAGCAATTTTACAATCTAGGAATTTTCCATTCGAGCAATTTTCCATTCAATCACTTGTTATTCGAGCAACTTGACTTTCGAACAAGTTTCCATTCGAGGAACTATTCTTCGAGGAACCTTTTTTCGAGCAATTGTTTTCGAGCAATTTTATTTCGAGAAATTGTTTTCAAGATATTCTCTAGACCAGGGGTCTCCAAACTTTTTAGCCCGAGGGCCACACTGATTCCTCCACTAAGTCCCAAGGGCCAAGCCTTAGGTAGCTCATCATATCAACGTACTGTAGTTTTGAATTACCAGCAAATTTTCGTTCAGGAAGCCTACGGTTAGCTTTCGTGTGGCTCTTGAAATTGCAAAACGTGGAAAACCATTCACCGATGGAGAAATGATCAAAGAATGCATAATTGCAGCAGCCGAAGAAATGTGCCCTGAACAGGTAAATTTATTAAAAACTGTCAGTATGTCAGCAAACACTGTGGCTCGAAGGGTAGAAAACATCGCTGAAAATATGTCCTCTCAACTGTTCGATAATAATGGACATGTTGAGTGGTTTTCTTTGGCCTTGGATGAGTCAACGGATGTGTCAGATACTGCTCAGGTATTGATTTATATTCGAGAAGTAGATAAAAGCTATGAAGTGCATGAAGAACTTCTTGATATGTATAGTATTCATAGCACAACTACTGGTACAGATATTTTTAAAGGAGTTGAAATGGCCATTAATCAAAAGAAGCTTCGATGGAAAAACTTGAAATGTATTACATCTGATGGAGGCAAAGACATGAGTGGGAAAGATAAAGGAGTGGTCGCTCTTGTGTCAAAGGCTGTAGAAAATGACGGTGGTTCAAAACCATTAGTCTTACATTGGTATCATTCATCAACAGTCTTTGTGCGGAAAATGTTTGGATATGTCTGAAGTTCTGAAATTAGTCATATCAACTGTTAATTTTATCAGATCTTTTGGGCTGAATCACCGACAATTCCGACAATTTATTGAAGAGATTGGAGAAAATGGCTTACCTTATCATACTGCCGTACGTTGGCTTAGTTGTGGGAAAGTCCTTCAGCGCCTTTTTGAACTTCGAGCAGTGATCGAATTTTTTTTAAGTGAAAAGCATCGCCCTCTTACTGAAATACAAAACAACGCATGGCTGTGGAAGTTAGCATTCTATGTTGATTTGACAAAACATGTGAACGAACTGAATTTGAGATTGCAAGGAGAAAACCAGCACCTTCCTGATTTATACACTAATATCAAATCATTCCGGAAGAAATTGATACTGTTTCAATCACAACTACGAAGTAAATGTTTTTCACATTTTAAAACATGTGAAATATTCAGCCACACCACTGAGACCGAGTTTCCTATCGATTTTGCAATCGAAACTTTGAGTGCTTTGAAAATAAATTTTGATACTCGTTTCTCGGACTTTGATGCCATTGCGAATCAAATTAAGATTTTTCAGAATCCTTTTGATACTGACATTGAAACCCTAGCTATATTATACATATCTTTACTCATTACAATTCTGTGTTTCTTTATCCAACTTATCACAAAAACAATAACAATAAGCCTACAACAATGTTATGAGTAGTTAGCCCATAACCATATCAATGTAGATGTCATATTAATAATTATTCAATATAAAATTAGAATACTTCAGTAAACTAAATTTAATTTGCTATAAAAAATATGTTCTCTAAAAGGAGTTTTCAAGTACGCGGGCCGGATGTGGCCCTCGGGCCGTAGTTTGGAGACCCCTGCTCTAGACCATGCCAGTATCTAACTCTTGTTGAAATGTAATTCATGTGTACGTACAGTTTTATACATTGTGGAAATAAAGTAACGCATACATACAATAATCTCGTTTAAATTAATGTTCTGGAAAAATTGATGAAGGAGTATAGCGATTTTAATTAAATGACGTCATACTTCACCATGTTCTATTTTATTACATAATTGTTTTTTCAACAAAATTTATAACAAAATGTGTATTTTCAAAAATAGCAATAGGTGTGTGCAAGGATTTTCGAAAAAAAAAGAAATTTCCGAAATAACAAATTTATTCCATAATTTTTGAACACCCTGTACAGGCACCCTAATTTGCAAAAATATTATACAATATTTGATTACTTCAGCGCCGATTTTGGGCCACTTTACTATCGATATATGCATTATTAACGAAATCGGACAAAATATATTTTTGAGATTATTTCACAATGAAGTAGTAAGATTTACATTACATAAAAATGTAAAATAATTTAAAATAATAAATTTATATCGGTAGTGGCAAAATTCTTAGTATCGTAGGTCACGCCTGGAAATAGTAGTGAACTAAGTTCTACGAAAAACTCGTATCTCCAATAAATAACAAATTTTAAACTCACGACGTTTGCTGATTAAGACTACGTTGTGGGAAATATCCATGAAAGTTTTTAAATTCTACCTTTCAATTAAACTGTCCGTTTTCAGTTCCCTCGAGTGTTTTAAAACCAATTTTGAAACATATTTGTCTACTTGTGTATGTGTGGATGTACGTATGTACAGAGCCCACCAAAACAGTTTCAAACTCTAAAAACGTCAACGTCTATTAATACAAAACAAAAGAAATTGGCTTAATTAACGAACAATATATGCAATTTCATGTACTAATTTAGTCTTCTAATTACGATTGGGTCTGGGTTTGCACCAACCACCTGGTTTCCATAAAAAAATCAAAAATTTACACTTTTCTTGATTACCAAGGCCCATGATATTTTTTCACCATTAAGGGTATAAACTGCAAGTATACATATATCTATTGAATCGTAATAACCACATGACGATAAATCAAATAAAAACATAATAACAGGTACCTAAAACTGTTTCCTTATTTTTGGCAGACCTTGTATTAGAAAACGTTTTTGTGGATCCTATTATTTAAAATCCGCTTAAGATAATTGACCAAAATTTTGAAAATGTGTTGTAGTAGCAGACTAGTTTCTTTGACTTGACAAATACATAAAATAAAAATCCTGGTATCTTAGTTTCCAAGAAATGATATATGACTTTAAAATGTCAGGAATTTTCTAGAAATTGTAACTATTATAATGTTTATGCAGAGATTTATAAATTAAAAGAAACAATATTTTGTTTTGCATTATTTTGTAGTAAAAAGGTAAATTCTACTTAATATCACATAGAATAGTTAATTTTATTTCGGAATCAATCTCTAAGAATAATCAAAATAGTAGTAGTAGCAGTAGTAGTAGTGGTAGTGGTAGTGGTAGTAGTAGTAGCAGGAGTAGTATAATCTTTATTAGACTAAATATTTCAGAATTTTATTTTCGAAAAATTGCAGAATTCCATTTTTCCAACAAAAAAATCAATAACATTTATTATAATATCATGTAAAAATATAGTTT
This sequence comes from Othius punctulatus, assembly GCA_951805005.1. Classification (NCBI taxonomy): domain Eukaryota; kingdom Metazoa; phylum Arthropoda; class Insecta; order Coleoptera; family Staphylinidae; genus Othius; species Othius punctulatus. Next base: position 32,900,716 of record OX638139.1, on the reverse strand, counting down.
TAGAGCATGATTAATCATATGTTTTGGCTGAATGTGCTGAGATTCGATTACACGGGAAATTTTAGACAAAAATATTCGTAGTAGAAAATTATTTTTGTTATAGTTTCATCCAACCTGGATACCAGTTATTATTATATTTTGTATTGTTTTCTTCCGTATTTATTGGAGTACTTACTGGTATTGTTTAGATATAAATATGTTTTGTTGTCTATATTATTTTTATTATTTTTTCGGAAGTAAGAACATTATTTGGTTAATTGAATGCAGATAAGACAAAATATAACAAGATAACTAAATAAGAGTAGAAAAACGAAATCGATAGGCCATAGTTAATTGGTTAAAATCTCGCTTTAGACTATGGCTTGTGATATATTTTTTTAAATTTATATAATAAATTCACCCTAATACAGAACGGCTTGGCAGCGCATGTTAAGGAAAAACACGAGACTATAAAATGAGGGAAAATTATACAATCAATCATACAAGAATCATACAAGTTCACGAGACAAGAGTGGCTATGACAATCAGGTGTATTGCGTATCAATAAACGTTTCCAGCAGCGTGTACTTTACGATAGAATCTCATTCAAATGTCAAATGTATTTATGACCTAAATTCATCTGACATTCGAATGTGATGCTGTGAAGTAATATACAAGTTACTTCTAATGTTTTTTGATGCGCAATATACCTGAATATGACATGAGAAGATAAGGTAGTAAGACGAGATTCAATATAAGAAAAAATAACATAAGACAGAATTAGATATGAGAATTTCAAATACAATATCATGCTAGAGAAGGCTATAAGCCTAGAAAAGGTAATAACACAAGATACAATATAAGAAAATATAAGACAATAGAGAACTAGATATGAGGATGAAGATGAGAAATAACAGAATTCAGCATTAGAAAACAATATAAGATATAAAAATGGAAATTTAAACGAAGGACGATAGTGAAATAAGACGAAAACAAATATATAAAATTAGATTAAAAAATCTGACAACAGAAGACATGATAATAAGAAAAGATGCAAGAACAGAGAATATGTCACAGAGAGAAGGAATTATAGGATATAAAATCATGTGGGGAGACAAGAAAATATAATGACCCTTTACAACTAATGGTTTTAAAATATCGTATTTTTTTTAAATAAATAAAATTCAAAGCCGTCAGGTATTACATTAAAATGCAAAGCTACAAGAAGTAGAAAATTACTTAAACTGAAATATTGAAGACGTGATTGTATTACGATTATGAAGTCCAATGTATTGCGCATCACCTTTTGATATTGCTGAAGGGGAATCAGAATTAGTTTCAGGATTTAATGTGTATAAAAGAGGATGCTTAAATATTTTTAGCTGAATATTTAAGTATTTTATTTACAAGTGTTAATATAGGATATCTGTTATAGTTTCATTCCTTTTGGATAGCAGTTATTATTATATTTTTTATTGTTTTCTTTCTTCTTTATTGGAGTAATTAGTGGTAGTATTTAAATAGAAGAAATAATAAAAACAACAAAACATCTTTATATTTAAATATTCCAATAAAGAAGAAAGAAAACAATAAAAATATAGGATTTCATTTTTAGGAGCAGATATTTATTTATTTACGATTTTTTTTTATGTTGGGATTTATAATATTTTTATGGAATTGGGTTGATGGGACTTTGGCTTCATTTCGTCATGATAAATTAATATATGTAGATTAAAAATGGTTTTACTTAAAATTTGTTATCAGGGTTTTTTTTTTAATTTCGTTTCCTTTAGATTTATTTGATAGTTTTACAATAAAATTGTTTATTGGGGTAGTGCATGGTAGCCATGGATGCAAATGTTTCTATGTAAAAAAGTGACCATGCCAATTGAATTGAAAGTGATTACATTCACCCATCTAATAATATACCTGAATCAATTTTGCCAGCCATCCCAAACTGAATTGCGGGTGGTGGCAGGATCCATCAGTGTGATAATCCGTTAAACCTGTTCGCATTCTGCAATCGTTATGTGAACGGGGTTGGGGGCAGCCGGTTGCTTAATCTTTAACGCAAACAGGGCCCTGACCGGCGGTCGATTTGAACATTTATCGGCCGGCCGGGGACGATTACGGCCTTTGATTAATGGTAACAACAGTTATTACTAATTTCAGGTTTCGGTAGATTCAATTAACGTTCATTAATCAGCGGCAATAGACAACGCATAAATTTAATATTAATTATACTGGCATCCGAATGTAATAAATTATTCTGGATGTATATTTTGGATGTAGGTCGAAGCTTTTTTATAATCCGTGCATTTGATATTGAACCTAAATCATTGGGTACTTAAGGTTTAAGCAATAGCACTAAATTCGAATTGACGTTCTTAATCGTGCTGTATTAACATGTATTGTCCACGACTGTCTCATAATATACTCATTACATTTGTGTTGTGTACTTTGTTCAATTATATTGATATACATCATTTACTACTTGCTGTGATTAATCATTATTCACTACTAGCAGTGATTAATCATTATTCATTAAATTTTATGAGGAAGTGGTTACTTCTTGGTGAAACATTTTGATTGGGTTAATAAAGAAAACACTTGGTAAAGTTTCACAAGTTTTATAGAATATTTAATGAATGAAACTGTGGAAAGCTGACATTTTACATGAAATAGATTGGTAAGAGCTGGCTGGAATTATTGTATCCATATAAGTATTTTTCCTAAAAATGTTTAGGTCTAGTTTATTGTCTACTTTTGATATTGTTAGGTCCAAAAAGTTGAGTGAGTTATTGGTCTCCATTTCCATAGTGAATTTAATGTTATTATTAATATAATTTAGAAATGAGAAAAATTGTTTGAGTTGTCTCTCTGTGCCAGCCCAAATAACCATAATGTCGTCGACATATCTGGTCCAAAATTTTACTTAGTTGGATTTATTTTTATTTTCGAACACTAATTTTTCGAAATTTGCCCTATTTAGTCTTTTGGAATCTTAATTTAAAAAAATTAGTCTTCGAAAATTAAAAAAAAAATCCAACGAAGTAAAATTTGGACCAGATATGTAGACGACATTATGGTTATTTGGGCTCGCACAGAGCAACAACTTAAACAATTTTTCTCATTTCTAAATTCTATTAATAATAATAATAAATTCACTATGGAAATAGAAACCAATAACTCACTCAACTTTTTGGACCTAACAATATCCAAAGTAGACAATAAACTAGACTTAAATATTTTTAGGGAAAATACTTATACGGATACAATCATTCCAGCCAGCTCTCACCAATCAATTTCATTTAAAATGTCAGCTGTCTACAGTTTCATTCATAGACTGTTAAATGTTCCCATGTCCACCATAAATTATAATAAAGAGGTGAAAATAATCAAACAAATTGCCACAAATAACGGATACGATAGTGGAATAATAGATCAATTAATCAAAAAACACACAACAAACAAGTCTAAGAAATTCTTGGATAATGTTACAAATATTAATAAACTAGAAGAAAACTGGTCGTATATAAATTATGTATATAGAGTAAGTGTGAATATTAAAAATAAGTTGCATAAATTAGGTATTGAGTGTGTAGTTGTAAATAAATCTAATCTAAGCAATATTCTGAGTAACACCAAGGATTAAAAAACTGTAGGAGAGCAAAGTGGTATTTATAAGTTACAGTGTTCTGAATGTAACGCTTTTTATATATAGGTCAAACGGGGAGGAATTTGAACATCAGACTTAAAGAACACCGAAAAACAGTTTTAGACAATAAAGCGTCCACTGGAATTATTGACCATTGCATCAAGTATAACCATTATGTATATAAGTAAGCATTATCGCTGCTCCATAATGGCAACAAAGGAAGAAGATTAGATCTATTGGAAATCGTCGAAATCAAGAAAGCTACGGAGAACATAGTTAACGACCAGGTGTGCTTTGAAAACACGCCAATATTTAACGGCATCCTGCAAAGCCGTGTAATGAATGAACCAGCAGTCCCACCACCATTATAAATTAAGCGCGTTTTGTATTTAAGTTACACAATCTGAATTTGTATTCAGTTTTATCTCTCTTGAGAATGGCAGTAGTGCCGAAACAATTGTAGTGCAATTCTATAAAACTTGTGAAACTTTACCAAGGATTTTCTTTATTAACCTAATCATTGTTCACCACTAGCAGGTCATTGCTCTGCTTTTTTAAAATCTCATCCAATTCATTCATTTCATTAATTTGAAATGTCACATTGTTGGCATATAAGAGTATTTTTAAAATTCATATTAAAAAATATATAAATGTCTGTAATAAAAAAATCAGAAATAATGAATCGTCATAGACAAAGTATAGTATTCTTCTTGCATATAATGGCTATTATTCACATAGATTTTTAACGACACTCGCCTGACGGCTGGTATCGTAAATTTCATGCTCTTGAATAATAGCCATCATTATATACTCGTTGAAAAATATACTATAATTCTAGATTGTATTTTATTATAGCCTATTATATTGCTTTAAAATATACTGAGTATTTACAGATTATTTAAAATTGAGTTCTAATATGATAATGTAGTAATATATGTGAATAGTATTGTAACAAGTGATAATAATTAAAAATAGAATTTGTCAAGCTTTACCATTCAGTATTACATAGTAAGTTAAGGCGCTGACTAATAAATCGTTGTGGGTTCGAATCCCGCATACGATTGCAGAATTTGTTCAGTTAAAACTACAATGTATAGGACAAAGAGTTCAATCGACAAAGTTTACGACGTAAACTGCATATTTTTTTGTAGAAAACAACTCGTAATTTACAGAATTAAAATACTCCTATTATTTTTGGGATTTTTCGCCTGTAATTGCACCAATGCAATTTAGAACTCTGAAAAGGTTTTGAGGTTGTTGTTTTTGAGGGTTTTCGTGATCGTGCACCTGCTTTTGTAAAACCAAGGACTGCTGGATGTTATTGGCACAGTTATATTATTCTCTAAAAACGCATTCAACTTTACATCATCGACATTTACAATTTTCCGCATTCGTACAAAAAAACACTATTTCACTACCATCCAAATCAAGCAATTGAAGTTTTTTTTTGTGCAAATGCAGAACGGCGGTCACAATAGAAAATAAACATCGAATATGCGTTTCCCCAGGGTACTTTCCGAAGTCGCGCAATTTCGGTGCAATCCGCGCATAAATATTCCCAGGGCTCAATTTCGCCATGGCAAAATTCAATTGCACGTTTTTTACTCGATTGCAGCGGTCGTCCGTACTAACCGTGGTCTATGAAAAAGTCCATCAATCGACCGAATTGACTGCTGCAAGTTTAAATTATCCCTAACACAGTTTTATCGGATGCGAATGTCACTCGCAGAATTGTAGATGATTGCGAAACGATGCGAAATCTATCGAAGCATCTAAATTGCAATCGTATGTGAGATCATTACTCCATGAATGGAGTAGGTTTCTGTATGGGGTGTGGTAAGTATGTAGTGCTATGCTTGTGGATTGCAAGGCAAAAGGTTCCATTACTGGGGTGGTTTTTCTGTTTGCTTGTAATTATTTTTGCTGTTTTGTATGGAGATCTCGGTGGCACTCTTGTAAACCCCGGCTTCTGGGATGTGCAGCACCCCCTTACCATTCTAATGAACCAATTCTAATTATCAGCAGTGATCGTTCTGCAATGTACGTGGACCTCTGCGCGATCCTGCCGCCCCCGGGCCCCCGGGCAGCATCGATTTTCGATCGACCCTCAGCGAACGAGCTCTCGTAGCGCCGTTATGGCCAATAATTGGGAACTATCGGGACCGGATCCCATTAATTCGATGACGGCAATCTACGATGCACGATCTGTACATATTGTCACCGGGTATCCGAAGGGGGCGGCGTCCAGCTGTAAAATGCGCCCGGGCTAATGCCAGCACTGCCGTTATGCTCATATCTTAGTTGAAAGTGGACATTTTCGGAAATTTATGCACGAGGTTGTTAGCACAACATGAATTGGGATATTTACTTACTACATTTGCCACACAAACTTTAAAGCAATGTTTCGAGTTAATACAATTATATTATAATAACATATGCACTAGGTTGCTAGTACCTACAAGAGGAATAGGAACATATTGTTACTAAATTAACCGCATGTACAGTCATGCTCACATAAATCTAGTACAAACAATTTGATATTGCTATATATAATTGCTGTTGTAACCTAATTTCTAGTACTAGATTTTTGTGAGCATGACTGTACTTTAAGTCCATGAATTAAACTATTTAACTACAAAAAACTACTTTATTCATGTTAAGGGCGTATTTTTCCAGAGTTTAGTCTATATTATCTGATAGATAATAGATTTCTTCGCAAACTTTAAAACGCAGTAAAATTTAACAGCGAAAACTTGGCATTCTTTCCACTTTAAGAAGCAACCTCAATAATCCACGTAGTTATAGTACAACAGGAGTTGGAATAATTGTTATAAGATACTGTATACTGGTAGCCGTTACTTTGTGGAACATTGTAACTGAATTAAATAAAACAAACTTACTTGACAATGGTAATAGAGCAGTCGAAACTGCAGTCACTAAATATTTTTGTAAAATAAATGTGTTGGTAGAAGTAACAAAGTGCAATTGTTTTATTTAATTCACTTGTTATTAAATTAGCCATATGTACCTACTTGCAAGTCATGAGTTCTTATAATTATTTTATTAGAAAAAACTTGCTTTATTCATGTTTAGGGCAGTTTTTTTTCAGAGATAAGGATAGGTTATCTGACCGATGATTTGTTATTTTTGCGAACAGTGAAGCAAAATAATATTTAACCACGAAAACTATATACAACTATATTACAACTATATGTACACTTTTAGATTGCGTGTATTCTGTTACGAAAATGAACATTTTGTCTGTGAGACATCAATTAGAGATTGCAAACTACAGAATTTCGGCAAAAATAGCAAAGCTGTCAGGCTTCTGAAAAGTCACTGGAAATTTCCTGTGAAAAATGATAAATGGCTCAAAGGTGAAGATATAGATTTCCATTTTAAGAAGCAACCTTAACAATCCATTTTGTCAGAACAAGTGCAAAATGCTCTTTGGTGATGCATCGTTGAACAAAATAAAACGTCATATTTACGTTCTTGTTGAGTTCAGAAGTTAGTTGTCTTCGCAATTTGTATTTGTCCAGAAGAAAACTATTAATTATTGAAGATATTTATGTAAGCTGATAGTGTCCTAACAGACAAGAGATTGCTGATATAGCCAAAGAAACCAACCCTGAAATTGCCCAATAAAGTACCACTCCCTGGTGATAATTAGCCATAGTATTAAAAACAATTGTTGACATGGGTGCAAGAATAGCGTCTTCTTGATGGATGCATGAAGTCGAAAAAATGAGTTTCGCGCTGAAAGATTCAAAACTTAATAAAAGCTGTAAAACAGCAAGAATTGCTATATTTTCTAATAATATATTTTTCTATGAACAAACCTTCTATAAGGGTACAAATATTCTATTAAACAAATTTGCTCAAAAACCTCATAAATCGACTTACGCTGTACTTGTACTCAGCTCCTCAATTGTATTACAAATTACAATAATAATTTATAGCAGCTTAAGAGAGACGCGTTGGAAAAGTCAGAGAAGCCAACGTTGAGATTACCCAATAAACTCACTATACTAATTGGTGATGGTGATTAGCCCTAGCATCAAAAATATGTCGTCGTAATTTTGTTAGTAGTATAAATTACATCCAGGGTTGGAATAAATCATGATTTAATAGAAAAAAGATCAAAACTCAACAATTAAAAAAATTGCTATATTATAGCAATATTATATACCTATAAACCCACTATACTCATTGGTAATGGTGATTAGCCTGGCATCAAAAATATGTCGTCGTAATTTTGTTAGTAGTATTAATTACATCCAGGGTTAGAATAAATCCTGATTTAAAAGAAAAAAATATCATAAATCAACAATTACAAAAATGTTTTTTTTTATTTTTTTGATTATTTTCTATTTCTGATCAGTTTTTGCCTGTGTAGATTAAATTTTTATCAATTGATTTACATCACGATTCAAATCCTATGACTTATTTTAATTAATTCATGCATTTGAATAAGAATTGATGATTAAAACAAATTTCTGTGTAGCAGTACCATGTGATACCAAAAAATGAAAGAAAAGAAAAATATTTTACTAACTTACTATTATCTACTTTACAGTATGCTATCTCTATAATTACATTATATTTTTAATTGTTTTATGCTATCTCTATAGTTACATTATATTTTTAATTGTTCATCTATTGGAATGCACAAACAGTACAAAAACAATGATTAGTTTAAAATAAAAGTCAATTTTGATTTAAATCAATGATTTATTTAAAAAAATCACAATGTCAATAATTAAAGTTGATTTAAATCCCACCAACCCTGGTTACAACAATGAAAGAGGCGTATGAAAAAACCAAAGAAAACAACACTGAAACCGCTTATTATCACTCACTATACCATAATTCGTAATTAAATAGCCTGAAAAATCATTATAGCACTATAGTTGCCCTACAGTCAAATTCTAGTTATTAAAGGCAATAAACCTGAAATTTTTAATCATGTTATGTAGGAAACGTAATTTACATAAAATCATACAATAATGGATTATTTTAGTGCCAATTTCGACTTACTTTACTGCCAATTTTTTCTACCCTTACTGTCGATTTTTATTATACAGTAACCACCAAAAAGTCAGCATCATATTGGAACTGGTAAATACGGATTTCAGACAAGAACAAATTAATTACATAAAAAATAATTTGAAAAATCAATAATAAAAATGGTTTCGGTCCTTTGTAAGCAGAGCACGGATTCTAGGCAAAATACCTTTTTGGTCTATATTTAGGCAACTTAAAAATATTTGAAGATAAATGCGCTTTGGGATGTATTAAACATTATGAGCCATGCTTGATTTTGCCTAAACGCCTAAAACATGTTTATTGGCTCTAAAACCGAAATTTACGCCCCTAAAATTAGGCACCGAGTTTTTTAATAGCATAAATATTACAATTTTAATATAACCTCACTTCCACGCTTCAAATCCATTTCAATTCGCACTGAATGCATAAAACAATGACAACAACGAAGTTTAAAGAACTGTTTCGGTCAAATGTAAACAAAAAAAAAATGGTTAAGAGAGGTGCAAAACAGAGACATATGTCTCAGAGACATATACTACTAACAGATGCATGTAATCAATCGAAAAAGGATGAATTTAATTACGATTTGTATGAGGCTTTTATTGCCACAAATATACCACTGCAAAAATTAAAAAATCCCAAATTAGTGGCTGTTTTAGAAAAAGATTTCAACAGAAAACGGACAAGTGAATCTACAATCAAGAAATGTTTCGTGGCAAGATATTACGATAAGGTAACACTAAACTTATTTTTATTATTTCCGTGTTAATAAATCCGTTTCTCTGTGTATTTATGTATAATTGTAGACTATCGATGATATCGAAAGGGCCTAGCCAACAGTGATATTTGGGTGTAAGTAGATGAAACCACTAAAGGGGCGCTTTATGGCCAATATAATTGTCGGAAAATTGTCTTCGGAAGATTCAGGGGTGCCATACTTACTTGCGTCAAAATCATTAGAGAAAACTAATAGTGAAACAGTGGCAAGATTTGTGAGTTACTCGTGAGGTAAAAATTTCACACTAATTTGAATTTATATGTATAAAATATAATAATGCTCTTGCTGCAATACTGCAGCCTAATGGTGTGCAAAATGGCAAGCTAAAATTGTTTGTAACAGATGGTGCCTCATACATGCTAAAGTGTGGCATATACTTGAAAATATGTTACAAAAATATCATACTTGTTTTACACATGCTTTAAATTTGGTGTGTGAATCTGGAACCAATATGACGATGTAAATGGAATAATTTCCTACACAAAGAAAGTGTTTTTGAAAGCTCCACTTCAAGTAGGCTTCTATTGGGAGCATCTGCCTGGAGTGCCACTTCCACCTGAAGCAGTACTAACCCGTTGGAGAACGTGGCTTGAGGCCGATATATTTTATGCAGATAATTTTGACGACATAAAAGATATAAGCATATCTGAATGCAAACGTTAGTGGACTGTAATTCTGCATGTTTTTAAAATTTCAGATTATAATGAACTTAGACAAAAATAGTGCTAAATCAATTGAAAATGCCCCGAAATATTTCAGTACCACAAATATAAAAAAAAAATCTCATATATATATATTAAAGCGCATTTTAAAATCTTAATTGAGAAGATTAAGAAACTGAACACGTTCGGTTTACTTTTAACAGAATCATTTACAATCATGAACGAAGTAGAAACCTCTCTAAAAAGAACTACAGTAGCAGTCGGAAAGTTGGCCCTCCAGAAACTTACTATTGTAATGTCAAAAAATCCAGAAGCTATAGAGGTGCAGCTCTTTGTCAGTTCGAAGTTTTTCGACGGACAATTTGGAAAAATACCTCGTTTGCTGCGAACGGTAAGGGTAGAAAAAATTGGCAGTAAAGTAAGTCAAAATTGGCACTAAAATAATCCATTATTAAACTTAGACAAAAACAGTGCTAAATCAATTGAAAATGCCTAGTAATATTTCAGTACCACAAATATAATAATACAATCTAATATATATTAAAGCACATTTTAAAATCTTAATTGAGAAGACTAAGAAACTGAACACGTTCGGTTTACTTTTAACAGAATCATTTACAATCTTTTAACAGAATCATTTACAATCATGAACGAAGTAGAAACCTCTCTAAAAAGAACTACAGGAGCAGTCGGAAAGTTGGCCCTCCAGAAACTTACTATTGTAATGTCAAAAAATCCAGAAGCTATAGAGGTGCAGCTCTTTGTCAGTTCGAAGTTTTTCGACGGACAATTTGGAAAAACACCTCGTTTGCTGCGAACGGTAAGGGTAGAAAAAATTGGCAGTAAAGTAAGTCAAAATTGGCACTAAAATAATCCATTATTAAACTTAGACAAAAACAGTGCTAAATCAATTGAAAATGCCTAGTAATATTTCAGTACCACAAATATAATAATACAATCTAATATATATTAAAGCACATTTTAAAATCTTAATTGAGAAGACTAAGAAACTGAACACGTTCGGTTTACTTTTAACAGAATCATTTACAATCATGAACGAAGTAAAAACCAAATTTTTTGACAATGTAATGTCAAAAAATCCAGAAGCTAAAGAGGTGCAGCTCTTTGTCAGGTCGAAGTTTTTCGACGGACAATTTGGAAAAACACCTCATTTGCTGCGAAAATGCTAAATTTGTCACATTTACATAATGTATCTACTGTATTTATAATTAAATATAGAATTAGAAGCTTATTTTTAATTGCCTAATTTGCCTACTTTATATATTTAAAGGCCTAAAAGTATTGCCGTTTTTGACGATTTTTAGGTCCTAAATTCCGTGCTCAGTTTGTAAGTCACATACTACTAACCATACTCCTTAACAAAGGCATATCTTGCATGAGCTCTTAAAACGACAACTCTTTCCTTATGTAACCGAATCTCTACGTGTTATGCTTTCCGACATCCCAATGCTTAAAATGAAAACAAAAACTCACCCTGTATTTGTTGTTGTAGATATATTTTTGGAGTTGATTTTTTATTTCTTAAAATGTGGTATTTTCAAGATTTTTTAAATAAATAAAATCAGTCATTTATATATCTTAGTAAATATTGATGTTTTTCGAAAATAATGAACATGCATATAATTTCCTTCAAATTAATTTCTATTACAAGCTTTCGATCGTAAAATAATTTGGAATGCAAATGTAGCCCGCGATGTACAAATGGTTGAACACCACTGCAATTCACATGATTCGACTGAATCTGATATTACTGATTGATGAAATATCATCTGATGAATCATCATCATGGTTTGGTCATTATGTCATCATTATCTTTTGGTGTGTATTACACAAACGTGTAGTAGAACTATTTAAAATGATTAAATTGTTTTTGTTTTTTTTAACACAATATAATTTCTATTGGTATTATTAAATATATTTTTTGCGTATTTTTCAATCTTATATAACTTATATTAGATTTTTATTTTATTTTTATAGAAGTGAAAGGAAATGTTTTAAAGTCAATAAATAACCTTTCTCCGCATTTTCTTCTTTATCGAACAGTTTAACACCTCCACTTGTCTACCACCCACGCCTCTAAATTAGTCAATTTATTCCAGCGTCGCGTCCGGGGGTGGGTGCCCTAATTTTCGCTTGAAGAGGCTGTCGCATAGCTAATTGTTTATTCTCACCGCCGAGGGTCTATTGTGCCCCGCAATCCAAATATTCACCCCCTTGCAGGAGTAAACCGCCCCATCTCCAGCAATTAATTGCGAGTAAATCTCGGCTGTATAAAAGTCGTGGTCCGCGAAAGCCGGGGATTTAATTGGGGATTTTTTTGCGCCCTCGTCTGAACCTGATGGGGGTCAAAATCGAGCCTAGGTATAAATTAGAGTACGTGGATGGAGGTTCGGGGACGCACGTCAATTAAGGTTCGGCGTTGTTGTTGTTGTTGTTGTTGTTGTTATTGTTGCAGCCTGTTTTAAGGAGAGTCATTATCGATGGATGGAGACTGTTAGGGTGGATGTTTTTTTTCTGCTACAAACACTTTTCGTTTCTCAGTAGAATATAATCGTTTGGTTTCTAAAGGTAAAATTCGTACAGTTGCTATATTATTTACAGTATACGAGTAGTAGGTACACAATATTCCAATAATGTTTCAAGGAATATTTATATATTACTGATATTGCTTTTGGTTGTAGTAACCCTTAATTTATTTTATGTGAAAAGTATTCTAGATATTTATGTAAATCTTATTCAGTACAAAAAACTCAGTTGCAGTCTTACAAAATAAAATTAACTCGAGTAGAAAATTAAATAAATATCGACCGTACTCTTGATAAATTTATCCTCGCATAGATGATAATGATGATTGCATTTGCTTGAATACCGGAAGCAAAGAAAGAAAATAGAAAATTAGGCAATTACCCATTCAGCTCCGATGCTATCATGTCACTCAGGAATAAACCCACTTCCCAAATTACCCAATCCGTGCCCATTGTTCGGGCATAATGTTGGGGTTGAAAGAAAACCGCATTACGCGCTAATCACGCGAATGAAGTTATCAAGGGCTGTAATGATTTTCAATTAAGCTCTATCACGATCCATCGACCACCTCGGGCAACAACCAGCGGCGACAACAGATCCTCTTTCGGTGCTAAACTGTCCACCAGACAAAGCACCGAAACCGTTATTATTGCCATCAACGTTTCAGAGAACAAAGCCCCAAAGCGGTCGGAAACCAGAATAATTATCATGGGTACACGTTTGAAGTCGCCTGCAAAATTTCATGGGACACAACCACCTTTAATCTCCACGTACATACGATGAGCCCCATGGATGTGGGTCGCGAGGGCTGCAGATTGTATACACGTAATGGAAATATACAATTCCATTTGCGACGCGCCTTTTGCCTCGGCTTTAATTAAATCTTTAAGGGAGTTTCGACAGTGCAGATGACAACGAGAAATTTAATACAAGACCTTTTGAAAGAGAAATATTAATGTAATATGGCATAGGCAGTGAGGGGTGGATGCTATTGTTCGGTTGTATCGTGTGTTTGAAAAAAAATGTGATAAGGGGTCCCCCGTCATCATCCTGTGGTTATAATTGCAAACCAGACCAGATAAAGATGTAATCTTGCCATTATAATAATTATTTGAACATAATAAGCAGTGTTGATAACGTGTCATCTTTTCATGGTTTACTCGTAGAAATATTTGTAAATTGGTACATCGAAATACATGCGTAGAAATACCCCCACTGCTGAAAAATTCAATTAATGGGATTCTAATTACCTAGCTTATTTCGAAATCTATATGTAGCCAGTTAAATATTTAGGTTCCCTTGAAAGCAGGGCATTTAAAAATATACTATATTTAGGACAAGAAGTTATCATTATTTAAAAATGTATCATAGAAATATTCATAACGTTTAAGGATCAGCAGTAGGCGTAAAAAGTTCAACAAAATCGAATAAATCAATTAAAATATTTCAAAGTCTGTCCACAGAATTATCGCATTCTTTTATAATTCAAAAAGCCTGTCTACAATATCAGTATTTCAAAAATACTCGAATATAGGACAGTTTATTTGCGCTGTATTATGCAGGAAAAAAGTAAATACATACCAAAATTATAAATAAAACAATGTAAGCCCCGACAATAGAGTGCGTTAATTAATTTCTAAAAACCAATACAAATTACAAAATATATGCACAACTAAAATGTACCAAACTGAAATTATATTTCATTTCACTTATAAAAATAATCAATTAAATTAAGGAAAATAAACCCACAGAATTTTACTGTGAGAGTGAAAAAGCATTAGGCATTTCCAACTTTCCAACTTTCGATACAAATAAACACACCTTAGAAACGTGCAGAAACTGCATGTAAAGCTAAACATAGCAAATAATCTATAAAAATATCTGCATACTCTCCTTTCACGATGTTTTTACGTCAGGAGAGCCTATGAATATCTAGTCATTTTCTTGGTAGAGTTTCGGAAAAAAAAAAAACTGAATTCCCCAATGCAACTTGTATTTTTTTTAGGTTAAGTTGTTTTCAATTTGAGGTTATATTTTTGAAATAACATTGCTACCAGATGTAAAATTTAAATTATTAGAGATGAAAATGGAACGGCAGGAAAGAAAATAAAAAATAATTTGACAGAAATGAAAATTATTTCAGGGTTTGAATATGAAGTAAGAAGAAAATAATGATATATTTAAAAGCTATTAGTGAAATATATATATATATATATATATATATATATATATATATATATATATATATATATATACATATCTGACAATGTGGTAGGAAGCAAATGTCTAATAGATAGACATTGACACAGAAAAATAATTAACTTCCGTTGCATCACTGAAACAGTTTGTCCAACATGACAAATAGAAAACCCAGCCAAGTCTGTTGCAAACAGGTCGTGAACGTAATTATGCAGAAACAATCCATTATAAGAGTATTGAAAACGCCATTTTTTAAATTTCCTGTCCGGTTTTATATTTATTCTTGCCATCTCCAAACTAATTTGAAATATTATATTTTCTAAATTAAAAACGTAGGTATTAGAAGAAAAGTCCAAAATATATTAAAATTTCAGAAATACCACTGTAATTAAATGCGTTAAATGCCGACAGTAGTTGTAGATAGTGCTAGAGAAAAGAAATATATTAGGATCTAAAAATTAGAGCACAACATTTTAGAGAATATGTTCATAAAAAATCCAGACCTTTCCCAAATTACTGAACCAGTACTGAACATTTTCTGTGATCACATGCGATTTCACGAAATATTATATCTCGTAATATAATGTGTAATGTAATTGTAATTACATATGTAATACAATTGTAATATTTGACGTTTCCTATACGTTGTGTCTCAAGGAATAAAGGTATTACATTTATTATTATTATTATTATTATTATTATAATGCATGCATAGTTTTGAATATCACTATCCAGTTTTATATTTTCTCATGGGGTTTCTCAAAATAGGTTCAATCAAAATTTACTAAATAAAAAATTAGAATGAATTCAAAATTATATTATAAATGCAGATACACCCATTACTTGATTTACATGGTGGAAACGTTACACGAATAACAGTATAAATCGAAACCATAGCATAGCTTACATATATGTAAAAAAAGAAATATAGTAGGTTCAACTAAACGTTTTACTATGTTTTCATAATTTTCAGACATACAATTTTAAATTCTAAATTAATTTGTTTTATGATTTGTTCGTCGTTAACGATTTGTCGGAGTTCTCAAAAGCAAAAATTCCTCTTTTCTTTGGTTGAAAATAAAGGATTTTTATTTTTGAATTCGAAAACTGTGTTTTAGTGAAAAGTGAGGAGCTTGTGAAATATTAACACTTAAAGAAAACAAACCATCCGTTTTCACGACGACATTTATTTCGCTAAATGTACATTTAAACCACTACGACCACTAGAACAAGTTACTAACAAGTTACAAATGTCTACTGAAGATGACCACGTAGTGGTTGAAATGTACATTTAGCGAAATAAATGTCGTTGTGAAAAAGGATATTTTGTTTTCTTTAAGTACCATGTAAATCGAGAACAGGGTGATCCAAATAAAGTGTTAAAATTAACAAACTATTAGTAATTTAAAGCCGATTAAGATAGAGAAATTAAAAAAAAAAACAATTGAACATCGATTTCAATATTTTGCATCAAAACTTGAAAATCAATGCTTAATTGTTTTTTTAGAATTTCTGGTCTAAATGAGCGTTAAAAATACTAATAGTTTGCTAATTTATACAATTTTGTATTTTGAATAATTACAAAGTTTAAATAAATCAAGTACCATGTAAATCGAGGACAGGATGATCCTGATGAAGTGTTTAAATAAGCAAACTATTAGTAATTTAACGCCTATTAAGATAGAGAAACCGAAAAATAAACAATTGAACATCGATTTCAATATTTTGCTTCAAAACTTGAAAAATCGATGATTTTTTTTACATAACTCCGTCTTAATGAGCGTTAAAAATACTAATAGTTTGCTAATTTAAACAATTATGTATTTTTAATAATAACAAAGTTATCAATGTTGAACACTTCATTTGGATTACCCTGTATAACTGTAATATTCAAAAACTTAATACAAAAAGCATTATGAACTTTTTCTTGGCAATTTTAAAGAAATATTTGAAAATGTATTTTTATTATGATTTGGGTTTACCTAAATGAAATGTAATTTAAAAAAAACTTGGGTATACTAGTGACCCCATTAAAAATTATGATAAAATATTTATTTATAAATCGGAAAAAAATTAGTTTAATTTTCAAAATTTGTTCTTTTAAAATCTTTAGATGTGTATTGAGCGTGACCTATCTCTTAGTTGCAACCGTACAAATTATAATTTTGGAAACATCCGCACCCATTGATTATTCATTGCAGTATTAACATTCAAGTAAGGAGAACACTGTAATTTTTAATTTTGTTCATTTGTTATTTGCAGAATTTACCTTTTTGTCATTTTTTAGTTAATCACAGATACGTACAAAATATAATACAACATTTGCAACAGAGTAATGAAATAAAATAAAATTGTCAAGAAAATGCATTATAACATAATTAATATTTAAGGTTGTTATATTTTTATATTTATAAAAGTACTTACTGGTAAATATTAATTTTTATTTTATTTTATTTCGCCTTACTAGTTTCGGTAGTTTAATCAAAATTATAAAAATAATTATTTACCATTAAGTACTTTTATAAATATAACAATATAACAACCTTAAATACATCACTAGTATTTTATGGATAAAACCCTAAACAAAATAAATATTATTGAAGCCAAAAACTTATTTTTGCGAAAGTTCGACTTGATATTGCTACGACGCCGACAATTTACAATTATTAAAAATAAATTTGTTTTCTCAAAACTGAATTATTTCGCATAAACCATCCTTCTACAAAATTTGATATGATTGAAAATATAATATCTTCATGAAGTATATACTTTATAAAATATTGCAAATGCTTTATGCTTAATTTTAAGCACACTTACTTTATATAATATTAATTTTGAAATTTGAGAGATTGGCTTCCCGAAATTGACATTAATTTTCTCAAACCTAATATTTCTTTTATAAGTTTGAGCCCAACTTATTGGAATTTTAAGTTGAAAAATTCTACCAATTCTTAGGAAACACTGTGTTCTATTATTTATTGATAATTTGCCATTTTTTAAGAAATTATTAGAGAATAGTTCGTTTAATTATGATAATACACAGTCTGCTTGATTTATTGTGAGACGAGAGATGAGAAAAAAAAAAGTTGAAGAAAAAATGTTTATTACATTTTGTAGTCTATTTAATCCTAATTTCAGAAGAACAACTTAAAATCAAATAAACACGTGGAAGCTGTAAGCTTCATTTTCGTTAATGGAACACCCTGTATATTTTGGTTATTTCTAATAGGCAATACATTATGAAAATAATAAAATAAAATGAAGCTTATAGCTTTCACTTGTTTGATTGATTTTGAATTCTTCATCTTAAATTAGGATTAAATAGACGACAAAAAGTACTAAGACTTTTTTCTTCAACTTTTTTTTCTATCTGTACTAATAACCTTTATTATTTGTTTATCGAAATTTAAAGGATTGGAGAAATTAACAAAATATTTAGTAAGGTGTTAAAGCTACATAATATAAAGCAATATAAGTATTCAAAGAAATGTTAGTCTTACTTTCCAGACAATTTTAATATTTTTATAATTTTCGTCGACCCTAAAATTGATGCATTAAATACAAAAAACGTTTATGGACTTACTTTATAAATGTATTTATTTAATTGAATGCCTTAAATCTTACTTTTTTACTAATTAAATAATACAGTTAAATTTTACGAAATCTACCCTATAAATTAAATAATAATTAATAATTCATTGTTAAAATGCCAATTTTCCAGAAAACCCTCTAGAAAATGTAATAATTAAGGTATAATTTTCAGTTTCAAAATTTTATGAAAGCATTTACTTTTTCTGATTTATTTACTTAGCTTGTTTAATTATTCACAACATTTTCAGGAACAGAACTAAATACAAAATAATACGTAAATCATTTTCAAAAATTGTCAAGGATCATTGACTAGTATTTCTTAACAATTTTTTAAAATTCTTTTGTAAAGTTCTTTTGTTTAAAATTGATATAATTTTTAAAGATAAAACAGTTTTTTTTCTTGCCAAATTTAATATTTTTATCATTTTCAGCGACCCTAAAATTGATGCATTGAAATTAAAAAAAAAGTTTATGGACATACATTTTAATAATTTTTTTAATTTAATTGGTTACATCTTACTATTTTACTAATTAAAAAAGATAGTTAAATTTTACAAAATCTACCTTCAATAATTTATTGTTACAACGCCTATTTTCAAGAAAATCCTCTAGAAAACTTCGTAGGTATAATTTTCAGTTTCAAAATTTTATCAAAGCATTTACTTTTTTAATTTATTTATTTAGTGACCAGTCCACAAAATTTGACGACAACATTCAGATGAGTACGAGGTCAAAACGTGTGCGCGTAAGTAGGAAGAAGAAATAAAGGACAGTATAGCATATCAGGCAATTGGAAAGATGATGGTATGCATGCTATTACTTTAGATGTAGAAAGAAAGAGCTTATATTAGGCAAAAATGGAAGATTATTTTTATATAGTACGATTCGTATTTATCCTGTATCCCATACACGATTAGGTGATGTGCGATGTGGAACATTCCAATTTTGTTTACAAAACTTAAATTTCAACCATTTTTACCATTTGTGATTCACCGACATTTTAATATTTCATTATTCGCATAAAAATCCAATTCCAGGAATAATTACATGCGCACCCATATCCACCCCCAATCAATTTAAATAAACTCGAGGCATGGATACAAACACAACGTATCAATTATACCCACATCAACCGCAAAACCGCTTCCACCCCCTCGGAGGCGGCACATTTTTTCCAGGCGATTGCCAGCGCTGCAGTTCACCCCCACGCGCTTTTGGATCCTGGGGTTTTCCGACCACCCCCTTTGATGAATTCCCGTCGACCGACGCGCCGCTAATTAAAACAACAATGCCCAGGCGCCCGTTCGTGAGCCGCTTTGATGAGAACCCCCATCATAAACCGCACCGTAATTCTCCCCCGTATTACCATGAAAACCAGAGCAGAAACGGATAAAATATTATTAGTAGGTAATATTCATGGATAATATTTATACTCAGAAAATTACCTGCAATTTAATGATAAGAGCTGCTTCCACTCAGCTCCTCAATAGTTTCGCAATACATATTTTCTGTGATGAAACTAGCAAGCAGGAATTCGCAAATATGTTAAAAACAATTCTGATCATCTCTATAGATTAATTACCTTCTCAAATTCACGTATCCAATATCAAACGCTGTAACATTTTATTTGACATTGAACGCATGATATGCGGCCTATAATCGAAAATATTGTCACTAACCTGTAATAACGATCAAATCTCGTGATAGGAGCTATCCATTTATATAGCAATTTCCATTTGCAGCACATAATTCATAAATAATAATTACTCAGCATGACAATACACAGATGCACACGCGACCACGAAGTAATCTTGTTAATAGTACGAGACTGATTGCAACTGCACCCAACAAAGACCGACCGTCAGTGTTGATTTTTTGCTGGCAGGTCTCTAGCTACAATCAATAGGAAGTTTTTTTAGAAGGTGAAAGATAAAATAGAACTATCACGTTGCTGCATATCAGCCGGCTGCTCTATTTTTAGTAACAATGAAATGTAAATCTCTCTAACATGCCGAGAAGAGAACAATTAGTAAGCATGCGGAAAGAGCCATTTGTGAGTGCAGAGTCACATCGTTCACGTGACGCATTTCAACGTATCTGTGCAACAACTAGAATGTCTTATTGGAACATTGATAAGAGGTAGAGTGATAAAAGAGTGTTGTGCTTCAGGTGTTGAACATTGAATAAGAATGTCTTGAACACTGTAAGTAATACCATTAGTAACAATATAGTATTAATAAGGTGTAATGTGTAAGGTTATATGGGTGGCGAAGATGTCTCGGTTTGTCTGTGAAAGAACTGAATAAGATGAACTTAAATAAGAATGCCTTGAACATTGTAAGTAATACCATTAGTAATAATATATTATTAATAAGGTGTAATGTGTTTAGTTATACACGTGGCTAAGATGTTCTCAGTTTGTTTATGAAAGAACTGCAGAATGCCTTATAAGACTAGTGATTGATTTATTAGTAGCTTGTACTAAGTAAGTAGAGTAAAGTGCAAAATGTATGTGTATTTTCATGCAGTAGTTAACTCATTATGAATTAGAATAAATAGGTAACACTTGATGGCTATACATTGCAGAATAATAAAAACAGTAGACTTCTAGGTATACTTGACATTACCAAAATTATAAACTATAGCAATATTAGAAGATTGTTATTAATCGGAGGTGAGGATCATAACCCCTTCATTCTATCCTAGGCCCACAGGCTGGGGTTTCTGCCAGTGTTAGGGGCAACGTAGACGTTCTACATTCGCGTTATAGCGTAATAACACACTAGGCAGTATAATACATCTATTACCAGCCAAATAGCAGAATCAACACTGACATAGAATGAAATGGGAATGAACGCATGCTGTGGAATGATGAGCCTGAAGGGCAGATGTTTATAGACAAAACATATTTTCATTCAAAGCTTGTGCCGTAATGTCCTATTCCAAAAAACGTTGATCGATTTCTTGCGTCAACCGGACTTTGAAGCGTTGTAACTCTGAGACTATTTGCAGCAATCACATAATTCAGTCGAGCTTTCATAGATCTTTTAGTGTTCTATAACTTTTATTTTTGCGATGATTAACGTAGACGTTCTGCATTCGCGTAATAGCGTAATATCACGCTTGGCAGTATAATACATCTATTATGAACCAAATAGCAGAATCAACACTGACAGAATGAAATGGGAATGAATGCATGCTGTGGAATGATGAGCCTGAAAGGCAGATATTTACAGACAAAACAGATTTTCATTCAAAGCTTGTACCGTAACGTCCTATTCCAAAAACGTTGATCGATTTCTTGTATCAACCGGACTTTGAAGCGTTGTAACTCGGAGACTATTTGCAGCAACCACTTGATTCAAACAGGCTTTCATAGATCGTTTAGTGTTCTACAACTTCTATATTTGCGATGATTAACGTAGACGTTCTGCATTCACGTAATAGCGTAATATCACGCTAGGCAGTGTAATACATCTATTACGAGCCAAATAGCAGAATCAACACTGACAGAATAAAATGGGAATGAATGCATTCTGTGGAATGATGAGCCTGAAAGGCAGATATTTACAGGCAAAACAGATTTTCATTCAAAGCCTGTACCATAACGTCCTATTCCAAAAACGTTGATCGATTTCTTGTATCAACCGGACTTTGAAGCGTTGTAACTCGGAGACTATTTGCAGCAATCACATGATTCAAACGGGCTTTCATAAATCGTTTAGTGTTCTACAGCTTTTATATTTGCGATGATTAACGTAGACGTTCTGCATTCGGTAATAGCGTAATATCACGCTAGGCTGTGTAATACATCTATTACGAGCCAAATAGCAGAATCAACAATGAAAGAAGAAAATGGGAATGAATGCATGCTGTGGAATGATGAGCCTAAAATTCAGATGTTTACAGACAAAACAGATTTTCATTCAAAGCTTGTGCCGTAATGTCCTATTCCAAAAACGTTGATCGATTCCTTGCGTCAACCGGACTTTAAAGCATTGTAACTTGGAGACTATTTGCAGCAATCACATGATTCAAACGGGTTTTCATAGATCTTTCAGTATTCTACAATGTTTATATTTGCGATGATTAGAAAAAAATTACTCCCTTGAGGAGAAAAAGGGGAGAAACTGATTTTTGATAACTTTGATGACCTTTGTTCGAAATATTAACTATACAGTATCTCGTTATTAATAAGAAAAATGTAAAATTTTATGTGCAATGTTTTTTGTCTAAAAAGCTTGTGTCCATAACCAATAGAAAACGAGATAAATCGACTTTTACAATTTTTCAAAATGGCAACACATTCCGACGGTAGTGAGGATACGTCTTTTTGATTTTAGTCTTATGTCCCTCAACACTTCTCAAAATAAAAATCTGAAGTACAATATTTTCCGAGGTAACAGTGTTTTCCGACAATTTTACTGTACTAACTGCTTTGTAGATACTATTATGTGAAGGTGAAGATTATGTCAGTAAGTTCTCTGACAGATTTCCTTTATACGTATTAGTAGTTATACTGTGAGAGTTCCACTTCACTCCCAGCAGAGATTTCGATTAATTTAATTGACGCTTTTAATTCGCGGTTTTAATCAATCACCGCATTCAGCCTATTGTTACTGCTCGCGGTAATTGATTAAAACCGCGAATTAAAAGCGTCAATTAAATTGATCGAAATCTCTGCTGGGGGTAAAGTGGAACCCTCACAGTATAACTACTTGTATTTATAAGTTTTACTGTTCCTGTTACTGTTGACCATCGCCCACGTTCTAAATATTTGAAATGGGTAAGAATTATCTATATGTAAAATTTGCTACTTCAAATCTAGTCTTTAAATCATTTCTAAAAAAATGGAAACTGGGACCGCTAGTTTGGCTGACAGGTTAGAATGCTTGCTTAGCATGCAGGAAGACCTGGGTTCGAGCCCCAGTACAGGTAGTACATTACTGAGAAACTAGTGCCATTCGCCGTTGGGAGCTCATTAACGGCGCTCTAGAGATCGGGGGCGAATTTCTAGAGTAACAAGCCCTAACTCAATATACACATTTACACAAATCATACGGCAGAAGGACCCACGTTGGTCGATAGCCAGTTAGGGATAATATCCCTAACAAATACAGTCACTACTACTGGAAACTGGGTGAACTACGTGAGTTCTAATTTAGTGATCGTGTTCTGGTTCTATAGAAGATTTTCGGTTATTTAGAAATTGAGGTTGCACTGGTGCCTCAGCAGCTACTTTTGCCTCTTGAATAATACTTTCTTACGTCATGTAAGTGCTGCATGTCTTGAACTAAATCTCTTATAATTACAGTTTCGACATCGAATGGTATTCCTTTATTCTTTATTTCTTTTGAGCCAAAACACTGAATATTGTATTGCTCTACTGTATTGCAAACATTTAAGCCTGGCCAGAGACGCAGGTGATGCAGCCAACGCAGTGCAGCGCAGTACACTTATTTTCGCAGCCAATAAGAATGGCGAGATTGGTCATCTCGTCTTTCTTATTGGCTGCAAAAATATCTGCACTGAGCTGCCCTGCGTTGCCTGCGTCACCTGCGTCTCAATATGCGTCAGGGTTAATAAGATCCTAAATATTATATTTACTTTACTTGTATTCAATATTAAAGGGGTTATTCATGTAGCCTTATCTCCAAGAATGACACCGAATACAACAAGTACGCCAGAATAATGTTTAATCATTGATCAAATTTAACCATTATCATAGGCTTATGAACGGCAATATTGTAGAGGTATATTGTACTTTACCAGAGTCGCAAGTATAATAGGTAAGAATAATAATTGATATATGAAATTTGCTGCCTCAAATCTTGTCTTTAAATCATTACTAATATAATAATTGCTAAAAAAACTGGGTAAACTACGTGGGTACTAATTCAGTGATCGTGTTATTATGGTTCTATAGTAGTTTTTCGGTTATTTGGAAATTGAGGAGTAATATTTTATCCGCTTTTTTCATAAAAGTTGGAACGTTGAAACTTATAAAACGTGCAGTCATTTCGAATTCGTTTGACTATGTTTTGGGATATACATACACTGTGTATCAGCCACATGGAATAAATTCGGTAATAAATAAATGGGGGCGTGTTCGAAAAAACGCTCGGACACGTCGATTGTTATTTTTAGTTGCGCATTTTTTTCAACAAAAACTTTTTATACAGGGTGTGTCATGTGACCGTGGCCAATACCAACTTTCTTATTTTAAATACAACATCTAGTATATTATTCAATTTTTGGATTCTTCAGAAAATTCTAGACATATTTCATGTACAATGTCCTATACCTATCTTCAACTGTTTCGGAAATATTAAGTGTTTTCAGATTTATTGCAAAAATTAACATTAAATAAAGAAAATTATTTGATTACAGAAATTCATTACAACACACTCAAAAACTAATAAGTAATACTGTTTATTTCTTGATAATGTAAAAAAACAAAAAAAACAATAAATTTCAATGGAGATGTTCAAAATGCTCGCCGTGAACGTCTTGGCAACATCCTAATCTTAAATAGAAATTTCTTCTAACGTTACTCAACATCTCAGGCATGACCGATCTAATCGCAAGCATTATTCGTCTTCTTAAGTCAGCTAAGTCGAGGGGTTTAGTTTTGTATACAATACTTTGACATATCCCCTTAAGAAGAAGTCTAATGACGTCAGATCAGGGGATCGTGCTGGCCATTCCATCGATCCTCGCCTCCCTATCCACCGATTTGGAAATATTCGGTTGCAGTAGTTCCGGACATTGATTTGGTAATGATCCGAAACAGTTGAAGATAGGTATAGGACATTGTACATGAAATATGTCTAGAATTTTCTGAAGAATCCAAAAATTGAATAATATACCAGGTGTTGCATTTAAAATAATAAAGTTGGTATTGGCCACGGTCACATGACACACCCTGTATAAAAAGTTTTTGTTGAAAAAAATGCGCAACTAAAAATAACAATCGACGTGTCCGAGCGTTTTTTCGAACACGCCCCCATTTATTTATTATTGAATTTATTCCATTTGGCTGATACACCCTGTATAACTGAGAATTATAATATCTTGTTCATTCTGCCAGCTGTCTGGTGTTTCATCTACTATTATACCGCAGAAAATTGCATCTCTTCTTTAATCCAGAACGACTTTGTGTGCATAAAGACCAATAACGTCTTTTTGTGAATACCACGAGAAATAAAATGCAAATCATTTTATACTGATAGATTCCAATTGTTTAATTAAACCATAACGAAATATCTTACCACTTCATCGTACTTTATCTCATAACGACCTCATTTTGAGAATACTACGAGAAATAAAGTGCAAGTCATTTTTTACTGATAGCTCCCAATTTTTTTATTGAACCATACCGAAATATTTTGCCACTTCATCGTACTTTGTCTGCATCACGACCTCATTTTGAGAATTCCACGAGAAATAAAGTGCAAGTTATTTTACACTGATAGCTTCCAATTGTTTCATTGAATACCAAAATGTCGTGCCACTTCATCGTACTCTCCAATCAATTCCTAAGAATTTCCCATTATTAATATCTCTAATCTTTGTGTACTTTCCTTGACAAGGTAAACCTCTATATGATAAAAATGTGAACCCTAAAATTCATTGTAGCATTCCTCTCCACTTAAATAAATTTGAAGTTTTAAGTATCGATTTAGTATCCTTTTAATGACTGCAAAAGAAATTTACAAGCCAAATGTTATTTCTTATGTTCAGAACAATTTTCGTAAGCTAGCTAAATATCGAACAAACTTTTGAAAGTTAGAGAATTAGAAAGATTTATTTATAAATTAAATTATTTCTTGGTCTACGCAGTAGGGACTAAACTCAAGTATTTTTACTTGAGTCATACAATGGTAGACTGTAAAAAGTTTATTCTGATGTACTCCATGTTAAACATTCACCAGGTGCAGGTAAATGTTTTCTTGTTCTTTCACGTTTCATTTTTATATACTTAAAATAAACACCAGCTGGTACTAAAGTTGAAGAATGAACTAATGAAAAAACTGGTGTAGGTGAAGCAAATATCGTGGTAATTATGTACTATTAAGATCTATTGGCAATACCTTACAAATTATTCAGCTTTCTTTGACGGGTGATATATTGTATCTTTCGAGCATGAATTATTATCATCAACGTTTGCTAGCGGTAGAGCTTAATGCCCTCTTAAATGAGAATAAGTTTTGCTCGCACGGTACTATGTCTTGTTGCAAGTTATTTGAGAAATTTTGGAAAAAGTACCAGATCATCTCATCTTATATCAGAGTTTGGCTTTTCCATTTACTATTTGTTCTTTAGATGCGACAGGTTCACATGTAACATTAGCATCTTCTTCGATTAATATTTTACCTCGTCAATCAGTTTGACTCTGTTAGGACTTCAATGTTATAATTATTTTCACCGCCATCTCTACTACGATTAGTAGCGGAAATTATCGAATCTTCATTTTCAGATCTGAAAAATTTAGTTAAGAATGTTCATGTGTAAAACTTTATAAAATGAAACCACAGCCTTCTCAGTTAAAAATAAAAATTTAACAGACTATACAATCCAGTCACATATTTTCCTGGCAACTGTGCAGGCTATTAATAGTTATATCCACAAATTAAATACAACATAACCTTTCAACTTTACCTTTAAGCTGCAACCTCAAGATGCTTTCGATACTTTCTATGACGAATTCAGAAAATTTAAAATTTCAATAAAAACTGATGTGAAAAGTAATGCAAAAATAGCGAATTGTACAATGAATAAGAACAAGAACAGTTAATAATATTTCAGAACGGGAACGAATGTTTCAAAATATATAAATAGTTAGGGCTTTTCATTGAAAAAAACATTAAATTAACAAGCAGTTTAAAAAGCGAAATTTAAAATATCAATTTGTTCCTTTGTATTATGTACAGTAAAGTGATAATTGCTGCATAACTTCCCATTTACGGATATTGTGTAGATGTGGAATGTGTACTGATCTCTGATTTCTCAGTCTTAAAAGAAATGTATTTCATAGATTCAATTTAGTGCCAAGTTGTGAGGCTGAATTGTAATAGACATTAACATGTAAGTTGAAAAATATTTTGACAATTACAATGGCAGTTTTGTGGAATGAATTCTGTATAAAATACAGTATTAGAATTAAAATTATAAACTCTGTTCCATTTTTTTTAACTGATGCCTGCCATACACGCTCCGGAAAATCTGTACGGAAAAACTGTTCAGACCTAGCCTTAACGATTTCCGGAGCATGTGTGGGTATTGTATTACATTGTATTGTATCACAGTATTGTAGCCTAATGTAAAAAGTTACTAGACTTGAAAAAATAGGTTATACATAAAAAGAGAGGTTATATTTTATGACAGTGGTCTATGTTCCCATCAAATTGAGTATCTATAGAGTACAGAATTTATGTGGTATTTTTATTTTACAAAAGCAAATAGACTCAAATAATAATAATATAAAATATAGTTGATGTTTGGTTTACTTTAAACCAGCACACTTGAATGATTGAAGCAATAATTTAATTATTTTAATATATGAATAAGGCAACGTGGTTAGAAATCTGACATTTAATTTTTTCCACTGTGAGAGAATTTTGTTGGTTTTCATCGGTAAAACTTTATAAAATGAAACCATAGCCTTCTTAGTTAAAAATAAAAATGGAACAGACTATATATTCAAGTCACATATTCTCCTCGCAACTATGCAGGCTATTAATAATTATATCCAAAAAGATATAAGATATATAAAGATATATAAAGATATATAAATATATAAAAAGATATATATTTAAAACAACGTAACCTTTCTTTTCTCGCCAGGTTATATTTCAGGCGTACCAACAAAAATGTCACCTTAACACGTCGAAGTTAGGTGAAAATAGATCGTGAACGGTGTTCATTTGGGTGCGTCGATATGTTGGGATTGTCTGTAGATCACGTTCACATGTAGGCAGAAATTGCATCAAGATTAATCGGAAATTTGATGAGTAATTAATGCAGATGACAGGTGATGATTTCGATCGATTACTACAGATGTACGTATACGTTTACATTGATTATTAGCACAGTTATTGGTTGGACGTAATGCATCAAATTGGCAGTTAAGTGATCAGTTGCTCATCACGGCAGGACGCATCAGAACGACCGATGTTTCGGGACATTTTACACCCATATAGGGAATAGTTATTTGACGCACTGGTTAAGAAATTATAGAGGAACAATCCTCGAAAAATATAAAATGTATAAAGGAAATAATAAGGATTATTTTTTTTTGCTTTGATAGAGTTAGCTAATTTTAAAATCTGTTTTTAACCTCCTCCTTGGTACTTCTATTTGGCTGATAATTTATCCCTCAGTAGGTCTGAGGGATTATTTATGCTTTTATAGAGTTAGCTAATTTGAAATTCTGTTTTTACCTTCCTCCTTGGTACTTCTATTTGGCTGATAATTTATCCCTCAGTGGGTCTCTTCTAGTTTTTGAGAGGGGCTACCGAACGAAATTTATAAATTGTTATGTATTTTAAGGCTACGCCAGAAAATATCAATTTTAATATTTATCAATAACAAAAATATTTTTATTTATTTCCATTTTGATTTAATTAAGAATTACGTGCATGAGGTTGATTTATAGGTATTGGAATAGGTATAAATTTTATTTACAGAAAACATATTTTTGCATACATGTGTGCCCCGATTTGAAAGTCACAGGTCACCAATCAGTTAATTTGGCAATGGCTGGACATTAGTTAGAACCTCATTTTTTATGTATTAAAAGTTGCTATATAAATAGATATGTGCTGCTGTCCGCTGTTCAATTTTTAACACAGAATTTAAACAAATGGAAGATATAAATTTAAAATATCACCCACTGGACGTTGCATAATATATTTGTCAGAACGGAGATATATTGCAATTGGTCAATTAGGGTGAATTATTATTATATGTAACTCGATATTGTCATTCATATAACATCCTACTCTGCATTCTGCATGTACGAATATTTATTACAAACTACCAAACCGGCGTTAAATTATTATTGAATAAACAGCGGCGGGTTCTTGGCGTTTATAGGAGTAATTCCCACACAACGATCATTATACATATGTAATATATTCACATATGCCACATGTGAAACTTTTAGTTTATACATTATTTTAATATACTAAAATAAATACATTTCTAATAATTTGTATTGCCATCAGGGGCGACTTTTCGTAAAGCAAAATAAACATTTGCTTAGGAGCCGCTACCCTTGGGGGTGGGGGGCGAAAAAAATAAATGAATGTATTGAAATCGAATATATATATATATATATATATATATATATATATATATATATATATATATATATATAATCAATTTACATGTCCTATACACTTTCGGGTATCGAGATTCATTCCACCACTAAATTATGTTGTCTACGAAGTTTTTCCATTCCTTTCTATTTGTAGCCTTCTTCCTTGCTTCTTGTTCGTCGAAGTCGTTTCTTCTTAGGATCTCTTGTTGTTTTCCCATCTTTTCCTTGGTCTTCCTCTTTCATTCTTTTTCTTTTCGTCTTTTGATGTCTATACTATTTTTGTTTGTCTATCTTCACGCATTCTTATCAGGTGCCCGAACCATCCTAGTTGTCGTTTCTGTATTAATTGTTGCACACTTTGTATTTGTATATTTTTCATGATCTGTTCGTTTCTTACTCTGTCTAATCTCGTGACTCCTTCAACTTTTCTTAAGTATCTCATTTCGGTTCCTTGTATTTCGTTCATTGTCTTTTCATTTGTTGTCCAGGTTTCGCTTCCAAATAAGATTGTTGGTCTATAATTGTCTTGAAGAGTGTCATTTTCGTGTTTTTGGAGATTCTTCTATTGTTTAGAATATACATACTTGTTCATTGCATAGTAGGTTTTATTTGCGGCCATCATTCTGTTATTTATTTCATTTTCCATGGTTCTTTTATTGTGTATTATTGTACCTAAATATTTGAAGGTTTCAACTTTCCTTTTCCTATCCTTTTCAAATTTATTAGTATTTTTTCTTGTGTTTCCTCTTTTGCTACTAACATTACGTTTGTTTTGTTTATATTAATTACCATGTTGTATTTTTTCAGTTCCTCCTCCCATATGCTTATATTGTGTTGCAGGTGTTCTTCGCTTTTGGCTAGCATGACTAAGTCATCAGCAAAAGCACATTCTGCTATCACTATTCTTTTCATTTTATAGTATCCTATTTCTACCTTCTTGGTGTTATCCTTAATTTTTGTCATTATGTTGTCTAGGAATATAATAAAGAGCAGAGGGCTTAGAGCCCTCCCTTGTCGAAGGCCTTTTGGGGTTGTGAAACTCTCAGTTGAATTATTTGTCATTACGTAGTTTTCTGTGGTTTTATGCATACTCTTGATTGCTTCTATTTAATGCACTTTTATATCTTCCTTTCTTCAAGTATTTCCCACACTTTGGCTCTTGGGACTCTATCAAATGTCTTTTCTAAGTCTACGAATATCATGTATTATTTGTTGTTTTGTTTTAATATTTTTTCTGTCATCTTTCTAATTGTGAAGATATGTTTTGTGTTGAATATTCTTTCATTAATCTACTTTGTGACCCTTCCATTGTTTTTTTCAATTTCCTTTCTTAGTTTGTTCTCTAGTATTGATTCATACTGTTTTGCCGCTGTGCACAGCAGGGATATTCCCCCAAAGTTGTTGCAATTTCTACTGTCTCCTATTTTATGTATTGGGAAGATCACTGCTTTTTGCCAGTCTGCTAGTATTTTTCCTGTTTCCCATAGTCTATTTGTCAACTGTAGTAGTAGTTGTTTCCCATCCTTTCCTATGTATTTCAGCTGATCAGATTTGATTTTGTCGTGTCCTGGGGATTTTCCGTTCTTTAACTTCTTTAGTGCGTTTTCTAACTCTTCTTCTGTTATAGATCCCTCTTCTTCTTCTGTTTCATTACTATTTTCTTGTTCCTCTTCGTTTCCATTTCCTTCATTGATTGTCTCTCTTCCAGACAGAAGCTCTTGAAAGTGCTCTTTCTATCTGTTCGTGATTTCGTTATCCTTTTTCATTAGTACACCATGTATATTTTTGAGTAGCTTTAGGTTTTTTTTTCCTTTCTGCAGCTTTTCAGTGTTTTGTAGAATCGTTTTTGATTTCGTTTAAAATATTCCTTTCATTTGGTTCCGAAATCCTCCCATTTTCCGTCTTTTTCCTTCCTTATTATTGCTTTTACTCTGTTTCTTTGGTGCTTGTATATTTCGTAGTCTTCTTCGTTTTTTGTGCTTAGGTATTTTTTCCATTTTTGTTTCTGTTTCTTAACGTCTTCCTTCACTTCTTTGTTCCACCAGGTTGTTTGTTTTTTGTTTGGTGTACTTTTAGTTTTTCACAGGCGTGTTTTATTGCCTCTCTTACTATATGTTTGAAATTGACCCATAAATCTTCTACTTTTGTTTTTCCGCTATTCTTAGTGCTTCTTATTAGTTCTTGTATTGATTCCTGGTAGTTTTTCCTTACTTGTTTGCTACTTAGCTTGTATATTCCAAATTGTTCTATTCTTACTTCCTTATCGACTATTTTCTGTGTTTGTTTCGGTTCCTCTCTTGTTTTTTTTTATTCGTGAGGGTTAGAAGATATTGGTCACTGTCAATTTCGCTACCTCTTTTGACTTTAATATCCATTACTTCCTTCACTTGTGCTTTGTTTGTTAAAAAGTAGTCTATTATGGACTTTTCGTTTCTGTTTCTTTCCTCTCTTGTATATTTGTGTATTTTCTTGTGTACAAATTTGTTGTTGATCTTCGTTTCTCCGTGTGTTTCAAATTGTAAGTAATTTATTTCTGTGTATAATGAATTTATATTTATTATACAGGGCGATCAATAATACGGGTAAAACAATTTCATTTAAATACTGTTCAATTTTAAATTTTTTGCTGGTGATACATACGATTTTTGTTTTCTACAACCGCAGAAAAAAGATATTGTGACATCAAATTGTCAAAAAAATGCCCATGTGCAATTTCTATTTTAGCGCACTCTGTGGAATTTCTCGCACGGAAATGGATGCATAAAGTACTAAGTTTTTACACGGTCGTAGAAAAAAATGAAATGAGCTCTTATTAAGAAGAAAGCACGAAGAATATTAAGCTGAAATAAAATTTTCTTCGTACTTTTCACTTATGTATATTAATGTATTAATAAATATTTGTTATATTAAAATTATAGAGAGAATGGAAATGGAAAAATTCGTTAAATTGTGACAATTTTTGTTGTTGTTAAACTTCGTTTCAATATTAACTTTGCATACACATGAAAAAATGTTACCTGCAGCTCATCTCGGATGTATTGATTAAACTACAGCTACACCGTGAGCAGATTGTTTTTCTATTATAACCTATTAATGACTCGTTATTTATTGACTCTCAGCAAGTGAGTTTCTGAAAAGAACTTCTCGATTTGTCCCTTTTCCCTGTCCGTATTTGTTTGCTATTGTATTATTCCCATCTCCTGGGGAATTCCTTATCAACCCATCATCGCCGCAATCCCGCTGACCCGCCGGCATGAAATATTCACCTACGGCGTTCCGCCCCCGCGGGCCGTGTCCCACTTTCGCCCCCGGGCCGCCAGGTCACCAGCCCCGCCGCCCCCTGCCCCGTTTACGACACCCAGGATCCGTCAGCGCCCCCGCAAGCCCGCTGACATATCGCCGCCGCTGAGTGTGCACGAGCCGACGTTTCAGCCGCCCCCTTTATGGCATTCGAATGGCGCTGTGCGTGTGTGTGCGGGGGTGCAGGTGAACGAGATAAAAAAGGAGCGGCGCCGCGCGGGGGTTTGGGGCCCCGTTTTATGCCACGTGTACATGGCGGGATCGGGTTTAAGGGAATTCGATGGGTTTTAGGGGTTGTAAAGATGAAAATTTGGCGGCGCGGGTCGTTCGGGCGGCGGGATTTATCGCTGGAATAAGAAAATTTTATCGGTGCGTGTGTCGTAAACGCCGCCGGGGCTCGGGGGCGGGCAGGCTAATTCACTGAAATGGCAAATCTCTGCGTTTAATTTGATACTTGCACGTAAACTATTTCCTTGAAAATATTTTACGACACAGTCCTTAATTACCAAATAATTTCAGTTTCATTTCCATATTGTAAGAAATATATATATATAAGTGTGTCACACATATGCACATAGCTACACTAGGTATCCAATGAGTTTTTAATAAAATTGTAATTATGGATTTGTGAAAAAATGCAAAGTAGTATTTGTAAATATCAATATTTTAGTGTTTTCCGCTGGAACAAATATGTAAATATGTCTCGAGTTTCACGACTCGGATCCTTCGTCGCCTCGTCTTTCAACTTCTCGCCGTACTGTAAAATATATCTTATTAAGGACTTACACCGTTAATTACTATAATACGAAATTAAAAATAAAAACACGTAGTGAAACCTTTGAACGCAGTTTTGTCCCCAAATGAAGAGTGCGAAGAGTTTCTATTTCTTTGAAAAGATACACAGTTTAAAATTGTGTATAACTTTTATTACATTATCTTTGTATGTTTCTGTAATGTGGTCAAAATTATTGATGATACACATACAAATGATAATAACAATAATAGTATTTTTGGTGCTATTCGCAGAAAGATTTACGATATATCATCAATCAAATCAATATACAAAATAATATTCAAAATAAATAGATACAATACGTTAACAATTTAAAACGTAAGAATACAGAGTATCCACGTTTTCTTTATTCTAAAATCTTAATTTAATATTTTTTTTCATTTACTTAAGTTTATTTTCACTTTCCAGAAATATAAAAAATATATATTTATTGACTTGAACTTCAAACGGATATATCTGTTAAATCTGGAATTTGAAACTCGTTGAAATTACTCTTTAAAAGAACTTCAATCAAATAATTCAAAGATCCATCCATTTTATACCATTCTATACCATTCTATTTTAAGTTTTCAAATACAAATTTCAAAAGTTGTTCAACGTTGAGGTCCTGTTGTGAAATCATCCGGCGTAAATTTTTGGTACGCCATCCTGGAAATTTACATCTTCCTCTTTTTTCCTGAAACATAGCCCATGTCCTGTACCATCCCTTCTTGTGTCTAAAGTAGGCATTTCTGAAGGTTTGCCTCTTTGATGTTTTTTCTTCAATTTCACGTTGGACACATGACGAACTGGGACGACCTCTTTTTTTCATTTTGCTGATCACCCATGGTGCATAGGGTGCTAGCAAGAACAGCCTTGAATTGCAGCATGCTTAACTGTTCCGTTTTTGATGTGCCACCGAATTTGCAATCTCTTCTGTATAACAGCTAGCTGTTCACTACACACAAATTTATGAGGTGAAAATAGAGTTTGTGATGCTATTTTTTACTCCCAATGGTAGTTCGATATAGTGCTACAAGAGAATCACCCAAATATATCCCTCCCATAAACTGATTGTAGATACGAGGTCTGATCAAAAAGCTCTGGGACTTTTCAAATGGCGCGCCAACGAAGCGACGGAGAACAACGCGATTGGCAGCACTGTGTAGAGGGGTTCTCCCTGAGTTCAGCAGCTTTTGCAGATCGTCAATAGGTTGCTTAAAAGCGGAGTTACAGCTATTTTAGTAAACCAACATTTTTGTGTTCGGCGATTTTGTTTTTTTTTGTGATGGAAGGAAAACAAGAGCAACGCGTTTGCATCAAGTTCTGTGTGAAGTTGGGGAAAACTTTTACCGAAACATTTCACATGTTACAAACGGCTTTTGGGGATGAGTGTTTGAGTCGTTCGAAGTGTTGCGAATTGTTCAAAAGGTTCAAAGAAAGCCGCACATCAACAGAAGACGATTCTCGTTTAGAACGCCCGTCAGTTTCGACTGACGACTATCATGTGGCCCAAGTGAATGACATCGTTCGTTCAAATCGTCGTTTAACCATTCGGGAAATGGCAGAGGAATGCAACATTTCATTCGGTTCATGCTAAGAAATTTTCACAGAAAAACTACACGTGCGTCGAGTGGTGGCAAAGTTTGTCCCAAAGTTGATGACCCCCCCCCCCGTGCATTCCTCGATGCTCATTTGCGATTTTTGCACAAAAAATCAATGCACAATGACAGTTATCCCCCAGCCTTTCTACTCACCCGATCTGGCTCCAGCAGTATTTTTTATGTTTCCGAAAATGAAGAGGCCCATGAAAGGAGAGAGATTTGATGATGTTGATAAAATCGCTGGAAGAACTGATAGCATGTCGGAAGAAGACTTTCAGAGGGCCTTCCTGCAGTGGAAGCGGCGTTTGGAAAAGTGTATATCTACCCAAGGAGAGTACTTTGAAGGGGATTTAGTTTTGTAATGATTATCTATTACCAATAAATTTATATAAAATAAGTCCCGGAACTTTTTGATCAGCCCTCGTAGTTATATCATTCGGGAGTCTACATCAATTCTGCTCGTGGTCTTAGAATCACAGCGTTTGACTTGTGTTGCAGGATACGCCCCAACGAAAGAACTTAATAAATGTACTGGTTTATTGTCGAACCACTTTATAGCTAGTAATTCCACACCTTCTATAACTGCCCTCTTCTCTTCCACAGATCCTCGGCCCTTTTTTTCGTGTCTTTATCACTTGAAAATTCGCATCCTTCTAAACGATTAGGACGTACTATGCCCAAACTATGCCCAAACATCAATATGAAATTGAATTTATGAATTTCAAGTTGTAACTGCAAAATGTTGAACCAATTATCAAAGTATATTTTGTGATACTTATTTCTTGAAATTATTTTGCCTAACCGTAAGACAACATTTCCACGGACACCAACATCGTTAAGGTCAGGATCGTGATCTACAGCACCACAGTAGAGCTCCCAGTTGTACACAATTCCATCAGACCCACATAGCACGACTTTGAATCCCCATTTTTTAGGTTTTGCTTATATATACTGTTTGATGGAATGGTGACCCTTGTATGGTATCATTTGCTCATCCACATAAATTTTCTCCCCCATTGGGATTTTGTTAAAGTTTATGACCACTTTGTCAATAAATGGGCAGATTTTGTATAAATTGTCGTTGCTTTTAGCAAGATCAGTGTTGTTATTAAAATGTAATTTCGCTTTTATCTGCTCCCATAGGTTTCTCGGCATAGTTTGT
Organism: Othius punctulatus; assembly: GCA_951805005.1. NCBI lineage: Eukaryota > Metazoa > Arthropoda > Insecta > Coleoptera > Staphylinidae > Othius > Othius punctulatus. The sequence goes on along the minus strand of OX638139.1, from coordinate 32,864,092 downwards.
GCCACCTTCGGCACCTGTGTAGCTCGGTACCAAAACATTCTTGTATGAGGTAAGCCATAAATGGACATCAGGAATGTAATTCCTATAAATCGTTCCAATTCTTCTACCGACAATGAAAGAGGCCTATTCAAATCAGACTGGAGCGCATATAGGTTACTCTGTTCCACCATTTGTTCCAATATGCCTCGATCAATAAACTTTCGAAAATAATATAAAGGGAGGCCAACTTCTTCAGGTCCATCCGGTAACTTTCCTTTCCACGGTAATACAGGTCGAATTTGACGTGCCTTTCCAGATATCCATTTTACTACCCTCTCTTTCTTCTTGCTTTTTTTGTATATTTCTCTGTGCAGAAATATCTGCCAGTGGTAAATCATCTTCAGTTTCCCATTCCATAGGATCTTTTTCACCAAAGTTATTATTGTTGGATGGATCGTTCACAAGTAAAATGGCATCCTCTTCATCACTATCGCTCAATAGCGGATCATCAGAGTCTTCAGGATGCCGTATGAGTTTAGTGTATATTTTAGAATGTTTTGTTTGTGAAGTTTTTCCGTAGAACATTGAAGGATTGATGGCGACGACACCCAAATCATCAAAAGGGTATGTCGCTCATTGTAGCTTCCTGTAACTTTGAAGTAACACACCTATTTTTGGTTGCCAACATGTAAATATTAATAATTCTTACCTTTAAAATGCACAACAACTAAATCTAGACCAAATCACCAATATTTTTTGTTAACAAATATAATCATTGTTTTGCACTTATTTACGACTGATATTTTGCTCAACATCAGTTGGAGGCCATTACAGGTGAGTCACATGCAATATAATTGTAAAGTCTTCAGAGATATCCCCTAGAGTCTAGATGGCACAATGTGTATGACACTATAAAGCCATGATGTTACTTGAAACTCACAGCCGGCCACAAAGAATTTATAACTCGTATTTAAATAATATTAAGGAAAAATGTAGTATGTGACTTTAAAGTCACAAGGGGCGGTAGAGGGTTAATAATAGCAATAGAACAATATGATAGTTGAGTCAACATTCCTAAAAGCCCAGGACAGAGTTTGCTCTCGAAGCATTATCTAAAATTGGAAAATACTTGTGGCTTCTTAAATGTGTGCATTTAATAAATTGAATTTAATCATTCCTTCATAGAATATGCTTAATGTTGCAATACGGCAACAGGCCGTATGTCCAGGTCCTACAGGCCAGGACAACAGGAAATACGTTGCCTGTTTGTGTATATTTGCTACAATTTTTTTGATTTAGTTGTATAGTTATGAATACCACATTTTTAAATAAATTTAAAAGTATGATGATTCTGTTAATGAGATTTTTTGGTACTGCATTCATCATATATCTGTCCCAATGTCCGACTATGTTATTTTTTTATAGAGAGGTGCAGAGTAGGGACCTCACAATTTAAATTGCACCTTGGAGTCCTGGTAACTGCAGTTCTGTATTTAAAACTCGCATATAAAATTGAAGCAGTTAAAATACTAAACTGTCATTATGCGGTCCTGAGAAACACTTAGCATAGCGTTTTTCAGGAAATGAAAACTTGGCCGTTAATTTGCATTGCAAAATTAAAAATTTAATTATTCATTAGCCCCTCCCCGCGTTCCGATTGCCGAGTCCCGTGCGAACCGCTGAAATAAAATCCCCCAAAACTTCCCCATTTCTCAAATTAATTAACAATAAACATCGCCGCCGATCCATTCCGCTGAGTGCGGCGACGGAAGTCGTAATTAAAATCTTAATGGAAATGGGATGACCGAGACGGCCGCGTCTTGCGAACCGATCGCTGTAATTAATTACATTAATTAACCGTCGGAATAAAACAAACCGCGCCGAACGCGCAACACGAGAAGTCACTTAAAGTAATAAAGGCCGGCCCGCAGCGTCCGAAGTGATAAGGGGAAAAAGAAAAGCGCCGAGGGGGCGGCGGCCCCCCGGCGCCCGGTTCGCGCGACGGCCGTTAATTGAAAACCACCCGTCACCGCCCCCGCGCGTACGTGTGTGGGCGGCGGCGGGGGGTGCGTCGCGGGACGTTCGTGTGTGGGAACCGGCACTCGCCCTCTCTCGCTGATTGCCCGCAATTCCATCCGAAACGAGAAAAAATATATAACCTAAATAAATTGGAAGAGGAAGCGTGTCTTGTAATTTCATTTTGATAAATAATATCGCTGGCGAAAAAATTGTTATCGCGGCGAGGCGTGAGGCGGCAAGTGTCGACCCAACTTTCACTAAGAAATCGTACATGAAATAAAAAGCCCTATCAGTTTCCGCAAAACTTCAACTGAAAAAACTAAGCTATTAATGACTGGAATAATTGAAATACAATAACTGAAAACCACCAGATTTTGCTATAAATCGTATACTTTTAAAAATACCTACTTACCACTTCCAGAATTGGATATTTCATACATCTTTATATTTTGGAATCATATTTGACCCAATGAAACATTGTAGTAGTCTGTCGTGTTAGGGTGATGCTTAAGTGTGACACCAATCAAATGTTACAAGTAACTATTATTATTAACCCTCAAGCAACAAATGGCAGCTAGTTCATTTTTATTGCCCCTCAATGGATGAAGGATTTCAAATATTGGATCAAATCAACTGATTCTCGTGATTAATTAAAGATCCGGGGCCTCATACATATACTGTGTTTGCAGTATGAATAATGGAGAAAAAGAAAACAAGAAAAAGATAAAAAGAACTGCAGAGAACTGATGTTTTAGCAAATTAAAATTTGCCTAGTCGTAGCCACATACACACATTCGATTTAATTAAAATGTTTTAATAACTTACTTTTACAGAATGAAAGCAGACCAAATTAAAAACTAAAATACAACAATATAAACTTATGTTCAAAATTAACGAACCACTCGATGCTTCTAATATATGTATATTCTATATTGTTTTTATTATCTAAAAATGTTTGGTTTAACACAACATAATCTAGTAGTTAGAACAGATCTGTACATCACTGTGTATCAATCAACTTAATTTTTAATGGAAAGTAAACTAAACTTTAATAAAAAATAAAAAAATTGTATTCCATTCAATTAAAAATTCAGAAAACGATATGTAGGAAAACTTCAAAACAGCCGTAAACAACAAAAAATTGGGCGAAAGAATAAAAGTTAAAAATGCGTGACACCTCGATAAAATTTAACAATAACTTTCAGTCGTTTCTAGCCGGAAATGATAACATAACTTTGTAGCGACATAAAGCCACTATATTATGTGTTAAACAAAATATTTTTAGTTTCTAAAAAAAATTATTGAAAATATATAAAACCATTGAGTGGATGCATTAATTTTGAACATGAGTTGTATTTCCATGAAATTGGATTGAGTGAATCGTTGTTGAAAAATACCAATTTTGGCATTACCAATACAATACCAATGTTGGTATTTTTATTATCTATATTAAATTTTAGTTCTTAGCAACTTTCAAGGGCAAAACCAGCTGAAATTTAGCTGAAAGGGTAATATACAAATAGAGATTTTCTTCACATAGAAAAATTCGAAAAACGAAATTTGGTTAAGCTTAGGTATACATTATAATTAAGTTTAAGGTTTTATCCATAAGTTACCAGTTATTTATTTAATGTATTATTAATGGGCACTTACTGGTAGAGTTATTTTTATTTTATTTTATTATTTATTTATTTTATTTTGAATAACTAGTTTCAGTTTCTAGCAAACCATCATCAGAGGCATGATATGTGTATTTTGCTATGTATATATCTTTATCTTATTTTTACCATAAATATTTGTAATTAATTTGAATTTTGAAAGATGTCTATTTGAAGTTTAAGTTATACGTCAAATATGATAAACTTCATAACATTATATCTGCTTGTTTTACTGCTGTAAACATTTTACTTGTAAGTATTTTAAAATATTTAATAGAAATATGGGAAAAGAATTAGGTATAAAGTGAAAGTGAATTTTACTTCACATATTACTCTTGACTTTTGATAAACTGTACAGTTATTTTACAAAATGTGAAACTGACAAAATGGAAAAGCAAAAGACTATAATTTCAAAATATACCAATAGATATACGAAATGTTTAGAAATTTTAATAACATAATCAATGAAGTTACATAACCTTTAATAGAGCTTTTAGAAATTGCTAAAATGTTTAATGGAGAGTGAAAATTTTCAAAATATGCAAACAAGACTTAAAACGTCTTGAATTTTTATATAAATTATATTATGTTTCTTCTGTCATACATCCTGGTAAAGTAATAAATTCTTATAGTTTTTTATATGTTTATTTACTGGCCTGACTAGTTTCGGCCGATTATGGCCATTTTCAGATACTAATTTGTATATTTATATTTATAAATATAAACAAATAAAACTCTAAAAACTTATTACTTTACCAGGAAGTACGAAAAATAAAACATAATATAATATATACAACCGGTAAAATGGATGAAACTATAATAAAAGTTTATATAAATACTTTGAATTGTGGTGGCGTTTTCTTCGTGATACATTTTATCAATTATAACTAAAACAAGTTACTTTGTGAGCATCGCATAAATTTATTTTTTTGTGACTATAGTTTCGGCTACTTAGGTAATCATTATCAAACAAAGTGTATTAAACTAACGCAGGCTAATAGTTTATATAAATATTAAAATGTTTAGAAATTTTATATGTTGTATCAACTATTGTTGCAAATTACGAAAATTGACAGGAAATGTATTTTTTTAATATTTAGAAAAATCAAACTCTCTATAAAAATAATGGCAACAATAATAATGACAAAATATAACACTATTCAGCTGGGATATTAAAATTACTATAGATTCCGAATATTTCAATTATTCTGTCAACTCTGAATGTTTAGTGTCAAATGTTTAAATGCTTTTATGTACATTCAAAACTACTCTGAAAAGCCTTGAACATTTGATATAATAATTGTTGAGTTAAATTACTATATCAAATTTTCAAGGCTTTCTACCAAAATTTCAATTATTTGTTCTAAACGTGTTATTATTCTTATCAAGATATAAAATACTACTTTCAAATTCTGAATTAATTTATTTAAATTTTAAACTATGTTGTCATATCTCAATTTTTCTATGTCAAATTTTCAATAACTTTTATCAAGATTTGAATTATTTTTCTCTCAAGTATTTAATTATGTCTGTCAAGATTTTAATTAATTGTACTAAAATTTTAATTATTTTCATTAAGATGTCAATTAATACGGATTGTTTCTTAATTATTTTTGTCCTATTTAAATAATTTTAAAAAAAAGTCTACATAATTCATGAATATTTTAATAATTCCTGTGAAATTTTCAATCATTTTTGCAATTTCAATTTCTTACAATGAAGTTTCAATTAGTTTCATCAACGTTTGAATCATTACTGCCAAAATTTTATTTTATTATCACAGAATTTCAATGAATTGAATGCGAATAGTAGCTAAATGGAAAAATATTTTATATGTATGAAAATACAAATACTTAATACCAAATATTTGAAACTTATACCAAGTGTTTCTATTTTTACGTTTAAAGGTTTCTGTTAGTAATACCAATTAGTATCATCAACAGTTTAATGATAATGTCAAAATTTCAATAATCTATAATAAAGTAAAATCTTTTTATAATTTTTGCAAGATATAAATAATAACTGTCAGAACTTCAGCAATTCTAATACATTTTTTATTGTTTTCTTCCTTGTCTAAACTATAACAAAAATTCTAATAAAATTTCAATTAATGGTTTCAAAATTTGATTTTATTCAAAATTCAAATTAGTACCACAAAATTTCCAGTAATGTTTATCCGCATTGCAATTACTCACAATTACTTCTCGAAAAAAAAAGAGAGTCATAGAGATTGTTGTCACAAGATGGTTGTAATCAAAATTCCAAAAAATGTATACAGTAAGGATCAACAGCATGGGGATCTCGAAAACCGTGAAAGTTACAAAGGCGGTTGAATCACAAAAAAAAGTTGCGCAATTTAGTAGTCAATAATATTCTGCTGACAAAGCCACGAAATTCCGCTTACTTCCATAGTTATTTGACAAAATCCGAAATCTTGCGATTTAGTTTTTAACATTATCGACATTTTGTGGTACCCTGATATGCCGGATCATTCAGAATGTACTGTGTTTTCTGAAGTTTCGGCACTTTCTCATTGATTCTTTTCTACCGCTACAAGACAGCGTTTACAAATTAATTCGTTTCAAAGAAACCATGATCAACATTATTTTTTTGTCCCGTAAAAAAAGGTAAACCCTGTATTAGATGAAATTTCCTATTACGAATTCAACGATTTATATTATTGTATTGTTTCTCATTTTTTAACTCAAAAAAAGCTTGTTACATTTCGAACATTTTGGCGAGTAGGCGTTGAAATGATGTCGACGAACACAAAAATTATTACCTTATTTTAATTCAGAATAGGTACCAAAATAGTAACTAAAAATAACGTAGCAATATAGTTGTCTAACATTGAAACATTATAGATATTTAGAACTACACTTATTATTTTTTTACTGTGATATAAGAATTGTTCTGTCCACTTAATGGCGATGAAGACATAAATTATTACCTAATTTTAACCCAGAATAGGTACCAAAATAGTAACTTCAAAAAATTTAGCAAGAATAGTTGTCAAACATTGAAACATTATAGTTATTTAGAACCACACATAATCTCTTTTTACTAAGCTATGAGAATTGTTCTGTTCAGTTAATTACTTTTAAACATCAAAATTAGGTAATAAATGTCGTCTTCGTCACCATCACTCCAACGCCTTCTATTTTTGAATAATTTTTCAGAAATAATTATCAATTTTGTCAATACTTTTCTCAAAATTTCAGTTATGCTTATCAAAATTTTGATGATTATTGTAATTTTTTTGTCAACAGTGCCACTCTAAAGCAAATAGTAGGCTTAATAATCAGGCTTAATTAATGATAAATAATGATCAGGCTTTGATTTCCAATTATTTTTACAGAGTTCTTTAAAATCTAACTAAAGTCAGTTACTAAAGTCAATTTTGACAGTAGTATTACTAATAAATTATATGGATACCTATGTACGGTGGCGGTCATGAAAAAGTGGCATAATTTTTTTGCCTAATGTGAATTTGGTTTAGCTGAAAATGTAAACATTTGTGCAACTTGCCTGATAGACCACCCATTTTCAATTTCTCTATTATTCTTGCTATATTAAAAGCACTAACTTGAGGGGCCATTCCGAAATGTGGCTTTCTATTAAGTAACATGTAAGTATTTATGTCACAATGACAATGACATGTTACTTGATTTTTCTTTGCAGAGACGTATGACTTGATTACACAACTCAATTTTAGACAAATTCACCATAATAATAATAATAATAATAATAATTTCTACTACTCCTCCACCTATGGAGAAGTAGTAGGACTTGTTGTTATGCTTGTAATTGTACTTAGTAAGAGTACAATACTCTGTACTTATACTTTCTGTACTTATAAGACTTGCCCCACTTTGTTTTGCCGCAACCGTACGAAAATAGAATCTCTGTATGTTATTACAAGTACACAACCTATTACCAAACAATTCTCAACACCTATACTTGTGTAATTGTGACAAAGAAAATTGATTGAAACTGATATATTTTGTAACTTCAGTTTATGACCAAAATCCTACCCTAATTAAAAGCAGATAGATTAAACTTACATATATTTTATTCGGCTTATGGATTCCTCACATAAAAAAAATTCACGAATATTTTTACATGCATGCAAATATGCAAAACTGATAAAATAAATGTAGCCAAATTAAAATAATTTAAAAAAAAAACTGAAACTATAAACAGTTTTAATTTAATATCACATAAAATATTATGTTTTGAAAGATTCCATTACAATTATTGTATTTTCTAGATCTAATTTATTCAAATTATGTTATATATATATTTATTCAATACTATTCTTTTTATTCAAAATAGTGGAACAATCATATACACTCCTCAAAAGAATGATCTAGAAATGCTAATTGTGATAACTGTAAATCTATGAAAAATGTTATGTTAACAGCGATCAAAAATAAAACTTGTGCCCTAAAATGTATGTTTGTTCGTGGTACTCTATGGCTTAGAGTCTAAGCAACTAAATTGGCAAACCCAGCCAAGCATAACCTTTATCGATCAGATATCAAAATGTTCCTAAAGCTGCATTGTATTAAACCAATATCTGCAAGTTGTTTTAGTTACATGTGTCTGCAACTACATCTGGTAGATCTCACGCTCGCTGTTTCCAACACAGTTCTGCTGACGATGCTGTTCTTCGGAAAACCCCCTCATCAGACCGGTTCGCAGCGACATTACCCATCGCACTTATTACACGTATTACGACACGCCTGACGGCGGACGACATGACGGGGAAATCCCCGCATTCGGCAATAATTCCGTCCCCGGCGGCATCCCCGGCTCAAGATTGCAGGGCCCGCCCATTAATTACTTTTCGGCTTCATTACCTTCAATTACGGCGCCGAATTTACGGTTAATAAAAGATAATGTCCGAATGCCTACGAGGAATTATTAATTTTTAGCGCCGAATCCCGCCCAATGAACTTAGGTAATGAAGCATTACCGGATCCGACGCCGCCGCCTCCGCACCGGGGGGAATTCAACAGTTCCCCGTCGTGGGGGTGGGAAATTAGCGAGATTTAATTTCGGGGCTGCCAGTGCGGCGAACGGAATGCGGTTCGCGTCGTAAATTTAACAACTGCATGGTTCGCGTTCGCAGTCGTAATTTTTATTAACGCGGACGAAATTTAGAACAAGAGTTATGGTGCTGCGCTCCTCTATTTTGTTAATATAATCGTATATCTTGTGCTTAACATTATTGTTTCAGTGGACCCAGAAAGTTAATGAACAGTGATCGCTGATAGTAAATTTTGATACCACTACGAAAGACGCTTGGAGGTCTGCAGGAGACAAAGTCATATTTACAAAAAACTGGGCCTACTCATTAACATCTTTGCTTTTAATTAGATCGCGTTGGCAGGCTGCGAATCGTGTAATTAAATTTGTATAATTAATCAATTAATTATCCCGCGTCGCAAACACAATCAATCAATGCAGATTTATTGCCGCAGCCCTCATCGGCGATGGCCGCCGGATATCTCCCGATCTCACGGGGCACTAAATTAGGCCAGCCACGCTTTTAAAATCGCTACAAGCACGAGGGACCAAGTGGAGAAAAAAGACGCAACTTGTAGCGCCGATAAAGCAGCGGCGTTCTTTATGGCGGATCGAGGGGATCGGTTGCAAACTTCGCCAACATAATTCTGGTGCATCGAGCTCAATCTCCGCGCGGCGTCCGCCATAATTCACTGCCGGCGCCGCAAGAAAGGCCACGAAAAATACGAGAGACGCTCCCTCTGCCAGCTTACCACGACCCGCTGCACCGGAACTTCCGGGTCGCGTCGCAACTTTATCTCTGGGAATTAAATGGCGTTTTGTGTGCAGTGCGCGCCGAAGTAATTTGTGTCTACGATGAAGGGAAGTTTTAATAATGGCCATTACAGCGTTGAAATTCGCCAGACAAAATTTTTCTTTTTTAAATCGCTTTGTGAGTAGCTAATTCCTAGCGAATTTTTCACTTATAAGATTCCTGTCTTTACAATATAACTTTTATCTTAGTTGGGAAGACACATTACTGGAAGCTTTGCAGTTTTCCATTACCTGAAAGTTGTAATGTACGTACTTACTATCCTATGGTTCAGCGTAACCGCAAAAACTATAAATAAATAAAATGTGGTAAATATTATATTATTCTGTCATGTATACAGGGCCAGATTTAGACTTCTTAAGGCCCTAAGCTATTTGAGATATGGGGCCCTTTATAAGTCCAGATATTATATGTCAGTACCAAATATGATTTTCGGATACCTAGAGATACCTTATTATCTAATCTCTTGAAACATGTCATAAGGATTAAGGAATTATATTAAACTAAAATATTTTCTTTCTTGCCTTTGCCAGAGCAAAGTCAATGATGACATCATCAAATGATAAACTGCTTAGTTTGTGACGTTAAATGCACATGAGACTGAGGGAACATAATTTATCTTGAGTCATTATTGTTCTAAATTAATTTTTATGCTCTTCAGCTGCGAAAAAGATCTTTCTACACAGCAATTTGCAACCGTCATACTAAGAAACAATCTCAAAAATGCTTCTACATTAGGAAATGCTGATTGGACAAGATCGTTAAATATTACCCTAAACAGATTCTGATGTGTCAGACTATCATGTTCCGTTGAACCATAGGCTTGACTATGTCTAACATATTGATGAAAATACTTGACTTCTCCTACAAGATTCATGTCCATATCTTCAGGATATGTTTGCCATAAAGCACTAACTCCTTCACAAATTTATTCTTTTATATGTTCTATTTTGTTAAGATTTTTTTTTTTTTTGCAGCGTCATTGTATACTGATGCCCTCTGTGCCAGACTTTACTCTAATGCATGGGTCTCCAAACTTTTTAGCCTAAGGGCCACACTGGCTTCTCTACTAAGTCCCAAGGGCCAAGACCTAGCTAAATTTTAAATTTTACAATGTAAGTAAATCAAGTAATCAAAATAAACTATGGCCGGCCGGATACCGGACATGTCCGGCCCGCTACCGCGGGCCGGATTGGTGGTGCTCGCGGGCCGGTGTTGGCCCGCGGGCCGTAGCTTGGAGACCCCTGTCTAATGCATCCACCACAGGTATAAATGTTTTTAATATGAACTTGTCTTTTATCTCAAGGCTCTCTACAGCATCATCTTTGAAAGCAGATATTCGATATCTGCTTTTATCGTAATCAACATCAGGAAATTTTGCCTTTGCTTTTTCTTCCAAATGATCGAACATATTCCTGGACCCTTTAACAAAATCCGAAAGTGAAGCATACAATTTCCTACATACATCTAGAGACTAATTTGGGGGTCTTGCAGTGATTGAATAAACTTGTGAAATTCATCCAGGTAATAACTCCACAAATATAACATTATCATAAATTCATCAACTCCTTCAACTTCTCCATTTTATTCAAAATGTTTCTGGCTTGATTTCTTGTTTCGCTTTTCTCTAAAGTATCAATATGCAGCAGATGCAATGCAGAAGTGATTCCATTATAACTATCAAGTATTGCACTTGTGGCCATTGAAAGTGCTACCCATCTAGTTTTTGACAATGGCTTTGAAACTTTTGAATCATCTTTGAAGAATGAATACTACCCATATATGTGTAGATGAAGAAAATACATTATTGTGGTCAATGTTATTGAAGTTAAATTGAATTTCAATCATGTTAAAAACTCGATATCAATATTATACTGTCAGTTATGTGCGATAGAATCCTCTATTTTACTTTAGTGTGACAAAATGTTTAGTTATTTAATAGAATACTACTAATTCCGAAAAATGCGTATTTAGCTGTGTGTTTCAAATAATCTGTTAAATTAAATACTACATCATCATGTAATAATATAATAATCATGTAATGTTGAGGTATCAATTTCTAGTTACAAATATGTATTTTGCCCTTTTGCCACATATTTGCCTATTTTGGTCATAATTGCCTTTATTAACCACATTTGTATCTTTTCAATATTAAATATTGAAAATTCGCTATTCTGGAGAAAATAATCACTTAATTTGAAATTGAATTGAATTTCAATACTTTTAAAAACTCTATAGCAACATTATACTGTCACTTATGTGCCATTTAATAATCTTTTTTACTTTGGTGTGACAACATGTCTACCGTTCCGTTATCTTATAGTTTATGCCCATAGTTTACTGCCCATTTTTGCCTATTTTAATCCTTATTGCTGCCTATTTGTGTACATTTTTTACAAACTTAGAAACGAAAAATTCGCCATTCTAGAGAAAATAATCACTTAATTTGAAGTTGAATTGAAATTCAATACTTTAAAAAAAGTCTATAGCAATATTATACTGTCAGTTATGTGCCATATAATCCTGTTTTTTACTTTGGTGTGACAACAAGTCTACCGTTCCGTTTTCTTATAGTTTATGCCCATAGTTTACTGCCCATTTTTGAGTATTTTAATCATTATTGCTGCCTATTTGTGTACATTTTTTAGAAACTTGAATTCTAGAGTATTTCTAAATTAAACATAAAACTACACGTGGCAATTATGGTCAAAAAATTCTGCCAAAAAGTTTGTATTTATTTGATATCATTATCAATATCACCAAATACTAGTGCTGCTTGAAATGACTAATTTTCTGCTGACAATATTTTTATTATTGTTCTTCACTTTATTTAGTTAATGCAGTTTATAGCTTATAATTGTGTATTTTATTTTAGAAAATATGTAGTTTAATTTTTGACGTAACCCTTTTTTATACAAACCACTTTAATAAATTTCATAAATGGTCTTGCAAATTATTTATTCTTCAGCAGATACAAAATATAAAAACTCTCTAAACATGGGATTACACGGGATACTTTTATCTTTGAAATCCAAATATAAATCAAATATGCACAAATTACATCAGTTGATGTTGAATGAATCTTTACATCCTCGGAGACATAAGATAATCATTGGAAGTGTAAAATTCAGAAACAGTATATTGTACCGAGTGATTCAAGTTTTATTACCATGAGTTATTTAGGCATTTGGAGTTGCCCAAAAAATATAAAAATTTGGATTTATATAGGTCTGATACTAATCTACGGAAAGGTAGTTTGACTTTTTCGATATAATTATATAGACGGTTATAAAATTTAAAAAAAACTGTTTTCGGGCAAAATTATCTATCGTTAGTTTTGCCCTAAACTGTTTTATTTTATTCATAGAACCCATTTATGTAATCAAAAATTAACGAAAATGATTAGATTTCAAATTAAAGCATTTTTTACATTACTGACAAACTTTCCTCGGTATGATTTATGATTTTGTAAGTCAAGAGCCCTACAAAGCATTGACCGCGCCGGTGCGGTTGGAACGTTTTATGACTTTTTATGATTCCGCCAGTCGCCCATGGGTATACACCCAGCGGCTGAGGGATTGGGTACGGCCCTATCATAAAACCCATAAAATCCATTATAGGGACTATTACTGGAAGCAGCCGTCATATTTTAGTAGTTAGTAATAAATCTTACTGTTGCAATATCAAAATTCATTTAATTCAATAATTGGTGCAATTTTTTTGACTTGGATTACACTGGAATGTTTGGAATAGCATTAAAGTATGTTCTGACAAAAACTATATAAATAAAATTACAAATTCTTTGTGAAATAACGTATAAACTACCGGATGGTTAAAATTATTTTTTTATCGTCAGATTGGGCTTCATCAATATCTAAACATGTGTACTTATTTTGGATTTTTTATTTCAATTAGAAGTCGCCATTTTTGGCCTGCTAATAAAACTTGAATCACCCGCTACAATGAGCACGAAATGGTACTCATTTCCTACGAATATGAAAGTTGCTGCAGTGAATTATAATCATAATCAGTAAATTACATACAGTACAGTACTTAATAAGTATTTCGTGTGTAGTTAATCCTCCAAGTAGATGGATCACTTAACTGTATTTGAAAGCTGACCAAAATAAGTCAACACAACATTTTTGAATTTGAGTTGGTTTCTTGTACCAATTGTCAATCTTAGGGAGATTTATATGATGTATATTTTTCTTTCGATAATTTTGTATCAAATTTTCATGTGTCATCTGTGCAGCTTCCATAAGATTGGAAGGTATTAAATCCAAATTCACATCACTTTCACTTTCCAGTTTAATTGACTTTGTAATAAATAAGTTTCACTGACGTTAATATTAGTATTTTTAGTCAATAATCATTAATATGGTTTTTTTATTGCATGCTTAGAAGCACTCAAAGCAGAATATTTACAATAAAATAACCTACAGAATTACATGACCATCATATGAATGTCTTCTAATATTATTTGTCTCTAATTTCACGTTCTACTATCAGGATGACAGCTTGGATTTATTGAAAGGGTGCAAAATAGCCCAAATTTTCACTAGTTGGCATGATAACTAATGACCAATGAAGAACGTATACAATCTACCAGATTTACTAACCAATAATATAAGAATAATCATATAAGTTACCATATTAAACCATATTAATGATTATTGACTAAAAATACTAATATTAACGTCAGTGAAACTTAACCAAGTGTCTTATTCTCTTTTACTTAATTTAATAATAATAAGTTCAACATTTTCGGAAAATGACGATTATGAATTATACAAACTTGCTAAATGTTGATACAGACAGAGTTTGTCGATTGTTAAATTTAACCGAAAATAAGTCACGAACTATGCGTAAACTGACGCCACTGTAAAATGTTTTGATAATGAGTACCATCTCTTCATTGGAATAACTCAGATAATTGTTCATCGTAATTGATATCTGACTAGCAAAATAATTTTTACTATAACATGACATTTGTCAAACTCATGGCAAGGATTTTTATGGTACTTTGCTTAACTTATTTTTATTATTTCTGAGGTGGATTCTGGTACAAACATAAATGAAATGGATGATACTTTTACAGTTTTTAATACTCTAAAAAATATCCTTTTGCGATTTTTCTCTAAAATTAATAGTAGAGCTAATAATTACACATATCTAATTTTACATGTTAAATTTCTATGTTCGCCCCTTATACCAGAACACGATATACCGGGCTTTTTTTTCGTTTTTACACATATGATTGACAATGTATAACTGGTTGCCTGCATCTACCCGCAAGGAATTTCTTATGTGTAATTCTAAAAAAAAAAAATCTATTCATTAGCGGCGTCGATGTCAAACGTCAACCTGTCAATTTTGGCATATGTTACACAGAGAGGTTATGTTTTTATTCAAGACAATACACGAGAGTATTCGTAATGTATCAAGATCAGCTGATATGTCAACATATGATTATTTTCTTTGGGGTTACCTGAAAAGTAAAATTTTTAATGACGTACAAATACATAACGTAGATGAATTGAAAGGCCGTATACGTACTGCATGTAATGGCATAAATCCACAATACATTACGAATACTCTGCGTGTCTTCAAAAACCCTGTCGTGTATTGCATTGAATAAAAACATAACCTCTCTGTGTAACATATGCCAAAATTGACAGGTTACTTGCACCGACGCCGCTAATGAGTTGATTTTTTTTTTTTTTTTAGAATTACACATAGGAAATTCCTTGCGGGTAGATGCAGGCAACCAGTTATACATTGTCCATCATATGTGTAATAAGGAAAAAAAAGCCCGGTATGTACTCCATTGTATTAATCTTTTTATTTTTAGCCAGTGAATTTTCTGATGTAAGTACTCTTTGCTGATTCCAATATTTCCCACAGCGCACAACACAATGTATCTACATTAGACATATCTTTAATTGAATAAATTCATCTGAAGGGAAATAATTTGTGATTATTTCGAGAATTTACATATGTTTGAAAACACAAAATTATTGCCTATATAATCACCATCGTAGGTAGCTACCACTATTTTAAGTTGACTATATTAACAAAAGATTTATTTAAATCATTCATGTGATTGGTTAGATTTGAATTTGACAAGATGATGGGGTAATATGTATTATTCAATAACTGTCATTATTATTCAATTTACAAAGGTAATAAATGCCATTAATTCATAGAAAGCGTAATGTAATTGATGTATTATTTAATAATTGCAGATACATATTATTATTAAAATTTCGATCTTATAACGTGGGCTCTGAAATTCTAAAATTGTAGGCTTTCCCTACAATTTTATTTACAAAGTAAGTAATATGTAAAAACTTATTAAATTATGGACCTTAACAGCTTCTAGAATATTAAATAAAATAGATAGCCATGAATAATTTATTAAAGTGTGCTGCAGTGCAGATATAATAACTGCTAACTTAATGACAAATAAAGTAAAAGCAGTGTGTTAATCTTTCAGCAATTTCATATTCATGTAAATAATGTGCAAAATAATTACCATATCTTTTATAATACGGCGGTACAAAGAGAAAAAATCCATGAAAATTTCATGGAAATTTAAAACTTCCACCTGAAATTCTGTGTTTTTTTTAACAACGAGCTCATCAGGTAAAAGCATCATCCGTCAAACGTCAAATAAACAAGGCGAAACACAAAGGGGGACCCATTGATCTGGTATAATTTCATTTTTATGCAGACGAACGAAATTTTATCGGATGGAATATTAAATTACGCCGCGGAGTTATTTAGGAAATTGAAAAGCGACGCATTAATCTCCGACAAATCGATGCCTCTCCGTGAACGATTTATGCGGCGGTTTTGGATTACACCTCCGCGAGGACGCATGGCTGACGCGCATCATCCGCCACAAGAATATTTATTCAACGGTTTGCTAGAAAAAGTGACACGTACGGCGTCCCGAGCGCCCCCCTAGATGCAGCAATTGCTCTGTATTTATTCCACGTGCTTGGATATAACACGATTCATTGAATAATTCACCACTGTGACCACACATTTCCATAGTTCTCACGTCGGTCAGGCAGAATCCCTTACTACAGCGCAGCGAGCAAATAATTAGAGCCCAAAGTAAAACAGATTGGCGTCACTTTTTGTCCTGTAATGGGAGCGCGTCTGCTGCAGGCATAATTAAGAGCACTTGACACGACGTGCAAAATGCTATAATACCAGGACGAAAGAATCCTTTATAAAAAGCAGCGAGCAGCAAAAATGTGCTTTGTAATTATACACATGAAAAAGACTGAAGTGGGAATGTGGAGCGATACAGGTAGTTACACAAAGTAAAATATTTTGTACTTTGAATTGCACACACAATTTTATATAAAACTAATAGCAATCGCCAGTAGTGTACCTACATATTAAAATTATGAAAACATAAATCGACAAACTAATGAATAAATAAATTAACAAAAAAATATGTGCAATAATTTAACTTTGATAGTACTGTAATATGAGAACATAAAATCAAAATCATCTAGGGCTAAGCTAGTTTTTGTTTTCTATTCAGTTACAAAATTCGAGCGATATTCCGGGCATTATACTTGCATCTTTGTTTCTGTTTTGTCAGATCCGTGCTTTGCTCATATGCTAATCTCAGCGATATTCCTAGTTTTTTATTCTCTCATTAGTTCTATAGTATTTACTATTTTTAGATTTAGCCCATCATTTTAGCTGATGATATATATTTTTTATCATTGATGCATCATATTGCTTGTTTAAAACATCGTGTAGCGTGCATAAAACAGGCTTTCAAAAACGCGCGTTTCCTGTAAAGGTTTCCATGGATACAAAACAAATAACGTCATAAAAAATGAATTCAAATAAATACCAATTTATTTTAATTTAAATGAATATTAAATGTACAATTTACATTGTTTGAAAACGTTAAATTTCCTTTCTTCAATTCCGAGAGGACATGAACATTGTTGCTAACTGCCGAAAATTCACTTGACGTGCATGGATCCGTCCTTCCACTAATAGCATTTGCTATGGCGTTCGACACTTTGGTTTTATTTCCGATACTCTCTTCGACATATCCACTGGCTACAGATGCCGATTTCCATCCAACTTGTCGCTGTATTTGATCTATTGACATCCCACCGTTAGCCATAATTGTTGCGGACGTCCGCCGGAACGCATGTCCAGTGTACTTCTTTGGCTCGTCTAATTTAAGGAACTGTGCAATTTGAGATGGGCACAAGCCAAAGGTATTAATGCCCACTACCTGTTTAGTGCACTGTCCCTTATCAAAACGTAAGAAAACACGGTCTGTACTCACATTTTGAGGACGCAGAGACAAATATTTCTTCATAAACGCAACATAGGGTATCCCATTACTGTTAGCAACAACAAAATGTCGAGCCTTTTCTGTCTTAGATGGTCGGATGGTAATTAGTAATGTATTACCCTCTTCCTTGATGTCAAATAAACGCAGATCGCACAATTCGCATCTGCGACATGAACCGAATATTCCACAAATTGCAACGACTTTCAGAAATAAATATGTCACATCTGGAGCATCTTTGAAAAATGTTTGTAGGTCTTCTTCTCTAAACACGTAAGCCTTTTTTACCACATGATTTTTGTTGATCGCCTTCATGAATGCATTAACCTTAACAAACGATTTTATATCCACTCCCTTGTTTAACCGTAACATGCATTGCAATTTCGAATGTATTGCCCACATTGTTGACGCCTTATAGCATGTAGACATTTTCTGCATGTAAGCAAGAATCATTCTTTCATCTACAGTTTTCACCTCCTGTTCGTCCATCCATTTTACCAATTTATCGTATTCCTTCTTATATGCCAATTCCGATTTTTGGGGAATTAAACGCCTCTCTGCTTCGGAGCTTAATTGATCAATGTTTCGTTGCATTTTCAACCAAAATCAAAACTGACGCCAAATTGAAAGATTGTCACATACGATATTCAACACTTTGACAACCAAGGCTAGAACAATTGCATAGTATCAGCCGCCATGTTAGCTAGTTATTTATTCAGTATCTTAGCAACGATACTAAAACTGTACGGCAAAATCGACGGCACATCAGATAGAAATTATAATTACAAATGTTTAGGCCAATTTACGGCATCAATGATAAAAAATAGCTTAAAGTATGCGTGGATATCTGGCCTTTCAAGCACTCACTCTATTCAAAAAACCTCCCCGCCTCCCCGCTGCGCGGGGAGCGACGGGTCGGTTTTTTGAAAAACGTTCGTGCTTGAAAGGCCTTGATATCCACTTATACTTTAATATACTATATATTTGCTCATAAGGCATCAAATTATTAATGAAGTAGGTGAACAAATTAATGTTAGCCTTTTAATTGAAAACCATTCGCACTTCCTTGTTCGGTTAAAAATACTCGATGGTGCAAGAGACAACAGTATAATAAAGTAATCTTGCTTAATTAGCCTTTCTATTTGTACGAGATTTAAATTTAGAAATTCTGCTAACTTAAAGTTTGGTAGGTTAAATGTGTTATAAGTTTTAGTCAAAATAAATACCTCTCATGAAATTTATATAGTATGCAATACACAGACTGCACATTTCATTTAATTCTAAGCACGAACTGTTCATTCTACAATTCTGTAAATGCAATTAATAAAGGATGAGCCCTGCAAATTTATGATTAGAGCTGTGGGAGATTCATCGTAAAGCATACCCAGCGGGGTGAGTTTAATCACCGTGTAGCAATATTGATTACATCTCAAGGTATAATTATATATTAAATAATTACTTATCGGTAAATCGGTTTAGTGAATTATCAGTTCACTTTTTATTTGAAGAAAAATAACATCTATATAATTCCTAATGTTTTAAGTTCAACCACTCAATTTTTCCGTATCCTTTGTTGTACTCTTTTATGATTATTATGAAATTTGACGTAATTAAACGTATCTCATAGTATAAGTTACTTTTTAACATGTAATTTTGCTCCTTTTTTTTAATTTTATACACTCAGATGCAAAGAAACCGGATCATTGGGTCGTTGTTTGCAAAAAACCCATATTTTTAAATTTTGATGTTGGTATAGCCCTGAGAATGAAAGTTTTAGTGTTTTGCAATCAAAGAGACCATCATTATGTAGAAAAAAAACAACATATGATACTTATCACTTTATTTAATAAGCGAAAATAACATTTAAAGGTATGCGTTCTTCACTACCTATTACTCATTCGGCATTATGCACAGAGGATCAAGGTGGCTACTGGGTTTTGACTTGTTTGTTTTCGATTAACTATCAATCTCTGTTAAGTTTATTTTGCAAAAATGCATTTTTTTTTCGTGTATACGTACATTATCGTTTTCGCTTATTAATGTTCACTAAATAAATATTAAGTACCATATGTTGCTTCTTTCTACATCCTAACGGTCTCTTTGATTGTAAAACACTAAAAACTTTATTCTACGGACTATACGAACATCAAAATTTAATAAAAAGGTTCTTTTGCAAACAAACCCGGTTTCTTTGCATCTGAGTGTATAATCTGAAACTAGTAAATCGAATTGGAAATAATTAATTCGGTCATACATTGTAGGTACTTGCTAATTTACCATTTTGATTTAAAATCTGTCAAATAATCTTAAGAAACCTCAATTGGAAGGTTCTGCTAATCAATTGTGGTGGGTTCGATTCTTGCTGAGAAGTTTTAATGCAAGGAGGACAACTTTCAAGGAGGACATTGAAGGCAACTAATCTTCAATGTTTACCCCCTGGCCCCAGGGGAGTTAAACCTTTTTTTTTAAATTGGTGTAGGGGTTGAGTGATACCGTATTTGAATGCAAATGCAAACTTAATTTGCAATACAATAATAATAATTTTAACAATCTGTCGATTAGTTTTCAAGAAATTATTTTTTTAAGTTGGGCAAAGTACAAAATAAATATGACATTAAAGTAACAAATATGTATCCAGCACTAAAAGTACAAAGCAACGAAATAAGAAAATACGAAATTATACTGAAAGTAGGAATGTGCGAAATCTTTATTGCAATTCTTCTCTAAACTTAGTCAATCAATCAAAATTCATTTTCATATTTCAAAATAAATCAGCATTTTTTACATCTCAACCAATTGCAATAGAGTTTTTCACAACAGGCAAAATTTATGTCAAAATAAAACGTCAAATTTGATTGACATTTAAGTTTAAATTTTGTTGCATGAGCTGCTCGTTTTATCAACAAATTTTGTCAGCAAAGATCAGACCGTCATTATACGACATTTATTTAGGCATTTGCAGCTGACGTATACATATCTCTATAGTACATACTCGTAAAATATAATAACCTTCTTCACAAGTATTAAATTCAGCTATTTTATAGGCGCAAAACTATAGCTTAAACAGTGGTACATACCTTCACATAAACATTTTTATGGCATATTCTACAACATTTATAAATGACCCTAGACACTTATACAGGGTGTTTAAGATAAGGATCAACAGCATGGGGATCTCGGAAACCGTAAAAGTTACAAAGGCGGTTAAAACAGAAAAAAGTTGCGCAATTTAGGGTTAGTAATATTCTGTTGAGAAAACCAGAAAATTCCACTTACTTCCGGAGATATTCGACAAAATTCGAAATTTTGCGATATCGTTTTTAGGTGTTTCTAAAGTTATTATCTGATCTTGGACACCCTGTATATTAAACCAGACAATAACAAAAATATATGAAGACCTCAACTCAAATAATGCAGAGGTTAAAATGCATTCTAAAATAAGTTTTACAAGCACATATAGGTAAACAAATGTTAATATTCTATAGAATTACTATATGAATAAATTAATGAAACTGATAACTAAAATCGCAAAAATATTTTCTAGTATTACTAATTAAATAATAATAATAGAAGGTCAAAGATAAATTACACTACATTGCATTACATTTATGAGATGTATTATGATTGATACTGATTTCAGTATGCGAACAACCCTTTGTCTCGCTGCCAGAAGCCATTCATTTTCCATTTACAATATTAAAATGTTACATGAAAAGAAACTGCGAACTTGTTATATTCATATTCATTTAATGAATTTCCAAGTAATATCCTTTATTATGATGAACAGAAAGCTGAAGTACAACTATTGTTAATAATGCAGGACTGTAATCACTGTAATAAACTTAATGAAACACAAGTTAATTATAAGTGAACGTAAATGATTAAACTTATATTGGCAACAGTATTACATTTCATTTATATTTACAATTGTATACTGTGATATACAGGGTGTTAAAAAAATAATGTAACATATTTAAGGGGGTAGTAGTATGAACCACAACAAAGAACAGAAAAAGTCTTAACAATCATGGGTCCTTAAAGTAACGGTTTCGGAAATATGGAAGATTATTCTTTTTTGCCTCCTGTTTTTATTTTGCTCATACTTACACTACTTACACTAAACACATGCAGTTCTAACTAAGCTACACTAACCCATGCAGTGAAATATCTAAAATTTTAGCTGGTGAAAGTGTTGATAATATTGACTTAAATGTTTTTGAATTATTTTTTTTTTAAATATCCCCGTTCTATACATATTATACTTACTACTGAATCGATATCGTAATAATGTATTCATTCTAAGAAAGTGAAGAGGAAATGATTAATTCTAGATTCTAGGCAACACGAACTTGTGTCATCCTTGTGTTTTTAATGAACTTAGGACTATCTGAAGAAAATGCTCACATTGTGCATATCTAAATTCTACAAGTTATTTCACAAAATGTACGCTACCATGTAACCTAATGTTATAAAAACAAATATATATTTTATCTGTAGCAGTTATTTTGATAAGGGATTAAATCAGATGTAAAGTAATGTCTGTTATACAATTTCCTTAGAACCAATGGAATTTCATCCCTGCAGTCAACACAGTAACACTTTCACGACCCTTCATGAAGTGCTGCCCACGCTAACGACGATATTGTCGCCCTGTCAGGTCCTTCCTGCTGCAAAATTAAACCCGCGCCGTTGCAAACTCCGGGCGTCATGAAAAATGTCCGCACTCGAAAATCCGGGTAGACTCCGGGCCCTGACGTTTTCGATTGTACACCGGAGCACATAATAGATTTGGCACACGTCCCCCCCCCCGCACACGCGTGGGCGTGTGTCGCGAATCAATTTTAATACGTCAGGCACAATACAAATTGAATGTTTTTCTAAAAAAAAATATATAGCGCAAAAAAACGGGAGGTGGCTGCTACGCCGATCGTTTTTAATATAGGATTGATTTGACGCGAGCTGCCGATCCCCTCGAAAAAGTTTGTATTTGATATGTACACGGGAATACTTTCTAATAAATAGATGTACGTGTCACGCTTGCTGTCGCGTGTTTGCTTTTTTCGCCCCGAATCGCAGCCGACGTCTTTTAGAAAATATTAAATTTATCGCCCTCGCCTGACAAATGTTACTTCCCGCTTTTCTTGCGCCGGCAACAATCTTAAAATATATAAAAATAAAAGTTATTGCCCGACTTCGAGTAAACTTCATCGACGGCATTTTCAGTAAAGATTAAATACGCGTCAAGTTTTACTCCAACGGGTGATATTCAACGTCATAATAATAATAATATATTTATTACATTATTTCTGCCATACGCATACATGCAGTAAAGCTATAATAAGAATAATAATATATTTATAGTAATTGATCGACTTCAAGTAAACTTTCTCCATAGTTTTAACGGAATCTATATATATATATATATATAACTCTTTACTATATTTAATAAAAGACTGCAATAGAGACTAATAATCAGTGTCATAATAATGAAAGTAATATATTGTGATGATATTTATAAGTTAATTTTATAGTCATTTAGGAATTTTGTTGATAGTTTTATTTAAATAAATAGCGTAGGCATAGGTTTAGTTAGATAGTTATCGATTTAGGTAATTAATTAGATAGTGCTTTTAGTTAATAGTGAATCATTAGGGCACAATTAATAATTAATAATGTAATGAGTTAATTAAAATTCGTAAACACAATGAAAACCTCAACTGTGATGTACAAGGACGTGCGACATTTCATTGGAAGCGGAAAATTATCAGGATAATGAATATCGCATTAAATTTTGGATTGCACATTTGGAGTTTTAGAGCAGTCCATAGCACTTTGATTATTGCAACAAATTTTTAAATGATCGATTTTTGGTTGTAAATAATATCAGATTACCCATGTGTAATACATGGTTGAAATAGGATTTTTTCGCTCTTTTGAATGCTATTAAAATCCAGTATTGCGGCCCTAAGAAAATCAAAAGTTGACTATGAAAATTTGGGCATCTAGTTGGCGCAAAAAATGTTTGGTACTGTCATCAAAAAGCTCACGTCGAAAAATGTAAGCGTGCCAAGTTTCGTAAAATTTCCTTCAAAGGTAAAAAAGTTATAAGAGGAAAATGAAAGTGCACTTTTTCAGTTTTACGGCGATATTTCAGGAACTGTGCAAGATATCCCCGATTTCGTTACAGTATATTGAAAGGCACAAAAATAAGAAACTTTAATCCCATTTGACCAACTCTGTATATATTTCCGTTTAATAGATATTAATGGTGGGCGTCGTAAAAGTGACCACCCTGTGTATATATATATACAGGGTGTCTACGCTAAACCGTTCGTTAAAAGTTTACGGGGTTGCCGTTGTACTAAAAATTTCAAAAAAATCCTCGTCGCACGGTTGGATCAGTTGGGTCATTCCATTAAAAAAAATGAATTACGAGAAATTTAAGATGGCACTTAGATATTGACATTGTATGAACACTTAATATCAAAATTGACAGTTTCCTATTATTTTACTCATAGAGGCATCTTCTAGGTACAATTAGAGATGTAACTCATGATTTTATCTTATTCCTAAGAGAAGTTACAGACAGATTTCAGGCTACCTTTTAAAGGTCAAAATTTTAGAAAAAAATTGTTTTCTTGTTATCTAGAAGAGATAAGTGTACTTACGTTCTTACAAAATATGTTCCAAATTAAGCGAGGATTTCAAAAATATAATAATATATGGGGTGTTCCATTTAAAATAAGAAAGTTGGTGCTATTTCCGGTGGAACCGGAAGTGATAGAAAGTTGAAAATATTTCACATGAGGATAACTGGTCCAACCGTGTGACGAGGATTTTTTTTTAATTTTTAGTACAACGGCAACCCCGTAAACTTTTAACGAACGGTTTAGCGTAGACACCCTGTATATATATACCGGGCTTTTTTTTTTCGTTTTTACACATATGATTGACAATGTATAACTGGTTGCCTGCATCTACCCGCAAGGAATTTCCAATGTCATATTCTTAAAAAAAAAAAAACTCATTAACGGCGTCGGTGCAAGCAACCTGTCAATTTTGGCATATGTAACACAGAGAGGTTATGTTTTTATTCAAGGCAATACATGACGGGGTCTTTGAAGATACGCAGAGTATTCCTAATGTATTGTGGATTTATGCCATTACATGCAGTGCGTATACGGCCTTTCAATTCATCTACGTTATGTATTTGTACGTCATTAAAAATTTTCATTTTCAGGTAACCCCAAAGAATATAATCATATGTTGACAAATCAGCTGATCTTGATACATTAGGAATACTCTCTTGTATTGTCTTGAATAAAAACCTAACCTCTCTGTGTAACATATGCCAAAATTGACAGGTTGCTTGCACCGACGCCGCTAATGAGTTGTTTTTTTTTTTTTTAGAATTACACATAGGAAATTCCTTACGGGTAGATGCAGGCAAGCCGTTATACATTGTCAATCATATGTGTAAAAACGAAATAAAAGCCCGGTATAATAATGCATTTCTGTCAAGTAAACTCGTTAATAAATAATAGGAATAATAGTTATAACCGAAATTCAAGTAAAATTTATCCACATTGTGGTAATAATAATAATAATAATAATAATAATAATAATAATAATACTAATAATAATAATAATAATAATAATATATCGGATTGATGAGGCTGATACATGATGAAACTTCATGATAATATATAAATAAAACTCAATTAGTACATACCACCATTATCATTATGTAACCCTCCCCCGCCCCCCTGTTTACTACTTAAGCATTAACTGTACTTCATAACACCAGTTTACATCTGCCTGATAAAGCCACTATGTAGCAAAGAAACAATTGTAGCAGTACAAGATTATTATATTTTGTGAAACTCACACTAATTGTGTTTTATTTATATCATACTAATATATTTAATAATTGTATTCTGGAATCTAAACAAAATAATTAAAGTCTTAATAAATATAATTACTGTAATTCGAGTAAACATTGTCCTTATTTTTCAGGAAAATAATGAACAAGTATTAATACATTCATGAAATTCGTGGAATACAATTAGAGAGCGTGTTTATCAAATGTGAATAAAGCAGACACGATTTACAAATGAATTAATTATTTTGCGAAACGTAAACTAAGTTTGTGTTTTATTTAACTATAAATGAGTTTTAATCTAAACCGTAATATTCAGTCATAAATAAATTAATAATAATATCTCAAATTAAATAATTTCATGCAAACAAAACACACAAACTGTCACTGTCAAACGCGTAGTGTTTGGGTATTTATATTGAGATGGATGAAAATTAAGAGTCTTTTACTTGTACACCTCCAGAAACTGTAATCAACGACATCTACCTTGATACCGGAAACATGGAAATCCATTTACAATATAACGCAGGCAACCTTCAACGAATAGCGTCTTCGAAAGAAAGCAAACTTATTTTCCGAAAATGTTCTACTAGCCTATTTAGTCGTAGATAAAGTAGAGTATACTACTCCCAACAATGGCTATTATTACCTCGGAATGTTACTCCCTCGCCGCTTACGTGGCTGGGTTCGTTAATATTCCTCGGGAATAATAGCTATCATTATTGACTCGTGGAATAATCTACTATAATTATATTGAATTATTCGTTTATGTCATGCACATACCCTGTGTTTACCGTGTGTTTGAGATATGGGGCAAATATAGGGATTTAACATTGTTTTAAACATTTTTCCGAATTTCTGCTTGCTTGTTTTCAGAATCAATGGAACAAGAAAATTATTGCATATCTAACGCTACTAAATATACATTATTTTCGTTATTTTTGATTGAAAGGTACTGATTTAAAAAAAATATGATTTTTAATATAACAATTTATTCACATAAATTCGCATATATTCACATTTTTTCGCTTTTTTTTCATTCGCATACATCCGCTTTTTTGACAGCCGGCGCATGTCAAAACCGTTTTTTTTCCATGATATTTTGATTCAGCGGTATCGAAAACCTGAGGATACCAAGTTTCACCTTGAACCGATGGAAATGAAGTGCTCAACGTTTGGTTCCACTTAAACAACAGGAAAACCCATGGTTATTCCCATTTCAAATTCAACTTGCGTGGGGGACGGGCTATTATTTATTTTTTTAACTTTTTTTTGCGTCATTATTATTCGGTCTCTTCTTTTGATTTAGGGGAAGCACTCAAAAAAATTGTGACTTTTCCAAAAAAAGGACCACCCTAACGTTCATGTTAACACTTCCTTCTTATTATAGGTTTATCGAGTAGATAATAAGAGCTATATAAATAGTGTTCGAGTTAATGCAATAATGTTGTATTTATAGTGCGATTACTTGTAGTTGTCGCAGTTTATTTGTACCATGTCTATTAGAGTACATATAATTGTCACTTTGAATGTTGCCACGTCAGTTTCGAGAAGTGTTTTCAGAATATCTCAGTTGAAAGGGCCATGATATGGTATAGTATGATAGAACATTAGTGTGGACAGCCATAATTGATGTGCATTATCAGGAGATATATTGCTGTCCATATCATCAAGTTAATCACAATATACCGGCATGTATCCAGAGGGGGAGCCAATGACAGCAAATCATATGCGAAGAAATTGGGGGAAGTTTTTTACAGGTTGTAAATTATATGTTGTATGTGTAATAAGATATACTTACAAGAAATTGAGAGCGACCCTAATGTAAATTTTATGGTAGACTTCTTATAATATTTTTATACTTATGTTCTTATATACTTAAATAATACTTATATGTACTCAAAAAATGCAAGTGAATTAGGACTATTTATGCTCAAACATGTACTGTGTGTTTCAATGCAACTGTTTAATTAATTTTTTTCGGATAAAACTACATTTTTCATTATTTTGCAATTATTATCGCAGTTGACTACTGGATTCTATTAAAATTAATTATTTGTCTTTAAATAACTCATACAAAGAATATTAAGCATGGTCCCCACATCACAGGACTTCTAGCCCGGGCTCCCTGGTCGGGATCTTTGACCTTGAATCTCTGATCTCGGACGGGGGTCCTTTCCTATAGTACTCAGGGTAGCATGATACCCCATAGTAGTATCAAATATCATCATAAAGTATATTTTCTACCCCGTTCGACGCAAAATTTTCAATGATCTCCTAAAATCAACATATCTAAATCATTTTCGAAAGTAAACCTGGTATATTCAAAGCCCCAAGCAGTTATGTGCCATTAAAGATTGAATTTGATAGAATATTATTAAAATATAGAAAAATACAAGATATTATCAGATTTAAAATAATTCTATAGTTACACCAACGTCAGAATGATGAAAATCAAAATTTTCTATTTTCAAATATGTACATATGTACTACATATGAACTACATATGAATTTCAACCGCTCCCCCAAGCCTCTCCGAGAGTTATAGAAAAAATACGTTTTTGGCATTATTCACGACAAAACAATGTCAAAATGGCTGAGACGGATGCTGATATTTTTTTGTGCAAAAATATTGAAAAAAATCAACGTACCAAGTGCGACTCGAAAATGTAACTTCCAATGACGCGTTCTATTTATAGGTTAGAATGAAATCTTTCGACTTTTAAAAACGTCGTACGAAAATACATCGTAAATACCGCCGCGTTGGAGATGTGTTCGTACTAGCGGCTGCCGAGAGTAAAACCGCTGCGTGTATTACTAGCCTAACCCTCCCACAGCCCCCATGACAGCCAATCAAAAATAGCGGTTTTGCACTTTTGCGGCCTCTTTTTGCAAAAATAAATTATCCCCACGGGGCGTCCACAGACAGTCATATCTTTAAAAGAATCGAGTAATTTTTTTTTACAGGGGATAGGAGGATAGGGGGATAGAATAAATCACCAGACACATCTGTTGTCTGAATTAGAATTTTTATATTTTACCCTTGGGCAGAGAAGAAACTTTTTAAAATGGCCAATTTGTCCGGCGAAACAAGTTTCCGCGTCGTGCATCCTCAGGTTTTGGAGATGTGACGTGTTTTGCGAGCAAAAAATGAGAATCCGGTCCTGCTCCGGAGGAACATATTTTTCATAGGAACCGATGCGAAATTCGAAATCGCAGTGCAACATTGAATCTGTAATGTTAATTTTTGCCGAATCCAAGATTTTTTCGAAATATTTTTCTCCGCAAGGCATATATTTTTCAATTTTACATAAAATAAATCGATTTAAAAAAACCCGCGTCGTAGGGTACAAGTTCGTAGGGAAAATTGAAGAACCTCGAACGATCCATCATCTGCCGTTCGTTTTTTTTTTATATCTCTTTAAGAGCCGTTTTTGAGAAATATTTCGTATTTTATTTATTTATTTATGTTATTAATTTAATTTTAGAGCAGTTAATAACGTCGAGGATCAATGATATTTGTCACGGACCTTCTCAGATGTTGTACCCAGATTGCCTAATAATATCAAGCCAATACCTCTTCAAACAAGAATTGTACAGAAGTTTGTATAACCAAGTCGATTTAACAGGCCTATTTTTGCGCCGTAAATGCGAGACAAATTTAAAATAATTAATTGATTTCTCAAAAATATTTTATAACTCTGCAACGAATGATCTGAGAGAAAATTAACAGGTATTCAAATTTGTAGACCTCTGTATTTGTAGACACATGTACAGTAAAATAAGTTCAATCACTTTTCGTCTTCAGCTTTTAAAAATTGCAATTTTTTATATAATTATTTTTTCAATTTTCAATACCCCACCAAAACAATAATAAAATGCTTCACAGAAAATATTTAATAACTACTAAACCAATAATCTGAGCAAAACATAACAAATATACATAATTGTGCACTAAACTTCCTCCCGTCGAATCATGCATGTTTCGACCCTTTACGGACATTTTCAGGTTTTTGAGATATTTCAACATTTAAAAAAAAATTAACAAACAATGCACCAACTATCTTATCTAAAATACAGTTTTTGTTCATTTTAAGCATCTGAACTCATTTTAAGCAATCGGAAACAATAAGACAAAGATTCCGTTAAATGAGGAAAGAATTGTCGTTTTAAGAGCTTATGCAAGATATGCTTTTGTTTTTTGAAAAAAGACCACAGTTTTTCAGATATAATACAAACTTTTTTTTTTAATAGCAGTCATAGTTAGCATAGACATATTTAAAAAGAACAAATTTTTCTCTTTATAGCAGATTTGCTAAACTAACTTTGACAAATAAAGGCCATCCTTGAAAATTAACTCAATAAAAATTATCTCTTTGACAATAAACACGATTTAATACTATTTGTATTATTGAGAGTAGCAGAAACCGAGTTTTCCATGGAAATCTCTTTTTTTCTCTTACTACGAGATTTCTGTTATTATTTTAATTCTAATTATACTAAATCCTATTTAAATTATACAACGAAAATTCCTGCATCTCATTTATTTATAAAAGTAAGTATAGCAAACTTTATATCGTTATAATGAGAAAAAAAAATCTTTTTTAAGAATTTTAAAGCCAACTGACTGCCAATTAAAAAAAACAGTTTATATTATAACTCAAAAACTATGGGTGTTTTCCAAAAAACAAAAGCATATCTTGCATAAGCTCTAAAAACGACAACTCTTTCCACATTTAACCGAATCTCTACGTCTTGTGGTTTTTGAGGTCCCAATGCTTAAAATGAAAAAAAAAAACTCACCCTGTATATTGTATTTATTATTTCATTTATTCATAAAACTATATGTACTAGAATGCGATGGGCAAAATTGAAGCCAGCATTTTATAAATGGTATTTTTTTTGACAAATAGAATCAGGCCTGTTGCATTTATAGAATTTTTTGTGTATTTTTACTTTTAGTTTTCTTTCAGGTACAATTCGAGAAAAAAACATATCACATTGAATACACAGGGTGTTTAGAAACAACGATCGAATTTTGCTAGTTTCAAATGGCTAAAACATATCATAGATTGATCGTTATTTACCTATTAAAAACTATTATTAGATTATAATCCGTATGCCACCATTGAATAGCTCATTAGATGAGCACTCAGAATATGATGCTACATACAGGGTATTCCATGTTTTCGCACATTTCTTGGGTACTTGCATACGCAGATTCTTTCATTGATCTCTTATAAAGGGTTTGTTGATTTTTTTTCCACGTCCCTTTATTTTGTTAAATTTTAATATAATGTGAATACCTTGGCAACATTGCATCTGATCCCAAAAACTAAAAATGATTTATGAAGCCCACATAAAGCAGATTCTAAAAATTAAAAATATACAGGGTGATCCATTTAAAAAAGAGACCAAAGTTTGTGTCCCGGATTCATGGTACACTCTGTACACTCGAAAATAATTTTCAAAAGTAGCACCTTAAGTATTCAATAACTTCCAATTGGATTTTTTCATCAATTTTCATTAGTCCAGCAGCAAAAGTCCGAGCGAGGATAGGTGGGAAACCCTGTATATTGTATTTATTATTTCACTTATTCATAAAACAATGTGTACTGGAGTGCGACGGGCAAAATTGAAACCAGCATTTTATAAATGGCATTTTGTCTTCTGATCATTCATTCAGTGTTTCTGTTGCGTATAATATCTAGAACTTTGAAGAATAACAAGCTGAGCCGGGCCCCTCTAATCCCGGACCCCCAGGCTAGGGCCTTTTTAGCCCGCCTCCTTCCCCCTTTGTGGGGTCCATTATATGGGCCATATATGTACATTGTACATGCATACATGCATATTCAGGATGTACAAGATAAAGATGAAGAGCATGGGATCTCGGAAACCGTAAAAGTTCCAAAGGTGAAGGTTCGAAATTACAATAAAGTTGCGAAATTATACATGACACCGAAATTCGAATTTTTGAAATACAGTAAAAATTCGATATATGCAACTCTTGTAAATGCAAC
The DNA here is from genome assembly GCA_951805005.1 of Othius punctulatus. NCBI lineage: Eukaryota > Metazoa > Arthropoda > Insecta > Coleoptera > Staphylinidae > Othius > Othius punctulatus. The sequence continues at coordinate 32,832,354 of OX638139.1, read as the reverse complement.
ATTCAGCAACTTTCTATAAGAGCAACAAATTTTGATTCATTTTTCCATAACTGCAACTTATGACATTTGACAGATGGAACCTAACTAGTTGTAATTGTGTTGCTTCTTGTAAATTCAAATTGATCTAATAAAAAATATATAGTACGTTTGTGCTTACTTTCTGTATGTATTAGCATCGGTAAATTCTCTTTGCGATAAGATGTTATAATCAATTCGATAATAGCAATACTCGTTAAACGCAATTTTTTTGAACATATAGAATCAGGCCTTTTGCATTTATCAAATTTTTGCTGTATTTTGAAAACTACGTATTTTGAGAATATAGTTGTATAATAGTTTGTTGTAGCAAATTGTCATTACAATTTCTCTATTAGATAAAAAGAGTAATTCCATTTAAAAAATTGAAATACGCCTAATTTAAGTAGGCGTTTAAGAAATTACATTTTTGAACGACTAATTGTCAAAATTAACAGCTGCAAAATATAGAAGTACCTTTCAGGTACAATACGAGATAAATTTTCCGTTTTTATCTTAATTGTAAGAGAAATTCAAGCCATTTTTCTTAACGTCTTTTCGAAGTCAAAATGTTGGAATTTAATTTTCATCGCAGAAAGTAAAAGAGATAGGTGTACATAGATATTCTAGAGCTAAAAAGGTGACAATGAGAAAGTACCTTATGTTTTCTTATATCTTTTTTAAATAAAAACTTTTAATTTTCAGAAAAAAATTAAAACGAAAGCGCAAGATTTCGTATTCTTGCCGAATATCTCCGAAAGTAAAAAGACATTTCTGGTTTTCTTAACAGAATATTGCTGACCACTAAATTGCGCAACTTTTTTTGTAATTTTGCCTTTGTAACTTTTACGGTTTCCGAGGTCCCCATGCTGTTGATCCTTATCTTGGACACCCTGTATATTCATATTCTCGTTAGTGTTAATTTGTAAGAATTTATCTACAAATTTGTAATGTTTGCGTAAATTAAACAAAATTATTATACTACAAAATACGATAACAGCCATTTGTTGTTATAAAAAGTAAATTAAGTCAACTAAGCACTAACTAAATTACGCCTTAAAGCAAGGTCATTTATTAACTTTGGAGCCTTGAGCCTCTAAATATTCCAAACAACAAGCGTCAACTTCATTAATAACATAATTTTAATTCCCCCACAGTCTGCGTCGCTCCGCTTCTGTTCACTATTCAGTTTTGTATTAGGAGAAAAGTTGGGCAATAAATCCACTACTGGTGGATGCGCCGGGTAGGGACTGGAATACGGACTGCCGCGTTCACATCACATCCGAATAGTTGAAAACAAATTAAGCGGCTTACACTTATTCCAGCGAGGGAGCGTTTTTAAATATTCCATCGCAGTGCCAGCTTTATTGAGAGTTTAAAATGTTGTGCAATGTGACTGCTTTGTAGTGATTGGACAGTGTTACAGGTAACTATTAGTCCGCGTCAAATTGTAAGTCAATGACAATAAATAATCGAGTCATATTGAAGTTACAACAAACATGTATTAAATTTAAAGCATATTTCAACTAATACATTACATCCTCGGTTAATATACAATTAATTAATTGAGGATTAAAATTGAATAAATGTTTATTTGTGGAAAAGGGTTTAACTTTCTATCATCGTAATTGGGGTATAATTTAAATATGAATTAGGTTTAAATTGAGTGGTAAACTAATTTGGCGTAATTTGAAGGTTTGAACAGTTTAAATCCATGTTTAAATTATGTAAAATATTTGGATTTGTAATCCGGTATATTAGAGTATTAGTTTTATGCGGGGTTCTACACTGCGCAGTTTAGTTGTTAATGTCGTAGTTTGGTGAAATATAAAGCTCGCCCAACATTTCGCTCCAATCAAAGCCGCGCGGGGAGCGGAATTAACCTGTTCGGATCCCCTATTAATTAAACGCAAAGAAACCGCCTCTCCTAGGCCTACTTTATTTAGTGAGCGGGGGCGTAGGGTTACTAATTTGGCGTGCCCCGCACATCAATCAGCGCCCCTCTGGCGGCGACACTAATTTATACAGACACGTACGCGTCGATAACGAGTCGCAGAAAAGCACCTCCTAGGCGCAATCTCTCAGCCGGCTCATCCTCGAAGGGGCTCACCGCCGCAGATCATTAATCAAACCACCACCGGCGCCTCCGGAGCCCCCCGCCTGCGCATATGTGGGTTTATCGGGCGGGCGGGCCGCGCCGGTTGTTTCGCCGGCCGAATATTATCTCCGGCCGGAACCGGAAGTGTATTTACGGCCGGCATTCATAAAAATGCCGGGAGTGCGCGGCGCGTTTTATAACGTGAGGGGAATCGCAATTTCGGCCGTCATATTGGTCCGCGAAACGGCCCCGCAAAGCACATCCGGCGGTCGCGATATCAATTTATTTATTTATTAATGGACGTCGCCGATTTATGGCCCCATTTCCGGCCGTCCTCCATCACTTTTACGCGACGCGTTTATAAAATAATGGGGCGATGTTAATGACTTGGCCGTACTTTATGACGAGCGGATTGTCCGCTGAAGGGATTTTACCATTAAGAGACGCACTTTTAGATTTTCAATGAATAAAAAATTTCAGAAAATTTATAGCATTAACACTAAGTATTATTATTTAAAAATCCATTTTCAGATTTAAAAGGTTTAGCTTCCGGTTTAGCAAAATGCCTTCGACAATAACACCACAAATCGCTGTATACATATATTACCCACGAATACAAAAAAAAATGTGAAAAGAATGACGAACGACTGGCAAAAAAACTGCCAAAACTGACCGACAGGACAAATATCGACAAATAGTAAAAAAAAGATTTCAGGAGTGGTGGGTATCAATGTCCTAAACACAGCCGTTACACCCATATAGGTACAAAACCTACAAAGTTTACTATCTAGAATTTTTTTAAGATTATTTATATTTATACAATTATGTACTTATTTATAATAATTTTTACTATTTTATTTAGATAGATATTATACAGTGTTTTCGATAAAAAGGGCCCAAGAGTGTAGCGACTTCATATGATATATAATCATCAATAAACCATATATAGTATTAAATGGGACAGTCTTAGCTACAACTTGGTGAAAAATAAACGTTTTTAAACACCTTCGTATATTTGTTGTGACGCGCCTGGCATTTTTTTTTAAATGGCTTGGTGTAGTTTTTTGGTGCATTCTTATAGAGCATTTGAAGTACTATTCATCGGCCTGAATTTTTAGTATTATTATACTATGAAATATTTGCAAAAAGTGTGAAAATCTGATTTGAGCTCGTAGGCTATTAAATCCTAAATTCTCTGGAATAAACAATTGGTGATCATAAAAAAAATATCAAAAAAGACCACAAACTTCGGTTCGTGAAATTGGACGTAACATTAACACATATGTTAGCACCGTTCACCACATTTAAAGAAAACATAAATTACGTCCTTGTAAAGTGCATTACATCTTTATTACTTACGATATTAATTTACTTTTATTAATTTTATTCTTATTTTATTTTATTTCTTATTTTTAATATTTTGTCAACCTAGTTTATGATTTATAAATGAATAATGCTGCAAAATTAATAAACTTATTTTAAGTTTGCTTAATAATCATCACCAATTGTTTGTTCCTGAGGATTGCGTATTTAACAGCCTACTAGCACAAATCAGTTTTTTTTTACATTTTTTGCAATTATTTCATAGTATAACCCTAGTAAACATTTAAACCGGTGAAAATTACTTACACTGCTCTACAAGAATACAACAAAAAAATTATACCGAGCCGTTTAAAAAAATTGTCGGTGACGTCACTACAAATAAATGAAGGTGTTTTTAATTTTTGTTTTTTACATCTTGTAGCTAATATTGTCCTATTTAATAACATATATGGTTTGTTGATGATTAAATAACAAATGAAGTCGCCATACTCTTGGGCCTTTTATCGAACACACTGTATTTAAGTATTAGGTTTACATTTACAGAGTTATAAGTTTCATGCCATTTTCTGAATATAAATTTGTGGAATTTTCTGATATCATTTTATAATGACTTTGTAAACCATTTTAAGACATTTAAACAACAAAATTTTGTGGCACTAATAATGGTATAACGATTGCAAATTCTATATCTTCATTAACCTTATGTCATTTAATTTATATCATTTTCCACCATGAACAAAAACAATAACAAATATATACCGGGCTTTTTTTTCCTTATTACACATATGATGGACAATGTATAACTGGTTGCCTGCATCTACCCGCAAGGAATTTCCTATGTGTAATTCTAAAAAAAAAAAAACAACTCATTAGCGGGTCGGTGCAAGCAACCTGTCAATTTTGGCATATGTTACACATAGAGGTTATGTTTTTATTCAAGGCAATACACGACAGGGTTTTTGAAGACACGCAAAGTATTCGTAATGTATTGTGGATTTATGCCATTACATGCAGTATGTATACGGCATTTCAATTCATCTACGTTATGTATTTGTACGTCATTAAAAATTTTACTTTTCAGGTAACCCCAAAGAAAATAATCATTTGTTGACATATCAGCTGATCTTGATACATTACGAATACTCTCGTGTATTGTCTTGAATAAAAACATAACCTCTCTGTGTAACATATGCCAAAATTGACAGGTTGCTTGCACCGATGCCGCTACTGAGTTGACTATTTTTTTTTAGAATTACACATAGGAAATTCCTTGCGGGCAGATGCAGGCAACCAGTTATACATTGTCAATCATATGTGTAAAAACGAAAAAAAAGCCCGGTATATATATAATATGCTGTGTGTCAATCATATAAATTGAGGCGTTTATTTTAAAAACAACACAAGTCCAAAAATGCACAAATCGAGTAATTAACAGTAAACGGCTCTCAAGACCAATGTTTATGCACTAACAGACCCGTTTTCTCGAAAAACAATACTAGTCGCGTATAATAGGCAAATGATTTTGATTCATTTGCCTGTTACACTCCAGTTACATTCCAACTTTTCCCTCCGTTTTTTCTCTTGTTTCACAGTTCTTATTTAAAATCATTTTTAGTTTTAAATAAGTTGAAATGAATACAACAGAATAGCATGATTTATATTCCCAGTACTTTGAGTACAACTTTCATTGTAACTCTTTTTAAATTTCCCACAAAGCTGATTTTTGGACATGTGCACTTTTTGAAATAAACGCCTCAATTGTTTCCGTCATTATAATAGTTATTTATGCAACATAACTCACTTGTTGCATAAATATCCAGGTTTTTAGTAATACTTTTTTTCAAGGGAAGGAAAATTTGACAATCCTTCGAGTCCAAAATAGTTGCTTCACCTACAGAGTTTCATTAAATTTCTTTCTACTCTCCATTCACGATGTTTTTGCGTCAGGGGAGTCTATGAATATCTAGTAATTTTGCTGGTAGTGTTTCGGAAATAACTGAATTCCCCAATGGAAGTTGTCAATTTTTTGTAGGTTAAGTAGTTGTCAATTTGAGGTTATATTTTTTAAATAATATTGTTGCCAGATGCAAAGTTTAAATTTTTAGAGATGAAAATGGAACTGCAGGAAAGGATACATCTGACACTGTGGTAGGAAGAAAAAGTCTAATAGACATCGACACAAAAAAATAATTAACTTCTATTACATCACTGATTCCCGGTTGCATCAACGCGAGTTAAATTAAATTTAAAAAAAAATAACTCAGGGTTATAAATTTAACTCGGGGTTAACCTCAAAAATGACATACACCAGATCTGAAATATAACATAAAATGCGAGTTATACGAACTTGATTCATTCACAAGTGACCCGTTTTATTTTATCCCAAGGGTTTTGTTGCTATACGTTAGTCCACATAATCAAATTTTGACGCTACTGATTCGAAACGTCACTCTGACATAAATATAACTCAGAGTTACATAACCCGAGTTATGTAACCCGTGAATGTATATTAAATTCGATAATTAAAATATATTCGATCACACCTTTATTAAATTTAATTTTATAAAAGTAATACTAAAAGTACAATTGCGAGCATTTGTACTGTTATAATTGAAGCTTACAGTAGAGATTGCGTGATTGCCTACAACAGCCCCCTGGAACAACAATTAATTCAATCTCCCCTCCCCTAATACTGTCAGTTTTCGTATTAGCGAGCATTAAATCGAATTATTCGATACTAGATTGTACAGCCAGGCTCATATAAATCTACTACAAAAACATTGATATTGCTATATAAAATTGCTATTGTAACTTAAGTTCTTGTACTAGATTTATGTGAGCATGACTGTACATGCGAGCGGTCAAATATTTGTCTAAGACAAAAGTCAGTGCCATACCGGAAGTGTGACCGCCATTAAAGCGTGTGGGTTGAGTGGTCCTTTGTAGTTGTGATTAGTTCTACGATACTAACAGTCTAGGACTAAATTATAAATAACCTATACCTTTTCAACTTCAACTTGGCACTATCACATTCAAGTTTGCATTAATCATTATCAATTTGGCATTAATCGATACCCTTTTGCCTTTAAACAAATTTATGTTGTCATTGTTAAATGTCAAAATGGTTTTGATTAATGCCAAACTGATAATTATTAATGCCAACTTGACTGTGATTAGTGCCAAGTTGAAGTTGAAAAGGTATCGATTACGACACATAGTGGCCGCCTTAGATCTTAGGTAAAAATTAGCTTCCTCTATTCCACTTGTGGTGTAAATACCACCCCCTATCTTTAGGTCGGTTTCTTGAGGGGTTACATTTGCGGGTTACCAACCCCATCATCTCTGAGCAACAGCCACGCCGAGTTCAAAGAGGGACCCCACGAGGAGTGGGGTACAAAGAAATTTTTGTTGCGTATTTAAAAAAAATTCGACACATTTCTGAATTTTCTATTATTTTTATTTTTAGGATTTCTAACTTGCAAGTTCATCTATATTAATTTCAATATTTTGGAACTTGTATACATTTTCTGAAGAGGCAAAATAGAAAGTTTTTAAAGGCGTATTTCAAACAATATTATCTCATTTCTGAATTTTCTATTATTTCTGTTTTTAGAGTTTCTAGATGCAACTTCAGATATATTAATTCAATATCTTGCAAGTTGGATACATTTTCTGCATTTTTTTAAGACTTTTTTTTTACTATTTGACAATTTTATTAAATATTACTTTTTAATTAGACAACAATTTAATGATCTAGATTTATTAGAAAATTATTTAAACATAATTAAGAAAATTTAAAAATATTTTAGAAACTTCACGTAAGTATTTTTATTGTTAGTAAATCTAGTTGCATCTTATGATATTTTCATTGAATGTTTTGCAATTTGCATACATTTTGCTCGATATTTCTTTAAATACACTTTCGTTAACCATTTTTATATTAATTTTTATTTTGCATATTTTCATAAAAATTTTTGCAAAAATGTTAAAGATTGTACCTACCACTGTTTGTAATAAATTTAACTACTTGTCACAACAGGGAACTTGATTGAATACTTGTTTTTTTTTTTAAATTATGGTAAAATTATATTTTATTTTGACTTTTTCTTAAGTTTGGACAGTTGAACATAATAAATAATCAAAATTGAACAATACAGGGTGTCTCTAAATTAAGTGGACATGGCAAAACCACAGATTACTGGGATCAAAAGAAGACGATTTAACAAAACTTATCTATATACAAATGCGTTTGGTTTAGCCAGTATTCAGCTTCAAAGTTAATTTAAAAAAGAAAAAAAAATGCTTATAACAAAAGAACGTTTCAGATACAAATTATATTTGTACAACAGACCTACGTAGGCTTCGTGTGTAAAGAAAATTGTACTAATGTATTCTTATAGGTTTGTTGGATTCTTTATTATTAATAGAATGCTTTATTTTTCGGTAATGGTAATGGTAATGGTTAATGGTACACCTTACTTTTCCTTCAGTTTCCATTGCAGGGGATAGATTCGTCTGCTTCACAGATATATAATTTAATATATTTACGAGGTAACGATGAATTTCCAGTTTCTCTGCCTCGTTTCTGCGTTGCAGATAAACAATTAAACGAATTGCAATTTCCACTGTTTGACTGGGGATTTTCTAGTGTAATTAAATATTATCTTCAGGTTCACTGCCCGGTCGGCGTGGTGCTTTTTTGCGATAAACGTACCATACCATTTCAACTGTGCAGTTTTAGTTATATTTATGCAAGTTGAATGTAAGAGAATTGTGTTTCTTTGTTGAAATTAAAGAATAATAGGTCGTGCAGAATAATAGCATCAAAGGAATTAATTTGTAATGTACAAAAGATGAGTTGGAGGTTGGTTGGTGGGCCAGGGGGCAACTGAGGGGGCTAATGGCGCGTTGTTTTCTCCGCGAGGCTAATGTACCGTTCCAAATTGTCCTGATTCGCCTAGACACTGTGGGGGCGCCATAAAGCGATTCATAAAACGTCCGCGTGCGCGTAAATCTAATTTGCTTGGCCCCGTAATTTTCTTTTAATAACTCCCCCGCGGACGGCGGCACTCCAAACGGGGGCCCCGTGTGCACGTGCAGCCCCGCGGCGGGGGATGCCGCATAGACTGCATCAGGATCGATCGCCGCCCCTAACGACGCCACGTGAAATATCGCCGCCAACGCAGCTCGGCCCCCGAACAGGGCCGCCCCGTTTTCTTAGAGACCCAGACGGGGGGGCGGACAGATTAAGCTCACGCAACAAAAAGCACCGACGCATTATCCCATCGCGTAAACCCCCCGGGATGACAGGGTAGTTACGTCCACTTCGGTCTAGACTCGGGAGCGGTGTTCCACTTCTGGTACAGCTTCTTTTTTCTAGGGCGGAGATAAAACGCCCTGGTGAGCTAACGACCGGCGTGACACGGTCTTAGGAAATTGAATAAAACGAGGAGAGTTTAATAATGGATTATTATAACTACCAGCAGTAAAACTGACACGGCCCTTTGTTAACCCACATGAACATTGAAAGCTTAGTTCGCTAAGATGTAACTAGGAAACAAATAAAAAATCTTGCAAGTAAACCATATTTCAGGCTTATAAAGGTGATTTTACGCTACGACTTTTAATGTACTGTCATTAGTTCGGTTCTAGTTGAGGTTATTAAAAAAATATATATTACATTTTCGGCAGCAGATGTAATTATATTATAATGGTACCATCCCTAGGATCTGTAGTATTTACCCATTAGGAACATCACTCACACATATATTTTGTTTCAACAAAATTAATTATGATAAAACTTAATACTGATACTGTGAATACTGTTCATAATTCTGACGTCATGTATTCATTTGAGGGGTTACGGGAAAGAACAATCAGAGTTAATTTTCATCGAAATTGAGCTGATGGTGCCATGTTGTAGCATGGGAGAAGTAGTTTCAACAGGTAAAGTAAAATTGTGAAAAACGATCACCGATTGCTTCAGAAACGAAGAAATAGAACAGGGTTTTCGACTAAAAACGATCAAAGATCAAGATAAACAAGAAGAACTTGTAGACGACCCCTAATAAATAAAGAACAATAATCAATAATATTTATCATTCACCAGTACTTCATTTAAAAAAAAAATTGTACATGACTTAACACTTTTTTGGGACACCCTGTCAAAATTCGGAACAATATGCATAAATCCTGTATTTTATGTTTTTAACCAAATTCTCGGACTGGCAGTTTTTAAAATGCCATCGTCTGACACGAAAATTTGATTTGCGTCATTGGTGTTCGCTCATTTACCCCATCATGAGCATCATGTTTTCGATAGATATTCGTACTATTAATACAGTAATGTAAGAAATTTTACTTTACCAATAATGTTTCTAAGATTATTTCATTCAATGTAAAAAATACACGTTTTTGATAGGTTCAATATGTGTATTTATAATTGAAAACACTATGTTTTCAATTTCGTATTTCGGCTCTTGATTTGTCAAACGCCCATGTCATCGTTTTAGTATTTCTATTTGTCATTAGTAATTTTATGCAATATTGAAGTATGAGGGAGCTGTGATCTTGTTTTTATGACTACAACATACCAAGTTTTGCGATTAGTGTAGAAACGTCAAAGTTTACGAGCAGCAAAAATGAATTTAATTTGGACGAAATAAAAATAAAGTAAAAGTACAAATTCCGCAAAATATTGTACGCTCCAAAAATTACGTGTGGAAACAATTAACGGGATTATGCAAAGAAAATTATCACTGCCTCGAAGAAAACACGCCTGATGAAAAACATGCCGACATCCTTACCGAATGGGCATACAATATGCGAAAAACTGAGGGAAGTCAATATAAGAAAATTGTTGTCAAAACGATTTGCAAAATACCGCCAAATTACTCCAAGAAAAATAATATAACGAATACAATCGACGATTGATCTATTTAAAGATATAACATTGCAAGCTACGAGAAATGCGAAAAATGCGAAGAGAAGACAATTAAAAGTCATGCCGGAAAACAGAAAAATATCTAGTGCACCTTTAACATCTGAAGAATTAAGGAATATTGTTCAAAGTTGGGATGAAAATACTCCAATGAACTGCAGAGGATACTAGACCATATTATAGCTATAGAATTAGCTTGAAGGGAGGCGTAGCTTGCCGTTGTTTAATTTAGTACTTTAAAGACGAAATTAATAATAATGGAGTACCATCCGGAAGACTCGAATATAATCCTATATTTACAAAAACTGCACAGGGAGGTTCTAAAAATACGTCAGAGAGGAAATGGCTTGCACGAAACCAAGAAAATCCAGAAAATTTCCCAGTACGATTATATAAAAGACTAATATCCAAAAGGGGAGAAAACATTAATACCGATCGACTATTTTTAACTACAAACAACAGTTGGAATAAGGAAAAAAAAATAGTCCTAGGTTTAAAAATATGCCTGTTGGCATTAATGAAATTAGCAAATGGACTAAATCTGATGCACAAAAGATTTTTTTAGATATGTGCAAAGAACCATTCCTACAGATCTACGGCAGTAAGCCATCTGGCAAGTTCAGGAATTTGGGCAAATAATTAAAGTAACTGACCATAATAGTCCAACGTCACTAAAACCATATTTACAACAGAACAAGGAGCATCATGCTGAAATAATATCCAATTTAAGAAACGAAGATGTGTATATATCCATTACGGCAGCTTCTAGCAAATACCAACAAAAACCAATTGGATTTGGATAATGTTAAAATTGACAATTGTACGAACTGTACATTTAATATCAATATTCATAATAAATAATAATTTATCGGATTAAAATGTTTATTTCATGAAATAATCTTATCAAATACAACTCTTGTCATTAATGATTATCAAAAATTCCTTCTTTTTTTCAATACATATTATGTTGCTTGGAAACCCTGCTAGCGCGTTTAGCTCGAGCTAAATAAATATTTGAAATACCCAAACGAATTTCGATACGAAGTACGTTTGATCATGTAAATACGTCTCAACTAATTTAATAATTATACTAATTCTCCACCCAAAACGGATATAACAAAATTGTTATTGTGAAATTGTGATTTTGTGTTTGCATTTTAGGTATCGCAAAAAAAAAATAGTTTAATCACCATTGAAAAATTGTATTTTAGGTACCGCTAAAAAAAACCTTGTTTAGTCACCATTGAAAAATTGTATTTTAGGTACCGCCAAAAAACCTTTGTTTAGTTAACCCTCGTTAAAAATTGCAACCCATGCTTTACAATTTATTTAGATTTATCTATTAACCTCGTACCTACGTAAATTTATAATAAATATTTGATTGATTTATTTCGCAGAATTGGCTAATTAATAGTAATTTTACATATTAAATACACATTCCATAATATGATTATTAAGCATTCTATTGAAAATATAATTAGTTATGTACGTTGAATACCGCAACAAATACTGAATACATTTTTGCTAGTGAAATAAATCGCAGTTGTGTTCAGTGTTATATTTACCAAACATAATTATATTCTAAATTCGATAAATGCCGCTTTCCTTTACACAGCCATTACACATCAGCACCAGTTTAATTAAACAATTTATAACTAGATTTACAGCACGTAAATTTATCACTACAACGACAAACCACAAAGTTGTTGTACTTGCTTCGTATCAGTAAATATGTAATCGTATTTTTTTAAAATTTGATTACTATACGTTTTGATATCCCCGAGTCCACATAGACTATTCAAGGTATCAATCAATCAAAAACTGCTCAAAATAACTTGATATTAAAATTTCAATAATATCACAAATAAAGAAGAAAATCAAGGTTTGAAAATGTTCTCGAAAAAATATTGAAGAGCAGAAGTGGGTGTTAATTCTAATAATATTTTGTTTTATCAATAACTTTTAAACTACAATAACTAATACAAAATAGATATTTGAAGAATATTTTCATAAAAGTTAAAGATAATCAAAATCTACAGATTTTTTCTCCCATCTAGTCCAGTCAAGTTAGACTTTTTGGCGGTAATAAATTATAAATGATATCAAAAATATAAAAGAAAAACTAGGTTTGAAAATGTTCTCGAAAAAATATTGAAGAGTAGAAGTGAGTGTTAATTCTAATAATATATTGGTTTTTATCAATAACTTTTAAACTACAATAACTAAATAAATACAAAATACATATTTAAAGAATATTTTCATAAAGGTTAAAGATAATCTAAATCTACAGATATTTTCTCCCATCTAGTCCAGTTTAATTAGACCTTTCGGAGGAAATAAATTATATATTTTTGAAATTTGGAATATATACTCTAGAATCGAATGTCCGTCGAGTTTCCCCTTCAACGGTGGAGGCTTCATCCCCTACTATTGAACCCCCCCCCCCCCCATTTCTTAAAAAAAAAAAATTGTGTTATTTTCTTTCACAGTTATCAATTATCTCGTGAACGCTGCACTGCCTGAAAATTTTCATATCGGGTAAAGTTGTAAAGTTGATGGGAAAAAAACTTTTGACAATAATTTTATGACATGGTTTGCCACAAAAGCTATAGTTCTCGCGGTATAGGGGCCGAAAATAAAGTTATCCAGTAAATCCAGTCAATTTAACTTTTTGGCGGAAATAAATTAAGTGGTTATGAAATTTTGCAAACATACTCTTTAGTACTCTACAATCGAATATCCGTCGAGTTTCCTCTCCCCTGGTGGGGAATTCATCCCTTAAAATTGAAAAATTCCCCCCAACCGGCGAATTTGTGTTATTTTTCATAATTGTCAATTTTATCGTAAACGGTGCATCGCCTGAAAATGTTTATATCGGGGAGAGTTGATGGGAAAAAAATTTTGAAAAAAAAATTATATTGCATGGTTTGTAATTTTGTGGTTATGAAATTTGATATGCATACTCTTAAGTACTCCAGCATTGAATTTCCGTCGAGTTTCCTCTCCCCTGATAGGGGATTCGTACCTAAAAATGCAAAAAACACTCCCCAAACGGCGAATTTGTGTTATTTTTCGTAATTATCTTGAAAACGGTGCACCGCCTGATTTTTGCCTGAAATTTTTGTATCGGGTAAAGTTGATGAGAACAAAATTTTGAATAAAAATCTAATCACAACGTTTGCTACAAAAACTATAGTTCGCATGGTGCGAGGCCAACATCTATTAAAAAGATATGAGAGTGAGAGTGCTTCTCCCGCAAAAACATTGCAACACTGAATTTACTCCCGGTCCATTCCAGACAAATATATCATGAAGTTTGAAGTTTGAAATATGACGCAGTGAAGTAAATGCGTCCGTCAACTATACTGCCGTGAAGTGCATGATGCATGTAAAATGTGACGTTTTACGATTGACAAAAGATAAGTGTAAGCGCTAATTATATCATGATTGCCTAAATGGACTGTTCATATTTGTACAGCCCTATAAAATAAAAAATAAACTTTTCTTTAATTCTCTGAAGCATAGTGTTTAAATTAAAACTTCCTATAAATCTGAAAAAAATGTAAGTACCTAAGTATTTACTAAAAAAAGTCAAAGTTTATTGTACTATATGCCACGATCTGTTTAATATCCGTGTCACTAATTAGTTATTTAAATAAGTTTTATTAAAAAAAAACTAAGTGCTGATTATAAATAGATATAAAAGTAAATGTAAGCAATAATACTAATTATAATTGTTTGTGTGCTACAAAAAAATATTGTAAAAATACTTATGACAGAAAACAATAACAACAAAAATTTTTTTCGTTGCTAAAGCTATTTATTATCGTCTGTAATCCATTTATGATATATAGAAATTTTAATATCCAGATTGTGCATTATTTCAGTTTTTCCATGCGCACTTTTAAATTTATAATAATGTGTATAAAACCAATGGTAGGTAATAGGAGTTAAGCAACAAGAGTTCTAGACTACCCCCCGCATTTATTATCCTATTGTAATTGCTCGCGGTTATTAGACCGCCGATTTAAACCGCCGATTAAAACTGCGAATTATTTGAATCGAAATCCCTGTGGGGGTTATCTAGAACTCTTAATGCTTAATTTGTAGCAATTTTGGCTATTACAGAAGAAAGCTTTCAGAAGTTTCGGTAATAGGGGACCCATACTAGTCAGTGCAGAAAGTTATATCTTTCATTTTCTCATTTATTTAGTACATAAACTTTGTCAAATTTTTAAGAGAATTATCTTAAGGTGTACTAAACACAAATCTAATATTAAATATGCAATTAATAAATTTTCAGAAGTTTCAGTAATAGGGGACCCATACTAGTCAATGCAAAAAGTTATATCTTTGATTTTTTCACTTATTTAGTACAGAAACTTTGGCAAATTTTTAGAAGAATTACCTTAAGGTGTACTAAACACATATCTAGTATTAAATATGCAACTAATAAATTTTCAGAAGTTTCAGTAATAGGGGACCCAGACTAGTCAGTGCAGGAAGTCATTTTCTCACTTATTTAGTACAGAAACTTTGTCAAATTTTCAGGAGAATTATCTTAAGGGGTACTAAACACAAATCTGATATTAAATATGCAATTAATAAATTTTCAGAAGTTTCAGTAATAGGGAACCCATACTAGTCAATGCAGAAAGTTATATCTTTCATTTTCTCACTTATTTAGTACATAAACTTTGTCAATTTTTTAAGAGAATTATCTTAAGGTGTACTAACACAAATCTAATATTAAATATGCAATTAATAAATTTTCAGAAGTTTCAGTAATAGGGGGGGACCCATACTAGTCAATGCAGAAAGTTATATCTTTGATTTTTTCACTTATTTAGTACAGAAACTTTGGCAAATTTTTAGAAGAATTATCTTAAGGTGTACTAAACACATATCTAGTATTAAATATGCAACTAATAAATTTTCAGAAGTCTCAGTAATAGGGGACCCATACTAGTCAGTGCAGAAAGTTATATCATTCATTTACGCACTTATTTAGTACAGAAACGTTGTCAAATTTTCAGGAGAATTATCTTCAGTTGTACTAAACACAAATCTAATATTAAATATGCAATTAATAAATTTTCAGAAGTTTCAGTAATAGGGGACCCATACTAGTCAATGCAGCAAGTTATATCTTTGATTTTCTCACTTATTTAGAACTGAAACTTTGTAAAATTTTCAGGAGAATTAGCTTTAGGTGTACTTAACACCAATTTATAGATAATTCATCAAAACATCATCAACTGATAGAGAATTTATCAAAACATCATCAATTTAATTTATAGACAATTCATCAAAACACCGTCAATTTGTAGATAATTTATCAAAACATCATCATTTATGAGAATTCATCACATCTTCAATTTGAGGCAGCTTAATGTTTTGAACATTTTCCTGAATATTCGAAATTTATGCAAAACTCATCAAAAGAACAAACAAAATTCACTTAAATATATAAAATGTGTGAACAATTCATCAAAACATAAAAAACATTATGGAAGATTCTGCAAAATGTTAACACAATGAGTGTTTTAAGCTTTAATTCATTATTAATTTCATTCACACAAAATTAAATGCTCCCTCCATTCATTCATTCATTCTGTAGCGGCTCAACAACCGTTTGTGGGATTCTTGCTACCTCGATTTAAATCTTGCCGGTGCCATCCCTTGGATTTTGAGGCACCCGACACAAATATGAAGTGGGGTGAAAAAGTGCCCCGGTACCTTTACATAAGTAAAGGAAGTACCTCATTTGCTCGGTGTGGAGCCCCACTAGCACCCAAGGCCCCGGTCATTTGCCCAGTTGACCGACCTCTGGGACGCTTCTGAGTCTTGTTACCATTCGGTGTCCGAGTAATTTCTTGTAATTTACACATATGTTAACAGTACTTTTAGGGCAGTTCAATCCAATAGCCGTTGAAAACCAGACTTGGTAAGTTTATGTTTTTTTAATTCAGATATGTGAAAATCGGATAAGTCTTTTCAGTTCGGAAATATACAAGATACAGCATCCTATGAACATTTCTGGACTAATTTGATTTACATGCCTTTGGCATTTTTTTGGTACGCCAGAGTTTACAATACTTACTATGCCTCACTATGGCCTTACTATGCCCATACCATGCTTACCAGCCCTTACCGTCTGTTATTGACTATTAACTGGTTAATTTCTGCGTATGTGGTTTGCACATACAATGCTATGGAGCTGTTACATATGTTATTATCATTTCATGAAGTGAAAAAAAGAGTGTGGGCTCCAATCGACATAAACTTAGTGGGCCTCTTTCATCGATAGATGTATTTTACTTCCACTTATAACCTATATGTTCGCCTATGTTTCCGCAGCATAATATTGTTACATTAGGGAATCAACGTTAGATCTTGAAACCGATTGCTGGCATTTTTGACTTGATTTTTCTACAGTGCATTATGCTAAAGGTATATTGAAGTGAGATTGTTCAATCTCAACCGAGCGCCAATTGAAAATGAACCAAACGATACTTACATTACGACTTGGAGTCGGACCGCAGCGGCACTTCGGCTTCCCTCATTATTCCAGCTTTCACACAACAGTTCATTGAAAACTTATAATGTCCACACACACATGCACTAAAATCCACCTGGCTAAGGCCTTGTCACTATAGTCATAGATCTAGAGCTTCTAGAATCAGCTGTGAATCGCATGATATTTGTGGTTCCTTGTAACTCGCATAATAAGCAATGGAATGACTTGAAATTGAACCCATACATTTGAAACATAGTTTAAATGGCATTGGCATGCTCATTTGGCCCTAATTCAGCCTTAAAACCGTAATTCCAATATTATTCAGGTCATAAATTGACTGCCAGCGCCATCTATTAGAGATCCATGAACTACCAAATCCATTCATTTGCTGAAACTCGTCTAATAGGCAATTAAAATCGATTTAAACTCATCCCACATATCAATAATTTGCCGTAAATTGCATTGGCATGCGTATTTTTGCCCTAAAAAGCCCCAGAAAGCCCCAATTTTGTGGTTTACGTTGTTAAGCGCCCCCTGGTGGAGCCACCAGAAGTGCTGTTTTACGAATGAAATCATTTACTACAAGCCCACATTCCAAACATTCCTGTCAAGGTCGCAGCACGTAGTAAATAAACGGCGGCCATCATGGATTGCTCTTGTTTATGAATGAATCTGCAGAAAGGCGCGGAATTTGAATGTTCAGGAATCTGTGATGGTTTGAATGCTGTGCTATTAAACTATTTGATGTTGAACCATTGATCTGTTGAAGTTTGATAATGATCAGCACGTGATCGAAACTATCGTCATTAAATTAAATAAACAGTGTGATATAAACAAAGAAGCACGTGCAAGAAGCAAGTACGTAAGCATTAAGATAGTTCAATAGTTTTGTATTTACGTAATTTTAATTAATTTATTCATTTCACTATCATTCAGTAGGTAGGTACGTTTGGATAACTACGCATATTCCCACATATGGGTCTAATAATTACCGCATTGCTAATTGGGCCGCATTTGCCTACGTCCCTCATTAAACGCATCTTTTTCGCCCCCAATATTTGGCATAATTAGCACACCAGCGCCATTTACACAGCTGAAATAATTACACGAATTAATTAAATCGTATAAATACATGTAATTAAATAAGTTAAACAACTCAGCTGGAAACCCATATACGTAAATTTGTATACGAACGCACCAGCAAATTCGTACGGCATAATTTCAAAACAGAATACAAAATTATAATTCTGAATTAAGCCTCTTAAATTATGAAAATTAATCGTATTGCCGTACTAAATCTCATAATATATTTACATATAGTTATTAAGTATATATAATTTTTATTAACGGCGATGAAGTCTCATACAATTTCATTAAAAAAATTACATCAGTTAGGTAGATTATTTCATATACCTACACGAGGATGGTTCCAAAAGTTGTGTATCTTGCTAGCACAATACACTTAAATCAACGAAGCTCTTTATACAGGGTGTCTCCTAAAAAACCCCGCTGGCAATACCTCCTTTATTTATTGGCCGATTTCAAAAAAGCAAAAACAAAATTAAATGGCTCCACATGTTCTACAAACGGGCCCTAATTTTGTTTTTTTTGCAAAATCAACTTTCATTTCAGCGATAGTCAACTTTTTTTTCAAATGGTTATATAAATTTTCTTTTTTTTCTGGTAGAGGTTATTTTTCTAAATCCAAAGATGAATAATAAGTTGGCTTTGTTGGAATATTCGTTACAGAAAAGAAATAGAAAATGTTTAAATAGTTTTTCAAGTGTGGCGTGAACACAATGTGGAAAACAATATGTAATATTTTATTAGAATAATTCAAAATATGCATCAGAAAATACAAACGAATCTACAACAGTTACTGAAACTGACAGCCATCTTGTTGAATTGTAGAATACACAACTGACATCTTCTCGTTATTACATAAGTTGTATTTAAAATACAATTAGGAGGTATTTCTCGTGTTTTCCACATTGTGTTTGCTTTGTTTTTCACGCCTCACTTAAAAAACTATTCAAACATTTTTTTGTCTGTAACGAATATTCCATCAAAGCCAACTAGTTATACATCTTTGGATTCAGAAACATAATCTCTACCTGACCAAAAATAAGAAAATATAGGTTACTATTTGAAAAATAAAAGTTGACTATCGCTGAAATGAAAGTTGATTTTGCAAAAAAAAAAATTAGGGCTCCTTTGTAGAACATGTGGAGCCATTTAACCTTATTTTTGTTTTCTTGAAATTGGCCAATTAATAAAGGAGTTATCACCAGCGGTGCTTTTTAGGAGACACCCTGTATGTTAGGCCACGTAAATTTCCATCATCGTAGTTAAGAACTTATTTAAATATGTCTGTATTGTGATGATATTTATTAGTTAATTTTATAGTTATATACGAATTTTCTTGATACTTTTAGTTAAATTAATAGAGTAGGAATAGGTTTAGTTAGATAGTTATCGAGTTAGGTAATTAATTAGGTAATGCTTTTTTAGTTAATATTGTGAATCATTAGGGCACAATTAATAATTAATAATGTAATGAGTTAATTAAAATTCGTAATTACTATGAAAACCATAAATACGACGAACAAGGACGTACGAAATTTCATTGGGAACGGAAAATAATCAGGATAATGAATATCGCATTAAATTTTGGATTGCACATTTGGATTTGCGAGAAATTGAAAAAGTAAATTAGAAATTATACATTATTGAATGATCACCTTGGCAACGATTATGAGTTGCCAGATGACGTTGTAAATTTTCAAGTTCTGAAGAACGACAAACGAAATATAAATAATAGAAAGGTGACTGTCCGGTCGGTGTTTATAAATATGATGGATGACACCAGACGCCCCAGTTGCATTCGTTTCTGACAAAGCTCACGTCTCAATGCGAAAGAAACGGAAGATAGTTTAGAAACAAACAGTATCGTTACGCCGATAATTGCTTCCGTTGTGGAGAGTAACAAACAAAAGTGCTACAAGTGAGTGTGTACGAACACATTAACAAACAATTTAAAAACAGTTATCATTTCGTATCCGATCAAATCTCCGCGTCTGAGCGATAATCAGGGAAACCAAATTAAAAACACTTAGTTTCAATACATCGATATTTGTTTCCAATAGTGAAATAGACCAAACAGTTAGTGAAACGAACAATTTTGTGCGTACGCGAAAGAATTAAATTCCGAATCAGCTGATATATTCGAAGAGAGGAATTTTCAAGAGCATCGTCACAGAAGAAGACTTGCTGAGAACGTCGCAGAAGAATTACTGAGGATTTCTTCGTAGAGAGGAATAGGCAGAGAGCATCGACGCAGGGAAAACTCGCTGAGGACAACATCATCATAGGATTTCGCAGAACGGAGGAGTAAATTTCTCCTAATTTGATAGATTGCAACCAGGAGGGCCAACTATCATTACAAGTTGCTATTACACATAAAGTTCCGTGAATGGAACTAAACTGCAAAGGTAGAAATGTATAATTTTATTTAACTCAGATCCATTAAATGTGCAATTTAGAGTCAATAGGAAAGTTTTGTTAATTAAATTAGAAGTTATAATGTGTTAGTTGTTGATTTCGTTTGTTTCTTTTTTTACGTGTTTCATATTAATTTTAGTGTTTTTTGTTTTTTTTTTTTACATTTCATTTTAATTGTAATAGATTTATTTAAGTTTAATTTACCTGTCGTCTATCTAATTTATTGGAACCTAATCGAGACCCTGAGATAAAGAGCGAACCCAATATAACATAGCATTGTATTAGCCTAAACGTAAGGCTGAACTAATAGAATAACATACCATATATATGTATGTATGTATGCATGTATATCCTGATAAATTAAAAGTAGCTGTTTTCTTTTTGGACCTTGGATGATAATAACTAATTACTAGTAACATTATTTAAATTATTTTCGCTGCGTAGAAATATTCAATTATATCATAATAAGGCGAGTGATCACCGAAATTGGTAAATTGATTGTAAATAAATTTATACAAACAAATGCACTGTTATTGTTATTTTACTGAATATATAATCATTTATGCCACTGGTACACATTGAAAAAACATATAAATATACGAGCGCCTGCCAAATTCCAGTGAAGCACTGGCGGCACCAAAAATTATTTATTTTCTGTGTGCAGGGCGTACCTTTGTTTGCCGTGTGCAAATTGTTTTAAATTTATATGCGCGCTGTAATGAAATGCGAGCGCGTTTAAATATTAAATAGTGAACTGCAGTATCATCGAATAATCGCACGCACATGACCGCAATGTGCACGTAAAATTATTAAAAGCCGGGACACTGGCTGATTTAATGGCCGTAGTTTCGCACCTTACACGAGCCAATTTACCGCCGTGGAACGCGACGATTCATCATCTCGCACACTCTAATTGTCATTTTGATTAAATTGCAAACCCGTGCAACGCCCGATAAGAAGTCGATTAATTTTTAGCGGGGTTTACCGGGGAAAATAAATTGAACTCTCTCCTCCGGACAGCGTAATTGAAAATGTGGGACAATGCGTCCCACGCTGATTTTATTTTAATGAAAATAATAAGGGAAAAATTGGGGGGCACCACGCTCCCCGTTATTTTGTCGTGAAAGGCTCTCATAATTGAATTTATTCGTGGAAAACGTAGCCGCAAGTTGAACTTATTGGACGTCCGGCGCGTCGAATTAACCTCAATATCGAGAAATCCCCAGACCGAACGCGTCCATCCGTATTTTGTTGTTATGGGATGATAATGGAGGTCGGACGGTACTAATTTTTATTGCGAGATGCTTTTATGTCATACATAAAATTATAGCTGTGATTATTGTGCTTCGGATTATACTATTCACCACGTAATCTTCGGTATCCCTCTGGAGACTTCAAAATTATCCTTAATACTCTCGAAAATATTTTATCTACTATGGATTCCCAAACAAATCCAGTGGTATGTGGCGATTTCAATGTACATTTTGAGAAAAGTGACCTTAAAGCCAATGAAATTTGTGACTTATTAAAATCATATGGTTTTCAATTGACTATTAAATGTAACACAAGCGGTGATGCTTACTTTGATAATATATTCATTAATTTTGCTTTAGATGATTACAGCACATCTACAATCAACACCAATATGTCCGATCATTGTAGTCAAACATTAGATATAGTGACAAAACTTCAACTAGCATGAATGATAATGTCAGAAAAAAAAATGCAGTCCTATAACAACAAAGGGATGCAACTCTCTACATCACATGTTATCAAACATGAACTGGGACTTTTTATATAATATCTTGAATGTAAATATTAAATTTAATATATTCTTAAACAGCTTTGTTGATGCATTTCGGATAGCATTTACTGTGAAACATATTACTGCCCGCCAAAAAGACGTCAAACACTGGGACAAGACACATTCAAAAGTGGCAATAAATAAATTTCAGCTTAAAACACGTTTGGTGTCAAGTATTTATTTCAAGAACTCATGTAGAATAAATAAAAATATATAGATGGGCAGTAGAATATTTAATTAATAATGTACAATTAATTTTTTGTTAATATTTGCGGTACACAAAAAATAATACGACATAAAATATTTAAAGCAGTCTTAATCCTAAAAACATCCCAGTGCATCATGACTACTACCACTCCTTTAACCATAATTTTCACCGCTATCATTAGTTTGATCATCACTTTCCGCACTAACATCACCGGCGTCAATATCACTGTTATACATATTTTTATCAGATTTCTTAACGAATGGAGCTTTTAACAACTCTAATGCTTCTGCTGGCAGATGTTGTAACATTTTCTTTGTTTTTTTTTGTTTAGTGGTGGGCACAGGATCAGAGCTCAATAAGAAAAAGTTTAAATTGTCAGTGTTAGTATTCTCCCTATTGCATTTTCTTGTATAATGCTCTATTTACCTTTTGAAATCATTATTCCGAGCCTCTTGTGCTTCTTCGGTCAATTGTCCTATAGGCAAAAGGGCTGAGGATATAATTTCTGGGCCATAGATACTATACTTGTGTAGTGTTGGGGGCATAATGTACCAATGATACTTCGAGAAAAAATGTCTGGCCGTTTCATAAGCGTACAGACGATATTTTTCCACATCTATCTCAAATCCACTGGCTACTACAATCATAATTATGTGAAGCCTTTTTATCAAATCAAAATCTATTTTTGTGATTTGAGCAGAAAGTTCTGAATGTTGAAAACACGCCTGGCAGTATTGCCATCGTTCGTGTTACCAAATTCAGGCTTAGGTTTGTCAACAATTAAACCACATTGTTCTTTAAACTCTTTTTGTATTCGAGCTTTATTCTGATCTACAATGGCTTTGCCTTCTTGACCACGAGCTTGCCACTTTTTAAGCGGTAGTTTATATGCCAAATGCAAAATAAATTCGAACATACGAATCCACCCATGTAATGAGCCAAATTCCAAATTCTCAGGTTTAATATACCTTGAAATCATATCGTCAACCGTGTCGAATTGTTTCGATGTTGCACCAATTATAAAGTATTTTAAGGTTGACGTTGTTTCCGTGAGAGCATTACATACTTTGCCGTCTACCATGGCAAAGATTAATTTATGACTTACTGTCACTTGCCTTGATAGAACTATCAAATTGGTTTACGGAATGTATTTTATTTGGTCATTTATTTTATTTCTTTCCGCAATAGATACATTAGTAGACTCTTTTATTAATTCTATTTTAATAGGCCTTCAATACCTGGTCGATACGGGACGTGGGTTTTGCCATATTATGACTTCTCCTAACATTAGACGAAGTAGAACTAAGCATGTAATAAATACTAACGAATCGTTGGCTTCCGAGTCATAGAATGCTTGCTTATATGAACTGTGTCCAGAAGAACCATCAAAACCCCACTTCGATACTAGACACAGCTGATTTAATTTCTAGTTTTGAAGAACTTCAATAACGGGCTTTAATGTTAGACATAAGCGCTTTGTAGTAGGATCTAGCAGAGACTGATTTAACAGATCCACTAGTGGACTAGTTCCACTAGCACTAGTTCTGTTACTGTGATATCTATAGGATAGCAAAATGTTTTCGCTGCCTGTACAATTTTGTAAGAGAATTTCTCTGGGGCACTTCTTCTTATAACATCATATTGCTCACGAGATAATTTAGCATCTATTAAAACTGCCAGAGAATCTTCACCTCACAAAAGCTGTTGTTGTGTTCCCAGATTTTTTTTGTAAGCGGTGTGATACTTGCTGGCTCGTTTTGGACTTGTAGTTGTCATACCTTTTAAAACATTCGAGGCCTGAACTTGCCTGTTAGCTCTTAAGCTCATACATGAAGCATATATTAACGTAGATGCAAAACCGGAGTCACTTAAATCTTTGGTCTTCAATCGTTTTGTACGTTCGAAAACACAATTTAAACGGAATATGTGGTCGGCCACGTTTGTATTTGGAGAGGCGGTTTATGCAGAGAGGGATCGAAAGTGAGGTATCAAGCCAGTCCTTATTAATTTTCTAAAATTTTGTATCTATTCTAAATGCCTTTCCTCGCCGAGACTTAAATTCTGACTTACATTGCAATAGCATTTGCCTTAGGTCGATACAATTACTCCCATCACAATTTGTCCGCTTCTTCAGCTCTTCTACCATGATATTGTATTGTTGCTCAAAACCACTAGCTCCAGATCGTTTCATGATATCTAAGAGTAATTTTCTAGAAATAAACAATGTGTTCGAACTCGTTCATAAAATAAAACAACAAATAATGACTGATGAATGAAATTATATGGGTAAATTAAGAAAAAGCATTCATTCAGAAATAGCTAAGAAAATGACTGCGTAACTAACAAAGTTGCAAAAAGTTGCAAAAAATCCAATGATTTCTATGTTCCTGTAACTCAAACTTAGTATAAAAACAAATGTAATTGATCTACCTTGGAACATAACCAAAAAGTTAAATGTTTAAAGATTGTATCACAATGCAAACAAAATGCAATTACCATTTTAGTTCAGTGTATTTAAATGTATAGTAATAACGTAAAAAATAAAATAAAAGTTGCTTAAATATAGTTACATACCTAAAGGTGATGATTCCATGGCAAGAAAAAAATCATTAATTACAGCACAAACGCGAAAAGACAAAGAACAAATCGGACAAATGTGCAAATTCGCCTGTTATCAGAGTTGATGCAAAGGCACCTCGCCTAACGACCACTAGTGCCGGTAGGGATACATTACCAAACATTTGAAAACTGTCTAAGAGAATGTTAATAAGTGGTCTACGAAGCCCTATAAGTAGGTGCTTCTAAATTGAATTTCATATTTCTGATTAATGCTAGCTTTATAGCTTATTTGCCCCACTGTGCGTCGGTATAAAATGGTTAAATAATGACTTAAAATTAATGAGAAATCGGTTACATTTAGTTGATGAACTTTATCGTAATAGAAAATCTCCTTAACTGAAAGCACTCCGTAACTCTTTGCGCAAAGATTACATATATGCCATTAAAAAATCGAATCTCTGTTCAAATGACAAATATATCATGCATTCTGTAAATCCTGTTGGAACAATGTGGAAAATTATTAACTCAAACAGTGTAAATAATAAAGTTAAAGTAAAAAGTAATATCTCGGCAAATGAGTTCAATAGTTTCTTTGTGAATGCTGCCAAAGAAATTATAAATAATATGCCTAGTCCAAGTGTAATCCGATAATAATTTGTGATATCAATCTACCTGAAGTTATGAGTTTCAGTCTAGAACAAGTATCATGCACTGAAGTCAGAGACATTATGAACTCAATGAAGCCAAACAAATCATAAGATATCTTTGGCATTACTGCATATTCAATAAAACGAAATATATACAAACTTAGTACTTCCCCTTAGTACGTTGGTAATAAATGATTGTTTTCGTTCGGGAATATTCCCAGATGCTTTAAAAATTGTGTTAGTCGTGCCAATATTCAAGAAGAGTGACAAGAATGTTGTCACCTATATCCTTACTACCTGTATTTTCTAAAGTATTTGATAGGGCCATGTGCAATCCAATTCAACAATACTTTGAATCTAACCAAGTATTTTATTACAAGCAGTCCAGCTTCAGAAAGGGTAGAGATACATCTGCTGCCATTGCAAGTTTTGGAAACAACACGATAAAGTGTTACGAGGATGGTGAGTTTATTATGGCGACATTCTTGGACCTCTGGAATGCTTTTGACTGTGTGTCACATACTGTGCTGCTGCAAACGCTACAAAAGTATAGGTTTGATGTAAATTCAATGACTCTAAAAGCATCTTATCTAAAAGATAGGTACCGGCAGGTCAGGTAGGTGATGTTACGTCTGATAAGAAACAAATTTCAATAGGGTTACCAACGGGATCCGTTCATGGTCCCGTATTATTTTGTATGTGGTATCGTCAAGCGCGTCTTGGCGTTAACATTTTAAAACAAAGTATACATGCACAAGTCAAGAAATTTTGAATTTATTCTTCATACATGGCAACTGTGACAGACCTGTTGAACGAACTTTTAGAGTTTGAAGCTAAACTTATTGACATTTACCACCAATTAACTAAATAAAATTTCTAAGGTTGGCTCCAAATTTAGTTTAATTTAGAAAAGTACATGCAAGAAGAAATCCATAAAAGCAGATTACATAATATGCAATTAATTTTAAAACATAAATTTGGAGACATATTTGGAAATTTCTTCCATTGGAAACATCTTAAACATGTGTGATTATTATTTTTTTTAAATCTTATTAACTAACTTTAAGTAAAAGCTCACACTATCATCTGTATTACAAATCTTCTACTTATAGTGTACTAAACTACTGGACGTTTGCGATCACGTAACCAAATGCTTCTCTGTATGTAAATTACTTACCGTTTTGTTAGACGTAGCAACCAGTAAAAACAACTTACTGTCATGAAAATAGACATGGTAAACTGATAAAAACAACCTATCGTGCAAAAATGTATTTTATTAATAATTGATACAATTAATACATATTTGCGACTTTTTTATTTTTCGTTTTCTTTTAATTTTATGCAATTTTCGATTTTTTCTTATGCCTATTTCACTTGTTTAACGGTTATTTTTTCTGTCTTCAGGAATAGAACTTCTAAAGAGAAGGGAACATGATGATGATTTGGCATAGAAGTTAACGTTATTATAAATTCATTTAAAATATGATAATGAATCCGGGCGGTAAATATTTTAATTAGTAAGCCATATTTACACGGCGTTCGCTTCGGTGCGATTTACATACAGGATTTCCCACAATTTCAGTCCAGAACCCGGATGAATAACTGTGGTCGCAAAAACGCCCGAGTTAGTTCTCAGCCCAATTGCGTATCGATGTTGGAAATAAACCTGCGGCAATTCCGGCCGAATAAATTACGTCGGCATGTAACAAAACGGGGCCGTTCTCAAACAACTCGTCAATTAGCGGCGTCATAAAAGATGAACTTCGCAACATTAATTCAGAACGTTTTCCATTCGGCTAATTGCGCGCCAAGGCAAATTCGTTTCCACCGGGTAATTACCCGTTATTGTCCGCCCGCGCTCCTCCGCTGGGGGGCGGCGGGTATTCGGGGCGTCATTTGGCCCCGCGAAAACAGTTTGGCAATCGATCGGCACCGGGTCAATCTCGGCGGTTTGATGCGAAACAGCCGGTCGAGTCGGCCGGCCAAACCGGAAGTGAATTATTCCGCGGACCGGCTAATAAATTATTTGCGGAAGACGGACCGGGGCCGGCCCGCCGGGCGACCGGCATCGATCCCGGTTCCCACCGAAAAAAAGTAACGCGCCGCCGACGCACGCACATTTCCACCGCCGGAAATTGGGGTGCGCGATTAAGCCCCCATGTTCGCTGGGCACAATTGAATGTGACCGGTTTTGTAAATGGCGTTTATGCTAATCCGGTCCGTTCCAATCTAAATAATCGGCGATAAGGAGGATTCCGTCCCGTTCGCTGTTTTTTGCCGGCCTACGATTTTGTTTTCGGCCAGAGGCGGAAATTCGCGTCGTTAAGCGGGGTGCGTTGCTCAAATGAATTCCTGTTGAACTGCCACACCCATTCGAAAATATTACGGAAATCATACACAGTGATCCTCGACAGCAAATGGGTTTTATTAAAATGGCGCCATAAAATGACTTCAGATCTTGTAAAGTACTTGTATAAGGGTTACAAAAATATCAAACTGCAAATCGAATCTGATCCTTAATTTTTTTGTTTAATTATTTAAAAGTCCAAGATTTTACTTAAGTAACTATGAACATTTAAGAATTAAGAAAATCCAGGCAGCTGATTGATTAGTAATGATGTTTCTTGTAGTGCCACATGCATTTGAATGCGTGGTTGTTAATGGACAGACAATCAGATGTAGAACTCATAGGTTGTTGTAGAGAGTTCACCAACATCATTGTGTAGAATGTTTTGAGTAAATTCCATTTTGTTTTGGATTGAATCTTTTAAGATAAGCAAGTAATGTAGCAAAAAAAAAATGTCGATAGCATCATAGAGAAAAATGGTACTCTTTTGCATTGAATACTCTGCCCGTAGACTGCCTGGGGCCTTAAGTTGTCCACTTCTCACCACAAAATACGCGAACAAGCCATTTTCATTTAAAACAATATTCTTTGCTTCACACCATTCCTTAAAAACCTTGTATATCTGTTCATATCAGACTTTGTATTTTTCTGGGATTATTGCCGAACATCCTTGTTCTTAGACAATAATTGGAGTCGTCGCTTCGCTCCTCCTCCAAATAATTGTCTTCGATCGGTAACAAACTCTTACCATTCTCAATACTAAATATACTATTACGTGTGGCAATCGAACTATTAGAATTAAAATATAACGTTAATTAATAAAATTGAGTAACATTGTTTAAGAATAATGAGATCTGAAGAGTGCAATGAAACATTAAAATTGAGGGTGTCTCACGGTAATCGTCCATTAAAAGTTTAGAAGTTACCGATAAAGTATTTTTTTGTTAATAATCGTCCATCTACAGGTGATGCCTTTCTCCTCAGGTGAAATACTTTAAACTTTCTGTCAGTTCCGTTTTCACGGGAAGTATACTCTGATTTTTCTAAACTGGCGTTCACGTCATCAATATAATAATCATAATAATGATGGCACAATTTTACAAGGTTGCCAGCTGTCCTGGGTATTTAAAAATGGCTGCAATCAGCTGTTGCGCCAATGCAATCTTGTGCGACAGTGCGCGGTTGGTATCAAATTCATCGACTTCTCTGCCGTTTTTCGTACAGATATCAATCTTGTGGTTATAATTTAACATCTACAATGGCAAAATATGCATTGTAATAATCGATAAAATGTAACAAGTCTAACGTCAACGAAGTTTGGTTATACACACATATATGAGCATGCGTTAGTGAAAAGGATGTGGCATCGTCGCCGAAAAAATACCACGGATGCCAACATAACATTATTTATTACATGATTGGCAAGCGAATATTGTGTCCGCGGTTAATGCACCGATTGCCTATTTATAACCACCGGTGATCAGTGTTATGTAACAAATGATCCTCAGATTAATTTCGATTCTTCAACTATTGTTACTCATATTCTCGAAAACAATCATGTTGGTACGAAAAAACCTCGTGACACAGCTGTTTGATGACGTGAACGCCACTTTAGAAAAATTAGAGTATAGCCTTTAACTTTTTTTTTTTTAATGGAACACCCTACATGTTATTATGTTTTTGACTTCCCTGTTTAATTTTGAACATATTTTGTAGATATGTATGCAGGTAAACTTATCTAACATGTGAACCTGTCCCAGATGGTGTTGTCCTCGATAATAGATACACTTATCAATTTTAATTTCTGAGAAAAAAAAAATCAAAATTTTTACGTTCAAAAGACGATATTTTAACTTATCTTAAAAATTAACCGCGGTACTTTTTTTTTAAAAGTACCGACTACCGTACCGCAATACTTTTTTCTCTCGATATCTACCTCTAATGTTCGGTACGGTAGCGGTAGTTTTTTTGCAAATGTTTTCGTTTTCGAAGATATTTCTCAGGAAAACAGTGTGATTATCTTATGCAGATAGATACCTAGAAGACAAAAGTGCAATAAATGTCTTAATAAGGGTTGGGATTATTTTTCAATAACAGGATTAGAGGGGTCGTAAATTAACCTAAAATACCACCGTAATTACACAAAAGTACGGTTCCCGTACAGGTTTTTACCTTTGTAGTACGCCCGTCTTTTCCATTTCAAGCAAAATGCGTCTTGGTTACTTGTTACTTTACTACTTCATTGAGGCGATACGCATTTACATCGATTCAGGTCGGCCGGCTAACGAAAGATCGTCGAACAGGTAGTAACTTAATGGTTTTATAATGCATAAAGGATAATTTTAAATGATTGTGAATTTGTCACGATACGTGTACTCCCATAAAATTCTTCCACCGCTTTTCGCCACAGTTAGCCAGTAAATCATTATGAATTATTTGGTTCATTGAAGATCGAATGTTGCAAAAAAACGTCCCAATGATATAGTTAAAATAAAATAGATTAAGAGACAACATTAATTAAAAGAAATGACAAAAAAATCGAATAAAAACTACCGCAAAACTAATGCTACCGATTTCGCGGTAACCGAGTACCGCTACCGCGGTACTTTTATAGGGAAGTAACGCTACCGCTACCGCGGTAGTTTTCTGGACTACCGCTCGAATCAATGCGGATTCATTTGGTTTTCAGAATCATACTGACCACTAAATTGTAAAATTCTTTTGTAGTTTAACCGCCTTTGTAACTTTTTCGGCTACCGAGATCCCCATGCTGTTGATCCTGTTAATTTGCCGTTTTGTGAACGGTTATTTTTTTTAAATATGTATTTTTTTATTATCCTATGTAATGACAATTGTAAGGCTGCAAAGCCATTGACATGAAATAAATTGAATGAATAAAATCCTTATCTTGGAGACCCTGTATAAACGTACTACAAATGCAAGGTGCAGTTTTATAGAAAAAAAGTTTCAAAATGACATCTACTTGGGTGTAAAGCACCAATAACAATTTCGAACGTTCGTCATTTTAAAGCTTTAAATTTAATTTTTCCTTGCAATTATAGTGTGTACGTCTAAAGAGATTTAGAATATTGATTAAGCCATTTTGTAACTGACATTTGAAAATTTGAACATTTGAATTTATACTCGTAATAAGGAACCCCAAAAATGTACTAATACTGCGTCTCAGATCAAACATTCAAATATTGTAGACAACTCGTTGATTTGATAATTAGAAACACCTGTAAGTGATTTTATGCATGAAATCATTCTTCAATTAATAACATTTTGTAACTCATAGATTTGCAAATTCCCAAAAAAATTGTTGATGGTATATAAAAAAAAAACTTTATGGATGTGCGATAAAGTGTATACTAAGGCCCAGTTGTACGATCGTGGATCATCCTTGACCATGGTTCAGTTCCCTAGAATACAATTGTTAATACAATGGTATCCTAAAAATGAAATACTAAATTTATATCCCACTCATATACTGATATAGTCGTCCCGATGAGAGGTGACAATGACTCATGTTTTTCGAACAAAGAATGGCGTTTTCTAAGCTCGTTTGATAATGAGAATAGTAGTAGAATGTAAATAGAAAGTAATAGAATGAAATAAAATTAGAAACGTATGTCGAATTTAGGCAATATGGAACGATGAGTCGCTATCAGCTGTCGACGGGATGACTAGATGAATGTTAAAAGATAATAAAAATAATATTAGCAAAGCAATCAATCACCAATGACTTTTCTTTAAGCAAGTGTAATCGGTTTATATTTGCTGTGGTGTGGTTAAGAAATTAGTAAGTTTTGTACAAACAGCCAGCTACCCAATTAATCTCGACGGGATCCAAATCTAACTAAACTTTAAGCAACTTCTCAGGCCACACTCGAACTAAGTGTGTTCGTACCCAATACCATTACAGGCCCATTAATCTGGGGCGCATTGAAAACGTAACTTCTGGCTGCTTCTCGCACGCCGCACACTTCGGTCGACCGTGAATCTGGCATGGCACCTGTTTACCGAATTACCTTGGAGGCACGTGAATCTCGGAGATTGAATTTAGCGTCGGGCTGTAAAATGCGACACGCATAAAAATCCGCGCGTGTGCGTATCTCTCGCCCGCGCGTTTCTTAATTCGATCAAGGGAGGCAGCCCGGGACTCCGGCGGGGAGTCGTAAATTTTGCGAGGCGCCTCCTGGAGGTAACTCGGAAAAAGTGGCAAAATACGTTTGCGGAAAGAATGTAGACACGCAGCAGTAATGGAGATATACATTTTTTTTTCGTATAATGGAAGTAAATTAAGTAATAAAAAATAAAGTAATGAGCAGATCTTAGATCATAATTACTTCATAAAAACTATCATAAAAAAACTACTATCATAAAACCAATTTAGATTAAATTAAGTATTAGTAGCCAACATCCGTGGATGAGCTCACAGGTAAGGTTTCCAGAAATCAATTTGTCAAAAATAGAAGAAATCACTTAGAAATATAGACGTTTAAAACAAATATAGAAGCAAATTCAAATAAATTATTTATTTGTTATTATTATAAATGCAACACCAATAAAACACATCATGACATCATTATACTTAAACAACAGAAAATAAAATGGAGCAGTTAACAGTAAAGAGTAAATATATTCAAGTCAACAATACATTAAACATTACTTAAAACTAAATACATATTGCAACTCTAACTAGTAAAAGTTAGCATTCAATTTTAGATTATTGCATTCTTATTTTGTCAAAAAAATTAATTAATAAATATTTATATTTTGCATTTGTCTGCATATTCACCTACACTGTTTTATTGTCTTTGATAAAGTCAAAAAATCAGAACAATTGTAATCAAAATTAATTGTAATCAATAGTTCTGACTTAATTAATTCTGTTGAACATCTATTTCTACAATCACTACACTTATATCCCATTATATATCCGTTCTACAAAAGCGGAAGTTGCTGGAATGCTTAATATAAATGATAATATTTTATAAATATTTAGAGGGTCTGCTTCTCCAATAATCGTTAACCATTGTGCGCTTGTTGTATTACTATTTTCTTCAGTCCGAAGCAAAAGTTTTATTGCACTGTTGAGTAACTCAATTTCATCAAATAGATGGCCCATATTTAAATGCATGTTCTGAATATTTTTTTCTGGAATTTGCCTCAATTATTCCAGTAAAATTGAAAACCGTATCTTTATTAAATTTAAATATTAAGACAAATTACATCAGCCAGAATCCTATCATCACAGAAGAATCCAATCATAATTTTGTTAATTCTCTATCTAACTCAATATAACGCAACTCTCCCAAAACAACTACCTCATACTACAATTGCCCTCTTCCCCCGTTGATCCTTAACCTATTAAAACAGAAACGACAGATATACCGAGACATTAAACGCTTTGAAGATCCACCACTAAAAAAGAAATTCAACGACCTAAACAAGAATATTCGAACACTTATTCAACAATACCGAGAAGACAAGTGGATAAGGGCTTGATATCAATGAATCTAAAGGCAAGCAGTTTTGGATACAAATAAAGAAACTTTCAAAGTATAAGCGCCCAGATAAATGCCATAGTATCGTAAACCCTACAACAAATCAGAAATGCACAGACGACCAACAAATTGCAAATATATTCGCTGAACACTATGGAAAATTCTTCAAATTCGATTCCAACGTTGCGTATGATCCAACTAAATAATTGTAGTGTCTTTATGCCCTACGTGGGGGCGATCCGTGGGATCAGGGCTGATCACTCCGTGAGTGCTCTGTAGCGACGGACAGAGACTAGTGCCGACGCGCGCACTGCGGCGGCGCCACTTACCGGTGCTCCAGTGAGCGTTTTTTTATGGGATGACGCCGGGCGCGAACGGAAATCGCGCGGCGTGGAATAGGACAATAAGTAGCCGGCCGAGCACGCGGCTGCGTCCGTAAAGAGTTCCGAGTTGTGGGTCTCCAGTACTAACGGAGGTGAGTGTAAACCAGATTAATAAGGGGAGAAAGTGAGAGGCGTGGGTGGTTATTCTGTAAAGTCACGCGCGTTTATTACAGACCCCCTTTCCTGGGGACGAGCGACCCCGTCCGAGAAGTCATTAGAGACCACAGCGTGGTACCGCGCGGTATTAACCATTCCTTCACGAAGACAGCGAGAGGGCGTACGACTGAAGGGAGAGCCCTGAGCAGACCAAGGTCCTGGCCACGCAAGCGCCTGGGCAAACGAAAGGCGATTCATCCCAGCGTCAGGAAGGGAAGTGAGCGGCAGGATAGCGGACAACTTATCAGATAAGTGGTATCCGCGATAGCAGAAATCGCAGGCCAGACGTGTCGCACGAGCAACCATCTGCTCGCACGGGCTATTAAAAGCGCGTCGATAACGGGGACAGTGAACCCGCGGAGCGCTGATAACGCGTCGGTCGTTTCTTATAGGCGCGCGCTCGCGGAAGCCGAAGGCGCAGCTGTCCACCTACTACAAAAAGCGCAATCTCGCGATACAGCGATACTCGCGCAGAATATTGTCACAACGGAGCCACTGTTAAAGATAACTCGGCGGATCGCCCATTAGTATTGTATTTTAGGATTAATTATAAGAATTAGGAATTAAGAATTTAGGGATTATTTACTATTACCTCTAGAGGCGCGCAGTTAGGGATTGTCGTTTACTTGTTAAGGATTATTATATGTTCGTTATCGAAGGAATTAAAGTATTAATTTTCGTACGTATTTCCGGAGGTATTCTTTTTTGCTCCCCTCAATACCGCCAACACCGTTGCGCTCGGACCTACTGTCGGGGTCCATGAGCTAGCGCCACCATATATCGACAGTGGAGCCCACCAAAAAAACCCCGTTCTCCGTCCCACGACCCGCTCTACCGACGAGCCCTAAAAGGCGGGGCTGCCGTCCGCAGTTTGCCACCCTTACCAAGAAGGGACGCAACATTTGGAGCCCAACGTGGGGCTCGAGTTAAAACGAGGTTTTTTTTAAAATTAGTATTAGAGAACTATTATAGGTAGCGGTCATAAATTTTATCTTACTGGCCGTGTTAAACTGACGTACCCACTATGGAGGACATATTGAAACCGAACTTCCTCCTATCGACGGAATTAAATTACGAATTACGTATCCGTGGTTGTGTAGCTACCTACAAAGACGCGATGCAGAAACGAAAAATGCTGAACAGATTGTTAGATAAGGAACGCGGCCGCGATATCGAATTGGTAGACCCGGAGTTCCAATTCGAAAACGAAAAGTCAGTTATAGACGAAAGTTTAATTTCTATTAAAGCACTTCTAGATGATTTCGAAGGCCCGGAGTCCGACTCGTCCTTTAAAAGGATCAAGTATAGACTACAGCATGTGACAGGGCGCGTTAAACGCATTCCCGAGTCCGACCAAACTCGAGACTCTAAAAATGACTATTTCGCGACTTGTATCGAATACGAGGCCACCCTGTACGAAAAAGTATTAAACGACGCCGGAGCGAGCGGTTTAAATATATCGCTAGTTCCGCCTGCCAGCGCCCAAGCGGTCCCGCCTTCTACCAGCGAGCGTAAACCGACAATAATACCGGTGTACAAATGGGGGGTACAGTTCGATGGAAAGTCCACCAGCGTGAATTCCTTCCTGGAAAGGGTAGACGACCTAGTTGTTGCTCGAAACGCGGATCGCAAAGATGTTTTTAACTCCGCGATTGACCTCTTCTCAGGCCCTGCCCTGATTTGGTTCAGGTCGGTACGGGATAAATTGACTGATTGGGACTCACTAGTGACCTTGTTGAAATTTGATTTCTTGCCACCTCACTACGATGACAGGTTGTGGGAGGAAATCAAGTCGCGAACTCAGGGAAGGTCAGAACCCGTACACATTTACGTAGCTATCATGGATTCTTTGTTTAATCGCCTAAGCCGGCCGCCAGTCGAAGTAACGCGCCTAAAAATAATCCGTCAAAATCTGTTGCCCTATTACACGAATCAGCTCGCGTTAGTGGATGTCTTGTCGACTACGGACTTAGTCAAGCTTTGCCGCAGGATCGATGACGCGTTCGTTACCAGAAAAAAATACGTCGCTCCCCGCGGAAACCTTGGCGCCTTAGAGCCGGACCTGGCTTACGCAAGCCACGACTCCGAACCGGCAAGCGGTCCGGCGAAGACATTTCCGAAAAATAACGTAGCGGTATTAGAAAAAGCTGACTTCATGCGAAGAGGTTCTGCGGACTCTGCGGCACCGGGGAATGTTAAATGTTGGAACTGCGGTTTGGCGAACCACCATTTCCGCCATTGCACTTCCAGGCGAAATACGTTTTGCATGAAATGTGGCACGCCGAATGTCAAGGCCCCGGATTGCCCCAATTGTAGAACGCCAAAAAACTAAGTTACGAGGTGGCTGCTACCGGTCGCCGCCCACCTCAATACGTCAAAAGGACCGTAGGGGGATACGATTTTAAATTTAAACGCGACAGTTCAGAGTGGTTAAAATGGTTGGAGGCCGTGAAGCTATTTTACGGATCACGCGTTAGAATGAGATCGCAGGAGCTCCCTGCATTAGCCCCGGTATTCCATTATGGGAAGAGGGACAATCGCCCTTATGTAGACGTGGAGATAGAAGGGAAACGTTCCAAGGTACTCTTAGACACCGGCGCGAATATGACAGTGATCGGCGCGATCGGGTTAGAATTGATACGAAAATCTAGTTGGTCCGTCGTTTCCTCAGGCTGCGATTTTGTCACCACCGCGGACGGAACTCGGCAGACGGTTAAGGGACGCGTGAAGCTGCCGCTGGTAATAGATGGCGTTACTAAGTCAGTCGAATCATTGGTGGTGCCATCGCTCGCGCACTTCATTATCCTTGGGGCGGACGTCATGCATTCATTCCAGTTAAATCTCGATTTCAAAACTAATACTTGGCGCACCCAGGTCCCTGGTAATCTGATTTCGTCCTTAGTAACGGCCACCTCCGGCGCGCCAGACCATCTTCCGCCCGACTCGGAAGGTTTGTCTAAGGGACAGCGCGAGTGTGTAGACCGTATAATCGATAAGTTTGGATCGCTTAGTATTGAGAACAAATTAGGTCGCACCTCAGCGTTAGAGCACCATATAGACGTCGGAGACGCTAGGCCTTTCAAACAAAAACAATATTTGATGTCCCCGTACATGCTGAAACACCTAAACGACGAACTCGACCAAATGTTGAAGCTAGGTGTGGTCGAGTCCTCATTCAGCAATTGGCTGTCGCCGGTCCTATTAGTTAAGAAACGCACCGGAGAATTCCGTTTTTGCTTCGACGGCCGGAAGTTGAACTCAGTTACGAAGGGGGACTCCTACCCACTGCCGCGGATGGATAGGATCCTCAACATGTTGCGCGACGCGAAGTTCATATCGTCATTAGACTTAAAGTCTGCGTTCTGGCAGATACCGCTGGATGCGGAATCCAAGGAGAAGACGGCCTTCGCAGTGCCAGGCCGTGGGTTATTCCATTTTTGCGTCCTACCTTTTGGGCTATCAAACAGCGCGCAATGTTTGCAGCGGCTAATGGATAGGCTATTAGGACCAGAATTCGAACCTAATATATTTGTATACCTCGACGACATAATTGTTACCTCGTCAACGTTTGACAAACACGTTAGCCTGCTAGAACAAGTATTCGAGAAATTAAAAAGCGCTAACCTCACGATAAATTTCGGTAAATGTCAATTCTTTAGGACATCGCTCAGGTACTTGGGGTACGTGGTCGACGGGTCGGGTCTGCGCACGGACGACGATAAAATTAAAGCGATGTTGGACTACCCCCGCCCAGGGACCACAACAGAAATAAAGCGTTTCGTCGGTATGTGTGGATGGTACCGCAGGTTCCTCCCACATTTCTCCACTCTGGTGGCTCCACTTAACGAGTTATTAAAGGGGCAGAGGAAGAAAGGGGTGATCACGTGGAGTGGGCAAGCAGAGGCTTCTTTTAATTCTGTAAAGGAAGCCTTGGCGTCCGCTCCGGTCCTAGTTAGTCCTGACTTCTCCTTGCCTTTCGTGATACAGTGCGACGCCTCGGACCGCGGCTTAGGCGGCGTCCTGACGCAGGTTCAAGCAGGCGAAGAGAAGGTCGTCGCGTTCGCCAGCCGCGGATTGTCGCGCACAGAAAAGAACTACAGCGCCACCGAAAAGGAATGTCTGGCGGTAATCTTTAGCGTGGAAAAGTTTCGCCCATATATAGAAGGGGTTAAGTTCACGGTAATGACCGACCACTACTCGCTACTGTGGCTAAATCGCATGAAAGAGCCCACCGGAAGGTTGGCTAGGTGGTCTATGAGGCTACAACAATTCCAATTCGACCTCGTCCACAAGAAGGGAAAATTTAACGTGGTTCCGGACGCCCTTTCCCGCGCGCCGGTCGAGGTGGATGCTTTAAGTGTCTCCGGAGAATCAGCCGACGGTTGGTATGACGGTCTGCGAGGTAAGGTATTGGCGGCTCCGGATAAATATCCGCTATGGATGGTCAAGGACGGAGTGGTTTATAAGCGGCTCCCTAAGTTACCTCACGGTTCGTCAGACACATCCGGGTGGAGAATTGTCGTCCCGAGTAGGGATCGACGTAAAATATTGGGGCAGTGCCACGATATTCCGACCGCGGCTCATCTGGGGTTTCATAAAACGTTGGCACGCGTTGCGGAAGATTTTTACTGGCCGAAAATGCGGGCGGACGTGCTTAACTATTTAAGGAATTGTGAAATTTGCGGCGCGCAAAAAGTCCTGTCACACGAGAAGTTTGGGTTAATGGGGAACCAGAGAAAGATTTCCTACCCATGGCAAACTATCGCAGTTGACATCATGGGGCCTTTCCCCAGGTCCACGAAGGGACATGCATTCTTATTGGTCGTGACGGATTTATTTACGAAATTCGTGGTGTTACAACCGTTAAGACAGGCCACAGCTACAGCAGTTGTTAAATTCGTGGAGAATGATGTATTCCTGTTGTACGGGGTCCCTCAATATATCGTTTGCGACAACGGGACTCAATTCACCAGTTCGAATTTTAAGGAGTTAGCGAGCCGTTATCATGTGCAAAAAATATTATTCAACGCCCGTTACCACCCTCAGGTTAACCCGGTTGAGAGGTACAATAGAACCATTGGCACCGCGATTAGGAGTTATATCGAGAACAATCATAAAGAATGGGATAAGGAGATATTTCGCATCGCACACGCGATTAGGACGGCAAAACATGCGGTGACCGGTTACACCCCCGCTTACTTGAACTTTGGCAGACGAGTACCCGTTTCAGGCGACTATTTCACTGGGGTCAAGAATATCGAAACTTCTTTAGAATTCGAAAACCGGGGAGTGTTCGAGGAGCAGCTGAAAAGGTTGCCGGCCGTGTACGAAGACGTAAAGAAACGATTAGATGACGCGTACTCGAAAGCCGCCAACTATTACAATTTACGAAGGCGCGATGTTTCATTTGTAGAAGGCGATTGGGTCTGGAAGAGGAACAAGGTGCTCTCCGACGCCGCGAAGTCGTTTTCGGCGAAACTCGCCCCGAAATATGTTCTGTGCAGGGTGGGGAAGATAATTTCCAAGCTCGCCTATGCATTACTCGATGAGAATGGTAAAGAGGTCGGCGTGTGGCACGTCAAGGACCTAAAACCATATGTCGGAAGTGCTACGCCCAGTCATGATATAGGAAGGGCCTGAGGCCTGAGGCCCGGTATTTAGTTTCATTTAGTACTGTATAACATATTATTTCATTCCTTTTGGGGCTGCGTCTTACGCAAAGTTATATTAGTCCGTAGACCCTAGTCTAAGTTTAGTTTTGTAGTAGTTAGACTTTTGTTACAGAGGTCTATGTACCCAGTAGACAACGACTTACCGATTATGACCCCCTTGAAATAGACTTACCGGATTAGTCCTTCTTAAGAAGCGTTTGGTACGCGGAGTTACTTTTTGAAATTGCCTACGTAATGGGTACGTTAGATCTCAGGAGGTCGTTTAAGTTTTTCAGTTGCATTATGCTTACTAACACCCGACTTCGTTCCATGATTGAGCCTTTCGGTCTCAATCATTTTGTTGGAAGGGGGTATTGTAGTGTCTTTATGCCCTACGTGGGGGCGATCCGTGGGATCAGGGCTGATCACTCCGTGAGTGCTCTGTAGCGACGGACAGAGACTAGTGCCGACGCGCGCACTGCGGCGGCGCCACTTACCGGTGCTCCAGTGAGCGTTTTTTTATGGGATGACGCCGGGCGCGAACGGAAATCGCGCGGCGTGGAATAGGACAATAAGTAGCCGGCCGAGCACGCGGCTGCGTCCGTAAAGAGTTCCGAGTTGTGGGTCTCCAGTACTAACGGAGGTGAGTGTAAACCAGATTAATAAGGGGAGAAAGTGAGAGGCGTGGGTGGTTATTCTGTAAAGTCACGCGCGTTTATTACAGACCCCCTTTCCTGGGGACGAGCGACCCCGTCCGAGAAGTCATTAGAGACCACAGCGTGGTACCGCGCGGTATTAACCATTCCTTCACGAAGACAGCGAGAGGGCGTACGACTGAAGGGAGAGCCCTGAGCAGACCAAGGTCCTGGCCACGCAAGCGCCTGGGCAAACGAAAGGCGATTCATCCCAGCGTCAGGAAGGGAAGTGAGCGGCAGGATAGCGGACAACTTATCAGATAAGTGGTATCCGCGATAGCAGAAATCGCAGGCCAGACGTGTCGCACGAGCAACCATCTGCTCGCACGGGCTATTAAAAGCGCGTCGATAACGGGGACAGTGAACCCGCGGAGCGCTGATAACGCGTCGGTCGTTTCTTATAGGCGCGCGCTCGCGGAAGCCGAAGGCGCAGCTGTCCACCTACTACAAAAAGCGCAATCTCGCGATACAGCGATACTCGCGCAGAATATTGTCACAACGGAGCCACTGTTAAAGATAACTCGGCGGATCGCCCATTAGTATTGTATTTTAGGATTAATTATAAGAATTAGGAATTAAGAATTTAGGGATTATTTACTATTACCTCTAGAGGCGCGCAGTTAGGGATTGTCGTTTACTTGTTAAGGATTATTATATGTTCGTTATCGAAGGAATTAAAGTATTAATTTTCGTACGTATTTCCGGAGGTATTCTTTTTTGCTCCCCTCAATACCGCCAACACCGTTGCGCTCGGACCTACTGTCGGGGTCCATGAGCTAGCGCCACCATATATCGACAGTGGAGCCCACCAAAAAAACCCCGTTCTCCGTCCCACGACCCGCTCTACCGACGAGCCCTAAAAGGCGGGGCTGCCGTCCGCAGTTTGCCACCCTTACCAAGAAGGGACGCAACATAATGGAAGTCAATGACTGGTATGAACAACACTTTGCATCTACCATTGATTCCCCACCCCATGCGCTCATAACTGAGGATCAATACTACAACCTGGTCACATCAGCAAGAAACTCTGCACCGGGCCACGATAATATTCCTAGACTGATACTCAAACAAATTGATCCCACAATCCATACACATATCATCAAAATTATCAACCACTGCATATCCACATAAACCTTTCCTCCATACTTTAAAAATGGCATAATTATCTGCATTCCTAAAAAGACCTTGACTCCACACTACCCGGAAACTACAGACCTATTACCCTATTCCCCGTAATAGGAAAAATCCTAGAGTCCCACATCAAACATAAACTTCAGCAAGCGATTGGCCACAAAATCCCCTCATACCAGTTCGGTTTCTCCCAAAACAAATCCACTTCCTAAACACTTACTATACTCACTTCTAATTTTCAAGCAGCACACCTAGAAGGCAAAAAATCGGCAACCCTCTTCCTTGACATCCATCGTGCATTTGACTCCATCTGGCACAAGGGACGCCTCTTCAAGCTTCACAAATTAGGAACTCCTAACTACTTACTTGCCTTGACAAACTCCTTTCTCCAAAACCGCTCTGCTAGAGTAAAACACAAAAAAAAATTTTCATCAGCGATAGAAATCGAACAAGGCCTCCCGGCTCCCCATTATCTCCCTACCTCTACAATACCTACTGTCATGATATATACAATAGCAACCCCACACACTTCAACCCCAACTCCTACATCCTTCAATATGCCGACGACACAGCTCTGGTGTCTCATTCCGCCAACATCCCATCGACTGTCGCAAACCTTCAACTCCAAATGGATAAAACCCAAGCCTGGTTCCAACACATAGCGTCTTCACAGCAACCCCAACAAATCTCAATTCATGATTCCCTTCTACAAAATTCTACCCAATTCTCCCTCCATTCAAATTGACAACACCCAAATCTTCCCACAAAGCTCGTGCAAATATCTCGGCATCATAATCGACCATAAACTAAACTTCAACCAACACACAAAGAACGCCAAACATGTTACGAAAACTAGAGCAAAAATATTCAGGAATCTGACATATAGACAACAAGGAATAGCTACCAAAACTGCTGTCCAAATTTATAAATCTATTTGTCGACCCATCCTTGATTATGGCTCCATCCTTTTCTCCCTCTGCCGTAAAACTCCCATTAAAAATCTCGAAGTTGCAGAACGCGCATCACTGTGAACCATTACCAAAATCAGAAATCCAAATAATCCTCTCCACAATATCAATAACAAATCCAATTACAACACCACCAACATCCTACCAATACACCTTCGCCATAAAGAAATATTCCGCAAATTCCAAACTAAGCCCCACAACCTAGAAGCCATCTCTCCATACACAACCACCCGGGACCACCCAGAACGCCCTAAGGTCAAACACCCCTCCAAAACCCTGTACGAAAAAATACAGGAAGAATCATCAAACACAGACAGCGAATAGAATAGCCTACACACCTCCCATACATCTCATACACTTATCACTATCACTTATCACCCATTTGTCATATTCGCCAAATTATAAAAAAGTTCACGGGCAGAAAGGCTTCGGCCGATAGCCCTTTTTAATAATAATCAAACCACCTATATAATCTAGTATGTACTACTTATAATGTATATCGTTGTATTATTAAAATAAACATATTCTATATATATATATATATATATATATATATATATATATATATAAGACATTTGCTGGCCAAGTATCTTTATCAAAACTAAACCATTTATCTAAGTAACTGCTGAATTTGGCACTTGAGAGAATTGTGTATCCAAGCCGTTTGACACATTGTTGTCCACTTTTTTCAGCTTCGACTTTACCAAATATCCAAAAAAAGATGTTCGTCGCTTCTCTTTTGCAATTTCTTACGCAAGTTATCCATGATAGCATACACATCTATAACAGAAATTTTAGAAGCCTCAAGAAGTTTAACGGCTTCCTCAAAAGTAGTTAAAAAAATGTTATATTCATATTCTTTTAAATCTAGAATTTTTTTAATATGTATAGTGCAATCATTTATGCTTTGAAAATACAAAACAATCGGTGCCCAATTTTGAAGCAGTCTTCCTATACATGGATTTAGTGACAGCCACCTTGTTGTAACATGGTGCAACACATCTTTAAAATCCTGCCCAACAAACTCAAAAAACCCTTGAAGGGCTGCTCTGCGCTTTGTTGATAGAGAAAAATGTGGATATAATTTTAAAATCAAGTTCTCTACATCTAATTCTAAGTTCTCTATGAAGTGCTCAACAGCAGTATGTAGAATGTGTGCATGGCAGTTAGGTTTAAAAATATTATCGTTTTTCTCTTCAAGTCTCGTATATAGAGAATTATTCACACCAAAATTGGCATTGCAATTGTCCGCGTTTAACCAACTAACGTTATCAATTGACAAATTTAAATTCTGAAAACAATTCATTACAATGTAGAATATTCCATTGGCAGTTTCATCAGAATTTTCAACAAAATCTATCAATTTAATTTGTACTTCAAATTCTGAAGTAAAATATTGTATCACGATAGGAAAAAACTTCTCATTTTTTCTATTGGCTGCATCAACTTGTACCGCATACAATGTATTTTCATTGCCATTATTATTGCAAATAACATTTTTGATGGCCCATTTTAAAGCAGCTGGCGCCAATACATTGCGAACTGCAGCTTCTGCTTTTGTTTTCCCTAAATGTATTTTTTTAAATTGATTATTTCGACTGAAAATGTGTTTTAGCAATTTAATCAACTATTGTAGGAAAGATTATGTTTGACCATGTGGTAAATAATAATAAATTCTGCTTCACTAACTAAATCATTTTTCGATGTATTCTCTTCTTTTAATAAGAAATTATTAAGAATATTATTATTATTTTTAGACGCAACAGAAAGTTGATGAGGCTTCGTATTTTTGATGTTGCAAAATCTAAGTAAACATAAATGTTAGATTCGAAGAAAATTTAAAAAATAAAAACCTGCCTGTCCTACTCCTTGATTTTAAATTGAAAAATCCCTGTTGCGTAAAATACACCTTGCTGTACCGTTGACATTAGGTATTATTATTATTATCAAAAGGCCCTTTATCTTTCGGTGTGGGCTATATATGTTACTACAGTTACATTACAGTTTTGTTATGTATTTGCAAATTCTTTCCACTCTCTTCTGTTCTTTGACATTTCTCTTGCTTGTTTCACTGTCTTCCCTCTGCTGTTTATTATTTCTTCTATTTTGTTGTCCCATTCTTGTCTTGGTCTGCCTCTTCCTCGTTTCTTTCCTGTTTTTGCTTCCCAGATTTGTTTTGTTTGATTCGTATTTTTCATCCTAATTAGATGTCCCCGCCAGTTGAGCTGCTTCTTTTCTATAAACTTTTCTATTGATTCTATATCCCATTCCTCTCTGATGTCTTTATTTCGTATCCTGTCTTTTTTCGTTACTTGTTTTACTCTTCTCAGATATTTCATTTCTATTGCCTGGAATCTACTTTTGTTAGCTTCCACGTCTCGCTCCCATATGTCAAAATTGTTCTGTATATAGTTTTGTATATATTC
Organism: Othius punctulatus; assembly: GCA_951805005.1. NCBI lineage: Eukaryota > Metazoa > Arthropoda > Insecta > Coleoptera > Staphylinidae > Othius > Othius punctulatus. The sequence continues at coordinate 32,787,472 of OX638139.1, read as the reverse complement.
ATTTTTATCTTTCTGCTTGTTCTCTCTTGTTAGTAAGTATATTATTCATTACGTATACTTTTTATAAAATTAATTTATCTTCCCATTTATTTTTATATCTCTCTGCAGTATTTTCTTCGTTTTTAAGGCAGTAAAACTGTATCACTATCATTTTCACTAGTATCAGTGTCAGTATTACTCTTTCCTACTGACGACGTGGACGTAGCGATATTAAGCAAAATGATAAAATATGAATATTACTACTCAGCGCGAAATTAGTCTAAAATTTGGTTATGTACTTACCTAACCTACCTATTATGATTATGTTATGTTATGCAGGGGCAACGATTACTACAGAGTAGTAATACTCTAACTTTACAGTGTTGCATTGCCGGTTGCCAGAAAAAACTAAAAAAAGGTTGGAACCAAATCTCAAATCATTACATATTGTTAAAGCGAGTCGCGAAATATAGAAGATTTTGCTTCTATATTATAGGTACCTAGAAGATAAAAGATTTTCATCAAATATAAAAAATATAGGCCTGGAAACCGTACTCCCGGGCTCATAAGCCTGGTCTTACTGGTGGTACTCGTTAATATATTGTTTTACAATTAAGGGCAGTTATAGCACTATTTGTAGACAAATGCTCTTGTGATTGCTGCAATGCAAGTTCTTGTATCCAAACTTACTGATGATTACTTTTATAAGAGATAAATAATATTAAAGACTCATATTGTTCAAAATTGTCCAACTGATTTTTTGAATTCCTGCCTGAAAACAGTTTTATTGGTATTTTAAACTTTAATAACTAGTCAACTCTTTTTTGACCATTTTTAATTGTGAAACTTAAAACATTGTTTTTTTAAACATGTGTTTAACATTTTAGCGTTTTTTCTAAATTTCTGGGCAGGCGATTTCTACATTTTTGCCATATGGTTGGTCAGTGTGCCGCCAAATATGTAAATTCAGTCCTGCTATTGAATTGATTGATAATGTATGGTCCCTTTGGATGTAATTGCTTCGATGGCGCATTGCCCCAGGAACTCGGCTAAGTTAAACAAAACGAATATGTAGGCTAATGTACCAGCGCACGGTCGAATGTAGTTTACATACACATAAAATAATACGTTGTTATTATTATTGAATATGAATACATCGAAATAATTTAAATTATCATAAAGTTCAAAAAGTTCAAAAATTTTACCGCGAAGTTGGTTTTGTTAAAAAATCGTTAAGGGTATAGGTTACGTTAGAGTAACGGGTAACGGGTATAGGTTACGTTAAGGGTACGTTAAGGGTTGGGTATATTGTTTTACAATTTCGGGCAGTTATCTTGTCTCTGCATTTTTTCATTCGTGTCCAGGTCGTGCACCCAACCCACAATAACCTAGCTCAACGTAATACAAAGTAATCTAACCTAACTTGACCATTGATATGTATCCACGGGTGCGATAAATAGTCTCGATATAATCCAATATCAGAAGTAAGTGTCACCCTCATAAATTGTTTCAATAAAATTTTTAGGGCGCAATAGTGGCGGCGTTTTGGTAATGATAAGATAATGCCACGTGGGATTGAGATATCGTCCGTTTAGAGTGGAGGTAAAGTTTAGATAACGCTCGTGTGATGTAGATGCAACGGGCCGCGTTAGCGCTGTAACGGACAGTGCGGTTCTCCAGTAACATGCAACTTAATCATAAATCCTCGTGAATGCGGCATGTGCTGGTGCTGGAGAGTTGGGAGCTAATATCGTAATTACTGCTGCACGCCAGAGTGTATGTATTCACAGAAATTTTAATAACACGAAATCCGGATTTAGTGGCACTTGCTCAGAACTTTACGCATAGTTTCACTCGGGCTTACGCGAAGTAATTAATGATTTAATGAGCAATAATACGTTTTCATTTTCAAATTTATGGGCATTGTGATGAGAAACAATTTGTACTAGGTATAAGTTATGGATTTTTTTTTTAAATCGCAAATGTTAGCTTGTAATTAAAGTTATTGTGAGTTATTGTAAGTATTGTTATTATTATTGTATTGTATAATAAATAATTGTATTGTATTGTAAATAATAAAAACCACCTAATTTGTCATCTGCAAACATCTGTCAAATTTAAAATTATATTTCAAGTAAATTGAGGATATATAAACATTAAATACATATGCCTCTGATGATGGTTTTTTATAACCGAAACTATAGTCAGGCGAACGAAATAAATCATAAACTAAAATAAAAATAAATAGTACTTACTGGTATGTACTAAATATAACAATCTTAAAAAGTTTTATGCTATCCTTTTACCAGGGCTCCGTTAAACAATAGCTATTTATGGTATAAGTGGATAAAATTGCTATATTTACTTGTATCATACAAATTTTTTCCAATTCGTTATCAGAATTGAAAAATTTGCGCGAAGTGTCACATCGTCAGGTAACAACGAAAATTTCGAGGATAGTGCCTATTTACGTAGTTTTTACTTTATTCACGATGTTAGTGAATAAAGAGAAAATGTAAACATATTATTCACCCATTCGATTAAGTGTTGTTTTAATGATGAGATTCAATATACATAATAAGCATTTTAATCAACCGAATTAAAAAAAATACTTTAAACAAATGTCCGTTTGCAGTAAGTGTAAGTTAGTGTAAGTGTAAGTGTAAGTGTAAGTAATACGAAATTGGTTAATTTTTGGTTTCAACGATTGGATATTCTGGTGCAATATTTTTACTCTACCTGTCGTTGATTCTTCACGTTCTGGTGAAAATTTTGTTAGCCATTTGAAACATTGGTACCTACGTTCTTGATATGTTTTGCGTGGGAAGTGGAATCTATCCACGAAAGTTTCCTTCGGCTAAAAGTCAAGCGACGATAATTATTGCACTAGTTTGTACAGTGTACCTTGAATGCTCCTCCCATGAAGTTTTCACAGATGAATTCATTATCTTTCAACTCTTTTAAGCTGGAGAGAATATCATCAGCTGTCTTCACTTATATTAGTAATGAAAAGCAAGGATTTTCTTTTCACCACCTTCAATTTCACCATACTTGTCGATTGTGCGTTTCCAGTCGCAATTTTATTGTAAAATACACTTCGATGTTGTTTTCTCTTCACAGTGTTCCAGTCCTTTGTTTTGATGTTTATAGTCTCATCCAATTGTTTTTTTTCTACCGCAGCTTCAACTGTCTTATGCACTGCCTTGGTGCGACAGTCTGAGGTGCGTATTCTGTTTGCTGAATTTCATTCCTATTCCTCAGAACAGAGGTTTTTAAACTTTTTGTACCTGCGACCCATTCTCATGACATGAAACTATTGGCGACGCCTCAGGTTGTGAATCTACTTTTTTTTCTGTGGAAAGTAAAAAGCTTTTAAAATTTCCGAATGTTTTCCATAGTTTCCGTAAAAGTTTTAAACCACCGATTGACGGATCGCGACCCACAGTTTAAGAACCACTGCTCTAGCGTAGGGTGAAATAAAATCAATTAAAAGTGAATGCGGTAGACGGCGGTAATGATTTCTACACATGAATGCAAAAATATGGTACTAAAGTTAGATAAAAAAAAAAAAACTCCGACTGACGTGATTTTTTTTAAACTGTAATCTGATAATGTGGAAATTTTTGTCATACAAAAAATAATCTGATCTTCCATTAATGCTGTCAAAATTTTGTAATACTTATTTCACTTTTTCCCAATTCAATTGCCATATTACAAAACTTGCAAAATTTCACATATCCATAAAACTCAGTCAATCATTTCTAAAAGTAAGAAAGTTTATTTCGTTTTAAATGTTTTATAACGAAACAGCATCCTTATCTATCAGCAGGAAAGGATGCTGTATCATCATGATGCCGCTTATGGTCGAATCTTGGACCATGCGCGACCGTGTAACTTGAACAACGCAATATTTATACATAGATCTGTAAATACGCAATTTGGGTTCATCGCTTGACCTAGCGACCTAGCATAGAGTCTCCAGCGCCATATTATGTAAATGCATTTTATTTTTTTTCTCCTTACAATTTTTTGAAATCTGATTTCGGAGCTTGAAAGCCACATTGTTAGATATTATAGCATAAAAAAATTGCTATCGCAAGTTACTTAATTATCTATTTATTACTATGTCAATTCAAAATATTGCTACACGAAATACTGCATACATAATTGAATTGATGCATACGTTGATAGAGGTTATTGTTGATTGTAGGAAACATATTTAACCAACATAATGAGCTTCAATAAACTTTTCTAACAAACTACATAATAATATTATGATAGTCATCATAGCAAAGCTAATGATGGACTTGTTCATGTTATTTTCGACGTTACATTATTCGCTGCTCATTTTCTCTTATATCATATATTGATCTGCGTAATGAATGATGAATGATGTATCATAGTTACTTTGTTGAGGAATATTATTTGCGTAAATACAACCATTTGACTCCGAGTTTATGCAACATGTCGTGGCCTCCTAACCCAAATCATCGTCGTAAACTCGGGAGTCAAATTACGAGAGCGCCACGTGTCAACGTGCATGCTAAAAAGGTGGCCCCAGCACCCTCCGGCCCCCGACAGCTCCCTGATTGGGGGCTGCATCGTGGCCCGGGGGTGGCGATCGTATTTAGATAACCCGACAACGTCGATGATGACGGTATTATTTTTTATTGCGACCCAGTTCCAGCCGTGCAGATGAACTCTCCATCACTCGATGGCCGATCCTAATCTTCGGCACTAGATGAGCACCAAACGTGGCTGGCGATTCGCATGTCCCGCACGATCGCAAGAGCCGATCGATCCTCACGTAATTACCCGCACGTACGTGCACGCATGCCAATTATTCATAATTTGTCAGCGAAAGCGGCACTTTGTGATTATGCAAATGCAATTTCGACGCGGACCTTTTTTATTGTCGGCTCTAACGCCGCGCTAATTTAAATATTACTTTATAATGAAATACATGTTTTGATTTAATTGCTTTTCATTAGAGCGCTGAACACGGAGGCGGTAAAAGCGAAGTAATGGCTCCGTTTATTTCGGCGGGCCCATTTGTAATCAGGTCGTCAAATTTAATGAGCTCGTCGGTAATGACTGAAGCCGATTTATAGACTCTTTAATGCTCAAATACATAATTTTGTGATATTTCCAATGTTACGATCTAATTACGACTACTACGCAAACAAATCATTAACACCGGTTACATAAGTTTTGGGATTTTTTTTAATGCTTTACGGGACATTATAAAACAATTACATCTGGTCAACTATGGAGAAATATGTTGCTGAGAGTCTTGTCAATTTGTTTGACATTACGCATTTTTGCCTGACCTTACAGGATGTAACAGATATACGTCTATTAATTTTAAACATTGGTGGAACTTGTTAAATGAAACATGTTTTCTATGTTTTTTTTTTTTCAAAAACCAACGTTAAACTGATTTAAAATATGTTTTAGTTTATCTACTAAAACGCGTACCAGTATATGGTTAAAGGTGTGCACCGATAAGATATTCTGTTGTGATGGCAACGGTGTCATAAAGGTACACCATTATAAAAACACATCGTTAATAGCTATTTATGGTATAAGACTATAAGTGAATACATTGTATGTTCACGTGTATCATTCAAGACATTTTCCAATATTGTAGGATTTTCAAAAATAAACTATTGATTAGATAATTTATGTACATAAATGTTAATTGTACTATTATTAATTTCATAAACTCTTAAACCCGGAAAGTTGACTCTATTTTCGTCAGTGTCAAGTATAGAGGAAGTTAAGTTGATTCTACTTTCGTCAGGGTCAAGTGCAGTGGAAGTTTCAGGCCTTTCATTTGTACGAGGGCTGTTTGACGGAAGAGTGACTTTTTAATGAAAACGTTATTTTTCTGTTAAAAAAATATTTTATTTTTCAACATAACACCCTTTTAACTGTACACACTTAGCCCGGCGAGTTTACAGTTTTTTTAAACCTTCCAAAAGTAATCTTTCGGAAAGTCTTCAAAATATGCATTTGTCTCGGTTATCACCTCTTCATTTGTCTAAAATCTTTTTTCACGCAGCCATTTTTTAAAATTTGGAAATAAGAAGAAATCACTGGGAGCCAGATCTGGCGAGTATGGTGGATAAAGCAGTAATTCGTAGTGGAATTCAGCCAATTTAGTTGTAGCAATTGCAGACGAATGTGAGGGCGCATTATCGTGATGGAACAACACGTTTTTCTTCATCAAATGCGGTCGTTGTTTTTCAAGTTCGGCATCAAAACGTGTTTGCATAATCTGCATAATACTGGCCAGTTATTGTTTTTCATTTTTGTAAACAATTAATGAAGATTACACCTTTAGAATCCCAAAAAAACTGTGGCTATGACCTTATTGGTCGAAAATAGTGTTTTTGCCTTTTAGGGTGCATGTTCGCATGGAGAAATTTATTATCTAGACTGTATTCTTGTTTCTGGAGTATAATTATGTATCCAAGTTTCATGTACTGTAACATATCGACGACAAAAATCCTTTGAATTACGTTGAAGACGGCCAAACATTCTTCTGAATTCTTAATGCGAGCGCGCATTTGATCACCATTAAGCAAACGCGGCAACCATTTCGCGGATGGCTTTTTCTTATTGAAATGTTCATGCAAAATATTGTATACCAGTTCGGTTGAGATGTTTACTTCATTAGCTATCTCACGAACTTTTATTCGACGATTGCCAATTACAAGGCCATAGAGTTTATTAACCATTTCTGGAGTAGTTACAGTAAATGATGGTTTCGGACGACCTGCATCAACCGTACTCATATGGCCACTTTTAAAAGCAGAAACCACTTACAAATCATTCCATAGGACGGAGCAAATTCTGGATAATATTTACGTAACTTTTCCTCGGTTTCTTTAATTGTTTTTTTACGTAGAAAATAATGTTTAATCAACACTCGAAATTATTTTTTCTCCATATTCACACAATAACGAAAACAGTTTTCTTCAAATAAGTATAAAACATAATCTATCTGTCAGATTGGTGCCAAATTTTGACAGTAGACCTCCGAAAGACCTCAGCAGGTAGCAACATAATCATTATAGCGAAAGTGTTAGCAACCTTTGAAAAGTCACTCTTCCGTCAAACAGCCCTCGTATTTAAATTTGTCAAAATTGTAACCTGAAGATTGTCTTTTTAGAAAAGCGATGAGCCTTGAAAACCCGCAAAACTCCAAATGAATTAAATGAAATTTAGAATAGTTAGGTTTACTTACTTGGAAATATCAATATTTTCATTTATAGATAGCGTTGCTCTGAGCATCAAGTAATGATACCATACGGTGGACACCTTTACTTTCTGCGATTTTTTAAGAAATATGCTAGCAGTATTTCCTCGTTAACAGTTTTCACAGTTTTTTTTTTGTCCTCCAGTCACAAAATGTTTTGTACTCTTTTACGTAAACTAATTTAGATTTTTCTGGCAATAAATTCATTACTGCAATCGTAGCTGCGTCCAGAACATCTTCTGATATGGTTTCTTCTTGGTTATTTGCCATTTCAAACACAATTTCGGACTCGAATTCGGAAAATTTAAGTATTTGCGTGAAATGTCACATGACACATGAAACAATTGATCCTAGCATGAACTTTTTTTTTACTTGATTGGTGTTGTCAATAGCAGTGTGAATAAAGTATTGTTAGAAACATTTTATTCACTGTTTTGATTAATTTTATTCACCTTTATGATTAAAATGTGGTTTTAATAATGAAATTCAATATATGAGCACTTTAATAGGCAAAATTGGGAAAATGTTTATTGACATCAATCAAAAAACGGCAAGCCGTCAATCAGTAATTAAATATTCGCATTTTCACAACAAGTGTTCAAAATGACCCTCGTTACTGTCTATACAACGTCCTACACAACTACCAAAAGAATTTTTAACTCGTTCTAGCATTGGACGATTCATTTGAATGTTTGCGGCATCATCTTCAATACGATGTCTTAATTGTTCATTGTTTTTAATTGCAACAGCGTAAACTATCTCCTTCATATAGACCCAAAGGAAAAAACTCACACGGATTAGTATTAGGTGTTAGGCTAGTTCTCTCTTTCCAATCGTAGCCTTAACTTGACGTCATATTTAATACATAAATTTTCGCCATTTTACCTATTAATAATAATAATCACTTACATAATATACTGTATTTTCATTGGTCAGGATGCGCAGGCTTTATATTGAACTCGATCCGAAGATGGCATTGGCTCCAAATGATTTCCCCACATATAAAGAGTATTCTTTTAGTATTGTATATTAACTATAATTGGAAGGACTTACCGGGGGAGCAACTCCCCTTCCCCCGCCAGTTCTCTCGCCAACTGGATCGCTAGCACTCACGGCTTCAACCATTATTCTCTACGACTATTGTATTTCACCTTCATGTGCAAAGCAGTGACATACACCTCTTACTAGGACGAACCTCTAGGACGAATCTCTCTATTGCAATTACTAGGACGAATCTCTCTATTGCAATTACTAGGACGAATCTCTCTATTGCAATTACTAGGACGAATCTCTCTATTGCAATTACTAGGACGAATCTCTCTATTGCAATTACTAGGACGAATCTCTCTATTGCAATTACTAGGACGAATCTCTCTATTGCAATTACTAGGACGAATCTCTCTATTGCAATTACTAGGACGAATCTCTCTATTGCAATTACTAGGACGAATCTCTCTATTGCAATTACTAGGACGAATCTCTCTATTGCAATTACTAGGACGAATCTCTCTATTGCAATTACTAGGACGAATCTCTCTATTGCAATTACTAGGACGAATCTCTCTATTGCAATTACTAGGACGAATCTCTCTATTGCAATTACTAGGACGAATCTCTCTATTGCAACTACTAGGACGAATCTCTCTATTGCAATTACTAGGACGAATCTCTCTATTGCAATTACTAGGACGAATCTCTCTATTGCAATTACTAGGACGAATCTCTCTATTGCAATTACTAGGACAAACCTCTCTTAATGCAATTACTAGGACAAACCTCTCTATTGCAATTACTAGGATAAACCTCTCTTAATGCAATTACTAGGATTAACCTCTTTTGTTGCAATTACTAGGATTAACCTCTTTTGTTGCAATTAGGACTAACCTCTTCTGTTGCAATTAGGATTAACCTCTTTTGTTGCAATTAGGACTAACCTCTTTTGTTGCAATTAGGATTAACCTCTTTTGTTGCAATTAGGACTAACCTCTTTTGTTGCAATTAGGATTAACCTCTTTTGTTGCAATTAGGACTAACCTCTTTTGTTGCAATTAGGACTAACCTCTTTTGTTGCAATTAGGACTAACCTCTTCTGTTGCAATTAGGATTAATCTCTTTTGTTGCAATTAGGACTAACCTCTTTTGTTGCAATTAGGATTAACCTCTTTTGTTGCAATTAGGACTAACCTCTTTTGTTGCAATTAGGACTAACCTCTTTTGTTGCAATTAGGACTAACCTCTTCTGTTGCAATTAGGATTAACCTCTTTTGTTGCAATTAGGACTAACCTCTTTTGTTGCAATTAGGATTAACCTCTTTTGTTGCAATTACTAGGATTAACCTCTTTTGTTGCAATTACTAGGATTAACCTCTTTTGTTGCAATTAGGACTAACCTCTTTTGTTGCAATTAGGACTAACCTCTTTTGTTGCAATTAGGACTAACCTCTTTTGTTGCAATTAGGACTAACCTCTTCTGTTGCAATTAGGATTAATCTCTTTTGTTGCAATTAGGACTAACCTCTTTTGTTGCAATTAGGATTAACCTCTTTTGTTGCAATTAGGATTAACCTCTTTTGTTGCAATTACCAGAACGCACCTCCAGGACGCACCTCTATCTAATATACATATTGTAGTTTATGTACTGACCTTTAATCCATTCCAACACCTAATCCATAACCGTCCACATCGCAACACACACCAAAACACCAGATCACACATGATTTCCCCACAATCGGCACCCAACTTGCATCCACACTCCATAAAAGCACGTAACTTAATGTCCCTTCGTTCTCGTTCTTAAGCTGAGCGCGTCGCGCCCCGGCTTATATAAACAAACAAAGCCACAGATGCCGCCTCTAATATTAATAATCAATTATTTGCCAATGATACAATTTGATACCTAACATAGGCGATAGAGCAGATCACGCAACAGGGCCATAAGTTCCTATGCATCGATTAGGAAAAGTATTGTTTCCCCAAATTCTTACTATGTGAGCATTATGACAGGGAGTACCATCGTGCAAATACCATACATTTTGTTTCCAACGAAACATCTTCTAGTAAATTGATAAGACTATTTTCTAGAAAGTTTAAGTTCTGTTCTGCGTTGAGACGAGGTAGCATAAAGTAGGGTACAATTAGTTGCCCGTTTAAAATTCCTGCCCAAACCTTCAAAGAAAACTGTTGTTGAAAATGATTTTCTCAAATATCACGTTGGTTATCATTTGTCTATACATGAGTGTTATGGGCAATAAACACACCTTATCTAAGAAATACTGCTTCATTAGTTCATCAGTTTTTAGTAAAAGTTTGAAGGAATTTGGTTCTGTATTTACTTTTTCAGTTACCCATTCGCAAAATGTGATCCTGCGTGCATAATACAGTTTGAATTCCGATTAAATCTGTTGTACATGGTATGGATGTAGTTGTGGCTAGTTATAGATTTAACATTCTCCATAAGCGCATATGCAATATATCATGTTGAAGTGCAAGTCGTCGAGTACTCGTACCTGGATTTGCTTCGACGGCATTCAAAACGTTTTCTTCTATATTGACAAGTCGTCGAAGTCGAGCTCTACCACGATCCTGAGCCTGAGGTTTATAAGTGTCATGATCTCGAAGATGTTACACGATTGACTCAAGATGTGCACTGTACAATCTTCGTGCTTCTGCGGCATCTTCAAAAGCTTGGCCGTATACGTACAAAAACGTATACCAACACAATATCTGTTAATTAATAGTTAGAAAAATTTGGCATTTTCAAATAAACTTCACTTGATAGTTATAGTGACAATACCTGAGAACGGCTCGTTTGGTAAAAATAAGGGGGCAAAAAATATGAAAAAACCGTACAAATTTTGAGAGAGAAAAACATAGAAATATGAACGAGTTCTGCCAATATTTAAAATGAACACACGTATTTCTGTATAGCAGATATTTAGAAGCTCATCACGATTGTCAATGTTGGATTGAACGGTTAGCCAATTGACCCGAAGTCCTGTTAACTTCCGTAGACGGCCTGTTTATGGTAGCTTTCCACATTCTTCACATTTCCGAATTGTCCGATATACAAAGTTTTTTTTAAATATTTTCCCCACAAAAAATGTTCACTATATCTCGTTTCGGCAGCTATCCATCTAAGTAGTAGATGGACTTTCGAATATCTACTTAATACGCTATTTTGCAAAAGTCAGGCGAAAATGTGAAATGTCAAGCAAATTGACAAGATCCCTAGCAACATGTCTCTCTATACTTGACCAGATGTAATAGTTTTACTATGTTACGTAAAGTATTCAAAAAAATTCAGAAAACTCATGTAACAGATGTTATTACGAATATGGTGACGTTTTTTGTAATGGACGATGTAATAGGAATATTATTTCACATAGAGATCTATTTCCAGTGGTTTATTTCATATTAGGCCTAATAGACTGAAGTCTACTGCGTCAAATTAAGGCGAAAGGATAAAAATAAACTAGACGGTATTAAATCTGTATAAAACAAATATTAGTCTTTCGCAGTCTTGCTCGGGTTTGAACCTGTGTATGAGTCGAGTGGTATCCGGATAGTTCACCGCCCACAATTTACTGCGGAAAACTCACCGCAGCCCTACGACCGCGGGAAAAATTCACCGCGGCACATTGACCGCGGGGAAAATTCAATGCACACAATCCACCGCAGAAAGTTCACCGCACAATTGACCAGGAAGAAATTGTTTTATATAATAAATCTATATTGTGTGATATGAAAATAAATCATAACACATCATGCAATTACAATTTCAGAACAAAATTTCAAGGAAGAAGTTTTAAATTTCAGTGCAGATAATATTTGGGGTACAAATCCTGTAATCATCTTGTAAAACGTATGACGAATTCATGTAGAAAATAGTTGCCAAATGCAAAACTTCGAAGTTGTTTCTTTAATTTCACGCAAAGCAATTGAAGACCAGGCGACCAGGCGACTCCATTTTTCACCGAAACTATGATATTATATTCTTCATATTCAATTTGAACGTGCGCATATTTTGGTACAAGAATCAGGCAAATCCACCGCTTCTATATCCAGTTAGCATGGGAAAGGACTTGCCTGATTGACCGTTTCGGTTGAAGAATCGGACAAATCCAGGAGTTGCCCGTTTAATCGCAATTGAACAATTGAAAGAACGGATCCAAGTCGAAATGAGACAAATACAGCCAGAAGTTCTCCTCAATGTCTGTGCGGCCTTTCGACATCGATTGGCACACTGTCAAGAACAAAATGATCAACAATTTGAACATCTAATGTGATTTTTTCCCTAACCAATATTTTTTCCGTTATTTTAATTATTTTTGTGACTTCATATTATTTTAAAACCGAAAAGTTCAGAGGTGGTGGGAGAAGTCGGAGTGGTGGTACGTGATTTGTGCAGAATGATTCGCCTTTCGGTTCTTTCCCGTTTGGCTTTGTTTAACGTCGAACCTGTTGGTCGTCTCGTAATATGCTATAGCTATAGTTTTTGATTCAGAAAGTGAACCTTTCCAAGATTTAGGCAGTGAATATGTGCCGAGTGACTTTGATAAACCAAGTACTAGTAAAGAATGTACAAAAACAAACAAAACCAACAAGTCAAAACTAAGCCTGTTCGCCGCAGCTTAGAGGGCATCCGTGAAAAAAAAAGGAAGAAAGTGAAGCAGAACCGAGAGTTGTTGGCAGAAAAACATCCGGAAAAAACTGAAGGCGTCAGGTGAGTAATATATGAACTCAGTAAACAATTAAGTACCCAAGAGAGTAGTGCGGTTTTCCTACAGTTATCGAAATAAGTATTTTGAAAAAATAGATGAGACTCACAGACCATCTATTCTGTCTTCATTCAATAAATTGGCAAATAAGGAAAAGCAGGACATATATCTGTGTAGATTAATTTCATCTAAATCATCGTTGAGAAAACGACCTGCAAGAAAAATAAGATTTATTTTCATGTAAAATACGCATTGGACCAACGGAAGAAAAAGTATGCAAACAAACTTTCCAGTCAATCCACAGTGTAACAAAACATAGGATAGATCGACTAGCTTCTTCAATAAAAACGGCGATATTAGCGCCACCAGACATGCGTAGAAAACACAAAAGTCGCCCCACGAAAATACCCGACGAGACTTTGCAGAACATTGACAATCATATAAGACGTTTTCCACTAAGATCTTCCCATTATAATAGAGACAGAAATGATCGAAAATACTTTTTGCCAGCAGAGTTAAACATTGCACAGATGCACAAGATGTATTTGGAAAAATATGAGACAATATCTTGCAAGCAAAAGAGAATGAAGAACAAGGATAGCCCAAAGTGACTTATGACTTTTATCAATGTCGTTTTAACACACATCATATCATAAACTTTGGGACTCTCAGGTGTGACACCTGTCAGACATGCGATATGTAGCAAAACCTCATACGAGCCGAGACAAATCACACAATTAAGAAGACATTGGGGAGCGAAAAAGCTTTACACATCCGCAAGTCCGAAATGTTTTACAGAAAATTGAAGGAGCTTAGTTCTCTTGCAAACGAAGATGACGCAACCGAATCCTTGTGCTTTCATTTTGCGCAAAATCTGCCTCTTCCTCATGTACCAGTCTTCTATCGATAGAGGGTTCTTCTAGGTCGATAAGAGGCAGTTGTGGCAGTACAACTTCTGCATCCATTCTGCAAAGACATCATTACATTTTACATGTATGATGAGCAGACAGCTCAAAAAGGGAGCAATGAGGTCAAAATCTTCCTTCATCACTACATTAAAACTTATCTACCAGTATCAGTGAGCGCATTGCATATGTTTTCCGACAACGCTTTTGCACAAAACAACACCCGGACTCTAACCAAATATCGGTTCACTTTGGTTAATACAAATGTACATATTAATCAGGTAATTCACCAGTACCTAGAACCAGGACACGGTTTTCTACCATGTGATAGATCCTTTGGATTGATAGAAAAAAATAAAAGGAGGAAGGAGAGAATATACTTGCCTTCGGAATGGATTCACTTAGTAAAGCAATTTTCCAAAAACTTTTGGGTAGTTCCCGCAGAACAAAATTTGATCCTCAACTTTGCTGATTATTTGAAACAAGCTTTCAGGGGCTAACCAATCGGTTTGAAAAAGGAAAAGTTCTCTATATCTACCTATAGGCTGATGAAGTACAGTAAGAACGAAAACTTTATTGAGTGTTATATGAGCTTGGGGCTAAGCATATTTACAAAATTCAACATGAAGAAACGAGACAATGTTGAACTCATAATGCGGACTACCAATGCTTACTTTGAACCCATAAAGATAAACCCGTTGAAAATTAAATACCTTAAAGGACTTGTCGAGAAATATGTACCTTTGAATGATCAAGAATACTACAGAAAGCTTTTTGACTATAATTCGCGTGTTGATGCAAGAGAGAAAGCCTTTTGGACAATCTTGACTATGGAGAAGACAGTGACTCTTCATATATTTAAATAATATTATCTTTTCATTCTTATTGTTCTCAATAAATAAATATTATTAAATCAATGGCAGTTCACCTTTTTTTGTATTCAAAAATTAATATTCGGAGCAATAAACAGGCAACTCCATGTTTTAAATTCTCTATCACAAACATAGAAGAAACTTTGTGGAACTGTATATACGACATAATACCTTCTCCAATGATATTCTACAAGGAAAAATGCATTTGCAGCAATTATTCAACATAACAGTTAACAGCGCAGTTTTTTTTAATTCCTCGGCATTTTATAAAAACGGAGTTGCCTGGTTCTTGCTCCGAGCTCTTCCATTTTTGCTTTATTCAAAACCATGGATTGAAGCAACCATACGAAACCGACCCAAATTTGGCGTTGAATCTATGATTGTTATCAGCTCTTGCTTCTGTGCCATTGAACAGTGTACTTCATACTTTTGAACTATTGTGCGAAACAGAGATTTTCCCTCAGCAAGAACAATTTCTAGAAATCATCAACTACTTCAACGATACGTGTAATGGACGTCCACAAAGAAAATTGGAGGTACATCGGCAATTACTATTTCCACATGACATGTTGAATCTATATGAAACCGTTTTGGATGGTTTACCCAAAACAGATAACTCTGTGGAAGGTTGGCACAGAGGCTTTGAAGAACAAGTATGTGCCCATCCAAATATATGGAAATTTATAAATTGTATTAAAATGCAACAAAGCCTAAATGAAGTTTGATTTGAACAATAAGTAAGTGGGTAAGAGCCACAGAAAGCAAATAAAAATATATAGAGACTGAGGGGCACGATTAAGAAAACATGTCAATAAGTATGATCCAGATAAAGTCCTTCATTTTATTAAAGGAATTGCTCATAAAATTTCTTATAATTTTTTTTTTCGTGTGCGTATTTCGTATCAGATATGAATTTATGTTATTGTTAAACGTAGCTATGATTTTTAATAAACATGGCTATTATTTGCAGTAAATTATTCTATCATAATACAGAATTGTTAATTTATTTATTTCCTTTTAATACTTGGCTAGTACTACACTGCTCAACATTTGATTTGGTACACTTACAAGAACATATATAAAAAATAATTGACTACTTTTTGAACAACACCTTCTTGCTTAATTGATAGTATATGGTTCTGGAAATACTGTTAGGGCGAAGAATTAAAAGAATAATATTTAAATAACGAATTTCAACTGTTTTAATAGAAAAATAACAAAATCTTCATTTTAGTATTACAAAAAAGTTTGCTCTGGAAAGAAATGATAACCAAACACTTAAAGATTAATAATGCGTGGGGCCTCCTCTAGCTCTTATAATCTCTTGGCAACGTCTTGGCATGCTGGAAATCAAATTCCGTATGTAATGCCGAGGAATATTTAGCCATTCTTCCAAAACGGCAATTCGGAGCTGATGGTGATTGTTTTCATCCACTCCTCGTGACCTTATCAACCTTTTCAGGTAATCCCATATGTTCTCTATGGGATTCAGATCTGGAGAGTTCGCTGGCCAATCCATGTGCGTAATATTTTTCTCTTCAAAAAATGCAGTGATTTGCCTTGTTCTTTGAGGACGCGCATTATCATCAACAAACACGAAACCAGCGCCTTTTTCATTGGCAAATGGCAACACTACAGGTTCTAATACCTCATTAAGATACCTGACACTATTCATTGTAGCATTTCCAAGCATAAAAAATTCAGTACGACGAGTCGCAGAAGTACCTCCCAAACGGTAATTAAACCGCCTCCATAAGCTTGATGGTAAGTCACATGGTTCTCAATATAGTGTACTTCTCTGCTTCTCCAAACTTTCACTCTTCCATCTGAGCTATAGAGACGCAGTCTGGTCTCGCGACTGAATAAACAACGACCCTAATCTTCAACCCTCCAATTTGCATGTTGGTGTGCTAACTCTAGCCTTCTGCTTTCGTGGGCTCTGGTCAACAATGGACAATTTTTAGAAGATCTGAACCTTAAATTTACCGCATAAAGCTTCTTCTTACTGTTTGAGTGGATACTTGAGTACCTGTTGCATTCAATAATTGAATTTGGAGTGTTCTTGCAGTAGAAAATCTATTCCTTCGAGTCTGAATCGTAATAAACCGGTCCTCCCTGACTGTTGTACTGCGATTTCGCCCTCCGCCGTGCCTATCTTCGACAGATCAAGTATCATTAAAACATGGGCAGCAACAGTTCTTAGCGATGCACCAGTCATAAGCTAGGCTCATCTCTTCGATACTTAAATGCCTTAATGGCATCTTTAAAATGCAGTCAACGAATATAAATTAAGACTTACTCGAGATATTCGCAAAAATTCTCTTAAAACTTGATATAGTATAAGCGTCCGCGAACTCAGTAACTGCACTGATGACAGATAAACAATCATTGTTTCGCAAATGTTATTCGATAGGCATTTGTTTGCATTCCGAAACACAGCCCTGATCATATAGGAAATCATGCCAAACGCATAAGATTTTTTTTAATTTTTTAAAAATTTTACTGTATATTATATAAGTGTACCAGTTCAAATGTTGAGCACTGTAAATTATTCCAGTAAAAAATACACTTCCAAATAATGGGAAATAATTTTTAGCCGCGGTGAACTGTGCGGTGAACTATTGGACGGTGAATTGTGTGCGGTGAATGTTCTGCGGTGAATTTTCCGCGGTGAATTGTGGGCGGTGAATGTTCCTAGATTCGAGTCGATTAGTACTGACTCGCGGCTAAGCGCTCCACGTGAATTCAATTGAAATTATACAGATGAATTTCGTTGGAGTGAAATTTTGAATAAAGCAATTAAATCCGGTCATTTGATGTGGTTAACTCGCAAGAATTTTATGAATGAAGGTATGGTATTATTATTTATGCTGCGCCATTCTTTATCCTGTAGCCTTAATAAATATTTAATCATTCCACTCTGCGAAATGATTAAATATTTGCCGAATGCCGTCGCGAAAATTTCCAGAGTAAATTTTAATTAGCCAGTTTTGTTATTAGTTAAATTCCGGCAGCCGGCCCCGGCTCACCTGTCTCCTCGTGTTATATCTGTGCGGTTTAATGAAGGAATTGTGTCGGGTAATCCTGGCGGAGATCGTATAAATTCCTCGGTACACGGCGGCAGTAAAATTATTTAAGGCGCCGTGTAGTTAATTTGGCCCAGGTGTTATTCCCTGTCTTAGTAATGAGCGTTATGCGTTCGGGGAGAGTGAGATGTCTTAGTTTAAACACCTCGACTAAGGGCTGGAACAAATATCCCCGGAGTAGGCAGCGAGCGGTACCCTCAGACGGCCTCATTAGCCGTTTTTAAGGCAAACGTCCTCGGGGCCTGCGGACCTCCTTACACACACAATTTCGCCAGTAATTAATAATAAATAACGAAGAGCCAACGAGGAATTTTAGGTAGAAAATTTAAAGCTAATGGTACAAAAGTGGCGAGACTTATCACGCACACGAAAGTAATTAACAAAGATAAACATTTATGTTGAAAATATCATACAAATTAATAAATTGCATTTTTAAGTTTAAATTCGGCAAAATTTATGCAAATGAAATCAAAAATTTCAAAACATAAAACAGCTTGTTGACCACCTATTAAAAGGTCGTTTAGGAGGATATGTTCAGAAATGAGAGGATTAGATGCAAAGGGGAACCAGTGAGAAAATCTAATTATTGAAGAAAGGACCACTAAAGTAAGTTCAGTCGTAAATTCAAGAGAATATTCATTGTTACGAATTAATTCAATAATATATGAATTAATATTCACAAATATCTCTCTGCCACAAAACTGAAATGAACTTCAAGTCGGTAATTCTGCACTTGACTCCATTTTAAAGAAGATGTCGCTTGCACCTAAGCCCCTCAATTATCTAAAATCAGCGAGAAGCCGTGATTTATAGTTACTCAAGATATGTTTCAACTTTACACTTGTTATTGTGTGTTATCAACACCTCTATACGTTTTCACCTTCAAGTTCAGAAATAGTAAACTCAATTTCAGAAAAAAAAAACAATTTCAGAAAAGTTAAATCAATTCCAGAAGAAGCAATATCAATTTCAGGCAAAGGAAAATCTACTTCAGAGTAAGTAAAATCAATTTCATAAAAGAAATATCAAATTCAGAAAAATTAACTACTTTAGAAAAAAAAGATTTCAATATCAGAATATTTATACCTACAGAAGACTCAAGACCGGATCATAGAATAAGTGAATGAAATAAATGTCTAAGGCCCGGTATTTTAGGGGTCCAGTCAAACACTGCACTTTTGAAAAAAAAAGACATTTCGTTAGAAAATTCTCAAATTCTCTTGGAATCACTTTATTGCAATAGACACTAAAATGAATTGCTTAGTTATGTATTTCTGTGAATTGTCACAATTTTGTGTAGTTCAATTAATGTGACTAGAATATTTTTTTCTGGTTTCACATACTCACAGATACTGTGTACAGTAATGTTTTTTCGGTTATTTTGTAGTTTAATTTATGTCGCTTCAATAATTTTTGCTGTTTTACAAAATTATTACTGTATTTTTGTCTATTTGGGCAGTGAGTTCTTTCAAGTTTTCAGTAGTTCCTTCACTTTTCACAGAGTACAGCTATTTTGAACTTCTCAAATTTTGGAAATCTTTTATTAACTTGAAGAAATGAATCTGCAAATAAAAATTTTAAGGATTTTTTTATAGTTTGATGCACGTGACCTCGTGTTATGTTGTTTTCATACATTATTTTTTGTTATAAATGTTTTTGAATGGGATATTTCAGATTTTTTTTTGTAGTTAAAATTATGTGGCTTCGTTATTATTTTATTATTTTGTACTTTTCACATAAACTCTGTTCCATTTTTATTTTTAACTTCTCAAATTCTCGAAATCTTTTATTAACTTGATGAAATGAGACTGCAAATTAAAATTTTAAGGAATTTTTTACAGTTTGATACACGTGACCTCGTGTTATGCTGTTTCATATATTAATGTTTGCTATAAATGTTTTTTTAATGGGTTTCTGATTAAAAAAAAATGTAGTTAAAATTATGTGGCTTCATAATTATTTTGTACTTGCACATAAACTCTGTTCCATGTTTATTTTAACTAAGTTGGCTCGGTTAGGGTGACAGTATTGTTAATCAATGTAAAAAGTCACTATACTTAAAAAAAGGTTATATTAAAAAATAAAGATGTTATATTTTATGGCACTGGGCAATGTTGCCATCAAATTGAGTGTCTATTGAGTACAGAATTTATATGCTATTTTATTTTAATATATGAACTAGGCAACGTTGTTAGAAATCTGACATGTGACAACACTGTCAGATCATTTTTGTTGGTGTTCATGTGTAAAACTTTATAAAATGAAGCCACAGCCTTCTTAGTTAAAAATTAAAATGGAACAGAGTTTATGTGACAAGTACAAAATAATAATGAAGCCACATAATTTTAACTACAGAGCATATATCTTTAATAATCACTATTATCACTTTTGCGCTTACTATTTATTTGTTCATAAACTGCTTCAAATACGTCTTCATTGTGCAATATCAATGTAACATTAGATTGTGACATTAAGATAATTGTTTCTTGAACAAACTTGTAATGGTTTATTTTGAGCTTAAAGGGATGGTACCAAGGTTGCCTACGATAGCGGCCTGATGCGATAAATAATTTAACAGAGTTTATTATTGTTTTTTTTATATATTGAATTGTCGGTTATAATTCAGGTATTTGTCTGTATTAACTTTGTAAACTCTCAATTCTAGAACTTAGAGTACGTAAATAATTATATTTAATATATGTAAGCTTTATATGTAATTCTTGGTGAAACATCTTTAAATGAATATAAATTAAGCACTTTCAAAAATTTTTAATGGAAAAACTCCAAATTCATGAAATTCAGTCTTATTTGTCTCTTGATCATGGTCGTGAGACCGAAACTATTGTAGAGTTTTTCAATTAAAAAAAATGTTAAACTTATCCAAGTGGTTTATTTAAACTAATTTAAAGATGTTTCACCAAGTATTAACCTGCGATTCATACAATCCAAGTAATTTTGTTTGAGTTTAGTTTTGAGTTTTCATTTTATTCGGTTGTCTAAGTGAATTTATTCATATTTACGAAATGAGTGAAATTCCAGATAAACCATTGCAAAAGACAATAGAAGCCACTTTAAATTTCTTCCCCAAAGGACAACGAGAAAATATGAAAAGGAATATAATGCATTTAAGAATTAATTTTAATATTTAATGAATAAATATTGGAGGTGTTTCCATGGCAATTTTATCGATCTTGGACAATAAAATAACATTTTGCGGACTGATTTGGAACTGCTACATCTCCATTCTAAAAGCATAGGACAGAAATCATGACTTTTTTTTCTTCTTCGTATGTTTAAAGAAATGATTTTAATATTTTATGAATAAATATTGGAGGTGTTGCTATGGAAATTTGATCGATCTTGGCCAATAAAATGACATTTTGCGGACTGATTTGGAACTGCTACATCTCCATTTTAAAAGTGCACTACAAAAATGCATACATTTTTTTATTCTTCGTATGTTTTGAATTATCATTCAAATTGCAGCTTTCGGACCGTCTTTTTTGAGATCGTCGAGGAGGTTTTTGGTTGTTCGGTTTTCCATTTTTAGCAATGGTCGACTACTTTTGGTAGTCGTTTATTGGTTATTCTGTCCATTTATTTTTACATTGGCAATTAATTATTACAATAAATGTGATAATAATAATAACTGATAATGATTCGATGACACGAAAAATACGTCTTAACAAAATATAAAAATTAGTGTTTTTATTTCTTTTGTCTGCAATTGTACCTCTGACAGGTATACGTAAAATAGTCTAGTGACAAATTTAGGCAAAATGATAAAAAATAATATTATATTCCGCATGCGCTTCACATGCTCTAAATTTCCGTCTTATTTGCAGAGAATGGAATCTCAAAAAACATTCGGAACCAATTCAGTTTAGTTCTTATAAAAAATAAAAGCTGCGCTTCTAATATATTTTAATAATTTTATGGTTTTAGTTTGGCAACCGGTAACAATGAATGGTTACTAGTGAATAGTAGATTATACAAGGTTGTGAAGAATACTATCCTAGCGCATTATAGAAAAAAAAAAACTGTACACCACTTGAAACTTGAAATGCGAGTAATAGCACAAAAGGTAACTGATAACCTCCTACCAATGAAATCTAAAGGGTTCAACAGAATTTAACATTTTTTGAACATTTGTAGAAATTGACAATATTATTTAACTCGATAAAAAACGAAATATTATTAACCACGTATCATAGAAAATCTACTTCACACTGCTTTGACACATAACGAAATGTTATGCTACATGTAGTAGCATTTAGTAGTACATGTAGTTGTAATTATTTATTATTAAAAATATCAGAAAATATAAAATAATTTTAATGTCACATGCCTAAATCTTAATATAATGTCGGATATAGATCGTTAAGGGTCGGATTTGGTTTGACCATAAGCAAGTAGCGTATGGTGTGTATAATGCATTTCATTCTTTTAATTTGTTTTATCATATTGTATATTTATGTAGTGTTTAAGTTCACATTGGTATTTTGTTTGGTTACATAGGTTTGGTTACATTGGTTACGTAAGTCGGTCTAAGTTACGTAGATAGGTAAAAAATGGTATTTTATTTTGTTGTGATCAATATTACGAATTAAATTATGTAATTCTAGCGAGCGAAAATGTTGGATACAGAAAACTTAATGTACTTTTCTTTCTTTCAGTAGGAAAACTCGGGCCCCGGTGATTGAATATCAGGGTACGTCTCGCAACTTTCGCCAACTCTCCAACTGCCACAATTTGCCAACTGCCTGCTTCGAATTCGGAATTCTTTCGCAGACCGAGGCGAACGGCGGAAAGGGGAGCCGGAAGCCGCCCCCTATCGGGACTGCGGGGGCGGTAAGTAACTGCCGAAGGCCTCCGCGTAAGTAAGCCCGATTAACACCAGGGGCACATTTGTTCCACTCTCGCAGGTGTCGCTTTCACCGCGGCGAAATTAATTAATATTTACCCCCGAGTTTTTGCCCCCAGCCGGGGAGAAGCCGTAGCAGGGGTCAACATCATCCCTTACGTGTTAAGCACGGCGAAGGAGGACTAATGTACACATTTAAGGGTTTAGTTTAATGCTCGGATCGTTACACGTGTAGCTTTTTGCTCCGGATACATCTCGGGCGTTTAGAGTACGAAATCGGCGGAGGACGTGACTTTTTCCCCTGGTGCCTGGCGAGGCTCGATTCATCGACAGTTTAAATCAATAAGCGAACTGACGTAAATTATTAAAATTGCGGCTATGCGATAGAAGGCAGCACAAAATTCAATGGGGCCGCTCATTGGGATTCTTGGCCCGTCGTCGCTCGCGGAGTTAACAAAACATTCTTAAAACATGAGGCCGCCACATACGTCGGGGATTTCGTTAGGGGCCACCCTATATGATCAGCATAATATCACCACGGAAACCCTTATAAAATATTTAATATACCGCTGAGGAGCACCGCGGCAGCCAAGAGTTCGCCGGAAAACTGCCCCCAAGTCATATAGCATACATAATCTTAAAAATAGAACGTAATACAAGATATGAGAAAACCGTAAACGCTGTGAACACCGTGAATACTGTAAACATTTTCCACACAAAAATAAATAGTGTATTTTAGTTATAGCAAAGATACCTATTTCTACAAACAAAATATTGCACTTCTCTTAGATCATTTTAAGAAACTGGCCTTGGCGTTGGTAATGATAACAAAAGTCTACAATAGTCGACGCCTTAATTCACACAAAAAAATCAACGAACGTACATTTTAAAGTACATTCGACGGTGTAAGTTTCCTTACGAAAGACTCCGGATATCAAAATAGCTATTTATATAGCCAATTATGAAATGCATAATTTTGTGTAACGAGTATGATGTAAGTGTGAGAAGATCACAGGAGTTACACAAATTGGCCTGTCATAACATGTTACATTTTCATAACTCTTTTTAGATACTATATTAAAATACTATCGGTATTTAAAATGCATGAATAGTCCAATCGCTTCAGTTAAATATTCTTGAATTTTATTTCATTTACACACAAATAAATTGTCATGATGTAAGTTAAAATGCAATCCCATTTAATGAAATTGAGAGAAATTTTATCAAAATACATCAAATTTCGTGTTTATAGAAATTTTTATGGAATTCAATATTTATGTATTGAAATATTATGGAGATTAGAACTTTTTCGAAATATTAAAAACATAATATTTCATGGTCTGCAATTGAAATAATTGCATAAAACATAGTAAAACAATATTGCGAATGATTTGATAAACTTAGATGAATTGTTTGATAAAATAGTCGTTGTTAACAAGTGTTACCGGTGACTCGCGCCGGCAGCGATTAAATCGTTACCCATTACGAAACGTAACTTCAGTCACTACATTTTATTCACAATTTAATATTTACCAAATGAATCAGTTATCACCGGGCGACCGGTGATAACCGGTAAGAGGCGCCAGAAGGGCGCTCATTCAGGAAGGCACCCCGTGGCGAGATCCTGGCTTGAACTTTCGGCGTTACGCCCGCCCGGAACAATAAATTCCTATTGACACCTCCAATACGCAGAATTGCGTCGTGCGTGTGGCCGAAACTTGGCTAGCGCCGGATACGCGAAATCCACACTCGGACTTACCGGCGCCGAGCAATTATAATGCAACGTGGGAATCATTTTCAAAAATCGTAATTTAATCCGATTCCCACGTTGTAACATATCACCGAGCGCATAATTTCAGGGGCAATACAGCCATGGTGACCATTTTACTGTACGAAGACGCGCTCGCGAAATCATTTTATTTTGTAACTTTATTAAGTTCACTCGAAAAGTAGGGATGTCCCTCCCCACTTATCTAAGTTCGCAACGGCCACGAATTTGGGGAAGGAGAATCTCCCGGAATTGATAAAAGTCGCGTTTTTCAAAAACTTAAGCCCTCTTTTAAATCGTCGCCGTTCCCAAATCATCTCTCTTTTAAATCACCTCTCTTACCTCGCCGTCTCCTAATCATCTCTTTCAAATCGTCACTTACACTTCGTACAGTAGAATATCACGTGCCCCACGCACACGCTTAATCACGTGCCTCTTCGCACCTACATGCAGCCCTCAGCCTATCTTATTTTACCTAATTGTTTTTATACCGTTAAATTTTGTTATTTATTTTGTTATTGTTTTTCGTCAATATAATTACACACGTATTCCTATTCATTTAATTGTGCCACCCTTCGCCCCCCCACCCCCCCAAAAGTGAACCAAAAGTACGCCGCCAACGATCTTCGATCCAGGACCTGAAGTGAGGTTAGTGGTGAAGCAAGTCTCGTGCATACTGACTCTAGCCGGAGTTAATTGGGTGAATCACACCTGCCGGACGGAGTACCAACTCGTTCTCCCAGTCCGGAGGTGCACTCCGATTACAAGTGTCGCCCAACTTAGGGGCTCGAACGACCCTGCAGTGCGTCCACGCTACCTAGCTGATGAACTCTCTGGACTCCAAAACATTTTAGTGATTAGGAACCACCCGGGGCCGCAGCGAGACATTTTTGGTGATTTATTACAGAGCGCACATAAACTTTCTTTTTGTACATTTTCGTGACTTTTTGTGGATTGTTGTTTTTGTGCGTTTAGCGGACACCCGGTACATTTATTTTGGTTTTCTTTTCCATTGTTGTGACTTTTGGTTTTGTGTGTTTGTGTGTACGTGATTGGTTGAAATTGGACCTCTGTAGACCTCACGTACATCCATTATTTTTGATAGAAAAACTCTTTCACAAAAGTCGCCGGCTGGACAATTTTTGTTTGGTTTTGTCTTTTCGTCCCCGCGAAATTCTAGCAATGCAGCTGATGCACCAGATCACGTGTGCGTCCTAGGATTGTAGTGCAAATCAGTACGCGAGTCTTCCGGGGCCGCCCCCAAACCATTTCAGGTCCGCGGATGTGGCCACCACCCCTGGGGAGCAGACAATCAAACCGGCTACGCGGTTTTTCCCCACGCTTCAATATGAAGCAGGACCTGCAGCAGCGCCCCCATTCGGCTTTCCTCACATACAGAGGAAACCAGGGAGGAGCCCCACGACCAGGAGATGGCGTACCAACGTCATCAGGGAGATCGGCGTGAGAGGGACAACTCGCCGCCTCCACGACCACGTGACCGCCCCCAGGCCTACATCGAAGGTCCATATCCAGCACCTCCGGCCTACAACCAACCACGTCACCACGATGCTCCATCGTACCAGCCGGAATTCAGCGGTTTGCCCAACGAGGACGTGGAGGCCTTCATCGCAGAGGCCGAAGCTCTCCTCGGACACGCTCACATTCCACGAGCTTCCAGAAGTTCTCGCTGAAACGCCGCCCGTGCCAGACAGCACGCCGCCCCTGGAAATCCTTGTCGAGACGCCGCACGTGCCAAGCAGTACGCTGCCAGCACCAGCTCTAGCAGCACCAGCTCTAGACGAGACACCGCCCCTGCCGGAATCCGCTACAGCGCCGCTCCCGCTAATACCAATTCTCCAGAAGTACACGACACTGGCAACGGCGATTTTGACCACCAAAAACGATGACTCGATGGCTAGCCGCCCCACACCGAAACCGCCCCCGAGATGTTCCCAGGAGGTAGGCGCATGCACCGCCTCCAAGGCGAAAAACGCGCCCGAGCGACGCCTCCCCGAGGCCAGCGAGAGGAACGGGGCTCACCAGCGAGAGTCTGCCGCCCTCAGCCCTCCGAGAAGGCCCAACGTCCTCCTGAACACTTTGATGTACCTTACCGCCCCCGAGCACTTTGGCGTGCGCTCTTAACTTTCCGGACTCTTAAGTGCGCCGGTAGCCTTTTTCGGACGTTCTTGTGCGCCGGATACCCGCCCCCGGACGATCCGACATCGCCGGGTAACCCTCGTGTAAATATTTTTTCCTCCTTTCGTGTGTGCGTGAATTTCGGTGTAGCGTCACAGTGGACGCACAATTAACCGTAATTTCCAGACACCTCGACCGCTACTACTGGAGCTCCCTGAGCCCCAATCGACTTCGATCTGTCGGTGTGCAGATCACCAATCCACACCGTGGCGCCCGACATCATCCACAACGAGGAGATGAGACCTGGACTCGCCGCCGTCGAGAGGCTCTACCGCAGCCTACAGCCCATCTCCAACCACTTGAAGACGATGACACCTGTCATTCCATTTCGTGCTGTCTTGGTATCGAACCTGACCTTCGCAAGATCCAGCCGTGATCAAGAGACCAGTCCGCTATCCCAAGACCCACCAATTAACACATCATACACCAACCGCGACCTGAGGATGTCATATTGCAGCCGACTCCCTAGCTAGTCAGCCGTGACTACCGGAGCCCGACCGGTTGCATAACCACACCATCTTCAGGGGCGCAGAAGTCTCAGGAGCCGCCTAGACGTCACACGAGGTCGCCAAGGGATCCAGCAGTGATCCTTAAACACCTGCATGACCACCGGTGGCGTACCCTGAGAACACAGATGCTGCAATGTCGACCAGACGAAACCAGCATAGCTCGACTTCCATACGCCGAGCTTGAAGATGTCGACCACCCGACCTCAACCAGAAGACCGGACTCTCACAGAACACCGCTTAGAGTCTGGCCCATCGCCGAGGAGAGCAGACGACTCCCAGTGGTCCCATTGCCACTACCAGACGACGACCTTCCGACCCAAGACGAGGACCAGACCATGACCAGACCTACGACGGTTACGTGAAAATTGATTCATTTTCGGGGCCGTTTGTTACCAGCGACTCGCGCCGGCAGCGATTAAATCGTTACCCATTACGAAAAGTAACTTCAGTCACTACATTTTATTCACAATTTAATATTTACCAAATGAATCAGTTATCACCGCGCGACCGTAAGAGGCGCCAGAAGGGCGCTCATTCAGGAAGGCACCCCGTGGCGAGATTCTGGCTTGAACTTTCGGCGCTACGCCCGCCCGGAACAATAAATTCCTATTGACACCTCCAATACGCAGAATTGCGTCGTGCGTGTGGCCGAAACTTGGCTAGCGCCGGATACGCGAAATCCACACTCGGACTTACCGGCGCCGAGCAATTATAATGCAACGTGGGAATCATTTTCAAAAATCGTAATTTAACCCGATTCCCACGTTGTAACATATCACCGAGCGCATAATTTCAGGGGCAATACAGCCATGGTGACCATTTTACTGTACGAAGACGCGCTCGCGAAATCATTTTATTTTGCAACTTTATTAAATTCACTCGAAAAGCAGGGATGTTTCTCCCCACTCATCTAAGTTCGCAACGGCCACGAATTTGGGGAAGGAGAATCTCCCGGAATTGATAAAAGTCGCGTTTTTAAAAAACTTAAGCCCTCTTTTAAATCGTCGCCGTTCCCAAATAATCTCTCTTTTAAATCACCTCTCTTACCTCGCCGTCTCCTAATCATCTCTTTCAAATCGTCACTTACACTTCGTACAGAATATCACGTGCCCCACGCACACGCTTAATCACGTGCCTCTTCGCACCTACATTCAGCCCTCAGCCTATCTTATTTTACCTAATTGTTTTTATACAACAATTGTTATTGTTTTTCGTCAATATAATTACATTGACCCCCCCCCCCCCCCCCCCCCCCAAAGTGAACCAAAAGTACGCCGCCAACGATCTTCGATCCAGGACCTGGAGGTCATCCCCGACGCCCGAGCCAGCAGCAGACATCAGTAGGGGGCCCATACCAAACCCCCTGCAAACAGGTTAGTGGTGAAGCAAGTCTCGTGCATACTTACTCTAGCCGGAGTTAATTGGGTGAATCACACCTGCCGGACGGAGTACCAACTCTTTCTCCCAGTCCGGAGGTGCACTCCGATTACACAAGCTCTGTCTGGTCTTCGACATATGATGTATGGAAAATCATGAAAAGAAACATTGCAGCAAAATGGAATATTGTTTATATGTTTTGTTTTACTAACAGCATAAATATGTAATTTGAATTTTAACATGTTATTGCAAACCCCATAAAATTGCAAATAAATTATCTGAAATTATGGCAACTTTTATACAAATTCATCAAGTGTAATCAAATTGTCTGAAAATTTTATAAAAACGTAAATATTATCGTATTAAATGCAAATTTGATTTTATTTTTCATAAATATTAGCAGAGTTCATGCATATGTATTGAAATTGTATCACACTGCTTGCAAATTATACAAAATATCGACAATCTGATTATACATCCATTTAGGTAAAATCCATTTAAGTTAAATAGAATTGTATTAGTCTTTATGCAATATAGGTTTAAATATTTTCTTCATTAACTGCAAATTTCACCAAAAAAAATCTCTATGATTATTTGTGTTAACAAGAAATATTTTAAGAAACTTTCAACAAATTAGAAATTTGTATAAATTAAAATAATATTAAGAGCGTTATTCATAAAAATTGAAACCGTGGTATATCGGTGGTTTATCGGTGTTTTACAAAGAGTTACCAAGAATACTAAGATTAAACCACCGTTAAACCGTGGTTTAAATTTGTATGAATAACACTGTAAGAGTTTTCATGTGAAATTTATAAAATTTCATATTTTTTTTGCTGATAAGACCAACCAATCTGTATTTTTATTCGTTAATTGCAAATTTCATAAAATTTCACATGCATTTCGTAATATTGTATCAATTTTTTATGCTAAATCGTTAAGTTTGGTCATTTTTTCGGCAAATTTAATAAACAGATGAATGTTATCATTACTCACAATGCAATTTGATTCCATATTTCATTTTTCTATAAACGTTAAACACTGGCTGTAGATCAAATACAATACAGTTGTTTCCTTTCGCCAATTCTGTTTCGCAATTTTCCAAATGACTTTCCTATTTATCAAATGCCAAGAATTTATATGTCAAATTGCATATATTATGTGAAATTTATAAAATTTCATAATTTTATTGCTGATAAGACAAAACAATACGTTAATTGCAAATTTCATAAAATTTCACATAAATTGTCTAAAATTTTATCATTTTTTATGCAAAATCGGCAAATTTTATAAACAGATGGATGTTATCATCACTCCCAATGCAATTTGATTCCATATTTGAATTTTCTATAAACGTTATCAAATTCAGGCAAATTTAATTAAATTTGATTACACCGGCTGTAGATCAAATAAAATGCATATGTTTTCTTTTGTTATTCTCCTTTCGTCAATTCTGTTTCGCAATTTTCCAAATGACTTTCCTGTTTATCAAATGCCAAGAATTTATATGTCAAATTGCATATATTATGTGAAATTTATAAAATTTCATAATTTTTTTGCGGATAAGACAAAACAATCTGTATTTTTATGCGTTAATTGCTAATTTTATGAAATTTCACATAATTGCCTAAAATTGTATCAATTTTTATGCTAAATTATCAAGTTTGGTCAATATTTCGGCAAATTTAATGAACAAATGCATATTATTACCACACCCAATGCAATTTAGTTCCATATTTCAATTTTCTATAAATGTTACCAAATTCAGGCTAATTTAATTAAATTTTATTACACTGGTTGTAGATCAAATAAAATGCAGTCGTTTTCGTTAGCATTTTCCCTTTTGTCAATTCTGTTTCGCATTATTTCAAATGATTTTCCAGTTTATCAAATGCCAAGAATTTATATGTCAAATTGCATTACTTTTTGTCAAATCATGTTCTCTGTATACCCTATGATTTTCTCATATATGTATATACAGGGTGTCCCAAAAATATTGGTCAAGCTCAACAGCACGCCACTCGGGGATGCCAACTGAGTCATTAAAAAATACAAACAAAAAAAAACCTCGGGATTTACATTTCGGAATATTGCTAGTCAAAGATATAACATTACAGCAAGCTTAGAAGGGCTCTTAGAAGGAACTATATGAAAACCACGTGTCAAGTTGTTTAATTATATATTTCTGAAATACTAATGTTGGATATTTCCATTTGTAATAGCGAGTTTAAATACGTCAAAATGAAAATTGTTCAAAAATAAGGTGACAACAATCCACTGTACAATTAATATACTGATAATAAAGTCGTTTATGATTTATATTTTTTGAAAGTTTAAAGTTTCAGGTTAAGCATTGAGATCTCGGAAACCATAAAACATATAGATTTGGTTAAATGAGGAAAGAGTTGTCATTTTAAGAGCATATGCAAGATATGCTTTCCTTTAAACAAAAAACATAGTTTTTGTGTTATAATACAAACTGCATTGTTTTAAAATGGCATTCATAGTTGGCTTCGACATTTTTAAAAAGGATATTTTTTTCTCTTTATATACAGATATAAGGGTTACAGATATAGAGCTATACAGATATATACTTACTTTCATAAATAAATTAGATGCAGGAATTGTCGTTGTATAATCTGAATTGAATTTAGTATAATTAGAATAGAAAAATTAATAGAATTCTCGTAGTACGAGGAAACATTTTTTTCCATGGCAAACTCTGTTTTTACTACTCTCAATATTACAAATAGTCCAGTATCGTGTTTATTTGTCAAAGATAATACTAATTTTCATAAAATTAATTTTCGAAGATGGCCTTTATTTATCAAAGTAAGTACCTTGTTTGCTATAAAGAGAAAAAATTGTCCTTTTTAAAAATGTCAAAGCCAACTATAACAGTCATTTTTAAAAATAAATTTTGTATTATAACTGAAAAACTGTGGTCATTTTCAAAAAACAAAACCATATATTGTATAAGTTCTTAAAATGACAACTCTTTCCTAATTTAACTGAATCTCTAAGTGTTATGGTTTCCGAGATACTAATGCTTAAAATGAAAAAAAAAAACTCACCCTGTAGATTGTGAAAGTCAATAACGAAATGAATTAATCTATATTCTTGGCAGAACAAATAGATTGTGCAAGTCAATAACGAGAGTAATAATTGTTATTGCTGGCATAACATATAGATTGTGCAAGTTAATAACGAGATGAATAATCTGTATTGCTAGTACAATAAATGGATTATACACTAATCAACTAACATAATCACTATAATCATTAATAGTATAAGTCACTAGTGCTGACATATATCTTTATAAATTGCAGATAATAAATAAAAGTTGAAATTACTAAGGCGATGAATCATTTCTATTACTGACACAGAATGTAGAATATTATTTATAAATATTATATATAAAATTATATTATATTATATATAATATATTAAATATTATTATTTCAAAGTAGAAGTTCTTTACGCTGTGATTCATCTTGATACATTGTAGAAAGTATATGAATTACTAAGTAATTCATTACTAATATGATGATTCATCTACATTTTCACAAAATGTATAATACGCAAGTTACAAACGTTGTCATACATTTTCAAGAATTCGAGATTTTTATAAAATAGAAGTCACTGACGAGGTAAATCATCTCCATTAGTAGCAGAAAATGTAAAATATGTAAGTTACTAACGCTGTAATTTAACTTGATGAATGAATTGCAGAAATTGTGTACAATGTAGGAGTAAGTTTTAGATGATAATTCATTTCCATTACAAGCACAAAATGTAGAATATGCAAGTTATTAATTTGCTGTCTTGGACATTGGTGCAATTGTTTTTATTTGTTTATTTTACGAATGCCTGTTTCTGCTGCTATGTTTGATTTATGGTTTCGTTTCGTATATTTCAGGTTATTTTACAAAGTATGGCACTCGAAATAATTGCAAGCTTTATTTTTAACATAAGCCTCGACACTATACTCACTTAACCGGTAAGTTATGTAGCCTAAGGATACATAATAAAATCATTAGTATCACCCCAATTGCTTGAGTGCTTCCAAAAGTAATTACTGCTCCATTATTTGTATTAGATTTGTATCACAATTATTGACTGCGTCGGAACTGCCATTTTCTACCGTTTAACATTAATTACAGCCACATTACTGCGACATAATTCAACGTGTCCACACAAATGCGCTCGCGAGTTGTTTATAATTAATCAACCCCGGTGCATGGGTTCCGATTTGAACATCCACAGGGGGTGGCCTGGCGCCGGGGGTTGAGCAACGTCGCGGTTCGAAACCTGGGATCGATCGACGCTTGGGGCGCGACGCCCCCGCTACATGGCACGCGACTAACTGTTCATGACTGGGCATCATTATACCGACATCGAGCTTCTTGTTAAACAACCGATTTCACAATAAAACCCATCAAGATAACGAAAGTGACACTTGACGATGTAGTTTATCGGGTGCTCGAATCATCGATCCACAGGGGGTGTGTTTCCGGAGTTTATCTTCAGTTAATTACATTAAACTTGCACATTTCAACACTTTAAGATACATATTCACACGCATGTATAATCATAGGTAGGTGCACATTAATCAAGTCAATGTAGGTTAGTGGAAAGTATATCATAAACCGGTGATCTCTGCACCTAAATCTTACTGAACATGCATTGATTACATTATGTGAAAGCAAGTGATTGATAGCTCAATCTAAGCTATCTTAACGTCTTCTGGGAGCGAAAAGAGAGGCAATGAAATATTTATTTTGTTCAAAGTTCATTTATAAAAAATATTGATTTTGGTTATCAGCATAGGGCGCTTCTATTAAAGGAGTTTACGTCAACACATTTAGATATGCAGACGATAGATTGTGATAAAACTAAAATGGTAATGAAACTATTTAAAATGCACAGACAGGATTTGTTTTACGTTTAATCAAGGCTCGAAGATAAGTGGTGCTCGAAGGTGCTAATAAGAATGCCGAAACCGTAATATACCAGGTGATCGATTTGCTACGGAACAGAGTAAAAAATATATAAAATTTGATAATGATCCCAAGGAAGGGAGGTATTTAATTACATAAATTTAAAGGATTCTCGTTCATATACGCCCATTAGACGATAAGGATTATACGATTAGGGATATTATGATGTTATATATTATGTTGATGATATATTAGGGAATTAGATGTCTTAAAATTTGAACATGGAACCGACCAAGAAGATGCAGATTTTAGGGAATCTACTTCAGAGGATGTTAGAAGATTTTCAAAGTTTTTTTGAGGTCCAGTTGTACGATCGTGGATCGTCCTTGATCGTGGTTCAATTTCCAACGATAGCATTGTATTAACAATTATATCCTACAGTTGATTGCAAGAAAGGTAGATTAGACATTTTTGACTGCTTCAACAACCTTGAAGTTAGAATTGTCACGTAAGTGTCAGTGTTATTAATCACATTTAAACAGCGCCATTTTCTTTGTATTTGGTGAACTGGTCAGCCGAAAGTTTACTCCGAAACACTGAATTTCTGAATCATTTATAGCTTTGATTTAATCATCTAGATTCTAGAAGAGGCATTTTAATACTTAACTTATAAAAGTTTTAAACTGAATGTCAACTTTAAAAGATTGACAAATTTTAAAGAAATGACGGATATGAAAAACCACATTTATCAATAACATTTTGAGAAAAAACAAATAAAAATAAAATTTATTTCATTAATATGTACTTACCTAACTTTCATCACTTATTTGCTTTGTGGATGTCATTCGGTAGAAAAAATAGTTTATATTTCTGGCTAGCCGTGTGTATTTCATTACGACGATCCCCCCAAAAATAATGTTTTCCCAGTTTTCCCCACACAAACGTAAAAATCATTTGAGCCCCATAATAAGTTTTGTCAAGTCCAGCAACTGCATTTTAAAGTTAACCGAGTTAATTTCCGACAAAATCAACATCCATTCATTCGTATGGGTATTAAATGGATTTTCAATAAAGCTTTGTTTTAAGTTGACACTTCAGTTGTTAAACCTACTCAGCGACTAATTTTATAATAATTTTTTTTATTATCATTATTTTCTGTAATGGCACAGGCACATAAAAAATAGTTAAATAAAAGTAAAAAAAGTAAAAAATAATGTATTTTAATTATTAGTATAATTAAGTTATAGGAATTATATTTTTAATTCTTTGTCACAGGTCACTTTTGTTTTGTTAATACTAGTCAAAAACTGTTCAATATAATTGATTTTC
Organism: Othius punctulatus; assembly: GCA_951805005.1. NCBI lineage: Eukaryota > Metazoa > Arthropoda > Insecta > Coleoptera > Staphylinidae > Othius > Othius punctulatus. Next base: position 32,752,666 of record OX638139.1, on the reverse strand, counting down.
TTTGAAAGATTTTGTATTGAAAGAAATATTTTTTCAACTACAAGACTAACTACAAATTTTAATACAAATATCATATCGATTTGTACAATAACTGGCCCTCTATGCTCCTTAGTAATACGTATCACTTTGGAAAACTTCTCAAAATTTATTTCAATAATATGTACCTAACTTTCATAATTTATTTGCTTAGTTGATGTCATTCGGCTACAAATTGTATAATTTTGTTATTCTGATACACATATTACGTTAATTGCTGTACAAATGCGAGCATTTGGAAAATATTCAATTAGCACTATTTAAAAATGTTTACAAAATTTGTAATTTGATCTCTGCTATAGAGTTTACTTATTTTTTTTTATTTGTATAAATTAACAATCTTATTCTTCTTAAACTCATCGCGTGGAATGGTACGTATATTGGCACAAATTTTGACAAATTGTTCATATCTCATTGACTTTAATTTAGAAATTTCATATAAATTTCTTAAATTTGATTATTTATAGGCACCCACCACTATTTTATTACCAAAATTATTACTTTTATTTTTGTTATAGTTTTATCCATTTTTGCATCCAAAGAAGGAAGAGAACAACAAAAAATATTATTTTTATTATTATTCTGTTTTTTGTTAGTTTTAGTTAGTTAGTTAGTTAGTTTTGTGAGTTTATTTTATCCATGTTATCAGATATTTTTGATTATTATTTGTTATTTGTTATATTAAGTACTTTCTTGTATCTACTAGTATTTATTTAGTTATTTTTCCCTACTAGTTTCGGCTTAAAATTCAGCCATCATCAGGGGTTTTTGTAAATTAAATTATATTTTTGAAGATTAAATTGACTTTTTGTGTCATGTAAGATTGAAGTTTTTTTTTCAAATATAATACAAACTTCAAACTGACACGACACAAAAAGTTAAATGGAATCTTCAAAAGTATAATATAATTTACAAAAACCCCAATAGATTTCTCATATTAAGGTTGTCAATTTAAATTATAAAAATCTGTACTTCTTTAATTTTGTTAATTTTTTTATTTGCGACCGGTTTCGGTGTTTAAACCATCATCAGGCAAAAATGTTATGGCTGATAATGGTTTAAACACCGAAACCGGTCACAAATAAAAAAAACTAACAAAATTAAGGAAGTACAGATTTTCTTAATTTAAATAATTGTTATTCTGTTTGTTTAAGCGCGTGCATAAATTCCAGATTTAGTAAACAAAATTACAATATTTTTAAGAAAATTTGAATGAGGACATATATTTTTCTAAAATTGACAACATTTGTGTTGTTTGGCAATTACTCTGTCAAAGATTTCAAAATACGTACCCATATTTGTTCTTACTTAATCTGAGAACTAAATTCAAATTCATTGAACTACACAAAATGTTATTATAAAACTGCAATTTATACAGGGTAAGTCTTTTTTTTTCTTTTTAAGCATTGGGATCTCGGAAACCATAAAATATAGATATTCGGTTAAATGACGAAAGAGTTGTCATTGTAAGAGCTTATGCAAGAGATATGCTTTGGTTTAAAAAAACACATAGTTTTTGAGATACAATACCATTTTTTTTTTAATATTAGTCATAGTTGACTTAAAAGGAATATTTTCTTCTCTTTATAACGATATAAGGTTTGCTGTATTTACTTTCATAAATAAATGAGATGCAGGAATTTTCGTTGTAATATTTGAACAGAACTTAGTATAATTAGAATAGAAAAATTAATAGAATTCTCGTAGTAAGAGAAAAACAAAATGTTTCTCTGTTTTTGCTACTCTCAATAATACAAATAGTATCATGTTTATTTGTCAAAGTAAGTAATAATTTTCATCAAGTTAATTTTCGAAGAAGCCTTTATTTATCAAAGTAAGTATAGCAAACCTTGTATTGCTATAAAGAGAAAAATGTGTTCTTTTTAAAAATGTCTAAGCCAACTGTGACTGCCATTACAATACTATAAAGTTTGTATTATAACTGAAAAATTGTGGTCTTCTTTCAAAAAACCAAAGCATATCTTGCATACGCTCTTAAAACGACAAATGATTTCTCATTTAACCAAATCTCAATGTCTTATGGTTTCCGAGATCCGAATGCTTGAAATGAAAAAAAATCACCCTGTATTTACTTATGTTCTAACATTATTCACATTGCATTATCCTCTGTGTGTGATGTAATTTTTATTTATTTCACTTCATTATATTTTGAAATATGTCATTTTTGACTACATATGACTACTTTTAATTGTAGTTCTTCAGAGCCACACTTACGTACACAAATAGCAGCAATTTGCCGTCCGCTGGTCTGAGAAAGGGATGCTAGAACAAACATTCTCGTGGAAAAATAGAATAGTCATACATTTTTTCTGGTAATTCATCAGCGCATTCCTACTGATATCTCAGCCAGGGTAATTTTTATCAGAAAATTTCAAAAAAGACAATTGCATAAAAAAGGTTTTGCTCAAAAAACACAGTGGGCGGGGATGCTCCACTATAGTTCACTTGTGTTCTGTATCCAACTATTACTCATACAGGGTGGTCACTTTTACGACGCCCACCATTAGGATCAAATAAACGGAAATATATACAGAGTTGGTCAAACCTGAGAAAAGTTTCTTGTATTCATGCCTTTTAATATTCTGAAAGGAAATCCGGGTTATCTTGCACAGTTCCTGAAATATTGCTGAAAAACCGAAAAGTGCACTTTCCTTTTATAATTTGTCTAGTTTTGAAGGAAATTTTACGAAACTTGGCGCTTTTTCGACGTGAGATTTCTGATGACAGTGCCAAACATTTTCTGCACCAACTAGATGCCCAAATTTTCATAGTCAACTTTTGATGGTCTTATGGCCGCAATATTGAATGTTAATAGCATTCAAAACAGCGAAAATATTCGATATAAACCATGTATAACACATGGGAAATCTGACATTATTTACCACCAAAAATCGATAATATAAAAATTTATTGAAAAAATCAAACTGCTGTAGACTGCTATAAAAATCAAGTTGCCATGGAAAATAACAAATTACCATTTGGACATTTGTTCATACAAAGAAAATAACTTCTGAGTAATTTTATTGTGTATAAAGTAAAAAAAGTAGATAGTATCTTTGATTATTAAAAATGTCAAGATATTATCCTCAACATGAAAAAATTGACATGTGCAATTATATGTAAGGAATTACAGAAATGCGGCAGTCATATCTAGAATGTATGGTGAATTGTATCCCGAAACAGCCAGATCCAACAATTTTTAGGCGTTTGTGGAATCGTATAAAATGTCTGATTACCCATGTGTTATACATGGTTGAACACGGATTTTTTCGCTTTTTTAATGCTATTAAAATCCAATATGGCGGCCATAATAAAATCAAAAGTTGGCTCAGAAAATGTATGGCACTGTCATCAGGAAGTTCACGTCGAAAAATATAAGAGTTTCGTAAAATTGCCGTAAAAAATAGGAAAGTTATAGAAGGAAAGGGAAAGTGCACTTTTTCGGTTTTTCAGCGATATTTCAGAAACTGTGCAAGATATGCCGGATTTCTTTTCAGAATATTAAAAGTCATGAAAGTAAGAAACTTTTATCCTATTTGACCAACTCTGTATATATTTCCGTTTCATAGATCCTAATGGTGGGCGTCGTAAAATGACCACCCTGTATATTTATCAGTCATATTGGTCGCTCCGTTTGCGACGGAAATTTAGCGATATTGCAGAAAAAATGTGATTATAATTTTTTTTCATTTAATATCATTTCATATTTGGTATCATTTATCATTATTATTTTAATCCTTAGGTATGATTGATTGATCGATCCATTTATATGATTATTAAATTTTTATTGGTTATTTACGTGATTATTTTTTGTTATTTTTACATTGATTGCTTCTACATATATTGATTTTAAAATTAAAAAATGCCCACAAATCAGAGCTTCCTCGAGTCGAATGGCACTAGTTCCATTACGATCATACTACTGGTTTTCGAGATACGGTTTTGAAAATTTGCTATGCGAAATTTCTAAACTTCTTGTGAACTGTTGTTGCAGTCTGATGGCATTATAGTTTTTCGAGCTTTAGGTAGAATTCGAGAAAATCTACCATTTAAAAAAAACGTGAATTTCGAGAAAGTCGAATATTTTGTGTTACACGGAAAATTGGAGAAAACTGATAGTTGTCGTCAGGCAGTTTAAATATGAAAACAAAAATCGTGTACACTTATATTATGTGACTTAACCTAAACCAGTATAATATCATATGTGGGCTCTTCCATTATTTGGTGAATTAAGAACGAATATGTATTATCTACGAGTGTATACACAAACAAGCGATCCTTTTATATGGACGATTTATCAACTCGATGCACAGAAAATCGTTCGGCCGCTAATCAATCGGCTCCATCCACCCCCTATAAGCCCGGGCCGATTTGGATTTTCGTTCCGATATCCTGGCCATCCCCATTGTCGATAAATAATAAGACGAGGGGCGGATTTGGCGCGGCGTGTCCCGTTTTAAATTTAAAGACGGTATCTCTTGCAGGCGCATTTAGATAATGTCCTAGACTCGGCACTAAATTGAAAATTTAAAGTGTAATTTACAATGCAGCGGATGGCTGATTTATAAGTTTCGCGACGTTCCCATTTGGCCGCAATGAGGTTACACCGTCGCTTGGATTCACCGATTAGAAAGAAAACTGCTTTCGTATTATGCTGGCGTTGAGGTTCGTTACCTTCGCCAATTGAGTGTTCGGCGCTCTTATACTCGTTTAGCGGCGGAAAGAATGGGGCAGGATTAATAACCAGGATGCTGGCGTGATTAATTAATCGACGTTGTAATAATAACGAGGTAACACAGGGCTTTAAACTTCAGCACCATTAATCAGTAAAATTTTGCTTATCTTGTTTAATATATTACACGCTCTAAACTAATCATGTAAAGCAACGAAGTCTCTGTTGTGCCTAATATATTTTTAGTTAGTACGTATTGAAGTATTGTATATTTCACTCAACGGTTATATGAGAGCTGGATTAAAGTGGTTTAATTATTAGTTAATATGCGATTAATAATAACTTGCCATGTATAAACCTTAATTCGACATATTAATTATTCTATATTTCACCCTGTAATTATATTACGACAGGATTCAAGTATATCATTAATAGTGATAAAATCGCAGCCGAGATTTCTTTGTCTTCAGTGAAATTCAACACTATTAATCTAAAGTACAGTTCTACAACTAAGCAAACAGACAACTGCTATTCCATCAGCTTAGCTAACAGCAGACTCTTAATTATCCGGAATCTTGCGATTCCAGGGAACAACATCCATTTTCGCTTTGCCAACAAATTTTACCAGCCGCTCCGTCGAAGCTCCGCCGCCTCTGTCATGTGCCCGGGGGCGGCAGATTTACAGGTGACGGACGCAAAAACGCGCCGCTCCCGTAATTACGTAATCCCGCTTATAAGCCCCGTTCTTCGGGATGATCGCGCTGCGCCTTCCTGGCGGGGTGTGTGGGTGGGCGTCTTCTGCTGGTATGCGTCTGCTACGTACCTGGAACACAGAAATTACAGCCATGAATAAACAAACAACGTAGTCACATAAATAGGGGAAGTTCTTAATAGTTCTTAAGTAACTTAATTCTGCACACGGCTGCGGAGTAGGATAGGGTTGCAGGGGTTGTGGGGGCGGCGAAGGTGGAACGCACCCGAAGCATGGGATGGGGCACTAGTCGCGGGGAGCGCCAGGAATGAAAATTTCAGCGTCACGTGTAGGCATGATTATGTGAGAATGTGTTCTATAACAATCGTGTAAGTGGAGGAGTTTCAGGAATTTACATGGTTTCGCATGGATGGTAATTGAAAGCATCTAGTTAATGATACTTGGTTTTATCCATAATAAAATTAAATTGTTTAGAACGTTTTAACTAGGTGCTCCTGCCGCATAAATTCCCTCGCATCAAATGCAATTTTCACGTTTCCGACTCTTAATTATCTTCATCACTCTTTCCGTGATGATGGAGGATTGGGATAAGCTGCAATCCAACAAGAAAAAAATCACAGTGGATGAGGGAGACATTAGAGCTTGTCGCAGCCGTCAGTAAATTTCTGCATCTCTTTTATCGACGCCGGTATTAATACTCAATCTATTACCATCCCCGCTTCTCGGATAAAAGAAAACTGTCTGCTCTGATTTCCTCCGCGCATCCCTGTCAATTATACCTTATCCCCTACGAATCGGAGACGCGGCCGAGAGGAAAGTCCGCAGATTGCGCGACAGGACAAATGCTTGTTCCATATTTATGATTTATCCGATCCGGTCAGGCAATAATTTCCGGGGGTATTTCGATTATTTCCTCGAGACGGCCGCCCCCGCGCCGCCCACCCGCGCACTTTAATAACGATAAATTGTCGCGAGCGAACGAGCACGGGGGGGCCCGAAATTATCGTGTCCCCTTTATTTTTCCATCTAAGCAATTCGCCGGTATTTATGGACGAGCGTTTCCCTCCGCAAAAAAATACATCGCCGCACATAAAGCCAGTAAACAGGAAGGATCCTTGTATTTACAGTTACAGCGGAATTTTCTCACATAAAGAACAGAAACTGAAGGTTCTACTAATGAAGAATTAATTCCAACATGTATTTGTTAATTTCACATATAATAGTTTTTGTATCCAAATAATTTTTGTATATGTCTGATAATTAGAAGATTATCAGAGCTGGGATCAACTAAACCCTAAACACTCAATCATGACCACAATGGCAACATTAAAACTTGTCGCATTTGCGCAAGTTTCGTTTAGCGAATTTTTAAATCATTTAAAGAGTTTTGGGATGGGCAATTTAGCAGCATTCTCAGTAGGCACGTTATATGTCTCCAAGATGTACCCTATCAAACTAGTACCAAATGACTTCGCAGGAACTATTCTAGATTCAGCTGTAACTCAGGAGAAAACACATAAGATTTGATTAAGGAATTTCAGATTGAGGTCCAACGAGGCCATTTGTGTTATTGCATATAGTTTCAGTCTCGGATGTATCTGAGCCAAGATTTATTCTTCTTCCGATACTTTTTTGCACATCTACTTTTTCTTGTACCGTGACATTTTTTTAACTCTGAACATAGTCAATACAACGTCCATAAATACATTACTGAAGAAAAACACTAAAGGTTATACCTTTCGTAAACTTTAAGTATCGCTGCACTTCTCAAGTGTTATAATTTCAGTCTCTCCTGAATTAAAAGTTTAGGGATGTTTTTTGCGGATATTTTCAGCACAAACATTAATTTGGGCTTTGGATCACCTGATATTGATGCTTACAGTTTTGTTTGTAAACCAAGATCAAATTCTATCATCTTAAAATCGTAATGAGAAGAACAAACAATTTGCTATCTTAGGTGCTCATAAGTTGCGAGCCAAAGCATACTATAAACTCATTAAAAAGTCACCTGCCATTTCTATTACTTGTTTTCATTCGACTTGCAACCTCCAAAATTATCTGACAATCTCTCAATTTTGTGTGACTGACATTCATGGTGAAAAGCCATGTGAATTCTACCAATAGACTGAAAATTAAGCCGCTAGAGAAGCTGTAGAAGTTTCGTCGGCATTATGCGATTTTTTGGAAAAAAAACCTTTACCTGTTAAAGCAACTAGTATAATCCGGTTATTCTCTAACGGTTGTGGAAGGCAAAACCATAATACGTTTTTAATAAAAAAAAAACAAGGCCCTGGAGGGGCACTTAAAATTTAGAACTTATACGTAACTAACGAACCTTCCAAAAATTACCTAACAATACTGAAAAGAGAAAATGCAATAAATGATGTCCTGACGCCGCCCATTGTTCTATTGATTAGCAAAGTGTTAAGAGATAAAATAAAAATAGATGTGAAATGTCAAGAGCAAAAAAAAACGGATGTGAAGTGTCAAGAGCTTAAAAAATGGACGTGAAAACTTTGCTTGATAAGAAATTTGGAGAAAGATGGAAGAATAATAGAGCATACCAGTTATATCTAGACATTTTCGAAACAGTTCCACATGTTTCTGTACAAGAACCAAATGAAAATGAGTATGGTACGCTATGGTGCCTATGGTATGACAGTAATTAGAAGAATAATTGACACACTTTCAAATGTTCCTTATTTTATATTTATCTAATATAGAAATAAGAGAATGGTTCAGCTTAACATCAAGCCAACTATTTAGAACAGTTGATAATAAAGTTAGTATTGCCATGATAATTTCCAACCTCCGATAGGAGATGGGACTTTAAGAAGAAGAATACGAATATAGAAAGGTAATTTTACTTTAAACAAAACTCATTTTTTTAACTACGGCAATTTTTGACCTAGTTTGTGGTACAAAACATATTATGTCGTTAGTGTTGCATTAAAATGTACTTGGTCCAAAATGTTTTTTTTTTAAAATTCATGTACGTGTTTATAGAAATTATATCATTTCTGACACAAATTAGTTACTACGGCCTTTTCTATAAAATGGTACTTTTATTGACAGGGCGTTTAGGTATAAATCGTTTTTTTCTACTCCATTAATAGAAAATACCCACTTTCGTTCCTCATATGAGGGAGGAAAGTTCTACTTTAGCTCCCACGGGAGGCAAACAACTTTGCCTTCCCTCATATGCGGGAGGAAAGTTCTACTTTTCCTCCAACGGGAGGCAAACAACTTTGCCTTCCCTCATTTGCGGGAGGCAAACAGCTTTACCTCCCTAGAATAATTCTTAGAATAGAAACCTTAAATAGCTATGATAATTGTGTATGGTTTTCTTCTCTTAATAGCGACTAGGGTTACACGACCTGAGGCTATAATTATATTCACAACCGTGGTGTATATACATTTTTTTCACTACTAGAACAATTACATTCAGTTAAAATTAAATATTAAAATACAACAAACATTTGTCTTCACATCAATCAAAATTTGAGATTGACGTTTTCTACAAATCTAGTGAAAATGCGGCCAGCTAAGGCCGGCTAATTGTGGTATATATACTTAGCACGCGAGAACTACATAAGGATTCCCATAAGACGAAAACTTGACCAGCTACGTATCCAAATGTATAACAATTCAAAATTTAATTGAAAAAAAAATCTATTTATTTCTTTCATTAAAATGATTATAACTTTAATTACTTTATAGTATTATAAAGCAATTGCAATATATGTATTCACATTTATTTTAATTAGCTCAAAACGTTCAACATAAGCTCCTACGAACCACTCACCCTGTTTAATAAACGTATTCAATCCATTATGTATTTGATTCGACCGGTCCGCAACGGTAGCCGTAATCCGTTTAACGTGCGACATAAGCTTGGTATTACTTAATTTTTAACAATATTCTAAATATAATGTTTTGACATATGGTTTTTCAATTGTCATGCACAAGAAAATATAATATTTATGCAAAACACTGTGAAAGGTCGTAGAAAAAATCAAATCCATTGCTCGGGAGCAAAGTGCTATTTCCTCCCTCAGATTTTGATGCACATAAAAATATTTGTACAGAGGTAGATGTACGAAGTTTTTTGGTACCTATGATGCATAAAATCCACCAGACATCAAATATCCGCGGGAGGAAATGATTCACTTTGCTCCCTTGTAATACAAATAGCTATTGTCATTTCCTGAAAATTTTAGTCTAATTAACTTGATACGGTATGAATCGACTCTCCTCATATGCAGTTTTGTGATTTTTTATTCCTTATAGGAGTTCTCCTAGTAACTTCTTCATTGGTGGCTCTAGCCGACCATGATAGTTTAAGCGTGCATATATCCAAAGATACCCAGAGTTCGAAAGATTGAGCATTCAAAAAAAACAAAACCCTCGGAATGAAAAAACAAACAGTTCTTCTTCCCAGTAAGTGATATTTTTCAATTAATTCAATACCTCATTCAGCAATATTGTTTATGACTTGCATTTGATAGCCAAGTATATAAATTCAATAAAAAGGTAATCATCTCTTGATACTTTAAAAGAAATACTTTATCCTTGCACGGACTTTTAGTGAGAAGGACGTTTGAAGAAGAAGAAGAAGTTTGTTCTCTTAATAACCAATTTTCTGAACTGATTTGTTTTCTCGGATAATAGGGCTTTTGTAGACCTTTAAGATTCTTGACCCCCTTTTCTTTGATTTCAGTGGATCGTCAAAAAGCCAAGTATTCCAAAATAAACCAAATATTTTTTACAAACGAGTTGTAAGCTTTCTCATCAATTACTTGATTAGGGTAAATTTCAAGTAGACCGAAAATCTGAATGTCATAGCGTTCTAGGTCCAAGTGAAGATTCATTCTAAAATTTTACATAAACCAAACTTACAAACAACGCCCAATGGAGTATATACAGTTATGATATTTTTCAATCAAAATTTACTTACTATTCAAATTACCCCGTTGTGATAATAAAACTTCACTTGCTCCTCTTTCCTCTTTAAAATTTTCCTCTTTCTGAAGCCGACGGACCTCAGCCGACAATTATTGTCTTGAGGTAGGATGGTAGTGTAAATCTTTGTTTCAATTTGCTGTTAAACCTTCTATATTCAGATATTCTTGACTCTTGATTCAGATTTTAACTTCCAGCATTTTCTGTGTATAGCGGTTGTCAAGTTGGAAATGTTTTCCCGATTTTTGTGTCACTGATTGATCGATGTTAATGGTGAAATTGAGTAAGTAATTTGCTAATGAATGAATGAATAGATGGAGCGCGCCGTTCGTAAACTAGAAACAGAACGTTGAAAGCGGGCATGCAGAACAAATCGGCACGAACTACAATGCCATTCAGTCAGGGGCAGTTTATGCCGCGAAAGTGCATTGCATTTAATCACCCAGCGAGGCAAATCCCCCGATGGACATCCCTTCACTCTAATCACGAAACTTCCACGCAGTCGAGGCCTGGCTCTATCGTAAATATCGTAAAATAAAGTTTCCAAAGCTTACGCCCGACAGCCCTCGAGGAGTTACGTTCGGGACGATTGTAAAAAATGTGTTTGCGTCGTCGAATAACTCCATATAAATATATATTTGCGTCATAAAGACAGTGCTCGTGCGACGATGATCTCCATCATGGGGGCTTCCGGGGAGTTCCGCACGCCAGGTTGAAAAATGAATCCGCGGCCCGGCCATTTTTCCACGGTTTCCCGAATGTTTTCGACAGTGTCGAGCGCCGGCTTGATGCAATTTGTCCCCGATTCTGGCAATAATTTTACAAAATCAATTTTCCAGGCGCCGTTTAGCCATTAAGAGAGCTATGATTTAGAAGAGCTTACAAAATGGTACATAGGGATGCAGTTTGTTTCCATTGCGGATTTTATTCATCCAAATAAATAGTTCATAAATTAGCTTTATGGTGATATTTATTCCAAACTCGTACGTATACAAAATACAGGGTGTCCTAAATCGAGTAGGATTGCATGGGTATCTTATTCTTAAAGTTAGAGATCTGGTTAAATGGGCAATGTTGTGCAATTTTGTATGCTGGTTCCGATTATATTAAAAACATTTCAGTAGTCCGAGCAGTTTGGAAAGTCAAAACAAAAGCCAAGATAGCAGTTTCCAAAATAGTAATAGCAACTTTCCGCTTATGGCCGTCATATTTGATTTTTATACTACTAAATAGACTTTCTTTTCCTATTTCCAACGATATATAACAACCTATACCAAAATCAAAAATATGGGAAATAATAATTGTTCCAATTTTAATTATACATTTTTAAATTAGTTTCACAATAAATCGCACCTCGGCAAGAACAGTGTCACAACTCAAAAACTACCCATTTTGAGATTATGTCAGTGTTAAATACGTATGGGTGTCCCCTCATGCTAAAAAACATCACATCTCTAACTCGCATTTTAACCGCCTGAGGGCAGTTGTCAGTTTTCTTTTAGGCTAGTTCATTATTCATCATTGCAAGAATAGTCATAGTCAAGAACTGATTTACAGATTTGTAATATTCTTCCATAGTACATAAAAACATTTACCGCAGCAGATTTTTATCTGAAATTTAAAAGAAGCTTATACAATGCAATATAAGTTTGCAAGACGATTTTCTGTTTTCGCTATTTCTCAAAAACTGCATTTTTGAGTTGTCACTTTTCTTGCCCGGGTGCGAAATGCAAATACATTAAAAAACGTAATACAACGTAGTAAAATAACAATAAATTATAAAATGCTGAAATGCTTGTCTTGAGCCTAATACTGTTCGCTATGACGACTGAAAATTCACAATTAGATGGGTAGGATTCATCTGTGCATAACATTGTATTTATAAAATAACAATTTTCTGTAATTTTGTTGACTAACCATCTGCAAACTGTACATACTTATCATTTGGTTGTAAACTCTGAGAAATGTGCAATTTATAAGGATGCCACTTTTGCTTTTTTAAAATTGCTGATCTGCTCTAGATCAGTGTTTATCAAACTTTCGAGATCTACGTACACTTTCTATAAGTTTCATATCACTCAGTACCCCTCGTAAAAAATTCAAATACTTTAATAATAATTAAAAAAAAATCTATTTTTTGTACATAAAAAAATAATAATAAACGAAAAATAAAATTAGTACATAATAAAAAATAAATAAAATAAATAAAAATTATATTATAAATAACAATCATTACCTATAATCAATGAGAATTATAAACATAGATGACACATCATCATAATTTAGTTCCCTGGTTGTTAATTTTAATCTGAGATCCTGTTCCACATCCAAAAGCATGTCCCTTTTTTTCTTAATGTCTACAAATGCTACATAAGCAACTTCACATAGATACGAAGTTGGAAACGGCAAGATGTATTTCAGGACTTTTTCTATTAAAACTGGATACACATTATTGCATTTGCAACCAGAATGATATTAAAGTACACTCCTTATGTTTATATTTCCAGAATCCGTCTGAAGCCAATTCCAATAATTGCTCTTCTTCGTCCTGCGACAAACCTTCTGACCTTTCTGTTATATTTAAGATGAACGGATATGTTATCCATTAAATATTTTTGTTTAAATCAGGCAATGCAAGTTTGTAAATTCTCTAAATGCTGTGTTATACATTTCAGAGTATCAGCATAAATTTTACCAGAATAACTTGTGAAAAGTCATGAAGAGAGGGAAACGATTCAACTTCTCCATTACAAACTCTCTGTTGCCAGAAATGTAATTTTGCCATAGCAGCATTCACTTTATTTTGAACGTAAAACAATAAAATTTTCTTTTTGTGTTGCAACGATAAGTTAAGATAATTTAAACCAGATAATATATTTGCTAAGTATACCAATTTACAGAGCCATTTCCAGTCATGTAAATAGTTTCTTAGCTCAAATCTACCAATAAGGTGCAGTTGTGCGATCATGAATCATCCTTGACCATGGTTCAGTTGCCTAGGATATAATTGTTAATACAATGGTACCCTTAGGCCCAGTTGTATGAACGGAGATCAGCTTGATCGTGGATCAGTCACCTAGGATACAATTGTGTCAATAATGGTATCCTAGGTAACTGAACCATAGTCAATCTGACCTACGTTTATACAATAGGGCCTTAGAAACTGAACCACGATCAAAGATAATCCACGATCGTACAACTGGGCCTAAGAAAAACTTGAAGATCATGTCTCAGTTCAAATATTTGGTTTAGAATTTACCTTCGAGATAGCCAACGAACATTCGATACGAAAAGAAGCTGAGTATGACATATTTCCATTTTTTCACACATTTGCGAAAAATGTCATTCAAATGATTTTAATGTAGTTTATGATTTTGACACCTTCTTCCAGAACTTTCTGTAGATCAGTGACCATCTTACGTAAAGCCTTACGTCCAAAGCCTCTCTGTATATGCAACAATGTGTGGATATGGTATTTAGGGAAACATTCTGAATTCTTGCAACGATTTATTAATTTCGACCGTATTTTTTGCTCCACTTGTGATTATTCCAACACATATATTCCAATCAATTTTGTTTCCTTGCTTAAATTAATTCTTAACATTAAATATATCTTCTCCTGTTGTATGACTAGATAAAGGCAGGCAAAATAAAAAGTTGTTTTGAATTTCTTGATCTTTTTCGTATCAAACAAACGCCATAAGATTTGCAAAATTCGCAGTGTCAGTGACTCGTCGACTTATAATGCACAATAACAACTTATCAACGATAACAACTAATGAGAAATATCAGACAATAACATCTGTTTTACACTAATAGACATATTAATGATTCGTCGATGAACTGTATTTGTAACTGTACGTAATGTAATAACATTTTTCAGCATATTCTAAATATACTGAGCATACAATTCTGAGCATACTAAACTGCACAACATAGCACATTTAACCTATAAATCTGCTTTGAAAATAAGAAAGATACTCATGCAATCCTACTCTATTTAGGACATCCTGTATACGTGAAAATTATAATCAAAACTGTTCATTTGTATTTACTTATACTTTGAATAGTGGTTATGTTAATTTTCTGATAATACAATATCTTTATGTCGGTTGGGTTTTATTTTCCAACTATGTATAGTCTTGACAAGAGTTGGAATAAATCATGATTTAAAAAAATCTAAAATCGTAGATTTTTTTAATTTTTTTATATTTCTGACCAGTGTTTGCCAGGGTAGATGTGATTTATATCAATCGTTTTACATCACGATTTAAGTCATTTGTTTTTTTTTATAAATTCTTGTATTTGAACAAGAATTGATGATTATAACAAATTTCTGTGTATCTGCACAATGTAATAGATACAAAAATGGAAGATAAGCAAAAGAGATAGACTAACTTACAATCATCTACTATAAAGCATGCTAACTCTACAGTTACATAATAATTTTAATTGTACACCTATTGGAATGCACAAACAGTGCAAAAACAAAGATTTATTTAAAAATAAATCAATTTTGATTTAAATTTATTGATTTAAATCACACGAACCTTGGTCTTGACTACTTAAACCCAGTTATACAATCGTGGATTATCTTAGTTCGTGGTAAATTTACCTAGGTTACCATTGTGTCAATAATGGTATCTTAGGTAAATGTACCACGAACAAAGATAATCCACGATTGAAAAACTGGGTCTTAATCAACCAACGTCAAACAAATCGCGTTTGAATTCTATAATTTTTGATACAATGGCATTCTCAAAAACTGAACCACAATAAAATTTTATTCAAGATTCTATACCTTGATCAAAGTAAGTCAGTATAGTAAAATCATTATCGTTAGGTGTTGACTGATTTGACTCATCACCATGATTTGCAATAAATCTTGATTTTGAAGCCATTTCAAATACAATTCATGATTCTTTGAATCATCTCGAAGATTTGCTGAAATGTGGACACCAATTATCCCACGGATATTTTAAAGACATAAGTATATCCTCAGAATTTGCCTCAAGTAAATACTCCCTGAGAATTTCTGGCTTTTTACTGTATTATATGAAGTAAAGATAATCGTATAAACATAGATTTTAACGAAATTACACATTGTGAGGTCCCTTTATCACACCATCACTACTTAAACTGCTTAAGCCTCTAACGCTTAGTAGCTACTAATATTAATCATAATGTCATTTATCTTGCAGAAATGACATTCAATTATGTACTTTCTAAACGTTTTTAGTACCTACTAATGTGTAGACGCTACTAAGTTCACGATTCATATGGCTGTATGTATATAAGTAGTTGTATGTATGTACAATATACATGTAGATGCGTCATGTATTAAGTTACATAAAATCGTTCTTGCTTCGTCAGTTTTCAGTTGAAAATTACTAACCGGAAGCGGAAGGTAACTGTTAATTTATTTGATTTTTTTATGAATATTTTCTAAAATATGATAGGTTACATAAAAATATATCACTGAAAGTTAAAGTCAATTTAAATCTGCGTACTTTTATAGGAAAGTTTTCAAAGAAATATTATTATTGTTAATATATTATTGTTGACTAACATTTTAATATTTTTTTTCTACTAGAGTTTGAATGAAATTTTCATTTAAATCCTAATTAGGAAAAGTGGAATATTTCTTAACAAGTGTGAAATAGTATATTATTTCACGTGGAGGAGAAGTAAGACTTTCTATGGCAAGCCTTACGTAAATCTAATTACCGTGATTTACGTAATAGAAGGCAAGCCATGAAAAGTCACTTCGCCTCTAAGTGAAATATACTATCTTTTTCTTTAAATATACTGCAAAATACGAAAACTCGAAATTTTGATATGTAAGTTTTACAACTAAGTTTTATACTAAAGAATGCATCGTATGTTTTATGTTTTCTTGACAGAAACTATTTCAGTGTTTGACAGTCACAGTGATAATTTTTGATAAAGGAACCATTAATAGATTTAATCTATTATTAGTGAAGGCAGTATATCTACCAGAAAATAGGAAAAGAAATGCAAATCACCGATATATTTAATTGTTACATGATAAAATGTATAGTATTGCTTTGCGCTGTTTATTTAATGTTGCCATAACAACACTTTCCCTTCTGCCGGCTGAGAAAGGAAAAGTAAAACTTGTGCTGGCGGAAATATGAAATTTTCCACGATAAACTAAGATGAATTTTTCTGACGTTTGAAGAAAAATAATATTCCAACATTAAAATACTAATTTGAGTTAGGAGAAAGTGAAATATTTCCTAACAAGTGCGGAAATAATATTTCAACATTAAAAGTAATAAGTCATTTTATTGAAATTGTACATGTTATTTTGTATCATTATTATAAATCTTACAAAAACAATTCGTGAATGAAATTCCAAAACAGTTCTTTGTGGAAGTAGAAATATAACCCTATCTCCACTATTTAAATTTAAAAAAAATATATTAAAATTATCGAAATTTATTTATTTTCCAAATTCTAGTAGTAGTAGCAGTAGTAAAAACCAGCAAGTTTTTAATCTCGGCTATCGCTTCGATAAAAAAAACCCATATAGTAGGGGCAAATCCATTGCATAAGCTCTTAAAACGACAACTTTTTTCTCATTTAACCGAATCTCTATGTGTTATGGTTTCAGAGATCTCAATGCTTAATATAAGAAAAAACTCACCCTGTATACAATTATATATAATTATTTTCTTCGAAAATATTACCAATAAATATGTTAAATATATTAGTTATTTCTTTTATAAACTAAGATCAGAGGTATAATAAAATAAGTTAAAGAAAATCTTCAATTGCTTTATTTCTGATAGAACTGTACTGATGTACTGATGTACTGATGTACTGTACTGATGTACAAAGAAATTTTATGTTTTATTATACAGGTATATTCTGATACTATAATAATTGTATTAGGTGCATAAATCGTTCTACTTCAAATATTTTTATACGTTGTAATAACTTAATTAATCTGATTAAAATTGAATCATCGATTAATCTTAGAAATTATTTTTATTTTAATTTGGAATCATGTCGAAAAAAGTGTTTAAAAACTAGTTTCTATTGATTTTATGGATTTATTATACGTAATTTTTTTCATTTCAGAGTTTATGAAGCCCTGCTCTAGGCTGTAGAGTAAGAAGCCTTAATGTAATGTACATTCTTACACGAAATAGAAGAGTAAAGAAATAGGAAGTTGTTCGCTAGCTAATTGTAAAATATATTCAAATAAATCTGATATTACTAATAAATGCTTTATAACTATATTTCTTCCGACCAATATTCTGCGCAATTGATGGGCTATTATTTGATCACTGATGAACGTATTGCTATAAGTAAGAAAATTACAGCTATTTTCTTCGTTTTATTCGCGTGAAATGAACGCACGTTTTTCCTTCTATATGAAAATGTAAACATGAGAATATGGTGAAGGCGCCGGGCACATATCACTACGTGCTAAGCATCTTGAAACAACGGCGCCGTTTCATCCACCGTAATCCGCTTATTTGCGAAATATAAACAACGCCATTACGACCTCGATTGTGAAGTATTCCAGATTTTCCTCCATGGGAAAGAGCATTTTCACCTTGGGGCCCACGCCCGATTGTTGCATCAGGTACGTGCGCCCACTGAAAGGGCGCAATAAACGCAACCCCACGGCCAGACAACGGCCGCGTCTCCTTAAAATATCGCCCCCATTCTGCAGAAGATGCTGTTATTTACTGTGCCAAGTGAGCAACAAAACTGCCCCGCTTTATTGTCGCAGAGATGCGGCCGCAGGAAATTATGACGTCGCAGTCGGGATGATCGAGTCGGGCGATTATTTAAATTGCAGTAGGGACGGCTGCGGATTCACTTCGTGTAATGGAATTTTGTGGTCATTTTGGAGATAGATACAGCACTCTATTTGTCTTGGACGTGCTGCACGGGTAATTCGCACGGAGCTTTGTCACCGGTGTGTATTAGTTTAACGTGACAACGGAGACATTTATTTTCTCCTCATCTCGACAGTTTATGATTAAATCAACAATCACTTTATATTTTATCAGAAATAACATAAAATAGCACGACACATTTGTTGGTTTGTTTTTATATAGACCATCTGAATCAGATATAGCTAACCACCAGGAAGCATGAGTATCCCAGATTACTAAAATGAGTTGCTATAAATTATAAAGGAATGCGACTAATGACTAGTGTCGATATACATTTGGCTCCATCCATATTTTTAAAACTATACACATGTCGATTATGCATAACTTAGCAATGATACAGCTTTACCTTTGTATACGTGTATATCATCAAAATTCAAATGTTTTTAACAGCTTTAGCGCGTGTACTGTAGATGAAAAATTAAGATAAATTCCATTATACTAATTAAAAAGAACGTTCAGATTATCACTTAAAACCTGGCAAAAGCCATTTTTAATTCAAAAATTCATCCATTAACGCGAACGTTTAAGAAATCTCCCTACAGACGACTCCCCTAACATCTAACAAGTTTAACGGCCATTAAAATCCTATCACATTATTAATATAAAAACGCTATTTAAATGCCTATTTGGTGAAACTTTTATCGCCGCAATTATTTCCCCATTTGGGAATTGTTTTCTTTGCGGTAATTACGCTTTGGGGGGAGGGGGGACTACGGGGCTTTAGTAAGTTGCAAACACATTAAAATCCAAATTAAATACGTCTCCTGTGATGCCGCGTTCGTGACGCTCCATACTCCGTGGGGTAATCAGAGCCCTGCGGGAATTACGGCGCCGCGTGCAGATTTTTCTCTTTGCGTATCCGAACAATGAGTGTATTATGGGATCAATTTTCAATTCTGCGGCGAATTTGCATGCTAAACGCGCTGGTAATCGCCTGAATAATCCAGGGGATAACTTCGAATCGGTCGCCCTCGTCGCGATGAAAGCGGTGAAAGGAAATTATGAAAATAAATCGAATTTATCTGCACCTCGTGATGATGAATCGAGATGTTTGTTCAGAGGAAACGGACGAGATTAATGATAACAAGTTAAATTGCGGTAAACAATCATGACTGATTTAATAACGCGTAAAAATGGCAGTCAAACTTATTATAAAAATATGGTCGGGGCAATGAACTTGGGCGTAACCCATTGGAGTTATTTGCAAGCACAGTATGATTAAATACTTGTTTATTATTCGCATTGCAGCCACAGGATTGACTTATGTTTTATCTGCCTCGTGCACAAATGGCACATATTATTTCGCTTCGATATCACTAATTAGTTGCGATGGAAACACATAAACTTATTCAGACCTAACGGAATGGAAATATATGTGGGTTAAATTGATCCAACTTAAACATCACAAACAATTGAAGTACTGATAACATTCTAAATCCCGACAACTAGTCTAGTCTACAATTTGGGAATACAAAATGGTTTTCAAGTTATGCTTGTTAAATTGTGTAAACAATATTAAATCACCTGCTGACTGTGTTATTCATGCAAGGGGATATTCTTGCCGGGCTTGGCTCTTATAATTATTAATTTAGTATTGAAATGTGTATTTCTTTATTTATTAAACACAGGGTGTATAAATTTGTAAAAGAACTACACATGCGATGTTGTTCATAAAATTCTCAGTAGAAAATCTTAATAGCAAAATATTGGAAGAAAAAAAAATTTAAGAACAATTGGAATTACCTAGTTAAAATGAATTCGTTCTTCCAAGTGTCAAAATTTGACATTGACATAAACGAAATTTACCATTGCCGGGTGTACTTTTACGATAATAAAGTAATTAACGATTATTAAACGACTTGATGTTAAAACTTTGAGGATCTCGTACAGACTCAGGAAGCGAACAACATTTTGGTATTAAGATTTTCGACTTGTTTTTTGTGACAAACATCTCCACGTGTTGTTCTTTTACCAGTTTATACACACCCTAAATTCTAACAGTGTTATTCACAAAAAGTTAAACCATGATTTAGCGGTGGTTTAGTGGTGTTTTATAAAGGGTTGCCACGCTTACTAAGCTAAAACCACCGATAAACCGCGGCCAACATTTTTATGAATAACACTGGAGGAGTTAATGGCGTACCAAAGTTTTTTCATAGTTTTATTTGAATGGTGAAAATAACAAATATTACTAATGGAGTTTTATTGTGATTGACTTACATAATGTTATCTATTGAATGATAAGATACAAGTTGGAGTTGGACTCTATGAGCCAAACCGTGTATTTTGGCAACTTTATATTGGATCTTAAGTTGACTCATGTTATTTTCAAAAAACAATGCATATACAGTATGTCACCTGATTGAGTTTACTTTTTTTTTAATTTTTACTTTTATGTAAAAATGTTATAGGAATTATTGAAACTTTGATTTATTTATGCAGGGTGTTGGTAAAATCAAAATTTTTAAATCTTGCATCTAACAGCATTATACAAAAGTATAATCATTCAAATAATCCCCCAAATGCAGAAAATAATACTGAAAATTTAAAAAATCGCCTACGAGTGGCATTAGCATCGATAATTATTACAGTAATACAAAAAAAATAATTCAGGAGTACCACACCAGGCTTGAACTGTGTAAAGGAAATGGTGGGTGATTGTGTAAATCATGTAATTTTTCCAAAATGTCATTTTTTTTTTTTTTTAATTATTTAGCCCTCACCCTGTATAAATAAATCAATGTCTTAATTACTGAAATGGTAATTCTTGACCAAGCAGGAATTTTAATTCCTTTAATATTTTTTTTACTTATAAGTAAAAATTAAAAAAAAATGCTCGTGTAAACTCAATCCGGGGACATACTCTATAGTGTATTTCTTTGGGATACGGTGCTAAGTTGTAATGTCTGTTTGTTTTACTTCAGCACGTATAACTAACCAAGTTAGACAAAGAGGGTAAACTGTGATGGAATTGAACTAAATTTTTTAATTTTTTCAACTTTGCACTGCAACTTAAAAGAAGTACGCTATATCTGCTCCTGTGGTTATGTTGTTGGCTCTTCATCTTCATCCTCATATTTTTTTTACGAACCATATTTTTTTCCAAAAGTTATAAGAACAGATGTACGACTTCGTCGTTACATAAATAAAAAAAAGGAGTACAAAAACCGCAACTTTAATAAACCAAGTCTTTAACCCTACAGAAAAAGTAGATAGCAAATAGACCAAAACATAACATTGGAGGAGTGCAATTTTGCAGTCGTTCCACCTATCAAATATTTAGGATCAATTTTTTGAATCCCATTTCAATTACTATCATACCATCACCAATTAAGTATATGGAGAAATAAAAACTCAACTGAATATGTGGTGGTAGCCAGTTCTATGGAGCTATTGGAAGATCTAAATGTTTTAGGGATACAAAATTTTGACCGGGATCTACAGCAATGGAAAGCAATGGAAAGCTATGTATTGGCAAAAATCCATCTATACGCATATCAAAGCCATATAATTTTGTTATCATTATTACAGAAGTAAAATTAAAGTGCAGTATTTAAATATTAGTTCAAGCAATCTGCTAGCAACCAGATCAATTGAGCCAGATGAACACATAACATTGCACAAATTTATTATTCATATAAACGAAATAATCAAAGTGATATGATTATTACTTTGTAATGACATCATTCATTTCAATTAAAAATATATGTTTCTATGATTTGTTTTATATTATTTTATTATTTGTAAACCGTATTACGTTGTTTTTGTAAAAATATATAAGAGTCGATTTACAAATGAATAGTTGTAAATGAACATATTTGTTATTTCAAAAAGATCTAAATACTATAATATATTAAAATGCTTTAAGCATAAAACTTATATAAATATGGCATTACTGAGAAATCATTATTGAGAATTCCGAAGGACTTCATATGGGGTTGATAGCCAATAAAGATTATTTATATACATTATTGAGAAAACCAGAAGGAACAATATCAATCAAAATCAATTTTGATGTAAGTACAATGATGTTATTTTACCCATATCAACCCATGTTGATAAGCCAAATAATCACATATTCTCAGTTATGAGAATATGAATTATCAATTTATCATTAATGACAATTTCATCACAAAACCTAAGTTCTGGATGATTTTGCTCCTAACGAAGTCTCTATCTCTATGACAGAACTTTTAGAAGAAATTTTATGATTTTTCTTTCACTAGATATGAATTTTGAACATAAAGATATGTCATCACCTCGTCCCTATTTCGGTAGATATGGGATTTCCTAGGGGTAAAATATTGAATACCTAGGAAAAGATAATACTAATGGGAAGGGTAAGAAAATATTAAACCCAGGGGGTTGAATTTCCTTAGGGAAAAATGTTGAATGTAAAGTTGAATGTAATTGTTTTAACTACAACCGTTTTCAAAATAAATTCTGCTCAACTTTGTTGTTGTTTAAATAAATAAAGAAACAAAAAAAATATTTCTACAGTTTTAATGTAAGTATTATAATGTCATCTAATTGCCAATCTATAAGTACTTAATGGAAAAGTTGGTGCAACTTATGAATTAAATATTTAAGTCTGTTGCTCGTTTCGCAATTAATAATGATAGTAAGTTTCTTTAACATTTTTGCAGGACCAAAAATACGGTTACAAAGTAGATATAGTCTTTTTATGTCATTTTTTTTTCAATACTTCGGTTAAAGATGTTGCAATTAGGTCACAAGGTACAGCAAAACTTGAGATGTGAATCTGAATAATCTAAACAATAAATATTGTAGTAACGCCCTGTTATAAAAAATACAATATTATAACAAGGCTTTTTCAATTATTATCGCTTTATTTTTATTTTTTTGTTTGTAATATTTGTATTTATGTTAAATAAGTACTCTTAAATACACATACACATGCTATTGGAATGGGTATGTCCATGAATCCTTCCAATATATATTATGTTTTATAGACAAATTTGAACATATGCTATGAATGCATTCCATACTTCGAATTTCTATTTAAAAAAAACAATAATGTCAATCAAGGGCCTACACTTTAGGGAACAATAGTTGCCTTTATACTATAACCTGCTAGAGGAGTCCGATTTTTTACATTTATTTTTTTAATATTCAAACTTATGCAGAAATATGTAAGCGGATCTGTTTAGTGCAATATAAAAAATATAGAAATTCATTTCACAATTCAATGAAACATGGAACGTTTGGAGAAGTTTTGCTTTCCTGTAAAGTTGCATGACACATTTAAGAAGTAAAGTCACGATATGCAAGTTGAGTGCACTACAAATACGGCAGGCAGCATATATTTGTTTTAATTTAATGATGGCACAAATAAACCACATAACCTACTTTAAGACTAAGTTTATTTCTTAGAATATTTAGATATCAACCTTTAAAAATAAGATTATTATAATAGGCATAACATTTAAATGAATCATGCGTTAAAGATGCACATCCATCATAAGACATATAATAAATTAATATTTGTATTCTTTTTTTATTTAATTTATTTTGGGTGTCATTACTGATAGCTGTTATTTTTATATAAAAACATATATTGGTTTGCTGTATGCTGTTTATTTTTACTTTTCTGCCATACCAGTCATTACTCCCAAAATAAAATAAATCAATGATACTAATCAATGATAATCAATAAATCAATGATAATAAATAAATCAATGATCAATAAAGAATACAATTTAAAAAACTGGTATCTATGGATGAAACAATGATAAAATGAAATAATTATTTGCAGTATATTAAAAATGACTATTCCTGTATGATGTATTTAATTAATTTAATGTAGTTCAATATATAAATATTTATTGGTAACCTAAATTAATACAGTTAATATTTAATTATGATTTGTGGGTGAATCTGCACATGGCTGTGCTTTAGTAGTAAATTGAAGTTAATTTGATATGAATTTATATATAAATGTGCATATAGTGTGTTAACATGATTGGAATCGATTTCCACATTAATATTTTATTACATCCTATATAATTCGTCACGCACACTTAAACGTGTATCATGTTACTGGGATTATTAACATATATTGTTGGGCAATCAGTTTTCTAATAAATCAATTTAGGTCGTTAAATAGTAAGAGATATTCTTCGGCTTGAGAACACGCGTGCCATTCCTTAGAAGGAAACTCAAGCAGGCGATCCCGTGTACAGTTCATTTGTGCGTGCATGTTAAGGAACTTGATAAAAAGGTGAGGAAACGAGAAAGGCAAAATTTCAAAGATATAGATAGCTCTATGGCGACGGTAATTTGTGCGGCGGTAAACCTATAGCAGCGCAAATAGGCAGTCGTTAAAAGAGTAAATTAAAAAAAAATTAACCTCCATTCATATAAACCTGAATATATATGCTTAGTAGACACAGTTTGTCTCAAAAATGGTGTCCATCTTTTATAAGGCTACATTATTAGTTCCTATAGAGTACGAAATCGATTGCAGAAATAACAAACATGTAAGTTGCCAAGATGAAAAATATTGAATAATCATTTTCATGGCCTGGGTTATATATATATACTTATAGCAAGTAGTTACGTAATTAAGTGCTTCAACATTTTTAACACTTTTTTATTTAACTTCGGATTGTTTTAAATAATTGCCACCAAAATTTATGGAAAAATATTATAAAGAGAGAATCTGCACACGCAACTCCATCCACATATATCTTCAAAAATAACCATCACAGCAGAATTTTGTTTGTGGATTTAGGTCATATTGTTTAGTAGTATGTTACAGTGATACATAGTAATATACTACAGTTTCTACATACTGTCAGTCTGTTTTGTTTTATCCCCTGAGAAGCAGATTTTGACAAAAAATATCCCTAGATTGTGTGTTACGCATAGTGTGGTAGATATACAATCGATATGCTAGCCTCAAATAGGTGGTATATAAGAAGTAGTTCACGATTTCAGATTTTAAATTTCGTTTATGAAGTTTTGTTTAAGAAATGAGATGTTCAATTTATCTCAAATACATTATTTAACAAATTGGAATCATATTTCTAAAAATTGTCAGCCAATTTTGACGCCAATTTTTGACGACAACAACAAATGTTGTTGATTATTTTGACGACAAAATTAAAAATTGGTACGTCTGTATTATAGTAATGCACAAAGTGGCATACCAATGCCATAGGTTTGAGGAAGACTGCTATAGATACTGGTAAATATTTTTCCTATCAAATTTTCTGTACAATAAATCTGTGGTATCTACTAAGACAAAACCCGATAAGTTAAAAGTCAAAATATTATTGGATTTTGCCACCGACGAATCGCAAAGGAACATGCATATCGAAACCCTTATTTAGGTTGTACGTATTCTAAGATCATGAGAACCATATATAGTTTTGCCCATTAAAATTAATTGCTCATTGAAGTCAGGGTTTTGCCCAAAAAAATATAATAATCCATACAATCGATTTTATTTGACTTATTGGGTTTTGTCTTAGTACCACAGAAATTGTAACTCTATAATAGTGTTTTTTATCATAAATTTCATCATCTCTTGTAATTGAAGTGTTGTAATTGAAATTGATTTCGACTAAATATTTTCTTAGTTTTTTTTTTTACTTTATACCTTTAAAAATTGATTAAAGGTTTTCCAAATTGCAATCCCTCTGGTGAACATTTTCTGATATGATAATTAATAATCCCCTCTAAACTTCCACTCTTGCATTATAGTGCACTAACGGTCTGAAACCGTAGCAGCTCTACAATTAAGCCTACAAATCCTTAATAAAAATAAACGGCCTGCTGTACACAAAGCTGGATTATCCAAATGCGTGTTTGGATATTGTTCGTTTAGGGGGATGGAGCGTTTGCAGTCCAACCAATTCTGGCCGACGCCGACGCCTATTTCAATTCCCTTGCAGATTATGACCACTTCATTAGGATGGCCAAATACCCAATATTTTGCTTACCAGTAATTTATAACTCATAACATCATCAACTCCTAGGTGCACTGACGTCCGAAGAATAAAGTGCCATAGGTTAAACGATGTAATCAAGATAATTGGATACATATACAGGGTGTGTATTAATTGACGAAAGAACCATACGTGGCGATGTTGCTCATAAAATTCTGAGTCGAAAATCTTAATACCAAAATGTTGTACTATACTTAGTGAGTCTGCACGAGGTTCTCACGAGGTTCTTACGAGGTCACGTTTATAACATAAACTCGTTTAATGAGCGTTAATTAGCTTATTATCATAAAAGTACAGCCGGAAACTGTGAACTTTGCTTATTTCAGTGTAACATTTTGACACTTAGCATAACGAATTCATTTAAACTTGCTAGTTCTAATGTTTCTTCATTTTTTTCCAACATTTTCGCATTGCAATTTTCGTCTCAGAATTATAAAACTAACATCATCATATGTAATTGTTTCGCCAATTTATACACACCCTGTATATACCAATAGAAAACCTTGTGGGTCTTCTTAGATCAGTGCGGTCCTGAAGAAGATGCTCAATGTATTAAAACATAATACTTGTATAGCATTTTATCGACTACACAATGAAATGTAAGAAATAAAATAATAATAATAGGTACCTACTCTAAATTATGAAAAAAAAGTCGTATGAAAAACAAAAATAATTGTTACCTTTATTTTATTTAAAAGTTTTGCATTATAGGAATAAACTAATTATCGGTGTTCTGGCAAAAATCATTAAGTCCGTGTACATAAAAATACATGTACGTATGGTGTACAGAACATTCCTATAATCTTAAATTAGCGATTTTCCGTACCTGTTTAACTTTTAAAATGTGTCTACTGAAAAGTGACCTTATTGGACTTGGAGACGTTTTCCAGAACACCGACGATATCTGGCATATCTTTTATTGGAACAATTGATCATTCGAAGGTTAAATGAATTCAGTTTCGCAGAAGTTACTTTGAAATATTTTATTTTCAAGGATGTTTTGTTAAGGCCTTGGTTATTCAAAACCTATGAATAATTACTGTATTGTATACTAATGAAGATGTTACACGTTTTGTTACACAATTATTATTAATAATAGATCCAACTAATCTATACCTACTAATATGTATATTAAGAGTGTATATGATGCCCATATCGTAAGAAGGCATGTTTGGTGTACGATGCCGAAGGCGAGTGCCCCAGTGCGATATGGGTTTATATCCGCACTTGTTAACTTTTTCTACGACATACATAATTTATTTATCATGTTATCATTTATTAGGTTAAAATGTACAAATATCAAAACTACATTGACTGTAACCTGAAAACGTTCATATTAACACAGACCGGAATATGGATAATATCGGTACAGTATAGTCAGGGCTGAATTTACACTTGATAAGGCTCTAAGCTATTTGAGATATGGGGCTCCTTATAAGTCCAGATATTATATGTCAGTGCCAAATATAATTTTCGAATACCTAGAGGGTTAAACTGAAATAATATTAAGAAGTATATAGATAGTAAAATAATAAAGCTTTAGTTTAATATTATTTTTATTCATAACAAACTTGAAAATGCAAACTCTGGCAAAAAGAAACAAAAGTTCTTTGAAAAGGCACAATTTACAAATGCTTATTATCTAATCTCTTGGAACATGTTATACGGATTAAGGAATTATATTAAACTAAAATATTTTCTTTCTTGTTATTGCCTGAGTAGTCACTGATGACATCATCAAATGATAAATTATGTAGTTTGTGACTTTCTATGCACATGAGACTGAGGGAACATAATTTGTCTTGAGTCATTGTTTTAAATTTATTTTTATACTCTTCTGCTGAGAAAAATAATTTTCTCCAGAGGAATTTGCTACCATCATACTTAGAAACAATCTCAACATTGCTTCTACAGTAGGGAATGCTGATTGGACAAGATCGTTAAATTTATCCTATACAGATCCTGATGTGTCTTACTATCATGTTCCGCTGAACTATAGGCTTGAGAATGTCTGAATTTATTGATGAAAATGCTTGACTTCTCCTACAAGATTCATGTCCACATCTTCAGGATATGTTTGCCATAATTTATTTCCATTATTTTCTATTCATCTAAACGTTCATATTAACATACGAGACCGGAAAGTGGCTTATATAAATACAGTATAGTGTTGCGGAATTTAAAAATATGAAAAAAAATGCTAGTTATTTTTTTTTACACTATACGTACAATATCTTCAATATACGCGATGTAACATTTACAACAAACTTATAAAATACTCCCCGAAATCCGTGCTCACCATTTTCTATTCATCTAATAGACACTGGCGATATAATTCACCCCTCTTAGTTCCTCCATCATCCAATTCTGCGGGCATCGGCCTCGGATTTCGCAACTAATAAAATCAGGACCGGGCAGACCACAGGGTACGAAGCAACAGATACAAAGGGCGCCGGAAGGCACAGCGTCGGGGCTCCTGGATAAATATTGGATTCGGGACGGATTAAAATATGAAAGAGGACGGACGGAGGGCCAAAAGGACGCCCGGACAAATGGAAATTTGCTAACAGAAACTGAACTGATTTTATTAAAAGATGAAAAGTTTCAGCCGTGGCGTAGCTTTCTAGTAACCAATAAAATATTAGCTGCAGGATTATAGTACAAAAATATAGGAATGTGTAGTAGAGATATTAAAATTATTTATTAGTTTTTTCGTTTTAGTGAGCTGTGTTGTATACTGCTGGTGTTTTTCCACATTTCTAAGCTTGCAAACATTTGCAGGATATACCGTGACATTGTTTTAACTCTGAACGTAGTCAATACAACGTCCCTATGTTCAATATTAAAAAACACATGTCAGCAATTTGCGAGTATTAGCGATGCAACCAATTATACCATATACCTGTCAAAAATTCGTTCGGGCTAGCTGTCATTTGAGAACCTTCAAATAAGGTCAAGTAATTTTTGCGAAATTTATTTTTTCCACTCCCTACATGGTAAGTACACTGTTGTGACATTTATTTGATGGAAGTAAGCCCGACTTACCGATAAAGCTTTGGTTACTATGTACAACGGGAGGTAAGTAAAAACTTACCTCCCTCAGGGAAATAAGCATAATAAGTAGGAAGGAACAGGTAGCATATGCAGCCTCTGCA
Source organism: Othius punctulatus (assembly GCA_951805005.1). Lineage (NCBI taxonomy): Eukaryota > Metazoa > Arthropoda > Insecta > Coleoptera > Staphylinidae > Othius > Othius punctulatus. The sequence goes on along the minus strand of OX638139.1, from coordinate 32,723,198 downwards.
ATTGCCATTTCTTGTTTATTTTCATTGGAATTCATTTTACAACTGACGAATGCAATTTCTGACACTCACACCAAACTCACACTTAGCTTGAAAAATAGTCGTAGCAACCAAAGCCGCCCTGATATTTTGTTCAAGTTGCGAAAATATAATTGCGTCCAAAAATATTCAGAAAAGTATCAGATCCTAAAACCTTTCAGCCAAAAATAGCTGGATTTGTATGTGCCATTAGGATTGTGTATTCATTTATGTATTTTTTCGATCATATATAAGAAATTCCAATTTGGCCTTTACACTCTTTTGCAGTTACGGTCTTCAATTATGCATATCACTTGTAAAGCCACTGAGACTGACTAGCTACATAAATGTTGCTGAACCAAATTTGTTCAATATTTGTTTTAATATTACTCACAGTTTAGTTTACTATTGATTAAATTTTTTGTCTAAAGGTTTAAAAGTTCACTTTAGCATAATACTTTTTAAATATATGTTTACGTAGTATAAAGCTCCCTGTTTATCCGAACAAGCTAATGAGGGCTCCAAGTACATTTCTGAATACATTATTATATCATATTTCCATTAAAGCACGTTTAACTGCTTTTGCCTGGAGATTGTAAACAATTCCAACATCCTCGTATTATTTTAAGTACTGAGAGTAAACACCGCCGCCGCCCCCAGTTTTATTGACTTGTTTGTATAAAAATTTGAACCGAATTATACCGGTTTTTTTTTTGGTGGAGAACTTCCCTAATTCAATTCTAATGTCCTTGCTACGTCCGGGGCACTTTGTCCTCCCCCCGCGATGTTGGGCCCATCCGAGCGTGGAAATTCAGTTATCGGATCGCATCGAGCCGCCCCATAAACCGCCGAAATAAATATTAAGGAAACGGCCCCCTATATGTCCACTCATTATAGTTCTCGTCGTTCCTCGTTCCTCCACATTTTCCGCCTGACGTATAAACTCGTTCAGAGCGCTCCACGTTTCATAAATAAATACGTCGCAATATTTTCTTTGATTGCCGATTAATGACTCGCTCCGGATGCTTGCGGCCGGGAAAAGCGGTGTAATTGAAATTATATTACCGGGAGGAAAGTAAATGTGGTGAGACATAATGGGGCGTTTGATCGTGGCACTAAAAATCGCGTTGAGTATTTGCTCGTGCTTTATTACCACGAATATGAGTAGGTCATAAATATCTGTGCATCATCTGCATGCAATGCATGTGGTGGTAAAGTGGGAAATTTGTACGAGCTTTAATGGTGGCTTGAAATTTAGTGGGATTATGGATATGAGCAGTAATGTTTTTAATGTTTCATTATTATTCGAAATTATGTTCATGTCGCAAGGTATTGTGATTTATACAGTTTTCCAAGCATGCAATAAAATGTGCATTTTGTTCTTAATATATTGCTGTCATGCGCCATTGTCAGACGTAAACGTAAGAAACGTAAAAATAGCACAATATTGCCAAACATCCCGATACAGCTGTGCTACCAGTGTTTTAGCCTAATGGTCCTTATCTTAAACTTGGTTCGCACATATACTGAGAATACCAGTATGACTACTATAAAGGTGAGAGAAGTACCGTGTATAACACATGGATTATATTTCTAATAAATCCCTTATAATATCCCTCACATATTCGATGCAATCAAATTAAATTTCTTGATTTTTTGGAATTGCAATTTTTTTTTATCAGACGACAAAGTTCAAAGATAATTTACAACTCGCAATCTATGAAAAACTCAAAATCTCTATTCAATATTAAGATAGGTATGTATATAAAACATCAGTGAAATTGGCAAATAATAAAATTGCAATGTTATGGCCCATATAATATATGGCTGTTAGATTCCCCTGTCGCAACCCTATTATAATATCGTTACTCTGAGCAGTTTACTTGTTGAGTTCTACACGCCAATATATTTTAATACATTTTGAAACGCAATCACAAAATCAAGTTTAATTAAATTTTCAACTAAGGCATCTACATCTGAATGGAATTTTTGAGTATGATCTTTAAATTTCATGGCATCTAGACTAGTGCAAATCCCTGTGCACCTCTTCATTAGGAATATTATTACGCAGTTTCAACATAGCAGCCTCCCCAGCTGACAAGTGATTGCAAAAATGGTATAGTACATTTATAATAATAATAAAAAAATAACTTGAGATTATCTTATGTCTTGTTTCATTAAGAGTTCACCAAACAGAGTATAAATTTTAATTACAATTAGGCAGTGTTGGTGTGATTTAAATCATCATCGTCATCTTTAATCCTCTTTTACCATACAGATGTAGAGGTGATTTAAATCAATTGATTTAAATTATGATTTAAGTTATTATATAAATTAGATGATTTTTGTAAATAAATCATTGTTGTAAGTTAATCATTGCATTTGCACTGTTTGTGCCTTCCTATAGGTAAACAATTAAATATATAATGTAACTATAGAGTTATCATGCTTTGCATGCATGTATGTATAAAAAATATTTCACTTTTCTTAAATTTCTTCCTTGAAGCTTCTCAAAGAAGCTTCAAGGAGCTTCGTTTTAGAGTAGAATTGTGGGCAGAATTGGGTGGGGGTTAATTGAATAATGATTGTTCTTGTTAAAAATGACTTTTTTATCTTAAAATTGTTTGTTTGAGTTGCTGTTATTAAAATTAAGTTTTTCACAAACATTTTTGAACAACATGTAAATCCTATAAAATCTTTTTTTTTCACAGTTGCAAAATTTACGCATGGTCAATTGTGATGAAGTAAAATCAAGGATTTATTATAATAAAATGATATGATTTTAATCATGTTATAAATCAATTGATTTAAATCACATCTATCCTGACAAGAAGTGATTAGAAACATAAAAATAAGAAAAATCATAAAATCATGATTTTTATGGTTTTTTTTTTAATTACTGATTTTTTATTTACTTTTTAAAATAAATCATTGTCTTAAGCTAATCATTGCATTTGCACTATTTGTGCCTTTTAATAGGTAAACAATTAAAAATTAGTTAAATTAATTAAATTAGGTAAATTAATTAAAAGTTAGCATACTTTCGTATAGATAATTGTAAGTATAAAAATATTTTACTTTTCTTCCTTTTTTGGTCCATCACATAGAACAGAAACACAGATTTTTTTATCATCAAGTCTTGCTCAGGGGATGCCAAAACATGTAAATCCTATAAAATCTTAATTTTTTTCGGTCGATTACAAAATGTGCTCATAGTGTGATGAAGTAATATCAATGATTTATTCAAATAAAATGATGCTATTTTAATCATGATGAAAATCAGACGATTAAATCACATCTGCCCTGGTAAAAGGTAATCAGAAATATCAAAAATCAAAAATCTTGATATTTATGATTTTTTAAATCACTGATTTTTGATGTAGTTTTTAAAATCATGATTTATTCCAACCTTGCAATTAGATATAGCTTTTTCAGATATTACCTCAGAAGTATAAGGTGAAAACTTTGTATTGTAATTAATTTGTAACATATTTTTAATTATTGCATTCATCACAGAAATTAGAAATGTAAATTACAAAATATCATTATCTGCAATTTTCAAATGAACGAATATTTTATTCATTTCGATATTTCTAATTTGGATTATTTAAGTTTTCGACTTTCATTGGCTCAGTATAATGAATGTGGAAGTTTTAATCTATCAATATGTATTTCCATTAAAATTTGCAAATTTTGAATTTTCACATGCAAATTTTCATTTTTCATATTGTCACCTTCAATACTTCAGCTATACCAATGCAAACACGTAATTGTGAGAAATACCATTGTCAAAAGTATTTTTTTTTTATTTTCAAAGAAAATTCGACAAGATTTAAGATTTCATAAATTACGATGAAAGATTGATTTTAAAATTGTCAAATTCTTTTCATTAAAAATATGAGGTAGAAAATGTAACATTTATAATCTTCGCCACAATTTGTTTTTAATATAAAAAATATTTAAAACTGAAGAGGTCAAGATTTAATTTTAATTTTTAGTTAGTTAGTTAGTTAGTTACACTCTTTATACGCTATTGACCAGTGGTCTTTTTGCATTTACAGTAATAGTAAAATTATGTGTAGTTTGAAGTACTCAAATTAACTATTATTTCAAAGAATAATTATTTCAAATAAAAATATTAAATTAACAGAGACAGAAGAAAAACAAAACAAACAAAAATCAAATATGATGGAAGTGTAAAGTGTGACTTGTGTATATGAAGGTGAAAATGAGATATGTCAGTCATTGTATGATTCGTATAGTGTTTTGAATGGAATGGTCCGTTTGGTACGTCGTGTAGTTCGTTTCAAGTATAGTTCATCCATAATGGCCCAGTTTATATTATTGCTTATGAATTTAAATTGAAGTTTTTCGAACGTTTAATTTTTAAAATGTCAAAAAGTATATTATTTTCAAAGGCAAAATTTCTTCAAATGTATACAGTGAAAATTTACTATTCAATTAATACTTTTAATAACATTTCTTAGAAGAAAAGTAAAAATTTGGCGATCAAATTATATTATTTTTTAAATTACAAAAAATGTGATTTTAAATATTTTTATACACATTGCCTCTTAAAATACTGGTGCACAATTTGTTGTACAATACTGGTTTCATATTTGTTTTGACATGAATATATTAAATTTTAATAAATTTTATTACTTTAGTCTTAATTACATTGCTGTATCGTAGAATGCGTAACAAATAAATAAATATGTGCAAATTTGATATTTTTAATGTTAAACGTGAACTTTACAAGTGGAATACTTTTTTTAATTGTTAATGGCAATTCCTCAATACGTTTGTAATAGCTATTTATGCACCAAGGGCGTTACTTGGATGATTACTCCCGGAGAACAATGATATCCAGCTCGAGGGCTTCAGTCCGAGAAATGGATATCGTTCGATGGGCGTAATGATTCGACAACGCCATGGTGCTTACAAGATTTTATATTTCACTTTTCCTTTTCTTAGTCTGAAAAATACACTCCAGGGCGTAATTAATCCATTGCGCCCTCTTATTACGACCGGGTTGTTATTGACAGTCCAGGGCGTAAAGAATTAATTGTGCCCTCTTATTACGCCTCGGTTGTTATGGACATGTTTACCTGTAAATAAACTCCAGGGCGTGATGAATTCATTACGCCCTCTTATCGTGCCCTGGTTGTTATGGACATGTTTAAATATCTCGTATCCTAGGAGTTATCATTCAATTATAGTAAGGTGAAAAATAAAAATTGATACTGATTAATTGAGAATTTGAATTTTGTGTAATTTGAATTTTATAATCTTCAGGATGGTTTCGACCTTTACTAGATAGTATAAACTAAATTAAAATATTCAAACAGTACAATATATACACAAACAGTGCTTAATGACATGGTAATAAACGCATTAAAATAGATTTAACAACTAACGCAATTTAGTAAAGGTGTATTGTCAAACATCAATTGTTCATTCACAATGTTGTCTCCTTTAATGACTGCTTTGCGAATTTCTAAGATTTCTAGCAAATCCATCCGCTTTCCTTTGTGCTCCGTGTGTAATACTTCCAGCCCATCATTTCTGGAGAAGTGATTACTATTAATGCAGTGTTGGGCCAAAGAGTATTTAGTATTTATATTATTATTATGAATTTTAAATTTTATTATTCACAATTTGACAAGAAAATTTCAATATTTACAAAATGACATGAAAAATTGATTATTTATAATTTCACATGGAATGTGATGTTTGTTAGTCTTCGCATGTCTTCGTGAACAATGGAACAAGGTAATCAATAATAAGCTTGTTTCATTGTTCAATGACTTCTTACTGTACATTATTTGCTTAAAATGAAACAATAATCCAAAGCTCTGCTTAGTATTTGAAGTCACATGAGCAAGTTTTACGATGTTATGGCTATTTGTTTTTCAGTTTATTGCACTATACAGTTCATTAAAAATAAACCCAATTTCATGATTACTGGCCGTAATTTGTTTGCCAGTGAGTAAGGGCATGCATACGTAATTATTATTAATTTGAAAAATCAACAATCGAGTAATTAGTATCAACTAAAATGAATAAATGTGTAAAATGCAACCATCAATTAAATAATATCGAGTCCAAACTGATATAAATTAATTTGACGTGAACTGGTAATAAAAATTAATTTAAAAACAAATTGAGCTTAATAATCGCCGAATGTGCGCTAATAACCCATAAATAAAATTATACTACCAAAATAATCATAAAGCAGAAAATAAAATTAATATTTATAGCACGTAATAACAATCAAATTGACAAGTAAATATCTTCGTAACGTAACAGAGCTGAATTAATTTGTATTGTATTTTCGCAACTAAAAAAGTAGTTAACGGAGTATTTAATTTGGTTTTTAATGTTTTGTCTGTAATTATTGTACGTTTTATTAAAATAATTTAAATTAAATTTCAAGTTATGGATGTTTAATTAAGATAATTTATAGCTAAGTTCAAGAAGACTTGAGTTCGAGCTCCAGTATAGGTAGTGCATTTTTATTGAGAAATTGGGCTGTTATGACTATTTGGTTGATATCGTAGATATGAAATTCTCAGCGTATTTTTTTACATAAATTGAGTGTTTCGTCGTTTCCGATTTTTTACGGTTATCGGTCCATCGAACCTGAAAAATTGTCAATAAGGCTTTAACAAAAAAACCCTTCGGAGTCGTCTCCCCAGTGCGAATACACGACACGAATTAGGCATCCATCACACTCCGGAATGTATTATAATCCCCGATACCGCGCCTCTTTAAAGTTTCCCCGTGCAGGAAAAAAGTCCCCCAGCCGCCCCCGCCACTCAGCCAGCCTGATATATGAACATCGGCCATAAAACTTTGAATAACAAGCTGCGGAGCCCCCCGACGATTCGGCGTAACTCACCTACTCGGGGAAACGTGTGAACTTTAGGGCTCCGTAACTTTTATAGTGCCGAAGAAGCCCCCGCCAATTGGAACGTGCGCGGGTAAAAATTTAACCGGCTCCTCTTCTGCCGCCGCCAGGGGCGCGGGGGCGGTCTTAATAAATCATTTCGGGGCAAATTGCGGCGCCTTGGGGGCTAGGCCCCAAAGCAGGGGGCGCAGGGGGCATGATTAAAGTTTATATGGGGTTTTTATTCCGGGCCTGAAATTTATGCGCGCCGCATAAATCTCGGTTCAGCTAATTTCTTTCCAAAATGATATTGCCTACCTCAAAGCTCTTCTGAAAAAGGAAAAAAGTGATGAGAGAATTAATGTCACGTCATATAATTTTTATTCCCTTTAGGGTAGTGATTTTTTCTTTGTTTATTTGCGCCACGGCATGATTCACCTCCTACCTCCTATTATTAAGGTTCGTAAATTGAATTGGAAATAAAACATGCTATTCCCCACGAATTCAAGCCACTCAATGAGTTAAGAAACATTATATTTGTACCTAAGTACAGTATTATGTAGCTTACGTTGTAACCCATTCGTTAATATACAGGACCAATGTTCATATAGTGATTACATAATTATGGATTTTATTATTAATACTTAACACATATAAATAAGACTTTAATTATGTACTAAATATATGAACAAATAAAAGCATAAACATATCTAAACTAAATCCATTATAGATATGAATTGTTAAAGTGCCATTGGGTACGCATTATTGATAAAGTTACTAGGAACGCCAATGGGTATTGTAACTATTTAATTTTGGTAACTATTTTAATTTTTTGGCAATATTAAAATGATTATTTTAAATTTTGACAAATCCTTCTAATTTTCTTACGTCCCGAAACTTATAAAAAGCTAATCAAATGGAGAATCAAAAGAAAATAATACTACTTTCTGGAAAAGAGAAACTGTGGGTAGTTAATTGTTACCAAAAAATTAAAGAGATAATGCCTCACTCATCAAAGAAATTTGTTTGCAAAAAAGTTGCAAGCGTATTTAAGGTAATCTATATCAAATCTGATTTTAATATAATATCATTTTTACAACATTAGTAACTTCCAGATAAGCCCCACGTTTGTTTTTGAAATAATATAAAAACATGAAAGTGAAGACACTGACCACAATTCGCACAGAAAACAAAATTCGGCACGAATTCACACTAATATGCACTTTATAAAGCAAGAACTTTCTAGAAAAAAGTATGGGTACCACGAGAGAAATGAATACTTTACATTAGACGATCTTTTAGGATATGCAAAATTGAAGTCAGAATATAATGGAGGAAGATCAACGTTACACAAAATCATAAAATCTATGGGGCACAAATTTAGAAAAGTTAATGGCCGTCGCATTTTATGTGTAACATGCTCGCATAAAATCTTCGAAAATTTCGTTTTTAAGAAACTATTTGCAACTCTGTGATTCGCCAAATTCACCGACTTTTATTTTTTTGGACGTACCTTGGATCTTCCAAAATGGTAGTCAGGTACGACAATGGCTTTATAACTCTGATTTAAAAGGGAATCCATCCAGAATCAGAGCAGAAAGGAAACGATTTACTGTTCTTCATGCGGAATGTGCTTCCGGATTTTCAGAGAGATGCAGTTTTCTTTTAGATAATAAAATTGAACATCGTGATTACCACAAAAACATGTGTTGAGAATTATTTAAAAAGTGGATTGAAGAGCAACTAGTCCCTGCTTTAAATCAAATTAATGGCCAAGTAGTTGTTATAATAAACAATGCCATGTGCGCTGATAAACCTCTCAATTCAAATTTACGGAAAGAGAAAATCTAAGAGTGGCTTCAGAGAGAGAATATCAATTTCAATCAAACATCAACTAAAAAAGAACTATGGAAGCAGATTAAACCTATCTTTGGAACAGAAAACAGAAAATATGTAATTGACGACATTTTGATAAGTTATGGACATCAGGTTCTCAGGCTTCCCTCACACTATTGGCAGTATAATGCAATTGAACTAGTATGGTGGTGTGCCAAATAGTATTACAGTAAACATGTTCACGCCCAACCTTCTTTAAGAGCTATTTTTCTTCATTTATGGAAAGAAACCCTTTCAAATTTACACCAGAAATATGGCGAAATAGTATCTAACATTGCGAAAAACTCATCAAAGATGATTGGACGAAGTATATGTGAAATACATCTACTGAAAACATTCTTCCAATAACACTAGTGAACAAAGGTTTTGTAACCGTTATAAAAAATAGTGGTTTTAACTAATTTCGTGGTGCTGAACGAATCTGAATTCACATTTTTTCCATCACGTATGGATTTTTAGTTATGCCATGCTACATTGTAAAAAATTAATTATTTTTTCCATAATGTATTGCATTGTATTTACTGGTATAGATATAATAATATTACTACCAAAACGTCACTGAGGCAACACGACATGATCATATGAATGGGTGTATGAGTTTATACCAGTAGCGACTTGTTTGCACCGGTTTGGCTCAAATGTGAGTACCGGGTATATACGAAGTACATTGTCAGTTTACTGTCGTGCGATTAACATGTGTTTATTTATTTGAGAACAAATCATGCAGAGTTCGTCAAGATATCGTGGTTGCATCAACCCAGTGCATAACTTTTGTTACGTTTGTGGTCAGTTCACAACCAAATCACAGCGAAAACCCATTACGAAATGTACGAAAATACCTTATCTATTGTATTTCGGCTGCCCAATTGGAGATCAAGACAATAACTGGGCCCCACATATGTGTTGTGTTCCTGTATAGTGAATTTGGGACAGTGGTTGAAAGGTAAGGGCATCCATGCCTTTTGCTGTTTCAATGATATGGCGTGAGCCGACAAGTCACCATGAAAACTATTACTTCTGCTTAACTAAAACTGCTTGGTTTTCGGCAAAAAACAAGCACTGGATTGAATACCTAAACATTCCTTCTGCAATACGACCAGTACCTCACGGAGAGGGGCTTCCAGTCCCCCAACCACCTGCTACATGGAACGAGGACAGTTCTGAGACTGATTCAGAAAATGTTGGCCAACATGGGGAAATTGTACAACCTGAGAGTATTGATGAAGATGAATATGTTCCACAAGATTGTGCACCACCTCATCTCATTAAGCAGGCTGAACTGAACGACTTGGTTCGTGACTTAAATCTGTCTAAGCAGCATGCCCAGCTGCTAGGAACACGACTACAACAGTGGAACCTGTTGGCCTCAGAAACGATAATATCAGTGTTTAGAAAACGCCACGAAACATTGAAGATGGTTTTTGTGCATGCTTTGATGTAGCTGGACTTATGCATGAGCTGGGATTTCAGTATGATCCGGAAGAGTGACGACTGTTTATAGATTCTTCGAAGGAAAGCTTAGAGGCAGTGCTGTTGCACAACGGTGGTAGAAAACCTTCCATCCCATTAGCCTACGCAGTTAATATGCAGGAGACGTAAGAGGGCATGTCTTTAATTCCGAATTCTGTGAAATACGATGAGCACAAGTGGCAAAACTGTGGTGACTCTCTGTAGTACTTGTTCTTGGAATGCAGGGTGGATTCACCAAGTACTGCTGCTTTCTGTACCTTTGGGGTAGCTGAGCAACGCAGCAACATTATCTGAAGAAAGAGTGGCCTATCAGAGAATAATTCGTCCCTGGCCAGCAAAACATCAAACATCGCCCTTTAGTAGATCCTCAGAAAGTGTTGTTACCACCTCTGCACATCAAACTGGGGCCTATGAAGAATTTTGTGAAAGCGTTGGACAAGGAAGGCGCAGGTTTTGCATACTTACGAGCAAAGTTTCCGAAACTATCGGAAGCAAAATTGAAAGAAGGGATTTTTGTCTGACCGCAAATCAGGAAAATCTTGGACGATACCGATTACGAAGCGGTTTTAAAACGCGCAGAATTAGGTGCATGGAAGTCCTTCAAGGCTGTGGTTCACGGCTTTCTAGGAAACCACAAGGCAGAAAACTTTCAATCACTCATATCTAATCTCCTTAGGAAATACAAAGCGTTAGGATGCAGGATATCGTTGAAGATTCATTTTTTGCATTCCCACCTTGACTTCTTTCCTGAAAATCTGGGTGCTGTAAGCGATGAGCAATTTGAGCAATTTCACCAGGATATTTTGGCGATGGAGAAACGATATCAAGGCAGATGGGATCCAGCGATGATGGGTGACTACTGTTAGTTTTTGCAGAGAGAGGCCAAAACTACTTACAAGCGTAAATTCAGCAGCTGTGAACGTGATTTCGCCAGAAAATAAATAAGAGGTCAGACGAATTTTAACATGTTTACCATTTATTGAACACATACACGTTTTACAAATATTTTAACATGTTTAACGAATTAAATCTGGCAGTTTTAACTGAAAATACTGTAGGTACGTGTGTGCGTGTATACTGGTGTAACTCAAAAACGTGACGTGATAGGAACTTTTTAAAATCATTTCTGAAATCAGCATACAAAAATACATTAAAGGCACATGTTTTGGTAACATTTTGATCGACCTTGAATTTGACAATTCATATCTATAATGAATGATCTGTAGTTGTCTATACGTATGTAAATGTCACTCTAACCAACCTATACACTAACCTGGTCAGAAGACGTTTACAAGTACCTAGCTTGTACTCCAATAAATGTGTAAAGAAATAGAGCTACTCCTAATAGTCAATCAAAGGAAAACCGCATATGTCCGACATACAATTCGATATCAAAAGTACCACATCTATAATGGAAGGCCTTGTACTCTAGAAAATGTCACTCTAAGCACTAACACTAACCTGGTAGGATAACGTTTACAAGCACCTAGCTTATACTCCAGAAAATGAGTAAAGAAAGAGAGCTACTCCTTATTGTCAATCAAAGGAAAACCACATATCTCGGACATATAATGCGAAATCAAAAATACAACATCTTAGGGCTAATAATGGAAGGTCGGATTGAAGGCAAAATGTCGATTGGCCCATGACTACCCAGAGAGTACTCTCATGGTTGCGCAACATAAGCAACTGGACCGGCATGGAGGGGGGCAATTATTTCACACGGCAGCCAAAAGAAAGATTTTTAGTGAAGTCGTCGCGAACCTTAAATAATGAAGATGCACCAGAAGAAGAAGGGCTTGTAAAAGTGACACGAGGCAGTGTAAAGATTTTACTTGTCCTTTGTCAAATTTACACTTTCCCATGTCATTTTAATATGATTTTATTTCAATTCATGTTCAATTATTATTATTTGGTATGTTTGTTTCAACTTTTCCGTCGTTCGATTTAAATAGAAAAGTGCAATTGTGATTGAAAATATCATATTGTGTTTATAAAAATTCACTGATAGATGTAATTATTGATAAGATGTGATATATTTTATTGTCACTATGACGGTCATGTTATTATCTTGATTTAACTGTTTACAAGTAATAATATTAATAATAATAATAAAATTTATTATTTATATTTACAGCACACATAAGTCAAAGTAGGTACATAGTTTGTTAAGTATGTAAGTGAAGAAAAATATCACATTTTTGACATCTGGAAACACTAATATAGTAACATACGAAAACTGTTTTAACATAAAAACAGTAGATAAACACACATACACTACATAACAGAAATATAAAAAACAGAAAATAATATAATGTATTGATATGACTATAGATCGAGCAGTCTATCGGACAACACTCAGTATAGTTACCACAATTAGTATTAGGCATCACAGATAACTAGTCACAGCATATGATCACAGTAGGTTAATGAAATCAATGAAACAAATTTGTTAAACAAATTTGTTTGTTATGTTTAACAAATCAAATATTTTGAATTGTGGTGATACTTAGGTACTACTAGGTAATATTACTTACTACTTAGGTATACCTATTTAGATAATCATTATCAAACATAGTGTGATAACAATTACCTAACTAGTCGAAATGATAGTCACAAATAAATAAATTTATGTGATACTCAAACAAAGTTTAAAAAGAAGTAGTCGAAACTAGTCACAAATAAATACATTTAAGTGATACTCACAAAGTAACATGTTTTATTTATAAATAAAATATTATACATTATGTGACAATGTGATACATTTTATCCAAACGTATACAAGGTGACATAGTTTTTATAACCATGCCAGGTTTCATGGATAGCATAGAAATAAAGCCAGTCTGAGTTGGAACTCTGAACGTGATAGTTTATTTATTATACCTATCCCTAAAGAAGTATTATTTAGTTTGTACAAGTTACAACAATTGGCGACGAGGATTAAAAACATTAAAAACCGGAAAGATGTCTATCGGAAGAGTTACGGAATTCGAAATTGGCGTGAAGAGCTGGTCAACGTACATTGCACGTGTCGAGCAGTATTTCAAGGCAAATAACGTGCAAGAAGATAACAAAGTGGCGATATTACTGACAGTCGTTGGAGACGAAACGTATGAATTAATGGCGGATTTAAGCGATCCCGATAAACCAGAGGACAAAAGCTACAATCAACTAGTGAAAATGGTAAAGGATCATTTGGAACCGGCACCATCAGCGATGGCAGAGAGGTACAAATTCCGATTACGAAAGCAAGAAGAGGGTGAAACAATTTCCCAATATATAACATCATTAAAAAGTGTGGCGAAGACGTGTGATTTCAAGACCACGTTGGAGGAAAATCTGCGAGACCAATTCGTGTATGGAATTCGCAGCGAATCCATTAAATTAAGACTTTTTTCAGATAAGACTTTAACTTATCAGAAGGCCATTGGGATTGCGCTCAATCTAGAGCGAGCCGAGAACGATTCACAGATGATAGAAAAAACGTCAGCTGTTCATCACTGGGAACATCGACCAGGTACGCAGTTCGATCGGCGAAGAGGTGCGAGGGGCGGTGAAAGCACGCGGACGAGGCGCGCGGAACCGACAATGAAGCTAGGCACAAGCGGTGCCAACTGCAGACCACCGACGGCACTGGCGAAACCCGAGCGACGAGAGCAGCGCACGCAGGTATTATCCAAATGTAAACATTGCGGCAGAACAAACCATAAATTTACAGATTGTTATTTTAAGAAGGCAATTTGTCATAATTGTGGCCAAAGTGGGCACATCAAATCGATTTGCAATAAGACTCGAAAGGAGGACCGTAATAGATCAAATAATTTTCTTGGTTCAGAGCCGGACGCGAGAAGCTCAGACTCAGATTTAAATTTATTTCAAATTAAGGATAATTTGGATCCAATTCAAGCAAAAATTGCGATAGACGGGGTAATAGTAATTATGGAAATAGACACGGGTTCTAGTGTTTCGGCGATTTCCGAACAAATGTATAAGAGGTGTTTTAAACAAAGATTCATTAATAATGATTGCAGCAATTTTAAATCATACAATGGTCATAGAATTTCAACACTGGGTTACATAACGGTGAATATCATTTATAAAAAGGAAGAATTCCCTAATTTAAGGCTATTTATTTTTCCTAATGGCGGACCACCATTGTTGGGTCGCCAGTGGATGAAAATTTTGAGAATTTCAATTGATTTTAAATCCAGAATTTTAAATTTGCCCAGATGTTCGATTTCTGATGAAGTAAATAAAGTAATTAAGCAATATCCCGAAGTTTTTAATAGCGAGCTAGGTACGTTTAATGGCGGCAAGGCGGAGTTATTTTTGAAAGAGGAAGTTACTCCAGTATTTTGTAGGGCACGACCATTACCCTTTGCAATGCAAGAAAAAGTGGAACTCGAAATTGAGAGATTATGTACTGAGGGAGTTATTTCCCCGGTAGATTACAGTGAGTGGGCTACGCCAATTGTACCCATTATTAAAAAAGACGGTAACATTCGGTTATGTGGGGATTTTAGAGTAACTTTAAATCCTCGATTACACATTAACAAATATCCATTACCCAAAATTGAGAATATTTTTGCTAACTTGAGCGGCGGAACGTTATTTAGCAAGATAGATTTATCACAAGCGTACGCGCAGATTGAATTAAAGGAAGAATCAAAAAAATTGGTAACAATAAACACACACAAAGGACTATTTGTGTATAATCGTTTACCGTACGGAATAGCATCGGCTCCGGGAATTTTTCAAAAAATTATTGATCAGTTATTTTCGGGCATAAAAGGCGTAGCAGTTTTTTTAGATGATATTCTGGTAACGGGGAAAGACGACGAGGAACATTTAAAAAGACTAAATGTTGTGTTAAATAAATTGAAACAGTACGGGTTGCGAGTGCGCAGAGACAAATGTAATTTTTTTCAAAAAGAAATTTCGTATTTGGGTTATATCATTAACGCCCACGGGTTGCATAAGTCCAAGGAAAAGGTGGAAGCAATATTAAGGGCAAGAAGTCCCACAGATGTTACAGAATTAAAGTCATTCTTGGGTTTAGTAAATTATTACGCGAAATTTATCCCAAATCTTAGCTCAAAATTGCAGCCTATGCATCAGTTGTTGAAGAAAGACATGAAATGGTGGTGGACGTATAACTGCCAGAATGCTTTTAAAAATATTAAGAAGGAGATGGCATCCTCGAGTTTTTTAGCACATTATAACGCAGCATTACCATTAACACTATCGTGCGACGCGAGTTCATATGGACTAGGGGCAGTGTTAGCTCATACCTATACAGATGGATCTAGCAAAGTAATTGCGTATGCGTCTAGAACCTTAACGAAGAGCGAGACAAATTACTCACAGATTGATAAGGAGGCACTTTCAATTATTTTTGGAATCCGTAAATTTCACCAATATCTGTATGGTAGGTTTTTCACATTGTTAACCGATCATAAACCATTATTGGCGATTTTCGGTAGTAAGAAGGGAATTCCCACAATTGCAGCCAGTCGATTGCAACGATGGTCAATTATACTAGCAGCTTATCAATATGAAATTAAATATGTTAGCTCCAGTAATAATTGTGCGGATGCTTTATCGAGGTTACCATTGAATATCGCTCAAAAGGACAAACGTGATTTAGGACATTTACTTTATTTAAACGATGCTATTAGTTGCGATTATAAGACGGTAGCACGGGAGATACAAAAAGATGTAATGTTAAATAAAATTTATGGATGGTGTTTATACGGATGGCCAAATGAGCCTACTGATTCGGATAAACCATATTTCATAAGAAAGGATCAATTGCACATTGAACATGGATGTTTGCTGTGGGGATACCGAATAGTAATTCCTACCAAATTGCGGCATGCTGTTTTAGAGGATTTACATTCATCTCATTTAGGTGGCAACAAGATGAAATCAGTTGCCAGGTCCTATTTTTGGTGGCCGAATATGGACAAGGAAATTGTTGATCTTTGTTCAAAATGCAGCATATGTAAGACGTTTAGACCAAATCCAGAAAAGATATTTGCTTCATGGCCAGTACCGGAAAGGCCATGGTCACGCATTCATGTTGATTTTTTGGGACCATTGTATGGTAAAAAATATTTGATTATCACCGATGCGTTTTCTAAGTGGTTGGAAGTTTTTAAATTAGATAAAACGACCGCTCAAACGGTAATTGCTTGTTTAAGATCACTTTTTGCACGTTTCGGAATAGTTGATACGTTGGTTTCAGATAACGGCCCACCATTTACCTCGATGGAATTTGAATTTTTTCTAAATAAAAATGGCGTTAAGCGTAAGTTTTCACCTCCATATCATCCTTCGAGTAATGGTGCAGCGGAGATAAACGTGAAGACCATCAAATTAGCTTTAAAAAAGGCATATTTAAATAAAAGGGATTTAGATATTGCACTATCGCACTTTTTATTTGATTATAGAATGTCCAAACATACAACTACTAGGGAAAGTCCAGCTAAATTAATGTTGGGACGCGAATTGAGAACACGTTTTGATTTATTACGTCCTCATACGAAGAGGATAATAGAGTCAAATGCATATGATGAAAAAAGCCTAAAAAAGAATAACAAGGTAAATTTACATTGTGGACAAAAGGTGTTAGTGCGTGATTTTAAAAACCCTACAAAACCCACTTGGTGTGAAGGGGAGATTGTAGAGAAGTTAGGTAGAGTGATGTACGAAGTGAAGATCGGAGAAGATAAAAAAGTAAAAAGGCATTCTAATCAAATAAGGTTTTCGGAAAATCAGATGCCGAGTGATAGTGAGGTAATTGTTGTAGAACAACCTGAAAATACGATAGAGACTGAGAGTGCGGTGATAGAGGAGACGAAGGTTGACAAAGACGAGGTTTCAGCAAAACACATAGCACCGTATTTTTTGAGATCTAAATGTAAATAATTAGTATTTAGTTTTTATGTCTTTATTTCTATGTTGGTATTAATCAATGGTTTGAAATTGTTAATTATAAATTTTATTTGATGTATATCTTTATTTAATTTAATTATTAATTATTTAGAAATTATTATTTGTATTTAATTTAATTTAAATTGTACAATTGGACTTAATGTAATTTAATCATTAATTATTTAGAAATTATTAATTTTAAGTTTAATCGTTATGTGTTATATTTGAAAACGATGTTAAATTTTAAGGGTGAGGGTGTGACAATGTGATACATTTTATCCAAACGTATACAAGGTGACATAGTTTTTATAACCATGCCAGGTTTCATGGATAGCATAGAAATAAAGCCAGTCTGAGTTGGAACTCTGAACGTGATAGTTTATTTATTATACCTATCCCTAAAGAAGTATTATTTAGTTTGTACAAGTTACAACACATTATACGCTGGGTAATAGTTTTTTACGTCTCTACAAGGTAACAGGCTCGCCGGCGGCTTGATAGTTATTTTCTTGTATCGCCAGTAAAACAGTTTTTCCCGGCTTATAATGGATAATACTATTGCTCATTACGTTCCTCGGGGAACTTTCCCAGTTCTCATACATTTTACAGTATATAGTCGTGCCAGAGCCGAGCCTCGTAAGTGAATTATTACAACTTTACAGAAGAGATTTAAAAGTTAGCCCAGACTGAAAACGTTTTTTTTTTATACAAACTAATGGCTAGCACTTAATGAAATCTATCCCATTAACTGGTGTAAAAACTAAGGTTTTCTGTCTGGAACGCATAAATGTTGAAAGTAATATATGAGTGGCGGATGCAGCTATGTGCATTCTTCTTCCTTATCATATTGGTTTTGGCATTTCCGAATGGACCCCTAGAAAATATTGAGCGGTTAAGTTTTTCAAGTTCTCATGCAAAGTTGCGAAAACTCACTTACGAGGATCTGATTTGGCACTGTATGATATTTTTGTAAGAGTCGATTATTTCTTTGCATAGTGAAGTTGGGTCGATTGAATCACGTAGTACTTGACAAATCTAACAGAATTCAAATCCATAGGCTCAGTATGGAATCTCACAATATAGAAATTTTAATCATTGTTATGTTTCCTTGCATTCCATTGTGTTCAAGAACCGTATCGTTGATCACTTAAAACGTTGATTAAAGTTAATCAAATATTTTATAATTGTGCATTTCAGGATTTTGTGCGCGTGTCGATTATTACATTGCATATATAGTACTGGCTGCATTGACTCAGAAAACTGAGAAAAGAGATAACTGAGATATATTTTAAAATCGGTAATCTGACATACGAGGTCTGTAAATTAAGTAATAAGACTGGCAACGTAGCGTCCTATCTGGCAACACTTGTGGCGCCGGGTTAGGAGAGTTTGGAGGGGAACATGAGATACGCCTTTAGTACGGCTTTGAACTCGCTGGAGTTATTTTGTTGTCCGGAGCGATTTTCTTTTGTGAAACCGTATTTTCTATTGTGTTCTAAAAATGAGTGACATTAATTTTGAGCATTGGTGTGCTATCAGGTTTTGTTTCAGACTTGGGCACAGTACAACGGAAACTCTTGCTAAACTTCAACAGGCCTATGGAGGCAGTGTTTTGTCAAGAGCCCAGGTTTTTCGGTGGTGTAAGGCATTTTCAGAAGGAAAAGGGTCAATTGAAAATGAACCAATGAACAGATTGGCCACAAAGAACAGAGTATTCTGCTGGAAAACAAAACATTTCAAATAATCCATTAATTGATCCAAACCACGAAGCGGAAGGCCTTAATCTTCAAGAACCGATGAAAATGTCGACAGAATCCGGGATCTTGTGCATTCAGATCGTCGGTTAACAGTCAGAATGATCAGGGAAGAGTGGAATTTGACTCACACCACCATTCATCAGATTTTGATCAATGAATTGGAAATGAGAAAAATCAGCGCAAAAAAGGTTCCAAAAAATTTGCGCAAAAATTCTTCCAAAAAACCTTTCGCAAGACCAAAAGGACATCAGGAGGGAAAGGTGCATTGACTTTTAGGATTCGATTGAAAATGACCCCCATATTCTGGAACATGTCATTACTGGTTACGAGTCTTGGGTGTTTGAGTACTACCCAGAAACCAAGTTCCAGAGCATGGAGTGGCAGACTTCAACCTCTTCAAGGCCCAAAAAAGCAAGAATGAGCAAGCCGAAGATCAAATGCATGCTGATTTGTTTATTCGATGTCCATGGAATCGTTCACATAGTTTGTAAGAGTTCATAAGAGTTAATAAGAGTTCATAAGAGTTTATACCTCAAACGGTCATTGGCCAAACGGTCAATCAAAACTTTTACCGGGAGATTCTTGAAAAGCTTTGAAAAATCGTGTCGTGTCGTGTGAGACCAAACATCAAGAACAACAGGATATTGTATTACGATAATTGAAAATTAACAAAATTGAAAAAAATCAGTCTCATTACTTAATTTAAAGACCTCGTATTTTGTGAATTTCTCTTGATACAATTTTTATTCTGCTAAAAATCTATAGATTTGAGATACTAAAGATATAAGATACTTAAGATCCTACTATTAAAGATGCTCAAGATAAAGATACTAGTTTTTAAGAAGCCTACAAGGTTTTGAACTGAGCTCTTCTATTATTGTCACGTGCGTTATCATATTTCAGATGGTCAAACCATATGATGTCAGATTTACTTTACATTACACATGTGATGAACAATGTACATCAATTGATTCTGGAGAAGGCCGACTACTTAATAAACTCACGTGTTTTAATTTTTTTTTTAAGAAAATCATTATCAGCCACATAATTTTTAAATTGTTTTTTTAAAGGTTAGGTTAAAAATCAAATCTGAAACTAAGAAAATTTGGACCATCTACTATCATAACTGTCATAAAATATTATCAGTAAAATTAGAACATTTATGATAAATTAATGTGGAAGCTCTAATTTGGAATGCCTTGCAGCAGTGCTTGTTTAGGTAAACCATTAACCCCTACCTACAAATTGTGTACTCCAGTAAGAAGCAATTAATTCAGCTGAAAACTCCGGTCTGCAACACGCGGATTAACTTATCCATTCTCGTGGCTTGTATGCCGTTATCATTACTACTTCTGGCCAAACAGTAATGTGGCTTTGATACGCCCCAGAAACGTACTCCGCATGAGACCCTTTTAAGAGCCTGGGCTTATTTACTCATCTGCTGCGATCCTCAGTCTAGGCGGCCGTGTATTTGCGGCAAACAGGGGAGGAACGTGTTTTCAGGCACCCCGGCGAAACCCCTGGCGAAGAGTCCCCGGAAGGTTTGGTGGAGGTTATGCAAGGGCCGCAGTGGCGCATCTCGCTGTGTACACGGATGTTTGCCTACATCCCACGGCAAGTTTGCAAATGCGTCCTTAAACTCTATAACTGCACACTTAAGTAGATGGTGAAAATAATTTTATTTATTTAGGTGCAAACACACTTGCTAGCAAAATAATCCCGTACGATTACTTTTTGTTCTGTGAAACTTGATTAATCATCTACGTTTGATTCAACTTGTTAAAATTTATCAATTTGATAACCTACCAGCGTCAGTACCATACTGTACAAACATCTAATTTAGTGGAAAACGAGAACATTGTGTTAATACAAGGAACATGCATGTCCAGAATGCTTTCTTACTATTGTATATAGTTGATGCCAGATAATTTGTCACTATTTCCATAAAACCGAAATCCTTCTACTGATGAAATTGGACCAATGAGAATGCACCCCAAAACTGCGGCAGCGGTTTCGATCCATAAAGCCAAAAGCCACAAATTTAGTCCGAGAGGAGAGAGGATGGACATTGGTTTTATGCGAAATGTGACAAATTATCTGGCATGGACTATAGCCGCAATATTTTTCAGACGTTTTGGTTGTATTCACCTAACCATCTTCGTTTGAGATTTTCAACTCTTCAAGTCCACCAGAAATCATGGATACAGCTAGGTGTTTATCTGGAATTCTGGAAATCTCTACTACGGTTTATGAACAATTTAAAAATATTACGTCAAAGTTAAGAAATGTGCATTTAATTGTGTCGTTTATTTTACAAGTAATTGTACGTTGCTAGTGTTAAACAATTAGAAATGAGGATCACTAAATGAAATAAACTTCAAATCTACGCTCAATAAATGCCATCTTCGAAAATTAACTTTATGAAAATGATTACTTACTTTGACAAATAAACACGATGTAAGACTATTTGTATCATTGAGGGTAGCAAAAACTGAGTTTGCCATGAAACACTTCTGTTTCCTCTTACTACGAGAATTCTACGAATTTTTCTATTCTAATTTTACTAAATTCTATTCAAATTATACAACGACAATTCCTGCATCTCATTTATTTGTGAAAGTAAGTATAGCAAACCTTCTGTCGTTATAAAGAGAAAAAAATGTCGTTTTTAATAATGTCAAAGCCTTCGATGCCTTTGATGACCTTCTTCAACGAAGACTGTCTAATACCGCCATTGTATTTCCAGTAAAATTTGAAGCAAATTTGATACCTTATATTTGTACCTGAAAAGCAGAAGGATGTATGTCCGATATATGCAGAAATGATATGAATATGAAATTTTACAGGTAGGTATAATATAAAATTTAATGCTAAAGGTAATAAAAAATAATTAGATTTACTTTATAATAGTTGGGAAGAACTACCTACAATTTAGTAGATTATATAAGCACCGCAAAACTCTGCCACCTATTTGCCATACATCATGTTTTGGACATACATCCTTCTGCTTCTCAGGAACAGATATATTTTTTGATATTTTCAATAATAAGAAGTTTGTGACGTTAAAGCATTGGTTTGGCATCACCCTGTATAGACTTATGTGGTCATTTATTAAGATTTTGGGTCTCAAGTACCTACATAAACCGAGTTTCAGAATATTGATCCACTAAAAATCGATTTTGTCCCACAGTGCAATGGTGAAAAAATATTTGTATGTCTGAAGATGCATGGATAAAAATCTGTGATATATGGGTAAATAATAGTATATACTTAGATGTTTATGGTACAAATCAACAAGCTTCGAAAAAAGAAAGAGAATTATACGTAGAATAGAAGATAGAAGAGAATAGAAAATATTACAAATTTTCAACTAGGGCCTCATTTCTGCCTGTGGTGGTCATATGGCCCATTTCTTTTCGCAGATATATTGCTGGTAATTTGAAGGTGAACATCCTATGCATCAGCCATAGATAGCTAGATAGATAGATTCTTGATTTCACGTAGCCATATGCATTACTCACGTAGCCATTGCATGGATGTGATGTGTCATGATAATATAAAATACAAAATATGCAAATACAAATACAAATACAAATACAAAACATAAAATAAAAAATGCAAAATTAATATGTACCGATAGTGTATTTTTTAAGTGATGACAAAGAGTAGGTACGTCTAGGAATATTAAATCTAACAGAAGATTTTCATCTTAATAATCCTCTCTATACTGCTCTCAGAAAAGTCTCTCACTTCATTGTACACATATATTACGGCAAACTTTCCGCATGATTAATTAAGAATAAAATATGACAAAGAAATAAAATTGGCTTGAGTGAGTGGCACTGCTATTTATTCAGGTAAAAAAACTCCATATGTTTCTTACCTGTTGCACATTTAAATTTTATTTGGTTTTAATCAAGCGGTTGAACAGAATTTTGTTTACAGCATGTAGTTATAACTAAGTTGGTGAGTTAGAGTTTTATGGACGAATCTGGTGTACGATTTTTGATCATTTTGCCACAAACAGTCATGCTCACATAAATCTAGTACAAAAAAATTGACTTTGCTGTATAAAATTGTTATAGTAACCTAATTTCTTATACTAGATTTATGTGAGCATGACTGTACATACATATGAAAGAAATAACGAAAGAAAATTCACTAACATTAAATTAAATACATTTATTATTCACTTACACCTGGTTTATCCAACGAATTTTAATATGCGTCTTATTGAAGTACGTCCTATTTATGAGTAGGTCTTAATCTTATGTTCCGTTGCACCAAACAAATAGATAGACATATTAGGTAAGATTTAATTACGTTTGGCAACGTTGTGATTTCAAGAAATTTTGACAAACCATCTGTCAAACTGGCCATTATATTTGATAACAGTGTGCAGCCAAGATAAATTTGAGAAACTGACAATGGCAAAAATTCAATCAAAGAGGGTAAATTTTACTAAGGAAAGAGGACTTTGTTGTCGCAGGTTCATGTGCACAAAATTGTGGAAAATAAAGTAACAATCGCCGCTAGAAACAAGCAGAAGGAGGAAGCTTGGGACTCCATTGTGGCCAAATTTAATGCCGAATCATTAAATACGTGAAGTGAGAAAGAATCACTAAAGGAAATGTGGATTAATATGAAACATTCTGTAAGGAAATATGGTTTCTTCAAACATATTATTATTGCAGTCTATTTTGTATTAATGTAGTTACACATACTCACCGATTGTAAAAGTATTGTAAACTGCCTTCAATTTGTTCAACACAGTTTCTTTAGTTAGCCTAAATCTACAAAAAAACTGTTTGCAATTATATATTTCAAAATAATTATCACGTTGATAAATATGATGAGGTATTGCTGGCATATGATAATCATCTGCAATATCTGCAGCATCTACATCAAATGCATTTATAGTCATGATTGCTTGCAAAGCATTAGCCATATTTCGCATTAGTTGCAATTATTCACGGACAGTACAAATTACATTGAATTTTTGGTTAGAATCCAAATCTTAAGACACCATTTTTGACGTCATCAAATGTAAGACATTCTTACGAGTACAGGAATCAATTGATGGTTGGTGCAACACTTTAAGAATGTCTCAATTATAAGATCGATTTTAACTGGTTAAGTATCGTTGGAGAAAACGGAAGTTAGGCATATTACTTGTTAATACTTAACTATTACTAGTTGTCACAGTACCTCAGTACTAAATATAGTGAAAATCATTAAAATGCTAGTTTTTCATCTCTCGTGAAAATTCTGAAAAAGCGATACAACCGTTTTTGCATCAGTTTTTGCATCGAGCGTTTCAATTATATTTGCGGCTTTAATTGAAGTGGCACATATTTTGTTCGCGTTTTATGTTTTATAAAGTTAACTGTTAATTCGTGCAATTCGATGGCAACACACGAGAGTCAATAATACTTCAGTAGAGTTGTTGTTTCAAAGTGCAGTAAACATGCCAATCTCAATAATGTTTGGCGTCACCATTTTTCATTAAAAATTACAACGAAAACTGTGCCGAGCACGCAGCGTAATGGAGCAAATTCAAGTTTCCACGAACAGTCCGTGTGTGCCTGTGAAGTTCATACATGAATAAAAAGACGGCTGCTGCTTTTTCCACGTCCGACTCCATACGACTCGGATAAAGGGAAATGTGAAAGCGGCGGTTTCGTCATCTCGCGCTGATGCGGCACGAGAATAAGGGAGAAAATGTGAAACACAATAACACTCCTCGCGATTATTATTATTATTATCGCCGTCGTTTGTCCGATACGCATCGGCGGGCTCGACGTCGGCGCGGGCACAAAGGCCACAATGGCCGTAATGGGCGCCGCGCTTTAAATATTCATGTCGTTAAAAATTCCGAGCGGCCATTCATCATCCCCTGCCGATGCTGCCGACCGATCGGCAATTTGCTGAACTGTTTGCCGTTTTTCCTACCCCTCTCGGTACGCGCTTCGCCGACCGTTCGCAAATTGCCACTTTAATTGTCCACCTCACGAAACATCGCACACAGAACGAAATGAGTTGGTAAATTCATTACAACTATTCATTCAACTCAATCAAAGTAAGACGCGAGACTGGAGGTACCGTGGGTGGTAACTTACCGGGGTTATAAAATCGATGAGTGCAGGCCCCACCGGCCACACAATGTTTTTTTTTATAGATTATTTCCCATGTTTAATTAAACTGGAAGCTGCAACCGCATGTTATTATTTACTCGATGTAACATGAAATAACATTGTTCTGTTTCAATAATGCAAGGCAACGAATTGAATTTGAACCGCGCCGCAATTATCCTCGAACGCAGTTTTGCATTATGGTGGGGGCGCCGGGCTGACCCACATTACCGAGCGTTCTTTGCGCCCTGGAACAGTTCTTCGCTGCCCCGTTTATTAACGAGGGCCGGCCTCATGAAAGATTAACCCCCTAAATGGCCCTAAAAAGTGGCGAACTTGTCCCGTGAATAATGAACGGCAAAAATCCGTTTAGCCGACTCATCTGCGGGGCCGCACGTAATCGCGCGGAAGCAGCGCTCGTGGGGCGGCGCGCTGCAGCCCCCCACGAAGGGGCCTATTTAATAATGCAATTAGAGCAGTCCGACGGACGCCGGATGTATTCCCCAGTCAAACATCTATTCCCTGCACAATTCCGGCAAACTTCCACATAATTAGATGAACGTGAAATATGTTGCTCATTGGTCGGCGGGCGCGCCCCAGACCATCGTACACCTGCAACGATTGTTAGTCCTCGCCAGCAGTCGTTACGACCCTTGGTCGGTTAATAATTAATTTATTTATTTGTGCTTTGGGACGGCCATCAGTGCCCTTTTTCTAAGTGAAAATTTAGATGGGATTTTGTGCGTGCGAGAAGACATCGACCTCCTACTATTCAGACTAAATTTCCTAAACCTTACAGCATAGGTCACCAACAGAAGGTTCGAGCGCCGGAACCGACCCTCGAAAAGATTCATTCTATCCTTCAAATTAATTTAAAAAGTAGGTACCTACTTGAGAATTTTAAAAAATTACCTGCTACTTCATTTGCCTTGAAATCTTTCAACAAATTTCAAGGCGTAAATATAAATTAATACTAATAAAAGAAATTTACGAGGCATTTACTGATTTTTTTCTCAAACAATTGCCGGTTTTAAAAAACTACCTGTCGATAAATTTTTCATAAATTGTAAAGGCACTCATTTGGAATTTTTACTTAATCTTATTGTAAAGGAATTTTCAAAAGTTGAAATTATAAAAAATATATTTCAATAATTATGCAGGATTCCTTACGATTTAATAAAAATTGTAGAAACATTTTTGTGACATATTTTATGAATTGCCAATATTGAAGGGATATATATGAATGAAAACGTTGAAAAAAATTTAAGGCGATGACATGGCGAAAATAAACAAATAAAAAAAATAGGCGAGGTATTTAGGTACTGGTTTTTTTTTTCTCTCAAAATGCTCAGGTTGTATTGATTCAGGCTTGCTTCAGATTTGATAAAACTTGTCGAAACATTTTTGTTATATGTTTTATGAATTGCAAATATTGAATCAAACATTTGCTCTTTTACAGTATGTAATGCGTTAACATGATGAAATTAAACAAAAATTTAAAATAATAGACGAACCATTGACTCAATTCTTTTGACTCAAGAACTAATACAATTTCTTAGAGAATTTCACAAATTCTAAAGATACATAGTTGTAATATCTTATTCTTAATAATTTTTCAAAAATATAAATTAGAAAAAAAATTAGTTTCAAATATATTTTAGTAATTATCCAAGGTTGTTTCAGATTTGAAAAACAATGTTGAAACATGTTTGTGGGATGTTTTATGAGTTGTAAATATTTAAAGACAACATTAGCTTGAAAATATTAAAAATAAAATATATAAAAAATATCGAGTAGGCAATTACTCGCTTCTTTTCTGCAAAGATTGCTGATTTTAAGAAAGAATCGATACATTTTCTAAGAAATGTTTCATATATTCTGAAGATACTCACTTGGAATTTTTACATTATCTTATTCTTAATGAATTTAAAAAAAATATATATAATATAAAAAAAACAATGTCGAAAATAACAATGTCGAAACATGTTTGTGAGATGTTTTATGAATTGCAAATATTGAAAGTAAACATTAGCTTATGCTACTATACTGCCGTGCTAAGCACAATAGTGGTAACATGTTTCATGGCCATTTTGAGATATTCACAGTTTTTATTTTTCAAGATTCTCAATCTCTAAATATTAGATTTCAAGTCAATACATTTTTAAATTTGAATTGTATCATAAAGGTAAAAGGTTATATTACTTGTTAATGTTATAAAATTATTAATTATTAGATAATTAAATAGTAAAAGTGAAATATTTTTATACTGGCCACATTTAGATGAACAAAATCATTTCATTTTGTTACTTAAGTGGGAAAGACAGAGATATTATTATAAATAAGAAAAATACTTCATCCCAGTATCATAAACTTATTAATTTAGGATAAATTAAGTATTAAATACTTACTTATAAGTACGTAAAATAATATTTTCAGTTATAAGTAAAACACGCATTTAATTGTAAAACTATTTTCTTCTCCATGCCAAAATGTGAGTTTATATTTTGGAAAAAACAATTCTTGTGGAATACCATTAGTTTGTTTTAATTCTGGTTTCTTCATCCCTTCTTTAATGATTTTATATTTCATAAATTTAACTATCGTATATTCAGCATCTTCAAAAGTAAAAATATTTAACGCATGTACGTTGAGAATTACATTTAGTATTTTTCAATACCCATATAAAATCTTGTAACTCAAAGAAATCATCACTTTCATTTCCAAAATATTTATGTTATAATATAATACGTTATAATATGTTATAATATGTATAATATGTTAAAATATGTCAAAATATGTATGTTTTGACACCTTTCTGACGCACTCTTTGCGTCACTTGTTTCTTTACTTTGAATTCCTTTTCTACCCTATGGTGAAATGAGTCAGCAAAAAACACCACATCTCATGCAATATCAAAATAAATCATCTAAAAGATTCTCTTATTTGTACAATGCAATGCATCTTCTAACTTAGAAATTCAACGTCTTGTCATGATAAAACGAAAATAATTTAGAAATGTTCTATTATTACGTATAGACAAAATACTAAATAAATCATAAGCCAAATAACATCGTATTACGAACCTTTATCTTTTATTATCATAAACGTAGGTAATTTTAAAAAATACCAATAAAACATTTCACTAAATTGAATGCTTTCATTATAACGGAATTTCCAATTGTCTTCCATTATTATTACCAAGGATAATTGACGAAACTGATAGTTACTAAGATAAAATAAGCATATCTCGTAAATACTTAGATATTTTAGCGTAACTTTTTGAGTTACGATTAAAATATCTTAGTAATTGATAGATACGGCTAATTTTTGTAGTAATACACATATTCAAAGAAGATAAATTTTATTGTTTATCATATTATAAAAATTTTCAGCAATTGATATTACATTGATATTAAATTGATATTGATATATTATATAATAATGTATAATGATATATAATATTGATATTAAAACTGATAACTCATTTTCGTCAAAAAAATGTGTTACCACGTCTGTGCTTAGTACGGCAGTATACATATAGAGATATTATAGAACTTATTAAAAATTGTCAACGCGTGTATATGGACACTTTTAAAGACCTAATGTACGTACTGAAAATGTTTCAAAAATTTGTTACATATGCCATGAACGTAATATTTATTTACATTGCCGAGTTATTTTCTGGAATTTCTGCAAAATGTTTTTTTTAAACTATCCGACAGAAATTGTTGAAAAAATGTCGGCACATTTAGTACTGTTTTTTTTTTTTTCAAAATACACAAGGTAGAGGTTTTGCGAATTTCAAAATAATTCACGCGCGTAATTTTGAAACATTAGTAGCACCGATTCTTAAAAAGATGGCCGACATGAGCTAGTGACAAATTGCCGATACATTTGATACAGATTTTTTTTAAATATATAAAAGTGCAAGCAGTAATTAAAAACTGACCTAACGAAATGATGAAGACAGTCTTCAGTGATTCCGAGCAATTTATATTTAAATTGTCGAACTCTTAAAAACATTTCAAAAATACTTGACACAAGTATCTGGAAAATTGCCGACATTTCAAAAACTTGTCGACACAAATTAATGACATTTTTTTGACTTATTTACGAGGTAGTTTTAAAAAAAATGACGAATCAACTATCAAGATATTTACCTGGAAATGTTGCAAAAAGATGTTTCTACTGATTTTTGTCGAACTATTTTTTTGTGAATTTTTCAAAAATTTTAGAACTACTACTTGTGAATTTTTCATAAAACACATGGCGCTAAATTTATAATAAAAATTATACATTCTGGTTTTTTTACAAGCCGAAATATATTCTTTTCAATTTTTCAAATGTTTGAATTATTGAATGTCTGTTTGATTTTGAGTCGGTATGAGTTGTTAGCTTTAATTCAGATTTATTTTTCAAAATTGTCTATGCATTTACTTGCAATGTTACATGAAAATGTAACTTACATGTAATTTCGTGTTGATATTTTTGAACTATTTTCTTTAGAATTTATTTAAATTGTCTTCATGAATTTTCTATTAAGTAATCGATACGTTAGTAATTTAAATTTATAAATTATATTTTTAAAAACTTGCCGACACTAATTACTGATAAATGTTCAACACGTTTGTAAAGTGAACTTTTTAAAAATACGAAGTGTGTCCGCAGAAATTATAAAGATATTTATCTGCAAATTTTGCATACATTCTTCATATCAAGATCAAGATATTAATACTGATTTTTTGGCGTATTATTTTTTTATTCATTAAAAATTTTTCAAAAACTGTGACACTTATATTTAGGAATTTTTCAAAAAGGAAATTTACATAATAAAGTTAAAGAATACCACGACGTTTCTGTTTTTTTTTGTTAATGTCAAGTTATTTTCTTTAAAATTTTTCAAATGTGATCCACTTGATTTATTTTACGAGTTGTCATTAACTTCACCTTAGATATTTTCAAAAATTGACTATGTCTTAATTTGGCAATATTATAAAAATACCTGTATTAGTTACAGAGCGCTCAAGAAAGTGATGCTAACATTTCCAACTACTTCCAAACAAATAATGACATATAAAAACAGAAAAAAATGTAGTTGAATTATATGCTTGCATTTGGAAGCTTGTATTTGGAAGAATTGTACTTGTAGGAAATATTTCAGCAACATTGCAATCTATTAGTACTCAGCAAAGTTGACAGCACTTTCTTACATGCTCTGTATAAATAATTATTCTTAATACGAGGCGTTGTAATGAAGTCGTAGCCCTGAAAAGTGAGACACACCTTGCATAATGTTAATAGGACCCCAAAACGAGGGAATATTTACTCGTGCCAGCATGCGACATAAATTTGGCATCTATATGCAAGTTTCCTTTACTGCTAGATAAAATTAAGTTAATGGCCCTTGTACAGAACGGCGCTAAATATGGTATATTCATGATTCATACTTTTACTGCTACATTGATTACGAAAATATTATCATACAGTACGACTGCTTGTTTTTTGTGTGTTTATTTAGATCAAATAATACGTCTCTCTCAAGTTTAGCTCTTAATATAACACACCCCATATACTTTCCGTAAAAATTCTTGTTTCAGTGTTTGAACTTTATGTTTTCAATTTGTTTTATGGCTTATTTAATAAGGACCATTCGAGGAACTTAACGGTTCGGAATGGATGCCCAGGCAGGTGACCATATGGGGGGTTGGCCGAAAATTGAAAGAAACGAGGCACTAAATTGCGAGAGACTCTCCCCTTCCCTGCCGCGTTATTTAGGACCACCCCTACACGGTGTTATAAATTCAAAGTGACAGATCTCGTTTATCCCTAAAACCAAAACATTACAGAAACTGAAAAGTTAATGACACCCTCGAGTGCAATATGTTAAGGTTATGTTGGGGAGAGTCACGGAAGTTATTACATATTTTAGCAGTGAATGTATGAAATGCAAATTTGAATATTGCAGTACAAATATGTGAAATATAGACTATACTGACCAATCTCACCAAATATCTAACACAACTGGTGGCAGATAGTGTAAGAAGTCAGTAAGCTGAAAATGCGTGTAGTTGCGTGATGTATGAACTAATTTTCATAGTGCATTGTAGAAATAATGCTCAAAAGTAGCTTATTATACAACTACTGCTGAAAAGTGGTGCATCAATTTATCTGCACTGATAATAAGTTTATAATTTTGCACAATTAAGGCGTTTATTTTAAAAACAACAATAGTCCAAAAATGCACACATCGAGTAATTAACAGTAAACGGCTCTCAGACCAATGTATATGCACTAACAAACCCGTTTTCTTGGTTAATAAAAACAATACAAGTCGCGTGTAACAGGCCAATGAAAATATAGCATTTTTTAAAAAGTGACACATATCCATCGGGTTTCTTTTTTAAGTGTCAATATCTAAACAAAAGGCAAGAAATATCATTAGCAAAACTGAAGAATCTTTAGTACTTAATTGGTTTCTGAGAGAAACTCCAAAATATATCATGTTATGAACCGTTTTTGCTGAGCAATATTAAAATGTTGTTGTTGAGGAACCCTAACTGGACGAGGATGACAACTGCAGTGGTTGCGAAGAGTTTTAATTTTCATTTAATTTTTTTGAAAAAGTAAAGTTTATTTTGTATTTAAACTTAATTTTGTACTTTAATTTGTTCGCATTAAAAAATTTCCACCTAAAAACAACACAAGTCTAACTTTCTTCCCCGATTTTCTTTTGTTTTTGTTGGTCACAGTTCTTATTTAAAATCATTTTTGGTTTTGAATAAGTTGAAATAAATACAACAGAAAAGCCTGAATTATTTCCCCAGTACTTTGAGTATAACTTACATTCAAACTTTTTTAAATTTCCCACAAAACTGATTTTTGGACTGTGCACTTTTTAAAATAATCGTCTCAATTGTAGAAAATAAATTATAATAATAAATTATAATCATTCTGGAGATACCACTTAGTATCAAGTAATTCTAAGTTAAACATTATACAGTTTCTCGATGTTCTTAATATTCAATTTTTGGATACATAAATTATTGCAAGTAACGATGAAAATTAATCCTAATTAGCAGCATTATCAGATATAATGGAATTTTGCGATTAATTATACCGTTTCCGCTTTTTTGTTTTTGTAATAAGAGAAGTATTCTGTACAAAGATAATTTACAACCTTTCCGTAAATACATGAAAAAATTCCAGGCACCCAGTAGAGAACAATGGAGGAGTGCGAGCCTCTAAGGAATTCCGTCATTATCGAATTTCTGAGTATTATTTATCCGTCCGTATTTACATAATGTGGTGCCATTAGCGACGAGAAATGTTCGTTTATAAAATACGTGACCATACAATCTGATAAAATCATTCTCTGCAATTTTCGATACCTTCATATATCAATACGTAAACAATATATTGCAGGCTGTGCGAGTTTTATAAATTTAATATTGTACAGAAATAGAAGTTTCGCCATACAGTGGCTCAATCAGGCAGATGAACTCATTTTATTTTAAATTTTACGTTTACCATGGAGTTTAATTAGTATCCGCCTCATTGATTCATTATATCTGAATACGAAACTCGCAAATTACACGAGAGAGCTCCATATTGATATCTATGCACTGTTAATTATTTTTTTTACGGGTACCGTGAAGCTTACTCAAGCTATTATACCTCAATACAAAACTCACTGATTACAAGAGAATGCCGCTGCTTTGTTATATCTATGCAGTTCAGTGTTGTGGTGACCACATTAGATTTAATTTATTTCATGCATGTTGTATAATTCTGTATGAATGTTTGCTTGATATTGCAGTGATCCTGGGTTCGAATTCTGTTATAAGAGCGTGGCTTGGAAGTTAATGTCCTCAAATCAGTATGAAAATTCCAATGAAAAATAATCATTGTTCATGTTAATAGAAAAGCGGGCTCCATTTAAGCGCCATAAATCTGGGCGCGCAATAAAAACCGTGGACCCTGCTTTATGCCTTGAAGCACGCACTCGAGCAAGAGGCCAAAACGTGGAAACGCCAGAAATACGGCCCCGAGATAAATCATTTGCAAGTAGTGTATAAATTCGGTAATTCCCGGCTGAAAAACTCTTTCAGCGGGCGATATTTATCATAACCGATGCGGAGGCCTAAAGAGGGGCCCGGGCATCCCGGAGCCAACGCCTGGGGCTCCAGGCATCTCCTGGGGGACGCGTATCTGTCCACTGAATCGACAACTTTAAATTCGATACCTGTAGCTTTATTCCGCGCGAATGGAACCAAGGAAAGGAAACTTTCCAAATGCACATATAAAACCGCAATGTATACGGCCTATGGGGCCGGAACTTTTTCAGTTGCGTGGAAATTTATGCCCCCTCCCGACGATTCGCCACTCGTAAATATTTACAACTAATTAACATGGGGCGCCCCTTTTTTCTTATTTATCTTCTCAATTAATTCCCCGCGCGCTGTCCTCTTGGCAGACTTCAGATCAGCCTGGGATATAATTAAATTCTTTCGCCTACTGAGGGCCGCAATCGCGTGCCTAACAAATACACCCAGGGACAGATTAAGAGCCCCCCTTCCAAAAACGTTCTTATGCATACGCAGAGTACAAACTCTGGGTCAACGGAACTCTCCTGCAGGTGAATAAAGGTCGTGCGTGCATGGTTTTAAAGTAAAGTGTTCTTGTGGCGTGCCGGCGATTGATGGCCGATATGTAATCTGGCTCCTGCTGGAGCTTTTTAGGTACGGTGTCCACTGGGAACACGTCAAGACGGTGTTCAGTTAATTTTAGAACGGTGAATTTCGCTTCCGCACGGAAATTGTGTATTGGATTAAGCACGCAAAGTTGGGCTTGTTTGTCGCAGGATTTAAAATTATAATAAAAATTTAGGGTATTTTTTGTACTGCGGCATGCAAGCCGTTAATGCTGTAAAAGGAAAAACAAATTACGCTCTCATAATATAATATCAATATTTATTTACGTCACATGAAACAAATTTTGTAGGTAGCCCAAAATGCCACTGCTGCCAAAATAAAATTATATGTTTAAGTTTGTTAAGGTTTATTAAACATAAAATTCTATGTGTAGCAAATGTGTAACATGTGTAAAAGTTATATGTGTGTGTGTCTGTGGAGATGGGAACCTCTGATTGTTTTCTTTAACCAAGGATGATCATGGGCAAGGATGATCTCCGACGGCACAACTGGGCCTAAAGATCCACCTTTTCGGTACCGATTTCTCTTCTCTTTTATATTTTTACCTCTATGTCATTCGGTAGCTAATTACCATAGTCAAGCAGTAGTATACCACATTTCGAAAGTTTACCTTTATAGATTTCGCTTGAATCTTATCAAGTTTTTAGTTGTGTCCAACATTCAGAAAGATGTTAAAGTTACAGAGTAAACGGAAGAAGTAGCTCAGAGCTTTGTGCCCTTTGTGGCCTTAAAATAAACTTCAACTTGTAAAGTTTGTCAATGTAAAACATTGATTATAATTTTTATTATAATTTTTATTATAATTTTAAATAGTTGTACATTTGAATATCATCTCCGCGGACAATTGGAGACCGGTTCCGACCTGGTGGGTCTCATCAGTTCATGATGTGCGTTCAACAAGATGTGTCATTCATGTGCTTCTCTCACACTTCATTATGTAAATGAAGTTGTCTAAGTAATCATTCAAGTTTCATTTTTAGTGAAGACGCATCTATATAGTTATGTAACGACAATGATATAGGTACACCTTACATATCCTAAATTGAAATAAAATCTTGTAAAACTTACAACAGATCAAACTCGTTTTTTTGCTTTTTGACAATTTTTTCTGCCGAAACCAGAAGCAACTCGGGCTAAACGGGAATCGAACCTGCAATCGTTAGCGTGCCTCTCATCCACCGTCGCACAGTGGTGGATTTTGCACTTTTAAGTGGACAAAAATGGATTTAAAATAATGGTTAGATAACGGGAAACTTAATGAAAAAATCTAAGCACTGAGGGGGGGGTGTGTTTAGGGGGTTGAAAAATAAATTTGGTTTATTCAACTTATACCACTCGTGTTATTAGTGATTGTCGCAAACTCATTCTCTTCTTCGGAACAAATTATGTTGATTTAAGGAAACCACACTTAAAATATTTATTTGTACTGAATTTATAAATCCTTCAAAAAAAGTTCAAATGTTCCTTCTAACCAAGCTTCATTGGTTTTAAGAAATACTACTTCTTTTCTATGGGCTTTCGATCATTATTCTTTCATTGATGTTTTAAAGTACGCAAAGCTGTGTTTTAAAGTGTTTACATTATCTGTTGTGCCATCATAACAGTACAACAGGTAATTTTCCAGATATTTAAGTTTTTCATCCAAATAGGCAAATCTTGCTGTTGCATTTGGTCATAAAGATATTTACGGCTCACTATTTTTATACCCGAGGTACCAGGTGTGCCCAAAACAAAGAAAATCGCACTTTATTACATTTGAAACATATGTTGATATGTTTTTATTGTGATATGATCTATAAAACATTTACTATAATTTGGTCATCCGCAGCTATCCGCACCCAAATTGTATGTCATTATTAGCCTAAGTATATGAAGTATACAATACAATAATAAGAATTACCCGAGAGGAGGCAATAATGTAACAAAATGTCTTATAAACATAAAAATTTAGTAAAACTTTCATTAGAAAACAACTTTTTTTTTTGAAATGACAAATGATATGAATTGACGATAAAAATCGTTTAAATATATCAAGAAATGTTGATTCTTACCTGGATTATTCGAATCCATCACAATCACTTCAAAAGATTAGGTGGACAATACACAATTTTTATTTGTTTACAGGTTTACATTACACGGTGAAAGGTTCGCGAGTGCGGATTGTAAATTATTGTTACTGGCTATTCCTATGGCTCTGCGAATTTTTGGGGATTTTTTACTTCACTTTTGAAATTTGACTTTTCACCGGCCAATTCTGAATAATCAACGTACGTGCGTCGGCTTAACCTGTCCATTTATAGTTATTAACGGTACAAAGCCGAAGCAGAGCAAATAACAGCCGCGGTTGTAGTTATTATATTATAATCAACCAAAAATTTAATAAACTTTATTTTATAATATCATTTGTTTATGATTTATTGATCCAAATTGTAATCAAACCACAAAAGGATTAACTTTAACTGTAATTTTAGGAATTTATTTTTCGTTGTTATTTGCGGTATTGGCCACGTGTTCTTATTCAGGGTGTCCAAGATGAGGATCAACAGCATGGGGATCTCGTAAACCATAAATGTTACAAAGGCGGTTAAATTACAGTAAAGTTGCGCAATTTAGTGGTCCGTAATATTCTGTTGAGAAAATATAAAATTCCGCTCACTTCGGGAGATATTTAACAAAATCAGAAATTTTGCCATATCATAAACACATATTGTTCAAATCGGACTCATTTAGGCTTTGTTGCATTTTAATCCAATTTATAAGTTTTCATATATTTGGATAGGCTCATACTGTTCTTCAAAGTCTCTGTGCCAACTTTCCGCACAGTTGTTTGTTTTGGGTAAACCATCCAAAACGATTTCATATACAGGGTGTCCAAGATAAGGATCAACAGCATTGGGATCTCGGAAACCGTAAAAGATACAAAAGCGGTTAAATTACAAAAAAGTTGGGCAATTTAGTGATCAGTAACATTCTGTTGAGAAAACCAACAAATTCCGCTTACTTCCGGAGATATTCGATAACATCTGAATTTTTGCGATATCGTTTTTACGTTCTTCTAAAGTTATTTGAAAAGGTATAAAAAAAGCAAAAAGTACTCTCTTTTTGCCACTTTTTTAGCTCTACAAGATAGCCTTTATAAATTTTCAGAACAACGTTTCGTTTCTAAGAAACCATTATCAACTTTATATTTTTATATGACCCGTAAATAAAGTACACCCTGTATTACACATCATTTCCTAATACGAATTCAACGATTTATATCAAATAATGGTTGTTTAATGTATTTATTCAGAAAAAAAGGCTTGTTAATACATCTCGAACATTTTGGTGTAGTAGGCGTTCAAATGAGCGACGAAGACAAAATTTATTATTTAATTTTGATATTTTAAGATTATTAAATGAACAGAATAATTCTCATAATACCACAGGAAAAAAATAACAAGTGTGGTTATCAATAACTATAATGTTTCAATTTTTAACAAGTATTGTTGCTAAATTATTTTTAGTTACTATCTTGGTACCTATTCTGGGTTAAAATTAGGTAGTAATTGTTGTCTTCGTCGTCACATTACACGAACAAAACAATTCTCATATCACATCAACAAAATAATAACTGTGGTTTTAATAGCTATAGTGTTTCAATGTTTACAACTATTTTTGCTAAATTATTTTTAGTTACTATTTTGGTACCTATTCGGGTTAAAATTAGATAATTTTGTTTTTCTTCGTCATCATTTCAACGCTTACTAGAAGAAAATGATCGATATGTTTAACAAACCCTATTCTGAATAAAACATGAGAAACCATACAGTGGTATAAATAGTTGAATTCGTAATTGGAAATGCTATCTAAGACAGGGTGTAAATAATAACATATTTCGGATTATTTTTTAAGTTTTAACGCAAGGTGTGAAAACATGGGCTGCTATGGTACTTTTTTTCACACTTTATGAATGATTCAAGAAGCAGATATTTTATGAACGCAAATAATAGAAAACACCGTGAATATTATAACGGACATAGAAAGAGATATTTATTTGACAGTTCTCATATCACAGTAAAAAAATAATAAGTATGGTTTTAATAGCTATAATGTTTCAATGTTTAACAACTATTCTTGCTAAATTATATTTAGTTACTATTTTGGTACCTATTCTGGGTTAAAATTAGATAATTTTTGTTTCTTCGTCGTCATTTCAACGCCTACTACAAGAAAATTTTCGATGTGTATTAACATGCCATTTTCTGAATAAAAACATGAGAAACTATACTGTTGTATTAATAATTGAATTCGTATAAGGAAATGCTATCTAATACAGGGTGTACATTTTTTACGGGCCATATGAAACATTAAAGTTGATGATGGTTTCTTCGAAACGAAACGTTGTACTGAAAATTTATAAACACTTTCTTGTAGAGCTAAAAATGTAGCAATGAGACAGTGCCTTTGGTTATCTTATACCTTTTCAAATAACTTCAGAAAAAAATAAAAACGAAATCGCAATATTTAGGATTTTGTCGAATATCTCCGGAAGTAAGCGGAAATTTCTGGTTTTCTCAACAGAATATTACTGACCCCTAAATTTCGCAATTTTTTGTAGTTTAACCGCCTTTGTAACTTTGACGGTATCTTGGACACCCTGTACAGTTTTCGTGCTACAATTTTACAAATGGTAGAAAATAAAAGTATTGAATCTTATGATTCAAGACGCTCGTGCAAGAAGAGGATAAGTAACAAAATGTAAATTTTGCACGAGAGGCAAAAAATGTGAACATAATAGTTATTTATGTATCTAGGGTGCAAATAGGCTTGTATGGTCGGAATTATTCCTTGCTTTCTGGCGAAGCCGAAGGCTAGGAATAGGCTGTTGGGCGTAGGACATAGGACCTAGGACTATATTACGTACAGAACAAATTTTATTTTTATCTCAAATCAATCATGAAATAAGTACAAATATCAAGCATACCGGTAACCACACTTGAAGTACATTGACGTTGCCGTCAGATGTTTATAACCTAAATATGCCGTCTAAAATTACTCCTGTAACAAATTTAAATAATTCTCGTTTAACTACATGTAATCTACCTGATGTAAACATGAATTATTGTACTAACCGCATTATAAATATAAACATTCCAAAATATTTTGTTTCAGCTTCTTTTATTAATTCTGAGGTTTATTTGATTTAGCAAAATCTGACGTTGAACAATTGTTTTCTTTATGGTCCTAGGGCAGTAAACATGCCCAACGGGCTACAAACAGATGTTTATCTTTAGGTGAGTCTGACAGTAACGGTCTGATTTTTATATATCTGTGCATAAAAAATATTTTTGTTTAGTTGCCAACATGATTTAATAAAAAAAGCGTCTTGTTTATATGTGAGTTTAAGTAAAATATTCCTATTAATAAGAATGATAATGGCCCAAAATCATTTACGGTGCGAGAAGGTATGTTTAAACTCAGTTATTTCATTTTCAACATAGTTTTATCAGCTGCAAGAAGGGGATAAGTAACAAAAGATTTTTTATAGAACACATATTAGTTTCTCAGATATTACAATTATATAGTATTCTTAAACAGAATAAAATAATAACAGATTTTAGTAGGTAGGTACCTACAGTAAAATCAACAACAAACATTTTGAAATATTCCCTTCATCAAGGAGATTTTTTAGCTGATTCAGAACTTTTATCTTCCCCACAGGGCTGAAAATTACTGCCGAAACATTCCATTGAAATACCAATTGCACATTAATTGCAGATTCATAACCAATCAGCCAATTATCTTTGGCAATACGATATCGTGTAATCATATAATGCTATTAATTGGATTCTCACTCACAAGCTACCAAATCGATCACATAGTAATGTGTACGATCAAGAAGCATATATTACAACTTGTTGTTGCACGTTATTACGCGTTATTAAATCTCATCATTAAAATAACACTTTAATCGAATGGGTGAATAAAATGTTTACATTTTCACTTTATTCACTATAACCATTGACAACGTGAATAAAGTAAAAAAATACGTAAATACGCACTATCCTTGAAGTTTTTGTTGTCACCTGACAATATGACACTTGCATGCAAATTCTTCAATTCTGATAATGAATTGGAAAAACCTTGTATGGTACAAGTGAATAAAGCAATTTTATTTACTTATACCATAAATAGCTATTATAGAATATACATTCATATTGAAAATGTTGATTAACAGAAAAATCAGATAAATTGGAATCATCAAATTTCGAGGAACCTGCATAATGTTATAGCCTAAAAATAAAGCAAATTTTCTTTAACTTTGAATCGTTTGGCCAGTAAAGATGTTTAGTTTATTAAAAGTGATTTATGCAATAAGTGAGTAAAGTAATATAATAAGTAAAGTTAAGTAATAAGTACTGGTTTAACGGGTCAGAAAGTTTGACCGCACGACCCGAAGGAGAATGCGGCAATTCTTAGGAGTGGAAAAACTTAGTTTACTCACAAGTATATATAAAAAAAATTCTACGTCCGTAGATTTAAATAAATTCGATAGAACCTTTATTACATTTTATTTTGTAATAGTAATATTAAAAGTACAATTGGGTGCATTACTAATTTGAAGTGAACACAAAGTTACATTTACTAGGTATTAGTATTTGAATTGGCAACGTTAAACGTGTTTGAATAAATAAAATCGTCTATTATAGCTTTGGATCGGAAACGGAACTTTTGGAACAGTTTGTCAGAGGAACTGGTACATATGTGCATTGCCATTGAAGTAGAAACATTATTTTAT
Source organism: Othius punctulatus (assembly GCA_951805005.1). NCBI lineage: Eukaryota > Metazoa > Arthropoda > Insecta > Coleoptera > Staphylinidae > Othius > Othius punctulatus. Next base: position 32,682,612 of record OX638139.1, on the reverse strand, counting down.
AATTGTGTTAAAAAATAACACGTTACGGATTGTTGTTAAATTTTTTACGCAAGGGGTGAAAAAAATACGACAAAGTACTATGGTACTTTGTTTACACTTAATGAACGATACAAGAAGTATATATTTTATGAACGTAAATAATTGAAAAAACTGTGAATATTATAACGGACATAGAAAGATATATTTATATCTTTCTTTTTGTAATTTTTTATAAAAAAATATGTTTTTGTCACGAGATTCACGAGAAATTTAGGCCACGAAATAGCGAGTGGTCTAATATATTTGAGTATAAAACCACCTTAACTCATGTTTTTTGTACAATATTTTATTTAATTTTGTCGAACAACAGTTCAGTAGTTACACATTAAATTTTGATAATATTATCCAAGTCGGTGGAAAGTCAAACTGACATTTATTGTCAAACCAAAATTTAAAAAGGCCAATTATAGTGTTTTTGTGCTATAATGGGTTTCAAATACAGCCTCAGAAGAAGCGGGAAAGTTGGTGGCCACGATGTTAAAAGTATTCTATAAAAAGAATGTTGTGTGTTCTTTGTTTTGAGTGAATTATGAGTTTATAATTCACTACTGGATATAAAAAAAATATATATTTGTGACATTTAAAGTGTTTTCAGTTAAAAACATCAGAATTGAATCAAATAAATTATAACCTTTGGTTTTCGATCGTGTTAATTTTATTTTCAAATGTGGTTATTTTAATTATTTACATATTAGTTCGAATATTGCGATAATTTAATTCTATAGAACTAATTCACCCAGCATTTAATATTTTAATCGTAATTCAATTCATTATATAATTAAAACGGTAATTATTTGATTCAGTACATGTTGCGTTCATTAACAATTTAAGAGAATAAGTGATCTCCAGTATTATTTATTAAAGCATTTATTATTTAATTCCATTGTGGTTTGTCAAAATTGCACACGCATTTCAGTTGTTTCTATTTAATTTAGTTTACTTTCGGGAAATAATTTAGTTATTAGTTCTTTAGGCTTCGGGCGGTAGGTAACAAGATCTTCTTACGTATTGTATATAGAGTGTTCAGAGTTATCGGTCCATCATTGCTAACTATGTTATTCTTGAAGTTCCAAAGTCGGTAAAATTAACAAACTAGTAGTCATTTATCCGCTGATTTAGATTACAAAATCAGAAAAACATTAGAATATCAGGTTATCGATTAATTTAAAACCAACCATATATATATTTAAATGGATCTCCCTGTATAATAATCAGAAATAATTGACATGATTAATAATAATAATTTAATAATAATAATAATAATTTATTAGTGCCTGTATCGAAATTGTTTACACAGGTCAAAAAAATACGTTAACACATACAAAGTGTAAAATATTAAATTATATTATTACATTACTTATTATTATTATTGATTATTACAAACTCATATTTTTTTCATTCTCTAAATGTGTCGATATACAATTTTGAAAAGATATTTTAAGGGCGAATAAAAAATTGTTAATTTATTGATCAACAATTTCGACTAAACACATTGATATTTATATTAAAACATATTTATGTGTAACTCCCTGGTAAATTTATACTTATACTTATACTTATACTTACTTATACAATACTTATTATTGATTATTACATACTTATATATTTTTTCATTCTCTAAATGTGTCGATATACATATTTAAAAAAATGTTAATTTATTGACAATAATTTCGAGTAAACAGATTTATATCTTTATTAAAACATATTTATGTGTAACTCACTGGTTAATTTGGCCCAAGCACAAAAACAACTTTAACTTCTATCCATATAATTAAATATTATATATAATTTTATTATTATGTAACTAAATCAGTTTATGAGGAGTTAAATGTGTATATTTTACATACTCATATTTTTTTCAATTTCTAAATGTGTCGATATACATATTTGAAAAGATATTTTAAGTGCGAATAAAAAATTGTTAATTTATTGATCAATACTTATTATTGATTATTACTTATTTATATATTTTTTCATTCTCTAAATGTGTCGATATACAAATTTAAAAAAATGTTAATTTATTGACAATAATTTCGACTAAACAGATTGATATTTATATTAAAACATATTTATGTGTAACTGACTGGTAAATTTGTACTTATACTTATACTTATACTTACTTATTCAATACTTATTATTGATTATTACATTCTCATATTTTTTTCATTCTCTAAATGTGTCGATATACATATTTGAAAAGATATTTTAAATGCGAATAAAAAAATGTTAATTTATTGATCAATAATTTCGACTAAACAGAATGATATTTATATTAAAACATATTTATGTGTAACTCACAGGTCAATTTATACTTATTGTTAGGCTAGTTCGTTTTCCAATCGTAGCCTTAACTTGACGTCATATTTAATACATAAATTTTCGCCATTTTACCTATTAATAATAATAATCACTTACATAATATACTGTATTTTCATTGGTCAGGATGCGCAGGCTTTATATTGAACTCGATCCGAAGATGGCATTGGCTCCAAATGATTTCCCCACATATAAAGAGTATTCTTTTAGTATTGTATATTAACTATAATTGGAAGGACTTACCGGGGGAGCAACTCCCCTTCCCCCGCCAGTTCTCTCGCCAACTGGATCGCTAGCACTCACGGCTTCAACCATTATTCTCTACGACTATTGTATTTCACCTTCATGTGCAAAGCAGTGACATACACCTCTTACTAGGACGAACCTCTAGGACGAATCTCTCTATTGCAATTACTAGGACGAATCTCTCTATTGCAATTACTAGGACGAATCTCTCTATTGCAATTACTAGGACGAATCTCTCTATTGCAATTACTAGGACGAATCTCTCTATTGCAATTACTAGGACGAATCTCTCTATTGCAATTAGTAGGACAAATCTCTCTATTGCAATTACTAGGACGAATCTCTCTATTGCAATTACTAGGACGAATGCAATTACTAGGATAAACCTCTCTTAATGCAATTACTAGGATTAACCTCTTTTGTTGCAATTAGGACTAACCTCTTTTGTTGCAATTAGGATTAACCTATTTTGTTGCAATTAGGATTAACCTCTTTTGTTGCAATTAGGACTAACCTCTTTTGTTGCAATTAGGACTAACCTCTTTTGTTGCAATTAGGATTAACCTATTTTGTTGCAATTAGGACTAACCTCTTTTGTTGCAATTAGGATTAACCTATTTTGTTGCAATTAGGACTAACCTCTTTTGTTGCAATTAGGATTAACCTATTTTGTTGCAATTACTAGAACGCACCTCTAGGACGCACCTCTATCTAATATACATATTGTAGTTTATGTACTGACCTTTAATCCATTCCAACACCTAATCCATAACCGTCCACATCGCAACACACACCAAAATACCAGATCACACATGCTTTCCCCACAATCGGCACCGAACTTGCATCCACACTCCATAAAAGCACGTAACTCAATGTCCTTCGTTCTCGTTCTTAAGCTGAGCGCGTCGCGCCCCGGCTTATATAAACAAACAAAGCCACAGATGCCGCCTCTAATATTAATAATCAATTATTATCCAATGATACAATTTGATCCTAACATTCGGCCATCCTGAAAATCATCACGTCCCGGGATGAACTACTACCTCAACCTGAACCAATCTAAATATAATCTCCACTCCCATCAAGAAACTTACTAGCCACGTCCTCACATAAAGAAGCCTTTTTTTTTTTTTAATTGCCGTACTGATGCCTTACTCAGTACGTCGAATAGTTGTCTTTAAGCTGCTTGCGGAGCTAATGGTGTAGGGTGCTCCTTGTCTGCTACTGTCTCTCCAAGAGCTGTACTTTTATCTTCTTGAAGGCTGCCAGTTTTGCCGATTTAATACTATCGGAGAATCTGTTCCATTGGTTGATAATTCTGCCAGTAAACTCCAATTTCAAACCCTTCTATAATTATTGTTGAGTCCCAATGCTATTGCATTTGCTTGCATCGTAGTTGTATATATTCTCGCCAATCTCCAACCTAATGCTCGTTACCTAATGCTACTACTTATGAGGCTATGCTCTTATTTTGCGCAATAATACAAAAGTCCGCACGGATATATGTCGGTGTATGTACAGTTGTCTAAAGAGCTATTAAGACTTTTGCTGTAGGGGCAAGATTAAGGCAACTTTCCACATACAAAACCCCGAGAATTTTGCTTTGTTGTATCTTGCATTCTGTTCAATCTCCTTCGTGTAGCATAGCTCTAGCTGCTCGTTAGATAGTTTATGCTTGTGCCGATGAGCGATACACTAATCCTCTCAGACACCCTAGGATGTATGCCTTAATTTTGCTCACCTTGTAGATTGTTTTTAAATCTCTTGCAGTTTGTCCATCTATGTGCTCGTACCATTCGAGCTCATTTGTATTTCCAAGTCCCGGGCAGGTCATATGCCTCGTCTCTTCCATTGCTGCTGCTCTTAATAGCACGATCGAGCTGGTATCCTATTTATTATATGTCGATTTTAAAACGGCAGTCAACGCTGTCCGATCCCCAGTCTCTACCTTCACCCTAACTTATCCTGCCATTGGTCTAACTAACCTATCATTAGTAATCTTGCAGATCCTTTCACTCATTGCTTTTAGATGACTACATTCCAGAATTTCCTGGACCTTCCTCATTTCCGTCTTTCAGGAGGGACCCAATCGAGCATAACTTTTGGCAATTGAAGATCGGGCATCCTTTTCACGAGTCCGCACCAATAAGTTGTCGTTTTCCTGCTTCCTGCACGATATTTTTCTTTAAGGCGATTAATTATTGTATCCTTGTGTTGCGTACCCTATCCAACCTATCCAACTATTCCAATCCAACTAGAAAAATGTCGAAACTCATCGTGATTACCCCTCACAATTTCTCTCCTCATACTTCTCAGTACAACCCAAAATTGTTTACCATCTACAACTTTATAAAGACGATCGTCAGTTATCTGGTATTTCTTGTAGATTTTTCCTTCATAATCATCCTTTGGTGCCTTTTTTTACATTTTTGTTATTACTTGTAGTTTTCGGTCGGTTAACTGACAATGTAAGACCCAATTGGCGACTTCTACTTGAAACACAAACTGTTCTCTACAAAACTTTGTTCAGCAACAGAGTTTCTACTTAGACTATCTACATGTGTCATGTTTTTCCCAAGACAATGAATTACTTCAAAAGTAAACTCCTGCAACTGCAACCACGATCTTGCAATTTTAGAGACTAAGTCCTTCTTGCCTACGGCTTCCTTTACTGCATTGCAGTCGGTAACGACTTCAAACGGATTTCCGATGAAATAGACTCGATATATTTTGAGTGTCTCTACGACCGCTAGAGTCTCTAATTCGCATGAATGCCAACGCTGTTCTGCAGCAGACAATTATCGGCTAAAATAACTTATTGGCTTTAATAAAGTTGGTTCTATTTTCTGTAATAAAATTCTGGCAATACCCTTTCGACATGCATCTGTATGAACTTCTATATCTGCTGCTGGATCATACATTGCCAATAGACGTTCCACTAATCTTTTATTTTTGTATTCTTCAAAAGATTTTACTTCATCTGTACTTCCTTCCCACGCTTGTGGTTTATGCAGTAACATCGTAAGAGGTTTGGCAATTCTTGAATAAAGTTGCAGAAACAGTCTGAAAAATCCAGCAACTCCCAGAAATTGCCGTACATTATGAACTGTTGTCGGTGTTTTAATTTGTTTACAATGGGTTATTTCAGTGTCTTTTATTAGGATGTTTGTTTTACGTTAACTCTGCTCTCTACAAATTTTTCTCATCTGTAACTCTTCACAAGATATCCTGTCAAATATTTATTTTCTATCTTAACGAAATATAATTTTTATTTATTTCTACCATAAATATTAAAATAACCCATCACATGATATTTTAATTCATCCGCACACTATTCATGACGTATTTGTTTACTGTAACCGTCAATCCAATTCACCAACATATGTTTTGTGACCACAAAAATCATGTAATTTACTAAGTAATAATTAATATTTCCAGATTAAGTAGATTATTTTAAGTAACAAACTGCACATCGAATAAGCAAACCTATAGTCTCACGCATTATAAAGAAACTCCTTGAAAACGTCACTTCATCTTACAGTTGGTCATAGGTTGCACCTCGCGAATGTTTATGTAACATTCCAATTTCGGAAATATTTCACCAAACACATCTCAACCTATGTGTTATTTCACAAGATTCCACTTATGACAGTGACGCTCATCAATAATGTTCAATATCCTTACGAACATTGTTGCCAAAACTATACTCCCTTGCATAATTATTTTTCTACAAATACGTACTGCTAGTGATATTAATCTTATCTCCATAATTACGAATATCTTGCTGCTTCCGTTGCGGTCATTGGCAATTAACAAGGCAATTTTTACTTTATGTGCAGTTACCGTGTACGTACGAATTCATTTCTCTTACGATAATACAATAGTAATTGTATCCATTATTTCTGGTGTCAATATATTTCTGTTTATATTACCTGCGAACGCATTCCTCGTACGCTCGCATTTAAGTTCTCTGGGCCATCAACCCCATATTTCTAACCTTATCTTCCCATAATTAACACTTCAAATTATGGGTCCCTTCGCGGTCAACGATCCTCGCTCACAACAAAAACATCTCAGCGTCACGTATCAAATTACACTTAAGTTGCCTGTGCGTTTTTCGTGTTACGAAACAACATATTTTCATTTATTGTGTACAGTAATTATCTCCATTTTTAAATTCGCACTTCCCTTATAAAAATACCAAATTTTATAATAATGTAATCAAAAACCCGTTGCACGGAATCGTACTATTTAACGTAATTTGTATGTTTCCACGTTACAATGTCAAGTTCGCCTCTAATTCGCCGGTCCAAATTCATACCAATTGCTTTGAAGATACGCTCAATTCTCCTTTAAAGTACTTATGGCAGTATGGTTGTACCCATTAATCTCTCACTAAATTCTTCACACATTGCAACAGTTGGCACCATAGCTATCATTTTTTTTAAAACAGTTTAAAACCAATTCGTACCACAATCACTCAGATCTCAATAAATTCCAGTATAACACGCTGCGTCATTCTGTCTACTTTGTATAACATATTTCACTAATGTGCATAGTTCACATTAACACCCAGTGCATTTTGTTTTCATTTACTTAATATTATTTCTACAGAAATAAATCAACCTCTCGCAGCAGCAATAAGTCGTGATCTGTTTCACACCATCGAAGTTCTCATGTTTATATTTTAATCCGTATGTGCGCTCTCGTTGTTCAAAATGCTGTATAGACGTAACTATATCGAACAATCATCCACAACTTTTTAATTTCTTGTAACATTTTCAACCTCCGAATCCAACACTCCGAATATTTTTCAATCGCTTAAATAGTTTTCGTTACTTATATCGTTTGTAGCAACTTGCACTCTTACACACCAGATTATTAATTATATACACACATTTCCTTCATTTTAGGCAATCTTATTGTTTTTAAATCAATCATCCAATTCACCAAATCATGTCGTTACACGACCATCTGTAATTCTGATTAATCGCATCGTACCATTGTACGCATTTAAAAATTTCTTCCAGTCGCTTACAATTTAACGCCGTCCGAGATTAGTCATTAACTCTCCTGTAAATTGTTTCCTATTTATTTTAAAGAGCCCGCCGTATCGGCACACAGTCACCAACAAACACTTGAGATAATCTCATGTGGATGCCTCCACATTCAGGCGAGGTTAATATTTCCAAACAAAATTCATCAATAATCACGTTCAGTGTTCCGAATTATTTCCAACCAGAATAATACACTTTATTCTGGCTGAACAATTGTCACGCCACTTGTTCATAATTACATTCAACATTATTTGCAATGTGCATCCTATTAACTAATTATTTATCTTTCTTAATCTCTATCTCATACCAGAATGACTTAATTTCTGGAAGTATTTAAATAATTTTTACACAAACCAACCCAATTTGTGTTAATTAAATTACAATCGAAGTCACAGCAATGTGTATTTATTTACTTTTTCCTCCGTCTAGAAACAAACTCTAGACTTTTCAGTCCATGACCGTGAAACGCTGTGTATACCTCTCCGGAACGATAACATAAACAGCACTTGTATACAGTGAGGTCGACCACAATATTCCAAACGATTTAATTAATATCAACTCGTTCGTTTTAATATTTCGATACATATTGTTAAAAATTATTTCCAACTTCACAATCTTAATTCGTATCATTGTCTCTCTTCCTCCTTATTAAACACCTGTCCAATTTAACATGAATAAAATTATTCCAATTCTCATTGTGCAACCTTAATTTTTGCACGTGCTAATCCCAAGCCAATCACATCTTCAGATCGTTCAATCGTTCAGATCCCACTTCTGATTTGTTAGGCTAGTTCGTTTTCCAATCGTAGCCTTAACTTGACGTCATATTTAATACATAAATTTTCGCCATTTTACCTATTAATAATAATAATCACTTACATAATATACTGTATTTTCATTGGTCAGGATGCGCAGGCTTTATATTGAACTCGATCCGAAGATGGCATTGGCTCCAAATGATTTCCCCACATATAAAGAGTATTCTTTTAGTATTGTATATTAACTATAATTGGAAGGACTTACCGGGGGAGCAACTCCCCTTCCCCCGCCAGTTCTCTCGCCAACTGGATCGCTAGCACTCACGGCTTCAACCATTATTCTCTACGACTATTGTATTTCACCTTCATGTGCAAAGCAGTGACATACACCTCTTACTAGGACGAACCTCTAGGACGAATCTCTCTATTGCAATTACTAGGACGAATCTCTCTATTGCAATTACTAGGACGAATCTCTCTATTGCAATTACTAGGACGAATCTCTCTATTGCAATTACTAGGACGAATCTCTCTATTGCAATTACTAGGACGAATCTCTCTATTGCAATTACTAGGACGAATCTCTCTATTGCAATTACTAGGACGAATGCAATTACTAGGATAAACCTCTCTTAATGCAATTACTAGGATTAACCTCTTTTGTTGCAATTAGGACTAACCTCTTTTGTTGCAATTATTAGGATTAACCTATTTTGTTGCAATTAGGATTAACCTCTTTTGTTGCAATTAGGACTAACCTCTTTTGTTGCAATTAGGACTAACCTCTTTTGTTGCAATTAGGATTAACCTATTTTGTTGCAATTAGGACTAACCTCTTTTGTTGCAATTAGGATTAACCTATTTTGTTGCAATTAGGACTAACCTCTTTTGTTGCAATTAGGATTAACCTATTTTGTTGCAATTACTAGAACGCACCTCTAGGACGCACCTCTATCTAATATACATATTGTAGTTTATGTACTGACCTTTAATCCATTCCAACACCTAATCCATAACCGTCCACATCGCAACACACACCAAAACACCAGATCACACATGCTTTCCCCACAATCGGCACCGAACTTGCATCCACACTCCATAAAAGCACGTAACTCAATGTCCTTCGTTCTCGTTCTTAAGCTGAGCGCGTCGCGCCCCGGCTTATATAAACAAACAAAGCCACAGATGCCGCCTCTAATATTAATAATCAATTATTATCCAATGATACAATTTGATCCTAACATTATACTTATACTTACTTATACAATACTTATTATTGATTATTTCATACTCATATTATTTTCATTCTCTAAATGTGTCGATATACATATTTGAAAAGATATTTTAACTGCGAATAAAAAAATGTTAATTTATTAATCAACAATTTGGACTAAACAGATTCATATTTATATTAAAACATATGTATGTGTAACTCACTGGATAATTTGGCCAACGCACGAAAACAACATTAACTTCTATCCATATAATTATATATAATATATAATATTATTATTTTGAAACTCAATCAGTTTATTAGGAGTTAAATGCGTATACGCTTTTATTTTATTACTAATTAATTGAGTTTCCACGAAGTTGTATTAGCAGACTGTCTTCAATTACGATTATGTAATAACAAAATTCCACAATTCCTCTTGTTATTTGAAAACATCCGAAGCGAGCGTAAACAAGTTTTGTCGTTTAAATAACATCCATTTATGTATGAAGGACGGCATTTAAAGCACATCTGAAATGTAAATATGCCTATCTATTATATCTCGTATATTATTCTTGAATTTTGATAAACAATGATTAAGCTTGCTTATTCGATTTGATACTAAGTGATATTTAAGGGCATAAAAGTAAATAAAATGTCTGCAGGTCTCTGGAATATAATCTTCCATTACTGTGTATATTTTATATTGGGTGAATAAATAATAAGGATTGCTACTTACTAAATTAATTATTTGTATTAACAGATTTATTATTTGTATGAATATATTTAATAAAGTTATTATATTTAAATTCTAATCAAATACTATGTATAACTTTTATAACTTGGTTTTCTTAAGATAAGTTTCGGTATTTATTTTTACTTTAATCGTAAAATTGTCAAAAATAAACTTTTTGTTTCTTTGGGTCCCTGGAACTTGCTCTCAAAGTTTGTACAGACCGTTCAGGGATTCCCTGTATAGTCATGTTACATCCACTATTACGCAAATATGTAATTTGAAATTTTTAAATATCCTTATTTCAATATATCAAAACAGAAAAACTTCTTACAGAGACAAATTATTACATGGTTATGCAGATATAGTTCTAGCGAGTTATAGTTCTATTTTACAAACTTGTTTGATAGTTTGAGTAGTGATAAAATTTGTCCAAATACACTGCCTCCATTGGCAATGGCTCTTGTGTTATACACTTACTAATCACACATGCCGTGGGGTCACAAGAAAAAGTTACCAAATCAAAAAGACAGTTTCGAAATTATTGCATTTGATAATTCAAACTTTACTTTAAAAAATATCTAGTTTCCAATATTTATTGTTTTTGCAATTACTTTATTAACATTCCGGTCAACTATGATACAACATAGAAACTTTTTTGGGATAAATGCAACGAAATAAATTTTATGGTACCTGATAATTTCAACTCATATTTGTCAAATTTTAACTATTTCTTGTATACTCACGATATATTTGTTAGATTCAAAGCATTATTGGCTTTGTAATGGAATGATGGAATAATCCATTGCAATTGCTTTATTAACATTCCAGTCAACTATGATACAACATAGAAACCTTTTCCGGATAAATGCAACGAAATTTTATGGTACGTGCTGATTTTAACTCATTTTTGTCAAATTTGAACTATTTTATGTATACTCACGATATATTTGTTAGATTCAAAGCATTATTGGCTTTTTAATAGAATGATGGAATAATCCATTGCAATAAATTTATTTACATTCCAGTCAACTATTATACAACATAGAAACCTTTTCCGGATAAATGCAACGAAGTTTTATGGTACCTGATAATTTTAACTCATTTTTGTCAAATTTGAACTATTTCATGTATACTCACGATATATTGGTTAGATTCAAAGCATTATTGGCTTTGTAATAGAATGATAGAATAATCCATTAAATGTACTACGAAAAACTATTAATAACAATTTCATGTCCCTCTGGGTAAGTATCGAACCCACGACTTTAGATTAAAAAGTCGTATAGTGAACTTCTGCGCTTCGCGGATACGAGTATCACGGTATGCCGGATACCATTTTAAGAGCACTGTAGCCTAAATAATACAGCTGGGCTGCGTATAATTTTAAACTCGTCCCTAAGAGAAATTCTCAAAGCGGAGGAAACAAACTATCCCAGAGTCTCCAAGAGAATACTTTAGGGCGTAAAAACCGCTGTATACGTAATGTAATTGCTAAAAGTTGGGAAATTCAGCGACATCTTGAAGAAGTAAGGCACAGTTAATAGTGTAATGTGTAATGTTCGTACTCATGTTTAAGTAGTTGTCGTTCTTTCCCCCGGCTTTTAATAAACCGCGGTCGCTTTTTTGAAACTCAAACTTATATTTCCCCGCACAGTTCCCGCAGCTCAGAGGACATAAATTCGCATTTCCTTTTAATAAAAATATCAAATACTGAGGTAACTGTACATTTAATGGTAGCGTATCTACGAACTTCTTTGAAATAGAATTTACCTGAGATTTAAGTACACATTTAATTGGAACGAAAATGGCAAAATTTCCAAGTATCTTAGATTGCTCCTTGACGATGGTAATTAGCCTTGCCAGCAGTAATTAGCCGACAGTAAATGGAGTAATATATTTTTCGATGCTGTGGATTACTGCCAGGGAGAGATCTACAAAACTATTGTTATTAATAATAATATGACATTGGACTGCGATATCCTATTTTATATTTTCAAACTGATTTTGTATTCAAAAGTTTTTTTTTTATCATTATTAGTCTCTTAACTTACATACATTCGCACAAAATTAAATAGATAATAAATATATGCATAAACACATATTCTACAAATCATCATTTTGAAGAATTTACTCTTAAAATAAGTCTTTCTAACGTCTGTTGAGTCAAAAATCAATATATTTATGATATTAAAATTAAACGAAACTAATAATATACTTAATATATTTTTATTATAATCAAATTAATATTTCATTGGTGTAATCGTAAAAACAATGTAGCTCCATAAATGAAAATGTTTGGAGAGCATTTAACGTCATAATTTTGGCTGCACTCGAATTGCGCGCAAAGTACCTTTATAATCCGGTGTAGTTTTAATCTCCTTTAATACCACCACTGGATTGCGCGCAACTTACCCTTCGCCGCTCAGGTAGCGGATTATCGCAAACTGGACACAATAATGTTTAATTCTTAAAACGGAGCAGGAAATACTAAAGTAAGGAGTTACTTTTAATTAAAACATTGTCACATGAAATCAAATTAATTTATTTGTCATTATATTGATGGGAACAGCATTTTACAAAATCATATCTAGTTAACTGATCGTCCTTATATTTTAACAATAAATTGGAAACAAGTTTTCACGTTTTATTTGAGGGGTTCTCCTACATATATTAGTTTTTTTTTAATTTATTTTAATGTATGTATCAATTTGAAAATTTATCAACAATCTACAAACAAAAAAATATGGGGATGTGCTGAATAGAAACATCCATTTAATTTTGAATGAAATGCTTCACAACTATTTGTTGTTCTACATAGTGAAACACTATTTTGTGCCCAAATTTCGGGGGGGAATTGGGCCTCTTCGCTTATATAGGACTCTACTAAATAATCCGCGATCTTTGTCACTCTATTATCTGTCAATTGGCAATTGCCTACTTCTTCTGCTGGTAGGAAGGTTAACACGAATAAATTTTTAAGCCATTTTCCAATTTCAGAATCTTTTGCCTTGTATTCCTTGGCCAAGCCCTGCTTCTGTATTTGACGCCACCTATAATTAAAATTAAGAAAATTATATTATATACGTTTTATATGTATGTAACGCAATACGTTTTAATGTAAAAAAACCTACCAAGCTTGTGATAGATGGAACCGGCAGCCTACGATGTTAGTAGATGGCCAGGTGTTTTTGACTGCTATATGGATAGCTCTCTCAAAGTCGACAACCACTTCTTTTGGCTGGAGTATGAATCGCATTTCTTCGCATTTATTTTTTAATAAAGATAATGCGCGCTGGTAGGAAACTGCTTATTTATTTTTTAATAATATAAACACCACAGGTATAAAATATCCATTTTCCACAGTATGGATGGTAAAGAGTTGAGTGAAATATTTTGCAGCATAATCAAATGTACCGTCCATGAATAAAATATCTCTCTTGCACATGTAACTAATATTTGTTTTGCACGAAAACACCACAATTTCGTTGTCAAAGTCGTTGCATTGAAGGAAGTTTTCGTTTTTATTTGTTTTTATATCCAAACTGTTTAAAATATTTTGAACTTCTTCTATTGATGTCGGTAGTTTAGGGTATTTTTTTTCTTGCACAATTCATGTTATTTCGGATGTTGGATATATCCGTGGTCGAGAAACTATCAAATTCAGCATTTGAATGTAATTTTAATTCAGAATGAATTAATTTCGACGGCTTTTGTGTCAGATCTTCTGTCGCCTTTCTTTTTAATACGTTCGATACGTATTGTGTTTGCACTTTTCTTACATCTGCTTCATGATTGTGATTTTCAGGTTTCCGCGAAATCACGTTGGTTTCACCAATTGTATATATTTTTGCACTACAATATTTGACTGTGCATCGCTAATAAATTTCCGAAGAACTAAGTACACGAGATTTATAATATTTGAAATTGTTGAGTACCAACAAAGATTTTCCTCGTTCACTGAACGTTACTTGCATTTCTACCATTTTTAAATACTGATGTTACTGCGACTACTACAGATCGAACTATGAAATATGAAATAAATGACTTCATTTTATAATAATACTTTTAGGGGTTGTAACCACAGTACCTCGGTTACCGTCCAATCACCGCCTAAGAACTACCAAAGTTAATGCGTTTATAACGTCGAATACCTGAACTCATTAGAGAGGATTATCAAGTTGCGCGCAATGTAATGGTAGGATTAGCGATCTTCAAGAAGGTTTGCGCGGAATTCAGCTTGGGGATTAACCTTAGCAGGTAATTTGCGCGCAATTCGAGAACTGCCATAATTTTACACATATTTCTCACTTTAAAACCTCATTTTCAAGATGATGACTCTTATATTGATGGTTTTATTATTAGTTGTAAGTTTTGTTATTAGTTTTATCTCTTTATATTCCTATGTTTCCTATACCTTCTAACCTTAAATCATCTATGACTATTGGTGATAGATAGGCTTAGGATAGTTATGCACTAAAAAATCCCAAAATATGCATGCAAATATGCACAAAAAATGTTGAAAATATGCCCTTATATGCACTAAAAATGTTGAAAATGTTGTTCAATTAAGTCCATTCGTTTTTTTTCTAATTTGGTGATGGCTTGTGCAACATGTGAAATGTTAGTGCAAATGTATATAAGATCCTCACAAATGCTTTTGTCGGAGTAGAATAGTTGCTACACGTCTCGAATACTTTGACTTTCTTTCGGATTTTTTTTTAAATATTTTTTTTTTATTTACCCAAAATTGCCAGCGTAATATATTGCAGCATTAATCCACGTACCCCATCTTGTCACAATTGGTGCTGGAGGTAGTGCAACATCGAGAACATTTTCTCTGAAACGTTGCACTCGGCTAGGAGCTTTCAAAAATTTTTTTTGAAAGAGACAAGAGACAAGAGCTTTGCACAACTCATTGTTGAATGTTGACATGTTGGGTCCAGATCGTTGTATTGCTGTACTAATTAGAACATTATGAAGAGACACTTTTGAACCTTTTATCCTTTGGCATGTTGATATTTTTAATAAATATACTTATGAAGTGTACAAAACCAAGTTCAAGTAGCAACTGAATGAATTAATAATAACTTAAACCAAAATGCTCCATAAAACCCCACGCCCCCATTCATCGGTCCTCTTTCTTTGAATTCCTTAACACTTTCACTACCATCCATAAAGCAGAAGCATAAAGCATAAGTCCATTAGGTAAATCTAGATCGTAAAATTTTGGGTCCTTAATTGAATTCCAAGAAATGCAGATTTTCTTGTATCAATCAGTAATACATTAGTTGACAAGTACGTACGTAGGTAATTAAGGCTTCCGCCTTTCAAATACTTCAGTTTCAATTTTCAGGAGTTGCAAATTTGCAACTTTCTAAGAATGTATTTAGTACCCTACCTACCAAAATATGCATTTTGGGCAAAAAATGTTCAAAATATGCATGTAACTAAAAATGTTTAAAATATGCATTTATCCTTAATATTGGCAAAAATATGCAATTGCATATGAACATATGCAAATGCATAACTATCCTAAGCTTAGTGATGGAACTACCTCTAAGTTGCTTTCATAACTTTTTCTTCTGACTTTCTTCCCCTTTGTGTTCCTTTGCCAAAATTCCTTCTGGGCAGAGAATAGTGTGGTGACATTCAATTACGCAAATGGATAGCCGTCAGGATAGCCTTGACGAACGTTTCCATAGTACAATAGAATTATTAGTAAACAACATAAAATTTATGGCTGCACTCGAATTGCGCGCAAAGTACCTTTATAATCCGGTGTAGTTTTAATCTCCTTTAATACCACCACTGGATTGCGCGCAACTTACCCTTCGCCTCTCAGGTAGCGGATTATCGCAAACTGGACACAATAATGTTTATTTCTTAAAACGGAGCAGGAAATACTAAAGTAAGGAGTTACTTTTAATTAAAACATTGTCACATGAAATCAAATTAATTTATTTGTCATTATATTGATGGGAACAGCATTTTACAAAATCATATCTAGTTAACTGATCGTCCTTATATTTTAACAATAAATTGGAAACAAGTTTTTCACGTTTTATTTGAGGGGTTCTCCTACATATATTAGTTTTTTTTAAATTTATTTTAATGTATGTATCAATTTGAAAATTTATCAACACATCTACAAACAAAAAAATATGGGGATGTGCTGAATAGAAACATCCATATAATTTTGAATGAAATGCTTCACAACTATTTGTTGTTCTACATAGTGAAACACTATTTTGTGCCCAAATTTCGGGGGGGAATTGGGCCTCTTCGCTTATATAGGACTCTACTAAATAATCCGCGATCTTTGTCACTCTATTATCTGTCACTTGGCAATTGCCTACTTCTTCTGCTGGTAGGAAGGTTAACCCGAATACATTTTTAAGCCATTTTCCAATTTCAGAATCTTTTGCCTTGTATTCCTTGGCCAAGCCCTGCTTCTGTATTTGACGCCACCTATAATTAAAATTAAGAAAATTATATTATATACGTTTTATATGTATGTAACGCAATACGTTTTAATGTAAAAAAACCTACCAAGCTTGTGATAGATGGAACCGGCAGCCTACGATGTTAGTAGATGGCCAGGTGTTTTTGACTGCTATATGGATAGCTCTCTCAAAGTCGACAACCACTTCTTTTGGCTGGAGTATGAATCGCATTTCTTCGCATTTATTTTTTAATAAAGATAATGCGCGCTGGTAGGAAACTGCTTATTTATTTTTTAATAATATAAACACCACAGGTATAAAATATCCATTTTCCACAGTATGGATGGTAAAGAGTTGAGTGAAATATTTTGCAGCATAATCAAATGTACCGTCCATGAATAAAATATCTCTCTTGCACATGTAACTAATATTTGTTTTGCACGAAAACACCACAATTTGGTTGTCAAAGTCGTTGCATTGAAGGAAGTTTTCGTTTTTATTTGTTTTTATATCCAAACTGTTTAAAATATTTTGAACTTCTTCTATTGATGTCGGTAGTTTAGGGTATTTTTTTTCTTGCACAATTCATGTTATTTCGGATGTTGGATATATCCGTGGTCGAGAAACTATCAAATTCAGCATTTGAAAGTAATTTTAATTCAGAATGAATTAATTTCGACGGCTTTTGTGTCAGATCTTCTGTCGCCTTTCTTTTTAATACGTTCGATACGTATTGTGTTTGCACTTTTCTTACATCTGCTTCATGATTGTGATTTTCAGGTTTCCGCGAAATCACGTTGGTTTCACCAATTGTATATATTTTTGCACTACAATATTTGACTGTGCATCGCCAATAAATTTCCGAAGAACTAAGTACACGAGATTTATAATATTTGAAATGGTTGAGTACCAACAAAGATTTTCCTCATTCACTGAACGTTGCTTGCATTTCTGCCATTTTTAAATACTGATGTTACTGCGACTACTACAGATCGAACTATGAAATATGAAATAAATGACTTCATTTTATAATAATACTTTTAGGGGTTGTAACCACAGTACCTCGGTTACCGTCCAATCACCGCCTAAGAACTACCAAAGTTAATGCGTTTATAACGTCGAATACCTGAACTCATTAGAGAGGATTATCTAGTTGCGCGCAATGTAATGGTAGGATTAGCGATCTTCAAGAAGGTTTGCGCGGAATTCAGCTTGGGGATTAACCTTAGCAGGTAATTTGCGCGCAATTCGAGAACTGCCAAATTTATATATTTATAACAGATTTGGTTATACAGAAAATGTATCCAATTTATATTTACATTATACAAATAACTTATAAATGCTGTATTCCTATTATTACGATACATACATAATACGCTAATACACAACTTCTCAGAATGTTATTACTGAAATCTGAAATAAATCTGCAATTAAATTTAATCAGCAGAAAGATCAAATACTTGCTAATATATGGCGCTAATACCTCATTGTGACCTTCACGAAAAGTGGAGTTACACTGTTTCTGATTTTAACGACCATATGACCCAATAGTACCTATATTAACGTAAATTAAAAATTTATACATTTCAACTGCAAGGCAGTCATCTTCAGTAGACTTACAAGTAATGAATGAACTAAAACAGAGACTGCCTTGCAGTTGAAATGTACATTAAGTATAAATAAATGTGCATTGTGAAAAAGGTTATTCTCCTTGTTTTATTTAAAAACTTTCACAAGCTCCAATACTTTGATTTATACATTTGTTTAAACTAGCAATTAAAATTATTGACATTATCATTCCTCTGCACCGACTCTGAGTTTAGCAAAGTTGCTTTTAATGTAATTTCCTAGAATCCCCATTCTTTAACCCGCAACGTTAAAATTGGATGGCTCTAACAATGCGAGATTCGATTCTTTGCCTTCCTTTTATAGGGAAATTTACTTAATCCATTGCGCGCTTGGGGAGTGAACGCAGTTATTTACTCTTTGATGTTCTGTAAAATTAATTTCGCATTGAGAGCTCTGCCGGATCGATACCGGGGCTGCTCGATTTTTGCCTCCGCTAGGTCTTGCGGAAAAATAAAGGGAAATGTAAATGCGCCTTACTTATGCATTGAGACCAGTTTGAACGGGAAATATGATGCCAAAACATTTTCTCAATGGTATCGCATAGCATATTACTATTGTCTGTAAAGTCGACTGTTTTCTTATTGCGTTGCGTTATATAGTTGAGATTTTTTCTCAGTGTAATATCGATTTCTCGAGCTAACGCTAGTATCACATGCAAAGAAAAAAAAAATTAGAATATTTTATCAAGAAATAGATTGCAAAATTTTCTATTTAATAAATTATAGTTGTATGACAAATAATAAGTACATACATTTCAGTAAACGATTTCTGTTCGAATAAGTATTTTGTACATTACTAATACTTATTCCAAAACCAGTTAAAACAAATCAAGTGCTTAAATATGAATACTTTAAGACCAAAATGTGGTCATCAAATATGTTGTCAATTAAGATATTTAACGAAACATTTTCATACATACATACAGAGAAGCTGTACCTTGTATTTGAGGGGTCTAGGAATATTTACCACTTACACAATAATAATAATAATAATAATAATAATAATAATAACGTTTATTTAGCTCTTACAGCTATACACTTACATATCAAATGGGTTATATTTAATAGGTATACAATTATTTATTAGTTATCCTTATTTGTTATTTACCTACTAAGTATATTTTCTTAATTCTAAGCTTAAATTATAAAACATTGCACTCCCTTAATTGTAGGCATAAGTTTGGTACACTAGTATTGTCCTGAAAAATAGTTAAATCTGGCAATGTGCAGTTTTCCTATGATCTAATACAAAAGTATCCTTATGTCTAGTTCCGTAGATATGGTTAAGTGCTTGTATTTTATGATTAAGATACTCCGGCATTTGTCCTAGTTTAACTTTGTGCATACAATTCACCTCGGAAAATTTACCGCAGACATTCACCACACCACCACAATTCACGGTCGAATAGTTCACCGCACAATTCACCGCGGGGATTTTTTAAAATTATTATTTGGAAGTGTATTTTTTACTGAAACATTAAGTACTAGCCAAGTATTAAAAGGAAAAAAAAAATAACAGTTCTGTAGGATGATATAATAATTTGTTGCAAATAACAACCATGTTTATTAAAAATCATAGCTACGTTTATAAATAACATAAAATCAAACCATAACGTAACATAAATATGCACACGAAAAATTTTTATAAGAAATATTATGGGCAATTCCTTTAATAAAAAGGAGGACATTATCTGCATAATACTCATCTACAAGTTTTCTTAATCGTGCCGCTTAGGCCCGTATCTATAGTCCGTACTTGAGCTTGAGTTCGATTCAAGTCGTATATTTGGTTGAGTTTGGTGCATAAACGTCTATAGAAAATAGGGAACTTAATTTACGACTTGAATCGTATTCAAGCTCAAGTACGGACTATAGATACGGGCGTAAGTCTCTATATTTTTTCATGGGTTTCTGTGGCTCTTACATATTTCATCTTTCACTTACATATCTTTCAAATCAAACTTCATTTAGGCTTTGTTGCATTTTAATCCAATGTATAAATTTTCATACATTTTGATGGGCTCGTACTTGTTTTTCAAAGCCTCTGTGCCAACCTTCCACATACTTATTAGTTTTGGGTCTAAAATCCAAAACGGTTTCATATAGATTCAACATGTCATGTGGAAATAGTGATGCCTGTGTACCTCCAATTTTGTTTGTGGACGTATATTCTCATATATCATAATACAGATTGTTTACAATTAAATTACAGATTGAAAACAATTTCCCCCCGGTGAATTGTACGGAAGACTTTATGCGGTGAATTGTGTGCGGTGAATTTTTAAAACGGTCAACGTGCTGCGGTGAATTTTTCGCAGTGAATTGTGGGCGGTGAACGATCCGGATACCGTGTTTAAGATGAAATATCCAAAGATTGAAAAAAAATTATTTTGGATAAGGATTTTCAAATTATTAAATGTTTTGTAAGCCGATGGAGTGTGGGATATGAGTGCCTCTGCCTCCCACAATTTAAGCTTAGATTTTCATGATTAATGTGGTACTATTCTTTTACTTACTGACGTGAATTATCGGGTAAAAGTATTTATTTTTCAGTTTGCTATAATTTAATGATATCTCATAGGATACGAGATATATTAACATATCAATATCAACCGGGGCGTAATAAGAGGGCGTAATGAATTCATTACGCCCTGGAGTGTATTTTCATGTAAACAAGTCCATAACAACCGGGGCGTAATAAGAGATCCACATTATGTTTATCTAAAGAAAAAGTGAAAAATTAAATTTTGTACGCACCACGGTTTAACTGAATGATTACGCCCGAAGAACGATAAAATCCAACTCTCGGGCTAAAGCCCTCGAGATGCACTTTATCGTTCTCCAGGCGTAATCATCGTAGTAACGCTCTTGGTACATAAATAGCTATTTTAGCTATAGGAAATTGATAGTGAAAGCTGTTACTTCTGAATATTAATCAGTTTGTCAACGTTTCTTGCCACTGTTTGGTTTTATGAGTTGTTTAATAATGATCAGAGTTCATTTTTGACCAAGATTCAGTCTATTGTGGAGTAGTTTAACACTGGTCTACAAATAAAAATTAAAAAAATTACTGGAAAAGGGAAGGATGTTTTCCAAGTATTTGGGTACGTAAAACTCAAAGTTGGCATCAGAATTGCACTTTTTTAACGTTTCTTGCCACTATTTAGTTTTATGAGTTGTTTGATAATGATCAGAGTGCATTTTTGACCACGATCCAGTCTTTTGTGGAGTAGTTTGACACTGGTCTAAAAATAAAAAAATAAAAAATGACTGGAAAAGAGAAGGATGTTTTCCAAGTAATTTGGGTACATAAAACTCAAATTTCCCATCAAAATTGCGCTATCGGGTCCAGTTCTTTTTATGTCGCATGTATGGCGCTACTGTAAAGTAATTTAATGAATGAAATAAAACAATTTTACTTTGTTGCTTCCACTAACACCTTTATTTTACAAAAAATAATTTAGTGACTGCAGTTTCGACTACTTTATAGTCATTGTCAAACTAAGTACAAAAATTGGGAATGAAACACAATATATACCCTAAATTTTATAACAATTGAAGAGGGGAGAGAATATCAGATCTGTCTGATCATTAAGTAAATGACCGTCCTTTGAAAGTGTGGATTTGAAGATTTCCAATGATTCCAGTAAATTCAGTTTAAGCCCTTTGTCGGCGAAATGCAGGATCTTGATGGGGTCATCAGCTGGCTCGTGGCCCTCATTAAGAAGGTGTTCTGCGAATGTCGAATCTTCTTTTCTGAGATGAAACGATCTCAAATGTTCCTTGTACCGGATGTTAAAATTCCGCCCTGACTGACCAATATAATAACCGTCACAGTTTTCACACAAAAGTTTATACACACCCGATTTGTTTAGGGGGTCTATTTTATCCTTGGCGTTAAACATAATTGATGATAATTTAGTGTCTGTTTTAAATGCAATTTTCACTTGGTTTTTAAGGATTTGTGCAATTTTGTCACTAACGTTGCCAAAATAGGTTAGGCAAACGAAGGGTTTGTTTTCAGTTTTCGGCGGTATTGGGTAGATTTCTTTTATTAAAAGGCGATATCGCTTTATAGAAACAATACTGTCGATCAGATTAACTGCATAGCCATTACTAACAGCGATGTTCTTAATCGTATCAATTTCTTCCCCAAGTGCTTTTTTAGTGAGTGGGATACTTAGGGCTCTATGCACCATAGAGTTAAAAGCGGCAAGTTTTTGTTGAAATGGATGTCTGGACGAATTATGGATTGTAGTGTCTGTGAAAGTCGGTTTTCTAAAAATATTAAACTCAAATTGATTTTTTCTTTTATAGGTGGACAGGTCTAGAAAATTAATATTGAAATTTTGTTCAACTTCAAGAGTGAATTTAATTTTTGGGTGCAACGAATTTATAAAATTTAGAAATGATTGTAGTTGTCTGTCTGTTCCTACAAAACACGCTAAGATGTCGTCCACATAGCGGTACCAGAACTTTATATGTTGTTTAGCCTGCTTTGAATTTAAAATCATTTTAACTAAATTTGACATGAATAGTTCAGCAAACAAAGGGCTTGTTGGTGCGCCCATAGCCAAACCTTCATTTTGTTTATAAATGATAGAATTGTATTTGATTTATGTTTCAAATTATTTCAAATACAATTCTATCATTTATAAACAAAATGAAGGTTTGGCTATGGGCGCACCAACAAGCCCTTTGTTTGCTGAACTATTGGCGACAGGAAATATTTCGACTTTTCAGTTCCAGTAATATGGACAGAGCAAAGTAATCACCAAACCGATTGCTATTTTTGTTTATCAAAAGTTGTTGGGATCAATATGAAAAATCGAAGAAGTGTGCAATACGCAAATGTTCCAACTGTTTCAAAAAAAGTTCAACGTTTACCAAATGATCCATTGCCAGTCATTCATGGTACTACAAGCAGTGATTCGGAATCATCTTTCAATGACATTGTTCCCAGCAGTGGTAGTTTGTATGAGTCTAATGAATGCCATTTGGTGACTCAAGCTGAGCTTAATGATCTCGTTCGTGATTTACATTTATCAAAGCAAGACGCGGAATAATTGGCTTCACGTATGCAATACTGGAAACATCTTGCAGTTGGGACAAAAGTAACAGTTTATAGAGAAAGGAGCTTGGAATTGGCTGAATATTTTAAGAAGAAAAACACTATTCTCTACTGTAACGACATTCAAGGTTTATTTCAAAAAATGAACCAACCAAATGAAAAAAAAAATGGATATTATGCACTGACGGCTCTAAGTACAGCTTGAAGGCTTTTCTTTTTCACAATGGGAATAAAAAATCATCCGTACCAATTGCTCATGCTGTTTATACTAAGGAAAATTACGAATCAATGACTCAAATTTTAAATTTACGAAGACCATAAATGGAAGATTAGTAGTGATTTAAAGGTATGTGATTGAATGTTCCAGATCATAAATGGAAGATGTGTGGTAATTTAAAGGTATTGAATGTTCTATGTATATCGTAAATTCCAAGTTAAAAATATAAACGATGTTCAAACACTGCCATTTACTTTTGAAATTTCATTTATTTTTAAATAAATGAACGACTTTTTATTAAAAACATACGAAAACAATGATATTATATAACTCGATAACCTAACCTGATAGAAAAAAAGCAGTTACAGAGTCGAATTCGGCGCACCAAATTACCTTAAAAACACTATTTGGTTGCTCGAGTCCCAAATCTTGTAGGTATACCAGTGTAATGATCAGATTGCGGTCGCAACTGCAGTAGAGTTTAGCTATTACTACAAATATACAAATTGCCCAATTGTGTTTAAATTTATACTTTTCAGTACGACCATTTTATTAAGAAAGATGTTTGTGTGAAATTTGATATTCGTTTAAAATATTTGGCAGAACCTGTATTTATAAAACCTGGTTTCAGATGTAAATGCATTGATTATATGAAATATTATGAATTTGAAGCATTTCAATTAAAACTTAGTAACCAGTTAAGCCAAGGAAAACTACTCCGAGCTATATAACTTATCCGCTCTTTTCTCCTCCAATTATCGTAGTAAAAAATTGAAACTGTCGGAATGGCAGACGCGCACAGCGGTTCTAATTTTCCGGCGGCGGGACATCGCTGATTAAACTTTAATTAGTGCACATCGAACTGAACGACGAATCTTTTAAGGAACTAGGCGCAATTTAAATTGGATTTATATCCCATTAAGCAGTTTAAAAGTTAAATTGTGTTTTTTCTGCCGCACCGCGCGAAACTTCCATAATTCCGACGCGGCGCGGCGAATTCTCTACTTCCGTTATTCAAATTGCACCGGTGTATAATATGCATAATAAATGTCGACCCGTTTATCCAGAACACGGCAGGACTGAACGTTCTGGCTGTAAGAAAGGCAAAAAAAATGAACGAGCAGAATGGAAGAGGTATTACATCGTGTATGGATGGGACTTGGTTATTGGAATTTATAGAGACTATTATATAACTGTGATACATAATACAAATTGGAATTTTATATATATATAAATATTCGTATTGACTATTTGTTATTATACTCATTGTGTTAAATATAGATTAATTTTTAACATAGTTAGACAATTTGTTACATGATTCAACGTTATAATAAATATGGAATGATATTTTGCTAAATTTTGTACAGTAAATTACTATATGTATGCCAACGTGTGGCGAATTTTGAACTGCACACCATCAAAATTTAACATGATATCTACTGAATGCTATCGATTCTAGATTTTCTGGATAACATCTAAAAGTTTGAGATTAAAAATAATGAATGCAATCAAATCGATCTACAGATTTATTAAGAGGATTATAACAAAGGTCTGAATTTTCAAAAAAATCATCCTTTATAAACGTATACTTTTCAGATGGAGATCTGAAATTTGAATCATGTACATTATACATAATTATTTTTCGTACTATGTTTTATTTTTTTTAATGCATAGTTTCGGAGACATCGCAAAAAAAATTATCAATCGTATAATTTTTTAGAATTCCAACATACTCGCATAGATATTTATAAAATACAATCAAATTTTTAATTTCATCTTGATATGTTAGCCCACTTTCAATTTATAACGTCTCAAAACGTACACATTTTCCGTTCAGTACAGTACTGCTTCTAGCGGACATTTTCTGTAGCTTCACTGGAAGAGAGATGTTCTGCAACCTCAAATTGACCGATGGTAATTTATGACCGCTTATAAAATATAAAATGGTGCTATTCTGGCAGGTAGAGAAGAGAAAAATTTCCGTGCAATGGTATTTTTGCGTAGTATAATAATTGGTATTGAGACAAAAAACATGAGTACCTATAACTATAGTAACTATAGAGTTAGCATGTTTAAAAATAAATAATAATAAAAATAATAATAATAATAATAATAATAATTCTTATTTAATCCATTTTTGGTCCATTACATAGTACAGATCGAAATAATTTATTTTGATCATCAATTCTTGTTCATATTCAAGTATTTATTAAAACAAACATATTATTAAAATCGTGATGTAAATCATTTGATTTACATCACATCCAAATTGTCCAAAACTGATCAGAAATACCCCCCACATGAATGGAAAAATAAAATAAAAGTAGTGAACGTGTTGAAATGTTTCCATCAGTTCCATCCCAAACATTAATACTAAATCTGTCTTGAAAATTCCGTGTTCTTGTTGTAAGGGCCAAATTTGTTCAACGTGAAAATTATTTACACCGTCTCTTACAATTCGTCAAACCATGACTCATGTATAAAAAAAAAAGTCCAAACCCAATTTTGAGTTAAAACTATTTCATGCTATTCTTTTTTAAATAAATGTAACATTTAATTTTTTTACTGATGGAGTTTCAAACTAATGCATATTTTAATCTATAACTAAATATATTGCTATATTTTCCTCTCCAAGTTGAAATTTGCTTTTATTATTTATTATTTTCGAAATTACCTTCCGAAAAAGTTGTGTCTTTAATATTAATACAAAAACAGCAGCATGCAATAGTAGAAAATATTATTTCAGTAAATACAAATACAGGACTACCAATTTCTGTAAACCTCAATAAAACAGATTCAGTGTATAAAGACACAAATTTGTTTATAGACACCTTGCAAAACTACAATTTTTCTTTGGATTTTTGCATAAAAATCAACATCAGAGCTACGTAAAGCTGCTGGAACAACATTATTTGAATCAAATATTTCAATATCCTTGCACATGGTGTAATATAGATAAATATCATTTGCTCAATAATGGTATTTCAAGATCTTTATGGAATGTTAAAAAATATATAATAATTGGTCAGTTAGCAGAGGAAACAAATATGATTTGACGAAATTTGGCTACAGTTTTTTTTTCGTCCCATCATTTAATCATCTGAAACAATATAAAAAATCAGCTGAAAACGCAGTAACTCTATAAATAATTTCACCTCCAGAAATACACATAATGATGTGTATTGCCAAAGAAGATATATTCTCTAGAGGATTGTATTTTCTTTGGTGTATAATATTTATATTGCTACGACAACAACAAGCTTCAGAACAAGCTTTAACACAGGAAGAATATATGAAGTCATCTGTGGTGATCTATAATTATTTCAATGTTTCATTTTAAAACAGTAAAGTTATAATGTGTACCATATATTTGTTTCTGTATGTTAAACTATTTTTTGTTTTTGTCTTTTGTGTCTCATTGACTGACTTATCGCATTTGTAAAAACAACTATGATAACATGCACGCATCGACCTTTTTTTTAAAATGAACATAGGGACGTTGTATTGACAATGTTCAGAGTCAAAAAAATGGCACGGTATACTAAACATGCATTAGTCAATAAGTACAGTCATGCTCACATAAATCTAGTACAAAAAATTAGGTTACAATAGAAATTTTATATAGCAACGTCAAATTGTTTGTACTAGATTTATGTGAGCATGGCTGTACAGGTTTAATAATACATTTTTATTGGCAGCAGAATATCAAAATATTGATGATACTTTATCTTTTTAATTTAATAATACTTGAGGTTCTTTCAGAATACTTTCAGTTGTGTATGTTCTAAGTCTCAAAAGGATAGCTCAAATTCAAAGAGAAAATTAATTCCCAATTATTTCAGATTTTTAGAAGTAAAAATCTTCAGAGTGTTACTAATTCTGACCACGGAAGGTGTAGTAGAGGTCAGGAAAAATTAGTACTTTCAACATGGGATTCCGCCGCTAAGTTAAAATACTAGAATATTGTGTGGTTAGTACAGGAAGTGATATTTTCCTGGCCGATGATGCAATTGATGACCGATTCATCAGGTAAGGACTGCAAAACGTAAGAGGCCAGGAAGGAGTTTTATGTATCAATAATTCAATAATAGTATCATTCGGCATTTCATGTACATACTTTTTTCTCCCATCACAATATTTTTGCAAGTTTCATCAAAAAATGGAAGAAGAAAAAAGAAAATAATTGCTGTAGTCATCTGGGAATAATTCATTACCAGTCTAGGCCAGGAATGTAATATTCCAGTACTGTTATTTCTCCCTTACATAGCAACCGTCAGCACCAAAGAAACGCCCAGAAACGAACTACCACACTTGAAAAGTCTCATTACGAATATTGCTTCATCCATTAACAGCTCTTTGACGTGGGATTCTTTATTACAATTAAGGTACGCTTCGAGTTAAAGTATTTAATTGTGCGAATACTAAAATCCATCATTCCGTGATTATTCCATTCATTATCTCTGATATTTACCGCTCTACGGAGTGCACTCCGCTTTGATAAAATCGTAGCCAAAGGAGCAGACTTCCTTTCAGCGAAACGTTTTAAGCTCTACAAAACATCCCTACGTATATACAGTTGTATTTGGACGCTGGCGGGTGTGGGTGCGACTAGGGGGAGCGACTACAATATCTGATACATTTCCCGGGCGTTTATTTATCTAGTTTAGTGCCGAAGATCTGTGGAGGATGAAGCAACGTTTGCCGGAGAGATACATTTCGTAATTTTGAGCGTCTCGCGGAGATCATAAGAAGAAATAACAGGGGATAAAAGATATCACCTGCGTTGGTGTTTATTTTTAAAACTGCGCTTTCACGAGTATCGCGTGCTGCTCAGGAATTTATACGCTCCAGGGGGATAATTGGTAGACGTGAGGTTTATGAGCGCAGTTTTATCGCTTAATGTTAGTGTGCTTCGATAGTTGAATTGATAAATTATTTCAACTAAGCTACCAAACATATAAGTGTTAGTTTATCTAAGGTGATTAAATATGGGTTACAAAAAAAAATAGTTTCAATTAAGGTATTTCCATAACAAGTTTTTATTTTATTTTAATTTGAATAGATTATCGAGGTTGCAATCTCCGTTTTCTCTCTTTGCTTTCCAACACTCCACCTTTAGTTGTTCATGCTTTTGTTCTCCTATGATTACCACCTTGGCCCTGGTCAGCCGAGTGAAGACGGCGTGTGCAGTCCTTCAGCCTTAACTGCTTGGGGGTGCGGCTCTACATAATTTAATTACAAGCCGGTAGGGTGAACTTGGGAATAGTTCATTTAAATTACGAAAAAATACCCCGAAACAAAGTAAAATTGCTACATAAAACAAAACCAATTAATATATATTACAAAAAAAAAACAATTAATTAATATGTCGACAAAACTGACGCGCTGGGCAGTCTAATGCAGCGATACCATTTTCTGCAAAAATACCAGACGAATATGATCAGACGCGCACGCTTCGAACTGGAAATAGTGGTATGTCGGCTGGGCCGGCCACATGCTCTTATAATACCAGATCGATTAACTTAACATATGACGCATACAAAGAAGAAAATTAACAAGTAGAAAGCAGTAAAGTAAGGTCTAATCCTGTTTGTATCCTCTTCAAACTCGGGTGCGGGGGGATGCGCACCACTTAATGCGCCTCGTATGGTTCCTCTTTGGCCGTGCTTACTCGGGGGTTCTAACCCTTACAGAAAACCCCTCAAGAAACGTGCTAAAGATATAGGGTGGTATAAACCACACGCGTGAAAACAAAACCCAGTCCTTACCTAAAGGTCTATAAAGGCCGGTATGTGTCGTACTTTGAGATCTTTTTATCCAGTCCTTGTGGGGCCACCAAAAAAAACGTAAGGGTCACTCAATTCACATATCACGTGTTAAAGGTAGTTACAATTCTAATATTTCACCGACTTTGTCCTAGATAAATACTTGACTACAAGCGCGAGTAACCTCTGAACGGGTAATATAGATTTCGGCACCGCGAAAAATGATATTAGGAGGACGAGATTGAATTAATTATCACGCCAGTGCGATATCGTAGCCAACCTTGCTTTCACCGCTGTACGCTCAAAACATAACACTACAAGTTACTGCAAAAAATAATTATTTTTTGGTAAGTTGATAACTGTCCTCCACATCCCCATATAGGAAAGCTATCAAATGTTATATTCCAGTTTTTAACTCCAAATACGGTCCTCTACGGTCTTTTTCAGATAACACTTATGTGTTGCAATAAGCGTACAATAAGAAGAATAAAATCATACTTATTATAACCTATTGCTTTCGTTTGCAATTACCAAATGTCAGATCGATTCTCTCGAATTCATTATAGAAATTACTAAACAATTTCATATTTTGGATGCTGCTTTGTTGATTTGAGATGCATGGCAATACGTTGAACAAGAAACCCTCAAGAAATGCTTCAAAAAGGCTGGATTTCATATTAACCTTCCAGTAGTCGCGCACGGTCTCTGAGGCCGGGCCAATACAAAATTTTATATTACAAATGAAGTATAAATCGCTGACTTCTTAAACTCATAGTACCTTCCCAGAATAAACCCATAATTCTGTAGTGTGACCGTGAACGACACAGTGCGTGTAGTTAATAAATAAACAATAATCCCGGTCTGTGAGACCAGGGCGACTAGCGGCGCAATTTTAATTTTTATATAAAATCTTCTTAAATAAAAGGTAACTTGTATATTATTAACATAAGGTATGTTCAAATGATATGTTTATTAATTATATAGCAGCGCGAACAATATGGCTATATAAAAAACAACAGGAGTGCCTGCAAAAATTCGTAGAAGAAAATTTAAATAATGATGAAGAAAGATATTTGCGGCCAAATTGTAATATTTTAATATTTTCAATTAGATTGTAATTGGAAAAATAATCGAAAAACACGATTTTCATGCTTAATTTGCAAAAAAATCGTGTGCTTGGAGCACTTAACAACTGTCTGCCAAGTATGCCAACAAAGTGTTTTATCAGCAGATAATTATGTTCAAGCTACGTTTGTTTATTTAATAGGATGTTATTATCATAAAAACACTTATTGTTAATTTTTTATTTCACTGTTTTTTTATTTACGAATTTTTATATTTGGTTGAAATATTTTTTAATTTTTTTCAGTGTAACACTTAAATAATAATTTTCTTTCGTTTTTCATTTACCAGTTGGTAGTTTACTTATTAACCCTTCCTGTGTTAACTACGTTTATTTGATTTTTTGCTAATTATGCTAAAAAAAAATCCCGGTCTGAGAGACCGGCGCGACTACTCATGTTACATATTTTAGCGCGACTACTGGAAGGTTAAAGGTGCCACAGAAGATTTGGCATTTGATAACATCGTAGAAGATGTTTTACCACCACAAACAAGAAAGTGTGATATGGACAACTTCATGGCATGCGACAACAACACTTTGACTACGTTGATATTGCGTAATGAAGACGTGTTTGAAGCAGTTTATGTACAAATTAAACGCAAGCGCAACAGTGATTATTAAAGAAATGAATATATGCAGCCCGGTATTACCAAAATATGCGTACATACATTGACCGCCAAAAAGTCGGCATTATATGGGAAACTTGTATATTATCGATTTTTCAGGAACACTTTTTTTCTGCATTAATTTGAGCTTGTCTAAAACCGTATTAGTCACTATCAGATATATTGAGTGATTTTTACTTACTTAGAAAATCTGATCATGCACACTTCGAACCGGAAATAGTCGTATGTCGACTGGACTGGCCTCGTGCTCTTATAATACCAGATCGATTAACTTAACAAATGGCGCATACAAAAAAGAAAATTATTAAAACTAATTGCAATTAAAAAATCTTATTGATATCCTACGTGATTTCTGAAAATTATATACCATATCGATTTTCATCATTTTCAAAAACGAGAACAAAGTTCTTAACAAAAGATTGAGAGCTCATTATTTTCCACAATTTGACGATTTAAATTTATTTTTTCGTTATATCTTTGCGTAATTCAAGATGATATATAGTATAAATCTATTTTTGTAAAAATGAAAAATTATATACTAAAAATACAATATAATGCCATAATATGTATCAACAATATGCGAAATATGCAACAATATCTAAAATATGCTAGAATACGCAATACATGATGAACTGTGCAATAATTAATTAGTGCCCATTAGCTGTACATGCTTCAATTCGATTACAGTTCTAATCGTATTCTAAGATATGCATGAGTTATAAGATATCCAGTTTACATAATATCCGTTCTCTAGTGATTCTAGTGATGATGACAAAATACCGTTCAGTGAAATAGCTAGACAAAAATTAACCCATACAACTGCAATTGATATGTTATCAAGTTATCAGTTATCAGAATTTGCAATTTATTTAACTGACCCGAAATACTGACAATACTGACAATATCAGCGTAACAAAAAATGAACGAACTTATATGTGAAAAATGTTTAAATACTTAGTAAGCAGACTGCTTTTGATTGTTTTTTACAAAATATACATAGTACCAATATACATAGTATATTTACACATATTTCTATGTATGTATATATTTTAAAACGTTTGTAATTTATACCTAAGTGTATAATAAAAAAAAAATTACAATAAATAATGAAAATATGTCAAAAATGTATTTAGCTTTACACACCACAAAAAAGTATTTTCTATAAACTGACTAGTGCCTAGAGTGACCATTTTGACACTGTCTCTCCGGTGATGACTTCATACCTGAGTTGGTATGATGTTAATCAACTGATTTTTATAAATAAATCATTGATTTAAATAAAAATTGATTTATTTTATAGATTAATTTTTGTTTGTGCATTCCAATAGGTGTACAATTCAAAATATAATTTAACTGTAGAGTTCGCATGCTTTAAAATAGTTAATTGGAAGTTAGTTAAATAATATTCTATTCTTTCATTTTGGCAACACATAGTATAGAGTTTTTGGCAACACATAGTACAGATACACCGATTTTGTTTTTGATCATCAATTCGTATTAAAATTCAAGAATTTATTAAAAAAATCATATGATATTAATCGTGTTGTATATCAATTGCTTTAAATCACATCTAAAATTACAAAAAACCGATAATTGATTGAAAATTGAATTGAAATTGAATATAATAAACAAACTCCATATTCATTGTTTACATAATAAATTTGCATTTAAATTTGATTTTTGTCTATTTTTGCTTATAATTATTTGTATATAATAATTCAACGAATTGTTATATCATTAATTGTAGCAAAAATATTGCTGTTCAAAATAATTTTATTATTATTTCTTCATATAGTATTTTTTATTCATTTTTATTAATTACTAATTATGGATTACTATTTTACTTGATTCTCATCGTATGTTATTTTATAATATTTAATTATTGTGAGTATAATGGCACTGCTAATTATTATGGTAAAGCAATGTGGTAGTCTCATTTTAATAATTCAAAAACCCGTTTTCGACTTTTACAACATTACACAAAAATACTATGTTTTTAAAAACCGACTTTTGTAGGTAGACTGGGTATATTAACTTTTATTGGGTTCTAAAAATCAATTATAATTAATGACATTATATAAACAGTGTTCTAGACATACAAGATTTATTGCCTTTAATTAAATCCTTATTATAATTAGAATTAATTTTACCGTACAATTTCTTAGATGTACAAGGTATATTGACTTTTTAAGGTCCCGAATTCATATTATAATTAATATCAAAGAATAACAACTTTTTACTTCATTATATACAGGGTATTAATTAAGTACGCAGACAAACCTATACGGGATATTTCTTGATAAATTCTAATAGGGGTCTAACGGCTTTGTTTTCAAAATACGGTTTAAACAAGTTTCAACAACATTTTTTTAATAACAAACAATTACAATTCTTACAATTCTTAATGTTGAAGATTTAAGACATTGCATACAAGAGTTATGTGCGATTATTAGAAATACTCGTGGTATTTTCGAACGAGTCCACCAGTCGATGCTAAGGTCTGGGGTACGATACTAGCGGTGAGCGGCAGAGCGACACAACTAACGTTTTGTTCACGATTTGAATGCAGCGTGCTACAGAAACTTGACGCTTGACACTTGCCGCTTACTGCTTATTCTAGATATTAACACTCGCCGCTCGCCGCACACCGCTCACCGGTCGTTTTGTACCAGAGGCGCACAAACGCTGGCATTGAGGTCGGAGGTCGGAGACAATGTGATTTTGTTAATTATTTCCATAGCAGTAGGGTATTCAAGTTTTGTACTTATTGTAATTGTATTGTAAGATTGTAAGATTATTTGTTATTAAATAATATTTTACATAAAAAATGTCCACTGTATTTTGAAAACGAAGCCGTTAAGATCCCATGTTTGTATTATTTTTTTATATTAGAATTGATCAAAGAATCACCGCTTTAAGTATGTATACATAGTTAATTAACACTCTGTATAGTATAGATTTTAAAGTATTGTAAACGTGGAGAACACAAAGAAAACGTATTAGAGTAGCATTATCACAAAATCACATAAAATCACAACAAAATGGTCTGTATGATTGTAGAGAATTGTTATCAATTAATTATCTGATAAGCTATACATATACAGTATGTCCTCGGATTTAGATTACAAAACGTTTTTTTTTTATTTAAATTTTAAGTAAAAATGTTATAGGAATTATAATTCTGCTTGGTCTGAAACTACCAGTTGAGTTATTAAAACTTTGATTTATTTATACAAGGTGTAGGCTAAATCAATTTCTTTAAGTCTTATTTTGTAACATATTTTTTTACAATTTGCAAAACGAATTTAAAATTACATCTAACAACATTATATAAAGTCAAACAATCCCCCAAATATAGAAAATATTACTGAAAATTAGAAAGAAAAAAAAATGCGAGAGGCAGTTGAATCGATAACTATTTAAGAAATACAAAATAGTTTTCAAGTGTTCCACACCAGGCTGTGATGTTATTTTTCTAAAGTGGCAAAATTAGATTTTTTTTATTTAGCCAACAACACCCTGTATAAATAAATCAATGTTTTAATTACTGAAATGGTAGGTTCACATCAAGCAAACATTTTAATTCCTATAACATTTTTACTTAAAAGTAACAATTAAAAAACAATTCCTCTTGTCAATCTGGGGACATACTGTATATCGAAACAAATTCGAATAGTATCAATTTACAAAATTTAGGTACAGCATTAGTTTACTGAAACCCTTGAAATTTGTCCGATTGATGTTTTGATGTTTGGGTTTTTAAAATGAACCTCAAAAATATCATCAGATTGAGTTTCAAAAGTTATGTATGACACAAATTCGAATTTGGTTTCAGATATTGAATATAATATTAACCAAACTGCAGTCATCAATCGGGCCAGATTTTTAAGTAGAGTATGCAAAACTCCGAAACCAAAGACTGCAACAGAATTTCGAAAATTGCTCTGATTAGGGGCAGTAGCAAAAAACATGGCCATGATTTGTTTCCGCACGGTAGATATCTAACGGTTTGATTGAGTTTGTCAAAATCTTCATTTCTTCTTTTCAGCCTTCTATCGTCCATCTTTGAATATAGGCCTTCCCAAGTTGCTTCCATTCCTCTCTATTACTTGCTATTTCAGTCCATTTCTTTCCTGCATGTTTCTTAATGTCGTCTGCCCAACGCATTTGTGGCCTTCTTCGTCCTCTCGTATTTTCCCATGGTCTCCAGTGTACAATAAGTTTGTTCCATCTTTCATCGATTTGTCTGATGTTGTGACCAGCAAATTTCCATTTTAGCTTTGTAGCTTCCTCTCTTACATCTTTAACTTTAGTTGTTTCTCGCATCCATACGTTTCTTTTACCTGATAGTCGTATGTGGAGCATCTGTCTTTCCATAGCTCTCTGAGCTGCAGCAGTTTTCTCTATATTGGCCTTTATGAATGTCCATACTCGTGCCCCATATGCAAAGACAAGAAGTATGCACTGATTAAAAATTCATGTTTTTAGGTACCGTGGGTACTTCTTATTTTTTAGGATAAAACTCAGCTTTCCGAAAGCTACCCATGCAAGCCTAACTCTTATTTTTATTTCGCTGGTTTGATTATCTTTGTTGAGTTTTATTAGTTGTCCCAGGTACATATATTCGGTGACTTGTTCGATTGATATGTTTCCTATTTGTACTGTGTCAAAATCTATTATTTCAAATTTTCAAAACTTTGCAGTATTGCGTCATTATAAACGGCCAAAAATACAATAAAAAACCCAAGAAAGAAGATGGAATATGGAGTTCAGATGGGGAAAATTGAATAAAAACCTGTATTACACTTACAGACTAAAATATTTTCTTAATTCGCGGTCATAAACTTAAAAACGAGTTAAACTATTTGTTCATTAAACGTCTATTTTAACATGTATAATAAATAAGTATTTATGTTTTTTTTTAATTATTATTCATTAGGAATTAATTTTATTTGTATATCGTTTTAGTATGTGATAGCTTAATTATTGTGATTTTAATTGCAGTATCAACTAGAGCAATAAAATCATGTGTTGGCTACATTAGGAATTTCTTTAATTAAGTTATGCGTAGTTTATTTTGAGATGATAATAACAACATAGTTTTATCTTGTGAGTAGAGGCAAACATCATAAGTTAGACAGAAGTGTGATAAATTGCTACCCAAAGGCGAAGTGGAGTTACTTTATAGTTGTAATAAGCTATTATATTAATCCAAAGTTAACAAAAC
This sequence comes from Othius punctulatus, assembly GCA_951805005.1. Classification (NCBI taxonomy): domain Eukaryota; kingdom Metazoa; phylum Arthropoda; class Insecta; order Coleoptera; family Staphylinidae; genus Othius; species Othius punctulatus. The sequence goes on along the minus strand of OX638139.1, from coordinate 32,646,147 downwards.
CAGCTCTTCAGGTGCTGTCCGGAAGTCCGAGAACTTCTCCAAGTACCCTCCCACCCGCTGTTCATAACCCAGCGTCGTGTAATCGAGTGCAAAATATCCACCCCCAACTTCGCTCATTGCCTAATCGCATTTCGCGCCCTGAAAAACCAGCACTCTCGAATTTAATTAGACCACGGCCACAGAATCACGCGCGGCAATTCTTTTCCATCCCCATCGACATCTGTCTGCCGCCCTCTCAAGGACAGCATCAAATATGCGTGCGGCCCGTGGGGTGGATTGATGCGCCTGGACTGTGACAAATCGCGTGCGGGCGCGGGCCCCATTTATTTAATTCCCTTAAAAGTTGCGTCCCTTAAAACATTCAGACCGTGGGGGCGGCAGAGATGGATCTACGGTCCAGATGCTCGGGCTGTGTCCGGTCGCAGGCGCCGCAACCAAGGCCTCCCGGGGGGCGGCGCACCTCGTGGGGCCGAGGCGATCCGTGCGGTCCTGCCCGCTTTATTATTCATCCCTTTATCATTTTATCGTGCCGGGATGAAGACGCTCGGCCCGGCCAGCGCCGTCCCTTTTTTTCTGGCCCCGGAACCGGAACGGTCTCGAATTTGTCAGACGGAATAAGTGATGGGTTTATTCGGAGGCTCTACCAGAGACTTACAAATTGTAATAAATCATTGATGGGGTAAAATCAGAGGGAAATTGTTTAATATCATATTGTATTCGTTTGTGATAAATAAAGGGATGCTTATTATGGTGTACGCAGAGGGCCGAATTTACATAAATACGTTTAGTAAATTTAGCACAAATATCATATGGTAAATGCGCCGGGCTAGATAGCCCGGCGCATGTACCTTAAAACTGTGATACAATGCGTATGTTTTAAAGCAGTTTAAATGTTTGTCTGTTGATTTGTTAATTGGTAATCACTTGTTGAGGACTTAATTCGTCTCAATTGCAATGAAGCGTGAAGGAAAATAAATTTCTCAATATATAACGAGTGCAATTCCTCATATTTCCAGATATCGCTTCACTTCCCTCCCTTTCCGGTTATTAATCGAGACGATCTGTTCGTTCTCCGCGCAGATAAATTCCCAGGCACTTTTCATTATACGCGAGCAGAGCGCGGTGTCGTATCTCGTCTACCCCAATTTACGTCCCCGATACAAGTCAGAAGTTAATTAATATCGCCCGGTCGGCGCTCGTGTGGAAAAACTTCGCTTTGTTATCTATCTCGTTATCTCGCATAAGGCCGATCGGATTGGATCGGATCTTTATGCTCCCGTTCCGCGATCGGCGATGATACACCATAACAAAGGGTCCCCCACGCGGCGCCCTAACAAAGTGTCGGCAGGATGCCCCAGCTCCTTATTTTATTTATCTTTTTGTGCCAGAGCCTCGACAAAACCGCAGCAAAAACTCCACACACCACACGCATCGATTGTGTTTGTGTGCGCTATTTATTTCGCCGCCTCTATATATATATGTATATATATGATGGTCGCATAAATCATTCGCCATTATTTTAATCGTTTTATGGGGCCATAAATTCTTTTATAAACAAATATAAAGCGAGTGTCGGCGCGATTTATGGGAGCCGGCATTAAAAAATTCTTAACGCGCCCTGATTTAGTGGACGTCGCTGGATTTAGTGCAGGTATGGAGTGCGTTCAATTACGCCCCTGGTAAACTGGAAAACTCGCTCGACAGCTGTCAATTTTTACGGGCCTCGAAGTTTATTGTTATAAATTTCACGATGAAAAATAGCGCAGGCTGCGCGCGAACCGCATCCGGACTAATTCATTTCCCTCGCGTCGAGCGGCAGCAAGTGAAGTCTAATAACTGTGCTTTGTGGAAAATCATCTGTACAGGTGGAGACTACGTTTGTGTGTTGTCAAGTTTACATGGTTTGGAGGGGCGTTGGAATTGAAGTGGCAAATTTGTTGATCGAACTTCAGGCACGCTCCTTGAGAAACTTCATGAAGTGTAAATTGCTAGCTTTACGTTACTGCATATTTCAGCACACACAAAGAAACACATATTAAACGTCCACGACTGCAAATGTTTTAGATCTGTGTTTCTTTAAACTACTTCGGTTCGTCGAACGTGGTACACATATTTTATTACAGACCTCTCAAAATTTATATTGACAGAGGTAAACAAAACAAGGTAATGTAATATGTACACAAAAATATTGCGTTCAAAGCGTTACATACATAAACAATTTTAATAAAAAACTTATTGGCGTAAATTTATTCTGTTATAAAAAATATAATTCATAAAAATGTCTTGGAGAATTCTTCATGAAGTGGATGAACTAGTCTGTTACCACAAATTATTTCTATATTCGGAATAAAATTAAATAAGCTTACATTACCGCTGTTTACTGCCTTTAATGCGAAGATCAACAGATAACTTGTCAAAAATTAAATGAAAAAACTAAACAGCCCTAACGATTTGCCACGCATTTGTGCAAAAATATATTACAAAACAGTGAAGATTAAAAAGAAAATCCGCACGGCCTACCTTCACTTTATTAATATTTCGAAAACGGTCTATCAATTGGTTAACTCTACGGTTAACTATTGTTGAAATTTGGTAGAAGCCAAAAAGTATTTGAATTCTATCGTCTGAAATATTTTTCAAATTACTACTGTCATTTGTTTTGGATATTCAAGACTAACTTTTTTGTTTTTAAATGGCACGAGGATTCAAATTTTATATGTTTAAAAATAGTATATTTTTTCTAAATTGAGTTATGTAACATATGCATATTTTATTTTTTACGTAACCTCAAAAAAATATAGAAAGAATACAATTTGAAAAAAAAAATACTTCTTCTTCTTTCTAGTGACTGTCATACCGCTTTTACTTGATACACTGTAGAATGTATTTCCATATCAATGAACGCACCTTTCCCCCTATCTGAAGTCTGTTAGTCGTAATTTGTTTTATTGTGAATATATGATCTTGTGTACTTCTCCCGTTTCTGTAACTACTGTGAGATTCTTTTAGCTCCGTTTCTATTGTCTCTCTTAGCCTTCTTTCTAGATTTTCTTCGTTTTGAAAATTATAAAATTTTAACGTTGACCTTCACCTAGCAATTTGAAGATCATTCGAGGTCACAAAAATATCACTACTAAATAGATTTATTCAAGCCCTATAACTTATTTCTGAAACATTTTCACTAAACATTTCAAATATTTCTAGGTGTATCCATCTTTGTTCAACACAACGTATAATAAAAATACAAGTCAATTTTTCTCAAATTTCTTAATAATGAGTTATGGTTATATATAAACAGTTATGGAAAGTTAACATTATAATGTATAAATAGAAAAAAAAATTATATCTGATAATTTTTCTAAAATAATGTATGCTTTTAAAACAATATTAAAAAAATCAAGAGGGGCAAACATAGGCAGCCAATTATTATGTGGTCTTATAAAGGGATGTCTACTCTTTCATTTCTATCAAGAATCAAAGGTAATTTTGCAGAATATTTTTTATATCTCAACTTGAATTTAATATTTTGTAAATAAATAAACACATTCAGTAAAAACATCATCGACTATAATATAATTACTTTTTCTAAAATACGCTTAGGTTTTACTCGACTACAAAGTATAGAGAAAAATATCCGATTAATAGAATTAATTTGAGTCAAGGCTCACGAATAAGTGCTATAATTTAATGAAATATGTACGAAATTTTTACAGATACATGAATGCATATAAAACATTAAGTTTAAGACGTGACCATTCCAACTAAAGAGGCGATATCGAAAAATTATTTGCTGTTTATTGAAGAACAAGGATTTAGCAATACATTGCGATATCTACTTTATATTTTTCTTAACATTACAATTTTGAATAAAGTGGAGCTAGATTCTCCAGGCGTCACAATATGCGCCGGTACCAGTGTAAAGTCTGCGGAATAAAAATTGAAATTGCTCAATATCTGAAAAAGATGAAAGAAAAATATATTTCATGCAAAAGTTGTAGGACTTGAAAAAATCCATTTAGTGGTAATATTTTCGTGGCCTTGAATTACCTTGAAATTGTTAGGAGAGGTTCAATTTTATATTCGTGGAATACGGAACTTCCAACTTTACGAAACGTTGGAAGCAGTATCGATGAAATTAGGTTCATTTTATAGGCTTACGTTAGTGCTGTTTAGTGGTGATTCGTCCTACACGAATCCAGATCCGTATAGAATAGGAATTTGGAAACCTTCAAATTAAAAAAAATAATAATATTTTTTTTAGTAGCTTTATTTTTTCCAACGGCAGTAATAGTTTATTAATATTTCTTTAATTTTGAAACACTTGATCCCATCTATACGAATCTGGTCAAATTACCATTTAAAATTTTAAACTGGACCTTCACGTACAAATTTCAAGGTCATTCAAGGTCACGACAATATCACTACCAAATATATAGGTTACGTAATTGAGATAGAATTGTATATTAGGCAATAAGTAAAATTTCAGTGTTATCTTATCGAACAATAAAAATATATTAGACTTATGTAATGCTTTTTATATCAGACAGAGAGAAAGGAACTTTTATAGAAGAATTAAAGGAATTGGCAAAATATTGTATCAAGCAATCTAAAGATGTTGCACACATCAAACAAAACAAAACGTAAGGATTTATTGGAAATATTAGAAATTAGTAAGGCAATAATCAATGGTGGTAATATGTTACGATACAATGATACGATCAATTAATTTTTGAAAATATACCTTAATAAGATGTATCATGCCCGGAAACCAAATTATTTAGTATATTTGATCAGTTTGCCATTAAATTTGTAAAAAAATGTCACATTTGACTCTTGTTAAATGGTGGAGAGACAAAAACAAATGAAGGGTAGATCGGAACAACTTTTATGTAGCAAAACAATGAACGAAGTAAATCAATAAAATTTGTCTAGATAAGAACTAGACCTTCATGGTTATACAGAGTATTTTCTTTAAAAAAAGTGAAACTAAAACCAAGAGTCTTTATTCAACCCTCACTGCTAAAATTGCATATTTACTTCCTCTTTATCTCATGTTAAAATGCAATTATATCGTTTAGACCAGTGGTTTCCAACCTGTGGTACGCGTACCGGTACCGGTACACGAATGTCGAGCTACCGGTACGCGATAAATAATAATAAAAACGATATTTTGCGTAAAATAATGTGTTTTTTATACAATAAATTGTTAAACAAAATCGTATTGTCTGTCTTTTTTCAGAATCATGAAACAGAGACAGAGCTGTCATTTCTTAACAATCGCAACCCGAACAAAGTTCGATTCTCTCCGACGATTAGGACTACAAGGGGTGTAGGACTCGTTTTTCGAAAAATATTTACTTACAGGTACGCCATCATATTGTCTACTACATACCGGTACAACATCTTAAAGAGGTTGGGAACCACTGGTTTAGACGATAAAAAATACTTGTTCACGGTTAATTTTTTTATTAAAGAAAATAATGGTTTGTATTATTTTCTTTAATAAAAAAATGAATCTTTAATAAATTATCTGATTTCTATTAATTATGGCATTCATATATCGTAATTTTTATTATTTATAAATATTAAATATGCAATCTTTATAATCTTCAATCATTGTTGTATTAGTTTCTAACGTTTATAATTATCCTAAGAATTAAATTCATTTACCAGTAAAAACGTAAAGATTGATAAAAAATTCTATTATGCGTGTATACGACAATAAAATTGCTGAATATCTTTTCACTCTCATAGATGAATTTTATTTTTATCGTCTTGTATAAAAAATAACTATTATTTATATTAAAAAAAGTTAATGTTGAAGTCACACTTTATGTCCTATTAATATATTCACTTATTTATTTATTTATTTATTAACAAGCTAGCTTTGTAATTACAATGATTGAAGAAAATTAATTTGTATACATGTATGTTGAAGAAAAGCCAAATTAAAATTTTTCAATTTATATACATAATATCTTCAGTTTTCAGTTTTCAGTTTTCAGTTTTCAGCGATTTTATCCAGAATTTCAGCATTGATGAATACACAATTTCTCAAAGTTGTGCATGAGGAAAGATATATATTTGAGTCATCGAGCTCAAATTGGCTTAAACCACATAAAAATATATATTGAATTCCAATCGTTTTATTTTCTTACTTCTTACTTTCATTATAGTGCTAAATATGTTAAGTATTCATCATAACGGTCTTTTGCAGCAGTGTTTATTCATAAATTATTATTTCATCCGCTATTCTACTTTCCATCACTTCCGAATATTGTACTTTGTGATTCCAGAAGAAACACTAACGGATTTAAGGTGAAACATATTTCGAAGATAAGATAATTTCATAATCTATTGTATCCATTTTTCTTAAATCAGTACATTTGCAGATATTGTTGTATAGAGTATTTTCTTTAAAAAAAGTGAAACTGTAACTAAGAGTTTTATTCAACACTCACTGCTAAAATTATTTACTATGCTCTACTGCTCTACTTAAGAAGAAAGAATGACACCAAATATGTTAGAAAATATTACAAGAAACTTTCTAGATACCTTTAGGACATCATGGGGAATATTTTGAGCATTTAATAAATAAATTTGTTTGTACGGACCATAAAAATGAATGTATGTTTTATTCAAATATCTATATTTTATATCTTGTTTGCAAACTTTTTACTGTCTTGCTGATTTTAAAAATGTTACAGTGTAATGTATGTAATTGAAACATTTAATTCAAAAATGTTAAGACAATTGACATAGCTAGGTTACATTTTCCATTATACAGAGTGGCTCGTGTTTTAATGACCAGCTCTCATTTCTGCTAAACTGGTAGAGATACAAACACAAGTTTAATAACAAACCCGTCCAACACAACATGGTCTACAAAATCAAGTACATATTTTTTTTATATCGCCCAAGTATCTTTGGTTTGTTGAATGAAATACCCTGTATATTTTTACAGATTCAGGTTCTAAATCAAATTATCTTTACCATGATATATCACAAGTACCATTTTAGTTTTTAATTATGGTTAATTTTTCAAAACAGAATTATTAGTCATAATAATAATAGTCATAGTCATTTATATTTGGATTTAACCTACAAAAATGAAACATCGCCAACTTAAACATTTAAAAGAAATTGTGTTTTTTTAATATGCTAATTCTTTTGAGTAGTGTATTTAGTAATATTAGTAACGGAAAAAAAAACTAAATCTATATATTTATCTTTATTTTTGGTTTTTCCGACGGCAGTTAACTTCAATTAGAAATCACTTCTACGCAAACTTCATTCTAAACTTTTCACTAATGTTTCTACCATAAAATGCCTTCAAGCTATTATTATATAATGCTGTTATATTTCTTCTGTCAATGGTTAGACAAATTTATTTGGTCCTATTTTTGTCCACGTCCTTTACTGTTTCAGTCATTCAGCGACTTGCTAGCATACTCTGAATATGATATGGTGTCTGACCTATAATCTCAATACAGAGCGGATAGATTAAGATAGATTTAAACATGCTAGTTGCACCAAAAAGTTGATTAAATCGTTAACTGCTTAATCACATCACTATAAGTTGTTAGGCCACGCCGGCCACCAGAGTTTATTACTCTCGAAATTTGCTCTGGAACTGTAGAGCATCTCTAATGAAATCCCATCGGTGAATGGCTTAAGTTTCTCGGTACAAATGAACACCTCAACTGCGCCAATACATTTACCTAAGTGCTTATTGGGATAATTAAATTTTCTCCTCGAATTTCCAAACCAGTCCACTACCAGGCACAGGCTCCCTCATTAGGTTCCATATTTCTTTGATTTATGCTTTTTTGTTAATTGTGAACAGTAGAATATTATTACAATAATAAATGTGTGAAAGAAGATATAAAAAGATTAACGCAATACTATTCCTCTTCTATAATCAGACATTTCAACATATACTTTATTTGACAACTGAAGGCCGGGTTTCGACCTGATAGGTATCATCAGTTCAGTGCTGCCTGGAGATGATGCCGAAATCCTAAATCACAAGGTAATAATTGCTACCTACATTTAAGTGGTGATGGTACGCATCATCCGTCCAGTGCTTTAGCTCTGCCTGAGGATATTGTACATTCTCTCAGTACTAATAAATTTTACTAAACGTAGCAATTGAATTGTTTATTTAAAAAAACCCTTAGTGTACTTTTTTCAAATTTTTGGGAACGAAGAAAAATATTGTATCTATCATAATTAATATTGTGTAATTAAATATCCCACAAAACAGTATGTCCATTGAGGGGATAATGCAGAAAAATATCCGTTCTGATTGTTGATATACGATGCCGTCAAAATCGAAAAATCATTAAAAATGACTATTGACGGGTTTCTAAAAAATCAGCGATTTAATCAGGTTTCTCTGCCAGATCCGACATTTACCCTGAAAACCCTGTCAAATATTTTCGAAACAAATGTTTGAAACAAAAGTTGTTTGTTTTAAAAGAGCATTAAAAAATAAGGTGCCCATTTTTTATTTGGCGAACAAGGTCAAGGTTTCTTCAAGGTCATTTTAATGCCAACTTAGTTTTTTATTCATATGGATAACCATATTGTTTAGCAGGATCCGAATGGGCGCGAAACAAAAAAATATATTTTTGCTTGAAATGTGTAGGTATCTACTTGAAGACTACTTTTGACGTCAATCATTTTAATAACAATACTACTGTTAATTTCCGTGTAGAAAACTGTTATCAGAATAAAAATTATCCACTGATTAAATTTAATGAAAAGCTGTAAGACTCGGATAACATAATATAAATTATGATGTACGAGTATGTATTTACACATATATTATTCATTACTATAATCGTATACTGATGCAATAATGAACGGTTGAGGTATAACAGACAAACCACTTGTAAGCAGATACTCGATATCAAAGTTTAAATGAACTTTGGAAATTCTGCGCTTGTTTAATATTCGCTTGCATATATCAACAAATTATCAAAACTTTGTAAAAATTGTAGCACATAGTTTTGTTACATGTGTCGCTTAAATTAAATGTGTCCTCTACACCGTTTTTGTTTATAGTAGGCTCATATTATGGAATTTTATACGTGTTATAATTTTTTTTTTTTTTTTAAATTGAAGTCATGTTATTCTGTCCCTTGTAAATTCAACACTTAGTAACGTTTCTTTGAAGATCTCTCTTACGATATTACAAAATTATCCGAACATAACTTATACTAACCTAAAAAAGATATACAGTGTGTACAAATAGCTACGTTGTGAAAATAATTGTGTCTAATTTGTGCATTTGTAAGTTTCTCAATTGAATCAAATGTAACTGAAATTGCCTTTGAACTTACACGCGTTTATTAAGCATAACTCAGCCGGTGAGCTGGAGATCCGTATCAAGCGGCACGCTCGACGTTTCGCTCCCGCAATCGCCCCCATTAATCAGCGCGCGCGCGCGTGTGCGTGTGTGTGTGTGGGGGGTAGAGCGTTTTTACGCGCGCGTGGGAGAGTCCGTGCTCGGGGGCAAATTATTCCAATGGAATACGTTAATGATGGCTGGGGGGTAGGTGCGATTACGCAGCCAGGAGTCGATCCCGCCAAGGCGGGGGCCACAAAGGGCGTATTGATCGGGCGTTGCTCGGCCGACTTTTCCATCTGGAGTTGTCACAGTGATCAAAAGTGAAACGTGTTCGATAATATTCCAGCACTTTGCGAATTGAATCCTGCACAGAAGCGACGGCGCGGATGCTGATAATTACGTCCAACACGCCCGAATTGGAAATTGTGTTAGGTAACGCGGATGATTCGTTGATTGGAAAAATGATGTGCATACATAAGAAGTACAGCGAGGCGTCGAGATAAATTGAGATGCTGGATTCTAAATTACATCTACTAAAGTTTTATATGTTTTTTATTATTAAAAATCGATAGAAAATACTGACGAAGTATTTTTAAATTAAATATTTAAATTAATAGTCGTGGCCGTTATTTTTTGAAAGTCCATTTGAACTTCATTACTTTAATAATATATTCTATATTTGTTTTAAATATTTATTTTATGTTCCACTACAATCTTTGACAGAAATGCCAACATTCAATCCAAATAACTGTAAGCTTTAATTGTATCAAGATCTTCACCTGAAGAAGCCACAATATGGCGAAACATAAAATAAATATTTGAAAGTAATATAGAATATATTATTAAAGTACTGAACTTTAAGTATCTATTTAAATAAATTGATGTATTAATATCTATAATATATCTTTTTATTGTTATAGACACGAAAAATAATGTTCCTGGAAAATATAGAGCATAACATTATTAAAAGTATCCATAAGAATTTTTCTCAGAAAAATCTGATGAAAAATATCCACGTAATAATTCTTGTCATGCTTGGTAAAATTCTTGAGATATATTAACAATATGCATTAAAACTTGACTGAAAGAAAGAAAAAAATAACCTAACTATTCTCAGAACATATGTTGAGTTAAAAGAATATCTCTTCCAACAGAAAAATATACTGAAAATTTCCATAGCAAATGCATCAACGAAAAATATCGACGCATGAATATAATACTCTATTTCACAATCACTAGCTACAAGTAAAATATACTATATAAAGTCTCTTGAGAATAATTGAGGGACCGAAATAAGTATAAATGAATAAATTATTAACTTGTCAAATTTATACTTTGGGTTCTCGCGTGAAAGTGTTCCACCTAGTGCTCGCCATCGAATGTGAAAAGTATCTATCAAACTAATTCTGCAGAATTAGTAAAATTCAGCCGAAAAATGCACAGACAAAATAAAAACTGCAGATAATTCCGAAAAATTTCAGCGGACAAAGTTTAACGGGAGAATGTAGAAAAACACAAAAAATATTTTCAAATCAAAGTAACTTTTCAAGGATGAAACTTACTTCATACATCATACTTTGTAATATAATTATGCCCAATCTATAAATTAAAAATATCAAGCATATAGATGTGGACAGTTAGCTGATTATATGAATGTTCATTTGTAACCTAAGCTAACCTAACATAGCCAATTTAATCTAGCCTAACCAAACTTATCGTAAAGTAACGAAAATTCTAAGACTTAATATTTAAAACGTAATGAGAAAAAAATTGCTCGGCATATAGGAAATAAAATATTATAATCGTATATGAGTTAATAGTATATTTCACTACGAGTCTAGAAATAAGGATGTTTACATGCGCGCATGACAAATTATCGTGTGAGGCGAAGCAAACACGGCAAGTCATGCAAGCACGAAAACATGCATTTCTGGACGAGTAATGAAAGATATTTTTTATTATACGTATTCTTATAACCACTCAAATTGATTTTTTTTATTAAGCGCACGGAAAAAATCGTTTTTCTGGACGAGCAATGAACGATACTTTTTGTTATGCTTTTATTCTTATATCTGTCAAATCTGTCAAATTAGGACAGTTACCAATTACGCCATAGGTGGAGAAGTAGTAGTGATTATTATTATTATTATTATTATTATTATTATTATTATTATTATTATTATTATTATTATTATTATTATTATTATAACCACTATACTTGATTTTTGTTTTCTATTAAGTGCACGGAAAAAGATCGGAGATCGGGAAAAGTTTTTCGTGTGCTGATCTAAAAATGCCACCTATACGTCATTGTAAAAACGGATGAAAACAAGGTGTTTTCAGTTAAATTTAATAAAAATTATATTTACTAATAGAACAAAAAAAACGTACATATTTCAAAAGAAATTTATGTTCAAACCCATTTATAGATCAAATGAAATAAAAATATTTCGTCGGGAAATATATATGTATATATATATATACATAAACAATTTGTGAAACAAATATCCCAGTAGAATGTTTGACACATAAAGATATTAAAATGTACAAAAATATACTTGCTTTAATTAAAAAAAAAAATGGATGTGGATAGTTATACTTGCTCTATGCATGCACCATTGCGTATTAATACTTATGTATACAGGGTGTCCTAAGTAGAGTGGGAATGCATGGTAATCTTATTTTCAAAGCTAGAGATCTGGTTAAATGAGCAATGTTGTGCAGTTTTGTATGCTGGTTCGGATAGCATTGAAAAATTTGTAAAATTCTAAGCTGTTTGGAAATTCTTCTAAAAACAGCTAAAAATCGCGATTTTCTAAAACATCCAATATTTTCATAATTATTAAAGATGCGGAAAAAGTTTCAAATGAAAGTGACTTGGTTCTAGCGCGCAAACTTAAGAATCAAGTGAAAACAAAAGTCAAGATGAGGGTTTTCGAGATATTAATAGCAATTCCCTTATTTTAAATGGCAGCCATATTATATTTTTACACGTCCAAATAGACTTTATTTTTCTCTTTTCAATGATGTGTAACAACCTATGGCAAAATAAAAAAACAGGAAATATTAATTGTTCTAAGTTGTATTTTTATTATCAAAATTATTTTACAAACAAATTCATTTAACCAGATCTCTGGTGAGATACTATTCGGCCCTTTTTATCGAACATTAGGGTACGTTAGGTTATATTAGGCTAGATAATAATAAATTATCCGTTGCGCATAGTTACAATTTGTACAAATAGACCCATCATTAAAAACATATTCTCGAAACAATAATATAGATAATTCCAAAGTCTAAGAAACAATGTATATGAAAAAGTGAAATGAAACACAAAATTGATCCAATATCCATCATTTTGAAAACAAATTTTCAGATTTCTATGAATAATTTTCAGAAAGGATCCATAAAAAAATCTACTCAAAAATAAAATAAACAAAAAAATTCGTTGGAACTAATCCTCGGGAAAAAATAGTTTTTTTTTTAAATTTGAATCGCGGAAACAACAAGGAAAAAATAAAAAGGGAATACCACAATAAAATACTTTTTGAAAACTGTACATTTGTACAAAATAGACTCATAATTCGTTAAATTAAAAATTGACCCCAATAAAGGTTGTATGGCTACGAGGGGGTTTCCTGAAGATGACCTTCAACTTGAACTTATCTTTCAAGGTCATTTCAAGGCTAACATACAAATTTTATTGTTGATTATTGTCAACGCCTACTTGCCATGTATGGTAAGTTATGGCAAGGCATTTATTATGTTGGTAGTCGGAAATATCGTATAGTTTCCTTTGACTGTGAACTTTGAAATTTCAATTTGTCTTTCAGAAAATTTGTCTTTTACTTTTTTCTCAAAAATGCAATATTATGTAAGATATTGAAATTTTACGCAGCCGAATTAATATGATTGCAATCTTTTGTAATAAAAATTCAAAAAGTAGGGTGACCATTTAAAATTTTCAATTTGGCCTGGGAATTAACTTGAAGTCATCATGAAGGTCAAGTTCAAGGTTGGACGGTTCCAGATGGCCCCCTTGTAGCCATACAACTTTGGTAGGATTAATTTCTCTATCGAACATACCTGTGGTAAAGTGATTTACTTCAATAATATATTTTTCTCCCGAATTCATTTTTTGGCCACATTTGTGTTTTTCACTTATGAGAGAGAGCTTTTTGGTCGAAGTAAACTTGACTTTCAATGAGACATGAGAAAAAATCGAGTCCGTAGGATGAGTCTTTTTTTCTGGCAGTTTTTTGAGTTAAATTGCTTAAAGGAGATAAAACTCAAATTATAAATGTCAAGTTTACTTCGACCCAAAAAAAAGCTCGAGCTTAAGTGTAATTGGGCAAGACAATTTAATGAATTCACTTATGATCTTCACACTCTCCTTATAATCTTCTCCATTGTTCTTCATGTAAAATGCCCAGTCACATAAAACATAGAAGCTAACGCTTCAGTGGATGTTCCTTCATCGAGTTCATATTTTGTTCGACACAAAATAGCGTAAATTGTCACCAAATTGACGTAGTTTAATTCACAGTATTGCGAGGCACATTATTGTCGATGTTTTTTTTCAATTTCTCCAATCGAAGATCGAAGACCAAATCGCGACATTTTGTGTCGCTGGAAAAGTTAGGGAAAACTTTAATCGCTGTCATAATGACAAAAATACCGCCGCTTATGACATTTTTAGTGTAATATAAAATATCGCCATTCTGCAGAAAATAATTTTTCACTATGGTGTGGAAAGATAAGATACCTCACTTAATTTGAAGTTAGATTAAATTTCTATAACTTTAAAAACTCCAACTTTATCAGTTCTGTCAGATAGAATCCTCTATTTTACTTTGTAAGAAATTAATGATTTTTTTTTGGGTTCTCTAACAGTTCGTGCAATAATCTTTTCTTTTACTTTAAATACATGTTATATATTTTATTATTGCCTATTTCTGCCTTTTTACGTAATTATTGCCGCCTGTTTGCCTCCTTTTCCTAAGACTTATTAGTGCCTATAATCAGCTCTTTAGTGATAAGTTTAAGGTTATAGATATTATCCTCAAATAATTGTTTTATTATATACGATTTTCGACGTTTAAACTAATAATAATAATATATTAATATTATTTATATACAATATACAGAGTAAAAAAAATCGAGTCCGTAGGGTGAGTAATTTTTTCGGGCAGTTTTTTAAGTAAAATTGCCTAAAGGCAACAAAACTCAAATTATAAATGTCAAGTTTACTTCGACCTAAATCAATTCTTAATCAATTCACGCAAATAACTCATTTGTAAAGTAAGTTGTGGATGATATCAATAAAATGCCACTTAATATTCCAGCAGTAATGTGACAAAAAAAAAAATGAAATAATGACAAATGACAAATACCTATAGCATAAGTAGGTAAATATGTCGAAAATTGACAAATACGGCAAAAATGGGCAAATTAGATATGGGGCAAATATATTTTTTTTATAAAACTGCTAGAATAAGCAAAATACGCAAAGCAAATACATTTCGGGAAAACTATAAAATGTAGTTTTGTACTACCCATTTATTGATACCTATAAATATAATTGATAGACATTTAGCCTATATTAATAGAAAAATAGACATAAAGAAGGGAATAGAAGTTGATGCTTAATATGCTTTACTGCCAATTTTGGTTCACGTTATTACTGATTTCGGTTACTTGATTGATGATGTCAGAACCAGTTATTTGTGCATTAAGGGAATAAGCGAAGGATACAATCATGAAGCCGTAAGTAATGCATTTTCGGCTTAAGCCTCGTTAACATTTGGAAAGTTTACTGGTGAAAAGTACTTACCGGCAGTAAACTAACGATGTGTAAACCAGAAAAAGGTATTAATTTCCTTTTTTAGTTTCTTTGTTGACAGACGTTTTTTCTGGTTTACGCATCGTAAGTTTACTGGCGGTAAGTACTTTCCGCCCGTAACCTTTCCAAATGTAAACGAGGCTTTAGGGATTGCTGAGGTTTTTTCCCGAAATACATACAAAATTTGTCTACCGACCGTTAAGTTTACATATTAATTTCGATTTTTTATTTGATAGTTGAAACGCTTGTTGAAAATTCTTATAGCGGTAGCATAGCCACAGCTGTCATCTCGACAATTTTAATTGCTAAATAAATTCATATCTATAGTATTCAAAAGCTGAGTATCAACGCATGATCACAGACATTCCACGCCTCGCACCCATTACCTCAAGTATCGAACCTCCAAGATATCATATGATTGTAAGTAAATATTGTGAATTCATCTAATGTTACTGTTACTATTACATAATAAATAAATAACCTACATGTGAGTAACTTTATTCCTTAGGGAAAGTTGATATTTTATTCCCTCTGGGAATAAAGAAGTCTAGTATGTGTCGATTGTCAGACGTATAAGGTGTCGGTTTATTCCCGGTTAGGAAAAAAATATATTATTGAAGTAAATCACGTTACCACATTTGTAAAGTAAGTAATGATATCAATAAAATGCCACTTAATATTCCAGCAGTATCAGTAAAGGTAAAAAACATACGTTGAAAAATCATAGTTGAAATTCTATTACTCTACATTGGGTTAAAAGATTGAAGCAAAGTCTCCGTTGAGGTGGTGTAAATGGGTATTGAAATGGACCTCACATTACTCGAGGGAGTAAAATCAATGCTGTAACATTCACGTAGCGAAGGATAACGTTCGCATTGAAACAAATCACACAATCACACGCTGACAAGCAGTTCCCACTTAACGAGCGCATTTTATCTACGCTCCCCGTCATCCCCCAATTTGATGACCGGTTGCCCCATAAATTAAAATCCCTTAATTCGCGTCATCCAATCATTGGAACCTTTCCTCGACGCGAAATTACTTTAATTACCGAAAAAGCTGAGCAACTAACGGAAATAAGCGCTCCTGAAATCGGCCTGTTTCAGCATTAAGCTGAGGCCCTGAAAGATCCGCAGCAGGACGTGCCGGTCCAGAAAGGCGACAATGGGCCACTCCAGTCTGCGGATGGGCGAATGGCATTGATTGGAGGGAACTAAGTTACGCGGTGAAAAGCTACAGAAGCGATTAGATTACCCACAGGCAGCCCAGGATGGTTGATTAAAATGAGCCGACGTGCACGAGGACGCGATTTGGAAAGAAGGGAAGCGCTCGCTGGACCGGATTGTTTTGTTTAAAGCGGGAATTAGATTTGGTGCGAATCTACAGATTAGGGTTGCCGGGATTCCGCAAATGATGAGCGCCGGGTCCGCTCAGTTTAGTCGCTGCGGAGAACCGAAATAATGCTTATTTAGATGAAATATAAAAGCAACAAGTTTGTTGCGAGGGCGTGCACCCTTGTTTCGCCCCTCGTTCGCCTCTATTATTTAAAGGTTTTCCCTTAACTTTTAACTCTAGACTACACACTCAAAAAAACAACATTATCCTGCAATAAAACAAATTTTGTTTATCGTATCATGGCGCTTAATTATCACGAATTAACATTGAAATGGTAAATCTAGATTTTGGGTAAGCGAGTCTTTGTTTAGTGCTTAGTGTTTAGTGTTTAGTGCGAGTCCTTGTTTGTAATTTATTTATACTTGATGTCCACGGAGGTAGGAAACACCTACAAATATACCTAAATATCTATAATATATGGTTTTCACGAAATGCTCTCAACGTATCATTGAAATGCCAAATTTCAATTTTTCGCTCATTCCGTTGGACCACTGTCATATACATTTTGCACAAGGCTAATTAAAGTTAATAACTAAATAGATAGGTTCCCACAAAAGCTGTGCTTGTGCGTGGGGTAATCATGCTGTCTGGACAGTTTTTACAGCATGCATTGAGGGTGTAGGTACATAAAACGAGAACATTCCATTCCAAGAAGTTCTGTTAAAAGAGGCTGTGCACAAAGGATCTATTGTTTTGGAGTATAAATTATTTAGTCTTACTCTTGAATTGTGACCGTGACCAGTTTGTAGATTTCATTTCGGTGGATAGTACGTTGTGGAATTTTACAACATGGTGTATTCTATTATTATATACTATATATTATATTTCTCAAGTTGGGTAGACTATTTCTAAGACTGGTAAAAGGTAAGAAGTAAGTTTTGTTAAAATTGATTGTTAGTTTCCGATGACTAATCCAATTAAAAAAAATCGAAGTTTCGCATTCTGCTATTTGTCTTAAGTCATTCCAAGAATTACCTTGATAAAAGATAACCGTATCGTCCGCGTAGCTTATTATTTTACCGTCAAAATTTTCGATTTAAAACAAGTCGTTTAAGTGCAGTATAAAAAATATAGGACCTAGTACCGTGCCTTGGGGGACACCGCACTTTATTTGTTGCATGCTACTAGTTGCTTCATTTATTTTTACGTATTGACAACGATCGCCTAAATAACTTTTAAATAGTTTAAGAGCTTTCCCTCTGAAGCCATAGTTTTCTAGGACCTCTAGTAGCTGTTTATGACAGACTGTATCAAAGGCCTTTGCAAGGTCCAGAAAGAGTCGAGGGCAAGGTTTCTTTTTATGAAGACAATTATAAATATAAGAAGTAAGAGAAGAAATTGCATCCTCTGTTGATTTTTCTTCCATAAATCCAAATTGATTTTATGATAAGAGATTGTCCTTCTCTAAGTAATTAATTATTTTGGTTTTTAAGAATTCTTGAAAAATTTTGGTTAGGTCTGTGATTAATGACATCGGTCTATAATTCTCTACAAGGCTCTTACTACCATTTTTATGTAAAGGTGTAACTATTATAACTATTTAAATTCGTGAGGACATGAGCCAGTTCCAATAATTTTGTTAATTAAAAATGCGAGTGGTTCAGCAATTTCTTCATGTAGTTGCTTATATATTTGCTCATTTATCAGAAAGTGAAGATTATTTTAATATCGGGGAGGATAGCGATGATAAGGAAATATATATGAATCAAGAAATGGCGAATTCCTTATTGACTATGTCAATTGGATTACTGCTTCAAAATCAAGGTAACTTTGATAGTCTCACTGATACTGAGGAAGAACTTCAAAGAAATGTGCTAGAAGGGCAAGTTAATCAAACCGAAGAATTATAAAATGTTGAAGAAATCAGAAGGGACCCCAAGAAAGAAGCTAATGAGTTGAAAGATAAGTATCGAAATATTTTATGTAAGAAAATAAATGTGAATATTAGTGACGATGCGGTGACATTCAGTGGAGAATCAAGTTTTCCACCTGATATTAGCAATTTAAGTACTCACATAGCCTTCTTCAGGTATATCTTTGATAACACAGGCCAACAAAAACCAGGTTTTAAAAAACATTTTAAATCTTGATAGCTGATTTTTATAGTTTTTTGGGTGCTAAATCCGTATCTGAACTCTGATCGTTTCCATCACCCACAGTTTAGCCGCAATTTGACCTAGTAAGATATGGGAAAATATGTAAAATATGCAATAAATATGAGAACTAAACGACTTTTAAAATACCAACAGAACTTTATTTAAACATAGAAGATGGCTTTATATTCTTAACATTACATTCTTCAAAGGCTTTACATGTCCATTGATGTTTATTTTCTTTGTCTCTTTTCTTTAAAGCTCCTGATAAAGCTTTTTGTTCTATGCGCCGATTGCTGACTCTCTCGGTGAAGTGACCAACAGTAATCTCCCCTCATGTTGGTGTTCCAGCGTGCCTGATAACGTTTTCCATCACTATACCTAGCTATCACCTAGCTATACACCTAGCTGTAACTATCACCTAGCTATCACCTAGCTATACAGAGAAAATGTTAAAATGTGGACAAATGGTGGGTGATAAGGCATTTTTAATGTTATTTTTGGAATAAGCACTCTTAAAACGACAATAATTAGGTAAACACACACAAAAAGTTTTTTGGTGGTTTGCCTGTGTAATGAACTCATGTCAACAATAGTAAATAAATCAAATTTATTTTCTGCACATATAAATGCCAGCAGACTTGCTGATATAACCGAGCAGGGTATCAACCAATATATTGCTATCTGATTTATATGTTTTTTGTCTGTATGCCTGATGTAAGGAGCTACTGGTCCCCAAGACTTTTTTTGACAATATGAGAGAAACTGTGATACCAGTATTTTAATGAAAATGCAAAGAAGCCAAAAGATTTTCCTGATCATGACAGATTGCATAAAGTACGTCCTGTAATAGATCAGTTGAATGATAGGTTCCAATCTATTCTACCACAACAATATCTGTATATAGATGAATAATTATGTGTAATGAAGAGCACATTACATAAAACAGTATCTACCAATCAAGCCTCACAAATGGAGGTATAAACTATATGTGCTTTATGGGACTGGAATTTCGTATAAATTTGAAATTTTTACTGGTGATGAAAATAGCACACATATGGCACAGATAATTAGAAGAGCCTGACTTAGGTTCAAGTGTAAATATAGTCATACGTTTATACAGAAATGTACCTCATTACCAGAACTATAGAGTATATTTTGATAACTTCTATACCTCAATTCCGTTAGCTGTTTACTTAGCCAAATGTGGAATTATTTACCTTGGAACTGTGAGAAGAACAAGAATTCCCCACTGCAAAATGCCCAATGATAAAGATAACACCTGTTACATTTTACCTGTTACCCGTATTTTTTTAATGCTTTACATGACATAGTAAAACTATTACATCTGGTCAACTATAGAGAAACATGTTGCTAGGGGTCTTGTCAATTTGTTTGACATTTCTCATTTTCGTCTGACCTTTGCAAAATGGCGTTTTAAGTACATATTTGAAAGTACATCTACAACTTAGTTGGACAGCTGCTGAAACGAGATGTAGTAATGAACATTTTTTGTGGGCAAAATATTGCCCCCAAAATGTAATTTATACTTATGCCTGAATAAAACCAATAATTGTTTTGTACAGTTTCATACAAAATAAGTACCTACTGTTTTAGGTGCCACTTAAGCGCAATGTAGCAGATTTGATACATCTATTTTTTTTTTTAAATAAAAATGTTAATTGTAAAGACTGGTTTTTTAAATTATTTTTCCGCTAGTTACAGACCAAAATTACGTAAGAAGAAAGAAATTACGAAACGAGATATAGTGAACATTTTTTGTGGGCAAAATATTTTTAAAATACTCTGTATATCAGACTAGTCGGGAATATAAAGAGGGAATTCCATGTGTAAACCTATCAAAAACAGGCTTTCTATGGAAGTTACCAAAACATCGGGTCAATTGACTAGCCGTACAACCAAAAATCACCATTATTATATCATCAGGTCGGTTCTATGTTTCGATTGTTACAATTTGTCGATATATCGCAAGAATAGACTAAACTATAGAAAACACAAGAAATGTCTCAAATATACAGCAGCACAATTGGCCAGATTTCCTGGCTGTTGCCGGCTTTCCAGGCTTCAAGATGTCGACACATGGTATTTTTGGATAGCACGGTTAGTCTAATGAACTGAAGTTCTATTAACCTCGGAGGATATCTTGTTTTAGGTAGGTGTACACATGGAATTTCCTCTTCACATTCCCGAATTGTCCGATATGCAGTGTTTTTTTTAAATATTTTGCCCACAAAAAATTTGTTGACTATATCTCGTTTCGGCAACTGCCCAACTAAATTGTAGATAAACTTTTGAATATCGACTTTATACGCCATTTCGCAAAAGTCAGGCAAAAATGTAAAATGTCCATAGTTGACCAGATGTAATAGTTTTACAATGTCCCGTAGAGCATTAAAAAAAATCCCAAAACTTATGTAACAGGTGTTATGGCAAAAGCACATCCTGGGATTTCATTCGAATTTGTAGTCAACATTGAGGGAGTAGAAATTTCAACCGTCGTTGTCAAGGATAATAAAATAGTTAAACTTTTTTCGTTTATTACTTGTCAAATATCTTTCTCATAAGTAAATCGCAAAAGAATATAATCGACATATGTACGGCGGCGCACAAAAAAATTATACATGCGATTATTTTAACATCTAGTAGACATCAAGATAATAAATTCGTGGTTGTTGTACAGAAAAATTAGCATGGGTCGTATGGAAACGTATTTACCTTCAGATAAATTTCGTGCTGAAATTGCTTATTGTTTGTGCATCCAAGAAAATAAAATTTTGATAAAAAGCGGAAGACCAAGTGACCTACAAAAGAATATTCAAGCCAAAAAGAAACGTTCTGCGACGTCAGCCTATATACCTCCAAAAGATGTTCACCAGGATTCTTATAACCATTGGCCAATTTATGAAGAAACAAGGCAAAGTTGTAAAATGCCTGAATATAAATCATTTTCATTCATAAAATGTTCAAAATGTAATTTATACTTATGCCTGAATAAAAACAGTATATGTTTTGTACAGTTTCATACAAATTAAGTACCTACTATTTTAGGTGCTACTTAAGCGCAATGTAGCAGATTTGATACATCTATATATATATATATATATTTTAAATATTTAGGTTAATTGTAAAGGCTGATTTTTTAAACTATTTTTCACATTATTACAGACCAAAATTACATGGAAAAACATTTTTTTCGGAAAGAATTACAAAATTGCACAGTGTAGGATTAATTGTACGCGTCACCACAACCAGACGGAGTCGTCAGCACATGGAGATTTCCGATAAGGAGGCGTAGTCTGTGATCAGATGCGACGTACGTGGGAAGAAAAGGTTCGCTGTTAGCCCGGAACCAGCGCGCGGCTCGTGTGCGGCCTAATCGAACATTACAAAGAATCGGAGCTGACATCATTTCCACCTGCTCACAGTTTCCTGACCACCATTTTCTACCCCACCCCAGTAAACGCAGATTTATAATTAAATACCCTCATTTAATTGCAGAAGCATTTAATTATGAAAAAAATAAAAGCTGCAAAGAGCCTACAAGAACATATGTACATATTTACCAAGATTTCTCTATAATGAAATATTAAATGACTTCTCTATAAATCCGTCAAATCTTACAGTCCTCCATTTCCTATGTTATTTCTCGTTGGATCCACTAAGAGTGTCCGCTTTATGAGCCAACAACAAGTGCCCTGATAAGCTCTTCTTTCAGCCAAACGAAATCAAACAATGGCAGAGACTAATATTTGCGCCGTCCGGTCGGCCGGCATTTTTGAGCACCCTCGTAACGTAATCGCTGTCCGCGTCCGCAGAGACACCGACGTGGATGTAAATATGTGTGTAGGACGTTTGGGGCCATTGTTTGCCCGAACAAAGCATATTAATGAAGGGGAGCGTCCTGCGGGGGGGATGCCACCCCCGACGCCGCAGAAACGCCGACAGTAAATCGCGTGATGATGCCTGTGCGTGTGCGGATCACGCATTTTTCAGCGGTGCGTTTCTCCGTTTTCGGAGGGTGGAAATTCAGTGAGCATTCCGCGGATTGCGTCGAAACCCGCGGCGGCGTTAATGGCGCAAATAAAATCTAAACTATTACACCCATTTACCATAAATTCAATGAGTGACGGTTTTTGTACGTTAATTTATTTATGTTAGCTGCTACATTTGTCTAATGGCCTTTTCTGCTTCCACTATTAACTAGTCTTTTACTGCGGAAATGGAGAAATAACACAAGCAAATTTTTTATACCATCATTTGAGCTAAATAAACACGGCGAGCAGCGAGTAACTACTGGCGCCTTGCAAATTTATTGTAGCTGTAATTGCGCTTGAAGTAGTGAGCTTAATTTCCACAAAAGAAATGTATTCGTTGAAGAATAGATTACTTATATTACAGAAATATACCGAGTGGCCCGAAAGTAGGTATACAGTTATTTATATATTTATTTATTTGTATATTTATACAGCAATACTTTTATTACAGGTTTAATTAAATATTTAATTCTGAAGGTGCTCAAAATTTCCACCTTCAAACGTCCATCTGTGTGTGACACACTCATGTCCTTAAACGCATCATCGATGAAATTCTTTAACTGTTGTATGGTTTACACTAGAAACAGATGAAATACCTGTATACTTACTGTATACCTGTATACACCTGTATACTGTGTACCTGTATACCTACTTTTGGGCCACCCTGTACATACTCCTGTACATACTCCTGTTTGGAGTACCATTGTTTTCTGGTTTCACACATAATATGTGTCGTGGTTCACAAATCAATATTAGGTATTTTGGATGCATATTTTGAAAATATCAATGCATAATACAGAGCAAGGCGTTTCACGCAAACCATCCGTTAAAAGTTCATCATGAGCTATTAAAGCGGACAGTTATTAATTGGCATTTTAGACAATTATAGTACTCACATAATCTCTACAGAAGAAATTAAAGGTAGAACAGAAAGTGATAAAAAGTTGAAAGTACTTTGGTGAGAACGAAATCATCTAAGTAAAACTGATTGTTTTCATTTTTTTGGGAACCCCATCAAAACTTAACGAACGGTTTTGCGTGAAACCCTGTATATGCTATTTTAGGCTATGCTAGTCTAGGCAAAGATTGGTTGAGCTAAACTAGGTTAGGTTAAGTTTGTATAAATTTTTTTGGAGATTGCATGACAAATCGTAAGATTCTTGTAATTTCTAGCTAGTACGTGTTAGTAGTGTTAAAACTCACAAGAGTATATCAATAAATATAAAAAAATTATGGGAACGAAAGTAGTTGTAGAATCAGCGAAAATATTTGAATGATTAACCCATTCCACTTTTTGGAGCGTCCCTTGTCGATTATCATATCAAGATTGGAGACCACTGCTTGAATAGTTTCATGCCACTTTATTTTTTTCATGGAAACTTCAATTTTCATGGAGGGTTTGTGGTGTGGTTTTTGGACTGAGCCTATAATCTAGATAAGTGCCCCCGAGGCCTCAACCAAAAGCCTCAACCATTTCGATACGCGATAAAACACGAAGATCCTAAAGACATAATATGTATAAAATAGTGATATCTACCATCGACATTATTTTCGCGATTTGTGTTGCGTGCTAAATCGCTCACATCATATAACTTCCTTTGCATATGATAGTACATAGAAACGCGAGCTTCGAATATCCGAAGAAGCTACATGCCTTCAAGCGTCTTTTACAAGCATGACGTAGCTTTTAACCAAAGCTGCGATCATCTGACAAACGCCTTGTAGTGCTGCACTTAACTGCACTGATGTATACTTGAACTTGCAAACACTCCAATGCCGGCATCTGCAAGATATCAACAGCTCTAGGCAGTTACGCGAACTCGACATGAATTAATTCTCTAACATGTGTGTTGTGTTTATTGTGTATAAGTTTTTCACGAAATTGTATTAATCTCAATAGGAGATTCTCACATCAAATTCACGAATTCGTATCTATATATTCAAGGTGTATATATAATTTCTCCGCTAATAAAATATTTGTGCCGTATTAAACACATAATTTGATCATTGATTGTTTTGAATAACATCAAATTTATGATTCTTGCGATATACGTAAAAATAAATTTTAAAGATTCAATAATTGTCATCGCGGCGTCCAACATGCCTAAATTTCTGTTTATCAGATTATTTTCAATGCCTAGACAGTAAACGTTACACTTTAAAGAGTGTTAATTATTCTCGCCTAAAACATACATTTACTGTTAGTCAGCGATAAATACTATTTTGTACAGTGTTTGGTGTAGCTTGAATGCTATTATCGTTAATAATTATCGCTACGTGGATATATCCTTTATAACAAAAACCGTCATGTTTGGGATTGACCCACGCAGAACATCAGTTGTAAAAATCAATAAGTCTCGTTTGCCCCCCGACCCATTATATTTATTTGCGCCGGGAATGGGGCCCATTAGCATTGGCAGAGGATTCACTCAGAGTTTCACTGCGTTGTTTTCAGATGATTTTAATATAATTTCCATTTAGATGCCGCTCGCCGAAGGGACGTTAAATCAATCACGATAATTACCTATGAATAGTGGGGGAGGTTGGCGGTGCATTTAATATTCCCAGTGTCGAGATTTGATTAATTGTGGATCACTAATTTGAATCAACATTATATAATTGGTGTGTTTAACGAAAATTGCGAACATTACGCTGCATTGTATAGCACGGTTCAGCCATGTAATTGAAGATAAATGTTATCCACAAACAAAGAAATTGCCTAACAAATACAACTATGCTACAAAATTGGCAACAAAAATATTTATCTATTATATTATAATGTAGAACGCAATATATATTTAATTTTGATTTCTATTTGGTTAAATGTCTACTGATGTGTCTAACTTCACTCAATTGTCTATCTCTATTAGTTTTACGAATTTCTTAAATAACTACATGTGTTGTTACATTTCAATAAAGTAATTACTAACCCACTAAGTCATATATATATATATATATATATATATATATATATATATATATATATGTGCATTTGTATCGTGTCTGACTCCGTACAAGTTTAGGGCACCCGCTTATCCAGCAGAAGAAACAAATATACATTATTCAAATGAACGTATTAGTGATTATTTTCGTGCGTCAAATATGAGCAGAGAGAGAGGGGTAAGAAGAGGTTAAGTTTATGATATACAAAAATCAACATATGTAACGTACTTTTGAGACTCCTACTATTTAAAAGGCGCATTTGCTTCAGTGTATATAAAAACACTACAGCTAGCGGTGGTTTTCGCCTCCTACTACATTGCCAAATTTACCGTGCACATTTTATAAAAGCGCGAAATAGTGTTTGTGGTTTACTGCATGTGTTTCCAGTTTCTTGGAGTTAATATAGTACGTTATTCATAATGAATAATAGCTCACGGTAAGTAATTAAATGTTTCATTATTAATATTAAGGTAATTGAAGTACTAGTGGATAAAATAACTAAATACGCGATTAACACGGTTTTGAGGTTATAATTTCTCTGTAGCTTGCGTTTACTCATATGTAGTTTTCTCTTTCGGCCAAAACCGAACTTCTTAAATAGAGAAAAAACTACTCAATCAAAGTATTGGAGCTTGTGAAAGTTTTGAAATAAAACAAGGAGAATAACCTTTTTCACAATAAACATTTATTATACTAAATGCAACATATAGTACATGAAGTGTACATATAGTGTAATAAATGTTAATTGCGAAAAAGGTTATTCTTCTTGTTTTATTTAGATAAAACTATTATTGATTAGAGGTACTAATACATTTAATCTTAATTTAATTGAATAACCAATTTTATTGCTATTATGCATACCAAAAAGTGCGTAATAATGATTAAAAATAAACCAGTCCGGAGATAATTTCAAAAGTTCATAGTTAAGGTAATAAATTACTGTTACATTACTTTTCACTATCCCCTTGTATGTAAATTGGCAAGCAAGCAAGACAGACAAAAATCTAAAAACCATTAATAAAAGACGGTATGCATTTTTGACACGGTCCAGTCAATACTCCTGGTCGCAACTTTAAATGGCTTTATCTATTTTTCAGTTCTTTAAGAATACTGGCGATGGCTGTAAAAGGCAACAACAGTCAGAATAAATCAGTGAATTGTGGTAAGTATTACTCTAACTGCAGGACGTAATAATTATATTATATTAATAATTTTCTATTATTTTTCGCTTTGAAAGCCCAACTTATCAATTTTCGATTAAAAGGATTCAGTTTTTCAATATACTTTTATTTTATCCTTCGTCACTTATCCATATTTGGATTTATCGCATTCTTCAACTTTCTTGTAGATAATTCTTTTACCGAAAAATCCAATTCGTGGTCGGATTGCTCAGATTTTGACGATCCAACGTATCATCCCGAACGCACAAAAAGGCAACTCACACAAAATTGGATAGTTGATCATCACTCAATGGACGCAGAAAATATTGTAAACAAAAAAGTTAAAAGATACAATAGATGACCTGCATCGTCGCCCAAGTTGACAAACAATTTACAATTAAATGAGGCTGGTTTTGCAAGTAGCATATCATCTTCAGTTGGTTCAATTATT
Organism: Othius punctulatus; assembly: GCA_951805005.1. Classification (NCBI taxonomy): domain Eukaryota; kingdom Metazoa; phylum Arthropoda; class Insecta; order Coleoptera; family Staphylinidae; genus Othius; species Othius punctulatus. The sequence continues at coordinate 32,618,853 of OX638139.1, read as the reverse complement.
CCATATAAACCTTTAATAAACAAAATTCCGCTAGAGGAACGTAGTCCAAACAAAATTGAAACGGAATATAAGACTCTACAAAATAATTCAAATATTAAAGGAAACGTGTCAACTGATACAACGCTGACGATAATAGAATCATCTGAGAATGAGTATGACTCTTTAATCGTTGAGACGTTTGGTGGAAGCCCAGAAATTCCATATATTCCGCCCATTTTTAATAACTTTATACAAAATAGTGACAAAATATATCAATTAGAAAACTCTGATCCACGTAGTAAAATAAATTCAGTGAAAATGGCACAACAGAATTTATGCTCTAAATATGTAAATAACGCATTAAATAAACAAAAAAAGAAAAGAACAGAATGCAAATTTTGTAGAATCAGTGTCACCAATTTTGAACGTCATTTAAAAAGGCACCACCTAGAAGAAAAGGAGGTTCAAGATTATTTGAAATTTCCTAGTAATACTAAAGAAGGCAAACAAATGAGAAGGAATATTTTAGCATTATTACGATATGAGACAAAATTCGAAAGTTTTGTGCAAAATGAAAATTCTAATACAGAAAAATTGCCATGTGCTCATTGTAGACGCATCATTTCAGTAAACTATTTAAGAAGACATTACAAAAAATGTATTGTAAAGCCAATTAATGAAACTGGTAGAAATGTACGACATCGGGCAGCTTCTCAGACCTTAGTTGCTTGTGCTAGTGAGCATACGAATATAACAACAACGTTAAGAGTAAAAAACGAGGTGTTCAGTAGAATGGCTACTGACGAAATCGGATATTTAGCAAGAAAAGACCAATTAATTCGACACTTCGGTGAATATTACCTAAAAAAACATAAACGCGCTCAGATTTCAATAGCTTGTTCGAATAAAATGAGAGAATGCTCTCGATTACTCATTGAAATGCGTCGACGTATTGGAAATCCGAATTTGTCTTTTTATCAAATGCTCATTCCTAACTTATTTGATGATGTTGTTTTATCCGCTAAAGCAATAAGTGGATATAAAGACAAACAGAAAATGTATACCGCTCCCAGTCTTGCCTTACATATGTGCACTACTTTACAACAAGTATGTGAACTAACCACAAATTTGTTATTAAAGAGATGTCCTGAGTTTAAATGCGTAAATTTTGAAGAGAGATTAAAAGAAATAAAAAGATTTCGATTTTTGGTACAAACTCAATGGAGTAATGAAGTATCTTCCCTAGCACTTAAAGATTTAGCCAAAAAAAAATGGAATAAACCCGTAATATTGCCATTAACAAAAGATATCATTAAATTTCGAGATCATATTTTGGATTCCGCAAATACATCTGTTACTTTCCTAAAACAAGACAATGCCGACACAACAGCTTTTAAGAAACTAGTTAATGCTTCATTAGCATTTACAATTCTCTTTAATCGCAGAAGAATCGGCGATGTCCAATACGTTGAAATTAAATCTTATTTAAACAATTATACGGCAAATAATCAAACCGAATATCTAGAACAGTTGTCAGAATCAGAAAGAACACTGACTAATAGTTATAAACGTGTAGTAGCGGGTGGAAAAGGTAGCAGAGCAATAGTAATTTTATTTCCTCCAATTGTTCAAGAATATATCCACCTATTACTTGAAATAAGGAATAACACAGACATTGTGCCGCACCAAAATCGTTATTTATTTGCGTATCCTGGAGTCACCGATCAGTGGGTTAGAGGAGATGTTGTTTTAAAAAAAATTGCGAAATCTAGTGGAATTGAAAATCCAGAAGCTATGACATCAAACCGATTACGAAAACAAATTGCTACTTTAATGCAAATAATAAATTTGCCTAAAGATGATTATTCCCAGTTTGCCAAATTCATGGGACATGCCGAGAAAACGCATAAACAGTTTTATGAAATTACACAAGATGCTTATCAAACGGCGAAAGTTGGAAAGTTATTGAACTTGTTTGATCAGGGGAAAGGAATGGAGTACAGAAATATGGATCTGGCAAAAGTTGACATTAACCCCGATGAAGTGTTAGCCGAATCTGAAAACGAAATAGAGAATAATGAGGATTTTACACCAGGACCAAGTTGTGAAAATAACGAAGAACAAAATACTTCAAGATCTAGGAGTCTTTTGATAACAAAAAATGTAAGTTGCAGAGTGAAATGGACTCAACAGCAAAAAAATATAGTTACGTCACATTTCAAAAATCACATTAAAAACAAAAGAGCTCCTAAAAAAAATGAATGTGAAAAATTAATATTGGACCACAAAGATATCCTAAACAACCTAGATTGGGTTCGAGTGAAGACTTATATATATATAATACGTATTCTCAAAAAAAATCTTAAGCTACTTGTCGTATAGATTCACTTCTGATTGCCAATATTAGTTAGTCAAATTTTGTTATTATCAAATAATAGCGAAAAAACCATAATTGTTTTGCCAGTAGTTTAAGTGTTTTGTTTCAATTTATTATTCATAGGAACTTGACAAAATATAATCAAGTTAATGAAATTACTTGTAAAGTATCTAGCCTGCTGGTAAAATATTTAGGAATTTTTAACTCTTAATTAATAAAACGATAAGTTTTGCAAATTAATATTGGTCATTACCAGAAGTAGATTACATTTTATTATTATTATACAACTGACAAAATATGAATAAATAAATTTGTTATTTTTTAAAAGTGAGATGTAGTAGAATTCCCTTACATGCCTGAAAGATTTTGGATTTTTTTATATTTGATTTTTAAATTGTTTGTTATATGTATATAAAAATAATATTCTGTTTGTTATAAAGAAAACTAGGTTTTTGTTATATTTAAAATAATATTCTGTTTGTTGTAAATAAAACTAACGTTTTTTATATTTAAAATAATAATCTGTTTGTTAGAAAGAAAAATAAGGTTTTTTTTATAATTAAAATAATATTCTGTTTGTTCTAAAGAAAAATATAATTTTTTTAAATAATATTGTTTGTTCTTAATAAAAATAAGGTTTTATATATCTAAGATAAAATTCTGTTTACTCTAAAGAAAAATTAGGCTTTTTTTATATTTAAAATATTATTGTTTGTTATAAATTAAAAAAATAATGAAATATTGTGCATCTATTATATGTGGGTAAATTGAATAATAACACCCCAATTTCACCTTTAGTTAACACAACATTAATTACCTATCTAAAATACGCAAATTCCAAATACATTTTATTATCATATCGCCTATATCCCACTTAATATAATATTTAGTGTAGTACAGATGTAGAAGCGTTGTTGCCAATACTTGGAGCCAAACTCGAACGGTGAACGCATGGAGTCGACCTGTAACTACATGTATCAACCACATATATATGTATAAAACCGATGCGCCACCTGGGGAAAGAAAACTGAACTGTGGTGTATATGAGTATATGTATTGAGACAATTTTTACCTCCGACCAAAAATTTGCCAGAATAAAGAGGAAGTCGAAATTCGCATAGAAAACCTAAAAAATCATGTAAAACGTGTTCGCCTCCGAAATCGGAGGCGAACACGTAAAATCGGAGGCAAACTCAACCGGATCGTATAACATTTGGAGGTGTATAGGAACTAATTGCACATATATATATATATATATATATATATATATATATATATATATATATATATATAATCAGAAATGGAATCAACCATCAAACAAAAGAAAATATAAATAGGCTTTTTAAAAAAGGTAACGTGTGTTTGCTTTCTCATGTGATAGATAAAATATAATTTTAATATTATTAATATAATATGTAGTAATATTAGGATTACAAATGACTAATTTATAAGGTTTTCATATGAAGACAAATAAGAAAAAAATTGCAATTTCTAGTTCTTCTCTTCTAATTTCTATCTTTTTATAATAGCGTTTAACCCAAATTTCCCAACGCAATAATTAAAATAACTAATAAATAAAATGTACGCAATTTGTCAGTTAACATAATTAATACTTCAGCCCGAAAAATTGACATCCTATATATTGCCAATGCCCTATTTTATTATGTGGGAGGATTTATTCTAAAAATCACAATTTTCAATAATACCTACACAATAAAATTATTGATGCATAATATAATTATTTAGAACATGGGTCAATAATACAATGTTCAATGCACAAATAAAACTAATTAAAATATAACTAATTACAATATTAAATTAATTGAAATATAAATGAAATATAATTAAAAAAAACTAAATTGGTATATCACATAATTCTGGCAAAGCATATTTTCGTGAATTCTCTCAACTCTTTAATTTAATTCAATTAACAAACTTGGAATAATAAAGTGAACATTCTAATAAATTAATTATAATTAAATTTTACTCAAGCTGAGTTTTAGAATACCGTATAAAAGCAGAACAAATTAATTAATGAAAGTGAATGCAATGTCGGAATAATTAATTCGGGTATTTGAATAAATAATATTATGATGCTCAATGCAATAGTCACAGGAAAAACAACAAATACTTTTTGTATGGAATTTAAGTTTCTTTTGTAGATAAATTATCAGGAAAATCTTCCACGTAATTTGGAGTCCACTAAGCAAGTTGAACAAGTTTCCCTTATAGATTAATTTTCATGAAAATTTTATGGAATGTGAAAATAAAATAAGTATTATGAAATTAATTAATTCTAATATTTTCCAAGAGTTTCTTTTAAGTGTAAATTTTCAATAAAATTAATTGCAATTTGTATATAATATTACATGTGTGTAATACGAATTTAATATGTATTTAAATAATATATTATTTATTAGGAAGTGTTTCTTTTTGGAATACATTTTCTTCAACATAATTCAAATTTGCAAATAAAATAAACAACAAATGAATGCAATTACGAATTTGTGTACTTAAATATATTTAAACATTTCCAATTTCAAATCGTTTTTTTCGGTCAAATTTTTCAATGTAAGCAATTGTATAAACGTGTCCCGTCGAATTCCGCGATAAAAATATATATTTTCTTATTAAATGCAAGTATTCTATTGATTTATTTGTGTGCAATTACCATATTCACTTTCCATCGTCGACTCGCTCTACGTCAATATTAACCTCAAAGATTTTGTAATTATTATTTCCTTTTAATATTTTAATAAAGTTAACTGCCAACAAAGATAAACTTGCATAACTATTGATTGCCTATAAAATCTAGTTATTAACTAATTTTTGAAATAACTAACTCCGGTCAATTTCCCATTTGGCAAACTTAATTGAAGTATACTTAAAACTTAAATTTTAGTTTATAATTGAAATTATAAATAGCGCACGAGTAATTAAGGCGAACAGACGAGTAATTTATTTAAAACTTTCCCCGAATAAAGCAACTAATTTACATTGTGCATGCATAAGTTACGTTTACTCAGATTACTCAAGTTTTATGTTTGCTGTTTTGCGATTATTAATCAAACAGTATTCTATAATTGCTCCATATATTACGTACGAATTTTAAGCTACCATTAAATTAATATTCATGTGTTGGATAACGAAATATTTCATAATATTATTGTCATACATATTATTGATTCTTTTATGGTGACCAAACTTGTAACTACCTATCATAAAATGTGAAGTATTATTATTATCACTAATGATTATATTTTGCAGAAATGATATGACGTTATAATATATTATAGAGGGATCGTTATGTGTAACAAATAAAAGCAATGAAATGGTTTAGAAAAATATTTGGAAAAAATGCTCGGACTTCACCTGTCCGAGCATTTTTTTCCAAATATTTTTCTAAACCATTTTATTGATTTTATTTGTTACATATAAAGCTCCCTCTCTAATATTCAATAACGTCATGTCATTTCTGCAAAATATATTTATAGTTATTATTTTAAAAATTGTCATTTACACATGTAATTTTCAACTTCCCACTTCTAAACTCGTAAAGCCCTAGCAATCCCAATTTTAAAAATTCTAATTTCTTATAATTTAATAAAAATTCTAATGTCTCCCAATGTGTTCTCCCAATAAACTAATATACTCTTTATTACCCATATTGACGTTTTATAAAAATATCGTTAATGAAACCTAGTGCGGTACTTAAGCGTGAACTTACTCAAAATATGTGGAATAACGGTATATTTTTTTATAAATTACATAAGAAAAATTTTGCTCAAAAAGTTATTGAAAGTTAATAAATAAATTATAGGTATTTATTTCGAATAATAACATTCATCTATCTTCAGATAGAATCACAAATGTGATTGTCATGAAAATGTTAAATCATTTTTACATAAGTAGATTTAGCATAGATTGTAATTTTGTGAAACATTGTGTCGTATTGCCCAAAATTTTGGATGAGAATTGAGCTAATGAAAAATTTAAATTTAAACTTATAACATTTGCAATTTAATGTATCAATAGTTTACTGTAGAGACTTTAGAAGAAAATTATAGGGAGCTTTATATGTAACAAATCAAATCAATAAAATGGTTTAGAAAAATATTTGGAAAAAAATGCTCGGACAGGTGAATTTTTATTTTAAAAATTGTCATTTAGACATGTAATTTTCAACTTCCCACTTCTAAACCACTACCCTAGCAACCCCAATTTTAAAAATTTTAATGTTCTTATGTTCTTATAATTTAATTAAAATTATAATGTCTCCCAATGTATTCTCCCAATAAACTCATATACCCTTATTGACGTTTTATAAAAAGTACGTTAATGAAAGTACGCTACTTAGTGTACGCTACTTAAGCGTGAACTAACTCAAAATATGTGGAATAACGGTATATATTTTTTATAAATTACATAAGAAAAATTTTGCTCAAAAAGTTATTGAAAGTTAATAAACAAATTATAGGTATTTATTTCGATTAATGACATTCATCTAACTTCAGATAGAATCAAAGGTTTGATGGTCATGAAAATGTTAAATTTTATCATTGTTACATAAGTAGATTTAGCATAGATTGTAATTTTGTGAATCATTGTCATATTGCCAAAAATTTTGGATTAGAATTGAGCCAATGAAAAATTTAAATTTATACTTATAACATTAGTAATATAATGTATCAATAGTTTACTGTAGAGACTTAAGAAGAAAATTATAGGATAACAATAGCTGGAGTATAGTTTGATTTTTATATTTTCCATTATTGCAATCTCATTGATAATTCTATGAGATTTGGGGAGATTCTGAGATTTGAAAAGGGGCTTAGTCCAACGTAGATGGCGATAGGCCACGTCGGAAGAAGAAAAGGAAGAAGGAGGAAGGAAAGTTGTAACAAAGGAAATTAATGATTTAATTAGTACATTATACAGGGGGTTTCCTAAACATAGGCCAAAAATGCAAGGGGAGATGCAATATATCGATGAGTTATTTTAAGAATATTATGTCCTTAGATGATGTGTACAAAAACTGCGTTTTTTCACAGTTACAGTGTGATAAAATTTACTATTCCCTAGCATGAAAAGAATTGCCATAGGCCATGCCATACATAAAATGCATGTAAGATATCTTCATTAGTACGTTCATTTGTGATTCAAAATAGAGAACTTCACCAACGAAAGTTTCAAAAGTTTAAAAGAAATATAATGACAAAGCACGTGATTTGAATAAACTGTTTTTGTTTTCGACATTTGCACTAGCCTACTGCGAATTAAAAAACCAAACGTTAAACTTGATCACAATTATATTATTTATCACAGTAGGCTGGTTATTTCTAAGGCTAAAATATAGTTTACCCATTGAATATAACTTCACAAGCACTTATAGTTAACATTTTTTTGCTGCCTAAGTAACCATTGCCAAGGGTCAAAAAATACTTAGTAGAAATTTGCAATTAATTTAGAAACTAGGTATATAAAATCAAGCAAGGAGACAGAATTGCACACAAAGTCATTTTAAAACGGTGAAATTTTTAATAATAATAATAATTTAATAATTCAATACTTCTGCCATTACAGTTTAAGATTTTAAGATATCTTTGATGAAATGGATTATAATTTTGTAAAAAAATTGTGAAAATGTTTAATTGTAGAAAATGCAAAAAATAGAAATACCCCAGTTTTCGAGTTGAATTGGGTTAAGCAGCACTTAAAGCAGCTAAACTTTGTTCTATGCTGCTTAAGCACCAATCACTGCTCAAGTTTTTTCAACAAATACTTGAAATTATTTTAGATTCTATAACCAAATATATAAAATCAAACAACGATAAAGAATTGCTTACACAGTAATTGCAAAATGGTTAAATTTTTAATATAAAAATTTATCTGCGTAAGCAATCGATTTTCAAGTTTTTGAATAAATGTTAGAAATTTGCAAAGACTTGATAAACAATATAAAATCAAAGAAAAATAAAGAATTGCAGAGACAGTAATTATTGTAAAAAAGTCAACTTTGTAATAATTTAACTATTATTTTGGGCGAAAAATGCTGGAAAGTTTAGGAAAAACTACATGAATTAACCTAAACTTAAAGCAGCTAAAGTTTGTTTTATGCTGCTTAAGCAGCAATCACTGCTCAAGTTTTTTCACAAATACTTGCAATTATTTTAGAATCTATAACTAAATATATAAAATCAAACAACGATAAAGAATTGCTTACACAGTAATTGCAAAATGGTAAAAATTTTATTATAAAAAATTATCTTATTAAGCAATCGATGCTGAAGTTTTTGAATAAATGTTAGAAATTTGCAAAGAATTGATAAACAATATAAAATCAAAGAAGTATAAAGAATTGTAAAGACAGTAATTATTGTAAAAAGGTCAAATTTGTAATAATTTAATTATTATTTTGGGCGAAAAATGCCGGAAAGTTTAGGAAAAACTACATGAATTAACCAAAACTTAAAGCAGCTAAAATTTGTTTTATGCTGCTTAAGCAGCAATCACTGCTCAAGTTTTTTCAACAAATACTTGCAATTATTTTAGATTCTATAACTAAATATATAAAATCAAACAACGATAAGGAATTGCTTACACAGTAATTGCAAAATGGTTAAATTTTTATTATAAAAATGTATCTGCTTAAGCAATCGATGCTGAAGTTTTTGAATAAATGTTAGAAATTTGCAAAGAATTGATAAACAATATAAAATCTAAGAAGGATAAAGAATTGCAAAGACAGTAATTATTGTAAAACGGTCAAATTTGTAATAATTTAACAATTATTTAAGACGAAAAATGCTGGAAAATTTAGGAAAAACTACATGAATTAACCAAAAACATATACACTCAGATGCAAAAAACCGGGCCAGTGAGTCATTGTTTGCAAAAGAACCACTTTTTTTTTAATTTTGATGTTGGTATAGTGTTTAGAATAAAATTTTCAGTGTTTTGCAATCAAAGATACTGTCAGTATATAGAAAGAAGCCACATATGCTACTTATTATTTATTTAATGAACATTAATAAGCGCAAACGATAATGTACGTATACACGAATGAAAATGCATTTCTCCAAAATAAACTTAACAGAGATTAATAATGAAAATGACAGTTAATCGAAAACAAACAAGTCAAAACCCAGTAGCCATCATGATCCTCTATGCATAATGCCGAATGAGCAATAGGTAGTGAAGAACGCATACCTTTAAATTTTATTTTAGCTAATTATATAAACTAATATGTATATTATGTTGTTTTTTTTCTACATTCTGATTGTCTCTTTGATTTAAAACCACTAAAACTTTCATTCTAAGGACTATAAAAACATCAAAATTAAAAAAATGGGCTTTTAGCAAACAACGACCCAATGAGCCGTTTTTTTTTGCTTCAGAGTGTAGTAACAGTTACAGCAACTTCAATATTTTAAGCGTAATAGACGAGACTTAGCAAAAACTGCATGACAAAAACTGCATGACTTAGCAAAGAAAAACAAATTTTCAGTACAGGACAAATACCACAATAGTGGTATCTGAATCCACATTCGTTACCTTATCTAAGAAGAATAGGATTAAGGAATGCGCTGATTATAGAACAATAGCATTAATGAGTCATGCTCTAAAGACGTTTTTAAGAATCATCCATAACCGCATCTACAGGAAGATGGATTATGAAATAAGTGACAATCAAATAGGCTTTAGGAATGGAGTCGTCACTAGAGAAGCATTATTTGGTACAAATGTTCTGATGCAACGATGCCAAGATGTGAATCAAAACGTATATGCGTTTTTTATTGATTTTGAAACAGCATTTGACAAGGATCAACCCGCAAAGCTAATAGACATGCTGGTTGCAGGACAAGCAAAAAATCTAATTCCTTTGAAGCTTTGGCGTAAAAAAAACTGTTTTCCGCTTGAAAACCCAATCCGGTATATATACGGTATATATCTTTGGACGTAGTGGTGCTTTCTAATGATTTATAGAATAACATTTCTTCAGCCAAGTTTTCGAATTGCCTCCCTTAACAATCAAATTGCCCTCCTGTGGGGCGCAGGTCTAAAATAGTAACAAGCCACATTTTTCTCTAGCTTTCGTCTTTTTTTGGGCAGGAAATTACCATCAAATATGTTGTTTACATGTTGTTGTACGTTTATAAAATTTCTAATTATAACACTACAATATCACATTGTTTGGTTTGTAATTATGATATTCATATTTGATTAATCTATAAAACTGTCAATTAGGTTTTACATTTTTTTCGATTCCTACATATTGAAAATGTATATAAAATGTATGTACATTGAAAAGAGAATTAAAAGTACTACCGAAGTCATTAATAAAAAGATATAGGTTGTTATTTAAAAAGCATATCGATTATGTCAAACGATTATGTCGATTATGTATAAACAAATGACGTTACTAGATGAAAATGGTGTAGCATATCGTCATTTAATTAGAATCGCCATACCCCTTCAAAAAAAATTCCAGAAAATGTATTTTAACGAACTTATCGAATGTATGCGTTGCTTCATTTCCACACTGTATATTGTATATTATTATATATTTGTTGTTCATGATCAAAAATAAACTTTGGTGCATTTTATACAAATAACTATTGTCCTCAAAGTCTTCGACAAAAATGTTTATTTCATTTCCCTGGATTTTTTCTGCGACCGCTCAGGCGATGGGGATTTATTTAAATCACTCCTCCAACTCGTATAATATCAAAAGGCTTCTCGAAACTTTCTCGTCGATAAAACTGGTCATAGGGCGGCAGACTGGACTGCAGTCGCCACACACACAATGCCTCAGCGCCCTGCAATAACCTGAGTGCACCGCTTTTTATCAGTGATCGTCGGACATCAAAGGCGACGCTTTCGCCTGAGATGAGCCCTGTTGTGGCCGCCCCTCAATTCCGCCCCCGACCTCTCATTACACCGCAGTCGGGCATCGAAACCCGAGCCGTCGGTCGATTCAATTAACTCGAATCCCGCAATCCCGCACGATCGAACCGGTTGCAATCGGACCCGAAGCCACAAATCACCCTTCCAACTTAAGCGCCACCTTAAAAGTGCCATCTGTGCTATCGCGGTTTCCTTTTCCATTTTTTTCTGCTATCTTAAATCTGCCCCGGAGTCGAGCACCATCGATCGCGGTGGACTACACGCGGCAGGCCTTTGTAAATTATTGGAGTACGCTGATTAAAACCCCTGTGGAATAATAATCACTTGTAATTAATAATTACCGCTGACTAATTGCTAATGTTGTCACCAATATAATGTGAGTAATGGATGAATTTAATTGCGGGCGGATTATATTGAATTCGTTTGTGTACTCATAACTGGTATTGCTTTTTGTGCGTTTTAATATAATTTCATTAAATTGGCTTCCATTGGCTCGCACAAATTAAAGCAGAAATGCTTTAACATCGATTTGTTACAGAAACATTTAACACTAGTGATTATACTTACAAATTGAATTTGTAAATTGAACTCTTCTAATTAAAATTGGGAACGAATTAATTTTTAATTAATTATTTTATGAGGACAAGACAATTGCAACCCCACAGATTCACATGTTCCAAAAGCTCTTGCAGGAGTTTTATACACTCAACTCTCACATGTGTACAAAAATCTGAAAAAAAAAGTTAAATGCTAAATATTAACTTAGTTTTTTGTCCGCAAAGAATGTAATGATTGGTTTCCTACAAAATTTAAGCAGTTTTTCTAATTACGTTTTATTAAAATATTTTTCAACAATCAAATTTTGACAATTATTGATATAACAAAAATGTTGTAAACAAACACTTGTTGTTGTTGCTTAACTTTATTAGACCTAATTTTTCCCAAAAATCTTAATTTCATAATTTTCTTCAATCATTGGTAAAAATTAAAGAATATGAAGTAAAAACTAATCAATTTACTAGTTGCGGTACCGATTTTTTCACTGCTTGTTATGTTTTAACCGTTTCAAACCAAATTTTGTTTCTAAATATCTTCATTTCAAAATTGTATTCAATGAAACTAAGATAACAATTATGAACTAAAAACTAATCAATTAACTAATTGCTTTACGGATTTTTTTTGTACAAGATTTAATTTACTTTTACGTGATACTATATTACTGTTAATCAATAATTGTTACTAGAATTCACAGCCAATAGCAAGGTGTAGGTCACTTAAACCTCAGACTGGTAAATAGTCTTACGATTCTCTTCGATTATTTTATTACTGCAAATTTTAAAATTTAATTTCACCTAAATATCTCTTTGCCTTGGTATCTTCGAAAGAAATTACCACGATTAGGCCAATAATCATAGCAATCAACGCATTATCTAAACAAACTCAAATAATAAGGGCCGAAAGACGAAAGTCGATAGCCCATTCCATATATCATGTATCACATTGTATATCACATATCTATCAATCTATCATCAATACTATGTTATTTTACAGGGTGGCCCACCTATCCTTGCTCGGACCATTGCTGCTAGACTAATGAAAATTGAGCACAAAATCTGATTAGAAATTATTGGACACTTCATGTGCTACTTTTTAAAATTATTTTTGAGTGTACGAGTGTACCAATAATCTAGGACACAAAATTTAGTTTCTATTTTAAATGGATCACCCTGTATATTCTTTCAATTTTAGAATCTGGTTTACGAGGGCTCCACAAATCATTTTTATTTTCAGAGATCAGCTACAAAGTTGCCAAGTTATTTACATTTGAATCAAATTTAATGAAAAATCATGGACGTGAAAAGTTTTGTTGAACTGTTTTCCACGTCCATGATTTTTCGCTTAATTTGATGAAAATGTGAATAACTTGGCAACGTTGCATCTGATCCCTTAAAATAAGACTGATTTATAAAGCACGCAGGCAATGACTTAATGTATTGGTTGTTCCATTTAAAAATGAGATCAAATATTGTGTTCCGGATTTATGATAAACTCTGTATATTCTTAAATTTTTGGAATCTGCTTCATGTGTTCTTTACAAATCATTTTTATTTTTATGGATCAGATGCAACGTTGCCAAGTTATTCACAATTTCATCAAATTTAGCAAAAAATCATGGACGTGGAAAACAATTCAACAAAACTTTATTATAAGAGATTAATGAAAGAATCTGCGTATAGAAGTACTAAAGCAATGTGCCCAAAACATACATAATATTTTGAGTCACGTAGAATACACAGGATGTTCTGAAACAACGATACAATTTTGCAATTTTCAAATGGCTAACTCATTTTCTTTAATGGAATACCCTGTATATAGCATCATATTCTGAGTGCTCATCTAATTAGCTAATCAATGGTTGCATATGGGCTGTAATCTAATAATACTTTTTAATACGTAAATAACGATCAATTTCAATAAGTTTTGGCCATTTGGAAATTGCAAATTTCGATTGTAGTTGCAGAACACCCTGTATATTCAATGTAACTCCAAATATTGTGTATGTTATAGCACATTGCTTGGGTATTTGCATACCCAGATTATTTCATTGATCTCTTATAATAAGGTTTTGTTGAATTGTTTTCCACCTCCATGATTTTTCGCTAAATTTGAAAAAAATGAAGCCCACATGCTTTTAGATTAAATAAAAATAATTCTAAGTTTCGCAAATCATATACAGGGTGTCCAAGATGAAGAATGAGGATCAACAGCTCAGGGATCTCAGAAACCGTAAAAGTTACAAAGGTCGCTAAATTACAAAAAAAAGTTGCGCAATTTAGTGGTGAGTGATATTCTGTTGAGAAAACTAGAAATTTCCGCTAACTTCCGGAGATATATGACAAAATCAAAAATCTTGCGATTTCGTTTTTTATTTTTTTCTGAAGTTAGGGAGAATTGAAAAGGTGTAAGAAAACCAAAGACACTTTCTCATTGCTAAATTTTAAGCTCTACACGACAGCGTTTACAAATTGTCAGTACAACGTTTCGGTTCGAAGATCATCAATTTAATTTTTTTATATTGCCTGTAAAAAATGTACATCTTGTGTTAGATAGCATTTCATATTACGAATTCAACTATTTATATCACAGCATGATTTTTCATGTTTTAGAACACCCTGTGTATTTAACGTGACTGCAAATATTGTGTATATTTTAGTACATTGCTTGGGTATTTGCATACCCAGATTCTTTCATTGATCTCTTATATTAAGGTTTTGTTGAATTGTTTTCCACGTCCATGATTTTTCGCTAAATTTGATGAGAATGTGAAAAACTTGGCAACGTTGCATCTTATCCCTAAAAATAAAAATGATTTGTGAAGCCCACATGAAGCAGATTCCAAAAAATCAAGAATATACAGAGTCTACCATAAATCCGGGACACAACATTTGATCCCATTTTTAAATGGAACACCCAGTACATTATTTCATTTTTGGACTGTGCTTCATGTGGGCTTCACAAATCAGTTTTATTTTTAGGGATCAGATTCAACGTTGCCAAGTTATTCACATTTTCATCAAATTTTGCGAAAAATCATGGACTTGGAAAACAATTCAACAAACTTTTATTATAAGAGATCAATAAAAGAATCTGGGTATGCAAATACCCCAGCAATGTGCTAAAACATACACAATATTTGGAGTCACGTTGAATACACAGGGTGTTCTGAAACAACGGTCGAATTTTGCAATTTTAAAATGGCTAAAACTTATTGAAATTGATCGTTATTTATCTATTAAAAAGTATTGCTAGATTACAGTCCATTACGAAAAATTATGGACCTAAAAAAAAAATCAAAAAACCTTATTATAAGAGATTAATAAAAGAATCTCGGTATGCAAGTACCGAAGCAATGTGCCAAAACATTCACGTTAAATACACAGGGTGTTCTAAAACAACAGTAAAATAGCTTATTAGATGGGCACTCAGAATATGATGCTATATACAGGATGTTCCATTTGAAAAAAATGAGTTTTAGCCACTTGAAAATAGCAAACTTGTATCGTTGTTTCAGAACACACCGTATATTCTACATGACCCAAAATATTGTTTATCATTCGGCACATTGCTTGGGTACTTGTATACACAGATTCTTCCATTGATCTCTTATAATAAGGTTTTGATGAATTTTTCTCCACGTCCATGATTTTTTGTTAAATTTGATTAATATGTGAATAACTTGGCATCGTTGCATCTGATCCCAAAAAATAAAAATGATGTGTGAAGCCCACATAAAGCAGATTCAAAAATGAAATAATATATAGTGTGATTCATTTAAAAACGAGACCAAATTTTGTGTCCCGGATTTATGCTATACTCTGTACTCTCGAAAATAAGTTTAAAAAGTAGAACATCAAGGGTCCAATAACTTCCAATCAGATGTTTTCCTCAAATTTTATTAGTCTAGCAGCAGTGGTCCGAGCGAGGGTAGGTGGGCTACCCTGTATGTATTAAGTATGCTGCAGATGTGTACCTGTATATCGAATAAATGTTCATATTACTACTCAAATCATATATAAACATCTTTTTGGCAGAAGATCATAAGTAACAAATTTCTCATTGTGGCATTTGGTACAAGGCATATGGCAATTTAAATGGCAACGATGGCATTAGTTTTTATTAGTATAATAATAAATTGCTACATTATTGGTTTAGAAATAGTTTTGGGGTAATACTATATTTTAAATGTACTTCTTGGCAGGAGCTACCACATCAAAAGCTAATAGTGTAAAGAAATGAAATTAGATATCTAAAAAAAAGCTACTTACAATGTTCTGCAAAAAGGTGTCGATATATCACAATATCAGGTTGTTCCTATAATTAAATTTGTGTGTACAAATGTGTGAAATTTGTATACAAATACTCGTAATTGGAGTGCTTGAAGCACCTTGAAATGATTATAATATAAATAACTATATTAATTAGTATAATGAACACATTGTGCACACATTATTCTTTTATAAAACGAAACACAGCTTTTGTATGCAAAATGTAATAAAAGCATACATTTGTAAAGCAAACTATTACACATCGCTGCGGACAACAAAGAGACAATAAAATCTGGAGTCAAAAAGTTACCTCGGTGAAGGCTTTGATGTCGAGAGCACGTACCTGAAACAAAAGTAGCCACATTAGAATCGTAAACTTCCGCCTGCCCTTGTATTTTTGATGTTTTTGTGTTGCGCAAAAAAAAATCGAGTCTACATAACGAATTTACTTTCCACTGTGAATTCAATTAAGACTCAATTACTTTAACGAATTTGTGTACGCCCGCGGGGAATTTGCATAATTTTCCGCCGTCGCCGTTCATTAAAATAGTCACCGGCCATAATTTTGCGACAGTAATTAGTTTTAACGCACGCTAACAACCCTGATTCACTCTACAGATTAATGCGTGGGTGCATATGTAATTTGTCAGATTTGCTATAAATAAATAATACTGCAACATCAATAATAAGTTTAATAATAATAATGTCAATACTACTCATCGAAGCTAAATTGTATGGTGGTATGAGATGAAGAACTTGGTACGAGATGAAAATAATACTGCAATAGCAATAATAATTGTTATATTATATTTCTTTTTTTGTACTTACTGGTAAAATAATTAGGTCTTTTAGTTTTTTATGTTTTTATTCATTTGCCTATCTAGTTTCGACCGATTATGGCCTTCCTCAAAGGCTATTTAAATATTTCGTTTTATTAAAATTTTAAATTTAGTATAATTGGATGTTGGGGAGACTTTGATTGACATCAATTATTATTTTTCTAATAAAAATAATAATTGTAATAATATTAATACAACATAATTATGTTCACAGTGTAGCTAAATTTTGTAGCGGTATGAAACCAAAACGCATTACTAATGTTGTTAAATTTTGTTAACTATGATCGAGGTATACAGGGTTATTCACGCTATACGGCACGAAATATTGTGGCCAAAATACGTAACTTTCAAATAGGTCAAAAGGGTCTATTATGGTTACTTTTTAAAATTCATTTTATGTTATGCATGGTGTTCCAAAAGCCCTGAAAGTATCAAAGTTGTGTATTTTTAAATGAAACCCCCGGTATAACTGGGGGTGCATATTTGAATCTTTCTAGGCTTTATAAATCTATAAATCCTTGTAGTTTTTAAATTCGCTCTAACCGTTCAGAAGTTTTCAAAAAATTTAAAAAATCGCAGGGCAATTGCTTTTAGGGATATCAGGTAGGGACTTTGCCTGTGTCTAAACAAGGCCTTTTTTTGGAGAATTTTGAAGGGTTATAACTTGATTTTTTTAAATGGCCTACCATATATTTGATTACTTAGTTTTATTCAGCGTCTCATTTTACAACTCTTTTAAGCCTTATACTTTGTCTCAAAAGTTGGTAGTTTGGGAGATAATTGCATTTTCTGAAAAATGAACACAGATCTGAAGATACTAGAAGATGTAAAATGAGACGCTGAATACGACTAATTTATAAAATATAGGGTATGCCATTTAAATAAATCATGTTATGGCTCTTTGAAGTTTACCAAAATTAATGTATTACAGCAAGGTGATGCCACAATGCAAATAGATGATCTTACCGCCAAAAGATACCCCAAGCAATTGTTTAGACGCCGGCAAAGTCCCATCCTGATATACAAAAATGCAAGTGCCCTGCTGTTTTTTGAATAAGTGCCTGCAAACGCATAAAAAAAACTTCTGAACGGTTAGATAACATTTAAAAATCTTAAATTAAATCTGTTTAGAAAGCCTAGAAAGGGCAAGTTCAAATATGCAAAGTTATACAGGGGTTCCATTCAAAAAAACCGAACTTTGATACATTTCGGGCTTTTTAAACACTCTGTATACTATGAAATTAATTTTAGAAAGTAACCATAATAGACCCCCATATATCCCAAATGTTAAACTTTTTGTAAGTCACGTATTTTGGCCACAATATTCCGTGCCGTATAGCGCGAATAACCCTGTATATAATAAATCTTTTTATATACGACTGTTAGTAGATAGACGGTGCCGGCTCTGGCTCAAACTACAAACAAAATTTGAACAACTACTTAAGAAACGTGAAAAACGTTGCTATAGACGTGACAAACATCACAAGAAACGATATAACACGTCACAAAATTGACCTAACACTTATAAAATATGAGTGTTGTATAACTAATAAAACAGTCCTATTTCATGAAAGGGATGTACTCAGAATTTCGTTAATAATATTATTCAACATCAGTAGATAAACAATGCTGGTTCTGCCTCAAACGACAAAAAACTTTTCAAAAACGTCGCAGGAAACGAGAAAAGCGTCACAAAAATACGTGAAAATCGTCACAAAAACTGCAAAAACGTGAACATATTGAAGAACAGACCACTAACACCAGCATCAACAACAACAACAACAACAACAATAACTGCATATATGATGGTGGTGATGTTGATGGAAGTTGTCTTGTTATTGTTAGTGGTCAGTTATTCAAATGTCATCACCACCACCATTACCTCTAGCTCTGGCTCAAACGACGAAAAAAAATTGAAAAACGTCTTAAGAAACGTGAAAAACGTCGCTATAGATGTGAAAAATACCACAAAAAATGATAAAAAAAACGTCACAAAATTGACCTAACACTTATGAAATATAAACGTTTTAAACTCATAAAACACTACTATTTCATAAAAGGGATTATGTACCCAGAGTTTCGTAAATAATATTATTCAACAGTAGTAGATAAACAATGCTGATTCTGGCTCAAACGACAAAACACTTTTCAAAAACGTCGCAGGAAATGAAAAAAAACGTCACAAAAAAACTGCGAAAACGTAAACAAATGGAAGGACTGACCAGTAACACCAGCATTAACAACAACAACAAGAACTGCATATATGATGGTGGTGATGTTGGTGGAAGTTGTTTTGTTATTGTTAGTGCTCAGTTAATTAAATGTCATCACCACCACCATTACCACCACTATATTTGTTGTTGTTGTCGTTCCCGGTGTTAGTGATCAGTCCTTCAATTTTGTGACGTATTTGGCAGGTTTTTTTTACTTTTTCACGTTTTTTGTGACGTTTTTTTAATGTTTCCTGAGGCATTTTTGAAAAGGTTTTGTCTATTGAGCCAGAACCGGCACTGTTTATCTACTGCTGTTGAATAATATTATTAACGAAACTCTGGGTACAAAATACCCTTCATGAAATACGAGTGCTTATTGAATAAAACACTCATATTTTATAAGTGTCAGTTGCCTAGATGCACTGACAACTTAATGACAATTTTAATTGTTTTTAGTTCTGACGTTATCTTTTTTTATTGTCACAATTAAAAATCTTAGTGTAGTGCAGATACAGGTTGTATTTGACTCGTACATTTACTCGTACTTATTCACTTACTCTCCATTCACGATGTTTTTGCGTTCGGGGAGTCTATGAATATCTAGTAATTTTTTTTGTAGTGTTTCGGAAATAACTGAATTCCCCAATGGAATAGGTCAATTTTTTTAAGGTTATGTTGATTTATTTTGCGGTTATATTTTTTAAATAACATTGTTGCCAGATGTAAACTTAAAATTATTAAAGATGAAAATGGAATGGCAGCAAAGAAAATGAAAAATAATGCATTGAAAAACCTGCAATCTTTTGTAATTTGGACAAGGATTGAGTGGAGACTTAGATATGCCAATTTTTATTAAATGCTGCTCTAATTACTGGTGTGGTAAAATAAACAAGTTAAATTCTTCTCCTTTTTTATCGTTTTCTTCAACGATTTCCCTCATGTGACGCCAAAGTTTCCACTCAAGGTTTTCTTGGGCCTTCCTAAGCTTCTGTTCCTTCTCACAGACTTGTCTTTAGTGTACGTAGTTACCATTTTTTTTCACAGTTCGTTTATACTGTCTCTATGGAACGACGATGAAATGAGTCGATCAACAAATTGCATATATAATCTAAACCCTCACATAAATAAATATTCTTACAAATTTTGGTTAAATTATAAATCTGACAATGTGGTAGGAAGAAAATGTCTAATAGACATCGACACAAAAAAATAAATAACCTCCGCTGCATCACTGAATCAGTTTGTCCAACATGACAAAAAGAAAGTAATATAGATAATAATTCGTTTGTGGCTCGTGTTGTAAACGTTGTCCTCATTAATAATAGCCTATATTATGTGTTCGTTAAATAATGTAGGTACTATAATCATTTAGTAAATATACATATTCAAACTATTAAAGTAACATTTTTTTATTTTTAGACTTACTTATAAAGTGAAGCTGGTACATCTAATATCTTGCATTAAATATACTGACAGTATTGAACAGTATTGTTTACAACCCAATAAAAAATAACAACAACAACAACATTAAAAAAACTAATTATTGATATCTTTAGCACCTTCAAAGTACAAGGTGAAGAGTAGGTGAGCACCATTTTATTTCCCTTAAATTTTGCACAATATAAAATATTCCTGTATTAAATTAGTTGAGTTGGAGAGGAATTGCTATCCTTGCCGATCGATATCATCTACCCAAAGCGTTACATTAGTGATAAATTAGCTAAATAACACCCCCACGGAGCTCGAGTAATCGCTGCTCAAGTGACTGCAATCAGGTTTATCCTGAGAGAATAATTACACCTATTTATGCGCGGCTCAGCTGTATGCGCTGGTGCAAAAACTACAGCTTCCTGACAAGAACTGCACGAAATCTCTAATTGCGTTCGGCGACTCGCAACGCTGGGAGCCGGCGGAACCTCCTTGGGTAAATAAATCGCGAACGGAGACAATTGTGGACTTGACAGAATACACGTCGAGCTTTTTGTGACGGATTCATTATTACGGAAAACGTGATTTGTATTGGATTTAAGATCGCTGGCCCGGAACTGCTCGGAGAATTGTACGAGATTTGTTGTCAGGTGCAAACCGTTAATGGCAGATTGAGAGATAATTGCACAAAATTGCCAAAGAATGCTAATATTAGAAGACTAAAGACAAGAAATTTAGGAAACAGATATTATTATAAAATTGACGAAATTAGTTTCAGCGATGGATGCTGAAACTAATTTCGTTATTTGGGGGGGTCCAGAACGAGCAATCGTCTCAACCTTCGAAAGCACTTTAAGAAGAAGAATATGTAAGACTCATCTTGAAAAAATATATAACCGTACACCGTACCGTAAAAATACAAATGTACAAATAATTAGAATACAATACACAATGTACAATAATTCTAGAATATAATAACTTTTTGACATTTTCTAGGCTGCTTATGAGTATATTAACTGCTGTGCTGCTATGGCAGTGTTTAAGTACATACATGACAACATACTGTACGAATGAGTTATTATAGTGATGTGTGATCGTCAGCATTTTTTAGTCCATATTGAACCATTTATAGTATGAATAGGATGACGGCAAAAGGTTCAATTGCAGAGCAAAAAAAATCAACTGTAGTCTAACATAAACGAAAATGAGCTTTACCCTTGAAACGATTTTATGGCATGAAAAACTATAAAGGCTTTTCACGGAGCGTTGCGTAATCGCGTCAAGCTGGCGGAAAAATCATTACACATCAAGCGCCCCCGCCCTTAATCATATCCCCCTGCCCCTCCGGCGCCGCAGGCGAGATTTCCCGGCACGCAATTAATGTATTAATTCATTAATTTCGCCGGAAAATTCCACGTCCACCTTCGGGGTGCAACAGTCCATTAGCCGAAACCGGGTCAATTTTAACTTTTATCTCCTCGCCGGGGAGAGCCCCGTGGCGCAGCGGCAATTACTGAAAAAATTGCGACGCGATAGGGCAGATGTTCGGCTGCCTGTAAATTGGTCGTGGGAACAACGGAAAAAGTGAGGATGCCAGGCCGGAGGATGGGAGGCAAATTTCCGTAATGGGCAATTAGCCGCGCCGTATCGCGCGAGAAGTGCGAGAATTGCCTCGGGGGCTCGTGTGACTTGTGTTTTTGTTTACTTGTGTGTAAGTCGATGTTACGGTGGTGTAATTGAGAGCAGAGCGGACCTGGAAATCGTGTTAACAATGCACGCGGGATTAGCCGGATGTCAGCGAGATGATCGTAAATATAGTAAGTAATTAACTCGTAAATGTAAAAGAGGACTATTTATTATTTCATGTGCCTTACAAAAATACTGCAAAGCTCATTTTAGCACTCTGTTAAGCTTTAAGTGCATAATAAACAATATAAATACGTTGCTGTGCAATAAAACCTTTTATATCACATAAATTTGTAGGGTGTATTAAAAAAATCACTAATGATTCGTTAGTACCGGATGATCTCTTTAAGAAGTCATCCAGAATCACGCATCTTATGAAATATTTATAAAATAAAAAAATTAATCAATAGGTATACATTACCTATCTTAGAATTCAATAAATCAACGGCAAACGAAACGCATAAATCGGTACATAGTGATCCAGAAAGAATGAAGGTTAGAAACTTCGCTAAGGTACCTTTGTTATCAAAAATGTTTAGCGTAACCCACGAAAATTTGGTGTTTATCAAAATTTGTTTTAGTTATTATGCTTAATTATAATTCTTAATTTAAGGAATCTGAAAATGTAGTTCATTAGCTCATTAGCTACTGAACATATGATCTAAGCATATTTGTAGACCTTATAACACCGATGGCCAGAACGTATAAATCTATAATAATCAATGAGCAGTTTAGCTACTGACGTTGAGCGCGTAGCGCTCGAAATATATATAGACAAATATACAGGGTGTATCAGCCAAATGGAATAAATTCAATAATAAATAAATGGGGGCGTGTTAGAAAAAACGCTCGGACACGTCGATTGTTATAATCGTCTTAATCGTCTTAATATACACACTTAATATTTCCGAAACAGTTGAAGATAGGTATAGGACATTGTACATAAAATATGTCTAGAATTTTCTGAAGAATCCAAAAAATCAATAATATACCAGGTGTTGCATTTAAAATAAGAAAGTTGGTATTGGCCACGGTCACATGACACACCCTGTATAAAAAGTTTTTGTTGAAAAAAAATGCGCAACTAAAAATAACAATCGACGTTACCGAGCGTTTTTTCGAACACGCCCCCATTTATTTATTATTGAATTTATTCCATTTGGCTGATACACAGTGTATAAATAAAGTGTGTGATAAAAAGATAAATGTAATTTATTTGATTATAATAAAAATTCTTTTTCAAAAAGCTCTGAGAATAATATGAGTATAAATCTGAAATTATGTATTAAAATCGAAAATTAACAGAAACCACATGGGAAACCAAAAGAGCAAATAAAAATTAAGCAATTGCTATATTAAGAGGTAATTAAAACACTTGGTTAAATTTTCACGATTTTTTACGTAAACTCTGCAATAGTTTCGGTCTCTCGGTCAGAATATATCTAAAAATTCGTGAAAATTTTTAACCAAGTGTTTTATTTACCTTTTCATGTTTCACCAAGTGATAACCACACATACATTTAATTTGCAAAATAATTATAAAGGAACCAACAAATATAGAAACAGGAGAAAGCGAAGGTCAAGGCCAACTTAAAAAATGTAATACATTGGGGATGAAAACGGTGAATAGTCCAAACGAATGTTTCAATGACTGTTAGGACATTCTACTCAAGTCAAATTAATCGAATTTTTACTAAAATAAAATGTATGAAGAATACACGAAAACATCCAATAATGTACAGGGTGGACAAATGTTGATGTTGTAATAGGGAATCTCGATAACTATAACAGGTATGATAAAATAGACCCCCTCACCGATCTCTTTTTTCGAGAAAAACTTAATGGTGAAAACTAAAATTTGCTATTCTCTTTTGTTTTCGAGTTATTCGCAAAAAACGTTTTTTTGACTTTTCGTTTTATGGATGTAATCTTATTAATTATGGGTCATTTAACAAACCTAGATCAAATAATAATAATATCCAAGATGCTGAGGAAATTGCCGTCAATGTTATTGCAATGACAGTTGCAAATCCGTCGATTTCAAGCCGTCAAATTGATACTTAACGCTAGACGCTCCTTTGTATTTTTGATAATGTTCGATGATTATTGATGGCAATATCTTCACTATCTTTAATATAGTGTTTCATTCTTCATGTTTTATTAAATGTCCCATTATTTCTGACATTTTCTGTTAATTATGTCTCGAGGATTATCATTCCTTAAAATGACACAAGCCAACTACGCGAAAAACCTTCACAAATAAGAATTTTTGATAAAATCAGATTGAAAATTAAGAATTGGCCCCACATATCGTATATTGTTAAAAAAAACGAAATTCCCTCTTTTTGCTAAATCACCACCAACTATGAGTTCCATATAAAAAACCAAAACTTTAGGTCAAAACTCGAATTACAAACTGTTTTCTTAAAAATTGACTACGCTGCTGCATTCTTGTCAAAAAAGTGCCTGAAGTACGTAGAAATTATTTCTTTTTATTCTCATAAATAAGCCACCTACAGCCATAAAATGAAAAGTCAAAATATCGATTTTTTGCGAATATTGGTTGTCACCATTAAGTCCATTTTATTATACCTGATATAGTTATGGAGATTTCCTATTAAAACATCGAAATTTGTCCACCATGTACATGATCCCAGCTTGTGTTCAAATAAGATTATTGACGACTTCAGATTATTATGTTTTAGATGCACCCTAAACAAGAAGAGAAACACTTTTTTCGGGGAATGCAGGGATGGGTCATTATTTTTTTCGTATTTTCGAAGTAAGCTGATTAGTTAATTCAAAATTAGTAGATGCACCATTTTTTATATTATGTTTATTATTTTCTAAGAACAGGAAAATAATATATATGAAGGATAAAAACTGTAAATGCCATCTCGTGGAAAAAAATGTACATGTTTCGCTTATTCATTAATACTCCAAGACTGGTTAATAAGTTATGAATTGTGTGCATTTTGGTAGTTACATTTGGACGCACTGTGCTGATGAAACCCACCAGGTTGAAACCGGTCTGCAATTGTCTACGAAGTAGTGACCAAAATGCATACCATATTTTTATTTAGAATATTTGCTTTAACTTTTTATATGAATATAGAAGCTTGTAAAACCGTTGAACCACTAAGGCTATTTTTCAAAATTAAATCGGAAAAATTACCAAATAAAATCGAATTATGCAAAGAGTGACTTGAAAACACCATATTTCGAATACGGGTGCACCTTTATAAATTATGTATCACCCGAACCCCCCTTTTCATGTAATAGTTTGGGGATTTAATTATTTATAAATTTTCTTAAAGTGAACTGTATTAGTTGGGACACTGCAAATTAACAAAATTTGTTCAGAAATTAATTATATAATAGTAATAAATAAGATTGTCAGGAATTATATCATATTTTTACTCAATACGTCAATGGATATTTATAAATGGTCAGAATGATCAGAATTGAAGCAATTTATAGCACCTAGAGTAGATTTTTCATTTTTTATTTTGGTTATTTGTTTTTTTATTTGAGAATTTTTATTTTGTTTTATTAGGTTTTAAATATACTTTATCTACTATTATATCTTTTACAAAAATATACTTTTTCTACTATCTATATGCAATGTCAAACTATATGATATTGGCTTTCAGATTGTAATGACATACTTTACCGCACTAGTGCGTAGAATTGATGGCGCGGTGAACTGACGACGGTGAATTCATGATGCGTTGAACTGATAGCACGATGAATTCATGGCGGTTAATTGACAATTGACGGCGGTGAATTGAATACTGAGAAAATTAGGACAAGAACGTGAGCTAATACTAACAGTCAAAGGCCGGAAAACAGCATTCTATGGCTATATAATGTGCAACCGAAATATATAAAAATATAAACCAAAATATACGAGCTACTTCAACTCATTGTTCAAGGATGACTTGAAGGCAGGCGCGGCATCGTCAGAAAGTAACTATCCTGGCTAAGAAACATCAGGAACTGGACAGGACTAAAACCAATTGGACAACTAATACACACGGCATATGAGAGAGACGAATAGTCTAACATCGTCTCGAATATCCCTTAATTAAATAACACATGTGATCGCTAACTTCCCGAATGGAATAGGCAGTCAAAGAAGAAGAAGAATTGAAGCCGGTGGATTTTCCTAATTCCAATATTATAGAATGACCATCAATAACGTGGTGCTCAGACGTGTCTTAAAAAGCATCATGTAGGACACAATTGAATGAGGGAATTGAAAAAGGGACATACTCCAAAGCTTTTAAAAATAAACGGAGATTTTAGCCATTTGAGCCATTTTATTGTTCTGATGGAGTGAATTAAAATGAGCCTTAAAAGAAACATATCCCTACTACTAATGAATAATTGAGCTGCTGAAAACCATAGTGGTAGTAAGTTATTTTTTTAAATTAGAATATGTCCAGAAATATACAAGGAACGTCAATCACATCACATCTCATCATCCTATCACAATAGCGACAAATTATAAATTATCAATTGTAACTTTTTTTGTAATTCTTGTAATAACTATTCTTGTTTGCCCAAAACAACGTCCAAAGGTTTTTTTTAGTTCGAATTTAAAAAGGGACACATTCCATAGAGTAAGATTTTCGTACTCTACGGAATGTGTCCCCTTTTCAACTAGCACGTTTAATTAATCTGAACATGGAAATCGAGAAAATGGAAAAAATAAGCACGTAGTAGTAGATAGTACTTATAGCTGAAATTATACGGGACAGTTTATGGCCACAACAATTAGATAAGTGATGATATTTTTAGTAGTGTGCATTATTGATTTCTTAAAACAATCTAATAAAAGATGACGAATATACTTGAATGCTGAAGTAAATACTCAGACAATAGTGGCATGAATTAGTCCGAACTACCACTGCAAATAAAATTCGCTAAAACTTTTAAGAACAAACGGGAGTTTGCTATCTCAATTGAACTCCTTCTATTATCTGAGAGATTATGTGATTATAATGATGTTTAATGTTAATTTCGGTATTTTAAATGTATTCTTTCATGTATTAATTTATGTATGTTATTAGTTTTTATTTTGCAAAGGTAAAAAATAAAACACAAGTTTTGTGGGTTTTGACAAAGTTTCATTATGATTCT
The DNA here is from genome assembly GCA_951805005.1 of Othius punctulatus. Classification (NCBI taxonomy): domain Eukaryota; kingdom Metazoa; phylum Arthropoda; class Insecta; order Coleoptera; family Staphylinidae; genus Othius; species Othius punctulatus. The sequence continues at coordinate 32,591,453 of OX638139.1, read as the reverse complement.
TAATAAAGTTCTCTTTGCAAAACTGTGTCTGAGCTTTTCTCAAACGTTAAATATGTTTTAAAACAAATGCGAAAAGTTTATCAATAAAGTTATAAAACGCAAAAATTTGAAAAGTATTAAGTAAACATGCTTTGCATTTTAGCATTTTAAAATTACAATTAATTTTAAAACGAATTCTAATACACTGTTTTTTTTTATGAGTACAGGACTTTCAAATATTGTTCTAATTATGGATATATAGAGTCAATTTTACACCATTATAAAGCTATACAGTGTGTTAAAATGTACAAACTTTTGTCAAATTCAACTGATGTCGTATCTCTTGTCGTTTTTGAGATTCCAACACGGTATGGCGCTATAAAAATGAGTTTTTCATAACTAAATTTTAATTTTAGAATGATTTAAAATAGCTCTTTCATTTCTAATATAATATATTTACGTAGCAAACATTGTAATCATGAAAATGTTCTAAATCGAAATTTTGCGGAAATATCCGTTTTCGAATCTTGTTATTCAGAAAGAGGGGTTTACAAGTTATATCTGTATGTAGAATTTCAAACAATGCCGTACTTGCCTAATTTTCATAGGAACCTGGCATCAAGTTTGCAATTTAAATTGTCATATTTAACTACAATATACTGGGGCTGCAAAAAGGCTGTATACATTCATTATTTCGGAAATTGAAAATATTTTTGAAAAATTGATTTTACTTTTCAAAAATACACATATTGTTTTAATTCTAAAATTTTTGTAATTATTTGTTGTTGAGTTATGTCGTCATCGATTTTGTTTTTAATGTCAACCCTAATATTTCATTATTTTATTATGTAGACCTTTTTTTTCTGGATATAACTGTATGTATTTTTTATACTTTACATAATAAAATGTGGTTCAAATAGTAATTGATAAAATATAAATAAATTTGACCTCGAGCTGGACTACGAGGTGGGCGTTCTTCGAATGTGAACCTGAACATGTACTTGAACAGCGAGCTGCTTGCCAGGTTTCAACTTTAGCTTGTTAAGAGGCATAACGTTTTAATGTACAATCTTGTGTAAACTGCTATTTTGTTCCCATGATTTACACATAATTGATCAGACGTCGAAGTCGCTTTCTCGGCGAGTGAACAATTGCTGCTTCTGAAACTATTCTGAGATTTAATTTTCTGTAACATGATTTAATAGTTTACTCTTATTCGTCGTATCGATGACAACTTTTGAATCGACGCCTCTAAAATTATTTGATTTTTTGTGTGTTAGGGTGTGCACATCGCGATCTATAGACATTAGAGCTTAAAATTTTTTGAGAATAATAAAATCTCTACATTGTATGCTACCTTAAAATTGTTAAAACAGTGAAATAAGATGTTGTGGAATTTAGTACAAAGCTTGCGGTGGCAGTATTTCAATGTTTTATAAAATAGTCAGCAAATGTTGCACTATGGGCTTGTGCAGGTAGTTTTATTGTATTTTTACCTGGGTACCGCAGTGCACGTTGCGGGTAGGGAAAAGGTGGTCAGGTTTTAACGGCACCGTAAAAACAAGCGCACATTAAAATTTAACGCGCCCGTAAAAATGCTAATCCGCGTCGCAGTTTTTCCACCGCGACGAATGCGCCACATTTTTCCCGCAGGAGGCGAAGACGCGAATACAAAACGAGAATCCGATCCAATTAAAACGTAGTTCCGTCGTCGGAATCGCCAGGTTTATAAGCCCCGAGCTGGGGAGTTTTCCAAATGCGCCCATTAAATTCGGGGCGCAATACAATTACACCCTGAAAACTTCATCAAAACCCGAAGCGGGGCCCTTCTAAGCCCGGAATACATCACCGAATATTACAATCCCGTAAATCCTGCCCCTTTTCCCTTCAGCGGACGCACGCCGCTGGCACAAATAGACCGGCTTCGGGGCGCGCGAACAAAACAACCCGGAACGCAAGGCAAATTAATGGGGGGGCGCCGCTCCACCCCCGGAATCGCCGCATTTACATTTTATAAACCGCCAGCGCGAATTGCACGTTATTATTTATAACATAATCATCGTAACGCCGCAAATCTCGACAGTATTAACGGGAGGCGGCGCTGAATAATGACGCGCTTCCATTGCGAAACGTATTATCGCGTTAATTAGCGCGGTTAAAGTTTAAAATGGCAATTAAAACTACGGCATAAATACGCGATGAGGACGCTGCGTTATTGTCCGTCCGGAAGAGGAAGGTAAACTAATTTCAGGCGGAAACGCTAAAAAAGGGCCCTCGCTAATACGGGTACCTGTGAAGCGAGAAATTTGCATGGTCAGACCGGAAAGTTTATTAACGAGTCGTTCGATTCGTGTGCTCATGGGCCAGTGCGCACTGAAAAGTTTAATCCGAAAAAAGTTCTATGCACAGATCTTCGAGGATTTCGTGATATTGAAGTACACGGTTCGATAGGAGCTCCCCACTGCCAAGAGCGTCGATCAGTTGAATGGGCCATAGAAATATTAATATTTTAAATATTTTATTCATTATTTTTCATTAAAAAATTAAAGACATTCGAGTAAAATTTACAGATGGAGAGGAGTCTATATTTTGGGAAGTATGTTGTTTATTGGCATGTTTCTCGTATAATTTTACTTAGTTTATGTGTACTCATCGTGGGATAACAAGAAAAAGTAACCAAGTCAAAAAATACAGTTTCGAGATAAACGCATTGGAAAATTCAACACTTTATGATAAATCTAGTTACATTTATTGCTGTTGCAAAGTTCCTATTAACATTTTAGTGAACCATGGTACAACATAGATACGTTTTCCTGAAAAATACAACGAACTTTTATGGTAACTGGTCATTTCAACTCATTTTTGACAAATTTTGACATGATCACTTCTCCTTGTATGCCCCGAATATATTCTTAATAAAATAAGATAAATTTCTGTCTGTGCAAAAAATGTGAATAATTTACAAAGCTTTATTACGAGTTAAAGCTTCTAAACTAATTGACGGTCGACGATTTGATTTTCGCCAACGACAATTCTAAAATTGTTCGATTTCCCTCCGAATACGACTTTTCTGGCATATTCTGCAAAATTCACAGTAACCATGTCAATGATCGACGCAATAGATACCTTAAATGAAACAAGCAATACAAAATCTGATATATCTGTAAGGGTTCAGAATATCCATATTTTGTATAAATTAATTTAACATAAAACCACGAAAAATGACTGATATTAATTGAGACGGTTAGTAATAATTTTAAAACAATTTCATACTCATTGAAGTATTGAAAACACATTGAAAACACACGTAAAAGCCAAGTATTTTGTTAGAATAGGAAGAGGGGATCATTTGCGAAAATAATAAGTAATATAATTAAATATTAATTCAATTTGAATCGATTACAAAGGAAATCACAAGAAGTTTTATAATCATTAATATAAAACGGGGTCGATGCGCGGTGACGCAATTATATACACAATCACAGACGAGCGTACAGTTTGGTATTTTTATATCGGTAACCTTAAACTAGGGCACTGTGAGATCACCGGAATGAGAATTAACGTTAAGGGGAATCACACAAAATCGCAGAGTGTGCAAATTTTTATTATAAATAGCATCATTTTGCATGCGAAAAGTTTAGTTGGTTCCACATTCTTGAGGCGACAGGCCGTTATTATCGTCATCAATAGTATACGCGAATATCATTATGAAGAGTATTATCTGATTTATTTAAAATTTACGGTGCTCAGGATGGTATTGTTATTTCGAAATTGAGTAGCAATAATCGGTACATTCCTACTAAAGTACCAAAAACAAATATCCCGTGAAATATATATATATATATATATATATATATATATATATATATATATATACAGGGTGTCCGGAAAATACGTGTACAACGTTTGACGACAGACTCCTGACGTCAAAATAGGTCGATCTAAGCCGACTTAGTTATATCCAAAATTGTCTCGTTTAGCCGGTAGAGGGCGTCAAAAAAAACAAAAGTATAACAAAGTTGAAAGTATCTATTGTAAGAAACTAAGTAAAACAAAAACATTACTTAAGCAAATGTGTAAAATGACCGCCATCTTGCTGAATACACTTATTAACACTCTTTAAAAAATGATATTGGACCCTATCTAATGTCTCGGGATTATTAAAATGGTTGCCTGCATTTAAAATCCGCTGCAATAAATCATCGCGTGTGTTTACCGGAGTCTTGTAAACTTCTGTTTTAATAGCGCCCCACAAAAAGAAGTCACACATATTTAACTCAGGAGAACGTGGTGGCCATTTTACTGGTGCATCATTGCCTCTTCCAATCCATCGGTTGGGATACTGATGATGTAAGTATTGCCGAACGGCAACGGAAAAATGGGGCGGGGCACCATCATGCATATACCACATTTCCCTCCGAAGTAAAATGGGCAAATTCTCCAGAAGAATTGGTAATGTGTCTTGCAAAAAATTTAAATAAATATTTCCATCTAACCTGTCTGGAATAACAATGGGACCAATAAGGTAGTGATCAATAATACCTGCCCAAATAATAATTTTAAATTGATGCTGATGATGTGCAACTTTAATGGCATGTGGATTTTCATCGGAATAAATATGTTCGTTGTGCAGATTGGTTACCCCAGATCTTGTAAAGCATGCCTCGTCAGTAAACATAATTTTTCTACAAAAATTTGGAACAAGGATTCTTTTGTTTCTAATAAATTGACAAAATGTAAGCCACATGGGGGGATCAGTCGGTAAAAGTTCCTGGACTTTTTGTATGTGGTAAGGATGTAACAACTGTTCTCTTAAAACCTCATTGACAATCGTTTTAGGAACATTTAACTCACGTTCTAAGAGACGGGTACTGGTACTTGGTTCTTCTTCAACTCTTTCCAGAATCATCTCTTCTGTTTCCACAGTTCGAGTTGTTCGCATACGACCCCTGCCTTCAAACTTTTTCTCAAAACTGCCCGTTTCCCGAAGATGACGCTCAATATTGGCAAATGTTTGGTGGTTTGGTATTCGACGGTTAGGAAACCTCTCCATGTAAACCCTAACACTCTGACGCCCATTTCCTCGACAAAACCCGTATACCAGGAGCATGTCAACTTTCTGAGAGTTTGTATAATTTTCCATTTTTAATGGTAAAATGAACTTGTAATTCAATAATGTTGATCGTATACTTGAGTAAATATTATACTTGATTAATTGTCAAATTATTAAACGTCATTGATATTAATTTTTGACGCCCTCTACCGGCTAAACGAGACAATTTTGGATATAACTAAGTCGGCTTAGATCGACCTATTTTGACGTCAGGAGTCTGTCGTCAAACGTTGTACACGTATTTTCCGGACACCCTGTATATATATATATATATATATATATATATATATACAGGGTGTCCGGAATATATATATATATATATATATATATATATATATAATATTTCCGATTTCATATACGTGAGTATTAGAGAACTTTATTAATTTCTGGCATACGCTTTGAGCTTTGAGCTTTGAGAATATGTCGTAGATTTTAATGAGTTAATCTTTTCGGTTTCATATAGGTGGGTATTCGAGAACTTTATTAATTTCTGGCATACGCTTTGAGCGATATCATGGATTTTAATGAGGTAATCTTTCCGATTTCATATACGTGGGTCTTCGAAAACATTATTAATTTCTGTCTCCAAATATATTTAGCGTTGAAGACATGATTAACAATTCTCCTCACAAGCTAACAAAAGTCATAAAAATATCAAATAAAATGAAATAAGTAATAACATTTCCTTTAAACAATCCATTTCCAACAATTGAATTTCCTCTTTAATAAAATACTGTTATTGTAAATTTAAAATGAACTATAGAGAGAATAACACTCTTTAGGGAATAAGTATAAATTAGTAAAATATAACCTAAATAATATCTCTTCGCTAAAGTGGCAAAACTTGGTTTAATTATGAGTAATTGATAACATGAATTTGAGTCAATTGAAGATCTAGTTTAAATGAGAAACATTACACAAATAAAACTAAAGTTAATTAAATAAAATCCATAAAATTATCGAAATTGCTTGTTTAATAAATTTCATTGTAAATTTTAAGCTGAAATCTAAAAACGATAATGTTCTCCAGGGAATAAGTATAAAATATTAAGGTATGGTTAATATAATAACTGCGTAATACGTTGACAAATTATTGGTTGTTTTGTGTAATGAGTATAAACGAGTTGTAAATAATCATATTGCAAATTCATAAATATCAGTCATACGAACAATTTACAGGACATATTTAACAAAATTGTATCTAACAAAACATAGTTAGTGAAGCCTGAAGTAATAGATGGAATGTGACCTTGGAAGGCACAAACAATGACATATTTCATGAAGTGGTGACATGCGTTGGGCAGTTTGTCGGGCACGTATAATTGATCAGTGTGTGAAGATTGACGTTACTAGAGATTTCCAACTGATGTACGGATAAAATGGAATGTGACATTGGAAGGCACAAACAGTGACATATTTCATAAAGTGGTGACATGCGTTGAGCAGTTTTGGGGGCACGTAGAATTGAGCATTGTGTGAAGTCATTGACGTTAAGTACATTTTTATCCAAAACTAACTAAGTCTTTTTGAGTCAATAAAGAAAAACATTAACTTCAAGTTGACGTTAAATTATTGTTGCAAAATCCTTTAAAGTGAATAAATTTCACTTAATACCATGCACACGCATTACCTCTAAAAAGAGTTAAGAGTTGTCACGATAATGATTTAATATCAAACATATCGTAAAGAAGTACTGCCATTATACGATCATACAAAATAAGAGTAAAATAGATAAATCACGAGCAAAAACAAATATCATAAATTATAAGAATTCATGATTAGAAGTAAATATACCTAATTATTAAATATTGAGGAAACCGAAGTCTTACATATCTAATTCTAAATCTATCTAAAATATCTGATATTTATAAATCACCATGAAGTAATGAACTAGTAGTGAAGTTCGACACCATCTTAAAAACAAAAAATTATTATGAGTCATTTCATCCTAGAAAAATTTCAGATCTAGTCGATTTCTGTGTAGTCAAACGCATAAATCAAAACAATTTATCAATGATGCTTGGAACTTTGCTCGGACCATTCACAATTTCAGTTACCAACAGTTATTTAAAACATTATAAGGAAACAAAAATCGCTATTATGAATGATTACATAAAAAACATATACAGTATGTCCCCGGATTGAGTTTACTAGAGGGTTTTTTTTAAATTTTTACTTGCAAGTCAAAATGTTATAGGAATCAAAAGTCGTGCTTAGTCTGAAACTACCATTTCAATAATTAAAACATTGATTTATTTATACAAGGTGTTGGCTAAATAAATAAATTAAATCATTTAAACAATCCCCCACCATTTTCTTTACACAGTTCAGGCTTTGGTGTCTTAACTCCTGAAAACTGTTTTGTATTTCTTCAATAGTTATCGATGTTAAAGCCTCTTGTTGGCGATTTTTAAAATTTTCAGTATTATTTTCAGCACTGGTGGAATTGTTTGAATGTTTAAATTTTTCTATAATGTTGTTAGATTTAATTTTAAATTATTTTTGCAAATTGTAAATAAATTAGTGTCAAAATAAATAAATCAAAGTTTCAGTAACTGAACTGGTAGTTTTAGACCAAGCAGGAATTATAATTCCTATAAAATTTTGGCTTAAAAGTAAAAATTAGGAAAAATTTTCTCTTGAAAACTCAATCCAGGGATATACTGTAGACTAAAATAGATTTACACGCAATCTTCTAAATAAAATGAAAATCAACTGCAACGTGTCATCTAATCAGAACTTAAGCTGGAAACTGAAATTGGATAGTTCAAGCAAATAATACAAACATCTGGATGGGCAGCTACTTCAAGAGAAGAAATATCCATCAATCTTCAAGAAAAACGCCGGCCAAGAAATGGTAAAAGACAAGATCACCTCAAATGAAAACAGAATTTAATAAGCAGTGAAAAAACTTAAGGAACTATTATGTAGTTAAAGCAAAAAATCTGGCTAGACAGACAAAAATTTAGGAGCTTACCACCAACCGAAGTAACCGACTACTCGCCATGTTGGTAATGAGAAAACTAAGCTTTTTTTTTCAAATTAAGAAAATCAAATAAATTCAATATTCATGCAATTGATAAAACGACGTATACCGTATACAATGAATGCTACTATTCAGTGGTGCAGAAAGTAGATAAACCAGGGGCTAACAAATAAAAAGCCAGTCTTTGTTCGGCGAAGATGGGCTTGTTCTTTGTGATCTGCAATAGGTTTTCTAGCCATATTTTTCAAAGATTTCCACAGAAGTAGATAAAGATATTAAGGAATTGCTAAGAACGTCATATCAGATATGCAATTGCTAAAACGACGTATACAATGAATACTGCCATTCAGTCGTGCACAATGTAAATAGATCAGGGGATAACAAATAAAAAGCCAGTCTTTGTTCGGCGAAGATGGGTTTTTTCTTTGTGATCTGCAATAGGTTTTTCAGCCATATCCTTCAAAGATTTCCATAGAAGTGACAAAGATATTAAAGAATTGCGAGGAACTCCATATCATCAAATACACCTCCCAATCAAAAGCCTAACCATCAAATAAGTGACATCCATAATTAAACATCCAAAAATCAAAAAAATCACTTAGATACTTTCTGATTAGTGGAAAGATACTATGGTAATTATCAGAAGAAGCCATTCGTTTTATTATGATACTCTTTAATGTGGCACTGCACCCAAATTATTTTACTACTTTTACTACATTTTACTATTATTTTACTAAATTACAGCATAACTAATCATTTTACTACAAAACCCGTACACATATCATCGCCTTGGTGTTATAAGGTTGCATGTAACATTTTTTTCAAATTTTAGGTGTACAACTTTACAGGACCATATGTTTTCATGTCGGGACCTTTGAGCTTGTTATAAGGTTAAAATCGGAATATTAAGAACTTGTGATATTAAAAAAAAAATTACAGTGCACAATACATCCTTTTCTGTAATAACAAACATATTTAAAGTCCTTATTCCCAAATTCATAAATTTTCAAATAGAACCTTGTAACATTAAGCCGACAAGAGAAGTTATTTGGTAGAAGCATATAAACCACATATTCTGTAAAAAGTATTAAAAAAATCTGCTACTCAAAAAAATATACTAAGACTAATTCCAATTCCATAAAATAAGAACTGAATCCCAAATACATCAATTCGGATTCCGGCAACAACATGCTAAATACGGATTTCGGATTATTAATTCTAATAATAAGTTTAACTGAATTGTTTTTAATATTAAAGTATAGTACTAGACCTTGAACTAAAGAAATGTACTAAATCATTCGTAATTTAGACGAGTGATTATGGTCAATCTAGAAGAAAATAACTAAAGTATAGATAAGGTAGACGAAAGTGTAGTGTCATGGATTAAAATGAGAAACTATACACAATTGAAGACTCCGCAACAAGTGTTATTGTCCAAATTGACAAGTTTAGGCGATTAAAAATAAACGTTTCAGTAATTTACTATTAATAAAGATAATAAAATATTTTTCCCCGTCTTAACCGGGAAAAATGTCTTAATACACGGAATACAAAAGTTGTCCCTTTGCTGCACCACATGATAAGCACTATTTATTATCTCAAAAATCAGATCATACCTAAATTTGTTGAAACATGGACCGATTGTTGAACCAGTCTTCCATTGTGTATCAGTTCTCATTTTAGTCCATTATTTTGCCTTTTTGTCTACCTTATCCATATTTTAGTGGTCTTCTAGATTGTTGATAATTCCTCATCAAAATTGCAAAATTGGCTAATGTACAGAGATCAAAATGTATAACAGTCGATGCAGAGTAGTGAATTTGTGGGCAATCTAGAAGAAGTACTGAATCGTGCAACATGTAGGAGAAAGTATTGAATTGTTAGCAATTTAGAAGAGGAGTACTGTATCATCGACGATTCAGAAGAAAAGTTTGAATCACGGCGAATGTAGAGGAAGAGGCCTATAGGCAGAAGATGAAGGAGAAAAACGGTGAAATAGAAGAAAACAGAAGTATTGAAATGTCTGTGCACACATATTCTGAGACACGTCTTCGCCATACCTAAGTTCTCAAACATCAGCAACTCATCAAGTATAATATAATCACGTAATTATTTAGTATATTCAAGATTAATAATTACATTACTTACTGCTTTAGTTAATGAAAGTGGGCAGAGAATTTCAGTGCTCCCGGTTAATAATTAAAACGACTTCTAATTAATAATTTACCTTAGCGCTGACGGAAGTGAGAAATCTGCACGAAAGTGCCCTTTTTGGGATTGCCGGTAGACCCGCACACGAATGTTTATTTCAGCAACTTTGCAGCATGCTCACCTTCTTTCTGGCTTTTAACGCCCCCCGAGTGGGACGTGAACTCAGCTGCTTCTAATAAATATTGCGTCTCACTTCTGGTTGAACCGTCCGCTGGGTTGTTTAGTTGTTTAATGCAATTTGTTTGCATTGCTCGATTGAGCGTGCACAGAGTTGGTACATGAAATTTACTAACGCAAGTCGAGGCCGCCTCCCTGGACAGTGTGTGGCCGTTTGATTTCATGGTTCATGTGCCGATGTAATTATGGTATTAGCGAGAATAAATGTTAGTGTTAATAGAGATGTTATTACGCTGCGTCAATATTATCAAAGGACGCCACCGGAAGTTACTTATCACGTGGACCTAACTATTCGTATGGATTTCTATCGAGTTGAATTTTAGTTACATTATAGATATTTTTCTAATTTTGGTATATAAAGTGCCATATTTTAAAACCTACAGTAGTTGCGAAACGTACTTTTCGTAACTAGTTAGAAATGAAACACTTTTCGCAACTGGTAATCAAAATCTGATTGCAAAACTGGATTTTTGAGGAATGAAAGCGAATGATGTGCAGCTTCCAAAGTGATAAAATGATTTTTTCTAATATTGGCATATAAAGTGTTACTTTTCAAAACTGACAGTAGTTACGAAACGTTGTCCTTTTCGTAACATGTAACGAAATGAAACCATTTTCGCAACTGGTGATGTTGCAGCAGAGTCTTCAAATACTTTCGAGTTTTTTGTAACGTGTTTTTAAGGGATTTGTGCCCAGCTGGTGTTCAGCCAAGGATTACTTGTTCAAAGTTATTATCGGCTCTAAACTCTTCCACTTTCTGTACCTAGTCTTGGTCTTTCAAATAGTTATGGTGTTTACTTTAGCGGATTTGCATCAATTTCTCCTTTGCAAGTTTCGATTTGATTGAATCAATTAATCTGAGTTCATTACTCATTGCATTCAATTCAATTCAATTCAATTTATTTATTTACATTGACAAGTATGTACATACATAGATTCGACAATACAAAACGTCGAATACGTACAGAACAAAACCAGAACCATTAGATGTGTCTCCGTTGGTTTCTGTATATATGGTGTATTTCTTTCATTATGTTTGCGAAGATGGACTTATTCATAATGAATCTATTTTCGTACGCTTCAATGCGATCCTCATGTCTCATGCCTGGGGATATGTAGTCTGCGTCTGTGTTTTTAGTTGCGAATGAATATTTCAATGCTTATACAGTAGATTAATTTCTGAATTGCAAAATTGGAGTTTAGTTAAGATTTTGTATGCTTGGTAAAATATTGAATACGCTGTTTATACTCATACATGCCTTACTATCATCTTGTATTTCTGGTTATTCAATTATCTCAATTGATTAGAGTGACGATATTATTTCTCTTTAAGGTAATCTTGCTTCATGTATATCACTTTCATATGTTGTCCCTGATTATGTCTTCGTGCAAATTGAAAATTCATATTTCACCATTCAAGAAAAACTAGAAGGTTCCAAGTGATTTTTCTGCTGAAATCCATCAATCAGAACTAATAGTTTATTGGATAGGTTTATTCTGTTATCTGCAAATATTTCAAAAATTATCGGGAAGAAATATAAGTATACAATAAGTTTAAAAATAAATTTACAATACAGGTCATGCAAGGTGTAACTAAATGCTTGTAATTACGTCACCATGTAAAATATGTTGGTTCCGCTCCAGTAAAAATAGTTCTATTTTTGACATAGCCAACTTCAGTTACACTCATTAGACATGAGTAGGCTTAGGATAGTTATGCACTAAAAATTCCCAAAATATGCATGCTAATATGCACTAAAAATGTTGAAAATATGCACTTATATGAATTAAAAATGTTGAAAATATGCACTTTAATATGCATACAAAAAATACAGTTTTTTGTCTATTTATAAATTATTTTAATTGCATTCGACAATTACATAATTTGACAAATTATTAAATACAAATTTTCTTCGGTTGCCGGCAAGCATATTTTTATAACATGAAAATATTCTCTCCACATCACACGTAACAATAGGGACATATTTTAAGGAATAAACGTCGCTAATGCTAAAATTTGATTCTTCACTTTATTTTTGAGAATTATTTAATACGCCGCTTAATATTTTCAATTCTTGGTATCCACTATTTTTTAAAAGCACTTTATTTATTTTGTTGTAAAACTCTTTGTTTGTGAGTTTTTCCAAACTTACTTCAATACTCTCAATAATATTTACACTTTCAATTAATTCCATTTATTTCTTTTCTAATTTGGTGATGGCCTGTGCAACATGTGAAAAATTAATGCAAATTGAGAGCAAATGTATCCTCACAAATGCTTTTGTCGAAGAATAATATTTACTGCACGGCTCGAATACTTTAACTTTCTTCCAGATCAAACTTTTTGACAATTTTTTTTATTTGCTCAAAATTGTCAGCGTAATTTATTCCAGCATTAATCCACGTGCCCCATCTTGTCACAATTGGTGCTGGCGGTAGTGCAATATCGGGAACATTTTCTCGGAAACGTTGCACTATACTAGGAGCTTTCAAAAATATTTTTTTCGTCGCCGATATTAGTGAATTAACATTAGGGAATGTAGATCTTATATATTCTGAGAGACGGTGTAGTCCATGTGCAACACACGTTACATGAATCATTTTTGGGTACAATACTTTCAGCCCTCTCATTGCTTTGCACATATATGGGGCAGCATCTGTACAAGTTACGAGAACGTTTTCGTATATGATGCCACTAGGATACAACATATTCATTGAATCGTTAAAAAATCATGCAATCGTACTGTAGTTTACCTTATCCTAAACTTTTAAATTAACTAAATATGATTTGGAACTTTCGGCTTCATCTCCAAGAATTTCAAATACAAAAGTGGCTACACACCTATGCTCTACATCAGTGGTTTCATCAAGGGAAATCCAAATTTTCCTTCCTTTAGTCTTGTCTTGCAATGTTTCCAATGTAGATTGAAATAAATGGGGTACGTAGTTTTTTCTTAAAGTTGATCAGAAATTTTCTGTACTGTGTACTTCTCCGAAAATCCGACTAGATTTTCATTTTTTAGTTTGCCCAATGGAATATCTGCCGAGACAAAAGCTTTGCAGAACTCATTGCTGAATGTTGACATGTTGGGTCCAGATCGTTGTATTGCTGTACTAATTAGAGCATTATGATGACTTCCTTTTTTCATTATTTTGTTGTTCACATGTTTGGAGGTTTCTATATGTTGGACGACTTTAAACTTCTTGTCACTGATCTCGGAATTTAACAATATTTACATAGTAAAATGCTTCCATCGGTTTGAAAGTCTTCTAATTCCTTCGCAAACTCACTCAATGTTGCACTTTTGAACCTTTTACCATTTGGCATGTTGATATTTTCAATAAATTTACTTATGAAGTGTATAAAACCAAGTACAAGTAGCACCTGAATAAATAAATAACAATTTAAACCGAAATGTTCCTGAAAACCCCACGCCCCCATTCATCAGTCCTCTCTCCTTGAATTCCTTAACACTTTCACTACCATCCATAAAGCAGGTCTATAGTCCATTAGGCAAATCAGATCTTAAAATTTTTGATCCATAATTGACTCCAAGAAATGCACATTTTCTTGTATGTATCAGTAATTCATTAGTTGACAATTATGTACGTAGGTAATTAAGGCTTCCGCCCTTCAAATAGTTCAATTGCAGTTTTCAGGAGCTGCAAATTTGCAAGTTTCTAAGAAAGTATTAAGTCCCCTACCTACCAAAATATGCGTTTTGGACCAAAAATGTTGAAAATATGCATTTGAGCCAAAAATTTCAAAATATGCATTTATTCTTAATATTGGCAAAACTATGCAATTGCATATGAACATATACAAATGCATAACTATCCTAAGCTTAGACATGAGTATGGCAATCAAAGTTATCTTCATGTTATTCTAATTTCTATTGGAATTTCTTAGTGGAATTTGATATTTGACTGCCGTAATACGAAATACAAATTATATGTAACCAAATTTACTGGCGTGGGTAACTCAATTATTAAAAAAAAAGACAAATTCATAACCCATATAATAAAACGTCAAAACTGTAGACAGAAAATGTATTCAACGCAAAAGAAGATACAATATGGACAGTGCATCTGTACCAGTGCACAAATACAGTGCATTAGAAACAATGTGGCATTAGTATACGGACTGTGCGCGATTTATTTTCTGTGCATTATCCTAAGAGACCAATACCATCAATCGGAACAATTTGTAATATAATCGCCAAATTTAAAAGTAGACGATGCATCTCCGGTAGTCATCATAAAATAACTTGGAGATGCCACGTTTTGACTGAAGAAATGAAATTAAACGTGTTATGTTATGCTGAAGAAGATACTGATGAAGAAAATTTAAATACTATCTTGTGCATACATTCTCCGTCAACAGTTTTGACGTTTTATACGGTACGTAAATATACGTTCTGAATTTGTCTTTTTTTTTAATAATTAAGTTACACGCTAGTAAATTTGGTTGCATATATTTGAATATTAGCATAGGATTGATCTCGTCGTTTTAAAACTGAACATACCCTATGTTCAGCGATTTAAAAAACCCTCGGTATATAATCAAAACAGATGTTGAAAATATGTACCATTTGCTTGTAAACAAATTTGCACTCATCTTCTTTTATTGTTGAAAATGTTGATTAGCATTTGAGGAGTTATGGTTCGGCAAACATTTACGATTTCTGCCATTAACTCTTCCAACGTGTGGGGTCTTCGTTGAAAAACTCTATCTTTTAAATATCCAAAAATTGAGTAGTTCAATGGAGTTAGATTTAGAGAGCGTGGCGGCCTTAGTCCTTGACTAATTAGTCTATTATAAAAAAAAATCACATTATAATTACAGATAGGCTAACATTGCTCAGGCTGTATGAGCTGTTGCACCACCTTGTTGGAAATATCCGTTCTACTATTCTTCATAATTTTTTTGGTCTATGAAAAGCTGGTCAATTTGTTAGCGATATCTCTCACCGTTTATTGTGTCATGAAAGAATATAGGCCCAATTATTCTAGGACGAGACGCAGCCAACCAAATTCTAACCTTCTGAGGGTCTAGTGGTGCTTCCACAAAAATATGAGGGTTTTCAGCATGCCAGCACCTATAGTTTTGTGAATTAACATATCCTAATAGGTGGAACCAAGCCTCATCACTGAAAAATGTTAAATCGAGCAATCGATTGTCATTTAAATTTTCCATATACCTTCGGCAATAACTCAATCGGCGTTGACGAACAATTCCTGCACCACTGAGACCCTACAAGGGTGCAAATTCAACCTCTTTCTCACAATTCTATGGCAGGTGCTGGTGGGAATTCCAGCTTGCATAGCCAATTTACGAATTAACTTTTGAGGGCTTATTTCGACTCGTTCACGAACATCTGCAACAAACTCTCCTAATGCTGAGGGTCTGCCTGAGGATTTCGCTTTCTGAACACTACCAGTTCCCCTAAAACGGTGCACTATTCGTAAAATATGTATTGACAAAACCGAGTTTTCAAATTGGCGGTCAGGGAACTTTTGTTGAAATTCCCGAACGCACTCTGGAATTGAATAAATCCATTCTCCATTTTTAAGTCGTCCATTAGGAAAGTATGCCTCAACAATAAAATTGTTCTTCTGGCCAAAGTACATTTTAACCATCTACTGTTATTATGTTGTCTGGCAGTTGACAGGTATGGTTGACAGTGACAGTTCTCAAATAGCACGGTATACAAATTTGAAAGGCGGCACAATTGAATTGAAGTGATTACATAACAACGATCATTTAGGTACACCTTGTATGAATAATTTTCAAAACTCCTAAAAGACTTGTGCTCATGTCTGTTAAAAATAATAAAAGTCGTTTAATTTTGTTTTTTATAATAATCATTTTCTATTGTTATTGGTTGTACTTTATAAATAGTATACTTACAATCAATAGTGTAACGTGAAATAATAATCTAGTTTCTGTGTCATAATGGATAACATGGCATATTTATTCCAAACACACATTCAACATTAACGGCATTGATGCCTCTGTTACAGTCTCCATTGTGATAAAACTAGGTAACGCTGCTCGAAATTGAAATGGGGCAGATTTCGATTCAGGCCGCGCCGGCATCCACATAAAATTAATATCGGCGATAACGTCGCAGCATTATATTAAAGAATCGGCAGCACATGTGCATAATGTTATTGAACCGTGTTTCAACATCCACCTACCCAATATAAGGACCCGTAACGGCTGCGCGCGGCCGAGATGCGTAATATTCAGCACGTGCGCCACTGTCTGAACCATTGGGCCTTCCTTGGACTCCGGTCGCCGCAAGCAATTGGCAAGACAGTAAATGCGGTGGTCGGAAATGTATGGAGGAAATTCTGAAAATTTGTTGCATCTAAGAATAATAATATTATTGGGTACGTGTATTGGGCCAGGAATGTTTTGTGGAATTTACGACAAACACAAGTTATTTGGTGTCACATAAAGTTTGATTTTGTTGTTCTTGTTGTTTTAATAATAAACAAAAAATACAATGTAAGGTAACTGAGATATGACAAAGCGCGGATTTATAAGCATAAAAAATTACACAATAAGCGCTTAAAAATGCATAAAAATCTTAGAAAATGGCATATAAAATAGCATAAAGATTAGAATAAGCACAAAAACGCAGAAAAAGCATGAAAATGCATATTTTATTTTTTATGAAAATACAGAAAAACAAAACAAAACATAATTTTATTAACAAGAACGCACTATAGGTAGATAAAAGTACTATTTTAATAACTCAGGTTTTGATGATTGATATTGATAACAATAATAATTAATAACAAATAATGATTACTGCTCATTTTGAAATGAACTAATAATTAAATGTTTTTCTAAATTTTCAACGAAAAATCCCATTCTCATATCACTGAGCACATTTTTTAAGTGTGAAAAGCTTCTCTCCACATCCACACTTCCGTAATCGGTGCATATTTAAATTTGGGAACAATTGTAATATTTATCAGCAAATCTTACAGAAATGTCCTTTTAAAACTGTTATGATATTGATGATGTGATATTTTTTGTAACTCGCCAAACCCTTCATTTTTTGACAAAACTGCATCACTTTTTTTTCAATAATCTCTCCTATCGTTTGAGACGACGTTCCTAAAATCTTCAACTATTTGAACCGCATCTACAAAAGTTGTTCCTTTGTTTGGAGTTTATCAATCGCTTTGCTTACGAAACTGTAGTTGGTTTTTAGGAATGCTAAATTTTGAACAACCCTCCTATCTTTAAAAACTTTGTGGCATTATTGAATTGCCTCTGACACATGTTCGGGAAACTCTAACACAAGCTCCTTAAATGAAACGAAATGGTCGGCATAATAGCAAGCAGCATCTATCCACGTACCCAGGGGCGCGCCTGACGGGCGTGCAACGCGTGCGGCGCACGCGGGCGGCCAAGTTTGGGGGCGGCCGTTTGCCGCTGTGCTCAGCAGCGCCCCAAACAAAATACAGTGGATTCCCACACTTCTGTCAGTTGTACAAAAAATATTTTAAACTAAATAGTTGCAACTTACAACCTTTTCATTTATTTAGTATGTCGGCAAGAAAAACTAAACATATCCAGCGTATTGAGAAGCAGAAAGATAGCAATAAACGAATACCCCATTATTTGGGCGATAAAATTAAAAATGAAATTATTAATATAATTGGATCAAAAATTCAATTTGCTATATTGGATTTGCTCAGAAAGTCGAGATATTTTTCCATTATATTAGATTATACATCGGACGTAATCCATGTAGAATAGCTTACCGTTATCGTACGATTTGTACTCTTAGATGAGAAAAGAGTAGAAGTAAGGGAACATTTTCTTGTATTCAGTCTAACAACAAAAAGTACACGAGAAAGTATATCTGAATTTCTCTTAGAAGAATTATCGAATTTTAAATTAAATATTTTTGATATGCGGGAGCAAGGCTATGATAATGGTGCAGATATGCGAGGAAAGCACAATGGATTACAAAAACAAAAATTAAACATAAACCCTCGTGCTTTCTTGTGCCACGTTCAGCACATAGTTTAAATCTGGTCGTAAATGATTCAGCTAATATTTCACATGAAACTGTAATTTTTTTTATCTTGTTCAAGAATTGTACTGTTTTTTTTCCTGGAAGACACAAAGATGGACAGTTCTTAAAAAAATATGTAGGAAAGTTAAATTAAAACTACTAAGTGATACTCGATGGTCCTGTAGAATCGATGCAATAAAGCCTTTACGATATCACATTGTACAAGTGTACGACGCTTAATACGAAATTTATGTAGATAAAACTTAAGAGTTTAAAACTGTACATATGGCGCATTCATTGCTAATAAAGATATCGAGTTTCAAAAATGTTTATGCTCAATTGTGATTTGGCATCAAATTTTATTTGATATCAACGTAGTCATTTTTCAAAACCCAAAACTAAAGGTAAGATCGTCTTTGACGTATTTAACAAATTTGACAAACCTTTTAAAGAAATATCGTACCGATAAAAGTTTTGAAGACTTTATTGTTGCAGCTAACACTTTAGCTATGGAATTGGAAGGTTGAATGTAATTTCCCTACAGTGGAAAATATAGGAGTAAAGCGAACACCCAAAATTTTTGATCATCAATCTACGGATGAGCCAATTTTAGATCCAAAAACCAATTTTAAAGTAAATTTTTATTTTTGTTTATTGAACCAAGCTTTATCATCTATCGAGACCAGAATTGAAACACTTGTGTATTACAACGATTTATTTTTCTTTATGACCAATATTAATAGCATTTCGAATGAAATGTTGTTAAAATCTTGCAAGGATTTGCAAATTAAACTAAGAGATGAGCAAAGAAAAGAGTCTGATATTGATGGGATAGACCTCTTTCAAGAAAATTTATCCTTGAAAAACCATTTACCATCAAAAGATGTCACAGAACCACAAAGAATTCTTGAATACATATTGGAAAATGATCTTCAGGCAACGATCCCGAATATATTTATTTCTATCAGAATTTTGTTGCCAGTATCCGTAGCATCTCGTGAGCGATCTTTTTCGAAATTAAAGATTATAAAAAAATACTTGCGATCTACAATGTCACAAGAACGTTAGTAAATTTATCAGTGATATCTATTGAACATGAGATATTGGATTAGCTAGTCATGCACGATTTAATATCAGAATTTGCTCTGCGCAAAGCGCGAAACACATATTTTTTGTAGTTTTTTGCTAGTAGATTTTTCAATATTCTTCCTATGTTGTGATTAGTGATAAAAATGTAATTTATTATTTGTAATATATTCTGAATAAATGTTAGTATCATTGCGAAAAAATAATGTATTTTATATTATTATTATTTTTTTTTTTATTATTATTATTATTCCCCACCTGTCTTTAGAATGGATAGCTACTCTGTGTAGGGCGGCCAAAATACTATTGCACACGGGCGGCCAACTACCTAGGCGCGGCCCTGCACGTACCCCATCTTGTTATAACCGGTGCCGGAGGAAGAGGTACATTTGGCATTCTTTCCCTAAACATTTCAACCCTCAGTGGAGCTTTTAGGAAAATTTTCATGCCGGTTTTTATCAAATCATTGACCAGGGGAAATTGCAGTCTAATCGTTTCAGCAACTCGATTAAAACCATGTGCCAAATAGGTGCAGTGCATTAATTGCTCATAAAATACTTTTAAATTAGAATATGTCCTCAACATATATGCAGCTGCATCAGAAAGCATCAATAATAATATATCATTTAGTACGGGGTTTGGAAAAAAAAAAGTGTTAATCCATCGTAAACGAATTTGGCAACGGTATTGCCATTTGTTTTTTCTAACTGCTTGGAACTATTTAAAAATGTATTGGTGGAGTCTTCGTTTAATATTCCAATCAATAAATGGGCGATGTACCGACCACATGAATCAGTATTTTCATCTACACAGAACCATATGTAATTGTTGCCAATTATCTTTTTTATTTCCTCAATAGTGTGTTTATATACTTGCTCGACATAGTTTTTGCGAATTGTTGATTCGGCAGGAATATGTGTACCCGTGTATTTTTGAAAACAAGATTTAAACATACTATTATCTAGTTTTTTAACGGAATGTTAGAAGATATACTCTGATTTTTCTAAACTGGCGTGCACGTCATCAAACAGCTGTGCGGTGAGGTTTTTTCGTACCAACGTGATTGTTTTCGAGAATATGCATAACAATAGTTTAAGAATCGAAATTAATCTGAAGATCATTTGTTACATAACACTGATCACCGGTGGTTATAAATAGGTAATCGGTGTATTAACCGCGGACACAATTTTCGCCTGCCAATCATGTAATAAATCATGTTAAGTTGGCATCGGCGATATTTTCTCGGCGACGATGCCACATCTTTTTCACTAATGCTTCAAACTTCTAACTTGTTACATTTGATCGATTATTACAATGCATATTTTGTCATTGTAGATGGTAAACCATAACCACAAGATTGATATCTGTACGATAAACGGTAGAGAAGTCGATGAATTTGATACGAACCGCGCACTGTCGCACAAGATTGCACGGGCGCAACAGCTGATTGCAGCCATTTTTAAATACCCAGGACAACTGGCAACTTTGTAAAATTGTGCCATCATTATTATGATTATTATTTTGATGACGTGCACGCCAGTTTAGAAAAATCAGAGTATACCATCGTATTGCATAAATCAAAGTAAAATTCCTTTTCATTTTGTGTAGAAGAGCTCGCAAAAGACTCTGAATTAGTTTGCTGGGTACTCAGGGTATTGCTTGCAGATTTGTGTTTTTTTAAATTTTCCAAGTTAACTGTTGTTTTGATATGTTGTGTTATGTGAAATTTTTTCTCGCAGTTAATCTACAACATAATACATGCTTGTACTTAGGCCAATAGCAACACAAAATAAAACTAACTGGTTTGATACAAGCCCTGCAAATTAATTTGCCGTTCTCATATTTTAATTCAGAATGTCCACGTATCCATTCATCGACGGAAGGTTTTACTTTCGGCATTTTATATAGGAAAACTTATAAACACGTAATACACACAAGGCACAAGCACAACGCACTGAAGATTGAGATAAATTGGATTGAATTGATAGCACACTTGCTCCAGATGCGTTCTGTGCACGTAAAAATAGGGTAATCCTCGAAATAACCAAGCTTTGTTTACCAAATATCACGTACGCACGCTCGCTTTGTTGATGATTTTGTGATAACCAAGCACTCTAGGCGTAACGGAGTAATATTAATACTGAATTCTCATTACAATAATGTGCAGCAAAATATATTCCTAGCTAATATAAATAATGTGCTATAAAATTGAGAAATAAGCAAATAAAAACAAAACATGCATTGAAGGAATTATAAGCTTAAAAACTGAAACTATGCATAAAAGCACAAAAAAAATCTGTCACGTTACTTCATTTGCTGAAATTCGTATAGATACGAGGTCATTTTGGTCTGCCTTTTAAACTGATGTATAGTACATATAATACCTAGAAATCCGCGCCATGGTAATAAGTATGCTCCGGTAAGCAATTAGACGCATGTGCCAAGACTAAATACACCCGGTATATTACTTTAAAACATAATATAAGCTCATTTTAACTATATCGTTGCTTCTACTTTTTATCTCATTCTGGTGCAGAATGAGCTCGAAGTGAGGAGATACATTTACAGCGGATTCACGAGCCATTTGGTGCCATTCAAATCCGTATCGCCGATTAAGTTGTAACCCTCTGCACTGTAAAGAGTGCAAGGTGTAGGCGTGTTTAACGCCAGTGTGCGTAGTAAATTGCGGTCGCCTTCCGTTTGTAGAAGCAGCGTTTAGTGCACTCTCGGTTGGTTTCAAGTAAATTCCATAAGCTGGCGCGCATCAAGTGTCGCTTTGTAATGTATATGGCGCCATAAAAAGTGATTGACTGTTACGATAATGTTAAACTGATCAAAGTGAGTTTA
Organism: Othius punctulatus; assembly: GCA_951805005.1. Lineage (NCBI taxonomy): Eukaryota > Metazoa > Arthropoda > Insecta > Coleoptera > Staphylinidae > Othius > Othius punctulatus. The sequence continues at coordinate 32,569,012 of OX638139.1, read as the reverse complement.
TTACTTTTTTTGTCCCGTTTCACTGAAAGCTACAGGGAGTTGCCTTTTGTAGATTTATTTTTATTATTATGCAAGCGAGTGGTTCATAAACGTCAGAAATTGTTCCTTTTATAGACGGCACACTTTATATTTATATTCTATTGTATATGAAATTCTGTATTTAAAGTTTATTCATCTAATAGTTGCTGAAGTGTAATAGCTCGGTGTAAAGGCAACCACCGCAAGTGTTACACCATAGAAAATTGTTAATTAATTCCGGCCGGAATTAAACGCTCGCACTAATTAGAACCGCCGTTTTTCCTGCAGCGAACCGTCACCGACGGACGCACCTGCTGCGGGCGTGTGCCGACACCCCGGGCGTCGCGGCGCCTCTGCAGGGTTTTTGCGATGCCATTAGGGTCCAAACACCCCCACTGTAATCTTATCAGTAACGGCGGGGCTAATTAACGGAGTTAGTGAGTGGATATCAGACGGCCGGACACACTCATACCCACACAGCCGCACACATACACGTGCAAACAGAGAGAGGGTGCACAAAGCCCTTGCGGTCGTTCAAAAAGGTAATTAACTTGTTAGTGCCCCCCTATTCCGCACTCAAACTTTTAAATTAGATAACGTCGAGTGTTAGTGCCGTGGGGAGCGGGACCGCCTCTGATTCTATCAGGCGGATGGAATATGTATAAGTGAATTATGTTTTGATAACCGGCTCACGCTTAAAGCCTCTTTGTATTAATTTAAGGTAAGATTTTTGGTTCCGCTCGAAGACATCGTTACGAAACCTATATGAGCGACACATTAACATATTAACTAGGTAACCATTAAAACTGCAGATAAAGATTACTCGCAGAAACAGTAGGTATACTGAAAATTGCGGACATAAGAAGCGCAGAATGCAGATGTTATAAAATTGTCTCTCATGTAGATGACTAATTGGTATGACCTTAATTAGATTGGAGTGGTGTAACTTATTCGTAAATGTATACAGATATAAGGTATATATGGTAAATTGGTCATTTTACACTTGAGTATCCGTAAACTCATCAGAAACAAATATTGATACAGGCAAAACTACAAACAAACGAACTAACGTCCGAAAAGAAAATGAAGAAAAAATTAGGCCAATGATCCCAAAAACAAAAAGAATCAGATGGCTTCGTAAAGAAATGATAAAGAAACGGCCGAACATTAAATAAGAAGAAGTAGAGAAAACAAGGCCAATGATCCTAACAACAAGAAGAATCAGATTGCTTCGTAGAAAAATGGCAAAGAAATGACCGAACATAAGAAAAGGAGATAAAGAAGAAACCGGGCCAATGATCCTAACAATAAGAAGAATCGGATGGCTTCGTAGAGAAATGACAAAGAAACGACCGAACATAAGAAAAGAAGATGAAGAAAAAACTAGACCAACGATCCTAATAAGAAGAATCACAAGGCTTAATACCGCAAAACATGCGCAGATGTACGAGCAAAATTTCTGGACCACTTTGAACTACATATCTGCAAGGTCTTCAGTCCTTCTCCTTCTAGGGCTTTATTTCTCATAGTATGGTCAAAGATGTGGTGCTCAGGTGCTGCTGAACGATTTCAGATTTTTGTCCTAGTTTGCGAAGTATTCTTAAAATTTATCTCAAAACAATATTTAGCAAATATAAATGATGTTTCTTATAATTCACCGAGATGGAAAAAAATACGAAAGAACTGAAAATTTCAATAAATTAAAATCGTTGTAAATAAAGGGTCTCCCAATAGAAACGATATATTTTTAAAACATTATAGCAACCATATCTAAAAGTGTAGAAATCTCAGTAGCTGTCATTTGTTTTTAGTATAGTTTGACAATTCATCATGGCAAAATACATGCTTCAACAACGTTTGCTTATTATCCAATTTTTTAATAAAAATAATCGTTCTTTTATTCAAACTCAATGTCATCTTCGTGAAGATTTTGGTTCACACAATCGCCCTTCTGTGCATGCTACTCGTCGAATCGTTGAAAAATTCGAAACAAATTTCACTTTACACGGTACCGGAACAAAATAAGATAACAAAACGCAAAAACGCAAGAAACCAAGAGAATATTGACGCTGTAAGGGCCAGTGTTACAGCAGATGCAAATCCGTCGATTAATCGACGTTCTCAAGAACTTGACCTTTCTAGAATGACAACTTGGCGTATTTTATGAAAAGATTTGGGTTTACATCCGTATAAGATTGTGTTGACTCAAGAACTGAAACCACTTGACCATCATAAGGGTCGTGTGTTTGCTGATCGGGCTCTAGGCCAACTTGAAATTGATTATTTCAAAACAATCATCTTTTCAGATGAAGCCAATTTTTATTTAAACGGCTTCGTTAACAAACACAATTGTTATTTTTGGTGTGACAATAATCCATAAACAGATTCATGAGAAGTCCTTGCATCCAGAAAAAGTTGCTGGTTGGTGTGGTTTATGGCATGGTGGCATCATCAAACCATTTTTTGTTTGTTTTAAGATGCTAATAGAAATACAGTAACAGTGACTGGTGAGCGTTTTCCATGAATTTTAACGGATTTTTTGTGGCCAAAGTTAGATGAAATTGTTTTGCAAGACATGTTTTTCCAACAAGATGGTGCAACACCACATATTGCCAATGCCATTATGGAGTTACTAAGAGAAAACTTTGGCGAGTCTGTAATCTGCAGAAATGGAACTGTTAATTGGCCTCAAAGAAGTTGTGTTTTAACACCTTTGGACTTCCTTCTTGTGGAATTATTTAAAGTCGTTGGCCTATGCTACTAAACTTCGAACTATAGACGCTTTAAATTTTAACATCGGACGCTGCATTAATGAAAATACACCTGATTTATTTCACATCATTACTGACAATTGGGTACATCGGATTCGATCCTGCAAACGAAGCCGAGGTGGACATTTGAATAATGTGTTATCCAAACCATAATTGTAATAAGTTGTAGTATAAAATAAAGAAAAAGTTTTGCTTTTGTCTCAAATATTTTGTATTTTATTTGATTTTAAAAACATATCAGTCCTATTGGGAAACCCTTTGTATCAACCTTGGTTTCGTTGGACTTTGAGAGTCACCCGAATCTAGTGAAAGTAACGGTAACAAGATTGGACTGAACTGTTCACAGAATGGAAATTTTACTGGAGTTTTACTAAGTATTATTTTTTATTTCATACTTTGAAGGCGAATATCTAGGGAGCCGCTAGAGCTACAGACCTGGAAATGCGGATTTTGGCATCAGGAGGGTCCAGTAACTCAAGAAATGAGCCCCCCAAAGTCCCTAACTTTAAATTCGAACCTCTAAAAGAGGAGCATATTCTATATGATTAGAAACTGTCCTCTAGACTAGCCCAAAATATTTACACTAGAACAGGATGAGTACATCCTAATGACCCATTTTAGGAGCGCAACTCAAAACCCAAACGGATGAAGGAGTTACTCTCTTCAATCCTGTTATTATTTTATTCATAATATTAGCTATTTATGTTATTGGAATCCGTTGAAACTACCCGCACGCCACTGAACAGTACCAACAGAAGAAAATTAAAATTTAAGATACCGACATAATATATGCGTATGGTCTTTTCCAGACACCTGATATTTCCGAAGTTATTTATAAAAACCATAAAAAATTATAAAAGTCTGAAGATAATAGATGATGAAATACTTATATGAATGTTTCGCATGAAAACATGATTAAATAGGTCAAGACATAATACTTATATAATTTTAAAAGCAAGCAAGGATCATATCTGAAAATTAGCTAATAGTGATATCATTAACAATTCAATCTGCCACTTTTTTCTCAAACCTTTTAAAATTTTGTTGTAGTAATTTAAATTTCAAAATTATCTTGAGCAGTTTTTGATGTATGCTGTACATAAAAGTATTGTACAGATATCCACGTACAAAGACCAACTATTATATTCATTTACGTAGCAAAACACTGGTGAAATAGTTTGTCTTGTAATAAATACTTCCAAACTGGATATCATTGTCAAGTTTTTTTCATTGTCATATTAATATATTGTTTTTCTAAACAAAATGTCAACGAAAATATCCATTTTGAGAATGGATGATGAAGACGATTTTTGGAAAAAAAAAAGTTTGTTTTTGTGGGTTTGTGTAGATTTGTCTGTGTAGTATTTTTAATAACCATCGGACAAGTGTCATATCTATTTATCACTTGTAATCTGAATGAAACAAAAAAATACCAAAATAAGGTCACGTGAAATATTATTGCAGGATGTCAACGAATGTACCGCAGTCACTCATATTTTATTTTTTATGTCGAAACTGCAACAGATATAAAAAACTATAAAGATACAAAAAAACTTAATAATGAATGCCTGCGTCCGATTTGATTTTTTTTAAAATTATTTGCCTTTGTCATTAAAAAATATGAATGTATTAATGTTGGTCCTCGCTTGTTTTATACACAATCAGTCTACTGATAATAACAATATTATGTCAAAATATGAGTTATACCCGTAAAAGTGTCATACCAAACAACATCCAAATCAATGTAAACGTTCCCTTTTTATAAGCAAATTTTGTTTTTTTTTAAATTAACTTTTAAGCTGAATACTGGCTAAACCAAACGCATTTGTATATAGATAAGTTTTGTTAAATCATCTTCTTTTGGTCCCAGTTATCTGTGGTTAAGCCATGTCCACATAATTTAGAGACACCCTGTATAATTTGAATTGAATTTAGAATAATTAGAATAGAAAATTGATAGAATTCTCGTTGAAGGGGAAAAAAGTTTTCCATGACAAACTCTGTTTTTGCTACTCTCAAACATACAAATTCTCCTGTATCGGGTTTATTTGTCAAATAAGTAATAATTTTCATACGTTAATCATAATCATAATCATAATCATACTTGATTTATCAAAGGTAGTATAGCAAACCTTACATCGCTGTAAAGAGAAAAAAATGTCCTTTTTAAATATATCTAAGCCAACTATGGCTGCCATTTAAAATAAATAAAGTTTGTGTTATAACTGAAAAACTGTGATCTTTTTTCAAAGAAACAAAAGCATATCTTGCATAAGCTCTTAAAACAACAACTCTTTCCTCACTTAACCGAATCTCTATGTCTTGTGGTGTCCTAGATCTCAATACTTAAAATGAAAAAAATACTCGCCACGTATTCTGTGAAAAACACAATTCCTAGCTTGCTAGTCCTAGTCTTGCATTGGGTAAAAATACTCCGATATTTAATTTTAGTTAGTAATATGGAGAAAGTCATGTGGCGCCACCATATTTTTATTAATATTAATGTCCGCTGCATATTTCCCGAAATATTGTATAAATACGAGACAAACTATATGAGGTGATCATTACTTCATTAAATTAATAATTAAAATATTGTAATTATCTCTGGTCGAATAATCCTATAAAAAAATTAGATAAACAGTATTTGGGCCATGACTTTTTCCCGCAAGATAACTCGAGAACGGGAAGAAATGGTAGTATTGAAACTTGATATTTTACAGTAAATGAACAAAAATAAAGTAAACAAAAATGAATAAATTCGTTTTTTTAAGTCAAAAGGTCATTGGAATTACTATTTTCCTTTTCCCGAAATATTGTATAAATACGAGACATACTATATAAGGTGAGCACCACATTACTTCATTAAATTAATAATTAAAATATTGTGATTATCTCTGATCGAATAATCCTATAAAAATCAGATAAACAGCATTTGGGCCATGAATTTTGCCCGCAAGATTACTCAAGAACGGGAAGAAACTGTGGTTTTGAAACTTGATATTTTACATTAAATCAACAAAAATAAGGTAAACAAAAATAAACAAATTCGTTTTTCATGTCAAATGGTCATTGGAATTACTATTTTCATTATTTTGTTTTTTGCGAATATTATTCGCTTTCGCATTTTATTATATTATTATTTTTGGTATGGATTAATTATTATTATGAATTATTCCTCTGATCTTCCCTTGCATAATTAGTTGTAGGATTTGATATTTTTGTCCTCTCATGATATGTCCCATATATAATAGTTTTCTTCGCTTAGTTGTCAGAATTACTTCTTTTCTTTGCTCGTCCGTCTCATCACTTCTACGTTGGTTATTTTCTCTACCCATGAAATCCTCAGTATTCTCCGATTTATCTATAGCTCCAAAGCCTTTAATCTCTTTATGTCGATCCTTTTTAATATCCAGGCTTCCATCCCGTAATATAGTACCGATAGTACGTAACATCTCCCCAGTCGTATTTTTATTTTAAGGTTTAGATCTCGGCAGCAGAAAAGCCCCTTCATTTTTGGAAATTGGTTCTTGCCTGCTTGATTCTGATTCGTATTTCTTGGAAGCTCTTACTATCTTCATTAATGGTTGTGACTAGGTATTTGTATTCTCCTACCCTTTCAATAGGTTGATTCTTCACATATACTTTACGGTTGTCCTTAGTTCATTATATTATTAGCATATATTTTGCTTTGCCTATGTTCAGTGATAGTCTATATTCTACACTTACAGTGACTATTTTTTAATTAATAAAAGTTAAAGACAATGGCCAACCGCGTATCTAACCTGCATCAACAGAAACTGTTTCAAGGCTAGGCAGCAATATTTGGCAATCAAAGATTGATATTTTCCGATCCCGAAAGATTTGCAGCCACGTTCAAATAGTAGGTGGCATTAATAAGCAGTACATGCAACCACTCACATTGCAAATGCACATAGGAAAAGTGCATGCATTAATATACATAAATAAAATTCCGCAACCGAGAGGTAAATACATGAAATTATTGTAATAACTGCAATTATTAAGGGATTCCAGGAAATTTATAGTACCTCAGCTTTGAAAAATATTTCTTTCAGGTGAAATTACTTTTTAAATCCGGGAGTCATCAGTGTAGCATGTTCTAGTTGCGTGTAAATAAAATTCTCGTTAAATGATTTATACCTGTATCGATTGATGGCACACACCAGCGACAGTTGTATAATTCCCAGGAGACGGCGCTACAAGTCGCACGTAATTAGGAACATAGTTGTGCAACGACCGTTTGACGTGTACGTGCACGTTAGGCGGAAGAGCGGGCCTGATGTAATAAGGGCGAACACTAATAATGCACACGACAGCATCACAGCACCAATTGCGACGAAGAAGATCTGCGCCAGTTATGTAAACACCGGTGATGCTTGTCTGGCGTTTTTGGTGATTCCTCGCAATTTCTGTGGACGCAATTTTTCACCCTTCTGATTCCACCGGCAGCAGACGTGGGCGCATCCTAAACCATCCATATCTGCCGTACGTAAGGACAATATCAAAGGAGAAACAGATTGCACCGTATGTGAGGGTGGGGAAGTATCGGCATGCCGCATTTTACGATTCATTTCGTACGTACGGAATTTATTTTAGGAGGCGCCGCCGCCGGTGCCAGCGCATCGGGCTTTATTAAAGACCGCATAATCCCATCATCTAGAATTTGAATGGTTATTGCTTATTTGTTATGTTAAATTCCGTAAATGATCGTCCGCTCAGACAAGGGTCCAAATCGCCAATTAAATATTCATTCCGGCGCCAGAGATTACTGCGCGATTAATATGCAGAAAATCTCAGCCAGGAATTTAACACTTCATGCTCGTTTTTTGGCGTACCCACCACAGCGGAGGATTTCGTGCATGTTATTTACGGCGCCGATGGAGGTGGAAACTTGCAGTTGCCGCAGTGATATATTAACACTTTGCGGCGAAATTACACCGCGAGCCACAGGTTCGTGGGGGCGGGGGGCCGCCTTGCCATCGAGATTAAGCTGAAATATGCGGACGGTCGGGTCGGGCCGAGGGTCCCTCCGGTTGCAAACTCCCTTAATTACAGTTCAATCTGAACAATGAGGAGACTTTGTCCCCGATGTGGAATAATGTCCTTATAATTACCGATCTCGAATACAAAAAGTTAACAAGTGGCGAAATTAGGCAGCGGATCCCTCGTCAATCCCTCGCCTTTATTTCGCTGGATTTCCATTCAACGCGAAATGGGACTTTTTTTCGAGCCATTCTTGTAGACGGATTCGATATCGGAATTAACGATTAAGTGCTATTGGAGTGTAAAATGCTCGCAGTTAATTACAACCCGGCACCTTCACCAAAAGTTCGATTTCGGATTTAAGGTATTATTACGATTATGATTTTATTTATTTATAAACAGTGTATCTATTTAAGGGGGAACGCACCTACTCATTTCTTATGGAGTTTTTAACGATTTTTCATGAGACATTGAGCGGCAATGAGGCTCGATTTAATAAATTAAAAATATCCATGACCAACCTAAACTATCTGAGAAGTTCCGTATAGAAGCCGATTTTTGAAAAAAATATTTTTAGCATGAAAAAAAAATGTTGAAAATTGTGAATTATTAACTATATTTCTACATGCTATTTCAACGTTTCAAACTATTAAATTAACAAAAACGCTCCATAGGGAACACCGCAGATCTATTATCTACAAATACATATAATTTACAGCAAAATTGACAATGCCATTAGCCTGAAATATCTCATGAAAAATCTCGGTAATTTGAGGTATCGTTTCTGGGCATTCGGAAGACGCGCCTACAATTGTCCCTCTCGCACGGTTCGCACCACATCGACAGCGATCGGCTCTTGAGCATCCTTACCTCGAACTTTCATTACAATATTATGGCCTGGCAGCGGTACGATTGCTTAAACGTTTTTTGTGACATTGTTAAAATCAACAGCATATAGTGTAGGGATATTCGGATGTAACCGCATATACTTGTATACTGACCCGAATAAAAAATCGAATAAGGACTGCGCATGACTGTACAATATATTACTTATAAAAAATAAAGAAAATAATTACTCTACTATAGATTGGTAGTTATACTTATGCCATTCGAAACTACTACACAAATTAATATATCTTATGTGATATTAGCGAAGTAATTGTTTTTATAGTTTAATTTAATTTATAATTAATAAAAATGTATCGCGATATTAACGCTACAACCATTAAAACAAATGTTAATAAATCTATTTTCTTTTTAGAAATCTCTACTAAATTTTAAAATAAATGAACATATCATAAATTTAAGTTACTTGTTCATTTTATAATTATTATTATTAACTCATTTTTCTGAAAATTATAATTATTATTTATTAAAAATAATTATATGTAAAAACGAATTTCATACGGTAAAAAAATGCAGTTTAAGATTATTATTTCAACAAAAAGTTATTGTAGATGCATATATGTGTAAGGTTAATTTTATTAAAATAATTCATTATGATGGAATATTAATCAAATATTACAGAAATGGTTAAAACACATAACTATGCTGCAGTTAACACTTATATATTATTGTATCTTAACTTATTTGATTTAGTGAAATCGTAATAAAAATAATTTATTTAATTATGTCATAAATTATATGTGTTTCAATAAATGCAGAAAATAGTTAATGCTATAAGCTATAATAGTATTTATAAAAGTGTTCTGAAACAATATACACATTGTACCTCATTTAAAATCGGCATAGCTCTAAATTATTTACACAAAAAAATAGGCAAACGAAGAAGTAACATGTTATTATTAAAATCTAAATTATGTACGATATTTCCAAAAACATTTTTACATTAATTAGAATATACTGAAACACTGTGATTTGTCCATTACATAGCTATATACTCGATTTTTAATAGTTCTGGCAAGTAATGCAAAAAATAAAAGTCTTTTAATTTAGCATTCTTTAAAGTCGTGCGTTCTTTAAAGTTAATGTTCTTTAAAGAAATCACTGTTTCTGCAAATTTTCTGAAACAAAATTCCTTTCGGAGTCCAAACTACGAAGTAACAAAACAGTTTTTCAGTTACATGTAACTGTCCCTGAACTTGATAGTAGTAGTTGTGCAGGGTTTTCAGCATCAATTTACCATCTTTTAAAATCGCGAAATTAATATTTTCTTCATTAATGCCTCAGAAGGAGTTAAATTTCTTACATTGTAAGGACATTTTATTTTAACTATATTGTCTTCCTCAATTAATCCATCCGGGGTTGCTCCCAAATAAAAATCATTTATGTGAATGTATAGTCCGCAACGTTTGATGTTTTTTCCAATGAAATTTTCAAATTCGTGTCGAGCAATGAGTTCATTATCAATTCCATATTGCGTACTTTTCGCATAAAAATTATTACCGAAGAGTGATTTGATTGTATTTTGTCTGTTTGTATTTTTGCGTAATTTGCAAATTTTTCCAAACGATGACGCAGTGATCCGTTTTCTTCGTTCCTCAATCCATAACGCGCAGGCTGATTGATCTGTTGTAGAACTACATATTTTTAAAATGTCGTCTTTATTTTTGGATATTTTTTCCAAAAACTGCGCCTGCCTGTCCTTCAGTTCATCTGCACATATATCTACAAGTTGCACATTTGGACCATAGTTTCATCGGCTTTCACTGTGCGATTATTTCCTTCTGCAATCCCGTTTTGCTTTTTCAGAAAATAATCTTCTTCTGCTTACCGCTTGTTGCTTTCTCATTTCAAATTTTTGCATGATTATTCCTGGACTTTTGTGATTCATTGTGTGGTGTAACGATGAATGGAAACGTCTACCACCATAGCCACCACCACTTTAAAATTTAAAATGGCACCGACACCTTGCAATACCTCTTTTTAAAGCTGAAAAAAACCTAATCTAGAGGTGTGAAATAAAATATGTTCGTCCACACGTTTTGGAAAAAATATAAATCTGAAAAAATCCAAAACAATTACATTGAACGAAGTTCCTTTCTATGCAACAAAAAAACATATATTTTGAGATATTTAAAATTCAAGTAACATGGTTTTTAACATCTACCTCGAAAACCGATTCGACTTGTTTTTTTTTTGTTTCATTGAAAGGAACTTACATTCGTTCGATATAATTTTTTTTTCCCAAAGTTATGGACAAAAATCTATTTTTATCACGCCTCTACATTTGTTTTTTTAAGCTTTAAAATGAGGTATCGCAAGGTGCCTTTTGAAACTTCAAAGTGGGGGTGGCTAGGCAGGAGTGGGTAATATCAGAGCCATAGGTAACACCAGGGCCTAGGCCAAGTAGGCCCGAGCATTGGGCGGCAATCTTTCGGGGGCGGCAGATTTTCTAGTTTCCAATTGACATAGAAGAAAATTGTAAGCAGTGACACCGACGGCGTGGCGGTAATTCCTTTGTAGGCGGCCGCTGCTTTATCCGTTTGTCGGTGAAATGCCGCCGCCTTCGAAGTCCCCCACCCCCCTCAAGATTTAGTAAAAAAAAGTAAGAGGCGGTATTTACCGAAAAATACGATGCCTGCCAGTGTCATAGCTATTACAACATTCCCAATAAAGTGTAAACATAACATCGCTCTAAGCGAATTATTATTCATCTGACTGACTATAGGATCTCTAAAGCAACTAATTGATATGCACTGTGCACAAGTGAGGTAGAGATGAAAAATATTATATTTTAAATTTTGTGTTACGTACCGATGCACGTCCGGATGTGTAGGAAACATTATTCAATAATTGAAAAGTCGCCAGTAAAAATAAAGTGCGTTCCCCCTTAAGGTGGCTATGTATGAATACCTATTTTATTATTAATTTCACGAAAAAGATTACTTATTATAAAAAGGTACTGCATATACAGTGTCAAAAGAGTTTGGAATCCATTGATAATTTCGAAAATTAAAAATCTTTTAAATCCTCGGACACGTCGATTTTAGTTTTTAAAAATACACGTTTTGTTATAACATTATAAGGATTGGCCGGCTATTCTGTTTTACCATTTTTTGGTACAATTTCACTGCACTACTTTAAAATGTGAAGTTTTTATGGCAGTTTTTTTTTATTAAAAACCTTATTTTTACCACGGGGCACCTTCACCGAAACTGCGATTTCGGATTTAATGTATTATTACGATTGTTATTTTATTTATTTATAAACAGTATTTAAGGTGGGTACGTATGAAAAGGTTTTTTATTATTAGTTTCACGAAAAAAGTTACTTATTATAAAAAGGTACTGCATATACAGTGTTAAAAGGGTTTGGAATCCCTTGATTATTTCGAAAATTAAAAATCTTTCAGAAAAATCTCTTCACACGTCGATTTTAGTTTTTAACAATACACGTTTTGTTATAACTTTATACAAATGGGATGGCCTTTTCGTTTTACCATTTTTATATACAATTTCACTGCACTTCTTTAAAAAAAGGAGTTTTTAAGGCATTTTTTAAATTAAATTGATAGATTTAGCCGTTATTTTTTGAAAGTCAATATTCAGTACTTTGATCATATCACTCATAATACTATTCTTCCCTTATACTATCAACCGCCCAATAGCTGATAGTCAGAACTCGAATTGAATTATAAGTAATAATCACACTTGGTACTTTGCACATCTGGTGTGCTATGCTGTCAACTGAAATATCACAATCAGACAAAATTCGTGATATAATCAGTTTTAATATCACAAGAGCATCGAAAATAATCGATTATTTTACGAGTCACCAGACGTAATCTGCAGATATCGCAAGTGTTTTAAACATTATGCCGAGTTACGAGTGAGAAAGAATCATCATTTTCGATTGCTCGAGTGGTATTGATTACGAATATGTAATGAATAGACCGAAAATAATTAAATTATTACACTTATCATTGATTTTGTATTAATATTGACCCGTTTTCGCGGTGTTCGCAGGCGTTAAAGACTAAATTTTTACGCTTATTTCTAAACCTGAAGTTTTTCCGAAGCGATTCATTGTGATTTTATTTGACGTTTGTTAATAAATTCAAATGTTTATTGTCATGACAGTTATTAAATCATGGCTCTAGATTTCAATTATTATCCATTATTTTTGCTTTGTTGGACCCACCGAAAAACTGAAGTGATTAAACCACGTCGTCAAGGATATATCCATTTATCAATACATGGTAACTATTTAAAATTTGTGATTGCTATTGGCCTAATTTATGATGAATTATATAATCTGATCAATACAACTCTTGGAATCGTGACTATTGATAATCGCATTGGATGATGCACTCATCATGTTGTCAAATAATTCCACTCGTCTTTCAGACTCGTGGAATTAATATTTGACAACATTTTCGTGTCGCAACTCACGCGATTATCTATAGTAATGATTTCACTCGTATCATATATGATAGTATTTTCTTATTACTTTCAAAACTTTATTTATTTTTTTATTTTCCACTACAATGTTTCACCACACTGTGGCTTCTTCAGGTGAAGAATCTTGATATTCAATAAATTACGTAGTACGTGTAGGTTAACGGTTATTTATGATTTTTTACTGTTGGCATACTGTCATAGATTTAAACGCCAACCAACATTTTGTTGAAATATGTAAGAGAGATTTTAAATTTTTTAAATGTTCAGAAACTGTGACGACGAAAGATCTGTTTGATCATTCAATAAGTTTCCGTTGTTTTTTCTTTTATTAATTTCTACATTTTCCAAAAGATTTAGTTTTGATCCTTTATTGGCCGTATGTAATATCTTAACCTGAAGCCATGAAAATATCATGGACACGTGAGTCACAAACATAGAGGTGCTAAACAGGATGGGAAAAGAACTTGAAGAGATCCAGACAATTATAACCAGGAAGCTCGAATATCTGGGACATACTATGCTAGAAGAAACGTATGGAACTTCAGTTCATAATGCAAGGAAAGGTAGCAGGCAATAGAAGTGTTGGAAGACGTCGGTAGTCCTGATTAAAAAATCTCAGAGACTGGTACAAATGTACATCCGATGACCTGTTTAAGACGGCAGTATCAAAAGTGAAGATAGCCATGTTAATTGCCAACCTCCGGTAGGAGTTTTTTATCTAACTAAACTACTATTATCCTATAAATAATATATAAAAAAAAATTATAATTTTTTTTTTCTAAAAAGGAAACAGCACGTAAAGAACAATAATATCTTAAACTTTTTTTCGAAATGATGATTTTATTCTATTGAATGGTTGAAATACGTTAAATTTGATGTTTTATTAATGAAACATTTTTCTATGTTATTCTATTATTTTTTTGAATGATCTTCCAGTTTGTCCTTCGTACATTTTTTCATTGCAGGGTAGTCTATACAATTTAACAAATATACTCCACTTCGTTGAGTTTTATTAGTTTCGTCTTTATTATTTTTAATTGTTTCACCTAAAGAATTATCTGTTCTAAATTATATTTTAACGTCGAGTTTTTTTAAACATTTTTACTATTTTGTTACTTTCTTTACCTACATATGAAATTACTGCAAAATTATATGATAAAGGTACTTTTTCATTTGGAAAACTTGAATTTATAATTTTGGATTTTTGTTTTTTCTGAATTATGTTTTTTATAATTGATTTTTTATATCTCTTGTGTTTAGCAATTATAAAAATAATATCTAATTATTTCTTTAAATGATCTGTTGACATTGATATCCTCATTAATGTGTTAATCACACTCTGATATGCTGCGATGTTACGTGTAAATGTATAATTAGAACTGTGATGTATTGTTGTATCTGCATGAGTTGGTTTATGATAAATTGAAAATTCATAAAAAAGAACAATCCAAATTTATAAATTAAATATTTCAAAATGAAAAATAATCTGTATCATATAATTTTGCAGTAATTTCTTATGTAGGTAAAGAATTTAACAAATTAGCAAAAATGTTTAAAAACCTCGACATAAAAATATCATTTAGGACAGATAATATTCTTTAGGCAAAACAATTAAAAATAATAAAGATAAAACAAAAAACTCAACAAAGTAGAGTATATTTGTTAAATTGTAAAGACTGCCCTAAAATATATAGGGCAAACTGGAAGATCATTCAAAGAAAGAATAAAAGAGCATAAAAAATGTTTCAATTCAACTTATTCAAATCATTTAATAGAACAAAATCATTAGTTTGAGCAAGAGTTTAAGATATTACATACGACCAATAAAGGACAAAAACAAAATCTTTTGGAAAATGTAGAAATTAACAGAAAGGAAAACACCAGAAACTTATTGAATGATCAAACAGATTTTTCGTCGTCACCGCTGCTGAACATTTTCAAAAATCAAAATTTCCCTTAAATATTTCAATAAAATGTTGGTGGGCGTTTAAATCTATGACAGAAATGCCAACAGTTGAAAGAATAAAAAATAGCCATAAACATAAACGTAATTTAATCAATATCAAGATTCTTTACCCAAAAAAGCCACAGTGTGGCGAATCATTGTAGTGGAAAATAAAATTAAAAAAAAGTTTTCAAAGTAATAAGAAAATATTAATAATACTCATAGATTGTTCTACAAGTGAAGAAAAGTGGCAGTTTTCCAGCGAATGTAAATTTTTGACATAAAGTACATTTAAATGGCGTGCTTCGAATTGTTATAATTATTAAAAGAGTTTCTGAAATTGATGTGTTGTTTGCACGGTAATGCACCATGCCAACGACAAATAAATAAAAAATATTTTAAAATAACTTATAAATGGAGTTGAACATTTTAAAAGCTGTTTAAAAATGTATTGCCAACGAAATCCAAAGAGAAATGCAAGAAACAGTATGAGACATTTTGCCAGTGGCGACGGGAGCAAAAGGTGGAGGGAAGAATCAACGCAGATATTATGATCGCATACTTTTTCGAGAAGGTCAGTCTTACAAATATAGTTTATTACCCTCCGCTACATATATTATATTATTATAATAATTTGTAGCACGCCATTTGAATGTACTTTAAGTACACCAAAAAGTTGCATGTTCCACACGTAAGAACGTGATTCTTGTTTATGTGGTTGCTATGAAGAAATGTGTAACTAACTGTTAAAGTAGCACATTTCTTGTTGAGTCATGACTTACTTTTCCATTAAGTACACGAAAAAGTATTTTTTTTAAATTAATTTTAATATCCAGAAAAAAATCTGACCATTTATATATATAGCATGACATTTTAAAACAGTCATTTCTTTAAACTTATTGTAAGTTTGTAATAATGCAAAGACTGGCGCAAAAATAAAGAATAGAAATCCTGATAATTATTGGATACGGAGATAGGAAGCGCACACAACAAGATAACAAGTGTAACGGTACAATACCGGGGTATCATTATAAATTGTAATTAATTTATAAATGTAGAGTGGCTCGTAATCTAAGTGGCTGTACTTCACCTGTGTTTGATTCATGGAATCGTTATAGTGACAAGATCGATGGTTCGTTGTTCAAGTATTGTGTCTGTTATGGGGAAAATATCAAATTATACGCATACACAAATATCATCATACAGTAATTTATTCATTCAGTAATTCATATGGTTTTACATTTTAATTTAGCACGTAAGGTTTGGTTCATTTGGTAATGGTAAATAATACGCTTTACATTTATGTGGTGACTAAGGGTTTATGTAATAAGTAATAACACACAAATAATGAAGAATGGCGATTTATTCTCAATTAAAGTTTTGAAATGAGTAATGATTTTTACGTGGTTTCTGATTATTTCATTTGGTTATGGTAAAATAATACGCTTTACATTTATGTGGTGACTAAGGGTTTATTTAATAAGTAATAACACACAAATAAGGAAGAATGACGATTTATTTTGAATTAAAGTTTTGAAATGAATTTAATGATTTTTACGTGGTTTCTGATGATATTTCGTGGTATTCTGACGTGAATTAACGTTATAATTCAAATTCTACTGAGTATTAGTACATGCGACCTGTCCCTGTTAATTACGGTGTTTTAGTTATGTCATTCATTCCACCTGCGTGCGTTCATCCATATTTTTATCTTTTATTTATTTGATTTGATTTATCCTCAGATAAAGTTTAGCAGTGCATTTCCCAGCAAATAACATGCCAGTATCAAGGGTGACGATTTACCCTTAATAACAGTTTCGCAATGCATTTACCAAGCAATAACACCCAAATAATTATATTGCAAATTTCGATCGGTGATTTGTGCACGATGGTCAGTTGTGTCTGGCTAAAGTACATATATCTGATCTCATAGCGAGTCTCATACCCTAACCCTACTAGTCTGACGTGTATGAGACATAAGCCCTTTTTGTTGGTGATTAACTCTTTTTATTGTTTATATTATCTTTTCTTTTGCTTTGATTTGGTCTCAGATGCATCTTTTTGACTCTTTTTATTTTTATTTTCTTTTATTTTTGTTTTGATTTGGTCTGAGATGCATCTAGTTGTGAGGTAAATTACGATCGGTGATTTGTGCACGATGGTCAGTTGTGTCTGGCTAAAGTACATATATCTGATCTCATAGCGAGTCTCATACCCTAACCCTACTAGTCTGACGTGTATGAAACATAAGCCCCTCGTTTGTTTTTGACTCTTTTTATTGTTTATATTATCTTTTCTTTTGCTTTGATTTGGTCACAGATGCATCTTTTTGACTCTTTTTATTTTTATTTTCTTTTGTTTTTTTTTTTTGTTTTGATTTGGTCTGAGATGCATCTAATTGTGAGGTAAATTACGATCGGTGATTTGTGCACGATGGTCAGTTGTGTCTGGCTAAAGTACATATATCTGATCTCATAGCGAGTCTCATACCCTAACCCTACTAGTCTGACGTGTATGAAACATAAGCCCCTCGTTTGTTTTTGACTCTTTTTATTGTTTATATTATCTTTTCTTTGGCTTTGATTTGGTCACAGATGCATCTTTTTGACTCTTTTTATTTTTATTTTCTTTTGTTTTTTTTGTTTGTTTTGATTTGGTCTGAGATGCATCTAATTGTGAGGTAAATTACGATCGGTGATTTGTGCACGATGGTCAGTTGTGTCTGGCTAAAGTACATATATCTGATCTCATAGCGAGTCTCATACCCTAACCCTACTAGTCTGACGTGTATGAAACATAAGCCCCTCGTTTGTTTTTGACTCTTTTTATTTTTATTTAATTAATATATATATATTTTTTATGTCTTCTTTTGTTTTTAATATTTTCATTTATTTTTAGTTTGTTTTTACTTTGTTTTTATGATAATTGAATTCACCTAGCGGATGTGATTCTGCATGATTTTGACCTTGATTCATTCACGGATTTATATCCCTTCTTTACGCATGCTCATGCATGAATTCCCTTGATTCGCATTCATTCTTAACTGCCGTTATGATTCGTATTTATTAACTTTATTTATCACCCGATCATGACTTATGACTTGGACTCATTCAATGATTTATCTATAGTATTCACATGCTCGTGCTGCCGGAAAATACTGACTCGCATTCATCCATTTCTCACTCGCTCAAGAATTCAAATATGCAACTACTGACCACATGCATTATCGATGCTAAAGGCTGTTTTATTTCACCGGCATGCAATTACAACTTATTAGTTTGATCACTCACTCGGCTGATTGATTAGTGATATTAACTACGTAACGTTAATGACAAGGGTTTAGTGATTTGGTATGACATGATGATATTTACTGATTTTTGTAATAATTATTGACCTTCACGGATACCGGTTTTTATTTCCCGTTGCGACCGCTACCTGGGAAATCCCTTGAGTTTATATCTGTTTAAATACCTTCCTGAACTAAGCTCTTTCCCGAATCCCTTGCTAATAAAATATAAATAATAATTAAAACGCATGATACTCGAGTTTTGGTGGTGGTTTATGTGGAGTAGCAATACTTATCATACGTGACAATATTACGAAGAGAACCATACACGTTGTGGGGTGTGATTAGTTAATATGTTCGACCCGAACACATCAAGGGTTTAGAGCGATATTTGTAGTCTGCTTCAAGCGCGCAAATCTGTTTCAAAGTGCGTCGCGAAACCCACAGATCGCTGTAATTATGGAGAAAACCATACATGTTATCGCATGAGATTGATGAATGTGTTCGATCCGCACATACCAACGGGTAAAAGCGATTTTGTTGTACGGCGTGTGATTGGTTAATATGTTCGACCCGAACACATCAAGGGTTTAGAGCGATATTTGTAGTCTGCTTCAAGCGCGCAAATCTGTTTCAAAGTGCGTCGCGAAACCCACAGATCGCTGTAATTATGGAGAAAACCATACATGTTATCGCATGAGATTGATGAATGTGTTCGATCCGCACATACCAACGGGTAAAAGCGATTTTGTTGTACGGCGTGTGATTGGTTAATATGTTCGACCCGAACACATCAAGGGTTTAGAGCGATATTTGCAGTCTGCTTCAAGCGCGCAAATCTGTTTCAAAGTGCGTCGCGAAACCCACAGATCGCTGTAATTATGGAGAAAACCATACATGTTATCGCATGAGATTGATGAATGTGTTCGATCCGCACATACCAACGGGTAAGAGCGATTTTGTTGTACGACGTGTGATTGGTTAATATGTTCGACCCGAACACATCAAGGGTTTAGAGCGATATTTGTAGTCTGCTTCAAGCGCGCAAATCTGTTTCAAAGTGCGTCGCGAAACCCACAGATCGCTCTAATTATGAAGAGAAACATACATGTTATCGTATGAGATTGATGAATGTGTTCGATCCGCACATACCAACGGGTAAGAGCGATTTTGTTGTAGTCTGCTTCAAGCGCGCAAATCTGTTTCAAAGTGCGTCGCGAAACCCACAGATCGCTCTAATTACGAAGAGGATTACACACCTTTGCGCCATTTTGGGGGTTTTGTTCTTTCGTAATTTTGTGACATGATATTTTCTGGCGGATTGCCGAATTAATTTACTTGACCCGCGTACTGACTTGTCTGCTAAATATTTCGCAGTGCCCTTCGAAATTGGCAGTTTGATTCGCGTTACTCGATCATCAATTGCGTCAGTACTCACTCATTAACCGTTTCTCTCTCTTGCCGACTGGATAGTTGTACTGATGTCGTAGTAGCTCGTGCCCTTGGTGTTGATTTGAATTACTCCGCGATCTCCCCGAAAATATTTAACTGGTTCAATACTGCCCTAATTGAATTATCAATTTCCCTGACTGTTTATACTAATTGCGCCCCCGTTTACACTCTCGCGATTTCTCTCGTGCCCTCGGCCGTCGAGCACTCAGTGACCTCTCCCCCTGCTTTCGCATACTCTTATATGTTTTACCTCCACATTCTCCCCGCGCACTGGGCCCAAATATTGCCGTCCCCGATCTCTTCTACGGTGGTCTCTCCTCCTGGGCAAGTGCCTTTTTCGATGCCTGCGCAATAATTTCTCCCACACGTTTAAGCCGATATTTTGCTGGCGGATTTGGTTTCGCTACCGATACAAATCATGTCCCCTCGTGGTGTGAGTTATCCAGCCCAAATGGGCTCTGTTCTAAGAATTTCGGTACGCGTGCATGTAGCCGGCGCTGTTTTTATGGTACTTAAGTGAATGATTCTATGGGCCGTAATATTATACTTTCGGTTTTGGAACCCCCGGCATTGGTCAATGTCGGCCAGTGGCACATCCCATGTCTGGACTCGAGTAATTTATATTTCCATGAACTGTCGATATTTCCGCCCGACTAGTAAAATCGTGTTACCCTCAAGTTAATGGCTTTTATTGTCCCCATTGTTGATAGAATTCTCCCGGACTGGTTTAGGGGTCTGTGCCCCCCCCCCCCCCCCACGATCTGTTTACGTAGTTTTACGCCGGACTGCGATACTTATTTAATTATTAATACGAACGATTTTTCAGCAAATAACACCTGTCTTATCTACTCGTTGTTTAGCTAAATAAAACATGGTTTGTCGTGGGTCATTTCACAAGATGTATTTTTTTTTTTACCGTTTTCAGGCTATTAAACATCTGTTTACATTCATAATGGTTGGTTGGTAGGTAAGCCATAACTGTATCCTGTATGTAAAATCGGCAAGGTAATAATATTACTCTAGCGATATCTCATTGTTAACACTGGTCAAGAAATTACAAGTTTCAGCTGAAAGTAATTACGTTGAACTTACCTATGAAGTTGTGCAGCAAAATACATCGTCACACATGGGGCCTTCAGCCGTTTCTAATTTGAATTTTCCAGGAATTGCGATTTTGATAGCAACAAGAGCAGTTGTAGCCATGGTTGTTCATCAATCCGTAAATTTGAAAGTGAAATCTTGATGATAATAATTATGCAATTAGAATAATAATTAAATATGTCTATATTTTCTGAAACCGATAAAATCTTAGACATACCTCGGATGCAATGAATGGAATAACAGCCTTAGAAGTCTTAAAATCCTCGCTGTTGCTCTGATTTTGAACTGATATCTGCGGCTGTTGTAATATTCATAACATTCCTAGGAATGTTAATAGCTGCACAATGCACGCTGCAATAAATCGTGTTAAAATGTACCCTCAAATCATAATTCTATTTATCTATCGACAGTATCAAAAATAACTTTTTTTTTAAATAAATATAAAAAAATGTTTAATGAAGTCATTATTAAACTTTTTGGATAGTGTTTAGTTTAATAAAATGTAAATTTAGAATGCAAAATGGAAATACTAAATTTGAAAAATTATTATTACTAAATTGTGAATAGGCAACAGAATTTTGATATTAGTAATTAAAACAATTGTAATGCCTTGTGCTAAAAAGGAGACCACACCTACTGATTAGATGGAGTATTAACTTAATGTGTTACGCTGGCAGAATATATGAATTATTTTGTGAGTTAATGTAGAATAACTTTGCAAGTAAAATGTGCATTATAAGAATGTGAATAAAACAAATGTATTGCATAATTATCTAATTTAATGATATCTGCCAAATGGTAATGATGTAACTTATCCAGGAGGTAATTAAATTCAATGTGTACACGTCCCACAGTTTATTTGATTGCGCCAGATTCGCTCAAGTAGTAATTAAAATCGACCGTCTAGGTCTTGACCGCTTAGTTTGGAAATTTGGCCAGGATGAGGTGTGGGCACCAAAGCATTTCTAGGATAATTCAGTTCAAAAATAAAACAAAATATTTTTCCATGTACCTACAAACTAATATTGTGCGAATTGCAAGCGTCGTTGTTTCGCGATACCTAAGCGCTGTATTATTGCCATTTATGCCTCCCTTTATTGATTTGCGGACGTGGTTCTTTGATTTTTACGGCTACCGTTTTTATTGTGCCATTTCGCGTGCGAGGGTCAGCCCCGGCCTGGACGTGGAACGATGATGTAAGGTACGAGGGAGGTGAAAGGTGGCCCCGGGTCGAACCCGTGGCGGCAGGGTCGCGCACTTTGCATTTTATTTTCGTTTTATTGAAATAGTTTCGACGTGCATCCCGGACACGGACCCCCCCAAACGCAATAACCCGCCGCCCCCCGGGGGGCGCGCAATAAAACCGGCTTTACGGCCTGGGGGCCGCGAGATAAGAAACGGCCACGGATTGATTTAATAAACATCGACGCACTTCCGGCCCTCGCGGGGGCGGCCGAGGATGCCCGCCCCCCGGGGGCTGCTTTTGCAGGAGTGCCGTTTGGGGCCCTCCACCGCGCGATCTGGACGGCGCTCGCCATCAAGAGAAAATGTTTTAATATTTTCCGGCAACAGCTGCGGGGGCGGCTGATGTAAACACCGGAGCGGGGGGGGAGGTGTGGGTGGCGAGGGCGGCCGGCCGGGGGCGAGGTTTATAAAAGAAAAATGCGGACACGTTTTACATTTGGTGCACGGATGATTTGGGACGGGCGCAGCCTCGGCCTGAATAATACAATAATGGAGATTCGAGGCGAGTCCTCATGATTGTGCTCCTATGGACCGGATATTTTCTCCCAAATTACACTCCTCTCATTTCGTCCGTGAATATTAACTATAAGACTGCAGTAGATTTGTGCATTCGTAAAGTGCTCTTCCACTTTTGAGATGCAACCAAAATGCCGCTCTAATAATACATGGAGTGCAATGTGACTGCAATGTAAACCTTAAGGGGATTATAACAAGGGTCTGAATTGTCAAGAAATCATACTTTCTAAACGTTTTAAGATGGAGATCTGAAATTCAAATAGTGCACATAATATATAATCATCTAACCAACTATGTTTTAGTGTTTTTTTAATGCATAGTTTCGGAGATACCGCAAAAAATTTTGTAGATGTAGATGTAGATGTTTATAAAATACATTCAAATTTTTAATTTCACCATGATATGTTGGCCCACTTTCAATTTAAAAGGTATCAAAACGTACACATTTTAGGATCAGTACAGTACTGCTCCTAGCGGACTTTATCTGTAGCTTCACTGGAATAGCGGTGTTCTGCAACCTCAAATTGACCGATGATAATTTATGACCCTCGGTCATAAATTACCCACTCAAAAAATGTAAAATGGTACTATTCTGGCCGGTAGAGTAGAGAAATCTGCTCATTAAGATTAAGTCAAAACAGAAGCGCGTTTGCAAAGCATAGCTTGGAGTGTAATTTTCATTGGTTTACATTGGTTACATTGGTTTCCTAAAATTGAAAACCTTAAAATTTTGTATATCTATACTAAAAGAACGAAGCTTAATTTATTTTAAGCAGCTGAAATTCACAAACAAAACCATAATCCCGGCGTTAATCTGGTAATTGAACAAACCGACGTTATTTGAACCCCAATTTTTGAATTCTCTGTATTAGGAACCAATTATTGTATAAACATTGTTTATACAATGTTTTTTACACCTGCGCCCAACTATCCTCGCTACTATTGTGTAAAGCGGTATACATATAATACTTTTGTAATTTCGATCACTTGATAATAACTGTCACAAGTTGACCTAATGAGGTACTTCTGAGAAGTACAATAAGCTTTCTATTGTTTGCAGCTATATTCCGAAAATACTTGCATTCATAGAGGTAGGTACCACAAATTAGCAAAAATTATCTATCACTAATTATCTAGCATTAAGTTACTATCACTAACACATTAATTAATTCATAATAATTAATATATAATTTAATTATTATTAATTAATAATATAATAATTAATTAATAATTAAATTCTACTGTCAGTTTAGGTATAAATAAGTTCAACACTTACTACTTTATTCAGTCCTTTTCCAAAACTGTGATTTGAACGTTTTGTATTTTTAGAGCAGTTTAATTCTGCTTGCTGTGTTTATTTGCGTTTACGTTTTACATGCGTGTTTTGGTTTCACCCGTTGTTAATCTAATTAACGTGTTACAAAATGGGTAATAAAGACACTAGTAGAAGAAAGAGAATACAAAAAAGGCAGAAAACGGTTAGTAGTTCATTCAGTTTCTTATTTTCATAATCGTATCGTAAAATCTTACATACATCAGCAATGTGAAGTTACATGTAAATTCCACCAAAAAGTTTTGTTTTTACAAAATAACAATTGCACTACAAAATATCAATTTCAAAATTACGCACACAACATTTTAAAATTCTGGTCCGTTAAAACCAATTGCATTATTGATTATATTGTATTTAGTCCTTTGGTAGTATTTAATGTACATTTGTTATGTAATAGCATCATAGGTAGAACACGATCATATTTAATAAATTGTTGGAATTCAGTGGTGAATTCATATTAGTACCTTTGAGGAAACATTAAGTGAAATAATAAAATTATATTTGTATACTATTATGTTATAAATTATAATGCATGGTTACAATGAAACATTAAGTGAAACAATAAAATTATATTTGTATACTATTATTTTATAAATTATAATGCATGGTTACAATGATATAAATGTGTAAATTTTGCATGGTTATGAAGTTAGCAATAGATTCCAACAATGTATTTATAACGAGGTTTTCCCCCTAATAACATGCAAGGTCCATTTCGCAAATATTAGTTTCAATTTCATATGCATTTGGAACGGTCCCACAGAAAAAAAAATACACAGGACGATTTGGCACATCCCATAGAACAATAAACAAGAAAAACTTTTTGAAACTCGCTATTTTCGCGAAAAAAAAGGTTCCAAAAAGGTTTTATGTTTTATTATATGGAATGTGGGAAATCATTCTGTGTCAATTGTTTTTCTAGTGGACCATTCCAAATGCATTTAAAATTGAAAGTGTGACGTTAGTGCAACATCCGGATTGCTAATTACAAACTTTTTTTGCGAAAATCAAAAGTGTTCCAAAAAGATTGTATTGTTTCTGGGACCATTCTAAATGAAATATAAATTGAAACTAATGCATGCGAAATGGGTCATCCCATATCAAGAGATCCAAAATGTTGCTATTTTTGACTTTATATCAGAGGCAGTCATTTTTTTTAAATATTTATATATCTAACAGCTTTTCCGCTAACACGTAATTGCATTAAAACATATTATTATTCAAAGTTCAAGTCACAGGAAATAAGTTAGCTGGATGGGAGAGAAAACATTTTGTAACTCAGTTTATACATGAATAAAACTAGTTCGTTACTGCTAACGTTTAACCTGAAGATGTACTTAGTTATAAGAGGATATGTATGTTATTATATTTTTTTTACCTTCAAATTGCCTTGAAACTACAATTTCAAATAATATGATACGTGCCCTTGATTATAAAAGTTCTAATTTGTGCATTTTTTTAAATTAAAACTTTGTTCTATTAAAAATAATGTAACTTGAAATAATTGATACTTCTTTTTGCTTTAATTCTCGACTTAGAGCACTTTCATAATCAAGGGCACATACGTACTAACCTTATTATTATTAAGGGCACATTTGTTCATGTTTATTTTGTTTGTAATCTTACTGATTATATATATATATATATATATATATATATATATATATATATATATATACACTACTCAAAACAATTAACGCATATTGATGGAAATGGATTTAAGTAAGCTTAGATTGAAAGAAAAACAAAACAAAGTTTGTGCATTTATCTGTCTAAGAATATTGTTGCACTAATAATCAAAATATTTAATTTGATAGTGTTTAGAAAAATAATTTCTTTTAAATATCCAAATAACAAACTGTGCGGTTCTACTTTAAATTCGAAATTTCGTCGGTTCTGTGTTCTAAAACTACGTTTAAATAATGGAAAACAATAATAGACGCAATACAAGACATTTAACAGATGGTGAAGCTCAATCTGCAGTTCTTCTTCTCCGGGAAGGGCTGACACAAGTGAGAGTGGCTCAAATTTTAAATGTGGCCCAATCCTCCATTAGTAGGGTGTACCAACGTTTCCGAGAAACTCATGGATATTCCAGACGCCGAGGACAAGGACGACTAAGGGCCACAAATCCAATAGAAGACCGTTTCATAACACTTTCTGCTCGCAGAAATAGAACAGTTACCGCTAGATTCTTACAAGACTCATTACACCGAGTGCACAATACAAGAATTTCAGATCAAACAGTTAGAAACCGACTACATGAAATCCATTTAAATGTTAGATGTCCAGCAACGGGCCCTCGTTTAACCAGGGAACATCCAGTACGGCGACTTGCTTTTGCAAGAGAACATGTGGTTTGGACTCACCAGCAATGGGCGAATATTTTGTTCTCGGATGAGTCGAGATTCACTCTTTCATCCAACGATCGATGTCACAGAGTGTGGAGAACTCCAGGGACTCGATTTTCCCAATGCAATATCCGCCAATTGGATGCCTTTGGTGGGGGCGGAATCATGGTTTGGGGAGCAATCAACTCACAAGCACGTACAGAGTTACATGTGTTTCATAACGGAACTTTAAATGCAGACAGGTATATCCGAGATGTTTTAGAACAATATGTCATGCCTTTTGCTCCATTTATTGGCCATGATTTTCTGTTAATGCATGACAATGCCCGCCCACACACCGCACAAATAGTGCAACAGTATCTCCAGAGGGTTAATATCGAAGCAATAAGTCTATTGCCAGTCGGCCAGCAAGACCACCCGACCTAAATCCTATAGAGCACATGTGGGACAATCTTGGCAGACGAGTAAGAAGTAGGCTAAATGTACCACAAACTCTAAACGAGTTATCTGAAGCACTTGTGGAAGAATGGAATAACATTCCTCAGCAGCTAGTGGAAAATTTAATTCTCAGCATGGAAAGGCGTTGTAGGGCAGTAATAAGAGCCAGAGGAGGGAACACCGAGTATTAAAACTATAATTCTAAACAGATACCAGTAATTTAGAAAAATTTGATATATGATATTTTGAGTATTTTTTGCTAACTTCTAATATATGTTCCTAATTTTCTTTAAATTTTATCAACATTATCTAAAATTTTGTTATTCTTTGAACCACTAACATAATAAATTGAAAAATATAAAAAATAAATTAAAAAGTCATGTTTTTTTGGATTATGCGATAATTGTTTTGAGTAGTGTATATATATATATATATATATTTGTAAACGCAATATAATGTATGACTGCGTTTTGTAATACAATTACGAGTACTGTAATGTGTTACTAATACTGTACTAATACATTACATGACATTTTATTATTTATTAGTTTATTAATTATGTTGTGTTAGATTTATAAGTGATTTGGAAACTATGTTTGTAATGTATTCAGTATTGTTTTAGCCACTATTTTCCGAATAATTTAATTGGTTTCAAAAAGTTTGTGTAATGATTTCTGTCTTACTTGTGTATTATTTGACTAACAATATACAGTATGTCTCAGTGCCTACCAGACATAGCAAAATTAACATTAAGAAATTATATAGGGATCAACTATTTCCATAAGCTATATGTGCCGTTGAAAATGAAAGTCCATTTTTGTTTAAATTGAAAAACGTCCAGAAATATACAAGAGGCAACATTCCGTTGGTTCCGATTCCGATTATAACGAAGGGGGTGACACTTAAAATTTATTTGACATTGTTATTAAACTTCCCCTTCCAAAAGTCAATCGAAGTGTATTTTATTTTTATCAAGTTAGCTTGCATTCAAAAGTTATTGAGACTGGGTAGTTTTGAAATGTACACCCGGTATAATAATTGGTCAGTTTGTGGAGGAAACAAACATAATTTGACGAAATTTGGCAACTGCATTTTTCGTCCCATCATTTAAGCATCAGAAGCAATCTGAAAAATCAGCTGAAAACGCAGTAATTCTATAAATAATTCCACCTCCAGAAATACACATAATGATGGGTGTTGCCAAAGAAGATCCTCTGGAGGATTGTATTTTCTTTGGTGTTACTAATTATATTTATATTGCTACAACATCAACAAGCTTCAGAACAAGCTTTAGAAGCCGCACACGCCGATTTCAAGAAAATGTAAATTCATCTGTGATAATTATTTAAATGTGTCTTTTTAAAACTGTAATGTCATAATGTGTACCATGTATGTATTTCTGTATGTTACACTATTTTTTTGTTTTTGTCTTTTGTTTATCATTGACTGACTTATCACATCTGTAAAAACAGCTATGATAACATCCACGCATTGACCTTTTTTTTTTTAATTGAACATAGGGACGTTGTATTGAGAATGTTAAGAGTTAAAAAAATGGCACGGCATAATAAACATGTAAGTGCATTAGTCAATAAGTACAAGTTTAATAATACATTTTTATTGGCTGCAGAATATCAAAATATTCATGATACTTTATCTTTATAATTTAATAATACTTTATTTGTATCTACAATTTCGATAGATTAATATTATGTGTAATATCAAACTAATTAACAGTATATTTTGCAAGAAGATAACTGTCAGTGTCACAATACAAATTACTGAAATTAAAATTTGTAAAGTCGTTTCCATGGAAATGAATGTACGCTTCCATTTAATTCCATTCCATTTTCATGTTTATTTTCATTTTTAGATGTGAAACTATTCTCATCTCTAGAGTGACAAAGTATCACTTTCATGTTTAGTAAGCAGTGAAAAAATTGCTATTTTTACATATATACATATATATGAGTAGAAAACTTATAATTTTCACATTGGCGCGCTAATATCGCTTCCATTAAAAAAAAATTAATATTTTATTATTATTGTATACCACACCTCCTGCAATTTGCATTTCCATGTATTTTAATTACACCTGCAAGTATCCACATTACCGTCTGACCATCGTTGGTTTATTGTAGTTCCATAAATTATGACCATATACTAATAATAAGGATGCTTCAATAAATTGCTCCATGAGTTCGAAAGCAGGTCCCCTTCGGCCGTACTGGTATTAAGTCATCCTTTTTTTTAAATATTGCCGTTCTTACCAGCACCTCTGCCGACGTGAATCGCTATATTCCTCTTAAGGAAGCTGAATTTTATGCAGGGTGTAACTGAAATACTATCACAAAATGGTGAAAAAAGTTCCAATAGCCATGTAGGTATCAGAAATTATTTTTTTATCATATCTTAGAAAACGCAACTTGTTTTGGAAAATATTACACTTGTAAAACAATATAACAATTTATAAATAACTTATAAATAAAAAAACAATAACTTTTCATAACTGATTATGTCTATTATGTATTATCTGGAAGAAATGTACAATCATAAATCTTTGTAGACTATAACATTTGCACATTTAGTTATTTTATAAACAGCCGCAATTATCTCCCTGTTCAATTTATCAATCGTAATTGTTAATAGTTCTTCAGATATAGGTATGTACTCTGGCGCAATGCAGTTTCATTAATTTCATACCTCAGCTCACTAACGTAATTTCCTTGCCCAAAAAGTGAAGAGGCTTGAGGTTAACTCGTCATGTCAGTGCCGGGGCTGAAGAGGCGGCGCACAAGTTCTGTCGAAATTTAATTAACGGCCAGCTGGGGCCGTACGCTTCCCGCCTGTACGCGGTTAATATTAAAATGCAATTTGTACGTTTCTCTTTGTTCGTGATGTCTGTTGATTGTGAGTTATGGGCTTCTTCTTCCATATTTTATTCATCATATCCTAGACTAATCTATGCAATTGTACATTCTGTATATTTTAAAATTAAAGCATTCAAAAAGTGTGGAAGGATTTCTATTAATACTTCATAATTTTAGTAGCTCAAACATAGAATTTTTTCTAGAAGAGCAAGAGAGAAATTATAATGGAGTATTTGGAAATGGAGATGAAAATAAATGTATCAACCTATGTGCCTAAGTAGAGTGTCAGCCTTCTAATTCTGACGAAACCCGCTCGATATTTGGCAAAATAATTTTGCTCGTTAAATTAGTGTATGTTATTCTTATTCCATCATATAATATAGATAGACGGTATAAATCCCTACCATCAGATATTTACTTTATATCAGCTCTGCTTAAATTGGAGTTTCAATTACAGTATCGTTTTTCAGACCAGATTTGGGGAAATTTTTAAAAATGTTGAATAAGATACACGCACCGCAGCGTGGGGCTGCGTATCACAAATACGCCTTTATCCCCCCTGCCTGCTGAAAATCCAGCGAGGAAAATTAAATAATGAAACTTCGCCCGAAATTGTTTTTGCCGGCGCACGTAAATGGAAGTGAAATATTAATTGAGTTTTCCTCGATACGGTTTCCACCGCCGACAAAAGAATTTAATTGAATACTGACGTGGCCATATGTTAATATCTATCTCGTGGATGTGAAAAAAAAACGGTTTTCGCCCTCGGCACGATTTTTTTCTAATTTAATTTTTCGGTTCAATTTTCAGCGACAGCAGAGGGATTATTTTAAACATGGTGTTGCACCTGTTGCATTATTATAACGGATTGCGTTCAGAATATAGTCGTTGTTACAAAAATTTAAGCTTATATTAGTTTGGTTTACGTCCCACCATCCAATGCATTTTGGCACTGCGTTTCTACGTCATCTGTCTATTATCTGTCACTAGGTCTATTTCGCTATATATTGAAGTTTTATTCTATAAAGATCGATAAATAAATACTCGTTAACTTTGACAGTTTTTCTTTCTCGCTCAATTTTGCATTATACAGTTTATAATATCGACCGGAAGTTAAATTCAGATCGGCCCAAACCGATAATTTAAGTCGACTGACTTTTGTGGTAAAAGAGAGATTTAAAGAGTACATTTAAAGAAACTCGTACTATCGGTAATTACTGATTTTTATTAAAAATAAAGATCACTACTATTTACAATTTACACAGCTAATTATTCGCAATAATGCCCAGTAAGTTACTATCTGGCTTCGCTTTCTTCGCTGACCGACTTTTTGTACAGACTGCCTGGCTACGTCGTTCATTGCTTTTTATATCCCTCCGAAGTGTTTCTAGGCTTTTCTATTTCCAGAAGACAGGGCCTCAATTTTCCAGCTAATCGTGAGCCAATAAAGAGCCAAAAACACGTGTATGGCCGAAATACGTATAAAATTTTATGCAGGACTCAATTTATGTTTTAATTCTCAAACAATTTTTGTATAATTATACCAAATTAATAGGTGTCATAGTAACATAAAAAAATAATATTTAATTGGGACGTTTTTGCATCATGTATCTTTGTAATACTTGTTTACTAGCAGCAGATGATAAACAACCACCGCCATATTAGTATTGCAAACTCTTTATTTTCTAGGGGCCATAACAAGCTCTAGGGCCATAAAACCTAGTTAATGACCACTTTGCAGGACAATAATCAAGATATTACAGATAAATCGAGCATTAAGTAAATTATATGCTCAATAATTAAATGTAACATATACTTAAGACATAATCGTAAACGTTATTTTTTGAAATTTCTATTAACGTTTTATCAGTGATTTTCTTTGTTTATTTTTTTAGTTTGAGTACTTACTGGTAAGTAAGTAATTTAATTTTGTTTTAACTTTGGGGAGACAATTCAGCCACGACCAATTTGTGTATAAATACATATTACTGTACAAATAATTATAATAGAAGATGACAATAAACATATATATTACGCATAAATAAATATCATAAATAAAAGCACCAAATACCAGATGTTAAGATACATGCGGTAATTGGTTTGATTATAAACAATTAACAGATAGACTGTAGGAGTCTACATCCACTATAAAATCAAATAAGATTATTTTATGTAATTGACTAATTACTTGACTAGGAGATTTGTGTACATATAAGAACATGATGTTGTGATAGTGCTAAATTGATTATTGATTAAATCATATATCTTGTATCAGTATTGTTATACATTAGTAGCAACTTAATGAGGCACATGTACTATGGGTGAAATTCAATTACCAATCATCTACGCAGCAAGGAAGTTATTGTGTACTATCACTAATACATGTCCCGGCGGATCTATATTAACCTGCGATCAGCATTCAATGTTATTGTTTCATACCACATGTTTACAAAAATAAATTTATATTCCCGTGAAATTAGTTTCCTATACTGGAGAAATAACAAGACAGATATTTTCTGAAAACGAAACATTTATTTAAGTTAAATGCGCAATTCAACCGCACTGGCGGAATTTTCAATGAGAATACAATCAATTTTCCTACAGTATTTCACGTTTATACAGTTTTACCTCTAGATATTTGTAACTGAAAGGTTGAATTTATTGTTGTAGGTATTTATATTTCAAATTGTTTTTAAAACGGTTGTGATTTTTACACAGTTACATATATATTATCATTTGGAGGTTCAATAAGTAATAATAATAATATAATATAACAATAATAATAATACCCTTTATTTCAATGTGATACTGGCACAAGAATACGAATATATGCATAAAATTGTATCACACAGCAGAACAGAAACGTATAAGAAAAAAAAATGTATCAGCGTACAAAGATATACAATTATACAAATTTAATACAAGTTTTCCGAAAATATTAATTTATTAAGTAAGGATTTTATATGCGCATACTATTTATGCTAGGAGAATATAAGTTAGGAATATTATCCTAATAATATTATTATTAGGAACATTATTATCAATAAATATTAATGAATTTTAATCAAGATTAATTTTAACCAATATTAATCAAGTTTAATCAAGATTAATGTTAAAATGTTAAATTTTCCAATAATAATGATTTATTAAGTATGGATTTTGTATTGCCAATACTATTTACACGAGGAGAATATAAGTTAGCAATATTATCAGTGAATATTATTATTAATCAATATTAATCAATTTTAATCAAGATTAATGTTAACCAATATTAATCAAGTTTAATCATGATTAGTGTTATCCAATATTAATCAAGTTTAATCAAGATTAATGTTAATGAATATGATATTATCAATTATTAGAATAAACACAATAATCGATGCTAAAAATGTTTTTGAAACTAATGAATATTTAATAAAAAATAATATAGGGAAATTTATAATAAATAATAAAATCGAAGATATGGATAAATTATCTAAATCAGGAGTATATCAAATTAATTGTAAACATTGTGATGGCTATACAGGGAGGAACTTTAGAACTAAATATAATGAGCATATATATTAACAATGTATAGAAACAGGACACCATTTAGAAGATACCTAAAGATCAAACGTTATAAATGTTCAAAAGACGGAGAATAGTTAAACATACTAGAAGGGACAGAGATCAAAACAGCTATTCAGGAAGGCTACGACATTATGAATAATCACTTTCGAGGCAATCATATTGTTACATCAATCAATTTTAATAAAGATTAGTGTTAACCTATATTAATCAAGTTTAATCAGGATTAATGATAATCAATATGATATAATTAATTATTAGAATAAACACAATAACCGATGCTTAAAAAGTTTTTTAAACTAATGAATATTAGTTGAAAAATAATATAAGAAAATGTATAATACATAATAAAATAGAACATATGGACAAATTAAATAAATCAGGAGTATATCAAATTAATTGTGAATTAATTAATGAGCTTATAAATTATCATAAACAGGACACAATTTAGAACAATTTTAAAATTTTCAGAAGAAGGAGAGAGATTAAACATACTAAAAGGAATCAAAACAGCTATTCATGAAAAAAAAAACATCATAAATAATAAAAAAAGAGTACTTTCAAGGCAATGCTACTTTTATAGCTGGAACACAATTATGAAAAATATCTTTATGTCTCAACATGGTCTCCTTTTAGCTCGATTTACTTTTTCCAGTGATGTTCAATAGCTTTGGCTAGTTGAATCGTACTCTCTGGGATTATTTTAATAATTGACATGATAATATGATATTTGATATAATAATAATTGAATTTTGAAAATTTTATCCAAATATTACGTATTTAAAGCTCTTTGCCAGTAAAGACAAACGTGAAATATTAATAATACGGAATCGAATATGGCAAATGTATTATTCAAATATTATAAATCAAACATTAAATATAATATAGTATTTTTATATTATAATGTTCAAAATTAATCCGTGCATTGACAATTTCACAGACTACTCCATATTTGAGGTGAATCGTGGCATTTTCGTTCTGTATACCGTAAAACTCGAAGCTATAAATATGAATTATTATTTTTAATTATATAGTCGCAGATAATTCTATATATTTTAAATATCATATATTTTAATATAAAAAAGTGTATAAATAACTAAATCTATAAGTATGTTTTCAATAAAACAAGTTTTAAGTTCAAGTTATAATTTCCATTTAAAAGTTTATTGAATTGTGCTTTCTGGAGCAGAGCAAAGTCATTATCTCATTAAAGTTCCATTTTGTTAACGATTGAGTACAAGAGTACAGTATAAACAATTTAAATTAGCTTATTTAAAAAATGGATTTTTATGGTATTTGATCTAATGTGGCCAATTTACAGAGGAAATTTGCAATTCGAAGTGTTTTATCATAGAAACACGAATCCTGTGACAAAAAGCAACTGTCATTCTAGTAAATATTTTTAATTAATTACAATAAATGTCTGTGTATGTGCTTGCTATGTACATTAGGCCCAAATCTATAGTCTGTACTTGAGCATGAGTTCGACTCAAATCGTATTTTTGCGTATATTTGGTTGCTTTTGGTGCATAAACGTTTATAGAGAATGCGCAACCAAGTATAGGACTTAAGTCGAACTCATGCTCAAGTACAGACTATAGATACAAGCCTAAGGCCCGTATCTATAGTCCGTACTTGAGGTTGAGTTCAACTCAAGTCGTATATTTAGTTTCGTTTGGTGCATAAACGATTATAGTAAATAAGCAACCAAATATGCGTCTTGAGTCGAACTCATGCTCAAGTCGTATATTTGGGCTTGAGTTCGATTCAAGTCATATATTTGGTTGCGTTCGGTGCATAAACGGCTATAGAAAATACACAACCAAATATACGACTCAAGTCCAACTCAAGCTCTAATACCCACTATAGATACGGACCATAGTCACCTAAAAACTCAAGAACGCAAAGGAAGGTGTTAAAACTTGATATGTAACTCAACCTAACTTAGCACTTTAATTTTTATTATTAAATAATTGATACAACAGAAAAAAAAATAGAAATCATGTTTAGAAACAGAAAACTGCAAATGTCAGAATCAAAAGAATCAAAACGTTCCTGGATTACTCAAAAAAATTATATTGAAATATCTATTAATATAATAAACATGACCAGATGAGATTTTTTAATGTAAAGGGTATCAAATATACATTTTGAAAACATTTTAAGTATCGATTTTTAAGGTAATTAGTGGAATATTGCTAACTGCTATTGTCCTAGTGCAAATAGTCTGTAATACATGGAATTCATATTTATACACTATGCTCTTGCTGATCACTTAATGAAACATTGTTTATTATTATTATAAATTTATATGTAAATCAATCAATGGTAAACTCTTATTTTGTGAAATATATTTTTCATGGGAAAAATTGTCTCCTGACACAGTGTTTCGGTTGATTTAATAATTTTCAAAGGATTATATTAGATAATTGACAATATTGAAAATTTGTTTGAAGAAAGTAATTAGATGTGTTTTCCTTGCTAGATCGGACATTTCTGGGAATACCCTCGTATATCAGTCCGATGTAGAAGCTCTATGCCCTTGTCCTCTATTTAATATTTTGAAAAGGTGCATTTATGAGCATGTGTCCCATTGTTAATAGATTCTGAGATAGGGTCATTTACAATAAGATTTTTTTTACATAAATTATTGAAGTTATAAGATTTATTAAAGTACGAGAAATAATATTACCCAACACCAACCCCATTTTTTTTTTCAATTCTATAAGTAATGCTGCTCGTTGCTCTTCTAATAGCATCTTAGCGTTGCTTTATGAGCGCCGCACATTCTGTGGAATTTTTGAACTAATTAAGAAAATTTGTTTAATTTAAATTGATATTAAAATTCAATGTTATTTCTCGGACTTTAATAAATTTTATAATGACCCTATCTCAGTATCTACTAACGATGGGACACATGCTCGTATGACAATTTTTATTTAGAATCATCCATACTTCAACTTCAAAAATTATTTGCACTTCCTCCTGAAACACCCTGTATAACACTGGGCTATAAATTTCAACTTTTGTATTGCCGAGTTGGATCTGATACTTATTTTTAACTAATTATGGGGTGTTTATTTCAAAATTGCTGACTGTTTTTGCCTATCACGATAAGTTTTTGTTCTCAATGTGCCTGGGAAAAAAATTCCTAGGAAATTAAAAAGTATAAAATTATATCGAAATGATTCGAACTTTATTCTAGCATTTTAAGTGACTCCAGTAGGTTACTTGTAACAGTACAAGTGAGACATTATAGACGAGGCGACGTTAGGATTCAAGTCCAGAATGTCTAAACGATAACTGTTACAAGTAGGTACAAACGGACGTGTATCCTTTAGTATGGAACCGTAAAAAAGCAAATAATTGCCATTTCAACTTAAAACTTTATTAAAAAATGTAAAAATATAATTCATAAAAACTAATAATACGAAAAAAGAGATATTGTTATCTGTCAAACTAATTGTCAAATTTGACAGTTATGTCTTAAGATTTAACAAAATGAATAAATCAGAATCGTGCTTTGAGTAGTGGTCGAAAATATTATGGTTTACATTTTTATCAATAACTCTATAACGACGGACAAACTAAAAAATGTTCCACTGTTTCCACAAATTTTTAATTTGTTTTCGCCCCCTGAATAGAACCCCAAAAGCACGGGCGTCAATTTTGACACACCCTGTATACCAAAGAAGCCCCATAGACATATGTATAGTCATGCTCACATAAATCTAGTACAAACAATTTGACATATCTATATAAAATTGCTATTGTAACCTAATTTCTTGTACTAGATTTATGTGAGCATGATTGTATGTAATATAACTTCAAAGAAGTATTTTTTTGGGATTCCTGTTCTAAATTAAATGCCGCGCAAACGTGTCCTGTTAATTACAAAGTGCTCTGATGCACCCGTCAGCGCTGTGCGGCCGCAAAGAAATAAAAGTAACTTGCATTTCCGGCTTATGACAGCGGCGGTTTTTAGGTTACGGCTCTGCGGAGAGCAGCGTAAATCACGTCGCTCTTTCTCATTTAGTAGCCATGCACTTCTGGATGTTTTATGGACCGCCTCGGGACCGAGGGAGGTCAAGTTTGTTTCCGTGTCGCCACTAAATGCAAGTTTTTAGCACACTGTGGGAGCCACGCAAATGTAAAGTGCGGTATGGGAAGTTTCATACACGAGATTAATATACTTGTAGTAATAATAACAATAATAATAATTCTACAACTCCTCCACCTGTGGCGTAATTAGTTACTATCATATTTTATATACTGAAGAATAGTGTTTATTATTAGTAATAATTAGTTCTGCATATGTAAGTATGCAGAGCACAATAATCTAAGCAGGGTAGACAAAATTGTGTATTATTCAAATAATACGTTTTTTATTAAACAAAGAGCACAGTAACAATCGCATATTATCAATATGATCATTTCTGCGTAATGTATCACTTCGCCTTAGATACAGATACTATACTCGTTCCCGTCGAGAGCGGACTATGACTCATGGTTTTTCGAACAAAAAATTGCGTTTTCTATGCCCCATCTTATACTTAAGGTGAATGTAATAGAATGAAATGAAACAAAAAACGTATGTCGATTTCCTGCGATATAAAGGGACGAGTCACATTCAGCTCCCGACGGAACGACTATAAACTATACGAGTCAAGAGTGCTCACAATCCGTATCACTTTAAACATTACCTTTGAAACCCCGATAAGCACCTGTATTAACTACTGTGGAGCCTACAATTCGCGTCTTATGATAAGCTCTCGGCTAAATACAATACATTACGGTGCAAATATGCTGTTAACAAAATTTAAATCGTTTTGATGTTTACCGACATTATACGAGGACCTCATGTATGAAGAAGAAGAAGATGAAGGATCTAAAGAATAATATAAAACTTCGCGGCTTGCTAAATCTGTGGTCACATGCTATAATGGTATATCTCTAATTACATCAAAATTCATTTTATTACGAATTTAGGAACCTAAATGTATAATTCATCACCTACAAGAAGAATATAAATCCACAATGATCAGAGTGGGAGAAAACTGAGGGTTCCCAAAAGAAAGAAATATACTTATTGCTTCTAGTTAAAACTTTTTTAAAGATCGCCAAAGTTTCACAGACTATAACGGAATATATCGACATATTCTATTGTTGTTGGAATAAGGTTCTTGCTTAATAGGTATATATGCATTTATATCCTTACAGCATGTATTAAACTTATAGTAACAAAAATATATTGGCATTTAAATCGTTTTAGCAAAACAACAACCAGATATAAGTACTGTTATATCGTTTTAAGAAAGCATATATTAATGTAGAATAGGTATTAGATGCATTTGCTCTAAGGTTACGTTCAATAAATGATCGGTGAAGAGAATATCGATGATATAGTGCTCAAATGTTGTAAGTATATTGTCGGATAAAATTGTGTTAAATGCTTATACATGTTTTAATTGATATATAAATAAAACACAATTTGTGAGAGTTTCCTAAAATATTTATATTTATATTATGTTTTATTTATATATTAACATTGAGTTTCATCATGTCTCAGTCTCATCAATTCGATATTTTAATTGATAAGCAAATAAATTCTTTTTTTTAAACCTAATTTATTTCCACTAATAACAACATTTTATCGTATTAAAATCTTCAATACCATGCACAAAACTGTAAATTATACACAAAAAATTAAAGTTTAATTTTAGCACTTACAATATTTGTGCACTATACCATCGATATAGACCTAGAAATATTTATAGAAGAGGGTTTTAAGTTATTTTAATTTGGTTCAAACAATAGTATCAATATTCCTTCTGACATAGAAAAGTTTTTTAATATACAGTATGTCCCAGGATTGAGTTTACAAGAGGTATTTTTTTTAATTTTTATTTTTAAGTAAAAAATGTTATAGGAATTAAAATTCCTAAGGAATCCCTTGATCTCAAACTCCATTTCAGTTATTAAAAGATTGATTTATTTATACAAAGTGTTGGCTATATATAAAAAAAATCTAATTTTAACACTTTAGAAAAATAACATCATTTAAACAATCCCCCGCCATTTTATTTGCACAGTTCAAGCCTGGTATGGAACTCCTGAAGACTGTTTTAGATTTCTACAATAGTTATTCATGCAAATGTCTCTCGTAGGCGACTTTTTAAGTTTTCAGTATTATTTTCTGCATTTGGGGGATTGTTTGAGTGATTTTATTTTTCTTTAATGTTGTTATATGTAATTTTAAGTTCCCTTGGCAAGTTGTAATTAAATAAGTGTCAAAATAAGATTTAAAAAAAAAATATTTTCCCGACACCCAGTATAAATAAATCAAAGTTTCAATAACTGAACTGTCAGTTTCAGACCAATCAGGAATTATAATTCCTATACAATTTTTACTTAAAACTAAAAATTAAAAAATATATCCCTCTTTAAAACTCAATCCTGGGACATACTGTAGATATACTTCAATAATCAAATACCAATAAGCATAAAATTTACATTCCAAATAACGTGCTTACCAAAAACGTTATCACTTTATCAGCATTCCTAATAATTCGGCATCCACCTCTGGAGATATCGAAGTGATTAGTAATGAAAATAACGAGAAAATCAACGCAAATGACAGCTCCTACCACTTAGATTGTAATAATGATGGTAACAAGGAATATACAGGAATATACAATATTACTACTTAAATATGAAACTTGGCTAATAAAAATTAAAAGAACGAAAAAGCGAGAAATACTGGAAAGGAATATAAGAGAGTATCTGGTGGCTAATGAAAGGAAAACAGAATGGAAAATCTAGGAGTATGTAAAAAAAATGCAGCGAGCGTATTCAAGATGAAACACGGAAAACTATCTGTGATTCATATTGGGTACTTAGTACAATGATAAGGACACAATTTATTAGAAGTTGTGTTGCGGCAGAAATGACAAAAAGTGCAATGAATGCTTTTTAAGAAATTTAGATGAAACCAATAAATTTATATCTTAGCTATACTTAAAAAAGTAAAATCCCCAGTTGGTATACCCAGAGGTTTTACTTTCTAAAACGTCATCCAAATAAAGTTACCATAAATGCGATTCAGATCATACAATTATAGAAAAGAAAAGTAATCTTTCGTTATTTCCCAATCACCTGACACAAAACTGGTCTCAATTAGAACTTCAGCTAAAAGTAATAAATTTTCGACGTTTATGTTACAAGAGGATTATGTTTTACTTTACAGATTTGATGTGCATATTTTGCAAACGAATAAACTAAACAACGACCAAGAACCATTTAATTTTAGATGAGTAACGCTTGACAGCTTAACTTTGTGATATATTGTGAAATAGGTAAAAAACACACACAGCTTACTTTGTTAGTATCACTTAGGTTTATTTATAGTGACTATAGTTTCGACACCTTAACGGGTCATTATCAAACTAACAATAACATAAAATTACGACAGCGTAATTGTAACGTAACATGTATAAATATTAAATATTAGTATTTATTCAACGAGCGCGAAATGATGGCTATTGTGAATTGTGAATTTTATTTTAATGGGTACTGTAATTGATTGTAACATTCTTGCAATTATGGAAATTAATGACTGGTGTTGAATTTCCAACGAAATCATAATTTTTCCGGCGGAAATATTTTTTTCAGCTTTGACGCTTTAAAAATGACTGTAACTTAATATAATTTTCCAGCTGAATATTATGGTAAATATTCAGTGTGCTTCTTAGCATAGAGTTAAAAGCCCATAAAAACGACGACTTATACGTATTTTCCAATTCGGTGAAGTAAATCAGGAGGTCGTTTTCAGAAAACGAAGACGTTTTTTTCTTCGTTTGCCAAATTATGAAGTTCTTATATGCCGCATCATATTTACCTTTCAATTTTTCTGGCAACAACTTTTCAGTAGCATTTTTCGCCAGCTCCAATATCTCTGGAGGCGTTGAAGAGATTTCACTTTCATCGGACATGTCTCTATAAAATGAACACGATGAAAGAACTTCGAAACGCAAAACATAAGTGACATTGACAGTGACAGCGATTGTTTGTCATAAAATAATATTATTCAATTATGCTATCATCATTACTCAATTTATGAAAGTAACTCATGCAGTTATTTGTCAAAAAATATACAAGTAATGTGCATGTACATGTTACTTAATAGTTCTAGATAAAAATATATACATATAAGTAACCTGTGTGTGTTTTTTTACCTATTTAACTTTAGACACCTAAAGTGGCTTCGTTTCACTAAAAAAAGGTGTCTCCGAATATAAGACTACACTGGATAATAATTTGAATTTCAAATTAATGAGAAAAACATCAAAATATCCAAGATGATCAGGAACTTCCTCGACCTCTCATGCAATTGCTAGCGATAACATTGAAGAAATAGGAAATTCTTCTAGAATTATTAGATAAAATTGAACCAGACGCCAGAGATTTATACCAAAATATGCCTACTAAAATATTTGGACCGACTACAGTACGACTAAAAATTATACACTTTTTGATAAGTATTACCTACTTAGAATAATTATTTTTAATAAACAGTTCTTTTAATTAATATTTTTTATTACCCTTCAGTATTTATTATTATATTATTTAATAATAATAAATTTCTGTGGCCTTTGTTAAGAACATGGATATTATAGGAATAATAAAACACTTGGTTGACATTTCAAAGTATATATATATAGTGCAATATACAAAAACAGTGCTTAATGACATGGTAATAATAAACACATTAAAATAAATTTAACAACTAACCCAATTCAGTAAAGGTGTAATGTCAAACATCAATTGTTCATTCACAATGGTGTCTCGTTTAATGACTGTTTTGCGAATTTCTAAGATTTCTAGCAAATCCATCCGCTTTCCTTTGTGCTCCGTGTGTAATACTTCCAGCCCATCATTTCCGAAGAAATGATTACTATTAATGCTAATAAACTAATTAATGTATTATTAATTACTTCTTCAGAAATGATGGGCTGGAAGTATTACACACGGAGCACAAAGGGAGTGTTCTTTTCTATATATACTGTGAAACGTCAACCAAGTCTTTTATTATTCCTATACTAATACGTTTCACCAAGTGGTAACCACTCACACATCCAATTTAACAAGGATATTGCTGTAGCAATATTATAAGCTATTTTTGTTCTTTAGTATCGGCAATAAGGTATAATCGGTATAAGTACACACATCACCTTAATGCTTAACGCAAATTTTACTTTTAGTGCACTAAGGATATAAGTCAGTCTGTTAATAGTGTGCTTAGAAAGAAAAAAAATATTTTATTAATACTATGATATACCAATTAATATTAATGGGTCAGAAAAATGTGATTTCTCTTTCATTAGCAAGAACAAAATGAAAATGATAAGAAGGCGCATAAAAATGTGTCTCCTGAAAAACTACATCTTTTTACTTATCTCCTTAAAGCATCTGACCACAGAAATAATCAGGTGTATTGCGTATCAAAAAAGCTTTGGCGGTAACGTATACGTTAATTGACACTGTCACATTCGAATGTAAGGAACATTTATGTCATAAATGCATCGAACAACTGCCAACGTTTTTTGACACGCAATACACCTGAATGTTATAACAGTAATAACATATTAGTATTAACCCATTTTACGGCCAATATGTTTTTAATTTTATTCTGTGGGTAGTGTTTGACTTGCAATTTTCGAAAGAGGGTCATCCTGGAGACGATTCAAAAGGACTTTTTTGCTATTTTTTCATGTACATACTACACATATATACCGATACTTTATGAGAGAGAACGGCCTACACTTGAGTTTCACAGCGTTGAAAGAGTAATTTTAGACAAAAACAAACTGTTCAAATTAGTCAAAGGGTTCAACAGAAATTCAGTTTTTGTATCTCCTGAAACATTTTAATTTTAGGAGATGAGCTCCTTTCGAAATTTGCAATTCATTTAAATTTTCTTGATTCATTATTTATTCTGTAATTTTCCAAGGCAAGTCATGCTTTTTTGCATAGATTGAGTACACGCCAAAGTTGTTGTAGTTGAGTACACTGGTCTTTTGATGTTTATATTTGGGATACGGTTTGCATGAAAATGAAAATTTGAATGATCACAGCTTTCCAACTTTATCAATGGAGTAATTATTTGCCGTAACTTCAGGGCGATATTTTATTATGATCACGCAACTCATTCCCAGTTCGTTATTTCCATTAATATAAACCGAAAGTGAACTTTCCGTAAACTTTCCCCCGTCTTACAGATGTGTCTTTCATTTATCAAACTTTTCCGGGGCGAAGGTGAGAAAGCACCGCCCCCACCTTATCGAGCCCCGCGCAGGCCCTGCCGCCCCCTGCAGCCGTTAATTCCCTGGGCCACGGGCGAAAAAGTTTAATTACGTCCCGAATGAAATGTGTAATTTATGAAAAGTTGGAGAGCGGCGGCGAGGGGCGGCGGCGGGGGCGCGCCCTGGCGTACGTGAACGTCGTGCCAAAGTGGCGATTTCAGGGGGCCGAGCCGCCCCCTCCGGACGAATTTGAATAATAAATATTCTTTATGGCCCCGCGCCGGCGAGGCCGTGCGGTGACCGCCCCCGCCTCGGCCCGCCGCCGTCGCGACGCTGGAATTTCCAGCAGGTAATTATGTCAAAGCGCCGAAGGCACGGCTGCCCCATTGTCGCCGCGGGGGCGGCAGGACGTCTTTGATCTACGCTACACCGCATTCACCTGGAGTTCCTCGCAAAAATTGAAATGTTTAACTTTGCATATGTCGCCAGAGAAATTTACTAGAAGATACAAAATAAAGCAGATTTGTTCACAGTAATAGAAACGACAAATACAGCGTTTCACAAATTATTATTTAATGTACTTGCAATAATATAAGTGTTTAATATGTTAATGAAACAGAGACTAATGGATTCAAAATTTTCATGTATAGTAGAGAGTTATTAGCCATACCAGGAAAATAAGCTATTTCTAAATATATATAAAGACATAAACCATAAATAATTAGGACCAATACTTCAATTGAAGTGAAAAAATGTTTTTTGAGAGAAATTATTGGTATGTAAGGTATAAAAAATGTATATCCAAACAGACTATTAAATAAAATTATGAAATATTATTAGGGTTGCCATTAAAAAAATCGATGACGTCAAAATTATAAAATA
Source organism: Othius punctulatus (assembly GCA_951805005.1). NCBI lineage: Eukaryota > Metazoa > Arthropoda > Insecta > Coleoptera > Staphylinidae > Othius > Othius punctulatus. Next base: position 32,524,572 of record OX638139.1, on the reverse strand, counting down.
AATGATGACAAAAATTTAAGATTTATTACAAAATGTGCATAAATGAAAAATGAACTCGACGTGTCCGAGGATTTGTCTAAAATATTTTTATTTTCAGAAATAATGAATGTATTTCTGGCTTTCTTAAACCCTGTATGCAGTGCAGGATTTACGTATAAGCTACACAAGCTATAACTTAGAACCCCCACTTTCTTGGGGGCCCCAAAGAAAATTGTCTGAGTAAGCAATTGTCATATATACTTAAATATACTGCAGCATTATTCGTCCCAATGCCGCACGTCCGGAAGTTGCTATATTCTTAACCCAATTTTTTTAGCGCGTCTTTTCGAAGAACAAAGCACTATTGAGCCTAAGGGGTTCCCCTTAAAACCTAAGGGTTTGGATTCCCGATAACCGGTTAACCGGTATTACCGGTAATTATCACAACCGAAATTACTAATTCATTTCGACAGCATATGTTGGTAATTTCGGTAATTTTTAAAATTATTTCGTTATTATTTTATTTAGAGTTGTCATCATGTCGAAGTGCGTAGCGTGCGGAAAACTATCACCCTATACGAAGACTGCATACAGTGCAAAATGAGATGTAAAACTTAATTCCATCTAGAATGTATTCAAATGTCCATCGGATTCTAATCGAACTAAAAACTAGCGGCAAAATTGAAATATGGGGCTGCCAAGAATGCAAAATGGAAATCACAACCTCAAATAACCTGCAAATAAAAAACGTAAACACCAACAACCCTGAACAAATAGACACAGCAAGTGCAGTTGCAAAGTCCCTTGACTCCCACGTCAAAATAAGCAAAGAGACACATGAGAATGAACCTACAAAACTACAAATACTCAAAAACAAAAATAATACACGCAGGAAATCTTGCACAATAGCATGTTCCAAGGAATAGTTATCAGACCCAGTTCAGCATCACTAAGTGAACATCACAAAACACCAAATAGAAACCTAATAACAGCGACTGCTAAAACAACGTTATCGATTCCATACCTCTAAGCCGCAACCAGATTCAGAGTAATTGGCAAATAGTCAGAAACAATAACAGACCAAGAGTGAAAAGCTCGAAGGAGATAAACCAAAAACAACTAAAAATAAAAGAATACTGGCTGGGCACAACGAACAGATTCAGCCGACTAGCAAATGATGACCACACGTCAACTGAATCACAATCAAATAATAATCCTCCCGATCCAAAGCCACCACCGATATTCGTCGAGGCTGTTGAAAATATTAACCCGCTCACCGATGAACTGGACAAAATTGCCAAAGACGTGTACATCCTTAAAGCCATTAACAGCGAACAAATACAAGTCCACCCCTAAACACCTGAAGCTTATTCTAACATCACAATAGCTCTCGATGAAAAATATACTCTATTCCATACATTTAAACTAAAACAAAACAAAAGTTTCAAAATGGTACTAAAATATGTTCACCACTCCACTGATAACAATAGCAATCAAAGAAAATATAGAGATCCAAGGGCATACTGTCACACACTGTCACATCCATCTGGAACGTAAAAAAATAATAAAACAAACAACCACAATCAATGTTTTGTCATTGACCTAGAACAAAAAGACAACAACAAAGAAATCTACAAAACAAAACTATTCATGAACTCACGTGTAATCTTCGAACCACACCACATGAAGAGAGAAATAGCACAGTGTACTAGATGCCAAAGATTCGGCCATACAAAAAACTTTTGCCGAAGAGATCCAAGATGTGTTAAGTGCACAGAGCAGCACTCTATAGCAGACTGCCCAAAAATGGAAACAAAAAATATAACGTAGTGAAGTGTGTTAACTGTAAGGAAAACCACCCCGCCAACTTCAGAGGCTGCATCGTACACAAGCAACTACAACAAAAACTCTACCCCAAACTAAGGGAAAGAAACTTCAACCCCCAGGACATCAATCAGCAATCAGTAGAACCAGGAATCAGTTATGCTGAGAGAACAATGCAAAACAGCAATAGTAACATTACCACTAGTGAGAACTCACCCTACAAGCAACAACCAAATGACTTGCAAGAACTAAAAGACATGATGATCACCCAAATGGGAACCATGATGAACCTTATCACAACCCTTGTCAGCAAACTCCCACAATGACCCAACTGCTAAAGATTGTAGAGTGGAACGCCAATGGCTTGAGCAGACATGCTCAAGAAATGAAAACATTCCTAATAGAAAATAAAGTGACATCATGCTGGTGGCAGAAACACATTTCACCAAGAAATCTTACTTAAAAATACGAAACTATAACATATATCAAACAAATCACCCCGATGGATCAGCGCATGGTGGTACAGCAATTAACAGCATTACGCACAACGAAGAGGAGAGCTACGCAATGGAACACATCCAAGCCACAATCATATCCCTAAATTCAGCAAAAGGTAATATACTCGTGTCTGCAGTCTACTGTCCCCCAAAACACAAAAACAAGCGACAAGAGTACCTAAACATTCTTAAGACACTTGGCAATAAATTCGTAGCAGGAGGGGATTACAACGCCAAACATAAAGCATGGGGTGCACGGCTGATAAACACTAAGGGTAGAGAATTATTTGCTTCAATGAACACCAACAATACGAAGCTATAGCAATAGGCGAACCCACCCACTGGCCATCCGACCCCAACAAAATACCTGATGCTCTAGGTTTCTACATAACAAATGGAATGAACCTTAAAGAAATGAGAATTGAGTCAAACCTGGGAACTATCATCAGATCACTCACCAATAATACTAACTATACACACAGAAGTACTAGAACAGGGAAAACCACCTACTTTATGGAACCGCAATATAAACTGGGAAATATTCCAGACAAGGATAGACGAACTAACAAATCTTAAGATCCCCTGAAGACGCCGGACAACATAGAAAACGCACTTAAAAACAGATCGCACAAGATCTATCCAAACTGCAGCGTGGGACTCAACCCCGACAGAACTAACAAGAATTAAAAAAATTGAGAACCCGATAATAGTGAGAGACAAAATAGCACAAAAACGGAAACTGCGTAAGATCTGGCAAATCACAAGATCAGCAACTGACAAAAGAAAACTCAATAAAGCATCTCATGACCTAAAGAAACTATTGCTATCTTTCCAATGCCAATCAGTAGAGACTTACCTTGAAAACCTATCGCCCCCCTAGCTAACAACTACTCCCTTTACCCATCCCACCCATAAAGAACAAAGAAGAACATTTGCGCAACACTTGTCTGAAGTCTTTAAACCGTTCGACATAACAGTGATACGGAAGAAGTAAGAAACTTCCTTGAGACCCCATACTATATGGACAATCCCATTAAGCCATTCAGTTACCACGAAGTCACACAAGCCATCTTCAAAGACATCGAACCTAAATAGGCTCCTGGATATGACCTAATAATAGGACGGATACTACAAAGGTTAACAAAAAAGGCAACCATAGCAATCCTACAAATATTCAATGCTATCCTACGACTCAGCTATTTCCCCCAACAATGGAAAATAGCGGAAATAACAATGGTAGCTAAACCTGGCAAGAACCCAAACGAATTAAGCGCATATAGACCCATAAGTCTCTTACCAGTGCTATCAAAAATATTTGAAAAACGACTACTTGCGAAGCTAGAACCCATTCTGTCCCGACTACAATTAATACCAAACCACTAATTCGGTTTCAGAAAGAAGCATGGTACGGTACAGAAATGCACAGAGTGGTCAAAAAGATAAGCAATGACATTGAAAATAAGAGGTTCTGCTCGGCTGCCTTCATTGATATCAGTCAAGCGTTTGACAAAGTATGGCACCCAGGATTACTGTTCAAGATTATAAAAAATCTACCACATCACTTTTTTAAAGTATATAGGTGATATCTGGCCAAAAGGTTCTTTCTTGTAAAAGTGAGGTCCGAATTTACAGACCTATACTCTATCAGCTCGGGAGTCCCACAAGGAAGTGTGCTAGGACTACTATTATACCTGATCCACACCTCAGATTTGCCAACTACAAGACTAACTACAGTCTCCACCTTTGCAGACGACACGGCTATACTGGCCTCCCACTTGCTAACGCAAGCGTTACCTGCCAGCATTACTTAGGCATGCACCTGGACAAACGTCTGACTTGGCGAAAAAATATTTTTACGAAGACGAAACGGCTGGGACTTAGGTTGTAACAACTATACTGGATCGCTAGAAAGAAATCGAAATTATCGCTACAGAACCAAATTTTTGTATATAAAACCATCATAAAGCCCATCTGGACCTATGGAATCCAGCTCTGGGGATCCGCCTCCAACTCCAAGCTGGGAATAATCCAGCGGTTTCAGAACAAAGTCCTAAGAAACATGATTAATGCGGTGTGGTACGTCCCCAACCACATAATAGGAAAATATCTACAGATCCCTTCTATCAAATTTGCACAGTTGATTTAATTCAAATTTATCAGATCCCCATTTACCATTTTAATGGTGTAGGGTAAAGTTAAGTTTGTTATGAATAAAAATGATTTTAAGTTAAAGATTTATTATTTTACTATCTATATACTTCTTAATTGTATTTCAGTTTAACCCTCTAGGTATCCGAAAATCATATTTGGCACTGACATATAATATCTGGATTTATAAAGGGCACATATCTCATACAGCTTAGGGCCATATCAAATCTAAATTTGGCCCTGTCTGTATACTAATGATGATGTGAATTACACGAGAAGGAACTTGTCAAATAAAATTACACTTATGAATATTGAAAATAAGTTTTTGATGATGGGGTAAAATTAAGTACTTTAATTTTTTTTTAATGACTAAGTCAATAATATTAAACATATTGATATTAGCCAGTGTTGTTATTTTAATTATCATTAAAATATAAATGAATACCTAATTTTTCCAATATCCAATATCCAAAAATATCAAAAATAAACTTCTAGAAGTGTATTATGGAAAATGAAAACTTTTGACTTGATCACTTTTGATAGTATTCCAGCAATGGTATGTACGATGTCGCTTATTATACTGGGTGTCCCAGCGACAGCATGTATACATAAATCGTTGCAATGCAGTGACCGGCTAGAAAGGTAAAGGAACGCATATTGATCCTGGGAAAAACTAGATCTCCTATCTCGGTTCCATTCCGTGCCAATTACGGCAAATCATTATTTATGACCACCGATCATTTATACAGCGACATTACTTTACGACATCATTAACTAGCGAATAATTCAAACCGCTGTTATCTCCCAAGTAGGACTATAAAATGGCCGTTATCCTGCTCTGGGATGCACCAGTCGTCCCCGGCGTATAAGCCATGCACAGATGGGACATTCTTTAACCCCAGCCGCGCTCCAAGAATGCTAATGGTCGCAAAAAGCAAAAGACCATGATTGAAATTATGCCATGAATTCACGATACAGGGGCCGAAAATTTACACCAAATGTATGTGGTTGAAATGAATCATCATTACATTAGGTTCAGGGAACTAGATACAGGAGCCGAAAATTTGCACCAAATGTAGGTGCTTTAAATGAATCATCATTACATTAGGTTCAGGGAACTAGATAGTGCAGTAAAGCTGAGACACTGCAATTAATATCAGATTTGCATGCACGTCTACGTCCAGCTGTATCATCCGTGCAAATATTTGATGTAACCGAATGGGATTTGGCGCAAATTATTTAGCATTGCCCGAATTAGCTGTAATCGCGTGTTTGTAAAATTATTCCGAGCGCATTAATGCACGTATGAATTGTTTGCGCTTATCCCGCGTGAGTGAATTTAATTATAAACATCTACTGATTATACGTATTATCTTGCCCACGTAAATTATATGCTACATTATAATTAAATATATGTGTTTACAAATGTAATTGTTATAATCAATAGTTTTTAGTGGCAGTTCTATACAAGGTGTCCCACAACTTCGTGGCATAAATCTAGAAGCATACCGAAAAAGGCAAAATTAATCTAATAATTTTATGTGATTTGCCTAGTTTAACCTCGAATATATACACTTAATTTTTTTCGAAGTTCGAGAAGTATACCTTTTATATAACAAAATTAATTCACCAAAAAATGGTATACGATTTCAAAAAATCCTAACCTCAAAGTTTTTATGTAGCAATAACCATAGAAGAACCCCTGTTTCTACGGCACTGTGTTTACTCACATGATCGTAATCATTTTTGAATATGTTATTGATAGTGGGTGCCTCGTCGCAAAATATCAGATTTCCAAGTTTATTCTAGTAGAAATGTTAATAACAAAACTGATTTGCTAAGTAACACTTTAAGGTCCTATATTTTGGAAAGAAAAGCGATTAGAAGAAAACATTTTTATTTACATATAATTTTGCCTTTCTTAGTATGCTCCTAAATGTATGCCACGTAGTTGTAAGACACCTTGTATAATTATTTGCATTTCCATATTTAAGGCATTTTCTTATAATTTAGTGTATAACATGTTTTTTTTTTCTGAAATCCAACATAATTATCAGATTTCATCTGGGAGTACGAGTTACATATTTTAGGAACCAATAAAACCCATCTTCGACCGATTAATTGTTTCACACTCATTTCGAGGCAGGGGTTCTTAAACTGTAAATCGCAATCTCTAAGTGAGCCGTGAAAATTTGGTCAAGATCGCAAACATTATTGAAAAAAATTCGAAAATTTAACAATTTTTTGAGATACATCGAGAGCAATAATAATTTATTGCCAGTTCCTCCCCATCATATACTTTCTAGGGCATAGTTTTAGAAATTGAGCACGAAATGACAATGATGAATCAGTAACGGTACCTCAAATAACATATTTTTTTAACCAATTACAATTACGTGATCTATCTTCATAAGATAAAAACCACTGATGCATTATTAAAAAATATATATTTATAGGTAATTGGCAGTTGATTGGACATACATTGTTAAAACATTAATTAATATTTTTGGTTCATTCCACAAATACATATTTAATATTTTGTTTTCAATTATACCTGTGTGAAATATTTTTAGTATAAATATGTTCGATGTTTGCGTAGTTTCAATTTACACTCGGCCAAATACTGTAAACTACGTTTACACAAAATTCTCCCATCTCTGCGCAAAGTAACAAGCTCAGAAGGGCAAACCACCTCACCTAATCGCCAGTTTCTCGTTGTTTGCCGTATCAACTTGCTCAAATGCGAGCGTGCGACTTTTCGGTAGCGCATTGGTATAAGAGATCCTCGCGTGCACATAAATCAGAGCTTAACGCAATCGGCGCATGCATAAGTAAGTGTAATGCTCTTTGTACTTACAACAGTCCTCTTTCCTCTTCCAGACCGTAGTTACAGATCGCGTGTTTCACCGGAAGATTCGAAATTCGACGCAATTTACGACCCTGATATATATTCAATCTATAAAGCTAGACCCTCACTGGTTCTAAACGGTATCTACACGGATAAAATAGGAATTACAAGTTATGTATTAACTGTATTGGAAAAAAATGTATCGGATTGTTATGGCGGATGCGTGTCAAGCCCTTGTTTTGCTCTTTTCTAAAAATATTTTTCTAACGAACGCTTTTTAAGATTTGTTAAGATAGTTCTTTAACCATTCGTGGGGCCCATATTTAATATATCAATTTTTGCCATTTTACCTAATAATAATAATAATCACTTACATAATAATCTGGATTTTTATTTTCCAGAAACCGCAGGCTATAATAAACTTGATCCGAAGATGGCATTAGCACTAAATAATTTCCCCGCACATAAAAGTATTATTTTAATAATGTATTAACTATAATTGATTAGGCTTACCACGGGAGACTCTCGCCTTTCCCCGTCGATACTTCTCGGTCTAACCGGATCCATACCATCCATTCATTGATTTACATACGTATTGTAATTTAGCTTCATATGTAGGGACACCTCGCCTTTATCCCTTAGACTCTAAGTACCCACAAATGTGCGGTCCGTATTCACTTTTAAGTCACTTTGAAGGTCATAATGGATATGGGAAAGCCTGACTCCTGATTCATATGTTTGAGCGATGCGTATAATACGTCAAATTCATGAACCTGCATTGTTTTTTCGTCGAGAACACAGTGCTAAGTGCTAGATAATTTAGTGCCATGGCGACAAAAAGTAAGTATTTTGATTTTCAATTATTGTTATAGCTTAGGCCCGTATCTACAGTCAGTATTTAAGCTTGAGTTCTACTTACGTCCTATATTTGGTTGCGTATTTTTTTTAAGCGTTTATGTACTGAACGCAACCAAATATACGACTTGAGTCGAACTCAATCTCAAGTACGGACTATATATACGGGCCTTAGTTACTCCAGATTGTAGATTACGTTTGTTGATTAGTTTTACTTTCATTGTAAACTTTAAAACAAGTAGATTGAGGTTACGTTACCATGTAATTAGGTACACAATTTGATTTTCACAATTGTGAGCTCCAGGAGCCTACTTGTTTCGTTTTTCCGACATAGTCAACAAAAAATATTTTTAGTTCTGCAGAAACCAGTGGCAAGATTAATTTAGAGCATCTCGCAAACAACCCCGAAGAGCTCTACATGTTATTGGCCTTTGGGAAGCAGTTAGCAAAGAAAATTACGTAGACGAAAGTGATACTGCAATAATTGATGAAAAAATGGAGAATTGACAGAAAATGAAGACGAAAGTGAAGAAGAAACTTGGAGTAGCGATGATGAAATACCTTTGTCAACAATATTTCGTTGGGTAAGAGTGTTCTTCCAGAGTCTGACCGCACCATCAGATGCTGATTCTGTGCAAGGCGAAGTACTCACTCCATGGAAATATTTTTCTAAATATTTGAATGATGACTTTTTTGAACTTGGTGCTCAATGCACAGCCCAGTACTATCTACAGCAAAATGAAAACTCGATTGTTGTAACTGCCCAAGACTTAAAAAAGTTTTTTGATTTACATGCTCTCATAGGCTGCTTAAAATTACCGAAAATTCATATGTACTGGGATTCAAAATATCAATGTCCGATGGTTGCAAATATTATGCCTCGCGACAGATTTGATTCATTAAGGGTCAATTTTCACGTGGTTGACAATCTTAGCTTTTCTGATGAAGAACAAAAAAATAACAGATTGTGGAAGGTTCAGCCTATGTTTGATGTAGTGAGAAATCGATGTCATGCTATTGTCAGAAAGCAAAATTCAGCATTTTCTGTTGATGAGCAAATGTTAACATTCTTGGGTAGATGCCCAGTGCGTCAATATCTAAAGAATAAACCAAGGCCGGTAGGACTTAAGAATTTTGTCGTAACTACATCTGATGGCACAGTTTTGGATTTTGAAATATATCAAGGTCTAACCACCCCACTAATAAAAAGAGACTTAGGATTAGGACCATCAGTGATCATTAGACTCTCACATACTTTGCCTGAAAATAGTTTTTTATTTTTATCGATATTTCTTCAACTTTTTCAACTTTATGTCTAATGAATGAATTGAGCAATTTAAAAATTTATGGAACTGGTACTATTATGGGCAACAGAAAAAAAGGATTCAATTTCAAGAAAGATATGGAAATGAAAGGAGGGGAATCAGAAGAAATTATGAGCAGGGACAAAAAAAATTGCCTAACAAAATGGAAGGACAACAAAACTGTGCTGATAATTTCAACAGCTTTTGGTAAAGAGCCTGAGTGTCTTGTAAAAAGATTGGATAAGACACAAAAACAGCGGGTAGAAGTAACTTGCCCTAGAGTAGTGAACATGTACAATTGACTGATGGCTGGAGTGAACATCTGCGATCAGATTATAGAATATTATCGAACATTCTTTAGAACGAGTTAATGGACATTCAAAGTAATATTGCATCTCTTTGATCATTGTAAACAGTTGGATGGAATACAAACGAGATTGTAAATATACTAGAACCAAACCTACGAAACTTCTCGATTTCCGACTTAAGCTTGCGGAATACTTGACTGCTGGGTCCAAGATAAGATTAACTAAAGACGAGGCAGATACCGGAAATGAAGAATAACGGATTGCAGCGGAAAACGAAAGAAAGAAAAGAAAAACGCCTGCAGCTTAGCCATGCAAAGATAAGCGTTACGACGGGTTTGAGCATTGGCCTATTGCCGATGACCTCAAAAATCCTGTTAGCTGCCGAATGAAAAATTGTACAAGTCAATCAAGAGTTCGCTGTAAGAAGTGTAATGTATACTTATGTTTTGGCAAGCATCAGAATTGTTTTCTGAACTTCCATTGCAATAAATAATTTAATGTCACATTTGTGATTATGACTATTTGACTCCTAAGACACACAATTGTGACTATCCTTAAAAACCCAGTAAAAATCATTAAATAATTAATTCAAAAATTCAGTGACGTTTTCAAACCATTTAATCGCGAAAAAGTTGACCAGTAACTTTAAATTCAACTTTTAAAAATTCGGGAGTCTAAGGGTTAAATGAGTACGTTAGTTTAACTGCATATGCAAGGACACCTCTCCCTTATATAAGTATTTTAGTTTACCTCCATATGTAAGTGTGTAAGTACAACTCACCTTTATATGAGTAATGTACTAACTTCATATGTCAGAACACATCCATTTGATATGCGTGTGTACTAATTACGTATTTCAGAACTTGCTATTTGTAACTGTAACTAATTCGATGTGATTCTGATCTGAATATATTCTGAAATTGTAACATTCGAATCTATTCAATTCTAAATATTAGTACATTATGACGTCTCACAACACAGAAAATTGCACAATATTGTTCACTGTTCAATTTGTTACATTTTAGTTGATTCTCTTTTGTGCCCATATTGGTTAATAGATTCATAAGCTGCAGATTTAACCCGTGGTAAGTATTTTTTTGACTGCTATTAATTGCAAATTAGGAAGGCGCAAATTTGAGATATTGAGTATCCTCTGATGCAGTTGTATGGAATATATAATTAGGCCGACCAATTAGCACATCATTAAGTAGAGCGGATTGGAGTAAACCGTTGGAGGATTCCATCTATATGCAAATATTCAGATGCGTTCATATAATACCATGGGAAAACAATTCACCATTATCAGTGCCATTTTTCAATCAGTGATGCATAAAATTTCTGAATAATAACCATAATTTATTGTATCGCTTACAAATCGATAAACATTTCTGCATTAATTAACCATTTATATTTTATGTTCTCACATAATTTATAGTTTGTAAAATAAGAGAAATAGAATACATTGGCAGTAATGTAATCCATTAATCTACAATTATGTGCACATTGGATTGCCTATCGTCATTTTTTTTTATCGTTAGTAAACTAAGAGAAATAGCCAAAAATCGGCAGTAAAGAAATCCATTAATCTACAATTCTGTGCACTTTGGATTGCTTACATCAAATAATAAAACTACTTTTTTAATGCTTGTGCAGCTGAAACTAGTTCCACAATACCCAGGCCAAACAAATAGACTCATTGTGAGCCCCTTACATTATTACGGCCGGCCGTCTAGCATCTCCTCGATGAATGTCACGATGCTGCTTAGACAAGCCCTTTGCACGTTGATGAATATAACTGCATATTCAACCTGTTATCATTAAATTTATTCAGTCATGCACAACAAACTATATTTTTCTTACATTATTAAGATCGCCAATAAAACCTACATAAATATTATAGCTCTCTTATATAAGCAACTAGTCTTGTGCATTGTCTGCTAAATTTAATACAATCACCTAATAATCCCTCTTGCACATTTAACAATTCGCACATTTTCTAATTTAGTACCAGGTTTACAATCTTCAGATAACTTGAATCGACGATTAATGTGCATGAAAGATTATAGCTTTGATAAGCTGTGATATGGACTAGAATTATTATGATAATGGACGATTGCATTCAGGAGCAACAGGAGATTATAGTACTGCCCAATAATGATTTACATCAGTTTACATTAAAATCCGCCTACATGTAGCTCTTGACTCAGCTTGATGTAATGTTAACGTTTTTAGTAGCTGCTAATTAGTAAGTGGAATATACTTCAACGACATCCTAAAAAATTACCAGTCTCACGAGGTGAAGTAAGGCTCCTCGCTGAGCTCTTGTAACCGTAATTAACTTTTTGTTAATTAAAGAATAACAACGGTGCTGCTAAAATAACCCGGTGAGAAGCAGCCATTCCACATTGTCTTTCTTATGGAGTACACTTGTTTTTAAGCGGCTTATGTGGGGTAGTAATAAACTGCCTAAACTGTTCAATTTAGTTTTCCAGTTTAACTAATACAGGGTTTTTCAAATTAAACCGCCCAAATCGCCATTTACAGCCACCAGATGGTAGTTATTGTTCTGTACAAGAAAGTAAAACACAAAAGTTTTCCGTAAATATGTACGTTTTACGTATGCGTAAAATTTTAATAATTATTTCAAAAGTGCCCAAATGTTAAAAACCAAATATTAGACCTTTTCATATATCTAATAAATATCCCTAGATTTAAATACTAAAAACAAGTTTAAATTGTGAAATGGTTGTATCAGTTCCAAGTAGGACATACAAATAACATTGATTTATTACATATCTTCATTCTGAACGATGAAACTTTAACTGATATTATTGACACTAATGATATGATAATACCATGTGATCCATTTATAGTCATACTTTTTTATGTTAGTAATACAATTTAGTTATAGTTATTACAGATACCTGTTCTAAATTTTGGCTAGTTGCCAAATTTACTTATATTTTTTTTACACTAAATTAATCTATCCAAATTGTATGTAATACTTATATTTGCAAGGTTATTATTATTATTTTTTCATAAATTATGTTTCATTATTATGTAGTATTGCTAAATCTGTAAGTATTAAGATTCATTGTTTTTCAGTCTGATTATATCTTTTAAGTTTTGCATATTTGTAAAAATCTATTTGCAGTTAACAGTAAATAGTTTACAGTTTTTCTTTTAATTTGAGGAGTATTCTGATTAGATTCGAATCAGAATCATAACAATGAGTGACCAACCATCATAACCATAATTGTACTCATAACTGGAATCAACGTCAGAATCGTACCCATAACCGTAGATTCCAGTCGGAATCATGCCCATGACTGTGGACTCAATTTTGTTAACAAAATATTCACAGACGGCATTAATTTGAAAAACAAACCTTAGTTTCGACTTCGAAATAGTACCCATGGCTGCATTGAAGATAGATGATAGAATCATAATCTACAGATTCAATATCAGAATCGGCAGATGACTATACACTCCGAAGTCATAATCGTACCATGACCAGATTCAACGATAAAATCTTACCCATGACTGTACTATTCTAACTATAATAAATATATAATTAGATTTACATGTGTTAGAAGCATACAGATGGCAAAATCGGAATTATACTGAATGCCCTACATTCAAAATCGCAATCGTACCCATGACAAGATTCAAAAAGTGATTCACAGACGACTGCAAATGTAGAGGTTTATGGGTTTGCAGTTATATGTACAGGTTTATGCAAACAAAAGTTTATGGACGAACTAAATAAGAATCACACAAATTTCGCAACGAGATATTCAGTTGCTTATGCATTGAAAACAAAAAACGAAACGGACCATTTTCTAAGTTAAACCAAATGGTTGAAACGATAGTTGGATAATCGTGAAAAGGTTAATAATAAAAGTGGTATAAAAAGTAAGAAAGTATCGTTTCATAATGAATTATCATATTTGTGTCAGTGCTATGTTATAAAAATAAGATGGTTAAAAATATATTGCAAATTTTTCTTTTAGTTTTTCTTGCATACTTGCATACACAAGATACCAACATTTAAATTTAATATTGTCTAGCAATCGATAGTGCAGTATTTTTAATACCCTGACAGAATTTTAAATTGATTTTCTTATTTTTAGTTACCAAGAATACGTTTATTCTTGATGTTGAAAATGTCAACGCCATACAGAATTACGTGAAACTAATAGATAAACTAACATATTGCAATAATATTCGACGTGACCTTATTTTTGTAATTTTTTGTTTCATTCAAATTACATGTGATAGACAGACACACACTTTATACAAAATTCTACACATAATCTACTGCAGATTATTACTTACAAAATATCAATTCAGTCCAATATTTCTGATTTTTTCTTTCAAAGTAATCTAATGTAAGTAAGTAAGTAAGTAAGTTAGTAAGTTAGTAAGTTAGTAAGTTAGTAAGTTAGTAAGTTAGTAAGTAAGTAAGTAAGTAAGTCAGTAAGTAAGTAAGTAAGTAAGTAAGTAAGTAAGTAAGTAAGTAAGTAAGTAAGTGAGTAATTTATTCATGCTATAACATTGGTTTACATTCGTCGAGTAAAATAAACCCAATTTGAAAAGCATATTTCCTAATTGTATTTATTTTACTCAACGAAATCAATTGAAATTGATAATGAAATAACATTTTAAGTTTGCTAAGTTCTCTCAGAGACTTTGCTGTTTCAAAACTGTACATTGTGTGTACATTGCATTTTTAGGGATGAGTAAAACGTTTATTGCGAGTTTTATTGGGTGTCGTTTAACGTGTTTACCATTTTACTGGCACTTTATGTATATGTTTCAGTTTTTTTAAATTGACGATATGGCAATGGAGCGTTTTAGTTTTGCGATTTATGATGATGGAATTTCTGCTAAGAATACGTTTATTAGCATTTTTATATAATATTTTTATGTAAAGAGGCATCTCAAAGTTTTCTCCTTAGAATTTCTTGATATTCTGACCTTTATCAACATATAAACTAAATATAATGAAGAATAGTAGAAAGAACTATGAGTATAAAATAAATCAAGAAAATATCATATTGTATAGGAAATTACAACCAATTACAAACAAGTATTAATTTTCACAATAGTATTTCAAACGAATTTAATTTTTGCTATTAATAAATTTATTATTTTTTTTTGTCTAAAAAATTTAATAGTTATTTAAAACAAAGGTATAAAAATCATTCTTTATTGATCTAATGAACTCATTATTAATCGTTAACATGAATATATTTGGCATTTGTTTAGTCACTGTCATCTGCAATTGACATCAATGTCATCAACAAAATTCTAATGGTTGAATCTACCAGTTTCCAAATAACCAATAATAAAGAGTTTGAAGCTTCTGATTTCTGGTTTTCGGATTACCAGCAATAGTACCAATGTATACTTTTAATATTTATTTCAATAAAAATGAGTACTGCCTGACGTTTATTCTCGTTAAAATTTGGCCAATAGATGTAAAATGTGCAACTTTGAAATACACCATGCTTGAAAGACGGATTTTTGCACGCTTTCAATAACCAAAGATTATGATGCAAGTATGATAAAAAAATGATATTTGCATGTTTAGCATTAAAAATGATCTGAGATACCTTTCCTTTAGCTTTGTAATGAGTAATGACATTGATGCCATGTGCTTAGCTTAGCAACTGCATTTTTTCATTATTATCAAATTGATTATTATTTCACCATAGGGTACCTACAGTGCCACAATGCACTATACTTGAAGGACTGTTTATGGTATATGTGACAGAATATTATTATTTTATTACATAAATTTCAATTTATATTAAACTGGTTATTTAGTTACTTGAATTGCTGGACCTTAACGGTTTATTTTTTGTTCATTAAATCATCCGTTTGTTTATAATTTAACTTTTACAATTTGAATTCTTGCTTTCTACAAGGGATGTTCAGTTTAAAATGATAATTTATTAATGTATTTTTATTATTTCGTCGGCTTAGTATTACAAGGTTGCATGTAACATTTTTTCAATGTTTAGGTATCAAGCATTACAGGGCTGTAGGTTTTCAAAGAGATCGGAAAATTAAGAACTTGTGATAAAATAAAATCTGATTATAGTGCACAATACATAATTTAATAATTTTCTGTAAAAGCAAATTGTAAAAAAAGTATTTAAAATCCTTATTCCCAAACTGACAAATTTGCACATACAATCTTGTAACATTGAGTCGAACATTTGTCTCTTTAGGTAGTTTATTTGTATTTTGTACATACATGCATACATACATACATACATACATACATACACACATACATACATACATACATACATACATACATACATACATACATACATACATACATACATACATACACACATACATACATACATACATACATACATACATAATCCATCCCTCTTTTACCCATTGGGTGTCGAGGTTTTGTCCTGTTATCCTTTCGTACTGTCATTGTATTTTGTACAGATTTTAAAATAATAGCCTTTTTTGTTTGACGAATTGTTTCTCATAAAAATTGATATGCAGTCTATCTTGATTATTACCTGATTAAATGAAAAATTTCGAATTCCATTAAAAAATGGTGGTTCTATTTAAAATACATTTCGATGACGGGTGTTCTGAAACAGCCATACAATTTTGCTATTTTCAAATGGCTAAAACTTTTTTATTTTTCAAATAGAACACCCTTTATTTAGCTACATATTCTAAGTGCTCATCTAATGAGCGATTCAATGGTAGTACATGGACTATAATCTAATCATACTTTTTAATAGGTAAATAACCATCAATCTCAATAAGTATGAAAATAGGAAAATACGATTGTTTCAGAACACCCTGTGCATTCAGCAGGACTCTAAATATTGTGTATGTTTTGGCACATTGCTTAGGTAATTGCATAACCAGATTCTTTCATTGATCCCTTATAATAAGGTTATGTTGAATTTCTTTCACGTCTGTGATATTTCGTTAAATTTGATTAAAATGCAAATAACTTGGCAACTTTGGGTCGGATACCTAAAAACAAAAATGATATGCGAAGCCCACATAAAGCAGATTCTAAAAATGAAAGAATATACAGGGTGATCCGTTTAAAAAAGAGACCAAATGTTGTGTCCCAGATTTATTGTACCCTCGACAATATTTTCAAAAAGTAGCACATCAAGTATCCAATAACTTCCAATCACGGTTTTTCCTAATGTTTTATTAGTCTCGCAGCAAAGGTCCGAACGAGGTTAGGTCGGCAACCTTGTATGTAACACCTACATACAGGCATATAAATGGCTACATAGTTCTAAGCTTTCCATGAATCTTTCTGTGTAGTTTCAAAAATAGATGAACCTTTGTATCATCTTCTATCTTGACCTGGAGGGTGAATACTTATCTTCTAACTTGATCCCGAAGAAATGTATAGCTGTGCGAAAATAATATAAATGATTAAAATACTGTGACTTCATTTTTGTTTTCACTCTAAAATTCCAAAATTTTACCGATATAATTTTGGTAATAAAATGTTGAGTCTACGTCTAAAATTGCCACCAGTTTTTAATTTTCAAAAAGTAGTGCAACTTACTCTGTCTATGCCATAAGATACTTCTAAGTATTAAGGTTTCAAAAATCCAAAATTTTGATAATACATTTTTGGAAACAGCTTTCAAAGTGCATTATTCTCGTAAAATTTTTATATAATCAGATTCAGATGAGGCTTCAATCGCAAAAAAAAAATTCTAACCAAAAAAACCTCGGGCATTGATAAATAACAGTAATAGACAGTAACAGTAACAGAAATGTGGGCATATCGAAGAACATTGAAAGTTAGGTGGTTAGATAAAATTACAAACGTAGAGATCCTACAAAGACTAAATAAAGATAAGAAACTGGGAAACACCATCAATAGCCGAAAATTCGAATATTTTGGACACATCATGCGGCATCCGGAAACATATGGTCTGCCACATCTTATTATACAAGGAAGGATAATGGGAAAGAGGAGTATAGGAAGAAGTACAACCTTATGGTTAAAAAACTTAAGAACATGGTATGGCAAAACAACGGCCCAACTGTTTTGAGCAGCAGTTGATAAAGTGGAGATTGTTAATTTAATAGCTAGCGTCAACGATCGAATCGGTCAAGGCAGTTCGAGAAGAAGAAGATTGATAAATAACTTATAATTATATTGCTTCCTTACGCACATTGCTTTAAGGAAACAGCCCTCCGCCTTCGCCGTCGAGCTGTTTCCAAGCAATGTGCTTTCGGAAACTGTGATAAAATTATTTCGTAGTTTTCAATGGCTTATTACCACTAAAAAGTTTTCTAGTGAGGCGATTTAATTGGAATTAAATCCCATCACTACAAAATAAATTATTTAAGTCAAGTTATTTAGGTACATTTATTCTCGAACCTTCTTCACACAATCCATAACAGCTGTTGATAACGTGTGGTTGGATTAAATACAAGAACCTCGACTTAAAATCGATCGGGAAGGGGCGAGTTAAACACATCCACCCACTCATCTCACAGGTTACCTTAATTGCGTCCGCATGGCCACGTTTAAGGCACCGCCGCCGCCTTAATGCACGAATCGATCTGGGAGCAAACACTGCGGCTAGCCGCCCCTTCTTCTGCTGGCCACCCCCGGCTGTTTGCCGCCAGCTCCGCGCCTGAATGATGCATTAAGGGTCCATCGGCGTTACACAGGAAACGTTTACACCAACGCCGACTTGGGAGAAACTGAGTCTGCTCGCAAGTAACTTAACTAAACAACCCATACAAGTTGCCCTATATAATTGTCGACGTAACTCAATCACGCAACCAAATTACAGAATATACATCAGAAATGAGCAGTTAAATGTGCTGGAAATAATTTCCATAAAATTCAGACAATTTTGAACAGATAATTGAAAATTGCATTACCATCTGTTCTTGAGTCATAGGATCAGTAACTTGAGAATTTGAAACATTTATGAATTGGTACCTTTTCTATAAAACATTTATACATACATAACCCTTCCTCTTGTACCTTACGGTGTCGAGGCATTTATTTAAACTTAAATTACTTATTTTTAGTTCGGAAATTAAAAAATATATAACGTCACTTTTTTTCTCACGAATTTTCTAATGGAACCGTCCGTAAATTTTATCTCACCATTTATAGAAAAATAAGACACTTTTTATTCCAATATAAACGGTAATTCTCATTTAAAAGAGATTATTTGTAACATCTAACAAGTTTTGCAGAAATTAACAACTGGAAAATGATATCAAAGGACTATTTGTGTACTAAACTGCAGAAAAGATTCTGTCAGCTGCAAAGTTTAATGGTATAATATTCAGAGACATGAATAACGTAAAAGTTACGGCTTATTTAATTCAAAAAGATGTAAAGATTGCTTAAGAAATATTTACATAACTATTCATTGGTTGTTGGCAACTTTTAAATGTAAAGTTTAAAAAAAAAGTTGCGGATTAATAACGCAACTTTATCACAAGCACAGAGCGAGTGAATATCTCAAGTCTGGAAACTTTTCAAATTACAGCATTCTTTTCAAAATTATCGCGGCGTTCATCGCGCCAGACAGGCCCTGAAATATCGCGGACCCCGACGGCCCGGCACTCGGCATCGCGACGGCCGGCGTCCTCCCCCAGCCCTTTGAAATTAGCGACCCCTTTCAGAGCGCTTTATTTGCGGCAATTAAAGCGATTTCCCCGGCCGCCTAAACCAGGGGTTATGACACACCTCGGTTTATGCTCTGCGGTTACTGCGGCAAGTTTGTAAATAAAATTTTATGGATTTCTCGCGATTTTGTTTAGTGGGTGTTTTATTTATGAAAGTTTTATTCACCGTGCCGCGCGTAAAATTTTACGGCATCGGCCCTATAGGGGAGGCAACGGTGTATTGATTAGGTTTTAGAACCGGTAAACGCGCAATGAAATTACTTAACGGCCCGAAAATTACTATCGGCATTTCGGGTCATTCGTTGCAATGGACCGTTTGCGAAATGATGATCCGATCAGTTTTCAACCGACGAAATTTACCACCCAAATATTACTGTAAACATTTGTTGATGAATCAATATACATAAATATGATTTGTGGGGATAACGGATTATTATTATTGATGCTATTTTCCTTCATATTCCGCCTATTGGCTGTTGTTAATAGTTGTGATCAATCTGATAAAATAATTCAATTTATCTTCAATTTAAAAAAAAATCAAACAATACAGCAAGTTTGCACCAGGGCCTTCTGTTGACCAATGTTGATAACGATGAGATTGATCAGTAATTATATTACGATCCTTGTACAGTTCATCCCTCTAAAGCCTCTGCAGGGCAGCTTCATGCAGAGGCTGCCCAAAATAGGGACCCATGGGCGGCAGAAATAGGATCAGCACATCGATGACGTCACCAAACCCTCACGAACGGCGAAGGATCGAGGAGGAGGACAATTCATCATTTTCAGTCTTCAAGACATGGGCTGTACATAAATAGACGTAGACAAACTACCTCCTAAAATCTTTGTCTCTTCTCAGATTACACAGGCCTACTTTTTTTTCATGAAAAAGTGTTTCAAGTTAAATAGGTGTCCTATAGTAAATGGGGTGTGCTGATCACCAATCTGTGCTTAGTTTTTTTTCAGCACGTCAGGTTTTCAGGAAAAGTGTGTTTGAAATTGTTTATAGAAACTGCCAAAAATATTGAGAAAATATTTATTGAAACTTAATTTAATAGAAAATTGCAAAATTGAGTTGTTCATTAAAGAAACAATGCAGTATATTCTACGTTAGACAATCGTTGGGTTTTTTGTTGAATAAAATCGTTCTCTTTTTCCCTCGAAACTGCGTTTTGTAGTTTTCTTTTTGTGGATTTTTGTGAGCGAGTCCCTCTTCAAGGTCCAGCAGTAATCAGCTATCATTCTTATATCCCATCTTCCTTGGTAACGTCTCTCCATCTCCTTTATGTCTTGATGAAACCTGTCTCCCTGTTCGTCGCTGACAGCTACAAGATTTTCGGGAAAAGAGTCAACGTGGGAATTCAGAAAATGAATGTTTGAGCTCATATTGCATCCCAGTTTTTTAATAATTTTTGACCATGTTGGCTACAATTTCTTTGTTGATTGGAGACTTGTTGTTTCCATGGAAACCGTCTATAACTTCTACGAAAGAACTCTATGCTTCAAATTCATCCTGGGTCATTATATTCTGGAACTATCTGTCCGATTTTAAGGTTCGAATTTCAGGGCCTACAAAAATTCCTTCTTTAAGTTTATCTTCAGAAAGTGCAGGAAATTTGTCGCACAGGTATTTAAAGCTGTCACCTTGTTTATCTAAAGCTTTGACAAACTGCTTCATCAATCCTTACTTTATGTGAAGGGGAGGCAAAATAATTAATTTTGGGTCAACTAATGCATCACGCAGCACATTTTTTTGTCCCGGTACAAGTCTTTCTCTGAGTGGCCATTCTTTCTTAACGTAAATTGTAAATTTCGTGCTCGACTATCCCACTCGCACAAAAAACATGGATACTTTGTGAATCCAGACTGCTGACCCAAAAGCATTGATATTATTTTGGGTCTCCACAGAGTTGCCAACAATATTCGCTATACATTATTGTATTTAGCAACAGCTCAAGATTCTCATGCGTTTCTTTAAGATGCACGGAGTGAGCAACAGGCACCGAGGCATAAGTATTACCATTGTGCAATAAGACACCCTTCAGACTTCTCTTAGAAGAATCAATAAATAACCTCCATGATGTGGAATCGTAATTGTCTGCTCCCAGTTTCATAACTACTTCAGGAATATTATTACAATACACCAGTGAACCCTCTTGAGAGAAATATTCCGCGAACTCTTTTTCACGATGCCCATAGCACGAAAATGTGGTTCGTGGAGCCAACAGATTTTTGTCTTTCAGTCGTGATCCTAAGATTTGTGCAGCATCCTTCGATAGGCCCAAGTCTCTCACTAAGTCATTTAGTTCAGCTTGGATAAACAGTTGAGGTTGGTCTATATCAGGATTGAATTCGTCTTCATCGGTTTGAACTTTCATCTGATGATTGCTGTTGGATGGTGTGAAGAAAAGGTGATGGAATGGGAATTCCTGGTCCATGGGGTACTGGTCGTTTAGCAGACGGCAAATCAGGATACTGAATAGTATGTTTATTTTTCTAATTGGAACCCTTGACATCGCAGGAGCAAAAGTAACAATTGTATCCATGGTCTTTTTGTTTCCTCTATACCATAGAAATGCCAAAGGGTAAAGAGTGTACCTCAAAAAATGGACAAAAGTGTACCTTTTGTCCATTTTTTCAGTAGCTCGACACACTGAAAGCACACTTTGTGTGGCCCAAGGTTTGTGCTGATCACCAAGCTTTACACCGAAGTAAGCGTGATAAGCTTTCTTGATAAATGTTTCTTGATAAATCTGTTATGTTTCGTTGATGCTTTGCTATCGTTAAATCACCACACACGTAACAAAATATATCAGGACTATTTTTGCACTTTCTTGATGACATTATGACGCACTAAACACTCAGAAAACAAAACACAACTCGATGCTACAAAGAACTGACGCTAACCACCTATTTCGTAAACATTTGCCGATGCCATCAAGTTGACCTTGACCGATGCGAAAATGAAACAGAGTTGTCATTGAAATGAAATAAACATAATATTATACTAAAATACTGCTATCGATGTATCAAGTATTTTAAAGAAATAATTTTAATGCAATTTAGGAAATATCATAAAGGTACTTCTTTGCTCTAGTACAAAATATCTCACAAGGTTTTTTTTTAATTTTGTGAATAATCTTGACGTGATGGGCTCAAACCAAATTCACATTCAGAATCAACGTACAGGTATTAGCTAGAATATTTATCAAATTCAAAACCCCAAAAATCATGTCGGCCTGTGTTATTTTTAAAATTCTCGACAGAATAATTCTGGAGAGTTCCTAGGTTATGGTACCTATAGTTCTTCAGGTGGTAGTTGATCAATATCATAAATGGTTTACTATTCTTCTGTTCTATTTGGTACTGTTTTGTTATATTTCTATAAAACATATTGGCTGATACTTTGGAGTGGCATCTTTGCAGTGGCGGCGTAACATTGTTTGGCACCCGGGGGCGGTTTTCTATTAAACACCCCCAAAATTAAAACAACAAATACTAAACGTGCTTACATGACTTAATTTTGCTAACATATTCGATCACATTATCAAAATTTACTTTCCTCTCCTTTTCAATGGACAATATGGAAAGATTGGTAACCCGCGCTTGGCTCATTGTTGATCTTAAGTAAGATTTTATCAACTTTAATTTTGAGAAACTTCTTCCACAAGAAGCCACCGAAACACAAACAGTTAAAAAATTCTTAGACACAGCGCTAGACTTGGAACAGACTCAGAATAGTTCCATTTTACAATGAATTTCAGAAGCTTCAAGGTTGGACCGTTTCTTGGAAAAAAGTCCTTACGTCTTCCAAGTTGCGCCTTAGTCTTAAGATCTCAAACATATTGTACTCTGCAGAAAATTCATCATAGTTTTTTGTAAGATTTGGAACTATACCACGAAGTTCTTCTTCTGTTGATGTAAGCAGAGTTTTAGGCTGAACAACATCAAATGTTATGAGAATGTCATCCTGGTGCGTGTCAATGTAACGATGGTCTTTCTCCGTAAAATCTATCAAGATATTCTAACATAGCTGTCTGCAGCTCTTCTGACAATGTTAGTCCACCGTCTAGGGCCATTTCTCCTGGCATACGTTTTCAAAATCTCCGGCTTCCTCTGCTTTCAACCGAAACATCCAAGTCCTCACATTTTTCAATTGCGTAGAAAATAGCTCTTTCTACTATTTGAATACGTAGGCTTTGAAGAAAAAATATTAGGACTTTGATATTTATGACACACTTTTCCAGCGATAGCCCAGATGTTTGTATATACTTTTGTGTCTGGTTAACTTCTTCTAGGACTTCACGCCAAAAAGAAAGGTAGCATAAAAACTTGAAGTCACACAAAGCTGGTAAGAGTGTGGATGCTGCTTCTCTTGTATCGACGTTTTCTCTGCTGGGATCACAGATGTCTTCGAGTGTTGATACAAGTTTCTCAAAATTATTCTTCAGTGGTTTAACAGCGTCGTGATGAGCACTCCATCTTGTCTCTACTAGTCTTTTGACCAATAGGCCTACACATTTCATTAAAATTTCCAATCGATGTGTGGATGATGAAAGGAACGTGTAAATTCTTTCTACTGTTTCGAAAAAAAAAACACTTGAACTAACACTCCCGAATGAGTGCACTCCACATAGATTTAGCGAATGACAAGCACAAGGCATAAACAACGCTTTAGGATTGTGTTTGGTTTTTCCTTGTACACTACCATGAGCTCCTGCCATGGTTGCAGCGTTATCAAAGCCTTGGGCCCGACATAGATGCATGTCCAAGTTATCACTCTCTAGCTGCGTAAGGATATTTTCAGTAAGTTCGACTACAGTCTTTTAGCTATATGGCAGAAACCTAGAAATCTTTGTTATTTGATTTTTGCTTGTACGCCACCATGAACTACTGCCATGGTTGCAGCGTTATCATACCCTTGAGCCCGACATAGATGTATGTCCAAGTTATCACTCTCCAGTTGCCTAAGGATATTTTCAGTAAGTTCAACTACAGTCTTTTAGCTATAGGGAAGAAACATAGAAATGATTCCTTTACTTCAACTTGATCGCCTTCAATATAAACATATCTGATTACATAACTCATCTGATCAACTTGTGATATGTCTGGAGTGCTATCAAAAATAATTCCGAAATAGTTAGCTTTTTTATGTCGCCCACAATGTTATTTTTCACCTATTTCCCCAAAAGGCTGATGAACTCATTTTGAATGTCTTTAGCAAATAAGAATCTACCCGTTTCCGTTTTGTTCAGGCGATAGCATGTTCAATTCTCAGCATATGTTCTTTTAGCACTGGGTCATATTTCGACAATAGATTAACTAATTCTAAGAAATTCCTCCTATTATTTGATAAAACCCCCTCTTTATGCCCCATAAGAGGAAGATTTTGGCGTGCCAGGGAAAGAATAACATTTAAAAGGGGACTCAAATGTTATGCGACTTCTTTTTTTTTTGTTAAAGACCATTTGATGTTCATGGTCAATGTTATTTTGCAGTTCATTTTATTAAACCCGTTGGTAAAACTCTGATGTTTTGTTTCATATTACGTAAACAGTTTACATCAAAAACAGTGTAAACTGTTCGTTGTTGGAGAGTATACCATTATCTGAGTACTTTTTCTCCATTTGGCCACGCTTTATAAAACCATTCTGAATTGAAATATCGGCTATTTCCTGTTATTTTATTTAGAGATCTTTGGATAATATCTAAACATGGGCCATTTCTATTTTGATAGGGTTCACTTATCGTTTTAACATTTTCAACTCTCAAATCATCAGGCATTGGTATTGTCCAAGTAGCAACATCGAAACGAGTTAAATAAGATGAATTTGTTTTGTCATTATCATGTATCTCTTCTTCATCGGTTTCAATTTGCTCTGATTCTTCTTTATTGTCGCTATTCCGTTTTTTTTTCTTGGTCATATCCTTTTTGATGTTGATCTTCTCCACCTTGTCTTTCGTCTTGTATGTCAGACTCTCTTCCCAGCGTCCCTCCATCCAATGCATTTTGGCACTGTCTTTCTACATCATGTGTCATCAAGAAGGTCACTTTCAACACTTTGCTGTATTGCATTTGATACCAATGAAGCCGAAGGTGCTACATACTTAAAAATTGATCCAGATAACGATTCGCACTCAAGTTCTTTTGATTTCGTGATTTTTCGTTGCTGGAATCTACTAGGTCTGTTTCGCTTCATATTCAAGTTTTATTCTGTAAAGATCGATAAATAAATACTCGTTAACTTTGACAGTTCTTTTTCTCGCTTAGTTTTGCATTACACAATTTATAATATCGACCGGAAGTTAAATTCAGATCGGCCCAAAGTGATAATTTAACTTGACTGACTTTTGTGGTAAAATAGATATGTAGTTCATATCAAACTCACCTCTTGACCTCTCGGTTCTATCTACTATCCGTCTCACTCACTCCTTTATTACATATTATAACGAGCCTGGGCCGGCCGGGTTCGTAGATTTAAAGAAACTCCTTCTACCACTAATTACTCACTTTTATTAAAAATAATGGTCACTACTATTTACAATTTACACCGCTAATTATTCGCAATATCGTCCGGATGGTCACTATCTGGCTACGCTTTCTTCGCTGACCGACTTCTTGTACCGACTACCTGGTCACGTCGTTCATTCCTTTTTATATCCCTCCGAAGTATTTCTAGGCTTTTCTATTTCCAGAAGACAGGGCTTCGATTTTTCCAGCTAATCGTGCTAGAAACTTCCGGAGTGTTGACTCACCCGCAGCGCAAAGTTTCGAGCAGGTGGTTGACCTTGACCCAATATGACATCCGGGGCGACGGTCGTCACAATATTTAGTACCTACTTTCGCCTACCGTGAACTATACTTCTCTTCGTTTGACATTAATTTTCTCGCAAGGAAGTTTTGAGTTAAATTGGCAAAGATGGTGGACGCGACGGTTATAAACAATAACAGTGACTGACAGATTGTTTGTTTGACATATGCCGCGGAGCTGCGGTGACGGCGCGGGTGGAGGAGCTGAAATCACTGGCCCTTCCAACCAGGCCGACTTCGTCAGCGCGCGAGTGAGTTGTCACCCCTTGGTGCTTGGCACCCGGGGCTGAAAGCCCCCACCGCCCCCCATATTACGCCGCCACTGCATATTTGTTATGTGTGATCTTTTATCCCCCGTTCTTTCGAATCGTCGAACCTGCATAAAGTGCCGGTTAATGTATGTATATTATGTCCTTTCAACAAATAGTGAGCACAGCACCACTTTCTCTATCCCACTTATGGCACATCGTAAGGACTGGATGAAATGAAAGTCACTGTATAATATCATTGTACATACAACACTGAAGACTAAAATTGCTAGCAATGAATTATTTGTGACAGTAATATTCGCCTCCGCTTCGCGCATACGTGCATTTAGACCGTTTAAAAACTCGCCAATTTGCTTTCAAAATGTGATACGCTGCGCGGCCCACAGTGGCATTTCATCGCCGGAAATCGTTACGTTTTATTACCGGCCCCAATTAACACCCTCTCGTTAATTAAAAGGCGGCATGAGCGAGGCGCGCCGCTCCCATGAAAAAAATGGCACGCGCACATAACGAGCGCAGTGCTGCCACCCCCGTTACCGCCGTCGCGATCCCGCCGCGTCGAACCGTGCATCGGGAGCCCACCCCCGCCCCGCCTGGGCCGTCGGGGGCGGTTTTTGCCCGTCGCATCGGAGGCGATTTAATCGGCCGTTTTTCGGGCGAAGCTCGGCCCGATTTTAACGTGAATTTAAATCCGGCAAAAAGGGGCGATAAGAAGCGCCGCCGGGGTGTTTATCGGGGGGCGGCCGGTCATTCCCGGGCGTCTTCAATGCGGGAAGGCCGTCGGGTTTAATGTATGGAAAATGGGCGACTCAGATGTGATTTATAAAGATTAATCGGAAGCTGGACGCCTGAGAGGTTAGACAGGAGGTACTACTTAGTGACAGAGTGCTGGTTATACAAACAAATTTATGTAGTTGAAAATTGAAAATCATTAATACTATTAGTATTAACTGTATAAAATATCATTAAGTTGTAGAACCAGCAAACCACTATGAACAAAAATGTATAAATTATAATACTTTACCAAATAGAAACCGTCAGCCCTCTTGCACTATTACATAAAGTAAAGTTCTGCCGGCACGTCTGCATTTTTATTGTAATTATCGTTTAGATATCTGTAAAATTACAACAACAAAATGTACACTTTCGTAATGTGAGAATTTCAGCCCTGATGGGTGTAATGAGTTTTCTTGTATTTTACTAATATTAAGGTTATTTGAACTATTCAGTAAAAAATGTGCACTTCCTTAATTTAATTTTATTTATTTGCTTTTGCGACCGGTTTCGATCAATCAATTGATCAAGGGGCAGAAGTAAAAAGAACAACATATTACAATTTGTACATTAACAATTTTTAAAATTGAAAAAAAAAAGTTTTTAAAAAACAAGACGATGATGAAATGAGATGTGTGATATTAATAAATTACGTTTTTTTCCACAGGAATAGAATACATAGATAAGTGTATTAGCGGTTTAATATTTACAAAGTATTGTGTGGCTAATATTGCCCTGTCTTGAAATAATACAGAAATAAAATTGACAAAAAAAAAACAAATTAAATTTGAGGTAACAAAATGATATGGCCATGTGGAGACTGGTGAATCTTATTTTTATGAGAATGGGTATATGAAATTGTTTACAATGGAAAACCTTACTTGTCAAAAACTAAAAACTGTATTTCTGTGTTGTGTGACACATTTTGTAAATTAATTTGTATGCTTTGGTGTATTTCTCGTATATGGTCTTCAACTTATAACTAGTAGCGTTTGTGTGCGTATATTTGGTGGTCTGCTGCGTTGTGGTGAGTTATCTTACTAGAAATGCGAACAATGGGTTTTCCATATTATTAGTTTGGCCTTTCAGATTTAAGTTATTGGTTCTCTTTCTATCTCTGTCTATTTCTAAGTTTTCAAGTAAGTTCATTCTGAATCCATTTTTAGTTGTGTGTAAATTTTTTATGTTATTTTGGTCGTTGCAAGTGTGATTAGGAAACCAAAGGTGTCTTCCAAAATTAGAGGTGGTTTTATTCTTAATGTGTTCCTTTAAACAAATTTTAAGAACCCTGCCTGTTTCCCCTATATATGTGGCACTGCAGTTGCCGCATGTAAGTGAATATACTCCTGCTTTATCCAAATATGGTTTCATTGTTATTAATCAGCCTTTTTTCTATAGTATTGTTTGTTTTATGGCTTGCTCTAATTTGATATTTTTGTAGTATTTTTGATAAACGTGTGTTAATTTGGCCTTGATATGTGAAAGACCTTAAGTTGAATTTTTTATTTCTTTGTTTTACTTATTCTGAGATGTTAGTATTGAAAATTAATAGATTTTCCATAGCAGTCTCTTTCCTATTAATAAGTTTATTAATAGTGTTGATATTAAATCCATGAGTACTAGCCATTGTTTAATAATTGAGATTTCTTTATGCTTATCTTCCGGGGATAAAGGTATTTCGTTCAACCTATGTATTAAAGAGTGAAAAGTGGAGAGTTTATGGTTGGGATGGTGAAAGGAGTTATATGGTATTATACTATCTGTCTGCGTCGGCTTTTGATATTTATTGTATTGTAGGCTTCCTGATGTGTTAGTGATTGTGAGATCATCTAATATGTTGTTCTTTTTAGTTTTGCCTGAAGATGATCAATTGATTGATCGAAACCGGTTGCAAAAGCAAATAAATTTAAAAAAATTAAGGAAGTACAATTTTTTTACTGAGTAGTAATGAGTTATGTTATATCTGGAGAACGTAGCCAAATGTAAATCACTCGGTAGAAATAAGCCCACTCCTACTATAGTCTGTCCAATTCCAAGATATAGCACTCGTAAACATGTTCGTGAGAGGCGACAATTTACAGCGCTGAGTCTAAACAACTCGAGCCCAACGATTGCAGTGACAAAATTCACTTAGTCCGGTTAGATTGCAGACTGCGGGATGAAAAATCGTAAGATTGTGTTGAAGTGTTCATGTGCCGTCACACATATAACATAGTATGACTTCTTTTTAGGTATTTGGTGAATTCTAACGCTAACTCTTAAACTTGGCGGCCTCGCCAAATCTAACCCAACCTAAATTCTCTCATTGCAGGTGATGGGCACAAGAAACATCCAGGTAAGTGAACTTGATAGAAATTTTAGCACACTAATACTGACTGGAAAGTTTATTAAAGTTTATTATGTGGTAATGTACAATATTTATTGTACATATATAAATTAAATGAGCACAATATGTTTCTTGATAATTTCTTGATTGAAATTTCAATTAACGCAACTTTTAATAACGGTTTATGACTTTGTCGCGCTATATGTATAGTTAAAATTACTTACAGTGCAAATACTGTATAGATGATGTCTGAACGTCACATGAAAGGGGTAATTAATAAAGTTTAATTTACGTCAATCGCTGGAGTCAGGCGTGCTTCAATGTACTCATATATGGAACACTTTGCCGCATAATGTCGTATGAACGTATACGGGCTCCGTTTCATATTAAGTGATGAATAGAATTAAGGTGCCATGAAGAGTTCTGATATTGGCATCATATGAGCTTTATAAAATATTAATTACGTTTAGCAAATTGTACTGCCAATTTATTATACATTACTAGCACCATGAAAATTTTGTGTGGTAATTACGAAGGCTTAGGATATTTATGCATTTGCATATAAGTATGCATATGCAATTGCATATTTGTGCCAGTATTAAGGATAAATGCAAATTTCCAATGCATATTTCAGTAGTACTATTTCATAAGCATTTGGACATCAGGTGTTATTATTACTTTCAGTGGCAACTTGTGCTTTATTTTGTGCACATTAAGCTACGTCCACACCGACAAAAATATGTAGCAACATTGTGGTTTATGTTGCTTGTTCCTGGAACTTGTTTCTGGACCCAACATGTTGCCATTCAACAAAAGTTGTACAAAGCTTTAATCTCAGCTGCTATGTATTTTGACAAACTCAAAAATGAGCAACTTACAGGTTTTTTTTTAGAAGTTCAAATTTCAGAAAATTTCTGATAAAAGAACATTGAAAAAAACCTATGTAACCAATTTATTTCAGTAAGCATTGGAAAAGTTACAAGATTTGAGCCTTGGAAGGAAAAATTTATTGATTTTCCTTGATGAAACTCTTTTTGTCATTCTGCATTCCTCCCTGCAGTACACATTTCCCAACCATAACATTTGTCCTTCTACTATTTTGTCGTTAATTGGCTCTAGTTTTATGTTTCGTTTATGTTCCGTTCCTTATTCTGCCTCTCCTTGTTTTCAATTATTCTTATGTATCTCATCTCCATATCATTTATTCTTTTCTTATCTGTTTCTATCATGGTCCTAGTTTCACTGATATAAATGATTGTTGATCGTTTAGCTTTTTTCGCTATTTATTTTTTATGTATTTTGGTATTTCCTTTGTTCCGAAGAAATTAGTCTTTAGAATGTTAAATATTTATTATATTTAACTTGTTAACCAACCAAGGATATTATATACGAAATTGGCCTTTATACATTTGCTCTACATATGCAGTTTCATCAAGGGAAATCAAAATTTTCCTTCCAAGGCAAAAATCTTTGAACTTTTCCAATGCCTATTGAAATAAATTTGGTACACAGTTTTTTTCTTAAAGTTGATTCATCTGAAATTTTCTGTAATTTATACTTCTCAAAAAAAAAAAACTTGTAAGTTGCCCATTTGTAAAAAAAAATGTATCCTCCAAGTTATCCCCTCTGCTTTTTTGGGCATGATACAATTTTTTCCCCAAAATTCTCGATAACATTTTCACAGATATTTTGTCCAACTTCTCCAATGCTTAGTAACAGGGTAGGTATGTTTTAAATCAAATGATTTTTTTTTAATAAATCATTGATTTATATCAAAATTGACTTTTTTTTAATTAATCATTGTTTTTGCACTGTTTGTGCATTACACTAGGTGTACAATGATAGTATATAACGGTATTAGGCTGATATGGGTTATATAACAGAGGAGGTTGAGATATTGTAAAATCGAGGTGCAGCCGAGATTTTGTAATCAACCGAGTCTGTTATATCCATATCGGCCGTATATTGTTTAAGTTTTCGTGCTACTAAAATACAAAGGATTAAATTTTGCGAAATTATTTTCATAAATCATAATGACATATTTCAAGTATGCTGTGATGGTTGTGTAGCAACGCTTGTGAACACCAAAGCATCGGTTGCAAGTATTGATTTGCTGCCCAAAAAAACGAAGAAACGATACCAGAAAAAGTATGAAGATTTTTTACAGTGGCGCAAAAATAAACTGATTAAATTGGTGAGTGAAGATGTACTACTAGCCTACGTAAAGGGAAAATAAGAAATTTATTCCCCTACATCTATGTGGACTAAATATTGCTAAAATATTCGTATTACGAAAAATCTGGAACGACACACGGCCGATATGCAAATAACAGACTTGGATAAAGTTTAAAAACTTCAACCTGCGTCCGTTATTTGCTGCATATCGGCCTAATGACGTTAATAACTATAATGTTACTATAGAGTTAGCATGCTTTAAAATAGATCATTGGTAGTAAGTAAAATAATTTTCTTTTCTTCCATTTTTGGTCCATCACATAGTACAGAAACACCGATTTTTGTTTTATACATTAATTCTTGTTCAATTTCAAGCATTTATTAAAAAAAATCGTATGATTTAAATTGTGAAATACATCAATTGATATAAATCACATCTAAACTGGCAAAAACTGATCAAAAATATAAAAAAATCGAATAAATCAAATAAATCGTGATTTTTTTGATTTTTTTTAGAATCTTTATTTTTTTTTTAAATCATAATTTATTCAAACCCTGCTTAGTAATGTTAATTCGAAGCTGTTCTGTTGTTTGAGGATTGTTAGGGTAATTAGGGTAATTATTATTATTACATTTCGAACTACTCCACAGGAGTCATATTCTGCAATTTTGTTTGTTTTACATATCCACCATTTTCGAAATGAGCTTAGTCGCTAATTTTTTTTAGGTTCTAATTTTCATGCCTTTTTTCTAAAGCCCTATCAACAAACTTACGACACGAACATGTTTGGTTTTTATTTTCAGTTAACTGTATCTTATAGGCTTTTAATAGCACTATACGCTTTTAAATGAAGATTTTTCTTAAAATGTTGTGCAAACTCGATCTTTTATGTTTTTAAGTTCTAATTTTCTTGCCTTTTTCCTAAAGCCATAATAACAAATTTACGATGTGACACGTGCTCGTTTGGCTTTAATTCTTCAGTTAACTGTATCTTATAAACTATAAAGTGAAGATTTTTCTTTAAATGTTATGCAAACTCGATCTTTTAATATTGACTTGTAAACGTGTACAGACTGGCAATTTCGGGTTTTCATCAACACTAGGCCTTACCTCAATGGTTTCATCTATTCGGGCAACAAGATTATAAACATGTATAGTGGCTTTTGCTTGCCCAGGCTGTTCCAATTTCTTTATAAAATTCTCAATAACTTTAACAGATGGTGCTTTTTTGCAGTTGTAGCAAAACATTTCTAATTGTGGTAATGTGTTTTCACAATAAAGGTGCGTTCGTCGATGGACAATCACTCTATGATGACCAAGACACAATTCATTGTAAAGTTTTTACTTGATATCTGTCACTACACGAAATCGGTGAATTATGTTTGGTATGAAAGGTGGCCAATTTAAATCGTAAGGTAAAATTTTGGCACCCTATATATCTTTCCTGAATAGACCGAGAGTAAACATTTATTGTAAAATCCTCATTGTTAAAACTAGAAGCTCTTATTAATAACTTGGGGTCGTCAATGACCCGAAGATCTTTAGACTAATGAAATCATCCCTATCGTCGATTTTCAAAATTTCTTCAATATTGTCCATTGTGGTCCATTTGTGGTCCATCAATAATAAGAAAGGCCTTTTTGGTTTTCTTCTGTCTTATTATTTTGATTTCCGTTTATTATCAATATGTATTTCTTCGTTCATTTACCGATTATGTAACCTATTATTATCATATCACGTGGATATCATATTATGTGTATCACATACCCGGCCTTGTGTAATAGGTGATTATATCCCATTCGCAATTATTCGTTGGGCAATATCGGCGCTAATTAATTTTCACGCCGCAGTACATGTTTATTTCAACAACATTTTCAACATTTTAACGCATTTATTTTAATTATCATGCGATGTGTCAAACGGATTTTAATGTAAACCATTAATATCACTGACCCTTCCGAATAAAGCCACATCCTTACAAATGCATGTGTTCGCTAAGTCTGTGATACGTATTAATGAATATAAGCTCTTTGACCCAGCCGATGAATAGAGGGTCCTTAGATCAAAGAAATTACAAGAAGCGTTAATATGCAGAATATGGTCGGCATTATCAATTTTCATAGTGTTCACGCTAAGGTGGCTATCAACATCGTCAATTAATAGAAGTGTTTGTAAATGAATTCAAGATTTCAACATGAAAAAGCCATACACATCGTCATTAAATGTAGTGGATTTAGGCCTAAATCCAGAGCTCGTCTACGTCGATAATATTTAGATGCTTGTCTGATCAGATGGTTTTTAGAAAAATGTTATGGCAAATTTATACTTATAAACTAGAGTAAAATGTGTCGTAAATTGTACATTTTTTATTGTAATGACCAGTGTAAATGGAATACGTTTATGGCTAGCGTGGATTAATAAAATTAATTCAGACTCATTCCCCGATCCTATTAAAACCCATATGAGCACACGACCTGCGTTAAATTATCCGTAATGTTATCGTAAAGTAAGCTGAAAGTACCCGTAATAATTTTCGCGCAAAAGTGGCGTTCAATTAGGTAAGATAATACAAAACTGTACATTTAGTTCGGTTATTACATTATTTCCGCCCGGTGTTATTGCCACTTGGACAAAATTGAAACCCGCCCCCGACGCCCGAAAATTCGCCCCAGGTACATTCCACATCTCCGAACGGGCAGCCCTCCACCATTGTGACACTAATTCGCCCCTGCACGTTGAGAAATTGCATCCCGGGCACCTGCTCGCCCAGCGATGGTCGATTTCCGCAGGCCAGGCTCCTGCAGCTGCAATTTCAGGACGTGGATTTACGCGACGGTCGCCTCCCGCAGCCTCCCTGCTGGCAGCCCAAACGGCGGCGAAAGAAAACGAAACGAGGGAAAACAGAAGCCAATCGATAATTATGTACGATATTATCATAGAGAGCAGATAGTGTGCGGCAATAAAGTCCCATATAAAGTCCTGTTTATACGTCCGGGGGAGGCGGCAGCCGGAGCTGGATGTGTATTAGTGTGTCGCTGGGGGACGGCGGTCGTGGGGTGGCGATATCGATTCGTCCGAATGCCGACGTGATGTTTCCAATTTCTAGGGCGCTCTCTGTGGCTCGTGAAGAAGTAAAATGATCTCCACTTCGGGGGGTTTCAACGCGCCCCCGAGCTTTTTTGCACCGACCCGATTCGGGACGAGCTTAATTGCAGTTCACCAAACGCACTTACGAGGCACTAAACCCGCGATCACTAATCCGACGCGATGCGAATTCAATGGCTCAACTAAAACCAGCGCACGTTTTGTGATAACCCCCCAAATATAATCCTAGGACTCGCAATAAAATGATGAGCTCAACATAAACCGATAAAGCTATACAGAGAAATAAAATGTCGCTAGACAATAAAAGCGTCAGGCTTTAATAAAATTGAGGCGTTTGAAATGTGGATTCTGAAAATAATGTTTCAAATCTCGTGAGTTGATCACATCACCAATGAAGAAGTGCTAAGGATAGCAAAAGTTGACAGGTCCTTGTTCACTGTTGAAACATCCAAAAATTAGCTACTACAGGGCCACATATTAACAGATTCGAAACAGCAAATCACACAGCTCATCTTTGAAAGGAAGATCCAAGGAAAGCGAGATATAGAGAAATAGAGAAAGCGAGATAACAAATAATGTTCATGGCTCCAAAACATTCGAAAGTGGATAATAATAAGGAATTTCTGAGAACTGTGATCCGCGGCTGTAAATAGTATGAATAGTACTGTCGCAGTGTCCAGTAGTTGACCATTCGCTAACACGCATTGGTATAGGGCCTCTGAAGAAAAAGACATTTCAACAGAGATTAAATTCATCAAATTTATATTTATATCAAGAAACATGTAGGGTGCCAAAATATACGGCTTTATATTTAATTAAATGAGTAATAAAAATAACAATATTTAGAATAAAAGATAAGTACAACATAACAGTTATATTAAGTAAATTAGTGCCAGTAGAATGTGCGACATCGCTTCGCCAACGAAGCCCTTACTAAACAACAGAGATCCGAACGAACACAAAAAAGCGTGTCAAGCCAAAGTATTCCATAGGGGCATCACATATGGGCACCATCAGGTAGATATGTGCCCAGGGAGTTCACTGTAAAAAAAGACCAGTTCTAAAGTGGAAATTTCTATTCAACCACCAGGTAAGGGACGCGAGAGTTTTAGCTGTAGGTAGGCGTGGGAGGAAGAGGTTTGGGTAACGTCCGGGAGATTATTTAAACGAAAAACGAAGACAGAGGGAGACCAGTCGGTGTTCGATCGTAGAGACACGCATGCGATAATTAAAGTCTATCAGATATGTTACGTCGGTCCGCGAGATAACATAGTCAGGAGAGTTCTCAAGTTAACTTAAAATTTACGCGTTACCCAGTTACGGTAACTCTCCGCCAGAAAACACGAATCAACGCAGTTGTACCTAAAACACTCAGAATTATAGGTACGAGGCATAATAACATTGCAAAACAACCGGGGCAATATTCACAAATCAGTTTTAGTATCAATTCACGGGAGTGTTATTCTATCCAATAAACCTCAAAATGATCAATCATTCACCTATATCCTATCAGGGAACAAAAGCTGACACATGAGTCGCTTTCGTGTTCGAACAATTAGACGAAGCAGTTACAAATGTAGTTGACGCACTAGATATAGCGCGACTCCCAAACAAATGTAATTGTTGAATCGCCGCCTGCACTGCTTCAAATTAACAGAAAGTAGTGTGTAAAATAAACCACAAATTATGGCAAAATAATCAACCATTCACCTATATCCTATCAGGGAACAGAAGCGGACAGATGAGTCGCTTTTATGTTTGAACAATTAGATGAAGCAGTTACAAATGTAGTTGATGCATTAGATATAGCGCGACCCCCAAACAAATGTAATTGTGGAATCGCCTCCGGCGCGTCAGCATCATACGTATATGAGCCAGTGATTTCGCGAATAAAATCAATTACAATGTTAGAGTCACGCCGAACCCTCACAACAACCGACGGGTCGGAAATCTCGAATCCACGCTATTGTAATATCAATACCAATCGCAAAAGGTCCAAGGCTGCCAGTATAACCATAATTCAAACAAACACGTATTGTACATAATTATTGGCATCGTCATTTTGGCTCGTAAAAAAGCAAAGCACATCGCATAATATCAAGTTAGATTATTAAAAGTCATTAAAACCTAATAGGGAAACAAATCACATGTGGAATTATTAACATCTTATATGGTCCTTCATTAATGATCGTAGAGAAAACGAGGCATAAATTACAAGTCAATATAAATATTGCTCAAAATGTTCCTAATGATAAACTATACCAGTACATAAACCTTTCCGATTGAGGTAGCAGGAACTGTTATTTTACACAACTTTTAACACGTCTGACGGTAAAGGGCTACTCGCGACATGAGCACTTGCTTTGGTCATCAGTAGAATTACTAATTGATCTCAATCAACATAGAAAATGGAACTCCAATAGTGGCATGTGTGCTGACACGGCCGCAACCATGTGATTCGGGGAGATCACAAGATATCATGTTTTAATCGTGCATTATCGATGATGTTTCAACATCTTTAAATAGTTCTATTTTAGATCATATTAATTTCCCGTAGTTCAATGGAATGAAAGAGCATGGTGGTAAATGATGACAAACGAGAGATGTATGTGCTTGTATAACAACTTCACGTAAATAAACTTCACATTCATAATCATTTCCGAAATAGTAATTGGATAAATAATGAATAAAAAGAATTTATAACGCCTTCATAAGGTCAATGAATCACAAAAAGATATTCTACACGCCCTCATAAGGTTAATGAATCCTAAGGAAAATAAATCAATTTACATTATCATCGTAAACCTGTGTTTTATTTCCCTGCCTATTACCATTTCAGCGTGTCTATAATTGAATAAATAAAACAAATCCATAAATCTGTGCTTTCTTATACTAGGCCATGATTCGCATTTTCTAACACATTACCAATAGCAACGTACCTCGAAGGTAATCACGGTAGTTGATTAAACGTCACGACGTGTAAGTACTAAATACGATCACAAGTCACGAGCCAAAAATCATCAAGAAATTATATAATAATTTCACGATAAAAATTCAACAATAAATATCAGTATTAACGGAATGTTACAAGCATCAAAATTAATGTATGTTTTTGTCTAAAACATGCCTTCCCAAACTATGGCCCGCGAGCCAGATCCGGCCCACATAAGAATTTTGTCGAGCCAGCAAATATTTTGTTATACAGACTATTTTAACATAATTCTAAAGTAGTTCCATACGTAAACAACATATTTGTTAGACAACACAAAAAATTATTATAATTAATACTAACTTTAAAACCAAATGTATGTGCAGTGAAACAAAGATGTTTTCTTTAGTTTTTCACTAACCAAACCAAAATATCTCATTGTTCAAATATTTTTAGCGCATTTTCTTCAAATAGAACTTAAATCTAGAAAATTTTCAGGATTATTTATATTTACAATACATACCTACAATAAAAATTTATTTTTTGAAAACATTTTATGGGATATTGTTAATTTCAAAAGAGTTTGGAGTTTTAGTTTTTTGTTAATTGCATTCGGTTTCTTAAAAGATTCACGCATTTTCTGAACATTTGAAAAATATTCTGAAACTATTTTTATAAAGATATTCTACCTTTTTCTGTCAATTTTCGTAATTTTAACATTAGTAATCATCATGATTATTAATGTTTACATTACAATGTGATTACAGAAAAATAACGATCTTACTACGGGAATAATAGGTCCATACTTTTTTGATAATAACGTTAATCAGCACACCTATTTAGATACGTTAGAAAATTTTCTTAACGATGGGCTTCATGCTTTAGAAATTAATTACAGACATACAATATTTTTTCAGCAGGATGGTTGTCCTGCACATTATTCTCGCATTGTTACTAACTGGTTAAATGTTAAATTTGGAGATCTGTGGATTGGAAGAAATGGTGCAGTATTGTGGCCTGCCAGAAGTCCCGATTTAACAATTTTGGATTTTTATTTGTGGGGACGTTTAAAGCAAATTGTGTATATAAATAACCTACCAAATAATACCGAAGAATTAAAAAATCGAATAAGAGACGCCGTGGCATCATTGTCTATCGAAGAAATTCAAAGAAGTTTCAAGGAGCTTCGTTTTAGAGTAGAATTGTGCGCAGAATTGGGTGGGGGGTTAATTGAATAATGATTGTTCTTGTTAAAAATTACTTTTTATCTTAAAGCTGTTTCTTTGAGTTGCTGTTTATTAAAATTATGTTTTTCACAAACATTTTTGTTATTTAACTGCGTAAACTCATTTGTCAAAGAGACATCGTCAAAAAATATAAAACGGCCAATGTGATGGTATTTAAAAACCGGAGAAAGTCCGAAATCAAAAGAAAAAAGAACTTTTCTTTCCATTGAGTCAGAATAATTAAGTTTTAACTAGAGATTTGCCGGTTTCAGGACAAGCAAAAAATCTTATTCCTTTGCAGTTTTGGCGTAAAATAAAAGAAAAAAAGTTTTTCCTCTTGTAAACTCAATCCGGGGACATACTGTATATGATATTAGATTAAAAAAAATATAAATATTTTGACTTCTAATTATTTATTTATTTGTTAAATTTTGAAGTGTATATTATTACTTGATGTTTTAACTTAGATTCTGTAAGGATTATTTAAAAAATTATATAGTGATTTAAAATTTAGTTCTGTTTCGTCGTTTAAACATATTGTCTAAGTTCTGAATTTATTAATTTTTCCATTTCATATGCCTCTAATAAAATTTGTTTGAGACCTTTGTTAGCGTTGTGTAATATTTTTTTGTTGGTGTTTATGTCGAAGGTGTAGATGTTGATATGTAAATGTCTTTCAAAATTTTATATAGTTTTGTCTCTAATATGTTCTTTAATTATTATTTTGATGGGTCTTCCTGTTTCTTTAATGTATTTTGCACTGCAATCTTTGCAGCTTAGTGCATAAACTCCATTTTTGTCTAAATTTTAAGTGTGGTCTTTAGCATTAAATCATTCTGTTTTTATTGTGTTTTTGGTTCTAAATGAAATTTTAATATTATAGTTTTTTTATGTTTGATTAATTTTGTCGCAAATATGTTCTTGGTAACACAATTAAAATAACTTACATGTACCTACGAAATTAAGTGGATATGATCAGCCACAAAAACCAAAGTGTCGTAGCTATAAGACAGCAGTTTCATATGCATACATTAGGAAACTTGGTATAAACTCCTACCTGAACGTTTATTAAAATATAAATTAAAAGCGAAAAATGCTGGCGCATAATAATAAGCAGGCTGTAATTAATGATCTCCGCGAACAAATTTCATTGCTGTTTGCAAACCCCGTCGAACACGCTGTTAACAATTGTTCGTCGGCGGTAATTAATTCATTTCCTCGTACCGTCGGCTCTGTGTTCCGGACGCGTGCACCCGGCCCTCTGCGATCATGCACCAACAGCCGCCCCCGGGCCGCCCCCGCCGCCCCTTCGCGTCGCAGCGGTTTTTAATTAGCAACTTCTGCGATGACCTCTCGACCGCAGGCTGTGCGTCGTGAGCGGCAGAATTTTTCGCGATTAAATTCCGCCGGAAAATTGGAATTTTTGCGGCCGCGCAACTGCTTAAAACTATTTCCTGCCGCCCCCTCGTCCGGCGGAGGCTCGGGCCGCGACGTGGGGTCTTTTTTCACCGCGAAATTGCGATTTAATTAAAAAGTTCGCCGGGCGGCTTCTTTGTTTCCGGAAGTCGTTGTCTCCATTCGGGGCGGAAGCACCGATGGCGCTAGATGCGGCAGGTTGCTTTTAATGAAGACATTCCTAGATGTGGAAATGGTAATTGCATTTCTAGCGGTTTCATAGAAAATTCTTGTCGCTGAAGACTGCATTATTGTACACGACAATCTTACGAGTACATTGTACCCCAATTTTGATAAAAATAGAAGCTACATTGGGGAATTCTTATCTCTTGAGTACTCGTGAAATCGTGTTTAATTTTAATTCTTGCATTTCAATTTTTTTTTTCTTGAAAACATACTGAAAATGTATAAGCTCAAGCTATAGAAGTATATCTTTAGGGAGTCTAGTAAATTTATTGACAATCTTATACCGAGTGTCTGGGATAATGAGCGAACATAGCAATTTAACATGTAAAACTAAATATGTGTAATTATTAGCCTATTTAAATTTAGAGAAAAACTGCAACTGCAAACCTGCAACCTGCTGGCGAGTTTGTCTGTGTGATAGTTCCAATTCAACTCGTTATGTATATGAAGTCCCAAAAAGTTACATGTTTGAGAAAGAGGTCTATTGTGAATATGTTGTTTTAATGTAAAAAGGATATTTACGGTATTATTGGTATTCAAGTGAAGCAGGTTAGCGTTGTACCAATCGTTGGCGCATTTGACCACTTCAAGATTGCCATGTAAAGCCTCTTCGAGCACATAGCTAGTATTTACTAAGGTCGTATGGTGCATAAATAACGGTTGATGCATTCTCCAGGCATTCTGTGATGTCTTTGATATAAATTAAAAATAACAATGGGCCAAGTACAGACCCCTGAGGGACACCATTTTCAATAGGTAGAGGCATTGATACCTTACCATTGATCCTCACTACCTGACTTCGAAGGCTTAAGTAAGATTTTATGAGCTGGCAACTGAATGAGTGAAAACCGTAATGAATAAGTTTCTGAAATAATATTTTGTGGGATATGCAAGCAAAGGCCTTACTCAGATCAAGGAACGAGATCATAGCAAAGGCTCCATTCTCAAACGTGTCCAAGATGATGTTATTTAAGTGCAAGATTGCCTCTGCTGTTGATAAACCTTTGCGGAACTAAAATTGTGCTAAATTAAATAACATCTTCTTGTCCATATGTTCCGAAATTTAGGTGTGTAAGATTTTTTCTAGGATTTGTGAAAATACTGGTAGGCTCGAAATTGGACGATAATTATTCACATCATCTTTACCTCCTTTTTTGAGAATAGGAATGACAGCAGAAATTTTCATCGCTTTCGGAATTGTACTGGTTGTAATACACATAATAATGATGAATGTGAGTTGGTGAATTATAGACTCTTTGCAATTTTTATGGCATTCATGCAGATTCGATAATAGTTATTTAAGCATTAGGAGAGGTAAGTATCGTTTACCAGTCGAGGTCGAGTCCGCGCCCGAGCGACAGCGAAGGCTAGCAATAAAGTCCGAGACTGGTCAAAACTTACCTCTCGAATTGCTTATAACTGTTTTTCCACTCCTGAAGTTGGTTTAAATGTTTGTATTTGATTAATTTAATTTCGCAACTTGAACAAAATATCGGTGCGGCTTTGGTTGCTAAGACTATTCTTCAAACAGAGTGTGAGTGTCAGAAATTGCATTCGTTCAGTTGCGTTCAGTTATAACATGAATACTAGTGAAAATAAACAAGAAATGGGAATTGAGGAGGCTGCAAATGCTGCCTGTTCATTTCTACTGCCGGATAAGTCTAAGGGACGATATCAAAATACTTATAAGTGTTTTAAAGAGTGGCTCCAAAGAAAGAACGCTAATGAAATCTCTGAAGCAACAATGTTGGCGTATTTAATGGAGAAAACCAAAGTGCTGAAGTCGCCAGCAAGTTTATGGTGTGAGTACTCAATGTTAAAGTCAACATTGTATATTGAAGATAACATAGATATTTCCAAATTTCCAAAACTCAGGGCTTTTTTAAAAAGGAAGAATAATGGGTATAAGCCGAGAAAATCGAATGTTTTCACCAGAGAAGAAATGAATAGATTTTTGGTGGAGGCTGATGACAGTAACTTCGTCTTGATGAAAGTAATTAAGGTAATGGGGATAGCAGGTGCTCGCCGTTCCCAGGAACTCTGTAATGTGATGATGGAGAATATTCAGGATATGGAAAGTGTAGCTATTGTCAATTTACCAGATTCAAAAAATGACTTGTCCCGTAAATTTACGGTTACAGAAGATATGACAGATGCTGTCTGTCACTTGATTATTTTTAAAAAGTACCTGAAAATAAGATCTATGGTTAGAAGTTCCCATCAACGTTTCTTTATGCGCTACCAAAATGGAAAATTCTGCAGTCAACCTGTCGGAAAGAACACATTTTCGTCAATCCCGAGCAAAATAGCAACATTTCTTGGGCTGTGAAACGCCGAGACTTACACTGGCCATTCATTTAGGAGGACTTCAGCTACGTTATTAGCCAACACTGGAGTCGACGATCTTGCACTAAAGAGACATGGGGGGGTGGAAATCGGACACAATTACTGAAGGGTACGTAGCAGATAGTTTTGACAACTGTCATGCTTCGAACATTGGTTTAGAAGAATCCAGCAGATCGACTCAAATTTCTTGTGGCCGTGGAAGTGCACTTCTCGATGGGAATGATTGCAACAAAATCAAAGATCTGTCATCAAATTTTGTTAATTGTAATTTCGAAAATTGTACTATAAATATAGAAAAAAGTTAAAAGTTTTTCATTATTTTACTTACTTCCCGGAGGGAGGTAAGTGTTTACTTACCTCCCGTTGTTCATAGTAACCAAAGCTATATCGATAAGTGGGGCTTATTTCCTTCAAATCAATGTCACAACAGTGTACTTACCATGTAGAGAGTGGAAAAAAGTCATTGCAGTTACTGCTATTTATGTCAGTAATTGCTTGTCTGACATAATTATTTGAACAGTTTTGAACTTAAAACTACTACCACATTTAATTGGTATATAATCTAATGAGATAACGTTGGTTGCAGGAATTGACTGAATAATGTTATTTACTAGGTTGATAAAAGATAAATCAAACGTGTCTGGAGGGATATCACAGCTATCGCTATTACGGTTAAGTTTCCTGTTCTTATTAATAATCTTCCAAGTGGTTCTAGCATAATTATTTGATGTTCTGATGCAATTCTCATTCGCGTTTATTTTGGCTACTCGTATGGCATGCTGATATTTAATTCTAAAGTTTGAATACAGAGTTTTGTAGTCTTTGCTATTTGTATTGATACACAGTTTGCGTAAAAAATGGAGGTGTTCCCTCATTCTCCAAAGATCATTATTGAACTAATGAATGTTTCACTTATTGTTGGGAGTACTCAGAACTATTTTAGTTGGAAACGCTAGATCATAATAGAATGAAAACTCGAGAAATGCACCAAATATATAATTACAGTCTGTAATATTGCTTAAGTAGTGCCAACTGTGATTACATAACATTTGAAAAAGTTTAAATGTACCCTCTTGAGTAATTTTCCTAACTTTATATGAATCGTGACAATT
This sequence comes from Othius punctulatus, assembly GCA_951805005.1. Classification (NCBI taxonomy): domain Eukaryota; kingdom Metazoa; phylum Arthropoda; class Insecta; order Coleoptera; family Staphylinidae; genus Othius; species Othius punctulatus. Next base: position 32,480,413 of record OX638139.1, on the reverse strand, counting down.
TATTAAGTCAATATGAATGTTTATAGGAGTTCCAGTGTGGTCAGATGTAAGTTTCACGGGAGATTTTTTTTTAATCTGTGTATGTATGTTAGAAAAAATGTTGTCTAAAGTATTAGTACCTCTGGTAGGAAATGTCACATCGTTTGTGAACCCGTAACATTTAAAAATTTGAATTACTTTGAGGTCAGGACGATTAAAATGGATGTTGAAAACGGCCCCAATTATCACCTTAGTACTTGTAACATATAAATTGTTTTGAACAGTTTGTAGTTGTTGGTGTGCGGTAAACAACTAGAAGCATACAATTAATAGCAATTTGGTGTACAACAGATACTTTGCAGTGCTTCTCAACCGATTGATTGTTGATATTCACCTGACTTGTGTACTATATACCTTTTTATTTTAATAGAATTAAAACACCACCATGTATGAGTACTTTACGTGAAAATTGAGAAACTGTCACGCGTTTGTCAATCACAAGACTGCTGCATTCCTGTTCGTTCAGCCAATGTTCAACAGTATAGTTTAGTATAGTAATTTGCGTGCTCGCATTAGTTTATTTTACATTCAGCAATTGCATAATTTTATTAGTGTTTTAAAGCACTGCAATCAATCAAAACACGTTATTTCCACTTACTTTAAGTTCTATCAAATCGCTGTAAGCACACGCGCTCCACTTCACACATAAAATCTGATCCACACCAATCCACAAACAAATATTAATTACATCAAGAGTGAATACATATATGTTCACACCCCAACACGCAAACATGTACACGCATCCGCACACAAGCGTACGTGGATCGATAGCATTAATTACGAAGACAATGCACACGAATCTATTGAGGACTCGGAGATTGATGTCCGCGCAGCCAATGACAATGCTGCATTTTCAGGGGCCGGGCTATTTTTAGGCTATTGAAAGGTAATTTTATGTGAACAAAAGAGAAAAAAAACATTACAGATAATCGGATAATGAAATCAGCATTGAAATACGATGATTGATATCTGAGGTATGTTCGAATTTGTCAATCGCGCAAGCATTACAGCGGGATTTGATTATACAATACTGATCAATAGTTGTGGGTTCAATTATTGCTCAGAAAAATAATAAAGGTATTGTTTTTTTATTTATAATAAATTGGTTCTAATTATATTTTTAAAATTCATGTGTGTTTGTGGGGTGATTGCGAAATATTTTAAGAGGTGATTCCATGACTTATTAAAAAAAATCTCATGATATAAAATCTTTAAATTTCACCTAATTGTGTGCTTAAAGTAAGAGGACTGCGAAATTGTGGTTCAGAAGTGCCTATCTTCTGAACCACAATTTCACAGCTTAAGACAGTTTAAGATTGTTAAGTTTTATCATTTTTTTTTTATAATTCTTAATATTATTTAAAGTATTAATAAAATGAATGACAGACCCGTGTTCCCGCCTCGCGGGAATTATGCAAAGGTAAAGGAACCTATACGGTCTAGTCTACTTACCACACTCTATCAAATTTATCATGGCAGTTACATACGTAGCGTACAATTTTTCATTAAAAAAATGAATGAATGTTGGAACGCTGTGAAAGATAAATATCAAGCTACGATCAACATGATAGTCCCCGATGTATGTTTATCAGACAATTCACCCGAAAAAGAGCACATGAAATATATTCTTCAATTTATTATCGTTACACTTGCATATAATTTCTGTTAGATTTATCAATTGGTACATGGTCGTGAAATCCCTGGGATGTTTTGCAAACTTTTGGAGGAAGTGCTCCGGGCGCGCTTCCTGCACCGCTCCCCATTTAACGTACACCTTAAAGGGGGCGCGTAATTTCGTGCACTTTATGGCGACGCTAAATTATTGTAAGCAACTACACGACGCCATGCACAGCATGGAGATAGCGGCATTATCTAGGTCGTGGGCGTCGGCGGGGAAAAGCAGAGCGCGTTAACTATTAAGCGTCGCGACGCGTCTCCACCCCTCGACCCCTCGAACACGCAGCACAACACCGACGCAAACGTACGGCACGTTCGAATCACTGCTTGCTCCTCCATCACGAAACAATGCACGCAATTATCCAGTCAAGCAGCCCGTCGGTATAATGGAGCGGCATTAAAATCGAGTGGGAGCTCAGCAGAAGAAAAAACAAAGGAAGACGAAGAAATAAAAGCGAATGTATTTACATTATGAAAGAGTGTTTCTGTATAGTTATGGCGCGGGCTCTTACCGCAGAGGCTCAATAAGTCTTATCATGTAGATACGAATCTGCTGCGGATGGAGCAAAAGAAATCTGGAATAATTCGCAATGTAAGTATACACACTGAGTGGAAACTAGGTCGGTGTGTGCTTGCCGCACATGGAGGGTTGTAATCTTTGAAATGGTGACCACTTTGATGCAATGATATGAGTTTTATACGTAAATGTTTTCTTTACAATTAAATGAGTCGCTGCTGGGATTTATAAATATGTTGAATATTTTGAGTGGATTCAAGTAAATTAAGTGTAGCTAACAATATAACATAAAATTTAATGTCGCAAAACTCTCGTGACTAATAACTTTACATGAACTCTTACATTTATGGTTAAAATGTCATCATAAATTGCGTTAAAAATATGCCAACTGTTTCATAAATAAATTAAATTGCGTGAACTGTTACGTGTTTAGATATTATTGCAAAATGAAACCCAACAATACCCATTTAAGACATGGAAAATATGAGGCGTTTTAGTATTGGTAAATAATAAAATCATCTGCAATGCATTGCTTCAATAATATTTTCTTATCACTTTTAAAAAATTATTTATATTTTATTTTCCACTACAATGTTTCGCCACACTGTGATTTCTTCAGGTGAATCTTTATTATTAAATTAATGTTTTCGATTATTTTCGATTTTTTTTATTGTTGGCATTTTTGCCATTGCGATAAATTAAGATTCATTTTCATCTGAGTGTGCTCTAGAAACAATGAGTTATATACCGTGTACTGAATTTTGAAGTTAAAATTTAACTTGTCGTTCCGCATTTTTCATTAGAGCAAAATAGTTCATAGCCCAAAATAGCAGAAAAAAACATGCATGGATAACTGAGAAGCTTTAATATTTGAGGCCATTAATCGTTTATTTTTAGTAGGCTTAGAGATTCTTAGAAAGCTATTGGCATATACTTAAGCAGAAATATTTTCATGAAAGTTATCATTGAAATTTTCATTCTTCAGTATCGTAACAGAAAGTACATTTTAGGGTCATTCAATATAAAATCAAAAAATGCTTGATATAGTCATGGATTTGGTTATATTTTTGTACACTCATACCTCATCAGGAAATGTTTAAAAACATGTATTTTCAATTATTTCTTTCTACCCGTATTTGACATATGGTATTTTTAACATTCCAATTTTTTTTCCCGATTTCGATGTAATTTCGAATTCGATAAATTTCGGTGTAAAATGTTCGCTATTTCGACGAATACTATTTTTGAGTTCACTAATTATTTTTTTAATCTGTCATAACCAAAACTGTCCTATTTTATATATTTTTTTTAAATTCAATTCCACCATTTGTATGATCATCATATTTTGTACGTTTTTTGATTTACATTACAAATGTAAATTATTTTGATTTGAATACAAATCTCGCCAAAAATGAATTGTGAAATAATGAGGAAAATTTTATTATCACACACCAGTTCTCAACATTATTCATTTTTCCATATGCGATACTTGGGGAGCTAAATTCGCTCTAAATAAGTATTGAACATTTCAGACTCGATGGGAATTTTATACATTCGGAATAATAGTGACAATACATATAGCTTTAAAAATTGCGCGACATACCCAGGAAAATTTCACGATACACATATTAATAGTAGTTTATACCACGAGTCAATAATAATAGCTATTATTTCCGAGGAATATTTACGAACCGAGACAAATTAATCGTCGAGAGATTGCATGAGCTGTTGGTCAAGTATTTGTTTGTGATGAACGTAAATCGTTTGTAACGCAAATCGTTTGCTTTATTGAACTTTCGAAGAACTTTTACGTATGAGCAAGTTTTGCCAATATCAAGTGTCTTGATTTCGAAAATATGCAATATTCATATGTGGGCTTTCTACAAAACAGTTGGAAACCCTTGTTCTAAACCTAACATAGAATCCCGCTCTTTGCACAATAACTATTACAGAAACTTACAGTTATATTTCAGTGCTTTCATAGTACTATTTGGACGAAGTAGAAATACTAAGCTTGGATGTGCCACTAGTTACAGTTGTGTACATTACTTTGTATATTTATGTTTGCAAACTTCTGTGAAATGTTTCAATCGCTCTAATTTAATCGGTTTAGACTAGCGGAATCCACAAATCGGTTCAACGTATATTTACATACAATTGCAACTTCCGTGCAACCGATGATTTATTTACCTATTTAAATGGTACAGGAAAATGTTGGAAAATGTCTCACCAGATGCATTAACATGAAATAATGCTTTGAATAGTTGCTGAAAATTTGCATAAAATACATCTGACATAATTATAGTAATAGTAACATAGCATTTATCTGCCACATTTGTTTTAAACATTGAAAGTTTTTATGGGATTAAATGTAATGCAGATATGTTTTTCATCGTGCAACATAGGTTTATCATTTCAATAGTTATACACTTCTGTTACAATGACAGCAATGTATCAAATAATCTGTTTTATCTACGACTAATTTAAAATGTAAGTATTATACTTGAGGTATTTGCAGTATAATGCTGGTCATTATTCCCTTAGGGAATAATGACCAGCATTCCATCAGTCATTCAATGACTGATCATTATTCCCTTAGGGAATAATAACTGGGGATTTATAGTCATCAATTCCTCTTGCAGTCCAATTACAAAATTTTTCAAATAAAATAATACCATGGAATTAAAATACACAAACTCAAAGAGTCACTGTCAAGTGCGTAGTATTTGTGTATTTGTATTGAGATGGATCAATGAAGAGGTTTTTACTTATAGACCTCCAGAAATTTTACAACTAGCTACAGCAACAACATCTACCTTGATACTGGAAACATCGAATTCTATATACAATAAAATGTACGTAACCTTCAACAAATGACGTCTTTAAAAGGACGCAAAATCATTTTCCGAAAATTTTGTACTAGCCTATTTCGTCGTAGATAAAGTAGAGTATACTACTCGCAATAATGGCAATTATTATTAACTCGTGGTATAATCTACTTTTGAAGCTACAACTGGTGCATTCGAACTTTCACCGATAATGTTGTTAGCATTTCTTTTCTTATTTTCACGTAAATTTTCTACATATCCTTCTGCCACAGAAGTCGATTTCCAACCACCATCCAGTTTAATTCTCAAAATATGCCAACATTACCTTTTCATTGATTTCATTCTATTTATTTGAGTTTGCACCATTCTTGAAACGTTTCGTAGGCTACGGCGTATCTATTTCTAGATTTATCAGATATTAAGCTACCCGTGGCAGCATTCGCAGAGTTTTCAACATCGGAATTTATTTCAAAATCACTATTTGAAGACATGTTCTTAGTTTTAGCTTGTTGACAAATTTGTTTACGCCAGTGCAATCATGTTTCCGTAGAAACAATAGGTATAAGGTGATCTGATTCTGTGATGTAGTAAGGAACGTTCTTATTCGAATATTAGATTAAATACACATGATGAAATACGCAATATTGTCTCACTCGTGTAATTTGCAAAACTCGCCAAAAAATATCGCACTTTTCATAACTAGTTACGTAAATAACTATTTTAAAACTCAATATGGGTTTGGGAAAGGGAAATCAACTCTGACGCAATTTTGAGCCTACTGGTTGAGCAATGTTTGCCATGCTTTGAGGATGGTGAATATCTACTGGCCAATTTCCTAGATCTTTCAAAAGCATTTGACTGTGTTCCACACGACATATTGCTACGCAAGTTTTATATGTATAATATATTGCCTCCCACCTGCAAACTATTGCTTTCATACCTATGTAATAGAAAACAGTGTCTAGATTAATGGCACATTTTCATCTTCTTTGCCATTGCTCATAGGTGTTCCTCAAGGATCTATATTGGGTACCCTATTATTTGTAATTTACTTCAGTGACTTCCTCGACATATTCATGGACAGTGAAGGAAATTGTTTTGCCGACTATTCATATGTCTTAACTCGCAAGAAAAACGTACAAGACTTCGAATGCTGCAGCACTTGCAAGAGCAAAGCAGTGGTTTTTATCAAACAGGTTGAAACTAAATAAAAGTAAATCTGTAAATATTCTTTTTACATTGTAAAAGTATCACATCGAGGGCACTGCCTTCGCCACACATGCTAAATTTTTAGAGTATGTGTTGAGGAAAAAATGTACTGGAGTGCGCATGGAGAGAAACTGTGTCAGAAACTAAATAGTTCAATATTTCTGCTTAGAAATCTTTACAATAATGTCTCAAAGTCAGTACTAAGGACAGCCTATTTTGCCATGTTACAATCACTAATAAAATATGGCTTGTAGGCTTGGGGCCATTCAACCATGCGCCATCAAGTATCTTCACTGCAAAGGCAAGCCCTACGAGTTATTGCAGGACTTGGATATAGGGATCAGTGCTCAAATGCTTTCACAATATGGCAAATTCTGACACTACCCTGTCTTTTCATCTTGGAATGTTTAGTTTATATACATAGCAATAAATTAAACCTTACAAGCTGTTCTGACTTGTGACACTGGATAGCGAACCATGATATAAGCTCAGAAAAACAGACTAACACGATCTCGAAGTGCTGTCGGACACTATGCTCCTAGATTCTATGACGCGTCGCACTGTGTGGTATTTAGCCTCAAAACATGGCCATAAATCAAAATTGCTAACCTTTATATATGTGACTAAGCTTGCGTCTCCGAACAGGTAGATAGATGGAACGTCATGTCCCATGGTTTCAATACTATCTGCCATATGCCCAACTCCAAGATGTACTGGCAGTCAAAACTTTTCATTCGTTTAATACGCACGTCTTTTTTTTCAACACTCAGTTTTGATTGAACTTTTCGTTGTTCTTTTCTATGCTTCATATGTTTTTTGTGGAAAAAATTATGGATATTGAAGTTCGAAGTAGGTAGATTACATAAAATTGATTTTCATGTGTCATTAAATCCAATTATTGCTCATATTCACAGTAAAGCAAACGCTTAGACGACGTTAGGATGTTTGAATTACTTTGTCTGTATTAGTGTCAAAATGAAATGTATCATATTAAACATTCGAGTTTCCTTCAATATTCCTATAAGAAAAACATTTCCCGAGTTTTCATATTAAATTTTAACGATTGTAATATTATATTGTTTTTTTTTTATTATCTGATTTTTTCATATTATTTTTAAATCCTGAAGTATCAGTGATTGCATGACTCGTACTTTCTCATCAAAGAAAGTTCCGATAGGCTATTTGACCAAATTCTAAAAAATATGGACGATAAAATTGTTCAAATTACAAAGTGTTCTAGTGAACAACTCAGTGAAATGCGGAATATATTAAACAGTTTTAAGATTGTATACATGTGCAAGTGGCTTTTAAGTAACAGCAGGGAAGCACGTTTCTTAAAACGAAAAAAGAATGGCTGACTACAGAGGTATCGTTACCTGCTGCCCCTGCTGTAATCTGCTTAAAATGTAGGCCGAGCAAGTAGTTCGGAGAATCGAGTGACCGTTCAAAGCGCCGCAAAACACTGGAACTTAGAAAATATGTACTTGCGGATGAATTAACGTATGCGGCATAAAAATGAGTCAACGAGCTGCGGGTACTACTGACATGGCACAGGTAATTTCAGAAATTACTGAATCCCCAATTAGATCGACGAAGTTCCGAAAAGCAGTTGTCAGTACCAGTAAACATACAATGACTAGCAAGAATTCGCCATCAGAAGCTTTGGCAATATTTGTAGAAGCTGATCTCTCTAAAGCACAATATGAAGTGATTGAATAGGCAAACAAGAATGTCCACCCCTGGTATTCTCTCTTACAAAAGGCTAAACAAGAATATTCCCCAAGAAAAGAAGGTATTACTATCACAGAAACTTCTGCTGATGTGAAACTTCAAGACCTACTAGATCACACGGCCTTCAGATTGTGTAAATATTTAAAAGAGGTCTTGGAAACTTGTACGGAAGAAGAAAATGTAAATTTTGTACTGTTTTTTAAATGGGCTCGTGATGGCTCTCAGCAGGCACAATACAAACAAAAATTTGAAAATAAAGAAGACAGTAATGCTCACATATGTCAAAGCTCATTTGTTTGTCTGAGGCTGTCAAGTGGTCAGAAACTTGTGAGGTAGAATCCTTTTCCACTCACCGAGATATTGCAGACCCATTAGAATCCGATTTGTCAACGAAAATAATGATATATCAAATGAGAAAATCAAATACGTGGAAGAACAACAAAAAAAAGAAAACTGAAATTGAGAACGAACAAGTTAAAATTAAGTATGTCCTTATGCTAACGATGATCGACAGAAAAGTGTGCAATGCGGATAGTAACACAGCATCGACTATGTGGTGCTATATTTCTAACAAAATATCCAAACAATTTAACGATTTAACTGACGACAAGCCAGAAAATCCTGATACGTTTAAGTTTGGATTATCTAGACTTCATGCAAGAATAAGGTTTTTTGAGTTTATTCTGCATTTATCATTTAAAATAAAGGCAAAAGTTATAAAGGTCGTGTGACGTTGGCTGCTGATAAAAAGACCATAGCAGATGCAAACGGTCAAATCCAGAAAGATTCTAAAGAACAGCTTGGATTATTCGTGGACGTGCTTAAAGCTGATTTTGGAAGCACGAATGACGAATATACATCTCGTCGTCTTTTTGAACACACGAAGAAGGCTGCATTGCTCACATGAGTTGGCCATGAATTAATTTATTGATTCAAAATCATACTTGAAGTACTCTTGTCAGAGTTTGAAATAAATGTAGAGAAATTTTCTCGATTTACAATGGACACTGCGAAACATTATATTAACTTATATAAATGGCAGCCAATGTCACCGACACATAAAATATTGACGCATACACCGAGTGTCATCTCACATGCCTTTACTGACAATTATCAATTATCTGAAGAAGCTGGAGAAGCAAGGAACAAACTCTTTAAGCATTACAGGCATCGTTTTTCTCGGAAATGTTATAGAGAAAGATGTAATCAGAAAGTTCTGAATAGACTATTATTGACTTCTGATCCGTTTTTGACAAGTATGCGGCCTAAATCAACAAAGTAAAATCTGACCTACTCAAAGGAAGCAATAGAATTATTGAAGCAAGGTCAATTTACTGAATAGAAATGTGACGAAGAATAGAAACGTAGGCATATATCCGACACGCAGATATATGATTATTGTTACGATAAAATTAGTAAATGTGTATAGTAATATATTATTACTTTCTTTACTTTATTAATCTTATTCTTTATTATCTTCATTTTCATAAATTCATAGATTTATCTTCAAAATCTACACAGATTTTGTCGTAAAATCCGAATCTGTATTAAAAAAGGGAATTTCCCATTTAACAAGCAAGATTTCACAGTTACGTCGCGCCACCTCAAAAGGGCGGGGGGGTTATCTAATTTAAGCACTAGTAAATGCCCCCTTCTCCCAATTATATCAACTTTCATATATAACATGCTTTCGTACGATTCTTATTTTTTTAAATGTTTTGATATCTTTACTTAAATGGACCACCCCGTATATTTTAAAGAGGTTTCAACATCCCTCCGTTTCCCTAGAAAACAATGACCTGTATGATATTTGGGTTTAAATCACGTTAATATAAATTTTCTTTTGAGAAACGCTACAAAACATTTTTGTCCATGTTTTGAGGCTAAATACTTCACAGTGCGTCGGTTACCAGTTTGAACCCTGGTAATTTCAAACAAAGTATGAAGACGTTGCTACTTTCCAGAGCCTATTTCTCATGGGAAGATTACCTGAAGGGTGCATGCAGCGATATTGATTGTATAATAACGAATGAATGGTAACGTTGACATTTAATTGTAATTAGTATTTGTATTTGTATTTGCATGTTGTATGTTATATATTATGTATTACGTTTATACTTTATATTTTGTAGATACATATTTTTAACCCTACTGCCCTGTGTAAGCCTTGGCATGAATAAACTTATTATTATTATTATTATTACTATGTTAAATAACTGCGTTAAATCTATTTTGTTGTTAGTACAGCATAAACTATTGTTAATTTGCTCGACTACATTTGCTTTACTAAATGTAACGTACCAGCATCAATTCCATTAATCACATCTGAAACCCACATTTGATCACCGATAATCGAGCTGGGATCGAGCCCTCTTTCATCCCCCAGCGATAAAACGTAAAAATCGTCGATATGAGGATCGCGCCCGCGGGCCTCGTAAAAAATAATTAATGCGCCCCTCCGGTCAACGGACTTAAGGCTGTAATAAACCCCTGGGGGTCGCGATAAAAAAAGAGGAGGAATCGTCTCGCATAAATCTCCACCGGATCGCACTTTATTATCGGCATAAATTGAATCTGTCGGGCATCACGTAAATGATGACGATTTGATAAGCCGTAAAGTTCGCGAGGTACTGGATTGCGCCGCCCCCGGGGGGCCCTGTCGGCCCTAATAAAAATTACGCTCCGCGCGTTAGAGTCAAAGGGTGCGCAAATTGGATGCACTTGCACGTCCGTTTCCAACGAGCCTCTTCTAATCAGCGACAAGCAGCTCAATTAACACCAACAACGAGATGTGAGAGGGCCATGGCACCTTGAGGGAGCAAAAAAATAGGAAATAATTAGATGAGAGTTTCAGGCTGCTTCTAATTTGATGATTAGAACGAGGTCTTAAAGTCGGAGCTGGAATGTGTTTAATTTGGACGTTACGTGGATTTTACGAGTGTGACCGCGTAAAGCGGATGAAATTCGCCAAGTGCAAGAGGCGCCTCGGCTTTCGCGCGCGTCTGCATAGTGAAAGTGAAAACCTTTTGAAATATTTAGTATTTCAAGCTTTCCGCTTTCATAATTACGAAATTATTAAAATATGCGGCGGGCGCGCCATGCACAATGGGGCGGCATTATCCCGGGGCATATTTCGCCTCACGCTCGTGAAAAGCGGACAGGAAAAAAAAGGTCAGTTGAAATATCAGTTTGCGGGCCGTATAAAGAACCGCGGCGGACCATTAAAGCGGAATATTACATGAAAGGTCCCCCCGTTCCATATTCATTAATTTGCTTTAATTGCCACGAATTGTTTTATCGCCGGTGGGCTACGAAAAAAGCGGCCTTTTATCTCGCACAGGCGCGGGTTTTTTCGCGGGCGTGGCCGGAGATGTCTCCTTCAATTTCCATCCCGGCCTTCCCCCTTTGATGGCAGCGATTTCTCGGCGCAGATAAGCTTTTACGCGAAAATTCTTGCAGAGAATCCAACGGATCGGTCACGGCTGAATGCCCCGTCCGCCTTAAAAGCCCGCCGGATTTAAAAGCTTTTGTTGCTCCGGAATTATTAAATCTGCTGCAATTAATTTCAAGTGAAATCTTAAGGCTACAATAATTATTGCTTAACAATATAATTGCCTTTCCGGCGAAGGAAAAATAACGAATTATGCGAGACAAAAAACAAATTCAGACCTCTCCCACAGCACTGGTAATATAAAATAAATCAAGTGCCGAAATATCTTCCCATAATAAAAATAAATCATTATGAATTATTTTAACACCCAAGTTGACGATATTCCCACAACATTTTATTGTAACATAAAGCTTTATTTATTTTATGTTAGACTGCATTATAATTGCACAGTTTAAGACATACTTTAGAATCCATAAAGTGGTACTTTATTGTACTTGTGTTATAATGGAAAAATTCAGTCAGTGTAAAAACGCGAAGGAAAAATAACGAATTATGTGAGACAAAAAAACAAATTCAGACCTCTCCCACAGCACTTGTAATATAAAATAAATCAAGTGCCGAAATATTTTCACATAATAAAAATAAAACGTTATGAATTCTTTTAACACCCAAGTTGATGATATTCCCACAACATTTTATTGTAACATAAAGCTTTATTTATTTTATGTTAGACTGCATTATAATTGCACAGTTTATGATATGCTTTAGAATCCATAAAGTGGTACTTTATTGTACTCGTCTTATAATAGAAAAATTCAGTCTGTTTAAAAATCGTATAAATCAAAAATGTGAAAATATATAAATGTTAATAATTAACAGAACCTGTCCCGGTATACAAGAACACTAACAACAGTATACAATACTCGAGGCTATAATATTATTCATAACCGTGGTGTATAAACATTATTTTTCACTACTAGATCAATTAGAATCATTTAAAATTAACAACAAACATATTTCTTCGTATCAATCAAAATTTGATAATAACATTTTCAACGCTAGTAAATATGATTGAATCTTGATTTACCTCAAAGCAAAAATTACTGTACATGTATTCTCTCCTGCGGATAAAGTTTAATACCCGATGCGTAGCTGAGGGCAGTAATCATCCAAGGGAGACAAGAAGGCTTTCCTCTAATATTATACATATATTTTTTTCTACGACTCACTTTTAAAATCATTTCTATGATTTTTAATTTTGGATTTCTAAATTTCAATTGAAATCCAAACTGTAGTAGTAGTGACTGTATTTGTTAGGGATATTATCCCTAACTGGCTATCGACCAACGGGGGTCCTTCTGCCGTCCAAACTGTATTTTACTGTATTTTAACAAAATACAGTAAGTTGTGCGTTGTTTCCAAGGTAACGTTGCTATTGCAGTTTGTTTTTTGAAAACAATTTGTATATTCTCACACTTTGTGTCACCGGTTTTCATCAATGGATTCTGGTAGTGATTCTAAACAAAATGTTCCCCGAGATTTACTTGAAGAGGCTAACGTTGTATCGTTGGATACATCCACAAAAAATTTAATTCAATTAAATATTTCCTTTTCCTCCCAGAGAGGATATTGGCTACTATCAGCCCTAATTTCAGGGAGCAAATGCATACTTTTCAAATAAGGAGTCGAAAAAATAATTTTTCGAAGAAAATTTCAATTCAAGTAAAAATACACTCAAACATAAAACTTCGTAAGCTACACGTATAGTTGACCTCGAAGACAAAGTAGGACACATGTAAGTGCAGCATCACATTCAAATTTCTTGTGCAATTATGACATAAATGCATGTCATAATCGAATGTGATGCTGCACTTACATGTGCCCTACTTTTCGGCGTCAACTGTACATAATACACTTTATTAGACTAGCCCTCTTAATTGGTTTCGCTCGCAAGCTCGATCGGTCATAAACAAGTGCTCGTCGAGTAAAGTCAAGCATTATGTACTAGTAACATAATTGTAGATTATACCACGAGTCAATAATGATAGCTATTATTCCCGAGGTATATTTACGAATCGAGCCGCGTAAGCGGCGAGAAAGTAACATTCCGAGATAATAACAGCCATTATTGCGAGTAGTATAATCTACTAGAACTACTCTACTGCTACTAATATACTTTACTTTATCTATGACTAAATACGCTAGTAGAACATTTTCGGAATATGGGTTTGAATTCTTTCGAAGACTCCATTCGTTGAAGGATGCGTACGTTTTATTGTAAATTTAATTCGATGTTTCTGGTATCAAGGTAGATGTTGTTGCTGTAGCAAGTTGTACAATTTATCTAGGTGTACAAGTAAAAGGCTCTTCATTTTGATCCATCTCAATACAGATACATAAACACTACGCGTTTGACAGTGACACTTTTGAGTTTGTGTATTTTGTTTCTATGGTCTTATTTAATTTGAGAAATTTTGTAATAGGAGTGCAAGAGGAAATAAGGACTATTAATCCCTAGTCATTATTCCCTAAGGGAATAATATATAGCATTATACTGCAAAAACCTCAAGTATAATACTTACATTATAAATTAGTCCTAGATAAAAAGCTATTATATTTGACATTACTATCATTACTTGATTTATGAGTTCAAATTGTAACCATAATTGTGAACTTTATATTACAGGACTATAATAAGTAACGTAAAAAATACTGAGTATTCAGTGTCAAAAACTATATTAATCAAAAATGTGCAAACTAGTAATTACTCAAATCTAGCGCTGCCGGGACACAAGACCCAAGACTATGACAGTATTCACAAGCATGGTCTATATAGTTTCTTTTTCAGTACTTGACCAATGACAACAATTCAAAATTAACAACGAAAATCTTTTATCACATCAACCAAAATTTGACATTTTGGTCACAATCTGCTTTTGCTAATTGATTGCTGCGTTGCTGATTCATGCATTGCTAATTGATTTTAACGCATGTGAATATAATTTAATATCTAAGTTAACTTAAGTAATTTATGGTCCAGGCTTTCATGTAAAAAAATGTAAATGTCCTTGTTTTTAATTTCAAATCGGTATCTAGGTACTGCCTTCTACCAACAAACTGCCTCATATTTCTGCCTCTAGCAACTATTGCATAATTATTGTTAAATTTGCAATTATTCTATCAAAATTTCATTTAAATCTTTCAACTTTTCATATTTTGAATTTTATAAATATTTCAATTATTGAATCAACGTTCTGTAATTACTGCCAAACTTTCTATGATTTTTGTCAAATTTCCAAAAATTGCAACTTGCTCAATTTTTATTACTCAAAATTTCAGTGATTATTGTAAAAGTTGCAATTTTATTTCTGTCAAAGTTCTAAATTCAAATATGACAAAATTTCAATGATTACTCAAAATTTTCATCATTACTGTAAAAATTTTAATTACCTCGGTACTTATAACAAATTTTCAATTATTATTCATATTTTTGGTAGTATTTTGTCCATGTTACCAGATTTTTGATTATTATTTGTTATTTTAAGTTTTTTTTTTCCTGACTAGTTTCGGCTTAACATGCACCCACCATTAAAGGTTTTTGTAAATAAAATAATATTTTTAAAGATTATATACAAAAAGTGAAAAATAATCTACAAAAAAATAATTTTGTTTACAGAAACCTCAGATGATGGCTGAATGTTAAGCTGAAAGTAGTAGGGAAAAATATATATAGAAATGCTAGAAGATACCAGAAAGAAGTTAAAATAACAATTAAAAAATAATTATTATTTTATTTATGTAGAACTTGCATTCATTTTTATCAAAAATTACAATTATTTATTCAAAAAACCAACTATTCCATTAAAAGTGTCATTGATTATTTTGTAAGTTGCAATTTTATTTTTTCTTTGTAAAATTTTTTAATCATAACAAATAATATTGGATTCGTTTTATCAAATTAGCAAATATTGCTTCAGAATTTCCATAATTGGAGCCCAAATTACAATTATGTCTGTAAAATTTCCATTATTAGTGAAAAATTTTCAATTTACCTATTAAAAAATTCGATTATTTCATCAAAATTACATTGAATTTGTATAAGTTGCAATTTTAATTAATCTCAGGGAAAATTTATAAATAACAATCAAAATTACATGCTTATTGTCAAATTTGCAATTATTTTGTCAAAATTTCAATAATTCCAGCCAAAATTGCAATTATTCTATTTAATTTTCATATTTTCCATCAAATTTATATGTAGTCAAAATTTCAATTATAATCTGTAAAAGATTGAAACTTTTAACTAATGACTAATGTAAAATTTTCTAATATTTTGGTAAATTTTCAATTATTCTGTCAAAATTAATGATTGCAATCAAAACTTTATTATTTTCTGTCAGGTTTAATTACTGATTACACTGGTCAACACAATGTTTGTCCCTTATACGTAAATAGCCTTTTCCGATAGTTTTTTTTTTGCTGGTTTGAGAAACGTCAACAAACATTTACTAGGTCGTCAGGTTTTTGTTATATTTAAATTTTTGCAAATGTGCAACTTGTTTATGCAAAACCTATTCTGATGATTCTTTATAACAATATTGGATTTGTGTGTTACTAATTGCTTGTTATAAATACTTAACTACGCCTTGGTGCGTTTTTCTTTTAATCTGTTGTGATATATTAATGTTTATTTGAATTATTACCGGTTTTTCCGACTTTTAATCTGTTGGTTGTTCTTATGTAACCATTTAGTGTTAATTAAATGGTTACATTAAATTAATAGTAATGGTTATTGACCTGTGTCACATTGTCTGCATTGACCTGTGTAAACGTTTGTATTAGCATAAACAAATATTAAATAAATATAATTATCATTATTTAAATTTCAGTTTGACAATTACCGGAAAATTCTAACCTAATTTTAACTGAGAACGTGTTTTTGTAAGTAAATAGTGGAAAAACTATGTAATTTTTTTTTTAAATCATTGTCATTTTATCATTTTAAAATATTCATTGTAAATACATTTAAATTGAAGGGGCAACATAATTTTCAAAATTTGTCGACCAGTGTTACCTACTAATTATCTCTATCAAAATTACAATTATGTCAAAATATCAATAATTCCAGTGTCAACACATTTTTTGCCTCTTAGACGTAAATAGCCGATTCCAATAAAAGGTTTTGCGCTGATTTCAGAAATATTTCACAAATTATCCTAAAAGTTTTTGATATCACTGTATCTGTAGTGTGTAAACCTATTCGTAATACCAATACAGATTTTATTATCAAGTTCACCGGGCAATATTCACGTGCAGATTTCAATTTTAATTATTCTATCAAAATCTTAATGATTATTGTCAAATTTTTAATTATTTATGTCAAAATGTCAAATAATTGTCCAAATTATAATTCATTCTGTCATGATTTTAAATATTCTTGATGTTAAGCGATATATGCAACTATATCAGGTAAACAATTTAGATTCACTAATGTGAAATCATAAACTGCAAAGTTATTTCACATGTACATCTAATTTTGAAATATTCTGTCAAGATTTATAGAACACTACCAAAGTTACCATTATCAAATATTTCTGAAAATTATGTTAACACTTGAACAAATGTTAACATTTCAACAATTATTAAGAGAGATAATGTTTATGAGTACTGTAAATTATTCGAGTGAAAATGTAGATTTATTATTAGTACTCTTAGATGTTTTTAAAATACACTGTATCTTCATCAGGCAATATTCACCTGCAGATTTAAATTTTAATTATTCAATCCAAATTTCAATGAGTATTGTGAAGTTTCCAATTATTTCTGTCAAAATGTCATATACTTGTAAAAAATTTAAATCATTCTGTCATGATTTCAAATATTCTGTCAAGATTTTAAGGATCACTATCAAAGTTGCAATTATAAAATATTTCTGCCAAGATTGTAAATAATTACATTCAAAATTGTAGGTATATTATCAAATTTGCAATTATCCTGACATATTTCATATAAATCCTAAAACTTTTCATATTTTGCTTTACAATTCAATTTTGTCTAAATTTTATTTATTATTGTTAATATATGTAGTACCTATTATTAGTGTAATATTTTAAATTATTTATATAAAAAATGCAATTATTGTAACATAGTTCAGTTATTACTGTTCAATAATCACCATGAATGATTTAAATAAAATAGAGGTTTTTGAACTATTGTTCGAATATTCTCCGCACCGTGTACACCCTTATTACTTATTTGTATTAAATTTGCTTATATCACCGCTTCATTTGAAAGCATGATTTGATTTCTTATGGCTGCTTATTAGGAATTTAATTGTCTCGTCATATATCTCACCAGTAAGTAGTAGCCAATATTCCCAGAAGCTAATATTTTATTCATCGTTTGGGGGTGAAATGGAGCTGCCGTTGTTTGGCCGCCTTTTTTGTATTGGAATTAATTAAAAGCTAGCACGATCGGATTAAAATTGATGATCCTGGGTGTTGTTGATGCGACCGTCGGAGTGTGTGGCGGGCGGTTTCAAGTGGGACGTTTCGGGGGCGCACTTGAAAGCGGACGGAATTAACTCCCGCCGTCGGAACGAGGGTGGGATATAAAAGAGATAAACATCTGGAACAATGCGGAGGACGCCGCGGCCCGCAGGAACCGAACCGTACATAAAAAGTATTTTCCACATCGTGATGTATTGTTCCAATTTGTGCTTGAAAGTTGACGTCCGGGCAGAATCAATATCTTTTGGTGGATTACTACAGTCGGCCAACACGTCCGTATAAAAAGCCTAAATGTATTATTTATGTGTCCTGAACGTCGGTTGATGTTTCGTGCGCGAACAATAGGGACGGGGCCATCCCCGTCGGGCATTAATATAATTTTGACAGCAGCATTTTTCCCGGAGCCAATCCGCAAGCAACAAAAGCACTGTTTTATCTTATTGTGCGGTTCATTTGTTCCCCCGCAGGGAGACGGCAAAGTTAGAAAAACTCACGTAGGGCTCCGGAAAGGCGGCTAATTCAGCTGAATTTCAAATTCCCGAAAGTGGGGCAATTAAGTGATGGGTTCAATCGGGTGTAGTGTCCTGTATTTTCGGGACGCGATCATCTTAAATGCGTACTTCATCCCCGGGGGGCTTTAAATCGCGCTTAAAAGGTTCGATTTTTCCGAGGGACGATATCGGCTTCATCCCCATAGAATGAGATAAGCGGCGTAATCCAGAAATATCTTAACACAATTTCCTTATCTGCAGCGAGGAGACGCGATTGGCCTCACGAGGAACATTCCAAATGAAAACGCCAAGGGATCGATCCTCTTCAGGAGCCCCACCTATTTCATCAGCATCTCTCCGCCAAATAACTTAAGCAAGACGAAATGTCGCGGTTTCACCCTTACATTTCGCGCAACAGAAATGATTTACACCGCCGCCGATAAGGGGTGAAATATTTCGGATTGCACAAACCACCCTTGCGCGGTGCCACCCCCATTACTCACACGAGAAACTGTACGCTGCGGAAACGTCGACGGCCATTCCGCGTTTCAGATCTCATTCCGCCACATTTTAACGCGAAATTTAGCGCTCGGGCATTACACAAAAATTTATAGGTGCTCCACAGCGAGCACTGCATTATTCTTCTTGAGAGATAAGTGGACAGAATAAGGACACCGCCCATTACCGTGGTATATCGCGTTATTTATGGAGTTTGCGAAATTTTATAGTCTAACTTTTGAATGAACCCAAACCGTTTTGTCACTTTATTATTATTTTCTTTGCAAGCTCAACTTCTGTGGCAGAATTAATCGTATTCAAATTGTCACTACGTACCAAATTAGATTATTTTACCAACACCTAGTTTAAATTTAAATTACGAACACCACACGGATAACATATTGAGATACATTGACAAAACAAATACATAATAGGGCAAGCAAATAAATGGACTTTTTATGTCTTAAAGAGATAATAAGCCCCACATAAAAAAATAAGCATTATAACAACAAACTTTACAGATGGACTTATAGAATCTGTATTTTAAATTTGTTAATGCTGATGTATACAGGAAAAGTTATAGTTTTTCTATTCCTACACTTTAATTGACATATTAAACGTACGCTACCTGAATTTTGTAACAGTCCCAAAATGATCGCGGATCATTTTGATTCGGGGCTTTATGTTGGTGCGAGATTGGCGGCACTGCGTACTTGTATTAAGTTAGGCATGTGATCGCGTCAGCGGCCGGAAGAGCTGTGGTCGGCCCATTCAATCTGCATCTACAGCCGAGTACACAGTAAAGTTGGAGTGACACGTTTTTGTTGGTATAATACCGTAAGCCGAGTTTTTGGGATAATCGTGGGCACCCATACATACACCATAGGAGGATAATACGCTGAGTACGAAGCTGGGAGAGAGTTGATTACGCTCGCAAACATCTTAATGAGTAAGTAATTAGAACGAACGGAACATATTTTTTTGTTGAACACGTGGCGGCCATTTGCTAATACGTCCTATGGTTTTAAGCGTTTAAGCAGAGGCTAACCCATAACATAGGCGTAGCCCTGCTGATAATTACGACCGGAAGTTTTGGAGGTCGCTGGTGAGCGCAGAGTAGTTAGACCGAGGAATACCAGGGTCGTTCGTGAAGTCGCAACTGACCAGCGGATTTAACCAAGAACTTCTAAATCAGGCCATAATTTCTTTTATTTAACATAATCATAAAATCTTTAATAATTGCAAATCACTCTTCAAGCTTTTCAGTTCAAATTTTATATTATTACTTATTATATTCTCTTTGTGTGTATATATGTTTGTGGTACGGCGCTATTGTATTGTACGTATAATTGTGCCATTGTAAAAGAGATATTTCCGTAGGTATTTCACATTACGCGGTACGTGTCGGGTGGGATTTGGCCAAATTCGGTTGATGCGGTGTAATAATTTACAGAGCGGAGGTATTTTCTTGCAGGTGATAACGGTACACGGTGTCCGCCATTTTGTGTGAATAAACGCAATTTATTGACAGCGTAAAACTGAGAACTTTTCATTACCACAAATATTCTTAATCTTTTTCTTTATAACAATATCATTCTCACTTTGAGACATATTGGATCTTGTGGTGTTGGCGTTAGATAGTCAGGTGTTACGATATTTTTGTAGTTTTGAGTATCGCTGATTATCTTCCGTCAACCCATACAGATAACGTATAAGCCCTTATATTGAAGTAGCGACGAGGTAAAATTACGTGGAGCCTTTTTGCCCCCTACTCTCCGACATCGAGATCCCGGCCCTCTTCGTTGCTTCAAAGAGAACCTCAAATTGCTCCGCGGCCTAACGCGTTGAAAGCCCTTCAGGCACGTCACAACTTAAATGATAGTCATTTAGATACAAATTTTTCATTAAGATGCTAGTTTATTTAAAATACCATGACAATGACAGATATAAAATTAATTAGCTATAATAACTGTGCATGGGGAATTGGTGATTCGTAGTCTTGATAAATTGTTGCTTTTTAAAATAAAATCATTAAATAAGTCGAACAGTGATAGTGATATGGAAAATTTAACCCTGGACATTGTGGAGCAGGCCACAAACAATTTATTACCAGTGAAATCGTTAAAAACTTACGAAAAATTTTACACTAATTTTATAGATTGGAGAAACACAAATACGGTTTTCCGAAAACGTCTTACTTGTTTATTTTAATGTATTATTAAATAAATTGTAATCTCCAACTTAATGGACACAATATTCAATTTTGAAATCTATGTTGGGTATCAAACATAATGTGGACATATTCAAATATCCCAAATTACATTCATTATTAAAAAGAAAATCTGAAGGATATAAACCTAAAAAAGCTAAAACGTTTGCGACCAACGAAATCAAGCAATTTATTACAAACGCCCTAGATGTTAATATTTATTGTCCATGGTCCAAGGTAAGCACAATCATTTTGGTTGTTCATTTAATGGAAAACTGTATTTTTTCATAGGCGGCATCTGTATTTGGTATTATGGTATTATTATCTTTGTCGTAGAAAAAATAGTGTATGCAATTCGCATTTAATGGTTATTTAGACACTCGTATTCGTTACGAAACTCGCCAAGGCTCGTTTTGTAATTCTCATACTCGCGTCTTAACAACCTTCATTATATGCTCGTTGCATAATATACTATTAGTGTACAGTGCCCCTTTTATGTAAAAGAACCGCGGTCCCGATATAAGATCATTTTTGTTTTAATGTCAGTAAATCATTGTAATTTTATAAGCTGTATTATAGCCAAGGTAGTCATGGATGAATCTGTGAGTTTGCAACAATTAGCTGATTAGTTAGAAGTTTCCGCAGCATGCTTTATTTTAAATCGGATTAACAGATGTATGCATATGGAAGTTGGCAAAATGAGCGGGGAACTGAATTTGTGGCAATTATATTCGATACTGCAGATCTCAACGGAGTTAAAACTTACTCAAATTGCATTTAACACGAACAAGTTGCACTGTATAAGCGCTTTACACGGAAACGTAATATAAAATAATTAATCTAATGATGCAAATAACTTTATGTAGAATTTATCACGAGATATCAATGTAATATGTTCTTATATCATGCCCTTCTGCCTTTACTGTGTCAAGCCTATCGTTTTAGTTCTTCATATCTTCCCATGTTAACCCTTTTCGTTCTGCTTCTTCTCTTATAGTGTTGTTCTATTGTTTCATTGGTCTTCCTTTTTGGTTCTTTTCATGTTGCTTGTGTCTCATAAATTATCTTTCCGGTCAAAAAGCGGGTCATTGGGTGATTGTTTGCAAAAAACCCATTCTTTAAAAATAATATATGTTTTTATAGTCCTTTGAATGAAAGTTTTAGGGTTTTACAATCAAAGAGACCGTCAGGATGTAGAAAGAAGCAACATATGGTACTTATTATTTATTTAATAGACATTAATAAGAGATAACAATAATGCACGTATACACGAAAGAAAATGCATTTCTGCAAAATAAAATTAACAGAGATTAATAATGAAAATGACAGTTAATCGAAAACAAACAAGTCAAAACACAGTAGCCACCTTGATCCTCTATGCATAATGCCGAATGAGCAATAGTTAGTGAAGAACGCATACCTTTAAATGTTATTTTCGATTATTAAATAAACTGATAAGTATCATATGTTGTTTTTTTCTACATCCCGATGGTCTCTTTGATTGTAAAACCCTAAAACTTTCATTCAAAGGACTATAAAAACATATATTATTTTTAAAGAATGGGTTTTTTGCAAACAACCACCCAATGACCCGCTTTTTTTGCAACTGAGTGTATTATCGTTCATTCTGCAGATATGAGGAGACCATTTAATTTGTCCATCTTTTCGTGTATTGGTCTTATCAGAAGGTCCTGTCTGTGTATGACTTTTCTTATATTAGCTTTTCAGGTCTATTTGTTCTGAGAAACCTCTAATAACCATAAACTAATTTATTTATCTTTTCCATGACGTTTATTCTTACTTCTTGTTTTTCTGCCATGGTCCATGTTTCGCTGTTGTATTGTAGTGTGGGTCGTAAAACTCTTTTTACTATTTCTGTTTTTATGGTTTTTGAAATTTCCTCTCCGTTTAAGGTGCTTTTGAGTAGGTATGGGGCCAAATGGGCTGACCTTGAATGACCTCTACATTCCACGACAGTGACCTCTAAAAAGTCATCGAACTTTCCGTTTTGAAAAGCAACTGGAGGCTGACGAAAACCGGAAGTCATATGGTTTCCGGCGTGTGTTGTTTGTCATAAGAGCAATGAGTGCGAGTGACCTTTTAGGAAGTTGAAAGAGTGGGTTGGAGAACGTGTGTGACATGTTGCATAATGTGGGATAGAGAAAACCGCATAGTCGAGCGTAAATATTGTTGTTTGCATATTGCATATTGAATACTTCACTATTTTGCCTACTTTATCGTCTATTTGCTTGTCAATACATTATTCTTCTCTAAGGCGGTTGAGCGATTCGATCGGTGACAATGATGCTTGCTATTAAATTGACAATCTTCACTTTATCAACTGCTGCTCGAAACAGTTGGGCCGTTGTTTTGCCATACCATGTTCTTAAGTTTTTTAACCATGAGGTTGTCCTTCTTCCTACACCCCTCTTTCCCATTATTTTCCCCTGCATACTAAGATGTAGTAGACCATACTTTACCGGATGCCGCATGATGTGTCCAAAATATTCTAATTTCTGGCTTTTGATGGTGTTTCCCAGTTCCTTATCTTTATTTAATATTTGTAGGATCTCTACGTTAGTCATTCTCAAGTTCAACCAACAGAGCAAGTCAATACATTGCTCTGTGTTATTGTTCCTAAGTATTTATATTTTTATACTTGTTTAATCAGTTTTCCCCGAATCAAGATTTCGTGCAATCTTTTGTTTTTGATACTACATGCTTATAGTTTTGTCAATGTTTATTCTCACGTATATTTTCGTCAATTTATTGGTAAGTATTTCGTTGTGGTGTTTGACATAGGCTAAACTTTCAGGACTGATTCATAGATGGTAATATTACCGCGGCGTTGCGTAGGGGATTGGGGGATTTATGAGTCCACATCAGTTCAGTCCTATTCGCGAACTTGTGGCGAAAACATCTGCGGATTTGGTCGTGGACCCCTCCTCATTCCTCATGACATCCGGTTGACTCCCGTATTCAGTGCCTTATCTTGACGTGGTACTGGAGCTCGTGCGATAACTTTCAAATCTTATCTTTTCTAGTCTCATTTTCAATTTATTTGAGAAACTTCTTTTGCATGACGTTTATTCTTACTTTTATTTTCCTGCCATGGTCCATGGTCACTTATATCGTGAAAGCAGTTAACCGATTGCCGGTAGCCGCTTGTGCAGATTTTTATCCACCTGCTGGGCCATAGCGACGCATTCCCGCACTGGCAATCTAATAACACTATACTCACGCCTCCTGCATAGTTAAATGTTCATATCATCGCACGCTAACGAGTGCACGAGAGCACCCCACGAGAGCGCCCCATCGTAGATGTACGATGAGCGCATCAGATGTACGATGAGCGCATCGTACATCTAACTTGTTTTTTTCTCTTCCCAGATTTTCGTGATTTACCCCCTTTCTCCGCTGAACTACCCGGTGTCATGTTAAAGGTCTTCTTCCGTTTCTACTACTATTGTCCTCTCATTTTCGAATGGTAGTTATGTTAACTGCGTTATTGTCATATTCCAGTACTTGATATTTAGTGACTTCATCTTCTGTTTTGTTTCCATGATTTCGTAGTCAAGTCTATTGTAAATAGTATCGAGCTCTGCACTCATCCTTGCTTGACGCCATTTTTTGGTTGTAAATATATTTGAATCTTCATTGATTCTTATTTTTATAACAGGTATTTCAATTGTTTCAAAATATTCCATAGTTATGTTCTCCCTTTACGTGTTTTTTATTAGTTCTATCGTATTGATTTTTCTAGTAGGACCTCATTCGTCTTTATAATGTTCTGGCTAGAATCTTGCTAGGTATGCTTGTTATTGTGATTTCTCTGGAGTTGTCGCAACATCTTTAATAGCGTATATCATTTTTATCACATCTTTTATCGTCAATATACGTTTCTTGTGTATTGGCTATATGACTCCTATGTTCCATTCTCTTGAGGTACTTCCGTTTTTGCAATATCGTTTAGAAATATTTTTCATTGTGTTCTTCCTTCATATCCCATGCATGTAATATAATAATAAACATGTATTCAAATCTTGGAGTTATTTCGTCTATACCCGGTGTGTTTTTTCGTTTTTTTGTCATAGCTTTATCTCCCCCATTTATTTTGTATTTATCTCCTCCTGTCTCTCATCTTCGGTTCCTCATGTCTCGATCCTTTCTGTTTCTTTGTATGTCAGTTCTTCAAAGTGTGGTCTCCATCTTTGCATGATTCCGTCTTCGTCAGTGATTATATTCCAATGTGGTGGTTAATATTCATCATGCTGAATTATTTTTCTTGTTATGTTTTCTTTATGTCTTTATTCCCTATTTTTTTCTGTTCCACAAACTTCTTTTGCTTCTAGCATGCTGTTTTTGCAAAGCTAAGGAGCAACAGAAACCATCCAGCCAATGCAAAATTGTTTATACTTCGCGCAACGATGGTTTGTTTTTATGACATTGACTTGCAATAAAAATTATAAGGGTGGGATTGTTAAACCACTTCAAGTTAGGTATCATACAAGTCCAGGTATCGACCTGCCTTTTGTCACTGACAACTCTTTGGTGTATCAACATTCAAGCCAAAGCCGGGACTGGATTCGTTCATTGTTCTACCGAATTTTATCCATGATTCTTGTTTTGCATCTTCATTTCTTGTTGTACTTAATTTATCTTTCTATTCTTCGTAGTCGTCCTAGATACCTTCTCAATTTTTCTTTTTTTTTTTCTTTGATCTTTTCCTTGATGTAGGTATTCCATTCTGTCCTAGATACCTTCTCCATTTTTCTTTTTTTTTTCTTTGATCTTTCTCTTGATGTATTCCATTCTGCTTTCTTTATGTTTTTATTCCCTATTTTTGATGTTCAGCAAACTTCTTTTGCCGCTTCTAGCATGCTGTTTAAGCAAAGCGAGGGAGAAGTAGAGACAATCCAGCCAATGCAAAATTTTTAATATAAAAACAATTTAGGAATAATTGCAGTAATGTTACAAATGCAGCCAATATGCTGTTGGAACTTCAATTGTAATTTCACAAAACCCGTGCACTTTAGCTCTTTAGCATAAAGAGGTATGAAAGAGTACTCGCGTAAAAGCTTTCAGTTGTAGTGAATCTGTGAGTGGGCAGAAATCTACGGAATATAAATATAGTCATTAAATCTACAATTGTACTAATTACGCCTGTGACGGAATAGAATATGATAAGACCGGAATCTTCAGATTGTATACTGAGGAGGAGTTTGCGTTTAGGTGCAACTAGCAGCAGACTGAATTACTGAAAGCATAAAATAGATTTTTCTGGAATTCGTTAAATACTTAACACACCATTCTGGATTTTTAAATTTGCGCCGTTTGATTTTTTTATAACAGTAACTTCATTTGTTTCAAAAGATACCGTTAGTATTTTTTTTTTGCGATATTTTTTATGCCCCCGCCTGTATTTCTTTATCTACCGGCAACATTCTATTCATATACTTTTCGTTTTCTATTCAAGTGAAACTTATAGAGATAATAATTATTGTGCAATACAATTATGCTACCTATTAGGCAAATAGAATAATATGTTTTTTTTTTATTATTATTATGCATAACCCTTAATCGTATTTTACTATATTTATTACAATCTGATCAAAGATATATCAATGAGTAATGTTATGCCAATTTAAATTACTAATTGTAGGTTTATGGAATATGGAAGCAATATGGTATTGTAAGTACATATATTAATTAGCGCAACTCTTTTAAATGATGAAAATATAATTAATGTTGAATGGAAACAGCGGAACATTTTTAATTATTTTAGTAGTTACGTGATTAATGTTAGAAGCTTCCATTCGATCAAGATAAACTGTTTGGAATCCAGGATGTTTGAACTGATGTCGCCGTTGAATGCAAATTCATCAAAGTCTAAGAGTTGATTTAACTGCCACTGGCTGTAGTTTAAATAAAACGCCAGGGTATCAATAGTACGGTGTGTATAATTCTCAACAACAGTTTTCAAGGGTAGCTAATCAGCAATTTCTGTCATATTTTTCATAGAAAGGATGAAGCAAACGTTGAACTGGGATACATATTTTCTAATGATTGTAAAACTTATTTTAATATTTTCCTTATAACATATGAGTGGGCCTACAACAAAACTCTATTATCTATTACACTTCAATACAGCAAGAGTGGAGAAGTTTTCATTACCTCCTCATAGAATTCACGGCAAGTTCTTCGAAAACAAATGATTAGAAAATAAGTTTTCTGAAAGTAGGCTCCTCGAAAACAATGACATAAAAATTATATAAAAAATATAAGGTACACAGGACAATTTATTAGAAACATACTTTTCTGAAAGTAGGCTCCTCCAAAACAATGACACAAAAATAATATAAAAAATAAAAAGTACACATATTTGATTTAAAATTCCTATATCATTTTATATTGTTATAAAAATTCTAACAATTGTTTCGACCAATGACTATTCAAATAATAAATCACTAAAAGAATTATTTTTCGAATTTACTTTCAAAAATTTGATTTTTAAAGATGGTGACACATCGTACGAGAGTCCTCCGTAAAATTGGCAAAGAATGATGTTTCATAACTACTGCACATAACACGATGTTAGACAAAGCATAAGAATATATGGAGAAATGAGAAGTATGGAGTCTAATAAGAATATATGGAGAAATGAGAAGTATGGAGAATCATACGGTGCACATCAGATTTTGGGTAAATGTACTCTTAATTTTAGGCCCTGTCTTTCCATCCACTTAAAGTGGTCAATAATTATCACTTTTCACCCTTAAGATTATACGAAATGCGTGTTCTTTTAAAGTATATCGGCTACTGGCGACAGTAATCAGTACGTTCACATAGTAATATTGCCTTTATAATTTACGAATGCAAATTGAAACATGCGATGGGTGGAAATTCCGTTTCGTGCATGTATTTTTTTGTATTCAATTTTTTAAATTAAACATCTGTATGCTGTAAATTAATTCATGAATAAAATGTAACAATCATTTCGCATCAAACCTACAGAATTAACTAACTGTGGGACGAGTATTATAGGATTTAATCAATTCTTGGAAAACATGTATTTCAAAGGTCAATTGTGAACCACGCTCGGTTGAGCCCTGATAATTGATAATTGCCATTAATCAATACTGGAAACTAAATGAATCCACTGCAAATCCGTGGCTGCAGAAATTCCGAGTAATTCAACTCATACAAAACATGCAGTTCTGAGTACGTACTTCATCTCATACAAAACTGTAGGTAATGCAACTCATGGAAACTCGATGATGGGATCCGTAGCTACACCGTTTTGATATTAGGTTAATATAAACCGTTTTACTTAAAACAATCTGCTTAATCTCATAGTAATAAATTAATATCAGTTTACTTCACAATAATAATATTGTGGGTTTATTAATGAAGATGAATAAATTGCACCACTAGTTGTGTAAGCTCTACAGTACCGGATTATTGGCTTGGCAATAACTCACAGGTGTCATAAAATTGTTGAGCACATATAAAAATACTTTATGAAACGCCCAATATGTGATTTGAATATTGCTTTACGAATATCCAAATGACCCTTTTATGATCCGTAAAATAGAAATGAATGCACTTTATTTATATATTCTGTTGGAATATAGGTATACTGAAATATGTATCCTCACCTCATATGCTTGCATATATGTTTCACAAAATTACTACGATCAACATAAAAGCGGAATATAGAATTCCCAAAATGAAATAATTACAATAAAAAGTTAATGCTGCTAATTATTGATAATAATGATAATTATTTTTCGTGTTTCATTTAATATTTTAAATTTTTGAGATTGATTATCTTAATAAGGTCAATTTCTTAAAAAATCGAGCAAAATAAACTAATTTGGAAGAGCAGTGATTTTTTTTTTGTTTGTCTTAAAAAATGTAAAAAAGGATCTAAGTGAAATATTTTAGAAGCATTATAAATTAAAAGAGCATTTAAAAGTGGAAAAGTAATTATGAATAATAAACTAGATAAGAGGGAAGACATTTTAATTTTAAGAATTATATTATATTTTATTTTCCTTTAGTAATGATTAGAGGTAGGATAGTTAGGCAATTTGCCTTTTTCTTATAAAAGGTATGATTAAAGGCAGGCCCAGCGCATTATCTGTTTACCATAGAAAACATTTAAAAAAACCTAATTTTTTTTTTTTTATTTTGCCTTTTTCGCATAAATTCGAGGTTTTTGCCTTTTTCGGGTGCATTTTGCTTTTTTAACCTTTTTTATGCCTTTTTAGGTGGTTTGTACATTTTTTTATTTCGATTTTGGAATACTTGAAAAAAAATTCTTTTACTAAGATGTAATTAGAATGCTCCGACGCCCAACTTCTACTCTTCAAATTTTTCAGAAATAAAAAAGGTATATAAAATATTTAATGACAGCTAATCGGGAGTACATTTTTTTTCCTGTTTTAGGTCATGTTTTCATTCGAGGCTTCGAATTCCAGGGCAATATCAAAATCACAGCAAGCTTTCAACGACGCAAATGTATTAAATGTTCTGACCTACATACAAACATATTTTTCTTGGATACCGCAAAAAATCGAAAATTTGGAAAAGATTGGATTAAGCCTCATCGAATCTCATAAAATCATCGATGATGCAATCATACTCACGTCGGGTGCTCCGGGTCCAGCAGGAAAACTTATTAATGAAAAACTAAAAACATTTTTTCAAAAAAATTCAGGTTTAGATGAAATAAGATATATTTCAAATTTTTTAAATGGTACCGCTTTGTGTTCCGAAGTACTTGTATATAATAAACTCTCTCCAGACGAAATAAGTTCACTGAAATTTGCTCCTATAACATCATGTGATGTAGAAAGATCATTTTCCGTGTACAAACAAATTCTCAGTGACAGGAGAACTAAATTAACTCCAGATAACATAGAAAAATTACTTGTTACGGGATGGTTCAAAAATAAATGTATAATTATTATTAACAATTATTTATTTTTATTTAATAATTATTAACATTTCACATGGTCCCAATAAAAAGTTGATTATTTAAATATGTTTCATTTCTTACAGTTCTCTAGATGTGTTTTCAGTTTCTCCTCGGCCATACCTTGGTATTGTGTTTTTGTGCACTATATTTGCATTTCTTGCGTTTTTTTTAATTTGCCTTTTTGGCCATCTTTTTTGCCTTTTTGGTCACTTTTTTTTGCCTTTTTGCCTACCTTTTTTGATGTTTTATTTTGCCTAACTATCCTATCTCTAGTAATGATATTATTGTCTCGATTCACGTATCAGGAAATCGGACAAATCGGGCAAAATAATTCGGGTAAGAAAATCGTGCAAAATAAACTAATTTGGAAGCGCAGTGAAAAATGTTTGGTTTATCCTAAAAAATGTGAAAAAGGATCTAAGTTAAACTTTTTGGAAGCATTATAAATTAAAAGGGCGTTAAAAACTGGAAAAGTAATTATGAATAATCAACTAGATAAGAGAGAAGACATTTTAATTTTAAGCATTACGTTATAATATTTCCTTTTCCTTTGATAATGATATTCTTGTGTCGATACACATATCAGCTAACTGAAAATTAACTGAATAGACAAGCGTAATCAATTATATAAATAATGAATTATTAACATCAAAATAAATTTAAGGTTATAAGTAAGTACTTACTGGTAATAATTATTTCGATTTTATTTAAATATTTATTTATATCGCCTGACTATTTTCGGTTTTATAAACAAACCATCTTCAGAGGCATATGTATTTTATTAGGTATATATGCTGATCTTCTTTGAATTAATTTTAAAATTTTGATAGTTAGAGATGTCTGATTTGATGTTTTAGTTAATTGTATTAAAACTACAACCTTAAATATAAATAACTGGTAAATATGGATAAAACCTGAAATCTAACAAAATACATGCTATAGTAGAAGTATGAATTATATATTATTTGTTGTACAGGGTAAGATACATTACATATGATATATTACAGGAATTGGAAATAAATATTATATTAAATATAAAATTGAAATGACATCTATCATAATAAATTACCCGAATATTATGCTTCGCCACTGAATGAAATGTGCTGGTTTTAGATCTGATGTTTCCATCCATTGAGGAAGTTGATAATACTTATCTGACAGATTAAAATACCCACGAAATGTTATTTTGTGCACACGAGAACTAATTTCCTTACCAGTGAATTGTCTATCCAGCAAATATCTTTGAAAAGACCCTTAAGCCTCATTTACATTTGGAAAGTTTACTGGCGGAATGTATTTACCGCCAATAAACTTACGATGTGTAAACCAGAAAAATGTCTGTCATGAAAGAAACTAAACAAGAAAGTAAGACGTTTTTCTGGTTTACACATCGTTAGTTTACTGGCGGCAAGTACTTTCCACCAGTAAACTTTCCAAAAGTAAACGAGGCTTTACACGATAACATGTAATAGTTCTATTTGACTGGTATTCCAAATAAAACATATATATTTAAATAAATAACACATATACAGGCCCATCTATCCTCGCTCGAATCATTGCTGTTAGACTAATGAAAATTGAGGAAAAAATCTGATTGAAAATTATTGGACAGTTGATGTGCTACTTTTTGAAATTATTTTCGAGTGTACAGAGTGTACTATAAATCTGGGACACAATATTTGGTCTCATTTTCAAATAGAACACTGTATATTCTTTAATTTTTGGAATATGCTTCATTACTGTTAGACTAATGAAAATTGAGGAAAAAATCTGATTGGAAGTTATTGGACACTTGATGTGCTACTTTTTGAAATTATTGTCGAGTGCACAGAGTGTACCATAAATTCGGCACACAAAATTTGGTCTCATTTTTAAATAGAACACCGTGTATACTCACTGTATTTTTAAAATCTGCTTCATATGGGCTTCACAAATCATTTTAATTTTTAGAGATCAGATGCAAAGTTGTCGAGTTATTCACATTTTAATAAAATTTAACGAAAAATTTCGATAGTAAAAAGTCGATGTATATTAATAAGTGGCTAGTAAAGCAATAGCCTCTTTGTAATAGCCAGGAGTTGAGTGATTAAGCTGTTTACACATGTATCTTACTACAATTTATCCACGATCATAATAATTTACTAAAATAATCATTTGATTTGATTTTTTCTCTCTTTCACATATTCGAACATTAACAATTGTTCATTTGATTTGAAGAATACTTAATGATTTTATGTTCGTAATGGTGGTTCGTGCAAATGTAGAAAGATTTATAACACATTCTATGATTACAAACGTAGCTCATAAAATAATTAGTAACTTCAAATGTATAAATGCAGCTCATAATGTAAGTATTGGGGAATTAAAAACACATTTTCTATGCATATCGGTATCAGTTAATGACTGCTTCCTACGCACACAAACATACAGTTATTTTATAATTTGAACTCATCGATATTTCAATATTATTGTTGTAAAGATGTAAAGAAAATTTACATACAAAACATGAACTAGCGTTTGTCTATAGATACACATAACATTTACATATAGATCATGTTTTGTTAAAATACAGTCCATAAATAATATTTACTTATTGATTGGAACTGCGTTGTGTATTAGCGTAGTATTTTGGGGTGAAATGAATTTAAAATCTGGCCTCAAAGCGGAGATAATCCACCTAAATAATTAATATCAATTGGGCGCCCAGCGCACATTCCAATGGGAGCGCTCTTCGCATTACTTGCCATATTAATCCTTCCCAATTTATTCGGATTAATTAGATTTCGAACGTTTGCGAGGGACGCGCGCATATTAATTAATATTCAAAGTGACGCTGCAATGACGCGATTAATCGGGTTACGTAAAACCGTCCATATTTTCTCATTACCCGTGTTGGGAATATGACCGCACTGGGAACGGAGAGACAAATCGTGTAGTAATTTTTGCATAATTAATAATGCTCTACTAGATGTGAAGCTGGGATTTAGTTTGCATGTAAAATGCACCGTTTCGTGTGAGAAATTTGAACGCAAACTTTTGTATGCATACTAGGTATTAACATACATAAATTTTCGTTATGTTTCATATTTATTTTCATGCAGATATTATGCGTCACAAAACAAAAAATCTCTCACAAAGTTGTTAATACCCACCAGTATCAGTATTTAAATTGCAATTCCGAATTATAAATGCCTATAATAATATTGTTTTCCCCCTGAAAATACCAAACACGAATAACATTTGATGTTTTCAAACTCACATCAATTACATTTCAGTGTTGACTTTATGTGCGCTGCAAAAAATATCTGTTTTAAATTTGCCCCCATTTGCCTAATTTGATATTTTCATTCCTGCGATAAATCCCAGCTTGATTTGTTGACAGGTTAATTGAAAGCTTATTTAATTAATACCTTCCGGTGGACGCTGTGAAAATTCTATTACACAGCACTCGACTGTTTGATTCAAGCGAAGCGCTGAATGGCCAAAATTAAATTCAAGCGCAATCGCTACCAGCCGGGAATTAACCAGCCATAAAAATAGTTCGTGGGGATAGCTTTCTGCATGTCTACGTTGGCAGAGCCTTGTAAATATTTGCGGGAAGGATTTTAATGCTTGGTTTTAGCCTCGACGCGATGTGGGAATGTTTTTATACCACAAGCTTATGATCTGTTTACGCTTGAAGTCGGCGCTTTGATTCATAAAAATATTACGAACCCTACAAGAGTTTACAGCCGTAATTATAAGGTGATGGTAACGGTTATGCGTTTGCATCTTTACGTGATTTTAACAGCTAATAATCAACTCGCGAGCAAGTGCTGCGGATTTTTATTGCTCCTTATTTTATGGTTCAAAGTCATAATCTTCGTCGTTGCAGGAAATCAATAGCCCCGCAATATTTTTGCTCGAGGCAAATTATTCGATTAGATTTGATTTTAGGACAATACTGTAAGTACGTATAACACAGAGTTTATACAAACAGTTTATACAGAGCAATAATACAAACTTTCTTGGTTCACTTAAAGATAACACTGTTCTACATCAAAATCCTCGTGTTAACAAAAATATCGTTTCTTAATGTTCGGAGCTATGCTGAACACAGTGGCGGATTTAGGGGTGGGGGGGCTATGAGGGCTATAGCCCGAGGCGGCAAAATCCAGGGGCGGCAAATTTTTGGAAAAATACCAAAGGCACAAGTCACAATAAAAAATAAATATACAAATAAATAAATAAATGACGAACGAAAAAGGGCAAATACAAGAAGTGAAGCATCTAACTACCTACTTCAACTTAGACCTACAAAACCAACAAAATTAGAACGATTTTTTATTCAATTTTATGCTAAGATATGTTATCTCCATTTAACGTATATAGTAATAAGCTAGAATAGTCTGAGATCGAAATTGAGCACTAATGAAAGCGAAAGTAACTTAGTATGAAGATGAAACGAACAGTATCTATTCTTTAAAATATTCTAAAATTGTCAGATATGTAAATTTAACTGCCTTAATGCATACATATGATTTACCATAATTCTTAACTTATCTTCTGTTCTACTATCATCGGCCATAACCGCAAAATAATATGAGGAGCTAAATTTCAAAAAGAATATTATCAATTAAATTCAGCTTATGACTATAGCTGGCGTTAGGGGCTTCAATACCACATAATTAATATATTGAAGACGAAACTGTTAAATAAAAAAATCGATCCCATCTAAAATAAATGTCAAAACATCACAACTCTTTCAAAAGGATTACTATCCTATAGAGTTCGTGTCAAAAAGAATTTTATTTTTCGTTTACTTATTAGTAACGAAAATCAGCTCATTTGCTTAACTCGAAAGTATTTTATTGAAAATAAAATAGATATAGAAGGTGTTTTAGTGAGTTAATATAATGAAGGTAGCCGAAAAGGGCAGAAGAAAACTTCTAAAAAGGAAAAAGCGAAGTAATTAAGGTAATATTCCGATAATTGTATTTATAACCCTACTTTTCGAATATTAACTCTAATGTTATATATAAGGGGATCATTTACCTAACTTAGAAAATTTTGAACGTACCTGCACACATAATGGGCCTACATATAAATGTTTAGAAATAAAGAGATGCGATATAATTACAGCAAGAAAAAACATTTTTCAAACTCCGGATAAGCATGTTCAAGATAGAAAATTATCATATTTCTGTAAAGTTTCGAATCCTAAGAGACACAGGGAAAAATATTAGCCCAATTGCCGAAATCAAAAACATGTTTTGTCAGCAAAATACCGTATGGTTACTAAAAATGGTAAAACCTACAGAGTGTGCCAAAAAAATATTTTAAAATGTTTTTGAATTTCCTTAAAACGGTTACATACAATTGCAAAAAATATAAAATTTTGATACGACATAAAAGAGAGAAGAGGAGGAGACAGGCGTTCATTGAAGTATAATGAAAAAAGAGAGGAGGTTGAAAAGTTTATTGGTAAACTTCATGCAAAAGAAAGCCATTATAACCGCAATAAATCGAAAAGGTTGTATTTGCCCGCCAATTTAAATATAAGAAGATTGTGTAAATTGTACGATTCTTCTGTTGAGGAACAATACAAGGTAAAATACGGATTTTTTCATAAAATATTTTCTACCAATGTTAACCCATATTGGTTTCGAGTCACTAGCATCGGATGTTTGTAGTTTCTGTTTTAAAAAGAAAAATGAACTAAATAATTGCACTCAGTTGCAAAAAGTGAATGTGATGACAGAGTTAAGAATTCACAAATTAAGAGCGAAACAATTTAATTTATTAATGAATAGCTATGAGGAAAACAGTGAAGTATATTTGTATCGACCTACAGCAGGTTCAGAATCTGCCCAAACTGCTTGTGGGAGAAGCATATTATTTAAGGCAGCTTTATTTTTATAATTTTTGTATTACGGATGTCGCGACTTCTTCTCCATTTCTCTACACCTGGAATGAAAGCCAAGCCGGTAGAGGATCTAATAAAGTGGGTTCTGAAATTACAAATTTCTTAAATTCGCATAAATTTTCCGATAATTGCAAAGGGTTAGGATTATTTTCAGACGGATGTGCTTAGCAAAAAATAACAATAAAAATAAAAATGCATATGTAATGTATGCTCTGGCACGTTGGCTGTCAAAAAGGGCTCATGGGTCATTAAAAAAAATTAAGTTACATTTCCGGCTTTCCGGTGTTTGGGCTTCTAGAAAATAAGCTTAGGAGAATAAAAGTTGTACGCCCGTGGATTGAGGACAAGCCCTTTGAAGGCGATACTTGAGCCCAATGACCACGACACGCAACTTTGCAGCAAAAAGTGGACTGTAATGTAATATTTTTTGTGAGCGAGCCGCGGGGTTAGCTTCTACTTGCTACCACCTACCTTGGATCGACCAGAAGGGCGGCGTCACTTGACTAGTGGATTCGACACTATTGTTCTCTTCTCTCACTATTTTCTGTGTGTCCTCTTCAACGTACGTTTCGAGACTCTTGTCCCGTGAGCCCGGGTGTCGCGCGAAATACAATTATCGCACGCGCACTTCAGTCGCGTACCGGTCGCTCACAATTACAATATACAGGGTGGACGTCCGAACATACCGCCCACCTTGGAATATCCTATTCCAAAACAAATTGTTCATTCTAGCAACAACAAAAATTCAAAATTAAAGAATCCACCACAACCGACTAAGCCCCAAACAAAGGAGATAAACCGGTTGGAAACGGTTTTACAACAAAAACTAATAAACCAAAACAAAATTCGATAATACCAAAACTAACTCTCATTTGTTATACTACTCCCTACGAGTAGTATAAAATTCCCGACACTAAATAACGTAACAACAACGAAAGGGG
Source organism: Othius punctulatus (assembly GCA_951805005.1). Classification (NCBI taxonomy): domain Eukaryota; kingdom Metazoa; phylum Arthropoda; class Insecta; order Coleoptera; family Staphylinidae; genus Othius; species Othius punctulatus. Next base: position 32,443,485 of record OX638139.1, on the reverse strand, counting down.
TGTTACAATTCGTAACAAATAACAAACCAAAACTGATGTTTCTATATAACCATATAACAATATCCTAGGGTGCTAGGCGATAAGTTGGCTATATTTGGACAGGGATATAGGGTACAGGATCAATCGAACTTCACTCCGCCCGGGCGATAGGGGAGACTTCGCGAAGAAAGGTAGCCCTTAAGTGGATAGGCATGTCAGGATACGACACCCTAGGTTCCCGTACATCCCTATTTATACCTATACTTCAGAAGACCCAGGCAAGGGGCATAATTTTACCACCGCTCGCCTAAGGACACCAGTTGCAGTTTTAACATCAGCAACTCTAACAACTCCATCTCTTCCAGCGTATACGCTTAATACACGGCCCAGTCGCCAGGAAAGTGGGGGTAGATTGTCATCCTTTATGAGGACCATGGTACCAACTGCTAAATTTGCAGAAACTTTGGTCCATTTTGTCCGTTGTTGGAGCGTGCATAAATATTCCTTGTACCATCTCTTCCAAAAGGAACTAACGATGTGTGAAAGTAACTTCCAACGAGTAGTGCCAGTTCCCACAGATGACTCTGGTTCCATTAACGTCGTAGGAGATTCGAGTAATAAAAAATGGCCTGGAGTTAATGCTTCCAAATCATTGGGGTCCGATGACATCTGAGTTAGTGGGCGTGAATTTAATGTATTTTCGACCTGTATCAGTACCGTATTAAATTCTTCATACGTCAGAAATTGATTTCCAATGGTATGTGCTAATAACCGCTTAGTGGATTTAATAGCAGCCTCCCATATGCCACCAAAATGAGGACTGGATGGAGGGTTGAGATGCCATTGAATGCCTCGATCCGCTAAATGCCCACCTACTTCTCGTTTATTCTCGTCTGACAACAACAACTGAGCCCATGCTTCAATTTTGCGTTTTGCACCAACAAAATTTGTGCCGCAGTCACTGTATATGTGCGCCCCCGTTCCTCGACGTGCAACAAAGCGTCTGAGTGCGGCCAGAAATGCTTCCGTGGTGAGCTCCGATACCAACTCTAAGTGGACTGCTTTTGTAGCGAGGCACACAAATAAACAAATATATGCCTTGTATCTGTTGGCATTCCTAATTTTTCCTAGTGAAATTTCGAATGGTCCACCAAAATCTATTCCTGTGGCCATAAATGCCTTGACGGATGCCAAGCGCGCCACAGGTAAATCCCCCATAATAGGTTGCAATGCCGTCGGCCGGGTACGGAAGCACTGGAGACACCGTTGTAACCGACGACGGATCACATCACGACCAGAGATTATCCAATATTGACCTCGTATAAGACAATGTAGATTTTGTGGTCCCGGGTGCATGTAAGACTGGTGATAGAAATCTACTATAAGATTTGTCACATGTGATGATTTTGGTAGTAAGATTGGGTGGCGGCGGCTGAATGAAACTGGAGCATGATGTATTCGCCCACCGACTCGAATCAACCCATGGGAATCAATGAAGGGGTTAAGATTGCGTAACCGAGATGACACAATTTTTCCCTCTCGAATAGATGACTTTTCCCGTCTAAATTCGCTAGTTTGTACAGTTCTAACGCAGACAACAGTTGCTGCGGCCAATTCCTTCGCTGTTAACATACCCTTACGTCGAGGACCAGTTTTCTGCGAATTATGTGAAAAACGTAGGATCCATGCTACTACTCTCCTCATCGTCGTCCATGAGGAGAATCGTTCAAAGGGGAGGGTTCCGTCTTCTATCGGTGTGTCCTCCACTGTAATGTGTAGAGCGAGCACCTTAGCTTCACAATACTCAGGCTCATGGCCCTCGATGGTCGTTGGATTCCCTTTCTCCTTAGGCCACTCTATCTCCGATTTCGCTAACCACTCCGGTCCTGTACGCCATAATGGATGATCGAGCAACTCTTTGGGAGTGAGCCCTCGGGAACCACAGTCTGCGGGGTTCTGGGCGGAAGGTACATGGCGAAATTGCTCTGGTGACATAATTGACTGAATCTGGCTAACTCTATTTGCAACATATGTTTTCCATTTGTGAGGCGAGGAGCGGATCCAGCTTAATGTGACCATCGAATCTGTCCAAACTACTGACGGTGACATTGTCGGGAATTGCGATGCGAATAATTTCCGAGCATGTTGCACTAATTTGGCGACTGTTACAACGGCACATAATTCAAGCCTAGGCAATGTCTCCCTCTTTAAGGGAGCCACTCGACTCTTTGCAATGACAAGCGAAACGACTATATCACCATTAGCGTGTTCTGCCCTCAAATACACTACCCCACAGTATCCCTTTTCCGAGCTATCTGCGAATCCGTGAAGTTGGATTTTGGAAGCGGGATCAATCTTCAACCACCTCGGTAATTGAAAACTAGATAATGAAGGTAATTCCTCTCGAAATGCAATCCACTTGCGGCAAACGTCTTCTGGAGGAGTTTGATCCCAATCCAAACCCAACTGCCACAGATATTGAATGATCCATTTTCCCATAAATGTGACAGGAGCTATATATCCCATTGGATCAAATAGCTTACAGATATCCGATAAAATGGCTCTTTTTGTGAGTTGATTTGGGCTAACGACAACTTGATACGACATGCTATCCGTAGAAGGGTCCCACACTAATCCGAGAATTTTGGTGAATGCATTCGGATCATCCCCAAATACGAGTGATTTACGGGATATTGCACAATGATCCTTTGGCAATGCTTCTAATACTTCCGGACAATTACTCATCCATTTTCTAAGGGCAAATCCTCCTTGATTCAATAATTTAATTAGCTGAGACTGTAAATCCAATGCATCTTTTACAGTCGGTACGGACATAACAAAATCGTCCATGTATGTACACTCTAATATCGCAGCGACAGCGTCAGGTAGGTTGGCACCTTCATCCTGAGCTAATTGGTGCAGAGTCCTTATAGCGAGGAAAGGAGAGGCAGATATGCCATAAACGACGGTGGACAAACAATATTCTTTTAACGGTTCCGATGGATCCCATCGCCATAATATTTTCTGAAACTGATGGTGCTTCTCCGCTAATCTAATATTTCTATACATTTGCTTTATGTCTGTCACTACAACTACCTGATAAATCCTAAACTTAATCAATATGTCTACGATATTCAATTGCAATTTAGGTCCCGTATGTAGGATTTCATTCAATGATGGGCCATGTTTAGTTTTCATGGATGCATCGAATACGACACGAAATTTTACTATATTATCAATGGCTGTGTCGTCAGTACGCTTGAAGATACAGTGATGTGGTATGAAGTACGATGACCCACATCCCTCTTGAGAAGGTGGTGCTAGACTCATATGTCCTTGCTCAATATAATCCGTCATAAACGCATTGTACTGCAACCGTAGCTCAGGATACCTGGTTAGCTTTCGTTCTAATAACTGAAATCGACGCAAAGCTAACTCGCGACTGTCATTCAGATTGAGAACCGAGGACAAAAATGGTAACTCGACAACATATGTACCATTACTCGAGCGAGAGACCGTTCTCTTGTAATGTTCTTCGCACTCCTGCTCAGTAGGGCACGATACAGTTACTGAAGGGAGTTCCTCTACTTGCCAAAACTTCCGAATCAGATTATCCGTATCATTTTGCAGTGTCATGCAAAATGACGATACTGACGGGTTGTTCGAACATCCCGCAGGCGGTGGCTCGATACGACCAATTAAACAATATCCCCAAATTGTAAGAAGGGCACTAGGGGTCCCTTTAGGACCGACAATAGGTTCACCGAGTGCGATATACGGGAACCACTCTGCTCCTAACAAGATATCAACATCGTGTGGTACATGGAAAGCCGTATCGGCGAGGGGTAATCCCTCCAAGTGAGGCCAATTATACTGTTCAATGTGCATAGACGGGCACTTAGTGATGTTTCGAATTTCCATAGCATCTACTTCTAAACAAATATTATCGACAGGCTCAAATGAACACTTAATTGTGCCACTAGAGATCCCTACTGGAACTTTCGCCAATCCGAATATTGGGACTTGTGCGACCTGTGGTGTCAACCCTAGTCGTTTTGAACAGTGCGCACTAATAAATGTGCCTTCACTAGCAGTATCGAGTAGAACTCGTACGCGTGTATACCGTCCAGAATGATCACGTACGTATGCTTGTGCAGTCAACAATAACACACAAGACCTAGTGGACGTTTGTAGCGATGATACACTAGGGAGGTTGCGTACTAGGGCATCATTAACGTGCTTCACTGAATTCTCATTGACTTTGGGGGAGGGTGACTTATCCTCCGTTTTTACTTCCACAACCTCTTTATGTGGCATATGGAGTAAAGTGTGATGGCGTTGGCGACATATCCTACATGAGCCTCTAGAGTCACAACGCGCTAGATAATGACCCGGGTTTAAACAATTAAGGCACACACGCTGCCTCTTTGCGAATTCAAATCGATCGATTATGGATTTATTTCTAAATGGTGCACACTGTGATAAATGGTGATTATCGTTACACAATGGGCAGTGAGACAGATCCTTTGCCTTTGTCTCCGTGCGAACTACCAACGACGTAGTTGCCTTTCTAGCTGAAGTAAACCTTGCGGGGGCGTTCGAGAACTGTTTCTTATTAATTATCGATTTATAATTAATAGAATCACCGCAAGATTCTATTACTCGGCATTCACTTGACAAAAACGATATAAATTGCTTCAATGTACCTACTTCACAATTACTGACGGCTTGTTCCCACTTTTCTCTCAGTACGGGCGTCAATTTCTTCTTAAACAAGTGTAATAAAGGCACCGACCAACTCGCGACGTCATGACCTAACGCTGATAACGCACCAGAATACTCTGTCAGCGTTGTTACGAATTTTCGCATGGATGTGGGATCACACGTGAGCGTTACGTTAAATAATTCATCCAAGTACGAACTAGTTAGTAGTTTCTTGTCGTTATATCTGTCCTGTAAGGTATCCCATGCAACCTGATAATTATTTGCGGTCAACGGTAGCGACGAAATCTGTGCGAGGGCGTCTCCATGCAGTGCCGATCGCAGGTACATGAATTTCTGAACGTCCGACAAATTACTATTGTGCACGGTGGACGTGTACATATCGAAGAAGTTGTGCCATTGATTTAAATCGCCATCGAATTCAACTAATTTTAATTTCGGAAGCGCGACTCCGGAGACGGCGTTTGAAGATTGCGTAATCGGACCCACCGAATGGTCGCGATTGCGATGAAACTCAGGAAATGCCATTGCAATAATGGCTTTGGCATTGTAATAAGACGCTTCTACTTCTTCTATGTCTGGTTGGAGATCTTTCGGTGTTTTTAACTTATTATAACACGCCGATAATCTACCAATCGCGTCATTAAATTCCCTAAACAAATCCTCCAAGCCTTCCGACATAACTTTAAGAAGCGCTATTGACTTCTTATCATCGGGGTCGGCGTCTACCGATTGTGCGATTAATTCGACACGCAAAATCTTTCGACGGGCAGTTTCCACCTTGAATATAACTTCCTCGAGAGACGGCATGTTGCTAATTTTAAACTACAAACTGAGCGAGAAATGATAAGAAGATAAGAAGATTATAAAGAAACCGTCGCCGATAAATATCGACGATCACAAAACATACAACTGTTGGAATCGACCAGATGTACCAGATGTGGTGAGAGAGAGACCACACAACGAGGTCAAGAGAGAACGAATGCTAGAACGATTAACAAAACGAGCGACGGGATCGAGAACTAACGTATTAATAAGCGAAAAACTGTAATTAATACAGCGCTAATTATCACAATATAAACCGAATCCGGCTCGAAGGACCAAAATGTACGCCCGTGGATTGAGGACAAGCCCTTTGAAGGCGATACTTGAGCCCAATTACATTACAGTCCACTTTTTGTTGCAAAGTTGCGTGTCGTGGTCAATACTGAATGCTGAACAGTACATAGAAATTTATAAAGAAGTTGGAACTGTGAAGAAGCTAGGAATGGGTCTGGGAAAATTGACCGCCCGCAATTGACCGCCGCATCAATTGATCGCGCCAACAATTGACCGCCCGCAATTGATCGCCAAACAATTGATCGCGCCAACAATTGACCGCCAGCAATTTACCGGCGCTTCAATTGATCGCGCAAACAATTTAACTATAGTTGTAAATGTAATGTAATGTTGTAAATGTAATGTAATATAGTTGTAAATGTATAGTTGTAAATAGTTTAATTATAGTTTACAAATTGATATTTGTAAATATATAAAAATATATATAAATAAATTGATATTTAAAAATAATTTTAGTAGATGCGCTTTTCAGTATGCTGAAACTTTTAAATCAAACTTATTTTTGTATTTTCGAAATTAAACGTGATATCCTCCAACCCACACTGTTGACTCGCCATGTATAATGTATTTTTTTAATTGAAACTAGATTCTACTAGGAATTCTATGAACTAAGATGGAATAATAGAGAAATAAAAACAGGTACTATTTAGAGCACCTGAAGGTTTATTTAAATTATCAAAAACTGAGTAACCTTTTTCTTATTTCTTCACTTTGTTTATTTTGCACTATATGTACAGTTCTGTTCAAATAAATGTGGGGCCACTGTTATAACGTTACTTTCAAACTCACTTGTTCATATAAGTCTGGGACAACTTTTTTGATGTGTTGTAATTGTGACTTGTAGCAGTCAACATTTTAATATATAAATATTATTCAAGTTAATATGCCTTGCAGTGATTTTTATCGATCAACAGTCTTCTAATTTTAAAACAATTCGTGCTTTTTCAACGGCAGTACGTTTTCTAGGTCATTTTAGTATAAAATTTCATTCACAATATACTCACTTTTGAACTTTGACAGATAAGTGTAGTCTGCTATTTTTTCTGACAGCACTATGTCCATGGAAACGTTTGAACGTAACTGTACATTTCGGCCATTTATTGGGGCACATTCAAGGAATTACCCATTAAGTTGGGCCATTCACTAATATGTAGGTACCCCAAAGATTTACACATTAAATATTTACATTTTAAATATAAAATGCATTGAACAGAGGATTACTGTCCTATAATCCCAAGCATTACCTATTTCTATTCTGTGAAATATGTGGAGTACTTATGAAGAGAATATTAAATTAGAGATATTTCACAAAATTTATACAATCAGGTTTTATCAGAAAGATATGTATCTATTAATGGTAATCAGATCCAACATACAGATCTTCACTGGGCTTTAATTGTAATTTAAAAGGTAATGCCTATTTTTTTTTTAAATAATGTAAAATAGATTCATATTACATTTACTAAAGTAAACTTTTAGCTGCACTTAATTTGTAAATAACAATAATAATTATTGTTAGATAACACCTACAGAAAAACCTTATTTTCACCCTGAAATGATCAATGCATTTATATAAACGATATGTATTACTGCCTGTCGATAAACTATACAGCGATCAATTTTTAAACTATAAATTGTTTGCGCGATCAATTGATGCGCCGGTAAATTGCTGGCGTTCAATTGTTAACGAGATCAATTGATGCGGCGGTCAATTGTATGGCGATCAATTGCGGGCGGTCAATTGTTGGCGCGATCAATTGATGCGGCGGTCAATTGTTGGCGGTCAATTGCGGGCGGTCAATTTACCGGACCCCGCTAGGAATAGATTGGACAATCAAAGATTTTAAGACCCTTGATACAAGCTTAAAAAAGTTAAAAGGTATAAAAGACATGAAAAGAATTATATTAAGAAGAGACAATAATGGAGTTGTTAAAATGAAAATGGAACAATATTTTAAGAACCATGACTCATCGAAAAGTTTTGAAAGTCTAACAAAAAATATATAGTTTTAAAAGACTTGAATGTCAATGAAAAGGTACTGAAAGTCCTAGTAAAGGAAGAGAAATTGAAAAATCTTAATACATTACTCTTATTATACGACAAAAATTGGTAGCAAGACGAAAAACTTAATAAAATGTTTGATAATAATTAGGGTTTTACTTCCAATTTGCAACAAAATATAACGCTTTGGTACATTAAAATTATTTCAATTAGAATTTTAACTACCTATATTTTTTGAATCAAATGGATTTTAAATATTTTTTTCTTTTCAAAAGCAATATTATCCAATTTAATTAGTCAATAATAATAATGTGTAAATGAACTCAAATTCAAGTTTTTTCATGTGGCTTTATAAAAGTTTGTATTACATTTGCCACTGTACAAATTTAAATTTGGTTATACAGTTTTGCCGCAATCACAAAACAATTCTTTTCTCCAATTCTTGAAAAATGGATAATAATCCTTTTGAAATTTCGCTCCTCATATGCATCAATAGTTTCTTTTACAAACATTTAATGAACAATTGAACTTTGTAAAAATGGTTAAATTTTTTTCAAAACTTCAAAAAACTTTTTCTAAATAGTTTCTGCGATTTGTACTTTCGGCTTTTCATTATGGCCTCTAAACAAAACAATTGTCAGTAACAATAGGTGTTTCATGGCCAAAAAACCAAGAAAACGGAGGAGAAAAACTCTTGTAAGGCTGTAAGCTGATGAAAGCTGACTCGACTAGAGCAGGGGGGACTCAAACACCCTTCTCAGGGGGCCCTCTGAAACAACCTAGATTCGCCTCTGGATTGTATAATTTTTTTTTTTTAAAGGAATGGAACAAAACATGCCCAAAAACAATAGGTACTGAAATATTTGCGAAGTGCTTCATGCACATCATGCTTCACATTGAGACGTCTTTAGACGATGCCTGTGTCCCACTGTTCAGCAGAAAGGTCGGTTTTCGTGTTGAAAAGAATAAAAAATGATAGAAGTTCTAGTCTACATAGACTGAAGAACGCCTGAAGGATGTAGCAATTCTGACCATCGAATCGGAGCTTACCGAAAGAATAAACTGTGATGATATTATAGCTTAATTTTCAACCTCTAGTTCATGAAAGACGTTATTTTAAACATTTCACATTAGTTTGCATTACTATCAGAACAACTAAAATTTATTTCAGAACTTTTTTTAAATTATAACTACAATTATAATGTAGTCAATAATGTAGTCCTTAATATAGTGAACTTCTAGATTGGTAAGAGTTGTCTTGCAGATTGCTGATGACCCTATGTCTAAATGAATAAGCATAAGAATAAAGTATACATTCGCCACTGGTTGAGCACGAAACCGAAGTCGGAAAGTTGTTGGTCAAAAGATGTGGCGTCTCTGTGCATTTGGTCATTTGGATCTTTATTGAAAACATTAAAAAGCTGCGTGATTTCGAAGGTATTACAATGTATTTCAATTTAAACAATTGATTATCATATTAATAAATATGTGGATAAAGTTATGTACTGCCCACACCAGATTTGATTGTAAGTATTCGTTTCTAGTATAAATGCAAGCAGAAATTACTTTCATACATCAATACCCAATTTAATCTAAATTCTGCTACCCGGCCGGTTCTGAGGGGGCTTCGATTTCAGAGCGCCCCTCGGCGTAATTGAGTAAAAATATTTGCGGAGCAATAAGGCGTCAAGGAGGCAATACCACCGGGCGGTAACAATTAATAAGATCCGGCCGCGGAAACTTTAATTAAATTTCAATAACGTCGTTTCCCGAGGGAAATTTGTTTTTGCAGCGCCAAGGGCGAAATTACGGGGCGCCCCTTTGTCAGGCGCCGCGATCGGCCCCCAATCTGTTTGCGTAGGGCAGGCAGAAAAAACACCACGCACCCCTCAGCCCGTCCGAGCCAGGGAATTGACATTCCGTCTGGGTATGCTTCGAGGCGCGGGCGAAAATCTTATTAGAAACGGCGGAAATTGAATGAGGGCTTCGCGACGGTAACGCAATAAATGCCCCAGGTGAAGACGTTACCTGTTTTACGTGACGCGCCGCCGATCGATGCTCCGTCCGGGATGTTGTTTTTTTCCGGAAACTGCGGGGGTGCTGATCGTTCCGGTTATTACCGGAAACGGAGCGTTGTTCCGCCTAAAATGATGCGCACATTCACACCCGAACGGCATTTCCAGGGAAGAACGGAATGAATGGTTAATGCGAATTCCGCAGTTTTACCCGGAGGAGCGGCCGTGGTCCTATTTTATGCAGACAACGTGGGGGCGGACACATCCGTTCTGCGAACACCCCGCAATCGATTCGTCCTCCGCTGAAATGACACGTATAATTGTTCCATTCAGGACGCCGTCATAAAGGACCTCGCCGAGAAATTAACTTCAAAAGCGGACGGGGCGCAAAAATTGCGACGCTAGCTTAATAACCCATTTTCCACGACATCAAATACTCTCCATCAAATCGTCTAAATTTACCACATACCACAAACAACAATGTACACGAATATACGAAAATAAATATTACTCCAGTTTTGTTAAAGCATACAGAAGTTTTTTTTTAATCGATAAAACTACAAACGTGGTTCAGCCTCCAGCTACCATTATTGATATTAATTTTTTACGTGTATAACTTGGAACACCACCGCTGCGCGAGTTGGGAACTTTGAAGTGTTCGTTTTCTGCACGATTACCGTTCAGGTGAATTGTTTCAGAACCGTGCGTAGACGATAGCGATCAGTTTGTGTCGTCGCGCTGAAATATTAAGCAGTTAGCGTTTACGTGCTTAAATGTCGCTTATAAAAAAATGTATACACATGTGAAGTTGCAATCAGCAAAACGAAGGATTTTACTATTACTTTTCAACATATCTAGATTATATTTGTTAATACAACAATATTGTATTACTAGAGCAAATCGATAATAAAAAGAAAACTCAGAGAACTGAAAATGATGCAAATTTGATTGGCACCAAATTCTACAAACTTATTCACATCCTATTCTTTGACGACTTTTTGTCTATAATAAAATGATATTGATGGCATCGTGCTCGGATCAGTGGTAATCGAGATAAGTTTGCTTTATTTGGCTATATTTTTAGGAAATTTTTAGATTATGAGGTATACGAGACAACTGATACTTACATTCATAATTTATTTTCGTAACATTTGAATATTTGATTGAAATTACATATTGTCGGTACTGTCTCCATGGTTATTATTTAACTGATATCAGCCACGGCCGTTAAAATTTAACAGGCATGGACACTATTTTTTAACAACAATAGCACTTTCCTGCTTTTTCTCCATTCGGAAAATTCTTCGTAAATTTTTTCGTATCTATTTTTAGTCTTCGCAGGTAGTAACTCTCAACTCGCTGCAGCCGCTTCATCCAGAATTTCTTGATAACTGTCAGGAGAAACACTTTCACCACTTTTACCTGACATTTTGTTCATTTATTTATTTTGGTGTTCACAAGCGTTACTACACAACCATCACAGCACACTTGAAATATGTCATTATGATTTATGAAAATAATTTCGCAAAGTTTAATCCTTTTTATCTTAGTATCACGAAAACTATAAAACAACATCCGGCCTATATGGATATAACAGACTCGGTTGATTATAAATTCTCAGCCTCATCTATTATATAACTCATATCGGCATAATACCATTATATACTAGTTTTCTTTGAGCGACATATAGTTGACAAATTATTTGATCGCGTTGCCTATATTGAAGTAAGCTATTTTGCTACAGTAGTATAATATGTAAAGACTCCAAGGACATAATTTATCAAGGAGTACTGATTTATATAAATGTCAGTGTCATTTTCAATAATATTTAATAAACTTTCAATAACTCGAACTTAAAATATAAAAGAGGAAGAGGTAGCAATTTGGAGAATATAGAAAATATGCAAAATACTCCACCAGAGCTGCAAGAGTTGGCAGATAAGGCAATTCAATCCATGATCAGAGAAAAATAAAAAAATATATACGAATGGACGTATATTAAATATATTTCATGGACAATGAAGAATAATGCAAAGAGATATACAGAAAATGTGATCTTAGCCTATTCTGTCTACCTAAGTGAGACAGACAATAAAAACAATTCTACGCTATGGACTCACTACTCTATGCTTAAAGCTGAGATGAACTTGAAACACGGAATTAAATTAAAATAGTACGTATGAAGGTATACAAAACTTACAGCTCACTTAGAAAACAGTTCTTAAAATTGTCTTAAAACTGTCAATATCAAATTCACTTATGTGGTATGTATTATTAATTTATTAATTGATTGTCAATTAATTTGCTCGAAGACAAAATAATATATGCAACTCCGAGTTGAATGAATGATTGTATTTCGATCAGTATTGTCAATACATGATCTCAATACAATAATGAATGCATTCAACTCCAAGTCATATAATCTACTATTATATAGACAACTTTAAAAACATCAGTGTGTCTTCAGCTGGAAATCGCGCTTGTTGGAAATTACATGTTGTCAATTCAAAAAAATATGTCTGAAAAATTTCAATTGAAATCCATTTTTAAGTACAAAATTTTGGCACGGGTTTAAAATTGTAATACTGTAGATTAAAAAATTATAATTTTCAAGTTTTCTGTTCAGGTCGCCAAAAGCAGTGCAAATTGTGGCAAGTGCAAATTGCCCTGAAGTAAATTAACCTTAGGACGATAATTTTAAGTACCCAATCGTACTCACTACTATAGTTTGAATAATAAATTTCAGAAAAAATACAGTAAAAACGAAGAAAACTATAGTCCTATACTCATTCAACTGTCTTGCTTTCAGCAGAGTCAAGTCAAGCAGACTTCTCTAAGTACTTTTTGCGCAATTATTTTAAATTTTGATTTTAAAAGAGGGCATTCGAAAACTTGTTCACAGCATGATGGGCATGAACATATCTCTATTCTGCAATCAAAGCGTCGAACTACCTTAACTAGAATGCTTAATATTGTCTCGGAATTTATAGAAATTCGATTTTTTAGTAGACTGATAGGAAGAATTTAAAAAATGTTAATTATTTTATTAATTAATAATCCATTTTTCTGCGCCAAATTTCAAAACAGCATCATGAAATCAGTTGGAACTCCTTGTAATGCGAAAACTGTAATGCGAAACTGTCACATAGTCCTATACTCATTCAACTGTCTTGCTTTCAAGTCAAGCAGAGTTCTCTTAGTACTTTTTGCGCAATTCTTTTAAATTTTGATTTTAAAAGAGAGCAATCGAAAACTTGTTCACAGCATGATGGGCATAAACATATCTCTATTCTGCAAACAAAGCGTCGAACTACCTTAACTAGAATGCTTGATATTGTCTCGGAATTTATAGAAATTCGACTTGATTTATTTTATTAATTAATAATCCAATTTTCTGAGCGAAATGAACTCCTTATAATCCCTTAAAAACTGTTGAAAATTTGAATCGTTTTTTATAGAAAATGGCACCACGCAAAACTTTACCTTCACAAGAACTCAACTGGAAATCTTAACATTTATGAAAAATCAATTTTTGTAGTAGATTTGATGGAACAATTAAATTTTTTTAATTATTTTATTAAGGAAAGAAATCCGGAACCTCACTCCTAGTAATCCGTCAAAAACTGTGGAAAGTTTAAATAATGTTTTATAGAAAATGGCAACATCAAAATCTGTAATAACGCAAAACAAGTTAACAATACAGTTAACAAGATAATAAGTTAACAATATTCTATTCTGTAATATTTGATAATATAAACAATCATATTTAATATATAGAAGATTTTCAAAATAAAATCTGTTGAATTTATTCAAAATTTCAGGAACATTGATTTTGAGTTGATCAATTTTATTTTTAATAAGTAATATAAAATTCTATTCATTAACCATTAATAACTGTTTTCGGTAAAAATTCATGTTATGAAGAACAATTGAAAAAAACACCATTAAATTAACAGAGACTTTTAAAACTCACATAAAATATCTGTAAATTCAATTTGTCTATATGATTTGATTTCAAGTTAAGTTTATAAGTCTATGCCGTAAAAATCCATTTAATGTATGAAATTTCAAATCCTGCGTAGTGAAATTCGCTGGAGCTCTTAGCAATCACTCGAAATTCTGGAAATTCATCTTTTATTTTCAAGATTTATATTTATATATACAAAATTTAGTACAATAAAACCAATAATTATAACAAAATAAATTCTTGCAATCACCTGCACATTTTGAAAAAAAACCTTCTCGTTAGACGAGATTTGATCGGAAAATTTATAAGTGTTATAAAATTCTGTAATAATCCTTTTTATGTACCTACATTTCAAACCTCTACCGTAAATCTTTGCGTGTAAAGATTTGAAAGCTTGAAAATTCAAGCATATCGATAATTAAGTCATGATGATTGGAAAATTTTCAAAATTTATAAATAGAGGATATCTTTACCGAAAGGCAACGGGCTTTTTGATAATAATAATAAATAGAGTATGTAGTATGTAGTAGAATTCAATTTTATGACTCTTAGTAATCATCAAAAATCGTTCCATACAAGTTTTTATCTGATATTTTCAAAATTATAACAGCCTTGTCTACATAAATAGTCAATTTTATGCACTAAATTAAAAATACGTTTTGTTGAAATCAGCTTGAGACAATTGGCAATTTCTAAAAAAAATTATCAATTAAATTTTTTTTTTAAATTTTCGAAATTATAATTCTATTCAGTAATAATCTATTTCATTTACAAATTTTCAGTGGATTATTTTCCTTGTCTAAATTTTATGCACCATTCAACTACTTCCCTATGATTATTTTTTGACGTTTCTCAAAACCAATGATATATTTCGATTTTTGTCATATTGATACTTCTGGACCAATCCCGTCATTATTATACTGGGAATATTCTCTAGAGATTATTATAGTGGGAATAATCTCGGTAGCTAGGTTCACTCTTGTCAATCAAAATATTTGTCAAATTATTAATTTATCAATCATATTAAAGTGTCATACAAAATGAATAAAAGTCGCTTTAGCTGCGTTTCGCATACTGAAATTGATAAAGAAATACTAGAAAGCAAAAAACGTCAAAAAATAATCTAATCAAATATAACTCGAGAGTTCGATAAATTAGAAAATAATTTGACAGATTATGTCTCAAACTTGTTGCCATTTGGCAATAGTCACTCGAGCCCTTCGGGCTCTCGTGACTATTGCCTGGCAACAAGTTTTCGACAATCTGTCAAATTATTTTCAATTTATTCTCACTCTCTTGTTATATTATTACTGAGAATAACTGTAGTCGTCATATACAGCTTTCATTATCGAATAAATTTCCATTGGTTAATGACCCTCTGCTGCAAAAACAAAATAATAGCACGCACATTATTTTTCGGCAGATTTTCGATCATATTTATCATTTTGTAACTGCGTAACAATGCCTAGAAAATAGTCAATTTTAATATTTTTACAAATGAGTTCACAAATGAGTCACTAGTTAACAAACAATAAACTCAAATGAGTCCCGTTGCCATAGCGACGAAGTCACCGATACGCAGACTAAACATGTTTCTATTGAACAATCCTCGTATAATAAAATTATATTCAGAAGTATCCAATTCATCTTTTTATGCACTAAATTTGATAGTAAAATTTTCAAAATTGTAATTCTATTCATAAATAGTGTATTTTATATTCAAAATTTCCAACTCAGCACATGGATTGCTATCACTTGAAAAATCAAGAGAATTAATTTCATTTAGATTTTATGGGAAAAATATCGTCTTCAATAATACTCGTAATTCATTTCAGTAATCAGTCAACACCGTTCTTGTTATTTTATCTCAATTTCTTCAAAAATTATGATAAAAATAAGCTAAAATAATAATTTTATGAACAAAATTTAAAATAGCTGCGAAGTGAAATCAGTTAAGGACTCTTAGTACTCACTAAAATAACTTTGATTAGAACGAAAACAAAAATAGAAATTATATATCTATTCAGTAATAATCTCTTATATATTTAAAATTTCTAACACACCAGACTAAAATCGACCATTTGAGTTTCAATTATCACACGAAAAATCAAAGAATATGTTTTTTTTAAGTTTGATGGAAAAGTTTAAAAAAATCCTATACAGTAATACTTGTAATTTATTTCAGTAATCACTCAAAATCGTTCCCGTTTAGAAAATTTTAAAATATAATCTTCGAAAAATATAATCAAATTATCTGCAGGAGTATCCATTTCATGTAAATTTTATGCAGTAAATTTTAAAGTAAACTTTTCTAAATTCTTATTCTATTCAGAAATAACCTATTTCATATTCCTAATTTCTAACTCAGCGTGATCGAGATAGATTCGAGCTATTACAGCTTAACTATTACTCAGAAAATAAAGATAGTTATTTCTTTTAAGATTTGTTTCAACTAAAAAAAAACAATTCAGTGATTTCACTAACCAAAAATTATAATAAAATTCTCTACAGAAATTATCCATTTTATGAACAAAATTTAGGGTCAAGATTGGGGACTCTCAGCAATCACTAAAATAAATTTAATTTGATCAAATAACTTTCCACATTATAATTCTATTCAATAATAATCTATTGCATAGTCGTAACTGATTTCACTAACCAAATATTATAATAAAATTCTCTATAGAAATAATCCATTTTATGAACAAAATTTAGGGTCAAAATTTGGGACTCTCAGCAATCACTAAAATAAATTTTATTTGATCGAAAAACTTTCGACATTACAATTCTTTTCAATAATAATCTATTGCATATTCAATTTTTTTAACTCTGTACGCTGAAATTATCAGGGACTCTCAGCTATTAGTCAAATAATCAAGAAAATCGATGTTTTTGAGATTGTAAAATTTTCTAGAAAATTAATTCTATTCAGGAAAACTCGTTTTTTTTCGTGTCGAACTGCTTTATAAATTATAGTTTCGAAGGCTTAAAGTAGCTTTTTATAGATATTATCGGAAATATAAACAAATTTTTCACTACGTTTTATATCATTTTTATTTTAACGTTTAATACGTTTCGTCTGTGGTCGACTGGTCGACGAATAAAAGTGATAAAACTAAGTAAAATGTGTGTTTCTATTCCCGATAACAACATGAACAAGTATTACATAGTAAAGGCTTCGTCTATCAACTTCACTTTACAGATATAGTAAAATAATTTCATTTTATTTTACTGGTACTATAAAGTAACTGTATTACAGTTGGCAACATCAAAATAAATGCTGTAAAAATAAATTTATTGAAGCACAAACATTGATTTTCCAAAATTTAACAGTGATTGAGAGTATCACTGATTTAATGTTGTGAAATTTTATTTATGAAAAATGGATTATTGCTGAATGGATTGTAATTTATTTAAATTATCTTATATTTATAGCCCATGCTTTACAATACAATGACTTGCAAATTTCAAATTGATTATTATAATTGAACTGGATAGTTAAATTATGTTAAAGCCTGTTTGGTTATGATATGTTATTTTATGTATACAAGTTGGTTGTTATTTATGAAATTTAATTTCTAAAATATTCAATGCATAATGAATGATGCATGAGCTTGTAAATTCAAAGTGCATGAAAACCTGTAGAAACCGTAATAACCGTTATAGACGATTATAATGAATTTATAGTAAATAAATTTTGCTTTGCATGAAAATCCTCCTCTTCAGATTTTACTTTGCTTTCCGGAAGTTTAAGGCCTCGCCCCATAAATTAAATACCCATCAAGTGCTTACACATAGGAGCATCCTATCTCATCATCTTTACCTTTTAATAAGTGAACGCGAACATTAGGGTTGATACTGGAGGCTTTTAGCCGTGCAGTAATTAATTACGCCGGCCAAGATCGCGATCCCTGCACGCCCCGCCCGCGACGTGACGGCGTCGCGACGCGTGCTCCAATATATGCGAAATCAGCGACGCTAATTAAATCCAGCGTCCCTGAAGCCGCCGCGACGACGACGCGTCACTCGCCTCGCAGATAAATTACTATCGCTAGATATTATATTACATGGCGCTTATGGGTAAAGGATAATACGTGAGAGTACCTGTGTACCACTGTACCAAAGTACCTGTAATCTGTGTGTGCGTGTGTGTTTGTGTGTGAGCGCTCGCGTAGTGTGTGCATACTTGTGTGCGTGTAGTGTGGGCTAATTAACGTGCCGCGTGGATTATCTCTGATGACACGAACAGCAGAATTGTATTCACGACACAGGCAGACGAGTTTTTGTGTCCATCATCGACTAGATGTATTGTGGAATTCGGCTGGTATACACAATCGATCACGCATGGTGCTTGTTTATAATAATTATTGTATATAATTACAGTGAAGCCAAATACTCCAATAAATGGACGAATTCGTCCAATTTGTTCTGGTTAATTATTTTTAACAGGTGTACACTTGTATTTAACCGCATATTCGAGCTACAATTTCAATTTATGAGGTTTCGCATTTTATGTATCCCACTTCACAAGTAAAAGTGATGAACTGTTTTCACTTTCTCTATCTTCATTTATGGAAAAAAAATGTTTTCGAAAAAATACTGAATGGGCACTAAATTATCCATTCTAGGGTCACCCGAGTCTGTTAACACTATTTTTGAAAAAAAAAATGCATTTGTGTTTACCCACAACTATTTGTATGGACAAGTTAGGGCAATAAATGCTAAAAGTTTTTAATTAATATTTTTATCTAAACACATTTAAATCTGAATCTAAATCTGAAGAATTTTTTTCGAAATTTAAAATAGTAATGGCTGTTTATCATTACCACATTTTTTTTTTAATTTTCCAAAATATAAAGTTTAATAAGATTGTATGAATCGGTGGTTAATACTTAGTGAAATATCTTTAAGTTAATATAAACAAAACACTTGGATAAGTTTTACAAATTTTCATAATAGAAAAACTCTAATAATGGCTTCTGATAATGGTTGCAAGACCGAAGCAATTGTAGAGTTTTTCTATTTAAGTATTTTGATTATATTAATGTAAAGTTTACACAGTGACTAATCACCGTATCAATGGGAAAAAGCAGAACCATTGTATGCAATTTTTTTAAATTAATTTCTGTTTTGCAGCAGGTGGCACCTCAGAGGTTAGCTAGTTGTTGCATAAATATTGTATACAGTGTGGAAATTAAGTAGCGGAAAAATTCGATATTTTTTTCTTATGTAACCTATTTAAAATGTTATATGGTTGCAAACAGATTAAAAAACTCTACCGAAACAAAAAATGAAATATATAGGTTGTCATTTAAAAAAAACATTAATGGCGTCACAACTTATAAAATTTTGTTTTTTTAAATCTGAAAAAATATATTTTCATATGCGCAGTAATTAATATCGCTATCTCATTTTTAGATTTTTTCTCTTTCATACACATTAACGAAGTTGCCGAATTTATCCGCTACTTAATATCCACACTGTATGTCCTAAGTATAGTAAAAGCCATAATTTAGAATTCCAATATATGAAATGGGGAGTCACACTTACAGAACTTGCAGCTGTTGAACTTTATAAAGCTCGTACTCAAAAACAGCTGTTTTGGACATTAAGTGGGTTGTGCTTTTAGCCATCGATATATCCCTTTAAAAATGTTGAATTTGAAACAGACTCAAGGTGCACTACATAAGAGCGAGCAGTAAAGTGCAGTAGTTTTAATAGAAGCGGAATATAGAAAGATAGCAGAAATTTTGGACGAAGAAATACCCATAGGCTTGCAAAACAAAGTTCTCTCAGATTGATAGTGGTTCTATTGAATTAGTATGGAGGGGAGGCAAAACTGACTAAAGTATCGTTATTCAAGCACGAATGGGCAACGAATAAACCACAATTTGTTGTTTTTTATGAACTGCATCAGCTTTCTTAATATTATATAGTATTATTATATAGTATTATTATATATCAGATTGATGAGGCTGATTCATGATAAAATTTCATACTAATATATAAATAAAACACAATTGGTGTGAGTTTCATAAAATATTTAATGTTGTACTGCAATAATTGTTTCGCCACACAGAGGCATCATCAGACAAATGAAAACTGACTGAAAACTAAGCAATTTTCATTAGCCTGATGAAGCCAGTATATGGCGAAACAATTGTTGCAGTACAGCATTAAATATTTTTTGAAACTCACACCAATTGTGTTTAATTTATGTATTATTATATAGTATTTGCCAATTGGGATATTGTTTAATGACATCATGAATGTGTTTAATGCCAACATGATTTTGATTAATGCCAAATTAATAATGATTAATGCTAACTTCACTGTCATTAGAGCAAAATTGGAGTTAAAAAGGTACAGTAACCCGGCACCTCCACCATAATGAAAATTATTAATTAATCTGCATCAATACAACAATTAGTGGTAAAGTTTATATAAGCTATTTTAAACGTATTCTGCTTTTTCATATATTTATGTAAAAAATAATATATAAAGTACGTATTATACGAATAAATTTTATAACGTGTAGCAATTGCCCGGCGCATCCACCATAATAAAAATTATTTACAAAAATACATTGGCGTATTGACGTAGACGATAATTGGATATAATCTATTTTAACCGTTTCGCTCCTGTTGGAATATACGCATCCCATCGATGAAAAATACTGTTGGCGAAAATGTATATAAAATAAACAGTATTCAGTATAAACATTCAGTAGTTTGATATTTTTTTACGATGTGGTGCTTGCCGGGACCGTTGAAATCGTACATAACCTCAAGTAATATGTCAGTTGAATCGCAGCAAGTCAAGGTGATAATTAAAAATAGCTGAGAAATACTCTTGTATGTTACAATTTTCTTCTGTATTTGTTTATGCTGAGTGAGACAGCATCCAAATAGGTAAGTAGGTATTACATACGATTCAGAGTAGCTTTTATTTGGTGATATTTATTCTGAACTTGCAACGGGATTATATGTTCCCGTTTTTCCCCATTTTGTGGTAAAAACATGGCAAGATGTTTCTGTTTTTTTAATATGGACTACCACGTAGTAAAGGTTGAAACCATACTGATGACTAAGAATATTTTGTCCTTCGCTGATTTGAGAAAAAAATAATTTGTTTCGAACATACAGGGTGATAAATGTTCAACAAAACCAATTGTGATAATTGTGGTCGGCTGGTTTTTGCATTCACAGTAGACTAGTGCATAAATCGATATCCAAAACAGTTTATTTCGTGCTTTGTCATTCTATTTCTTTTAAACTATTGTTAGTGAAGTTCTCTGTTATGAATCATTATTAGAACTATTAACTAATATCATAGATTAAGTAGCTTCATGTGTAATAAATGGAGTAAATAATATTGTTATTTAAAAATAAATCACCCTGTATCTTGAAACGAGGTGGTTTTTGACACGTCATCAAAAGGTAAAATATTCTTAGAATAACCTGCATGCATGCTAAACTGCACGTTTTTTTTTTCTCTGATATGTTCTTCAATTCTTGTTTTGGTGGCTCCTCTTGTTCCTTTAATGTATTTTGCACCGCAATCTTTGAAGCTTAGTGCATGAACTCCATTTCAGTCTAAATTTTTAGTGTATTTAATCCTTACAGAATCTAAATTGAAACATCAAGTAATAACACACTTCTACAATTTGACAAATAAATAAATAATAAAAGTGCAGTAAGGTGAAGAAGAAATAATAAAAATAATAAAAACAACTAAACATCTTTATATTTAAATACTACCAGTAAGTACTCCAATAAAGAAGAAAGAAAACAATAAAAAAATTAATACTAAATATTTAGCTCTATTTCGAATTCAACTAATTACACATACACAGCATACATATCGCTCATCCGGATCAACAATGACCCAACTGGAAAATGATGATTTTTTTCATTAAAGACGATAAACGACTGTTAATTATTGAGTATTACAGAAAGGAATACATATTATTAGAAATTATTTTAATGTATATATTTTTCATTAAAATTACTACCAATAAAATGTATTCACTTCTTTAAAACTCATTAATTAACAGTCGTTTCTCTTCTCTCCTGGAAAATTCAATTGCAGTTGCGTCATTGTTGTTCCGGGACCGCGATATTAAGTCGTGTTTTCTCTAAATTCAATTATTTCACGATTCGTCATATATGACAAGCTACCGAAGATATTTTATAAGGAAAAAGTAAAAATCAAATGGCAATAGAATTGATGAATTTTTTGTCCATTGTAGATTTTTACCAGTCCAGTAAACGGCGAGGAAATCTCGAGCGGCCCTTTCACTTCGGCGGGCGCAATTTGCGCTTTCCGTTTTATCTGGAGATGTTATGAGTTGTGTAACTAGATTACATCAGGAAGCACGAGTGCAACTTTCGGTTTCGTGGCCGTGAAGAATTCGCTCAACTTTTCCTCGTCGCCCTTGAGTCTTCGTGGACTCGTCTTCGGAATTATCAATCCTGCGAAATTTCCCAGTCGTCGCAAAGTAAACTCCATCCGAAAGGATCACGTCAGCAGCTTAATGTACATATCAAAAGTGCCCGGCTTTGGGGTTGGGAGCGCCACTTGCGAATGCGAGACGCGGCCTTATTTAGCATAAACTTTAGCGCCCGTCGAGGAGTTAATTTCCCTTTGATTTAAACAATTTGAGGTCCGCGAGGAGGCGCTTTAAAAACGAGACGGATGTTGGCGAAGGGACGCCGAGGAATCGGCTTTCCGGCTTTAATGCGATTGTCACTTCGGAGGAAATAATTGATGGAGGAGGACTGCAGGATTACACTCATTATTCTCGTTTCGTTTTCATTTACTTACTTGCTCAAACCGGCTTTGCAGCGGACTTAATGAACCCGTGATTTTGCGATTTGGTACAGCAACGTACTGTTTGCACCCTCATATCGTTAATGAACTGCAACTATTTGAGGTCACGCTAGATCAAACATGAAACCCTGCCAGGATTCTATCACGTCGGGCAGAGTTAGAGATCGCCGAGCTTCGGCAAGGAGCCCCATCAAATATTAATGCTACACGGCCATAATCGGGCCTTCGTATTAAAACGGATTTTATTAATTTCTCATTCTCGTATCTCCCCCATGATGAAAGTTTCAGGCGGCGCAGGAGAAGTTGATTCTCAACGTCGGAAGGATAATTTATGCACACTCCGGACGAGTTATCATCCGCTCGAGTTTTGTATTAAATTAGCAGTTGTGAGAGGATACAATTGTTAATAATGCTGCGAATATGATGCGCAACTTATTTCCGCCACGCTAATTATTAACGAAAAGTTGCATTGTAATAGTAAGCGGAGTTTATATGAATAATTATTTTTGAGCATTAGATTATACAATGTACCCTAGTATTTTAGCCATGAATTATGCATAATAATTAAAGCAGTAAAGCACAAAATTCCTTTAACAAAAAAAATTAAAACTAAATATACATACCTAACGGCAAGCAACAGTGTCATCCTCACTTAGTAATTATTAACTTATTCTACGTATTCTACAGGTATTAAAGATGACAATAATTCGTGTGGAAGTGTATACGCATTACTACAATTGTGTTTTTTTTTGCAAATGAAACTTACTGCTTATATTTGCAATTGCGACCATTTTCGAATGGATTTGTAAAAGCTTGCATCACTTAAGGATAGTACCTAATTCTAAAGCTGCCGCATGAATAATAAAAATTGAGGAAAAAATCTGATGGGAAGTTATTGGACTTTTGGTCTCTTATTTAAATGGATCAACCTGTATATTCTTTAATTTTTAGAATCTGCTTCATGGGGGCTTCACAAATCATATTTATTTTCACGGATCAGATGCAACGGTGCCAAGCTATTCACATTTTAATCAATCTATTGAAAAATTATGGACGATGAAAAGAAAACCTTATTATACGAAATCATTGAAAAAAATTGGGTATGCAAGTACCCAAGCAATGTGATAAAACATACACAATATTTAGAGTCCATAAAATTCACAGCGTGTTCTGAAATAACGATCGAATTTTGCTATTTTTAAATGGCTAAAACTTATTAAGAATTGATCGACATTTACCGATCAAAAAGTATTATTAGATTATAGTCCATATGCTTCCATTGAATAGCTCATTAGATGAGCACTCAGAATACGAAGCTCCCTATACAGGATGTTCCATTAAAAAAAATGACACTTCCAGGTAAATTTAAAAAACTTGTATTCATGTTATATTGACTAAAACTTTTTAAATTTAACCTCAAACTGCCTAAGTAATCCCCGATACATCACACTATTCAGTATAAATCAGTAACCTAACCTACCACTACCAGTTATAAGAAGGTTTAAGTTACCCAGAAAAGTTTTATGGGACTCATAGAAATTGATTGAAATTTCAGACACATCGATTTTTTAGATAATTAAAGACCGGTTAGGTCGATGGCCGAATAAAGATGGATCTACTGCTACTACTGATTATGAGAAAACCTTATAAATTGAGTCGGTAAACTTCAATTTTATGTACTCTTAGTCATACTGAAAAATCGTTCTGTACAAGTTTCTATCTGAAATTTTCAAAAAATATGACACCGTTATCTACATGAATCAGTAATCTATTATATTCACTAAATTAAAATTACACCTTGGCAAAGGTCCATCATCAGCTCCATTATTCAAAAAATATAACAACGTTGTCTACATGAATTAGTAATCTATTATATGCACTAAATTAAAATTACACCTTGGTAAAGGTCCATCATCAGGTGGAGACTATTAGCAATTGCTAAAAAAAATTGAATCGTAAAATTTTCGAAATTCTAATTCAATTCAATAACAATCTATTTTATATTCAAATTATATAACACATGCATCTACATAAACTCTGAGTCATCACTCTAAAAATCAAGAAAATGTATTTTATTATAGATTTGTAGAGAATAATTTCATTTTAGTAATACTCGCAATTAATGTCAGTAATCCCTCAAAAGTTTCTTATTTACAAGATTACATCGGATTTTTTTTTTAAAGTGCGAGGATTGTTCAACTTTGATGCGACTAAAAGATGCGTTTGTAGTTTTTTTTAAATCTTTGTACTTCTATTTTGACTCAGGATTAAGGTACTTTTAAAAGCACCATCCTAAAAACCTGCAAAAGTCGTGTTTTTTTTAGTTGATTTGGTCATTGCGAGACATTTTTCTAGATAATTGGACCCTCCTGAGTCCAAAGCATACTTTCTGTTTCATAGTTCCGAGATATTCGCGTTAAAAACTTGAAATTTGTATTATTCCTCCTATTTTATTTAGAATTGAAAACACCACAGGTCGCACACCCACTAAACCCTAATTTTATTGTAATTTTTGAAAAAATGTCTATTTGAAAGTGTAAATATATAGAGAGTATATTTTTAAATATACAGGGTGTCAGGGAAGTCCACCAAAAAATTTCTAGGTTTAAATCAGGGAACAAAATGAAGTCGAATATTCCTTTGCCATTTGTTATTCAGGTGTTTTTTTTTTTGGAAAGTTTCAAACGTTTAATTTGTCACAATTAATAAAGTTAAAAGGGTCACATTTAAAAGTAATGCAAGTAATAAGCTAGATTTCAAAAAACATTGCATTATCGAAATTTATTTAGCACGTCCGATACATATGCGGTATCAATTTTAACACTGATTGAGGCCAAAAGTGGCACAGGAATATTCGACTTAATTTTGCATCCTGGTTCACCCCTAGAAAGTTCTCGATCGATTTTCATAGCACCCTGTATACTGGGCATTAAGAAAACTGCCGTTAACGTCATATCCCGAACAATATGGTAGTTATTGTTCACTGAATAAATTTAAATACATATTCTGCACTACTAGTCAAAACACACTATATGTCATTCTATAATATTTCTTATATTTGGGATCATTAACATGTGTTAATACTTATGTAAAATAAAGAAATTTATCGAGATTAAGGACGTACATTTTTTTTTTACATAATTCATTGAATCTATATGTCATGTTCGAAAGCTACGCCTATATTACGTCCCACATCCAGCTAAGCTCCTCGCACAGGCCTTCACAGTTTGCGATAACCCAATCCCGACACCCGACCATCGACAACCGAATACGCAACTGATTCTTTAGGCCACCCTCTCGACTGACGATCTCTTCAGTTGAGCGGCGTCAGCCAGCGAGAACAGAGGTTGATAGATGTTTGTTGAATTTTAATATTTAGTTTTTAATGATTCTTCTTTAGGTGCCATCTCCGATACGAAGGTCGGCAATCATCAAGGCGATCTTCACTTTTGAGACCGCATTTCTAAATAATTGGTTGCTAGTACAGCCAAACCACTCTCTAAGGTTTTTCATCCATGAGTTTCGTCTCCTTCCTATGGACCTCTTTCCTCTAATTTTCCCCTGCATAATTACTTGTAGTATTTGATATTTTTCTCCTCTCATGATATGTCCTATATATTCCAGTTTTCTTTGCTTAGTTGTCAGAATTACTTCTTTTTCTTTATTCATACGTCTCATCACTTCTACATTCGTTATTTTCTCTACCCACGAGATCCTCAGTATTCTTCGATATATCCATAGCTCGAATGCCTCCAGTCTCTTTATGTCGATTGATTTTTAATGATTAAGATTGTTTTAGTAATGAGAAATTATATGTGCACCAATACTGTGAAAACTACATGTTACAGCATTGGGTCAGTAATCGCTTGGCGCTACGCTCTTCGCGATTCAACAGACCGCGGCTATAATAGTATACTTCACAACATTGGTGTATAATATACTATTATCTACGACTAAGTTATAATGTAAATTTTATACTTTAAGTTTTTGCAGTGTAATGCTGTATATTATTCTCTAAGACCCAGTTGTACGATAGTGGATCGTCCTTGACCATGGTTCAGTTACCTAGGATACAATTGTCAATACAATGGTATCCTTAGAAACTGAACCACGATCAAGGATGATCCACGTTTGTACAACTGGGCCTTAGGGAATAATGACTCGGGATTAATAGTCCTTATTCACTCTTGCACTCCAATTACAAAATTTCTTAATTTAAATAATACCATGGAAACAAAATACACAAACTCAAAAGTGTCACTGTCAAACGCGTATTGTTTGTGTATTTGTATTGAGATGGATGAAAATTAAGAAAATTTTACTTGTACACCTCCAGAAATTGTACAACTATAGCAACAACATCTACTTTGATACCGAAATCAATTTACAATAAAACGTACGCAACCTTCAACGAATTGCGTCTTCGAAAGAACGCAAACTCATTTTCCGAAATTGTTCTACTAGCCTATTTAGTCGTAGATAAAGTAAAGTATACTACTCGTAATAATGGCTATTATTATTGACTCGTGGTATAATCTATTATTATTATTATTGGCGCTATTCTGGTACATTTCGTGAATTATCCATAGAAAACACTTTTCAATTTTAACATTATCAAATTAATAAGTTTCGAACCAAGGACTTAACTTACTACGCTATTCTGGGTACATTGCATATATACAGGATGTCCCGTATTTAGATACTCACTATTGGTATCTCCAAAATGGCATGAGACACGTGACTGTTCCAATAGTGTGCAACACGTGAGTGTTGCGTCCAATAGGGCGCAAGGAAAAAATGTTAATTACCGCCCCACGAAATCAAGTAGGCATAAAAACTAACTTCTCTTTAAAACGTAAAAATATTTGTCTAAGTTTGTGTCCAAGGGTCTAAGTCGTATCACTTAGAATTTTCGAAGTAAATATGGTGATCATAGAAATATGGGACACCCTGTATATTCATATATACAGTGTGTGAATGAATGTATATTTTACCACAAATTTGACTAATGTTTATAACATTTCACGGTAAGGATTTGTTTTTGTCAAGAATGTCTTTTTCTCGAAAAATCAAGAATAAGAAAGTTTAAACGACTTAAGAATTGTACAGAGCTCATTTTCTAAAAATAGCAAAATAATTACAGGGATTACAGGGAAATTGCATATGAAGATTGCTGATAAAAAATACTTATTTAAAAGTTTTTATTTCTTAAAGCATACAGGGTGTAACCAAATATTTTGGAACTTGTGAAAGAATATTTAATTATGAGTCAGAATACCTCTTTAACAAAAACAGTTATTTGAGCAAAATATACATTTTACTTCAGTTTTTTCTACTGAAGATGATCGCATTGCGATTTAAATCTATATCTAGCTCAAATTCCGTTACATTTTCCCAACCCCGTCTGATCTGGTTATAAATTATGGTTTATATGCATGATAACTACTATAATGCTATTCGTGTAATGTATATATGCATAACTTGTGGCTAACTATATTTAAAAATATTTCAACTTTCTAACCTTTATTTATCCTAAACCATTCATCTAAATCCAGTATTTTGTGGTGTGTGTTGCCTGACTTCGTTGGTTTTGTCTTGTCTAGAAATATAATAAAATGATTGTTAAATAAGGTGCCACATCATATTTGTTGCATGACATGATTAAATAGACAAGCTTGATTAAGCTCAACTCAAAGATTAATCAATATTAAGTACAATTATGTTTTTAATGTATCATTTAAGGCGTCCATTATTGAGACCATTGACGATATCATAGTCAGTTTCTTAAAGTACACTGGGAACTTGATGCAAATGCTAACGAGCAATATTATTTTTAAGAAATTTTGAAAAATTAATCCATGTAATTGCGAAATATGAAGAATGGAGTCTGCAATGTTGGTAGCTGGTATACAAGACAAAAAAGGATGTAACTAAAAACTGAGAAAAAGCTTCAGAATACATTGTTTTAAGAAAATTGAAAAAATATACCGTAAGACTTGTTTTTTAAAAGCTGTATTCATTGTCTATTTCGGATTAAGATAATAGAAAGATTTGTCCGGTTTTCTTCGGATTTTTTTTTTTGTTTCAAATGCTAGTACCTTAATTTTCATTTTCGCATTTTTAAACAAGAAATAGCTAAATATTTTTACGCTTCTTAATCTTTGCATGAAGATCATCATTATTTCTCTGCAAAATTTTAAATCTTAAGATAAAATAATTAATTCGGCTTATGAAAAATAAAGATTTCTCTGGGTTTTTTTTGCAGTTTTGTTCACCATTTCTCCTGAGATGGTTTAAGACGCAGTTTCTTTTGGATTTTTTTGTTATTTCAAAAACTAGTATCTGAATTTTTATTTTCGCATTTTTAAACAAGATATGGCTAAATATTTTTACTCTTTTTAATCTTTACATTAAGGTTATCATTATTTCTCTGCAAAATTCGAAATCTTAAGATAAGATAAATTAAATGTAGTTAATACTTGGTGAAAATATTTAATTAATATAAATAAAATCACTGACATGAACTGAGTTGAAGATTAAAGTAAAAAATAATATCTAAATAAATACATTTCGCAAAAACATTTTGATATGAATCTGCTCTACATAATTATGCGGAAAATTAATAAAAATATTTTAAGCCATAGTAATTACTAAATTTGTTGCAGATTATTGATCAAATCTTTAAATAAAATGCATGGTGTAAAGATTTATGTATATATTTTTTTAATTTATTTGAAAACTAGTAAATTCCATTCAATTTAATATACTTTTGTTAAACGTGCACCATTCGTGGTACATAAACATGTACATTCGCATTACATTTCGCGAGTTTTATTCAATATTTGCAATAGTTCCCCGTGGTGAATTTGTTTACTTTTTATATTGTGCCAGTGTGTGAAATTTAATTCGGAAAGTGTAGTGCACTTCGCCGAATATATTTCAACAGTCGGGGCCCCAAAAAACGCCAGGCGTTTTCCGATAATGTAATTCCGCTCGTTTAACTTCTCCAATGCATCAATTCATCATGCATTAATGAAGTGAGACGTGTCTTGGCGGCAAAGAGGCGGCCTCGTGGCGTTTTTCTCTCGGGCGACGTCTCATTAATGAGTGATGGGCAAACACAGGGGAGCGCACTACAAACAAGCTATCGACCTCACTCGTTCACTTCTGTAATTACAGTTTCAATTGTGCTTTAATATTTTATGCTGTTTCCCTTTCGCAGCAGGGCCTCTGCCGCTTCCTATTGAGGGTTAAGTTTGTCGACCCTTCGCGAGTAAATCGAGCTCTAATTCTGCTCAAAACACGATTGAGGAAACGCCTGTCAGCCACCCTTAAAATAGCATTCACAGGAGGAGACAATGATGATGTTTTATGTAGATAGCAGGGAATTAAGTGGCGACGCTTTAAATTTACAATGGCAGCGTTTCATATTAATTAACACGTAAATACCGTGCAGTGTTTCATATTTATTATGCTACGAGGCTCATTAAATAATTAAGTGATAACGCTAATGCTGAAATTCTTTTCTGATAAATTGTGTTATCAATAATACTTATTGCTCGATTAATTGCTGTGCACAATGCTTTGGTCACCGCTTTGTCATTGGAGATGGCTAACAATGGTCAAGTCGATTACCATTAGATGTCAACGGGCGACAGTGACTGAGTGTGCTTATATTCCATGTTCAATGGGTACCCTTGGCCCTCGATTTATCATTGACGTGCATCTCCTTGAAATTTCTCAAGTTTAAGCCCAGTAATTTATCATTATATAAGTCCACCAGTCTTAGATCAAAGTTGTTATAATAAATGTTGGAAATAATACTAAATATACTATCTAATTATTGATAGTATAGGAACTTAATTAATAATTATGTTGCTTATATAAATACCCTCATAACTTCTTGTATTAAAGTCAGCTTTCATCAATGCATGATAAGCATCGTCGTAATAAATTATAATTTTTTTGGTATTTTTAATAACCAAATAGCGATGTATAACAATTCCAATGTTATCAATAATCAGAAGAAATTGGTTTAGAAATGTATTGCTTTATTGTTTTTATTCCTGGCGAAATTATTAAATTTGCCCCACATCCAACATTATTATAATGCAACTACAGATATCAGTTGGAACTGTTTTAAATTTAATGCGATCGAATGTGTTCAACTGCCGATACAATGATGGCACAGATGAAGTCCCATACATTGTCAATAATATTAATGGACATGAAAAATCACAGTACAAAGCATACCCTAAATCCTGCATTAATCCGGCGTATAACTGCGGCGTAGCACGCAATATTTCCTGAAAATGCATTTCCACTATTGTCTGTTTAAAAGCAGTGGCTTTCAATCCAACTCTTTTTTTATCCCTGCTATGCTTTTCCAATTATTGGCGTATTTGTTAGTCCGATTTATCAAAGCCAGGTAACTGTTTTTCGAGCCTCTCCGCAAAGCTGCGTCAATGCAAATTCATGAGTTGCATTTCCGCAATGAGTTACGGTTCCGACTGCATTACTGTGGAACGGTGGAATGGTTTGCCGGTGGTCGAACGCTAATTCACCAGTTTATCTGCAAATGCGTGCAAACGGGATTAAAAATATCACTTCTGATGGGCCATTATGCAGACATTTAATATAGTGCACAGGGCTTAGTTATAAACTAATCCAAGAAGATGTTAGTGAAAGAGAATCGAACCGGCGATATGGATCATAAGTCGGAGCCTAAATTCGTCTCGCTACAAAGACGAAATTTAAATGTTGTTTTATACAAAACACTGAGTTCTGTTATATATATTTTTTATTAGGGTGAACGATCGCCATTTATAGGCATTAGCATTTGAATTCGGTTAATATTGGCGCTATTGTGGTAAATTTTCTGAATTATGACATAGAAAATACTTATATTCTAGACGAATTTGAACAATTTTCACATTGTGAAGTTAAGAAGTTTCGAACCAACGATTTATCTTACTACGTGATTCTGGGTACATTGCAAATATACAGGGTATCCCGTATTTAAATACTCACCATTGATATCTCCAAAACAGGAAGAGATACGTGGTCCAATATGGCGTCAAAAAAAAAACGAAAAATGAAAGATAATGATCGCCCCACAAAATCTAGTAGACATTAGAATGACATTAAGTAGACATTAAAACGTAACACGTAAGTTTGTGTCTAAATCCTCGTTTACATTTGGAAAGTTTACTGTTAGAAAGTACTTGCCGCCAGTAAACTTACGATGTATAAACAATAAAAACTAAAGTCAAGAAAGAAACTAAACAAGAAAGTAAGACGTAAGAAAGATTTCTTCACATCTTACACATCGTAAGTTTACTGGCGGCAAGTACTTTTCGCCAGTAAACTTTCCAAATGTAAACGAGGCTTTAGGATGTAAGTCAGTGATGGCGAACCTTTTTTACTAGTGGGCCAAAATAAAATATAAATATTTTTTAAACTCCCTCATAGGTCAGCTGCTATTTGAGTCATAGGACACGTAAAGCAGAGCATTGATATATTATATATTTTATTTTTATTTATAAAATATAAATAACATAGTAACGTTCTTAATTCTCTTTAGAGTCACTCTTATTGCTTTGCGAAAATGCGAGTTTTTAATAACAATTTTTTATTTAGAAATCTTTGGATATATTGAAATATCTCCAGATATTTTATCGTTATTGCAAAATCAGTACAGATCTCAAAAACAATTGAGAAACCAGATAAATGATTGAAAAATGTCTCGAAATTTGAGAATATTTAAAAGTTTGTTAATATTTTTAAAATTATCGACAAATTTGGAGAATGAAAAAATATGAGTAATAAGCATATTACATTTCAATCATTTCATTTTTTTATTTTTATATCTTTATATGAAAAATTATCTCTTAAAATCTTTAGAATTATTTTAATGTTTGTAGAAATCTTGAAAATTATTGGGAAAATTATTAAAAAATCTCAGGAATTATTGATAATTATTAGGAAATATGTGGAAACCTCGAAAACTATTGAGTAATTTGAGAATTACTGAAAATGCCAATTTGAATTTTTTTATCTCGGAATTATTGAAATATCTCCAGAAATCACGAACACAAACTTATTGGGAATTCTGTAGAAATCTCAAAAAACAATAATAAATCGTGGAAATTATTGGAAAGTCTCTCGTAGTCATAATAATCAATGAGAAATCTATAGAAATCAATAAAAATTATTGAGATTGTCTCCACTTTTTAAAGGAAACGATAAGTGACGTGCAAAATTATTAAAAATCTCGGGAATTATTGATAATTATTAGGAAATATGTGGAAATTTCGAAAATTATTGAGAAATCTTGGAAATTACTGAGAATGCCTATTTGCATTTTTTTATCTGGGAATTATTAAAATATCTCCAAAAATCATGAACATATGTATTCGGAATTCTGTAGAAATCTCAAAAAACATTAAGAAATCGTAATCGAAATTATTGGAAAGTCTCTCGAAATCATAATAATAAATGAGAAATCTATCGAAATCAATAAAAATTATTTAGTATGTCTCCACTTTTTAAAGGAAACGATAAGTGACGTGCGAAATTATTAAAAAATCTCGGGAATTATTGATAATTATTAGGAAATATGTGGAAATCTCGAAAATTATTGAGGAAACTTGAGAATTACTGAGAATGCCAATTTGCTTTTTTTTTATCTCGGAATTATTAAAATATCTCCATAAATCACGAACATACTTATTGGGAATTCTGTATAAATCTCAAAAAACAATAAGAAATCGTGGAAATTATTGGAAATTCTCTCGAAATCATAATAATTAATGGGAAATCTAAAGAAATCAATAAAAATTATTGAGAATGTCTCCACTTTTTAAAGGAAACGATAAGTGACGTGCAAAATTATTTAAAAAATCTCGGGAATTGTTGATAATTATTAGGAAATATGTGGAAATATCAAAAATTATTGAGATATCTGGAGAATTACTGAAAATACCAATTTGCAATTTTTTTTCTCGGAATTTTTTAAATATCTCCAGAAATCGCAAACATATTCATTGGGAATTCAGTAGAAATCTCAAAAAACATTAAGAAATCGAGGAAATTATTGGAAAGTCTCTCGAAACCATAATAATCAATGGAAAATCTATAGAAATCAATAAAAAAAATTAGAATGTCTCCACTTTTTAAAGGAAACGATAAGTGACCAGCAAACAAGGGTCACTTGAAATAGTTACGTGGGTTAGTATGTGACCCACGGATCATAGGTTCACCTTCGCTGGTCTAAGTCGTATTACTAAAAAGTTTCCGTATAGTGAGGATAAAAATATGACACACCCTGTATATTCATAAACAGTTATTCACGCTATACGGGACGGAATATTGTGGCCAAAATACGTGATTTTCAAAAAGTTTAACTTCTGTGATATACAGGGTGTTAATTAAGTACGTAGACAAACTTAAAGGGGCGATTCCTTGATCAATTCTAAGATAAAAACTTCATATAAACTTTGGGTCTCACCAGCTTCGTTTTCAAAAAAAAGTTTTAAAAAAGTTTAAAGTTTTTAAAGCTTGAATACCCTTCGCAATAGAAATAATTAACCAAAGCACATTGCCTCATGTAACTGTTGAAATTAACTACACTACTCAAAACAATTATCGCATAATCCAAAAAAACTTGACTTTTTAATTTATTTTTTATATTTTTCAATTTATTATGTTAGTGGTTCAAATAATAACAAAATTTAAGATAATGTTGATAAAATTTAAAGAAAATTAGGAACATATATTTGAAGTTAATAAAAAATACTCAAAATATCATAAAACAAATTTCTCAAAATTATTGGTATCTGTTTAGAATTATAGTTTTAATACTCGGTGTTCCCTCCTCTGGCTCTTATTACTGCCCAACAACGCCTTTCCATGCTGAGAATTAAATTTTCCACTAGCTGCTGAGGAATGTTATTCTATTCTTCCACAAGTGCTTCAGATAACTCGTTTAGAGTTTGTGGTACATTTAGCCTACTTCTTAGTCGTCTGCCAAGATTGTCCCACATGTGCTCTATAGGATTTAAGTCGGGTGATCTTGCTGGCCAGTCTATTGCTTCGATATTAACCCTCTGGAGATACTGTTGCACTATTTGTGCGGTGTGTGGGCGGGCATTGTCATGCATTAACAGAAAATCATGGCCAATGAATGGAGCAAAAGGCATGACATATTGTTCTAAAACATCTCGGATATACCTGTCTGCATTTAAAGTTCCGTTATGAAACACATGTAACTCTGTACGTGCTTGTGAGTTGATTGCTCCCCAAACCATGATTCCGCCCCCACCAAAGGCATCCAATTGGCGGATATTGCATTTTGAAAATCGAGTCCCTGGAGTTCTCCACACTCTGTGACATCGATCGTTGGATGAAAGAGTGAATCTCGACTCATCCGAGAACAAAATATTCGCCCATTGCTGGAGAGTCCAAACCACATGTTCTCTTGCAAAAGCAAGTCGCCGTACTCGATGTTCCCTGGTTAAACGAGGGCCCGTTGCTGGACATCTAGCATTTAAATGGATTTCATGTAGTCGGTTTCTAACTGTTTGATCTGAAATTCTTGTATTGTGCACTCGGTGTAATGAGTCTTGTAAGAATCTAGCGGTAACTGTTCTATTTCTGCGAGCAGAAAGTGTTATGAAACGGTCTTCTATTGGATTTGTGGCCCTTAGTCGTCCTTGTCCTCGGCGTCTGGAATATCCATGAGTTTCTCAAACGTTGGTACACCCTACTAATGGAGGATTGGGCCACATTTAAAATTTGAGCCACTCTCACTTGTGTCAGCCCTTCCCGGAGAAGAAGAACTGCAGATTGAGCTTCACCATCTGTTAAATGTCTTGTATTGCGTCTATTATTGTTTTCCATTATTTAAACGTAGTTTTAGAACACAGAACCGACGAAATTTCGAATTTAAAGTAAAACCGCACAGTTTGTTATTTGGACATTTAAAATAAATTATTTTTCTAAACACTATCAAATTAAAGATTTTGATTATTAGTGCAACAATATTCTTAGACAGATAAATGCACAAACTTTGTTTTGTTTTTCTTTTAATCTAAGCTTACTTAAATCCATTTCCATCAATATGCTTTAATTGTTTTGAGTAGTGTACTTCCGACCGTAATGCATGCTTTTATGCTAGCATCAACTGGCAGAGTCGTTCACGATTTCTTAATCTTAATCTTCCACATTAAGAATTGGAGTTAGGTATACTAACAATGTTAGGTTCCCCCAAATGAATAAATCCAAAGGACTTATATGACTTAGGGGGGCACGATTGTGGTCCGACGCGTTGTGATTAAATCATATTTTTAAAAACTTCTTTAAACTATATTTTGAAAACGAAGCCATTGAGACCCCATTTTTATTTGAACTTTTTATCTTAGAATTAAACAAGGAATCACCCATTGAAGTTTGTATACGTACTTAATTAACACCCTGTATATGGGAGTCCATTATAGCTATTTTTTTTAATTAATTTCATATTATACAGTATGTTCCAAACACCTTAAAAGTATCAAAGTTGTGTTTTTTTTTAATGGAACCCCCTGTATAACTTTGCATATTGGAATTATCTCCTTTTTAGGCTTTATAAATCCGTTTAGGTTTTGAAGTATGCTCTAACCGTTCAGGTTAGTTATTTATTTTTTTATGCGTTTGCAGGCACTTATTGAAAAAATCGCAGGGCACTTAGTTTTTGGGATATTAGGTTGGGACTTTGCCTGTGTCTAAACAACTGCTTGAGGTATCTTTTGGCGGTAAGACCGTTTATTTGCATTATGGCATCACCTTGCTATGACACATTAATTTTGGTAAATTTTGAAAAACTTGTTTTTTTTTTTAAATGACATACCTAATATTTTATTACTGTTGTATTCAGCGTCTCATTTTACATCTCTTTTAAGCTTTATATTTTATCTCAAAAATTGGTAGTTTGGGAAATAATTTGGATTTTCTGAAAAATGAAGACAGATCTCAAGATACTAAAAGGCGTCATTCCAAAAAAGTGATGCGTCACAAAATAAATTTAATCATCAAATGTAGCAAATAATTAGCCATCAAACTTTTATCCGAAACTTTTTTTTCAAAAAATAATAATAAAGGCTCCAGAGTAGTGGTTCCGTACTTTTTATTCACTCTGTATAATATATTGAATCGCTTCCAATGATATTTGATCAAATCAGCGAAGATAGCTCGGCATTTCGCAATGCAATAAATGCATGGCCTGGTGTGTAAGGCTTGCATGACATACTTTTTTCGTCTGGATTCTTGTTGAATTTTGCTATGAGAACAATCTAATATAATGTAAATCAGAAACTTTCGTTCAATTTTCGTTCGAGTTTCTCGAAAAGAAATATGTTGCTGGTATTATTTTTGTCCGATTTTCTTCCGAACTCGGTATTGCCAACGTTGAAAAACAAACAAGCAACATAATCTAGATAACCTATTCCATATACGTATTTCTCTCGTCTTTGTTGATCTTTTCTGTATGTTTATAATATTTAAAAGTATTACATTTTGTTCAATTTTGTTCTTTTCAATAGTTTTAGCTTCAATTGGAAACCACAGTGATTGACACATACGATGATCTTGACAGTGGGTTGGTAATTATGTCATCGCTAGCGGCGCCCCCTATATTGAAGCAAATGAAATAAAAATCGAAGGCAAAACTCGATCGGGAATCTATATGAAAATATACAGAAAAATTATAATGTAATTCAAGCTTTATGATAGTATTGTGCGAGTGCATCTAAAACCGAGAAAATGCATGTATTTTTTTTAATTTGTTACATTTAACGGCGACTTAGTTCTGCGCTATGGCTAAATACCATCGCCAGAAGCGATCCACCACACTTGGAAAATTTGCCTTTATGAATTTCGCTTCATCCATATCGGGTTCTTTAAGGTGCACGTACAACTCAAGAGTACACGGGATCGCCTGCTTTAGTTCCCCTCGAAAGGAACGGCACTTTGATGTTAGAGAAAATTAATAGCTCAAAAAATCTCGGGCCTACGGGGTTCGAACCTGCCACCCTTGGCACACCAAGTGCGCCAACCTCTCGGTCACCGTCGACCTAGAAAATGCATGTTATCGAATTGACGATGAAACTTTGATGAAAATTGGTTGTTACTATTTAGTGTGCCAACAAATTTAATCTTAATTTAAGGACGAATAAAAACAAATATTGCTATGATATTTACAACAAATAAACATCATAATGTGTCTTCATTATGCGAACGATCTGCTCATTTGATCAGCTTGTTTGGCCCAGTTTCTGAGCAGCAGCCAAGGCGTTCTCGTTGGCCAGCATTTGAAAATCGGAGAACCTCTGAGATATTCTTTGATTCGTCTTTAAGAATTGTTCCATACAGGTATATGCACATTTTTCTTCTTTGGGTGTAACGCTTATACTTGTGAAATCTGTTACACAGTCTGTAAAACATAACTCATAAAACATAAATTAAATATTATTATTTAATAATAGGGTCTTCCGCGACTTTTCAAAAACCTTGAAACTGAACTCTAGACACATTAAAAACATCCTTGGCACTAATTTTTGTGTTCAGACAAATCGTTGTAGTTAGCAACCACGATTTTAAAATTAACGGCGTTTGAAAAGGTCCCAAAAGCCAGCCATGCTGCTGTGACGTCACAACGCACGTGGCGCTCAGCTATAGCATTGTTTACAATGGAGCGACAGAAAGAAAACGTCGGTTTTACGAAAAAAGGGACGAATAAGTATTGCATTGTGCCTGGATGTGATAACAGCAGTAAATGCGAACCAAATAAGTTGTTTATAAACGTCCCAACAGGGAATATACGGAAAAAGGGGTTACAACAAGTCCGAAGTGATTCCGCGAGTGTCACTTTGACGTCTCACTATTTTTGTGAAGACCATTTTAATGTAAGTACATAATTTTCAATAAATTATCGACGAAATTCGATAAATATATATAATTAACTATCATCATTAGTAATGTGTATTCAAGGGGATTTCCGATTATATATATACATTAGTAATAACATAACCTCAAAATAATTTTGTGGGTTCCATTCTAAAACAATACCTTCCATATCGTTATTACTTTTTAAAAGTACTGTGAGATTTTTACAATATGTTCTTACACAAACGTTTAGTTAAAACTAAAAAAACATGTTGAAACAATATTTGTAGCAAACTGTTGATTTTAGAAATTAGATTAGATGATTAATAATTACAAATTTTAAAATCAGCATTACCAATTCGTATGAGATATAGGATATATTGCAAAGTTTATACAGTATTTTATTTGTTCTTACAGCTGGAAGAGGATTTGAAAAATTATATGCGACTCCACCCCTTTTCGGCTACGTTGAAAAATTCACTTTTTGAGAAAATGTCGGGAACCATTAACACGAGAACTTCTATCAGATTATCTGGCTGTGCCTTTACTAACCCATCAGAACTTATTTTATGTCAGACTGGATTCTAAGTCGAAATAATCCACGATTCCTATCCCTTATGCACTGACTCCCGATCGCCAAGATGCGCAAAGACGTCACAGTGCCGATCGGCCAATAACAGCGTTTCGTCGGTCACGTGACAAAATGTGTAAGTTTTACGATATTGTATGTTGTTTATTGATAAGTTACAATGAAAACTA
Organism: Othius punctulatus; assembly: GCA_951805005.1. Taxonomy (NCBI): domain Eukaryota; kingdom Metazoa; phylum Arthropoda; class Insecta; order Coleoptera; family Staphylinidae; genus Othius; species Othius punctulatus. Next base: position 32,404,169 of record OX638139.1, on the reverse strand, counting down.
AACGTTTTCGCTGTGGGATGTTTAATTACAGGTTATAAACTTTACGTTAAGGTACAAAAAGGTTATATATTTTTTTTTCAGGAAAACCTATTGTATGGATCCTAACCTGAGTAAATATGATTTGATGTAAAACCCTTTATGCACCTATCTCAGGTAAACAATTTATATTCACTAATGTGAAATTATAAACTGTAAAGTTATTTGAAATGTTCATCTGGGAATTAATTCCTCAGGCAATCGGAGACCGGTTTCGTTCTTATTAGAACTCATCAGTCCGATATAGCCAGATTCGTAATTGAATTCGTATATCACAAATCTGGCTGTATTGGACTGACGAGTTCTAATAAGGACGAAACAGAATTTACGAATTCAATTACGAATCTGGCTATATCGGACTGATGAGTTCAAATAAGAACAAAACCGGTCTCCGATTGCCCTAGGAATTAATTCCCAGATGTACAGTCATGCGCTCATAAATCTAGTACAAACAATTTGACATTGCCATATAAAATTGCTATTGTAACTTAATTTCTTGTACTACATTTATATGAGCATGACTGTACAGTAGTAGTGACTGTATTTGTTAGGGATATTATCCCTAACTGGCTATCGACCAACGGGGGTCCTTCTGCCGTGTGTTTTGTGTAAGTGTGTGTATTGAGTTAGGGCTTGTTACTCTAGAAATTCGCCCCCGATCTCTAGAGCGCCGTTAATGAGCTCCCAACGGCGAATGGCACTAGTTTCTCAGTGTATACAAATGTACTACCTGTACTGAGGCTCGAACCCAGGTCTTCGTGCATGCTAAGCAAGCGTTCTAACCTGTCAGCCAAACTAGCGGTCTGACTGTACATTTCAAATAACTTTACAGTTCATAATTTCAAAATGTTATAAATTGTTTACCTGAGGTGCATAAAGCGTTTTACATAAAATATTATTATCCTCAATTCGTAATTCCATTTGGTGATATAATTTATTCTTCGTAGTAAATAACTCTTGCTATGTGCACTTAAGATTAAATCGATGTTCACATTTTTCATTCTGGCATTTAATGACTTCAGTTGAGGCAGAACGTCAAGACATCTGATTCCACATGATTCAAAGGAGATTTGCCGTTTAAAATCTGTTGCAGGCTCTCCAGTAGCTTTCACAAGATGTATATATTTCCGTTTAATGCACCAACTCAATCCAGTCAGTACAGCTTTCGTATTTACCCATGTGTGCATATAAATGTATTTATTACAATAATACAGCTATTTTTCATTTCATCATAAATATCTGTCGGATGTTATTTTTTTATTATGTAAAAAGTCTTTTGTGTGTTGTGCGTGCGTTCGCCGGGATTAAGTGTCAGAATACAGAGCGTTCGAGAAAGTGGTATCAACTTTTTCGATAGACACTAATAGATGACACTGTTCAAGATGCAAATCAAATATATTTTGCAAGTTTTCTGAAATGTTTCCTAGGATACAAGCAAATAATTTGACTAGATTTTTTTCAAATGCCAATATTTGTCATTACTTCATTGGAACTAGTTGGAAAAGTTGACATCACTTTCTTCAAAAATGTGTGTAAATGAAAAGTGCATTTCGGGTAGTTTAGGAAATTTTGGCAACATTAAGGAATTAACTCCTGATAAGACCTACTGGGTACAAACCGATCTCCAGTTGTTCGTAGAGATAATATCCGATTGTACAAATATTTGAAATTCTGTAATTAAATTATTTTTTGCAACTGGCTACATTTTGCTGCCCGGCAATGGATCGAGGGAAGCCGGCCACATGGCACAATTTTTATAGGATTAACTGAGGCTATCAACATATCACTAACCATCAAGGTCCTGCCACCCCGCATTACCGCCACAATAGTTTGTAACATTAACATTCGTCAAAAACATGTTTCAACATGTTGAGTAGTCAGCAACTTGGAAGTATTATGTCGGCCCTTCAAATAAATTTAAAGTTTGATCTACTATCAGACACAACATAATTAGAAGAACGCCTGATAATATTATAAGACAAGGCAACGAATAATCGAGGAACACAAAAATACGTATCCAATCAGTAAATTACAACGCTAACAAATTAAATATCGTGGCATTGATTGCTGCTTTTTCCTCCCTCTCCCGAGGGGATGTTTTCGACACTCCCGGACACGTTCCCGGCGCTGCCCTAGCAAAAACTATCGAATTATAAGGATCACTTCCGCCGCCTCTTTACGCCCCAGCCGCGTCCACCCCTGCACCCCATTCAGTCCTCTCGGGGTCGTCCTTCCCGTCGGTTAATTCCAGGGGGTGGTGAATTCCGCCACGGAACGGGTGTGAATCATGGCGCTACGACGGCCGGAAACGTTACCATCGAGATGACAGTTATGTATGGACTCGCGATTAATTGCCCCCTGTCATTAGGGCCACGAGTACTGCAAATGGTACTTAGTGGCCTGTTGGAATATCGCAGCTACAAACTATCATGTGATGCAGGGCGCACGGGTGGGCTGCTAATTAAGAACGCCGCTGGGCTGGAGTTGCCACCATCCGTAATTTATTGCGGAATTTGAGCGCGATGCGCCCCATCTTTCAATTATGGACGAGGCTCGGCGGTATTATTTATCGGTTTTTGTATTAACCATAAAATTTTCAGCGGGCTCGTTGCGCGAACCGGAATTAAAATTTATCGATCGTAAAAGCCAGCAACCAAATAAATTGGATCAACCGAACACACGTGAATTATTAAACGACCGGATCATTGATTAAAATATTAAGCCGTAAAGATGATACAAGGTAATACAAAGCAGAAGCTACTCTATAATATTGCGAGTTGTGATGAAATGAAAGGATGTACACAATATAATGCCACTTCGGCGCATCCTCGAGAGCGAATTGCCACTCATCCATCATTCCCTCCTTACGGTTATCTATTGGTCTATATTCTATCTAATTCTAGCAATTCATCGCATGTAGGTGAAAGATGCTGTACTTTGATTGATTATTTTGCACGCATCGACCACTTTACATATTTCATTAGGTCTATTCCATTTAATTCTATATCACCTACATATAAGGTGTACATTCATGGGCTAAATTCATTATTTCTTGCTCATTGTATCTATTTACCTACTTCTCTCTTCCAACATAGATAATGGAGCAATAAGGTCATACCAGTATACGTACTCCAATTAAATGAGTGTGTTGAAAGAAGAACATAACCCAAAAATTTTAAAATTAAATTCCTTCACTTTTAAAATACCGAACACCTTTTTCATAATAAAAAACATTTATTTACTAAATGCACATTTCAGCCGCAATGCAGCCATCTTCAGTGCTACTAAAGATGGCTGCATTGCGGCCAAAATGTGCATTAGGTAAATAAATATTTTTTTGTGAAAAAGGTGTACCGTATTTTATTTTCTACAATACTTTCACAAGCTCCACTTGATCGTCCTTCACTTTTTCTTAAATTTATATCTTAACTGTCAGTGATATTAAAAACATTATTTTTTATCAGTGAGTTATTATTATTATTATTATTATTATATCTACAAATTATCATTTGAAACTTTACTAGCAAAGATAAGCATGATAAGCATTAATATACGATCTGTTTGCCAAAAACGTTTTCTCCGCATTCTCCTAATATGAAAATCATATCGTTCGTCTCGGTTGTAGTAAATGACAAAAAATAATTTTGGTATCTTGGGTACATAGACCTTAGCTAAAAAAGTTTAAACTTTTATATTACAACAGTGAACATTGGCTCTTGTCACTTCGTTAAACTTTAATGTCAATACATTGTTTTTCAAACCCAACTTCGATTTTGATTAATTAAAATGGCCATTGGAATTGTTAATAAAAGTTTTTATACTTTTACCCCTCTCCCTATTTAATTTCATTACTCCATGATAGAAAGGACGAAGTTTGTCTACTCATTTCATCATTTCTCGCCCGTCCTCGCCCCTAGCAGTTTTATTTTTTTTCAATCAGCTGTTACTATTGCACTCCTTAGCCTCTCCTAATCTGCTTCACTTTTCTCTATCTTATGCGGTTTGTTACTTGTTTCTTCCTGCTAGTTGTTGGTGAACAAAATATCAGAAATTAATGAACGAACGGTAATTATTATGACAGACAACTGACGAATGGTAAACAAATGTGTACTGAAAAAAAAAATTAATATTAGTCCTGATGAGTTTGTGTCTAGTCTAAGAAATATATCACATCGATAGTTAGTAGCTATTTGTGCAATAAGTTTAGAAATGTAACTTTTTTCCGTACTAGACATGTGATTTTTGATCGAGGCGATAGCCGAGATTAAAGATATGCCGTGTACGGAAAAAAAGGTTTTCCTACGTGTTGCACACATATATTTTTTTCTACTGGAATTTGGAAAAAGAAATAATTGGGATAATTTTAACATTTTAAATTGATTTATAAATTAAATAGAGTCAAGATTATTCTGCTTTCAATGATGAAGAGGTTAACGTAAATAATAACCCTATTTCTACTTCCACAAAGACCTGTTCTGGAATTTTATTTACGAATTGTGAACATGTTTTTGTTAAGATTTATAATAATGATAAAATGATAAAAAGTAATATGTACAATTTCAATAAATAGTCTTAAAACTTTTAATGTTAAAATATTATTTCCGCATTTGTGGGAAATATGCCACTTGTCATCAGTTTTGTTTCAGATATTTTAATTTACAAATGACATTTTCTTTTCTTTATTGTTACCGAACTTGTCGAGCCCATGAAAACACCATTTTGATGTTAAAATATTATTTCCGCACTTGTGGGAAATATGCCACTTTTCCTAACTCTAATTAGTATTTAAATGTAATGTCAAAGTTTTCCAAACTCTAATAGAAAGAGTATTGATAAACTATCAGCTATACAGGGATATTTGCATCCACCAGATGAGCTTATTTAGGGTAAAAGAAAACAAGCAAATCTGGCACCTAAGCCAAAATTTAATATAGATATTTGTAATCTTTATCTAGTGTCATATGATTAGTGTCAATATAATGAGTTGAAATTTAAAGATTTTAATCAATTAATATTATATGTGTGTCCTACATGGAATTGATACAACCTTTTCATATTTGAAACTCATTTTTGTAATTCCAGGCATATTTATTAGATATATTTAATATTGTTTTAAATAGATAGTGTAATTAGCGCACTTTAAAAATAATAACAAATTTACGCGTTGCTAAAATTCTGTTTTTTTTTTAACTTTATCTGGTAAATGAAAATAGCAATTTGAGTGCTAACATTTGAAACACCCTGTAGAACTAATAATTAAAATAATCTCTGACAGAGATATAAGTTTAATTATACAATATATAATATATGATACGTCTGCATAAATAACTATTGAAACATGACCAAATTAATTCAAACTGGACACGAACTTCGAAGGGCGAATAATATTAATTGGTCTTAATAATTAGTATCTTGGAGCTTGAGAAAGGTTCGTAGAAATAAGAAAAATAAAACGCCTTTTTCTCAAAACACATTTATTCAATCTAAGTGTACATTTCACTCTACTAAAGATGATCGCCTAGCGATTGAAATGTACATTTAGATTCAATAAATGTGTTTTGTGAAAAGGGTGTTTGGTTTTTCTTATTATTGCTCTTCATAGTATTATTAATCTAATTCGGATTGCTGTTTGTGGAACCCAAACTAAAGGTTCAAACAAATGGTCGCTCATTTGTCTTCCAAAACTCTTTAGTATTCACGAATTAAACAGTGTTCGTGTGTTCCCAACTGCTGTTGTAGTTGCTTATATTGCAGACGTAAACATCTTATGATACTCATGTACTGACTATCAATAAAGAAAATATTGGACACAATTTTTCAGAAAATTGTATACACGATCCAATACATTTTCTAAAAATCTCTAATCTCTAATATGTTAGGCATACCTACTTAAATTTCTAAAATGTTGTTGATATTTTGACCGTCTTAACACAACAATTTAAAAAAATCTTTAGAGTTGTTCTTTAGAGCAAAATTCCGAAAGAAACAGTGCTTCGAAAAAAAAACATACAATAAATTGTTTAAATGGATACAGATTTAATAGAATAGATAATATGATCAGATGTCTAATACATTTTGCACACGTTCTTGGAAATGTCTAAAATATTTTTGAAATATTTTCAGGCTCATTGTCAAATTTTCGAAAATCAATGATCTATTTAAAAATGCTTATGTCACTTATATCATAGGCTAAGCCTAAATTTAAAGAAAATCGTATAAATGAGCACCTGATTTCAGAAACAGTGAGTCCTTCGAAAAATATAATTTGTGAGTATAGAGGCGTTTATTTTAAAAAGTGCACATGTCCAAAAATCAGTTTTGTGGGAAATTTAAAAAAAGTTGCAATGGAAGTTATACTCAAAGTACTGGGGAAATAAATCAGGCTATTCTATTGTATTCATTTCAACTTATTTAAAAATAAAAATGATTTTTAATCAGAACTATAAAACAGGAGAAAAAACGGGGCAAAAGTTTGGACTTGCGTTGTTTTTTAGGTAGAAACTTTTTAATGCGAACATATGAAAATACAAAACAAAGTTTAAACACAAAATAAACATTACTTAAAAAAAAATTAACTGAAAATTAAAACTCTTCACAACTACTTCTGTTGTCATCCTTGTCCAGTTCGAGTTCCTCATCAACTACACTAAAATATTGCTCAGCAAAAACCGGTTCATAAAATGATATATTTTGGGGTTCCTCTAAGAAACCCATTAAGTCGTTAAGATTATTCAGTTTTGCTGATGATATTCCTTGCGTTTTCTTTAGATATCGACTCTTAAGAAAGAAACCCGATCGACGTGTGCCGTTTTTAATGAATTGCTGTATTTTCAATTCCCTGTAACACGCGACTTGTATTATTTTTCGAGAAATCGGGTTTGTTAGTGCATAGACATTGGCACCGAGAGCCATTTACTGTTAATATCTTGATTTGTGCACTTTTGGACTTGTGTTGTTTTTAAATAAACGCCTCAATTTTAAAACATTTGTTTTTGCAAATCTTATTTGGAAACCTTGTTGCAAATGTCAACATGCCAATGGTGTTTTCATGGCCTCGGCAAGTTTGGTAAAACCAATTTTTGGAAAAACAAATTAAACTACATCAAAATTGAGAGAGTTTGGTGCACTCTCAGATTAACTAAAAAATATCAGTTTGTACCGGCTTTGGCTATGGACTTTTCTGGACCTACTTCAGAAAGAACAACTAGTCAAGTACCTTGACTATTTGTTCTTGCTAAAGATGGCCACCCCAACCGAAAGCAGTACTAATAAACAGATTTTTTTTTAATTTAACTTGAGAGCAACAGTGATGATTTAAATGATGATTGTCAATTTAATAGCTAGCATCATTGTCAACGATCAAATCGGTCAAGGTATTTAGAGAAGTAGAGGTCATAACTATGGTAGGTATCAAACTACGTAAAGAAAACACCATTAAAGTTTTGGAATTTTAATTCCATTTTTCGAAAAATAGACTGACCTTAAAAAATATAATTTGTGAGTATAATTTTACATTTTTTTTGAGCAGGAAAGCTCAACTATCAATTTAGGGATGGATCGAAATACCTTGATAAATAAAAATGTCTTAATGAAATTTTCACTAACTGGACACATACATTTCTAAAATTCTTAGTGAGTAACTAAAATCTTAAGCTTAACAATTCATCGAAAGAATAAATCAAAATTTCATAAAAAAGTATTTACACATTGTCAATAAATACAGATCTCTCATATATTTAAAAAAGCCTCCATGATCTACCGAAAAATGTATGATATTGGTATGTTCGTAGACTTCGTAGACTACAAAATTTAAAAAAAAATCTTAAAAGGGAGCAATAAAATACAGTAAGAGCCAATTTTTCGAAAAATTAAATTGTAATGCAAAAATTTCAATGGTGCTTTCTTTACGTAGTTTGATACATGACATTTTCTTTTCTTTATTGTTACCCATATTGTCTGCAGGTGGTCTATTGTGTATTGTGATATACCTTTTCCTGAATCCGGCTTGTTCAACAGGCTTATATGCATCTAGTTTAAGCACAAAACAATTGGTTAATATTCAAGCGAATAGTTTGTACAACTGTGAAAATGAACAAACTGTGCCTTGTTAGTGAAAATTTCATTAAGACTTTTCAAAAAATGCAATGGCACAGACATAAAAAAACATTCGGCCATTTTTTTATGTCTGTGCCATCGCCTTTATGAAAACTCTTAATGAAATTTTCTCTAACTAGGCACATACATTTCTAAAATACTTAGTATAAGTATTCTGCGTAATAACTTCTACGTTGGCCATTCTTCAGGTTTATCCTTTTGAAATCATTTATGGAGCAGTATTTGAATAACTGTTTCTACCGCTTATCCTCCCATTTTTAGCATTTCTGATCCTCTCCTGGGGATTTACTGTTTTTGATTTGTTTCAGAGCAGTCCTTATTCCTGGCCCGATTATATTTGGTATTAGGTCCACATTTGTATGATGTTCATACTTAGTCGTTAGTGTAATGAGTTTTAGAAGGTTGATGGGATATTTGCACTCTCAAGATGTTTAAATAAATATAATGTTTTATGTTGGGCATTTAAAAGCTCTCGATTACTTCTGCTATCTTATTCATGTTGGAGACAATAATTCTTTGGTCATTTTTCATTTTGTAGTTTGTGTCCTGTCCTGTCCTGGTGATAGTTTGGATCTTAAACTTTTTGTGTTGCAATTCTCTTAAATGGTACTGTTTATTAATTGACTGTTGTACTCTTATGTCTTTGCGCATTTCTTTTTTAAAGATATTATTTGTGTTTTTATACTCTTCACATGTAACGTTATTATATCTCTTTATTTTTCTCTCGATCACTTCTGCTAGCTTATTCACGTTGGAGACAATAATCCTTTGGTAATTTTTCGTTTTGTAGTTTGTGTCCTGTCCTGTCCTGGTGATAATTTGGATTTTAATACTTTCATGTTGCAATTCTCTTAAATGGTACTGTTTATTAATTGAGTGTTGTACTCTTATATCTTTACGTATTTCTTTTTTATAGATCTTATTTGTGTTTTTATACTCTTCACATGTAACGTTATTATAGCTCCTTCTTTTTAGCAGTTTTGTCGTGTTGGAGCTGATTTTGGGGTTTGTTTGTATTTTGATTTGATGGCAAATATTCCTTGTTGCTGTGTGAATACTTATTTGATTTTCTCTGTTAGTTGGTTTATGCCTATTTTTTTCAGCTCCGTCGAGTTTGAGCTTTGATTTAACTTTCTTGTGTATTCTCTCCATCACTTCTGCTATCTTATTCATGTTGGAGATAATAATCCTTTGGTAATTTTTCTTTTTGTAATTTGTGTCCTGTCTTGTCCTAGTGATAATTTGGATCTTAATACTTTCATGTTGCAATTCTCTTAAATGGTATTGTTTATTAATTGACTGTTGTACTCTTATGTCTTTACGTATTTCTTTTTTTATGAATCTTATTTGTGTTTTTATGCTGTTCACGTGTAACGTTATTATATATCCTTCTTTTTCTCTCGATCACTTCAGCTATCTAATTAATGTTCATTCTCTTAAATGGTACTGTTTATTGATCGAGTGTTGTACTCATGTCTTTACGTATTTCTCTTTTATATATCTTATTTGTGTGTTTATATTCTTCACATGTAACGTTATTATATCTCCTTCTTTTTAGCAGTTTTGTGGTGTTGGAGCTGATTTTGGGGTATGTTTCTGTTTTTATTTGATGGCATCCTTGTCGCTGTTTTAATACTTATTTGATTTTCTCTGAGAGTTGGTTTATGCCAAATTTTTTCAGCTCCGTCGAGTTTGAGCTTTGATTTATCTTTCTTGTGTATTCTCTCGATCACTTCTGCTAGCTTATTCATGTTAGAGATAATAATCGTTTGGTAAATTTTCATTTTGTAGTTTGTGTTGTGTCCTGTCCTGGTGATAATTTGGATCGTAATACTTTCATGTTGCTATTCTCTTAAATGGTACTGTTTATTAATTGAGTGTTGTACTCTTATGTCTTTACGTATTTCTCTTATATAGATCTTATTTCTGTTTTTATACTTTTCACATGTAACGTTAATATATTTCCTTCTTTTTAGCAGTTTTGTGGTGTTGGAGCTGATTTTGGGGTTTGTTTGTATTTTGATTTGATGGCATACATTTCTCGTCGCTGTTTGAATACTTATTTTATTTTCTCTGTTAGTTGGTTTATGCCACATTTTTTCAGCTCCGTCGAGTTTGAGCTTTGATTTAACTTTCTTGTGTATTCTTGTTAATTCTGTTTCATGTCTTTTCTGCTGGATTTAAGCGCGATTTAAATTCTCATTTAGAAAATTTGAGCGTGGAGTGTGTTAAAATGAAAAATGCAATGAACAATGAAAATGTTACTGTTAGTTCTGGCGACATCGCGATTCGTTTCATTAACTCGCGGCTTTTTCAGTGCAACACGGAAATGATGCTTTGGCACTGTGTAGCCTCAGTTGAGTTTTTATTTTGAGTAATTCCGCTGACAACACTACAATTATTATCGCCGGCGAATGTTTCGCGCAAAAAGCTATAATTCCGCTTCCGGTTGCGCGGGCATCGTTTATTTGCGTCATTCGCGGGGCGCACATCATATTTTTTTATTTATTCCCGTCGTCCCATTTATCTGGCGACTGTTGCGAGTGCCACCTGCAATTTTTTCGGCCATTAATTCTGCAGCCGAGTCCCATTTAAAGCCCCTCAGGGTTGTACCTTGCTGCTGGGCACACGCGTAAAAATCTACCCGAAATTTATTTATCATTTAATTAAATCTTTTTTAATATCCTCCGCCGTTTTTTTCTTCCGAGGAGCGCAGAAATGAGACCTGTCAAAGTTAATGAACTACCCAACACTTTTAAATTGCTCTTTAAATATTAATGCGCCGATCGTTGGGGGTGGGCTGCGTGGGGGTGGGGCGCATTGTGTTTTAATTAATGACCGGGGGTGGCGTTCGGAAATCGAAGCGCCCTTTCCATCCTCTATTATTTTGCGTTATCAATCGTGACGAGTGACAGGTTTTTATGTTTTCTGATGCGATACAAAAAGCGAGCTTTGTTATTTTTTCGCAGTGCGTGCCTGCGGGGCTTGTGCCCCGCTTTTGACTGTGAGTCCATACATGGAATCAGATTTCAGCGCATTTTCCGCAATTCCTGAAAACATAAAAAACTTCTGCGAGATAATAAAATCTCGCGGCGTGCGCGTTGTATCCCCGCTTTTCACGAAGGCTTTGTGCTCGGCGCAAACAAAGCGCCGATTTTCAGGCCAAAGATTGACACGTCGGTAATTGGAAACCGAAAAGTTATCGTGTAGCTGTATTGCCGCGCTGCTGCTATTAATCATTGGAAACTCCAGTTAACCCTTTAATGGGCAACGGTGTTCGCAAGTAAACTGTAATTCCTTCATATATCTTCTTGGGGCGCTTTATACGGTCCGCACAAAAAGCAACAACTACTACTTCATGACTAAATTTCACATTCTTCATGTAATTGTGGCGTTTGCAAATTTACGTGCAACAATAGAAACTACAACAAAAATACTATAACTATAATTGAACACCAAGCAAATGGTTCAATTATGCATCCAAATATTAATTATGTTGAATGGAACCATAATTATACGTAATTACCTTGCAAAATTGATAACCAAACAATCAAGTTCCTGTACAGCCTGGAAACTATTCCTCGCAGCTCTTCAATTATTTAAGGAGCAGAAATACTAATCGAATTAGAAACTTAACAGCGACCGAAGTTAGTCTTAATACTATTGGGGGACTAATCTCGGGAACGTGTATTTATTAAATATAAACCGTCTAGTTCAGTTCAGTTTGCCGTAGTAGTTGGATAATTAATTCCCACCGCCCCACCCCGCCCACGGGATAAGGTTCATCCGGGACGTCTGAAAGGGTTTGATAGACGTTGACGGCAGTGGAAGTATTAAAATGAAATTTATGAAACATTAAATTAATAGGCGAGGAGCGGATACTGGGGGCGGCTACACCGGGGCCCGGGGGTGGGCTATTCCAAGGTGGACGATTAAAGCCCCATTAATCGCAGCACTTTTGCGTCAGGCAATTTCTGCCTGTAATTAAGTGTAATTGCTTTCTTTTGCCGTCTTTATGGACCTCGTTATAGCACTGAAATCCTGAGGGTTAAAAGATTTGTTCATTAAATATTTTAAAGCATTCTCTTAATTTCGCTTAATTTTAGTGCCGCTACATGGTTTTCCACTTTTGTTTTTGGTGTAGAGACAACGTAAACCTTTCTTACTCCATCCAACTACTCCTAAGAGAGTGGCAGGTGAATTAAGAGTCTAGACTGTTGCTTGATTGCAAATTCCATCTGATAAGGCAAACTTTCACAGTTTACGAAATGTTTCCAGCATTACGCATATTAGTAGCTTAAAATTCATAATAAAATAAAAACCAGATATTGCAAAACTTTCAAAAACATTGATTACATCATTCGAGAAACATGCTGAGAAATAGATTGAATATTTTAAATTATTAAATTGAAATAAAATAAATAAATTGAGAAACAATATGTACTATTTTCGAATAAGCACTCGAATATTGTAGGTATTCGTTTGTGTTTTGTAAATGTATTTTTTCCTAGCGATAAAAAGACTATTTTAATTGCTCCTGGATAATCTAGATCAGTTGTACTGAAAATGTGGACCGCGAACCCTATGAGGCCATGGAATATACTAAATAGCTTAATAAAATATATTTTACTCCATGATGGAACAAAATATTTCAAGGTCGCTATTTGTTTCGTCTTATACAAAAAAAAATAAAAACTGAGAAAAAGGAGAATGATTACATTACAGTGTGACAACCTGTCCACCCACCAATGTAAATTTGATGAACAGTAAACCAGCGAGCGTTGAACTTCTCGCATTACTTACAAAAATAGTTTAATGCATTTCTGCCTTTTTTTTAAGAAAAGGCCACAGTTTTTCAGTTATACTTTAATGGAAGTCATAGTAGGCTTGATATTTTTAAAAGAACAAATTTTTCCATAACAAACATAACCATAAAACATAGGATTTCGGTTAAATGAGCAAAGAGCAATGAGTTTTCATTTTAAGAGTTTATGCAAAATATGCTTTTTTATTTTGAAAAAAAACATAGTTTTTGAGTTATAATACAAACTTTTTTTAATTTTAAATGGCATTCATAGTTGGACATTTTTAAAAAGGACAATAAGTTGATAAAGGACGATAAAAAGTTCTGCTATTTTTACTTTGATAAATATAGGCCATCTTCGAAAATTAACTTTATAACAATTATTACCAACTTTGACAATTAAACACGATACAGGACTATTTGTATTATTGAAAGTAGCAAAAACACAGTTTGCCATGGAACACATTTTTTGCCTCTTACTACGAGCATTCTATTAATTTTTAAATTCTAATTGTGCTAAATTCTATTCAAATTCTACAACGAAAATTCCTGATAGTAGACTTGAAATTTTTAAAAAAGGACAAATTGTTCCATAAATCTCATAACCATAAAAATAGAGATTCTGTTAAATGAGCAAAGAGTTTTCATTTTAAGAGTTTATGCAAAATATGCTTTTCTATTTTGAAAAAAAAACATAGTGTTTGAGTAATAATACTAACTTTATTTTGTTTTAAATGGCATTCATAGTTGGTCATTTTTAAAAAGGACAATGAGTCGATACAGGACAATAAAAATTTGATAAATACATCGAATACATACATACATACATACATACATACATACATCGAAAATTAACTCAATGACAAATATTACCAACTTTGACAATTAAACATCATACAGGACTATTTGTATTATTGAAAGTAGCAAAAACCAAGTTTGCCATGGAAAACATTTTTTCCCTCTGATTACGAGCATTCAATTATTTTTTCAATTATAATTATGCTAAATCTATTCAAATTATACAACGAAAATTCGTGCATCTTATTTATTTATGAAAGTAAGTATAGCAAACCTTATATAATATATAAAGAGAAAAAATTATCCTTTTTAAAAATGTCAAAGCCAACTATGAATGCCATTTAAAAAAACAGTTTCGAATTCTTTAGAAATTTATAGATGTAGCGATTATTTTGCAAATTTCACAATTCGTCAATCGAAAACATTCTGTAACTTACGAGTATATTTCCAAAATTTCAAATATCTGTCGATGATTGACAAAATTTCAGCATTGGAAATGCATTTTATCAAAATTTGAGAAATAAGTAAGCCTAGCCTGCGTTAGTGTTTATCAAACTTTGTTTGAAAATGATAATCTAAGTAGTCGAAAGTATAGTCACAAATAAATAAATTTATGTGATACTCACAAAATAACTTATTTTATTTAAAATTGATAAAATGTATCACGAAGTAAACGACACACCAATTCAAAAAAAAAAGAGCATTCGTCACTTATTTCGAATGTTTGATAAGTTTAATTTTGCATAATTTTATAGATGTAGCGACGAATTTGCAAATCTTAAATTAGTCACTCATTTAGAGTGTTTATTGGCTTAAATTTAAAAAAAAATATAGCAGAGTATCAAATTTTCCCTCAATCTTTCACTACAAATAATTATTAAAGTACTGAATGTGCAATGATTAAAATATAATGGGTAACAAATGGGCAACTTTTTTGGTATGCATTTTAGAGGAAAAATGTTGATCGGCAAAAAAGCTTTTTCCTCTAAAATGCATACTAAAATAGTTGTCCCTTTGTTACCCATTATTCTGATACGCTGTATAATTGTATAATTATATAATATATACTGCATAATACATACGTGCTATATTTTTCGCACCGTTTAGCTAAATAAACATTAAATCTATCAACATGTTTGTGATCATTTATATTTACTGTGATGTGATAATAAGTTATTTTTCTTCTAAAAATTATGCTTTAAATGTTGATAAATACAAAATTGTTTTTAGTTTTCTTTTATTGTGATTGTATTTTATGTTGTTGTTTTGCAGATATCTTGTAAATATCATGCAATTTTATGATCATTTGAGAAATATACTGACTCTTTTTTTTTTAGCCTTTTTTGTAATTTGCAACATTTATTGTATAATGATCGCTGTTTCTAAACGTTGTCATACTTTTAATATTATTATTGATATTTAATGTATTTTGGAAATTTTCAATTTACTTCACCTTCACCTTGTATTTAATCATTTTTTCGATAAACAGAGATAGATTTTTTGAATTCGAGGTTTTCGAGGTTATTAATAATATTTACCTTGTGATAATAAGTTATTTTTTCTAAATATGTTTACTTAATATTTATAAATCTAAAACTGTTTGGTGTTTTACTCTTACATTGGCGTTTTTTTTAATTCGGCAGATTTGTTTCTTATAATTTTAGATACATTTGAGGCATATTCTGAAACTATTTTTGTAGAGATAATGTACTATTTCGTAATTTGCAACATTGTTTCTACAATGTTGGCTGGTTTCTGAACATTTGCTTTTAATATTTTTGTAAATATTCTGCTACATATTTTGGAAATTTTTGAACAATATTTTTGTCCTTTTCTAAAATTCTTATGACATGATTTCAAACTTCATTGAATCAATAAGATTTTCTTAAAAATGCTTAAAGTATATGCGTATATTGTATATTTTGATACCATAATTAAGTTTTCTACAATTTCAACAAAATTTGTTTTATTTTGTTAAGTTTAATAGAATGTTTGCAATCTCTAAACCGTATCTTAGTTTTGATGTCTTGATTAAAATTATAGACTTAAGTTTTTAAGGCGCATTATCACGAATCAAGTTTAATTGATCGATTGTAGTTGATCAACAAAGGTTGAATGAAAACTACAGTGAGAACCTTTATTTCAACAGAGTTGATCAACTTTAAACAAAGGTTTTCATTCAACGTATGTTGATCAACAAAAAGCGATCAATTAAACTTGATTTGTGAAAACGCGCCTTTAAATATATTAAGGATATTAAAATTAATTAATGAAATTTTTAATAAATTAATAGCTTGGGCCGTTATTTTTTTATTTGACATTAATAATAATCAAGATTCTTCACCTGAAGAAGCCATAGTGTGGCGAAACATTCTAGTGAAATACAAACTAAATAAAGTTTTGATAGAGATAAAAAATATTGTTAAAGTAATAAAATTTTCATAAAATTAAGCAACTTCTAGTGGGCTCGTACTTTCGCATGGAAAATGTAATATTTCAATAAGTTTCCGCAGTTTTCCCTAATTGCACAAATGTTAACAATATTTATTATTCATTGTACATCATCTACAGATACAGTTGAAAGTAGCTCAAGTCTGCCTTATGCAAATTTACGAAATTCCTGTGTGGTCCTTGTTCCAAATACCTCTGAGCGTGTGTTGCAAATTGTTCTACTAAACAAAAGCACTTTTTTAACGTCCAACAATTCATTGCTGCTTATCCAGTTTTACAGCCAAATGGCAGCGTATTTCCCGCATCTTTGATAAGTAAGGATATACCGGTCGTGAAAAATCGGATCGCTTCAAGTAAATATACCAGCAGGAGAGATAATGCACTTCATCAAATAGAGATATCCAGGATGTGCTCCAGCACCGGGACGTATTTTTATCTAAAGTCCTGGGGATTTGTAGTGGCGGAGAATAGGAGCCCTCTGAATAGTTTATGTGGGAACGATAACATTAGTCTCCCTGCGCGTCCATCGATTTTCAGAGAATGCAGAACTGCAACGCTTCTAATTCAAATAGCCGCTGCCATCAGCCGCACAAGAGGGGGCAGCGACACACTTAGTTTGATGAATAAGAAAATCTCTGGAATCGCCGCATTGTTAGGCGACCGGCAGAAGACTGGAGTTTGAGATGACTAATGCGTGGTGATAAATCACCCACCGGGCTAGAAAATCGCATTTATTGTGTAACCGTAAACGGTACAAATGGATTGTTAAAAAATCGGCCGCTCTCAAATCGCGAATTAATGGAAACTGTGCTGTATCAATTTCATTTTTTTAGTTAACAGCGAGCGCTTGCATTGCAATCGTTATTTTCAATTGGAGCACTGAGTGGTGCCCAGGTCGTTAAAATGATGAATGTATGTTCAATGCTGTACACAAAAAATCATGCAATGTGCAGCTGAAAACCAAAAAGATTTATAAAAATTAGTGCAGCAAAAAATTCAATTACAAAGCTGCCATTAAAAACTGCACATTTCTAGGTAATATTTTGCCACCGTAATATGCATCACTCAACGACGGAGCATTAATTTTTCAGCCATTTTTGCGCAATATTACAGTACATGTTGCAAGAATTATGCTGTAATATTTAATGTGAATAACATTTACTCAGAAATGCGCTGTGTTTTAATTTTAATAATGCATGTGTTTGATAATAGCAATAATTTAATGGATACGCTGGTACTGTATGAGTAAACAACGTTATGTAATTCTGCCTACAGGTTTGTTTGTTTTTTGGTGCGCCTCAAAAAACACCAGATTTTATTTATTTTATTAACATAAAAAGCATGGCGAATTTATAAATTATAAAACGTTCACATAAATAATTTCATGTTACAAAGACATAAATAATCCACAAAGAGTAAAAATCTAAAAATGTTGTAACATCTAATGAATATTAGAAGTTTTATTTTTATTAATAATAGAAGGGATCTGTACCAAAACCGATCATCTGATATGTTTGCACTTTATTACAATTTAATTATTTCTAAAAATTACCTAGCTATCAGGGTAGAAACTATAGCTTCTAAAGGTACTAATAATAGAAATACTAACGGTACTGAAAATACTAACTTTCATATTCCCTGAATATTTTGAAAAACGTGAGATAACCTTTTTCGCCCCGATCCGGTGAGTTATAATACTACCGGGCTGACGTGATACTTTGATGGCCTGTCCATCCGGAGAGACCATAAAATGATAAAATTGTTGCCTGAAGAAGTGTGTCCACCATGACTAGAAGCTGAAGAAGTGTGTCACCAATGACCAGAAGGTGAATAACTCTGGTGCCAATGAACTTCAAGTTGAAGAAGTGTGTCACCAATGACCAGAAGCCGTTCTTCACTTCTTCACCTTCACTACACTTTTTCTAGGGAAGTTTTCCTAGGGTAACTACCCCCATCGGAGTAGTAATATACTTGGCTGACGTGACACTTCGATGGCCTGTTCATCCTGAGAGACCATAAAATGAGAAAAATTTTGCCTGAAGAATTGTGTTGACAATTACCAGAAGCTGAAGAAGTGTGTCGCCAATGTCCAGAAGGTGAATAAGTCTGGGGTAAATCTACTTTAAGCTCTAGAAAGTGTGTCACAAATGACCAGAAGCTGAAGAAGTTTGGGGTTAATGAACTGCAAGCTGAACAAGTGAGTCACCAATGACCAGAAAGTGAAGAAGTGAAGAACGGCTTCTGGTCATTGGTGATACTCTTCTTCAGCTTAAAGTTCATTGAGCCCAGACTTCTTCACCTTCTGGTCATTGGGGACACACTTCTACAGCTTAAAGTTCATTCACCCAGAATAATTCACCTTCTGGTCATTGGTGACACACTTCTTCAGCTTCTGGTAATTGTCAGCACAATTCTTCAGGCATTTTTTTTTCATTTCATGGTCTCTCTAGATGAACGGGCCATCGAAGTGTCACGTCAGCCAAGTATATTACTACTCCGGTGAGGGTAGTTACCCTAGGAAAACTTCCTCAGGTTCGTAGTCATTGTTAAACTCTAGGTGCCTTGCATTTAGTACAGAACGACAAAACACACACCACAAAATACATGACAAGAGCTCGTCTACGTCTCAAAATAAGATATGAGACTCAAACACTTTGGTTCACAATGATTCAAATATTAATCAAAGTATTGTTTGTTTACTGAAGCTGCAAATAAAACTGTATGGATGGACGATGGAGTGAAATCACCAAGGATCAAATTCGCATGTGGAGTATTTCGGATTACTATCTGCCATCTTGTATAAAGTCATAGAAGCGTAAATTGGTCTACACTAAAACACTTAGGTTCCCAATGATTCAAATATTAATAAAAGTACCGTTTATTTTCTGAAACTGAAAAGAAACCTATAGAGTTATCACTAATCACTAGAGTTAAACACTGGAGGCAAAATTTGCGTCTGCAGAATTTTGATTTTCTATAAGGACATGTCAAATGTGTAGTCAGTTTTACAGTAAAATGCGGACCGACCCTTTTTAAAATCCAGGCAACGAGGGTTTTTGAATTATTATGAGCTTTATGGCATGAGCAGTAAAGGCGCAATTAGGTCGCATGTGGTCCAGCCGGCCCGTGAGTACTTTCATCCCCATTCCACTGTCCTCATTTTCCATTAAATTGTAATAGACATCGATTTGCGGCTTTACCACTCCTCGCCTTAAAGCACATTATTGTTTAAAGCGTGTTTTCTTGTTTGCCCGCGTAGGACTGACCGCTACGAAGTCCACAAAAGAGAAGGCTGGGCATAATTTTACTGCAAAAGTGACAACACGTTTGACATGACCCATATCTGGCATCTTGAAATTACTTATGAAATACTTATTACTTATACTATTTACAGCATAAATGGACCTTCGTTAAGCAAGCAATAAGAACTATATTTAGTCCAATATAAAACGATAGACAGGGTGTCCTACGCAAGTCGTAGGTTAAAAGTTCTAGCGGTTACTGATGAAATAAAATTTTGAAAACATTCACACAAACATGGTTCGTCATGATGTCCTAAAATATACGTACATGTTTCTGTCACTTCCGTTTCTGCCGAAAGTAACCATCAACTTTGTTATTTTAAATAGAACGCCCTATACATTTTTGCATATTCAGATTGCTCTTTTAATCTATCATATTTTGTTGTTTCAAATAGACGATTTAAAATATTATCATAATTTCTCTTCTGAATGAGATAAAGACGAACTTTTTTGCATATTGTAGCAGAAGCATGGCTCTATCATTACAAAATTTCGTATGTGTTGATATTTTACGAGTACTATTTCATAAGTTCATACTTCAAAATGTCATAATTCAATTTTTTTTTAATTCAATAACATTTTTTTTTGTATGATGCACTGTGGACCGATTCACAGAAATAAAGGACTTAGCGGAAAAGGTCAAATTCTGAAATTTACTTAAATATCGCTGTAGAATAATGGAATAATGTTTGAAGTATGCAAAATAATATTTATTGGGCAATGGTTATCGTGGGAGTGAAATTACAAAGCAGCAAAGTTGACAGTTTGAAATACGTTGCACTTCATGAAAAATACGCGATAACTTTCAGAGGCAATAATTTATCCCAATTAGATATTATAGGGTAAATTATTTTTTATTCAATCATTTACAGATATACTTCAAAACGTCATATCATTCTTTTTTTTTAATTCAATGACATATTTTTATATGACGCATAGTAGACCCATTCAAAAAAAAAATCAAGAATATGACAGAAAAAGTCAACTTCTGAAATTTAATCAAATATTGTTGTAGAATAATGGAATCATGTTTGAAGTATGCGAAATAATATTTATATGGGCCATCGTTATCGTGGGAGTGAAATTACAAACCCTCAAAATTGACTGTTTGAAATACGTTGTATTTCATAAAAAATACGCGTTAACTTTCAAATGCCCTAATTTATCCCAATCAGATATTATAGGGTAAACTATTTTTGTTTGAGATAGTCATATCTAAACTTTTATTTGTAGTTATTACAGAAATATTCGTAAATAATTTCATTACATACGGAATAAGATATCATTAGTACTATTTTTTTTCAAAAATTTCAAATTTAAGTTGACTTTTAAAAAAATCCCTTCATTTCCCATCTCTGAGATTTTCATGTCAAGATTCTGTAACTTCTCAACTTATCTTATCCATCGAAATTGGCTGCAACTAGGCGCAATTAATTAAACTAAGTACATATTTAATTGCTTATGACAAGACTGGAAAATTGCGGTTTTAAATTACAATCAAAAGAAATGATCATTGCTCAACCGAGAGATAACCCGCCTATTGCTGTAATGGCGGCTGGACATAAGTAAGTGCAAAACCTTATTTAAAAATAAAGTCATAAAGTTTTGGGTTCTATTATCTCTAATCAAGGAAGCTGCACTGAAGAAATAAGAAAAGACAAATAATGGCAAAGATTAAACCAACAAGGTAACTAGAATATGAAACGAACGAAGTATAAGCAAATTTATGAGGATCCGAT
The DNA here is from genome assembly GCA_951805005.1 of Othius punctulatus. Taxonomy (NCBI): domain Eukaryota; kingdom Metazoa; phylum Arthropoda; class Insecta; order Coleoptera; family Staphylinidae; genus Othius; species Othius punctulatus. The sequence continues at coordinate 32,382,924 of OX638139.1, read as the reverse complement.
TGTTAACTTCTAACCTATGATTCAGAAACTTGGACCATAAAGGAGACGGACAGAAAGAGAATCGAGAGTTTCAAGTTATGGATAAATTGAAGACTGCTTAGAATATTATAGGTTCTGTCAATAGCATTAATCTGCCGGTGCCAGAAGAGCTCAATATTAAATGAAGAAATTAATTCATGAAGATCGACCAACGAAAACTAAGATGTGTTGGCCAAATTGGCTGATTTCATGAAAAATACGCGATAACTGATGTGAAAGAAAAATTAAGAAATGTACAGTTGAGCGAAAAGTGAATGCAAAGGGATTTACGAATTTCGACATTAGGTGTACGTTGTATTCATAACAAGAAACATATTTATCGACCAAATACATTAGGATTATTTCAAACAGTTTGAAATGGAGATAGTGAAGATGATGAAGGTGTAGTAGATGAAGAAGAAAGGGAATTAAGTTTTATGAATTCTGAATTCGCAACTTTTTTTTCTTTTTAATATGTAATACTTATGAAATATTTGATAATACTTATATTTTCAAAAATAGACATTGGCTACCTGTATATTACAAATTTTGGTCTCTATAACTTTTACATTTTTTGAGCACTGTAAACGCAATTCAGGAACTGAATTTCATCAAATTTTATATACAATTTAAAAATGACACTGATTTGAAAAACTCAAAATTGCAAAAGTTGTACGAACTTCCGAGTAAAACGGAAGTAGAAATCTAATTTTTGTAATGCTTTTATATAGATGTATCTTGCTGTATAGTTAAGTTATTACGCATTATATTAGGAAACTTATATTTACAAATATAAGAGCCCTGATTTTGGCTTTTAGTTCCACTGTGTAACGGGGCAATCGACAGCATAATTTTCTACTATAAAATGTAAGACAAATCTATTCTCAAGATTAGTGGTTTGGCAGTTATTTTGAAAATTCCTTAATTGTAATTTTTTTTGCAGCATTGAATTCTATCTGTGCACGTGGATCATAGCAGGGATGCTTCATGTATTTCATGTTTTTTCACCAATACCAATACATTGCATTTCCAAGTTTCTTTTAGGTAGAAATTTTGTGTCGTTCAGAATTGAAGCAGCAATCTGAATATGTAAACATATACAGGGTGTTCCGTTTAAAATAACAAAGTTGATGGCCACTTCCTTTAGAAGCGGAGGTGATAGAAATATGTACGTATTTTATTTTAGGAGATCACAATGAACCATGTTTGTGTGAATTTTTTCAAATTTTTATTTTATCGGGAACCCTATAAACTTTTAACCAACGACTTGCGTAAGACACCCTGTATCGTAGTAATCATGCTAACTGTAAACAATTTCGATCCTCCCCTTTCACTAGCAGTGTATCAAAAAACACCCCTGCAAACCCCCAGTGTCGTTATAAAAAACAAAATTGCAATACAAACACCCCCATGCAATCATCCCTGACAAATGGCTCAGCTAGTGCCACTATTTCCAATCAAATCTCCCTCCTTGAACCCCCCTAAAACGAATGCACTCCCAGTGACGACACTCTGCCATCCGACTGCCGAATTTTCCTTATTGCTGCTGGCATCGATCTGCTGCTGCAGTGCATATCTCTAAACTTCTAACGCCAAAAATTAAGTCCACCCGGGGGCGGCTAAGCCCCAATTCGGCCCGATTAGACTTGTATCTGCTTCCGATTGGGCGGGGGCATTCGAACGGCGGGGCTTACGGACGGATTAGGACTCCGTGCTGGTGACGGGGTTATTAAAAAGTTTTTTGCAGCCGGAATCGCGACGGGCTGACCGGAAGTGCGAGGCGTCTCCTGAGTGTACTGCCGGATTTTGTTTTTAACGAGGCTCGTGCGTCGAGGCAGTTCAAAACGATGGTTGTGGGATTTCCGGCGCAGTTCTGAAGAGGAGTTTAATGATCGGGGAGTGTGTTTAGTGATTTTATATCGGGAAATAGTTTTAATGGTTGGAACAGTTTCTAACAGCAACCGAGTCTTGTAACTCGAACCAGAAATGTTTGCTACCAGTTTATTTTTAAGTCTTAAATCTATTATAGTGAAAACAGCGTATTCTTGCCAATAAGATGCATGCAATCATATACATGAGAACCATGAGAACAATTGATCATGAAGAGCAACTAAGCGAGGAACTAACAAAAATCAAGGGTAAGATTTTGGGCATATACGTAACAAGCTGAGGAAAACTGTAGTACATTAAAAACAGGTCACCTACCGCAAAAAAACAAAATTCAGAGAAAAATGTACATCTAGGAGGAATATCGATCACAGAACTCACACAGACGGAGTAAAACATCTAGATACCAAAATGAAATCCATATTACACAGAGTAATTTACATCATTATGAAAATTTCGAAATGGTACATGGTACACTAAATTCAATTAATCCAAGTTTATTCATAAGCACCTTAGATGATGAAGTAGTATAACTTTACAATGACATATGGATAGAATAAAAATCAGAATGGGCACAAGAGCAAAAAAAATACCACTAACACACGACACAAATGATGCTTGGGATTTGGTTTGCTCAACGAACTGGAAGAAATGCTAATGAAGTATCTCCAGAATAAAAAGTTATACTGTATGAACACCTTGTTTTAAAACCCATAGAAAATATAATGGACGCGGGCATATCTGTTGAAAACGAAACACATTACATTATAACTAACAAGAAAAAACATAATAAAAAAGTTTCAACCTTAAATAGTGGATTTCATGCCGGTAGTGACCACAGGCTGCTGAGAGCAGTAAACACTAAGGCAGAAAGAAGTAAGTTAGTAATATGACAGATCTTCTACTACGGTAACAATAAAATCAAAATTATCACAATTTCAATGAGAACTCCACCATGAACAAAGAATGGGAAAAACTTAAATACAATGAACATGGATAGCTTGAAGCTGTCCATCAACGCATATGTGAGAAACACTTGCTATACGGCTATTAATTTGCATTATTCGATTGTATTCAAAAAGTACAAGCCAAACAATTATTTTGCAAAATTTGAGTAAGTATCATAAATTTCCTGAAATACCAATTTTGAATTCGTAACTTAACTAAATTCGTAATATTTCATATTTGGAACGTTTGGCATTTAAAAGAAATATTCGATGACTTTTACGGTTTTCTATGTCTGACGATAAAATTGCGAAATTATACGATTCGTCAATCATCGGGTATCCAAAATGCTATTAGCATTTGCAAAATCGATAATGTTTTGTGGTATTCATAACTTATTCGATAGATTTGATTACTTGCATTCAAACAACTGCAGGTAGGTACACATAACAAGTTTTAAAATTCTAGAACGGTTCTGGAGATGATTTGGCGAAATTTCGGTATTCATAACTCATGTGTAATGTTCTAGTACTTTTTTTGGTGACTTATATTTTCGAAATTTGATAAATGTAGCAATGATTTGGCACAATTTCAGTATTCATAACTCATGTGTAATATTCTAGTACTTTTTTTTTTACTAACTTTTGAAATAAATCAATTATCTTAATTTAAGTTTTCATCAGTTATTTGGAGTCTTTGATGTCTTGTATTTTCCATAAATTTGTAGACGTAGGCACCGATTATTTTGCAAATTTCACAACTCATCGTCAATATAGAATATTTTTTAACTTATATGTTTAAAAATTCAAATATGACTATGATTATGCAAAATTTCGGCATTTAGACACACATGTCAAATAACTCTTTCTATGTTAATTTTTATAATTTTCTACAGTAGGGGCGTTTTATCGAAATTTGAGTATTCGTACTAATTTCGAATGTTTCATAAGTTTTATTTTCCAAAATTATACATATAGATGCAATCTTTATGGAAGTTTCTTAATTAGCCAGCCTTTCAGAGTATTTAGTGACTAACAGTTTTAAAATAAGAAATAAGATTTTTTTTTTAGTTTTACTAAACAAAATGAAATATAAAATTGTTATAAAATTGTTGTATAATCTCTAAATCTAAATTTTAGCATTATTAATATTTACTATGTGATAAGTAATTTATTTCTTTTTCCATTTTTTTGTTTATTGTTTTAGTTTTTTCATGATTGTATTTTTTATGATTAATTTTGCAAATTTGTTGTTAGATTCTTGCAATTTTTTAAATATTTGAGGATAATATTGAAACTCTTTTTCTAGAGATTTTGTAGGTTTTTTTTTTGTAATTTGCATCGTATACAGTTTCTAAACATTCTGATACTTTTATTGTATTTTTGTTACTATTCTGGTTATATGTTGGAAATTTTCAATCTCCATAAAACGGCTTGGCTTCATTGCTTTATTCAAAATTTAATAAAAATACTGTGTTTAGTACATTTATTTGTAAGCTTTGGTAGTAATATTAAGTTTTCTGTAATTTTAATGGTTATTTAATTTTTTTCGGTGTCATAATGGTATAATTTTGACTTTATTACAATGTTTGCAATTTGTGAACCATGTATTACTTTTGATATTGTGATTTAAATTAATCACTATATAATTCTATTAATGTTTTCATTGCACATTGTAGAAGTTCCCATAAAACTATGGGCATTTTCTGAAAACTTTATGAAATTTTAGTGTAATAAGTATGTAGATGAGTAACACACAGGTTACTTTGTTAGTATCACTTAGATTTATTTAGTAGTGACTATACTAAATAAATCTAAGTGATACTAACAAAGTAACCTGTATGTGTTTTTTACCTAATAAGTATGTACATTTTGAAATTATTTCTGGAATTTTCTTCTTCTTTTTTTGTTTCTTTACCACAGGTTTGTTATTTTTTAATAAATTTACAGGGATATTTCAGAAAATTTAGAAACGTCTAGAAATATCTTGTATTTTTGTTGATAGAGGTATTCAAACTTCAAACTTCAAACTTCAAACTTCTTTTATTGGACATGGATTACATGTGAGGTCAAGACAATATAAATTAGGAAAACACTACATTTTATGTAGAAAAAATTCCTGTACTGAATAGAAAGCCTGCTCTTTTAAGTGTTCGCTAAGTTACTTTTTGAAACTGTGCATTTTTTGGTGCTGCCATTGTACTGGAAGATGATTCAGAATTTTTATCCCCACCGATCTTGGATCTGTAAGGTGAAGTCTATTCGATGGGACGACTAGATGATGCTGCGACCTCGTCCCATATTCATGGACAGTACTCCTAGATGGAAGATTGTGCCTAGTTTTCCACGTTCGTACGGCATGTTGTAGAATATAGACTGATGCCATCGTCAGTATACCTTCTTGCTTAAATAGCTGTCGACAAGACGTCATCTGTGGTACTCCCATTATCGCACGTATAGCTTTTTTTTTGCAAAATAAATACTTGGGATGCATGAGCTGAAAGTCCCCAAGCTTCAATTCCATAAGACATCCGACTGTAGAAGATAGCATAGTAGGTGGTTATAGCTGCCTGGATGTTTACGATGTCCTTCATTCTTCTGATTGCGTAGATACTTGATGCCAATTTCATACACAAATTTTCTACGTGTGCTTTCCATGTCAATCGACTGTCTAAATGTATTCCAAGGAATTTTGGCGAATCCTTGGATACTTGATGCAGCCTACTGGAGGTAAAAATGAGTACATTTGTTTTGGCTGTATTAAGGCAAAGCTCATTCGCACCGAACCATTCAGATGCATTGCCACTGGCTGTACTTAGCTTTTGTTGAGCTACTTCAGTATTTTTGTCTGATACCAGTAAAGTTGTGTCGTCAGCGAACATGAAAGTATGGCATTTAAGATTGGTGGGCAGGTCGTTTATGTATATGACAAAAAGTATCGGCCCCAGTATAGATCCTTGTGGGACTCCTCGCCGTATGTATTTTGGATTGCTCTTTTCTCCATTAAAATCAACAATTTGTGCTCTATCTTCTAGGTAAGACGTCATAAGCCGCAACGAAATGCCTTTGAATCCATAGTGGTCTAGTTTTTCCAGAAGGATTTTATGTGACATGCAATCGAATGCTTTACTCAAGTCACAAAATTGAGCAAAACATAACTTATGGTCTTCCATTGCCTGGTAGATGTTGTCTAGAAGATTCATTATTGCATCAGTTGTATTTAAGTTTCTCTGAAATCCGAATTGACTCTCTGTTATGTATTTGTTTTCTCCGAAGAACCTTGTTATTTGTTTGAGAATTATCAATTCGAGAATTTTTGAGAAGGTTGGTAATATTGATATGGGTCTGTAGTTGCTTCTTTCGGATCGACCGTCCTGTTTTAATATTGGTACTACTCTAGCTATTTTTAGTCTTTGGGGGAAGATTCCAGTACTCATGGATGAGTTCGTAATATCTGCTATAGGTTCTGATATTGAATGTGCGACATACTTTATTAATTTAGAATCAATTGAGTAGATGTCCTTCGATGTTTTACTTTTGATACTACCAATAGCACTTTCAATCTCAGCAGGTGTGGTTGGGTTGAAAAACATGGTGATGCCTTTTGTTTTTACCTTTAGCACTGTTTGTTCCGTTAGTTTGTTTTGTATTGTTTGCACCAGATTATTGCCAATACTGCAGAAGAAATCATTGAAGTCCCTACAATTTAGAGATCCATCGATGGTACATCTTTTCGTGCCTCTGCCAGTTTCACGGTTAATAGTTGTCCATAGTTCCTTTGATTTGTTTGATGATGCATTGATTTTATGAATTATGTTGTTTTGTTTCTCTATTTTAACATGGTTTAAGTATGATTCCTTATATTTTAGATAGATATTGTATATGTCTTCATCTTCCGTGTTTTTATATGCATCGAAAATAAGTTCTAATGTTTCTTTCATATGCCTTGTTTCATTAGATATGTTTGCCCATATTCTTGATTCATTTCTAGTATACTCTAGAGGAAAGGCCTCTTCAAAATATAGGCAAAATGTTTTGAGAAACTTATTAAATTTAATATTGGCATCATCTTCTGCGTATACTGATTTCCACTCCTCTTGTTTCAGTGAGAGGACAAATTTTTCCTTATTTTGCGTTGTATATTTTCGTGTTCTATTTCTAGTTGTTTTTTGGATTGCAGCTGTGTTATAAATATATAATATTTGAGCAATGTGGTCAGATATCGCAGTGTTAATTGTTCGTCCTTCCGAACATATGATATTCGTAAAGATATTATCTATGCATGTGTTTTTGGTTTTATTTATTTTAGTGGCTTCGAATATTTTTCTATCCAAGGAATATGATTTTAAAGTATTTTAAAGGTCTGCTGACTGTTTAGTATCCTCGCTAAGGTCTACATTGAAATCTCCAGCAATAACAATATTTATTTCTAAATCAAAATTCGTGAGAATGTAATCCAGGGCTTCACTAAGTATTACTAGATATGCTTCTAAGTTTGCACTTGGCGATCTGTATGACGAGATTATAATCAGGTTAAGTGGCTGTATATGAATTGCAGCTAATTCGCAGATTTTTTCCACAGACATCTCGTTTATGGTAGTAATTTTACTACAGCTTATACTATTGTGTGCAAAGATGCATACTCCACCGTGTATGTATTGGGTTCTATTTAAAGTGCTAATATTTGTAAAATCCTTTATTATTGGCGACCGAGCAGCCATTAAGCTCACACGTGCGGAATTCTCTCTCACAGTTTTAAGCGAAAAGTGCTAGAAAATCAAATCTAAATTTAATTTGGGTACAATCGTTGAAGATGGGGGAGGACGAGACCACAGATTCCTCGTTCAAAGAACCCTCAGAACGGAGAAAGCGTGGACGCCCGAAGGGTACTGCTAAGGCCATGCCGTACAGCAAAAAATTGGCAACACAAACACACACACAAACACACGGGGGTGAGACTGATATAAGTAACCACTCTACACAAACCACCCCATCCACACCCACACAACAAAAAAGTGCAGCCACAGATACCACTAGTCCAACACTAAAGATTAACGCCCACAACAGACAACAGAATGCAATGCACAAAGAGAAAATGAAACAAATACACAGTACACTAACAAACACATTCTCCATCACTACAACCAACCCCAATCTCACACGTTACGAACTATCTACATCATGGGAGAAAATACAACAACAGGGAGTGACAGCCACAACCGACATCATTATCAAAACAAAGGATGGGTTCGTACTTAAAACCAACATAGACACAGTCACCGCAAAACAACTGCTAAACAAACTAATTAACACACACGCAATTCAAACATACAGTGAATCTACACACTCGCCCACCCACAACAACACCCAAACGCAAGGATATCAACAAATGTCATACTCTGCAATCATTCGTTTCGTCGAACAGGAGATCCCCGAAACGGAGATAAGCTTACATCTGTCAACACACAACATACCACACAGATATTGCAAAAGGATCGTATCCAGAGCTACCAACTTGCCCACACAAATGATCCGCATCATAACTAGTGACAAAACAGCCTACGAAGCCATTTTAAAGGGAATTTATTTCAAACACTGTCACTACCCCGTCATGGAAAGCCTTGCCCCTGCCCCTATCCCACAATTGTGTGGAAAATGCAATCTTTACGACCACACAACGGAAAACTGTCCCACTCCGGTGAAATGCGGTAAGTGCGCTGGCGCGCATTTAAGCCACAATTGTACATCACAGCTGCCCGAGGTCTGCAAGAGATGCCACATACCCGGACATGGCGCTTGGAGCGCGAAATGCGAACTACGCCCGAAGGCACCGATTGCAGGAATCCCGAACATAAAAATTAAAGCAGTCAACAAGAAGTCTGCACAAATGGACCAACAAATTACAAAATCACGCATTCACACCTCCATCACCATTCATGATCATATTATAAACACATACACATATAAAATAAACTCACCAAAACATACAGACAGACAAGCATTAATTAAAAAACTAAAAGAAAGATTTATTGACGCATACAGAGTAGACACTGCTTTATCATTTTCAGGAAACAGACTCTACATCATCATGTTCGACCTAGACGACATCTAGGAATAAAGTTCACAATAGACACGCATACACTGACGGCAACCATAACCCCCTCACATTCCAGCATAATTAAAAAGGACAATTACAAATACGTTACACAAGACATAAGCAACTACCTGACCAACTTAAACTCGGACGAAATAGACTTAGACCATATCTCAGAATTTCAAGATACAATGACAAACATAATAAAGAAATACTCTACCACAACCAGTTACAAATTCTATAAAAACAGACTACCAAGATTTATTCTGGCTTTAATAAAACAAAAACGGAAAATATATAGACAGTACTCATCGACAGGAGACAGAGACCTAAAACCCAAATTAAACAAACTAAACAAGGACATACAAAAACTGACACACCAATACAGGACAGAAAAATGGCTTGAGGTTTGCCAGGAAATTGAAGCAGACAGAGGGAGAACCTACTGGACAAAAATAAAAAAACTAACTAGATATAAGCAGAAAAACAACATTCAAAAGCTGACAGACGGACTGACAGAAAAATACACAGACATAGACATAGCCAACACATTTGCGGAACATTTTGAAAATGCTTTCACCCCTTCACAAAACCCAGTTTTCGACGACAGGACCTTTACGAACATTAATGACTGGTTCGAGGCTTATAAACGAACAGAGACAGACGACGTAATCCCTGACATAACAGATGACGAATATTACACAGTACTGCATAGGGGAAAAAATTCGGCCCCCGGACATGACGCACTAACAAAAGATCTACTAAGGCACTTACCGACAACAACACACGATCACATTGTTAAAATGTACAACCACTGCCTAAAAAACAGCACACACCCAATAATCTGGAAAGAGGGTATTATTATCACAATCCCCAAGACTGGACTAGATAAATCAAAACCAGAAAGCTATCGACCTATTACACTACTCCCAGTTTTGGGGAAAAACCTGGAGAAAATAATGCAGAACAGGATATGGAACCTCATAGAAGAAAAGATACCCAAATACCAATTCGGGTTCAAACCCGGACTGTCGACCATACACCCCCTTTACATTCTGACGAACAACATACAGACGACGTACTTACAAAACAGACATACCGCAGCACTATTCCTGGACATAAAAAAGGCTTTTGACACTGTATGGCACACAGGACTACTATACAAAATGCATACCCTACAAATACCTAGATCCCTCATCCTATTCATCCACAGCTTCCTGACAGACAGACAACTACGGATAAGAACAAACAATTCATACTCAAGATCATTTTCGCCAGAACAAGGTTTGCCACAGGGTTCTCCTCTCTCGCCCCTCCTGTACAGCATATATTGCCATGACATATTAGGAACAGACAACAGGCAGACAGACTTAGAACAGTATATCATACAATACGCCGACGACACAGCATTAATAACACATAAAAAACGACTGGATGACACAATAGACACACTTCAAATACTGACTGACAAAACAATGGACTGGTTCAACAAATGGAGACTCGAACCCAACCCCGCAAAATGCCAACTCCTTATTCCCAACCACAGAATCAATAACAACTCACCGACAATACATGTTAACGGAACAAACGTATACCCCACAACGACGATAAAATACTTAGGAATGACGATTGACAATAAGCACAAATTCGACAAACACTTACGGAACACAAAGACGGAAATACAAAAACGAGCAAAACATTTTAGATGCCTAACATACGGAGGAAGAGGGATATCTATTAGTACAGCAACAAAAATTTACAAATCCATCTGCAGGCCCATGATTGACTACGGCCAGATCATACTAAAAAATGTAAGAAACACCTGCAAACGAATTACGGACGTAACTGAACGGAAGACATTAAGACTTATCACTAAATTAAGACATAAGGACAATCATCTTCATAACATATCAAACATAAATTTATACAAGATCACCAAAATCATACCCATCCAACAAAGACTAGACAAACTACGAAATAAATTTCAACAAAAACAGGACAATAGGACAATACTCGACGAATTGTGTATTAAAAGACAAAACAAACGCACTACAAAATTACATCCGACAAAAACGCTTCATGAATCATATTACACTTCATAACACTCTTTTCACACTATCAAAATAATCACTCATGAATCACATATGTAGTGTAATGTATAATGTAACGTACGTATAATGTAATGTATTATGTTAGGCAAGGCGGAAAGACCCTATGGGGTCGATAGCCTAATAAAGATTGTTTATATATATCCTTTATACTGTATGTAGTGTAGTTTGAGTTATTTAGCCAATGTTCACTGACACAGGCAATATCTATCTTTTCACTATGGAGTATGGTCTCAAACGCTGTTATTTTATTGGTTAGGCATTGCATATTTAAGTGCAATACCTTCATTGATTTCATGTTTGCATGAGATGCAGTATTGCGATTATGAACCATTTTCGGAGTTTGGCTGCAGTTCATTACGTTGCTTGGGTTTCTCACGAAAAAAATTGAAGCGTCTGACCGTAATTCCTGATGGCCATATTTCTGGCATTATTATTCTTTCAAGTAGATCGTAATCAGCTCCGATTTAGAAAGATGCGGTGCTGTAGCTTGGATTTGATTCTATTTTTTCTACGCTAAATTTGCGATTGGGAAACCGTTTTTCTAAGAACTCTGATATTTGTTCGGGGGTGGCGTCACGTTTCGCGCGTCCTATGTGTAGCCAAGCTTTTTGTGTAGCTGCGCTAAAATTGTCTGCTCCCCATGAAGCTGTACCTCTTATGCTTTGTTTAGCATTTTTTGTTAACTTAGCAGGTGTCTTGATTGATTGCAAGTTTTTTTCACGGCGCGGTTTGCGTACTACTTCAGTCCATTTTTCTGCAGGGCCAATGGAAGATTTCTCTTCGCCCGCGGATTCCAGCGGGTATGCTGAACAGCTGCGATTTCGCGCGCTTTTATTTTGAGTGTCGCAGTGTAAGTTGCCTGTAGGTTCGGAGTTCATCTTTCGCGATGAAGACGTTGCTGCAGAATTTATGTTAGGAGCATTTGAACTATTTGCACTAGTTGACCTATCAAGCGCATTGCCAACCGCATCTGTCAGTTTTCCGTGTTTGTTTACTTCGCTTTTTTGATTATTTATAACCTCTGATCGAAGTTGAGAGTTGTCGAGCTCCAGGCGTGTTACCTTTTCGACAAGTAGGTAATTCGTGAGCTTTAATTGTTTGACTAAATCTTTTAGGTGATAGTATGCCTCCTTTGCAAAATCAGTCTCAGCAATGGCGTCATTTTCAGGATCTCCTGTCAGACCAACCCCGCAGCACGATTTTGCTCGCTTAACGCAACTAGGATGGTACAGCGTCGCACAAATACTACACTGAACTCCCGATTTAGCAGTGTTTCCACATGCACACAGTTTCTTGGTTACATCTAAGGTTTTAACAACACTTTTCGCACTATTTGTCTCACCATCACATGCCTCGCTAGGCATGGTGAACTACTATTATTTGCAACTTTGATATTTTATATTTTGATTCATTTTCATCATTTTCAACAATTTGCATTTATTTTCGGCCGATTCTTAATTGCACTTTTAATAAGTGTTATAGATATATTAGAAACTTAACCAATGTTTTTTTTTAAACTTGGTAGGTTCTGGAGAGCTTGTAGACTTTCCGTTTGGAAAATATACTATTTTCAATCAATTTTCTGCAGTTTGCATATTTTTTCCCTAATTTGCACAAATTTGGCACGAACACAAAATTCCTGCTAATGATTTTTTTTAGAAAACTGGGTAACTTCTGGAGGGCTTGTAGACTTTCCACTTGGAAAATATACTAGTTTCAATCAATTTTCTGCAGTTTGCATATATTTCCCTAATTTGCACACATTTGGCACGAACACAAAATTCCTCCAAAAAACTGATTGGGACGGTGTTTAGGGATACAAATGGAATATTACTGATTGATTATATTAAAAAGAGGCTCTACAATAATAGGAGAAGTCTATAAGTAGAAGTCCATAATGAAACAATTATAAAGATGATGAAAACTGTTATGTAAACAAGGTCCCAGAACTGCGACTGCAGGATTATGCTGCTTCATGACAATTGCGTGGTCCACAAAGTTTGCCAAGTCCGAGAAATGATTAATGAGTGCGGCTTTGCAGAGATGGTGCATTCACCCTAGATCCTGCACTTGGCAATGAGGGACTATTAACTTTTACCTACATTAAAAAAAAACCTGCTTAGACGACGTTTTTCTCCATATGAACACTAAATGAAGCAGTGGAGTAGTTGTATGAAGACTTGCCCACTTTTTTTTTAATTTTAGGTATAGCCTTATTTGAGCCTTTTTAGGACATATGTTGAAGACACATGTTAAAAACTTATCTTGAAAACATATGTTAAAGACTAATGTTGAAGATTATGTTAAAGACTTATGTTGAAAACTTCTTTATAAAATATTAATTTTCTTCTAACTCTATTTCATAATAACTCAGTATATAATATAAAATTTTCCCTCGTACCAAGGGAAGATTATTAGTTCTTCGATGGCGATGCAGAAACTCATCTAATATATAGGCAGAACCACCCTCGAAGCCATGAAAATAGATAAATATATATTGAAGAGGGGAAAATCCTAGATTTCACAAAACGCCCAGGCGGTTTTATTACATAAAAAATGCTATAAACACAAACTCGACAACTATATCCATGTCAGCCTGTATAAAGTACTCGCAAAAATGATTATTAAAACAACAGGCTTACAAACAATTTTGATGATTGCCAACCACCAGAACAATCCCGGATTTTGCAACGAGCACATACAATCTATACGTTTAATGATAGAAAAATGCAACAAATATAATTACTCCCCAATACGTTTTCATTTATTTACTACAAGAAAGCATTTAACCTGGTTGTATTAGGGGGAATCTTCCAAGCGATGAATAATACAAGAATAAAGTATAGATATAAAAGCATATATGATGAAGGAAAACGCTACAGAATGAATCTTACTGATTGATTATATGAAAATGGCTTTACAATAACAAGAGAAGTCTATAAGGAAAAATTTAGAAAGTTAAAAACAAAAACATAACGTCAATGCTATAAAAATACCATGAAGAGGAGTAAAACAAGGGGACATCAACACTTTCCATAACTTTAGTCTTGTGTTAGGAGACATCTTCAAAATAATGGACTGGGAGAAGAAGCGAATTAAAATTGACGGTCAAAATTTGCGACACCTCCTCTTCGGTGATGACATAATGTTATTGATCATGATGAAAAAACTAAAAGAATTGCCAGCTGAGCTCCAAATAAGATCGGCCTAAATGAGTCTGCAAATGAACCAGGGAAATACTAACATAATGAAATAAGAAAACACCAACGTGCAGATGAACAACGAAACCATAAACTCGTAGAACACAGGACATAAAATGAAACTCGGAATGGAAAATAAAACGGTAGAAATCTACAGGAGAATGCATCTTACATGCATTTATTTTATTTATTTATTAACTCCTATGAATACATTACACTGACCAACACAATTTTTGATAACTCACCTTTGACAGTTGTTTCTTACTAATAACGGTGTGCTGAATTCAAATATCATGTCAGATTTAGCCTACAACATTCAGTTTTTCCTCTACAGCATACCTTCATTTTTGAGAAAATTATGTTCTTATCATTTTATTTAGAGCACTGATTTTATAATTGATATAATATCGGTAAAAAATAGGCATAAATCACTTGAGAATATTCATAAAAGTTTAATAATAATAATGCTACACATACAAATTTATGACTACTTTGGTACATTCACATCAACTTTTACTCGAAAACACAGAAACACGGTTTACGGAGTAAATTTTCGTGTGTACGATTTTCTGGAATGCTGCATTTCTGCACAATCTCTTTTTATAATCCAATAGTAATCGGCCATTATGCCAATACCCCACTTTCATTGATATCTCACTTCCATATCCCTTAAATCCTGATGGAATTCTTGGCTTTGTTCGTCACTCACATCTCCTAAATTTTCCGGAAATTTATCAAGATGGCTATTAAGGAAGTTTAATGCTCATACTGCATCCCAGATCACGGAATTTTAGGTTTAAAGTGCCAACTAAATCTTTGTAACTTTTCGATATTTTGTTTCCCAAAATGCTAAGTACTACTGGTAAAATGCAGGTAACGCTAAGTACCCTGGCCGTTCATTTGCACCCCCACCGATGCAAAAGGTTCAGCGATAAGTATCTGCAAGTGAACTGCTATGAGGTAATACATTACAAATCAATAATGAAGTTCGAATTCAGGTAGTGGTAGTACCGAAACGTCAAAATGTGGAAAAAAAACTAATTAAGCTAAAAATAAAAACTTGACGTGATATGAATAATGATATGGTGATATGGATAAGGTTAGCATATTGGAAATCAACACACCAAGATTCGTTAAAAACAAGTATCAGACCTAAGTCATGTAAAAAAAGTTCAAAATTGTTGGCCTGTGTTATTGATCTGCCTTGAGGCAATAAACTTATTGCGTAATATTATAAAGGACCAAACATGTCGTTAAAGCCTACGTTAAGGCGTTAACTTGAGATTAATTTAATCTTTAGTGATTATTATTAGGTGCATAGGTCATTCTTAGATCTATAGTCTATCTATATGGAAGATCTAGGGTGTGGTACCATTTCAGGCAATAGGTAGTGGTGGTGTTGTCGAGCAGATATACAGATAATAGGTTCGGTTGCCTTTCCAGTGTCTTTGATAGATGGCATTTATAAGTTTTGTGTATTCTGTCTTTGTTAAGTACCTTGGCTCATTAGCAATGGTTCGTAGTGTTTTTGACTGAAATCTTTGTAGGATTTCCAGGTTTCATGTGCTTGGGGTACCCCACAGCTGAATACCGTAGGTCCATATCGGTTTACGTATAGTTTTATCAATAAACTGTTTATTTTGGAGTGAAAGTTGGGATCGGCACCCGATTAGCCAATAAAGTTTAGCCACTTTTATACCCAACTGATTACGATTCGCATAAATGTGTTTTTCCATCTAAGCCTTTTGTCGAGATGCATTCCTAGATACTTAACATCTTCAGATTATATGAGTCTAACATGCATGGCTGTCAGAAACTCAAATATCCCATCTTAAAAAAAGCTGAAGAAAAAAGTATATATCACCTGTATACTTCCGATTATTAGGCGATGGAAACTATATCATTCGCACTCACGTCGGCCAATAAGCACAGGACACACATTACTAATAATGAAATAAGATGACGAACCAATGTGGAAGACTTTGAACAGAACATAGCAAAGCAGAAGTGGATATGGGCAAGTCACATAGAAAGCCAGGACCACTCTAGATGAACGAAATACATATTACAACACAGATCAAAACTATATAAACAGGACATATGAAACCCACCAAGGCGTTGGCAAGATGACATAAAAGAAAATCTAAGGAAGAGATGGTAGTAAGCAGGTTAAGATAGAAAGCAGTGGAAACAATTAGGCGAGGCCTTATCCAGGAGTGGATTGTGAAAAGCTGCCAAAGAAGAAGATAATTGCATATTTTTTCTATGTTGTGGTTGTCTTGTAAAGTTTCATTAGAAAATATACGTTGACTGGGTTCAGAATATAATCATCATGCGGTGTCACTATACGGTCACGTACGACACGCACGTCTGCTTAGTGTACGTGTGTATTTTGTGTTCGACAAACATTTTAACTATCTAAACAGGATTGAAAATTAATTATTACTGCATAACTTACAAAGGCAAGTGTACCAATCGCGACGCACGATATTCCGCAGTCATACCCTAAATCAATCAAGTGTACCTCCACCGCACGTGCGGCACGCGACACTGACAAACCGCTTCATCCACCTTAACAGCGATACATCACCGGTTCGCGCGAGCAAACATTAATTACAACCCCTCGCCGAACGCATCGTCACATCCGGAACTGTTCGCACCGCAGCCCACCCCCCGTCTGCCGCGCCCCCGGAGCGCACTCGACGGACGCACCCCCTTCGTGGCTTGTCGGGAGGGTGTGAATTCGTCCGCTGCATTTCCGGTTTGAGTTATGATCCGGGGTCCATTACACTGATCCGGACTCGTCCGACGGCTGGGGCGGTTAATTCCCGTATTTATAGGCGCAATATTAAAATCGCCGCCCGCCCTGCTCGGGGATGATCCGGCTCTGATATGGGGGGCGAGTATAAGGGATCGATGCGCCCGAGGCGAGTGAGGAGGTGGCGAGATGTAAATGTGCGACAGCGTGAGGGGGTGTGGGGTGCGTTACAGATGAGTCTCATCTATAACCGGGCGATGTGAAGAAAGGTAATAGTTGACTCCCGTGCTGCAAGGGGTTGTACAGTTTATAAATAGTTTTTCAAATTATCTCGTGCTCAGTTATACACAGCTATTTTGTACTTCTCATCACACATCTATACATCAAAAGGGTTAGCGCGCCAATTAGTTGGGATTGACGATTGCATAGTCTGCATTAGTTTGATTTTCGATTGCATTGTTAATGCAATAACGAGATGCTAATCGCCCGCCTACCCACTAATTAGCGCTATCCTCCACTGACACACCTAGGATGTAAGTAAGTTGGAGCGAATTCGAGTAATCAATGCGACATATTGAGGCTCCCAAGTTGAAACCCCGCGTTTATTTCACCTCTAAATCTAGAATTGATCCCCATCTCAGTCGATGATTTGAGCATCTTAGGGGGTATTGAAAGGTTTGAAGGACTCTAAGTAAGAGCGTTATCTACGGTTTGTTTCGTGATACATTCGTTCGTAGGTGCTTTTCTTAAGAGGATAAGAAACCCACATTCAAATATGTTATATAATTCTAGAATACACATAATTTTTTTTATACGACATTAAGACTTACCTATAACGGTGAGGTTGACGTGCGTGACCTTCGTTGGTGACCTGCTGAACTCGACGCGGCACCGATAGACCCCTTCGTCGGTGAGGTTGGTGAGCGCGATGGTGAGCATCGCCTTGTCGTCGTCCAGCACCCGGAGGAAGTACCTGTCGCCGAGGGTGGGCTCGGCCCAGTGCTGGGGCCTGACCCCGCGCAGGTCGTACCTGTACATGGGGCTGTCACTGTCCTCGCGGAACCACAGTACCACGCTCACTCTGTCAGGGGGGTGCAGGGGGGCGAGGCTGCAGGGCAGCGACGCGCCGCCCCCGGCCGTCGCCTCCGCCATCTCGTAGGCCACGTCCGAGCACACCGTGAATGTCCGCAGGATTATGAATAGGGTCCACAGCAGTACGGGACTCATCGCTAATACATCCACCTAATTCTAATTAATTTACACCCTGTAATGCACACTTACGCTACGGCGAAACGACAATTAACTGAAGTTATCCTCTAAACTGTCCACATCCATCATCCGCTTCACGCTATTACGACCGACGATTGTCCACTATTGTACACCTCTGAGTTCACTTAGCCCCGAGCTGCTCATACCAAATGCACATGTAATTACTAAATATCTACAACACATTTAGATTGATGGACCTGAAAATGAAACAGGAATTAGTCGAATACACCACAATATTACATCCAAACTACAAACATTAACTTCCATCCTCTCCAGATTAACTGACATTATTAAGATTCTGTACATATACCATGTCTATTATTAGTATTGTAAATTTGACAAAAGCAAAGAAACAATATAAATCACAGATCAGGGGTCTACAACCATCACAATTTTTTTAAGTTGAAATTTAGAAACGTCTCCCAGGAAGAATGGTGCTGGAGTTAATATGGCACGAGGAAGGCGAAGGAATAAAATCAAACAGGAAACTAATAGTATAGAAGTTAATGACTTTGAATTACCAAATGCTCATACAGTTACATTACATAGCAAGAGATAAACGAAGTCATCCCAGAGGATAACCTATCTAAATCAAATGTTGAAGCAAAATACGTCGCAGCTCTACAAATTCTAATAGATATACATTAATGGCCAAAGCCAGTTCAACATATTCCTGAGAAACAGTAACTTTTGCGTGTTTTTGCGAGTATATTCGTCAAAACACAGCCAGCGTGTACGATGTTTATTTTACGAATGTCTAAAGCATACTTCTTAATTTTTGCAATTCTTATCGTTGTAGAACAATACATTTTTAAGCAAATTTATTTGAAGAATTACGTGTTCATCGTAGTTAAACCTATATATTTTTAAGCAAAATACATTTTAAGAATAATCTACTGTGAAGCACGAAAAATTTTCCATAGTAGTACTTGAGAATGCTGTGTCCCTCCCCACCATCTTCCTACCTACCCCCGCATCTTAGTAGGGTGTCGAATAGTTACCCTGTAGATATTAGCTAGAGTGGGTGTGCATAAATTAACTTTCAAGTAGTGCCCTGTGTGTGTTATTGTGTTATTTCATAATTAAGTAAGTACATTTACCTAGACCTTAGTAGTGATTGAAATTACTTATTATCATAACATACTGCGCCGCTGGCGGGACCGGGGATTCCACATATGTTGTGTTTATACAATGTATGAAAGGGTGTGGACCTTGAGAAGGCATGGCACTGTCCTTTGGGCATTAAATTGAGCCTGCCTCCTAACTCTTGGCCGAGCGTAGCTTATCTTTACACCTATAATCTATAATCACAGACAACACCAGAAGCAGGCATGGCACTGTCCTTATGGGCATTTAAATTGAGCCTGTCAACTAACTTCTGGCCGAGCGTAGCTCATCTTCGATATGCACCTGTAATTGCATACATTATTGAGGTGTCTGTGTGAAATTGTGTGGATCCGGAAGCGGGTATGGCACTGTCCATGGGAGCATTTTAATTAAGCCTGCCTATTAAACTTCCGGCCGAGCACGCGCTTATTTCAAAGGGGAATGAGAGTACTCTTTGAGATGCACCTCGCAGTCGTTAGTTAGTTGTCCGTAGTAGAAATAATTAGCTATCTAGAAACTATTAACTGGTGACGGGGAAATGTATTTTACTGAGCTTGGCTCATGGATATTTTCTCTGCGTTACAGAGCCGCCCCGCAACTGCAACACCATAGCTTCTGGCGCCGCCCATAGGACCCTGCTGTAAGATCGTTTGTAATAATATTGAACCAAAATTACCGCCTTTGCCTTATTTTCCTGACCCATATTTTTAACTGGCCGTTCGATGTTCAAATCGAAAATAAATACGTGATACTACTCATCTAATTTTGTGATGTCCCTTATGAATACAGCAACGGTTTTTCTGCGAATATATTATGATGGTATTTTGTAATAGAATTTAAGATGTTTTAATTAGGCTATAGGCCACATAAGCCTCAAAAAGCTGTTTTGGCGGAAATTAATTATATAGTTTTGAACATACTCTTGAGCACTCTAGAATCGAATATCCGAGTTTCCTCTCCTCTGGTGGGGGCTTCATCCCTTATTATTGAAAAAGCACCCCTCAAATGGCGTACTTATTATAAATTTATTATGTTATTTTTCGCAAATATGTCGTAAACGAAAACTCGATTAACGAATTGTGCGTCGCGCGGCAGTATTCACATGTCATTTTCGGCGTCTATACCTGGCGAACTATAGCTTTTGTGGCAAACCGTGTAATATAATTATTGTTCAAAACTTTGTTCCAATCAACTTTACCCAATATAGAAACTGGGTACAAAATCTCAATTCAAGTTTATTTTGAAACAAACTATATTAAATTATTAATAGAAAAGCAATAAGCTCCACATAATCATCTGTTCCCAACTTCACTGAGGGTAAATGTTTTTATTCACTAATGGCTATATGAATTGTGAACTGAAGAGGTAAATACTGGAGGTAAAAACCAGCACTTGCTACTTGGGCTTATTGCGTTTCCTCTTCACCCACATGCAGTATTATGGACACTTCTCCGCCTGTAGTGGTGGTAACATACACTGCAAGACATATCTTGGGGTAGTGTTTTCACCAGTGCATATTGATGTCATTGGAATATAATTCATGAATGCCAGATTTGGTTGTCAAAGCAGTCAGATTCCCAGACTTTTGCGATACTTGTATTCACTAATACAATTGAAATTAGTTATCTGAAGGTTTAAGATCCTACAAAGTTATTAGAACTGGACAGCTGGTTTCTAACTTCTTTAAAGATATGTCTATCCGCAAAATAATCTACAATTAACTATAAAAATAATGGCTCTTAACTAAAAACACCTGATGATCCAAATTATGTATATACAATGTGTCGAAGTTATTGTGCTCATCATGGTTAACTCGTAAACCGTACGAGGTAGAGAGTTGGTTAAATTAGACCTAATAATATTAAGGCGAAGGTTTGTTTGATGCTGTTTATAAATGGAATATGCTTCATATGCCATGAGTATGACATATGAAAAAAATCAGGTTAGTTTCTTGTATCCTAGGAAACATTTCAGTAATATTGCAAGACGTATTTATTTTGCATATTGGACAGTGCCATCTATTAGTATCCATCGTAAAAGTAGACGCTACTCTTTTAAACGCTCTGTACTTTGAAAACCCTGTATATACAGAGTTTGTTTCAATTTGGTTTGGTAACAAGTGAAGGAAACAATCCTGCATAGTCCATTTTGTAAGAAAATCATTTCCGAAAATAGATCTTTCCCAGCTATTAAAGTACGTCTTATTAAAAACTTTGCTAATACATATATTGGAATACAATTTTTCACAAATAGGTGAATCTTGCCGATTATAGGTAAATACAGATATCGTTTTTCGTCATTTTATTAAGTCACAGCATTCGGGTTTGTATTCATAGAATGTCCCTTTACTAAATTGTACATTTAATTTGATTAAATGTCTTTGTGTTTGATTAAACGGTTTTGCTTATTTTATTCCCTACGATACTTTCACAAGCTCGACATTATCGTGTACATCCCACTACCATTGAATTCTCTTCGTACAATGTAACTTTTGGCCTTTCATGAAGATTCAATATAAAAAAAAAAATTTAATGAATTATTACACTTTGTTATCAGATATACAATTTATGATTTGTTATTTTAGAATTTCTTAACTTATTAATTGTATCCTTTCTGATAAAGGGCTATCGACCAAATTATTAATATTATTTATTAAGCATTGTTCCTAATAAATGTCTGTTCGCGCCAAAAGGGCGCTGGCTGGCTGTGCCACTAAAGGGCCAGGTTCTGCCGACTCCCACAACCCCCTCTTGAAAATGCACCCCAATGTTCAGGGTGGGCACTCTAAGAATATATTTTGGGGAATTGTGTAAATCAACCTCGTGCAATTCACCTCGCAATAAAAACACCTTCTATTGTTGAAATACTTGGTTTTCATTTATTTTAAACCCATTTGAAGTGAAAGTAGTCAAACGTAACTACAATGTCATATTTACAAGCTATTTATGTATCCTCGTGTGTACTTAATATGTTGAAATGAAATGACAGTGTATTGTAAAATTAATAAGAATTACATCTAAAATTGAACTAAACTCAGCAAAACGTCCAATAAGCAAACACTGGATTTAACTGTAAATTTAAAACCCCGGCCTTTTACTAGAATATCGTGTAATTGATAGCTCTCCTCGGCTCTTGCTGATGTTGGACATGCCATTTGAAGCTGCCTACGGGTTTTATTTTCCTCGTTGTGTTCTTATTTTTCCGTACAGGTCTATTTTCGTAACATGTTAGCCAGTACTGAAGCTGTCTAACAATATCGAAATAAAACAGTTGTTGAGTTGGTGCTATCTAAGAGAACGCAGGTGAGATAATCTCTTTACTAACTCGGCTTATTTACTTTCATATTTGCTGCAATGATATAATTGAAGCTGGAATTCATTATAATGATAATTATTATTATGATACAACAAAAGAAATACTATGTTTGATTATCACTTTTTTATTTATAATAACTAACACCTTGTCTGCTGTTTCAAGTTTCAATAATTGGCTTGTAATTATCAATACATGATAATCATGATGATTATAAGTTGCTTATTTACTTTCATATTTGCTGCAATGAAATAATTAAAGCTAGAATTTTTAAAAAGTGATCATCAAAGTAAGTAAGAGTGTTTTATACAAAGTGGCGCACATAAAACCGATCCGATGTTAAACCAGTTTAGTTGCAGCACATACCCAGTAGTCACTTCGGGGGCTAGTTTTATATGCGCCACTCTGTATTTTATCATCAAGTGAATTATTACAAAATAGTGACTTTTATAATTATTAATATTTATGTGCAAAATATTAAATACAATAAGGTGGATATAGCAATGGAAAATATAATAATAAAATAATTAACAGATTTTTGTTAGTTTCTGTACTAGTGGAGAAGTCCTTCAGCTTGTACTTCACATTCATCCCAAATCAGTGTACATAATAATTTTTATCATAAAAGCATTCAACAAGCTTGTATCGGAAGTAACTTTTCTTTAACAGCTGTACATTACATAATAAACTCCCTGACAGCGCCAAACCTATAAATAATGTACAAAACTTTAAAAGACTGGCCAACCGCCACATTGCATCTAAAGGTTTCGGTAGCAAATACATTAATCGCAAGTGATTTAAGTGATGTTGTTTTATGGCATTTTCAATTGCATTGTGATTACATTTAAAAATAAAAGTTGCATGTTTCACAAATTCACAATTGAATAGCAACAATGCATCACATGTTTCACGATCTGCCTTTATTAAGTCAGTGTGTGGCAATAAACTGAATATTGGCACAATGAGTGTACGAACTATTCAATATTATACTTAAAAAAGTACGAAATTTACAATGAAATTGATACCAAAATTTCCTATTTAGATGTATTAATACCTTCCCTTTAAGTAAGTAGATCCGAAATAGAAACTATTTTTAAAAGAAACTATTATATCATCATATGGAAAGTTAAGCCCTAATTTATGTAAAATTATAATTTGTAATTGTTTCAATCTTTACTTATATTCGGTATGTACATTATTAGGAAGGTATACAATATGAAGCAAGAAGTTTAATTTTTAATAATGCAGCTAAGCACGTATTTTCGTTAAATTATTTATAATGAGATGTCACTCCAGTTTAAACCTCCATATAAAAATATATAACATTTTATTTCCATGTTTTTATAAAATTACGAAAAAATATGATAATGAAATAATAATAATGAAGATGTTAATAATATTTATTATTACTTATTGTAGCAAGTATAATTGCAGAAGTCTAGCCATTCACACTTACTGACAAAATTAGCAAGAAAGCTCATATACTAAACCGAGCAGTAACAAACAATAACATTTTAATCAATACAAGTACCAAAGAAACCTCTAAATTCTCAGAATTAGCAATTAAAGTATAATTAAGGTAAGGGTAAATATGTAACATTATTTCCATGTTTTTTTTTAATTACGAAAATAAGATGATATTAAAATAATAATAATGAAGATGTTAATAATAGTTATTATTACTTATTGTAGCAAGAATAGTTTTAGAAGTTTAGCCATTCACGCTTACTGACAAAATTAGCAAGAAAGCTCATAAACTAAACCGAGCAGTCCCAAACAAACACATTTTAATCAATACCAAGGAGTAACAAGTAATAAGTACCAAGGAAACCTCTAAATTCTCAGAACTAGCAATTAAGGTGAACAACCTGGGCATAATATCAAACTATTTCATGCTACATATATTGTATAACTGCCGCACTATACATTGAATTACACAATGCAGTCATTCTTAATACATGTCGAACTTGCGAAAATTTCTCGATCCATGCGGTGTACAAGTAGTGATTAGATCTACTGTATATTGTTAAGCCAATTTGTATGCTGCGTCGGTTTAATTCGAGTACAATATGAAGAGAATAATAATGATACTAATCCGTACTGCTCCCCTACATGTGGAGTAATTAATTAATTACGATTGCATTTTGACTGATCATTTTGACTCAATTACTTTATTTTTACCACAGGTTAATTGAACTATTTTTGGTTATATGGGCGTTGAGAGGATATACCCATTATTATTATTGGCCCTTTATATAATTAATAATATAATTAATTATTTATATAATTAAACATCAGCAATAATTCTATAAATTTGTTTATAATGTAATGGATTATGGCAGTGAATTTTATCGTATGAGCGAAGCTAATTCGTTGATTTAATGAATGCCATAACCTTGCATTATAAACAAATTTTATACATTATTTTATCATCGAACTAGCGTTTTACCAAACAATTCAGTTTTAAAAATGATTCAAGTTTATTCAAGTGTTATATTGGCGTATTTATTTCGTTGACAACAGGAGTTTATGGCACATTGGCACAACATTGTCACTTTATGGCACACTATTGTCTCTTTACCGCTCAATATTTTCACTGTACCAAAAAAAATTATATCGTGATAATGTTGAACGGAAATAATAAATTAAAATAGTTGTAATAAGTAAACTTCGCAACGAAATTGAATATAGAATAAACGGAATGTAGCTGTTGCAGATTTGAGGCATTCTTGTAATGCTAATTTATTTGTTCAGATTATTCAATAGAATAATGTGCCTAGTAGGTAAGTAGTTGATGTAATTCCACTTGGCCTAAATACAACGCATCTACAGGAACGGATTCGATTTAATATTTATCACAGTGTCTAATCCACTTTGTTATTCTTTCGACGTCCCCTCAAGATTTTGTCATCTCGAAAGCGGGAAACCGCCCCGCGCCAATCAAATTACCAATTTCCCGGGCGAATTTCCACGCCAACGTCTCATCGGCGGGCCTGTTTACGTTTTTCTCTACCAAGACCTTACTTCCCTTAATATCCTTTCTCTTCTCCCATCCCCGCAATTTGGCCCCGTCCTTGGTTCGATAGGCTCAAATTTCACGCGCTCGCGAATTTTCGTGCAATTTCCCGGCCCGCCCCACCCCCGACATTCCGCCGGTTTTCCGCGAAAATCCGTTTCTTTAATTGCACACCGTGTATTCAGCAGCGCTATGTTTTCCCCTTGTGCAAACAGGGGTGGCCTGTAGCGGTTTCACGGGGGCTTAAGCCCCGCCGTTCCGCACTTGTTGGGCATGGATGTTCCCCTGTTTGCTCGGTTACGTTGGCAGCGACGGGTCTAAAGTGCAGTTTGAGTGCCGCCCTGGTCGCTGATCTACCAGTTTCGTTTATTTTCCATTTTGGAAAAGCAATATTTACAACGCGACCTAAGAAAATATAAGCCGGGGTGTGTTCTTTTCGCAAATAAACCGAATTGAATTTTCTGTTTGCTTTGCAGAACCCTTCACGAGAGGGATTAAATGTACAAGTTAATCTTGATTCGTATTTGTTTAGTGTAATGAAATTAGTAAGTCACTAAATACTAGGTTGTGTCTACAAAAGCGAATATCATCCAGAGATTTTACACTGAAAATAAGTCAACATTAGAAACGAGGCAACAAGCTTATATGGTAGGCTAATTAATATAAAATACAAGTGTATCTTGATTTATTTTTCGGTAGTTAAGTAATAATGTATAAACTACTCAACTAATAATATGAGTAGTTAAAAAATGTCCTTTTACGATTATTTTTTTAAACAATTAAATTCACTTAACAAAATAATTGTGTGTTAATTGTAATAATACTAATAATATTGATTTAGACTACTTTTTCACCTAATAATAAATTACAATGAAAATATAGGAGACACTTTGGTAGGTGACCCTCTATATTCCAATAAGCCTTAACTCTACACTAATATACACTTAAACAAAACCACACTGCTGAAATATCCGTTGCTCGATAACCATTCACGGATAATATCCCTAATAAATACATCTACTATTACGCTTAAATATAATGTTACACCTCCACAATTTATGCAATTATAATATATTTCAGCATATGTGCTGTAGAAATTGGTTCGAATAGTTGAACTACAGTTATTAAGCTGTTATATACTGGTTTATACAGTATGCCGGCGCCTATATGATTTATACAATTATATAGTTTAGCATTCTGGACTCGAGAAATTGCTTCGAAATTACAGTAAAGCTGCCCATATAAAATATATTAAATGTATTAATTACATTTACATTTACATTTAACTTTTAAGTTTTAACTATTAATTTCAACAATAAGTTTTTATACAAAATCACTTTTTTGGCAATAATTAAAATTATATATTATATATAATTATATATAAGTTTCCCTAAAAGTTTGGAATACGAAAATGTTAATAGAGTGTTATAGTTATAAGAAATGTTAATTAAGAGAATAGAAATTTCAAAAACTATCAAATTTTATATTCCTAAAAGTCAATCTAAATCTAGATTCTACAAATTTTAATTAAAATTGCATGAATAATTTGAATGAGGGTGTCAAATACACTTAAAGGCATCTACATATTTTTCAAAGCAGCATAATGCACTAAAGAGAACTCAAAATGAAAGTTTACCTTAAATTTTGAAATACGAAAATTTCAAAAAGAACACAATATTGTTCTTTGTGCTTTTAAGTGCTTTTAGAAAGAATCGTATGAAATCAATAAAATCGTTGAGAAAAATATTAAAAAAAGCTCGTAAACTCGATTTTAATTTTTAAATTATCATTTACAAATGTCGTTTTCAACCTTTCGTCGCTCAGCTCCTAAGCTCTATCAACTCAAACTTTAAAAATTCAAATAGCAAAGTACCCCTTCTCACCTCATTACTTTTTTTTAAATTTTGAATATAATAAAAAAAGTTTTGTTAAATTGGTTGATAAATAACGGAGAAATTCACCAAATAGTAAAATTAGATTGTATGAATCTGTGGTTAATACTTGGTGAAAATTCTTTAAATTAGTATGAATAAAGCGCTTGGTTAAGTTTCACAAATTTTTAATAGAATAATTTTTAATTTAATAAAACAATAATTTTATTGTCTCTTGTCTCATTATCAAGAAACAAATAAGTCTTATTTGTCTCTTGATAATGGTCGTGAGACCGAAACAATTGTACAGTTTTTCTATTAAAAATTTGTGAAAGTTAGCCAAGTGCTTTATTTATACTAAATAGTAAAATTTTATTTAAAATCAAAATATAATTTAAAAATAAAAGTCAACCTGTTCGAGGATTTTTTTCAAATTACTTTATCAGTTTTATCAGGTACTTTTGAAACTCCCTGTACATTGTATTCTGTTTTTATCATTAAACTGTAGACAATTTAGAAATTCTGATCTAACATTTTGAAATGTACGTCACTAAACATTCTAAATTGTGAAAATTGAAAAATCATTGCTACATCTCTGCGATTTGAAATGCAACTTATCGTACATTCGAAATAAGCTACACTTAAAATGAACACTATCTATCTACATAATAACACTCAAATTTTAAGAAGCGTCACTACATTTAGAAAATTAAAATAATTAAAAGAGGACGGGAATTTTTATTGGTGTTTTGAATGTTGTAATTTTGTAAAATCATCGCCAGATGTTTGAAAAAGAAAATGAAATTGTTTTAAAAAAAAATTCTCAACGATTTTAGGTTTTATTCACTCCCTGTATATTTTTTATTGTTTAATAAAAATTGTAGAAAAATTAGAAACTCTGGTTTAAATTTTTGAGAATGTGTGTCACTAAATATTCTAAATGTGGGACTGGCGAATTGTGAGATTTGCAATATAATCGCTACGACTATAAATTTCTAATAAATACAATCTTTAAACATTCCAAATAACTGATGAGAACTCAAATTTAAAGAGTATCGCTTCATTTAGAAAATAAAGAAAGTACTTGAAGATCTAAAATAAAATATAAAATATATATTAATAAAAAGTAATCATTAAGTAGTAGTTTTAGTCAGTAAGCTTAATAAGTATCAAGAATACTTTAATTTCGCCAATGATCGAAATATCTATAAAATTTCGAAAACGTAACATTCTAAAATTATGAAACTGCTATGTCTACGGTTTTTTTTTACACATGCACACACAATGCACATTTGTTTTTAATTGAGTATTTTTTAAATACATGTTATTATTTGCTGAATAAAGCTTTCAACGTCTCAAATGAGTTTTGTAATGTGTATAGTCTAAGTTTCACAGACATAGACGTCAATAAGAACTTTGATGGCAGGTGTTTGTTTATAAATTAGGCAGAAATACATGAAAATATTATAATAATTACAAAAAGTTTGTGATAAAGCGTAGTATTTTGTTGAAATTCTCAAGAATTCACGTTCAAAAAATAATATTTTAGTTCAGACAAATTAACCTCGTTTGAAACAGTAAGATAAAACGTATGCATGTTCGTGCGCGAAAGCTGTTCGTACGGGAAAATTTGCTCAAGTCAGTACCGAGCTTGAGGCTCTGATATCGATTTACAGTTTTCGCAATGGTAATTTTGTGTTTATTATAAAATCTGCGTCATAATATAATTAAAATTGTAATGTATTCAAAGAAACTTTGTCCTAGAAGGTATCCTAAGATACTCGTGGGTTCAATTCTCACTCAGAGCTTTATCAAAGGTTCAAATTTTCTTCCGAATTTGAATTAATATCTTGTTCTACAAAAAAAATATTCAACTAATGTCAGTGATTGCATAAATCGAAACTCTATACCAAATACATGGTAAATAACATTATGTTATTTACCATAAATGTGATATTTGACCTTGATCATGATTAGTTTCAGTGGAACAAAAGATTGGCTCAGAATGTTGCAGCAAGATTTCAATTTATATCGTTTATAAAAAACTAATACACCTGTATAACTAGCAGCATACTTGCACGCATTTCAATAGTGATAAAGCGTTTGCCGGTTACTCAGTCACTTATTCACCCTTCTACGATGCTCATTTTTCGTCACCAACTCCGATATCAATGTAATCATCAGATAAAGCATTCACGTCTCCATCCACCCGAAGATCTAATTATAGAGATAACTCCTCAATAAAACAACGCAATGCTTTCTACGGAACCACCCGCGCGCCGCCTCAGTGTGCCGCCCCCTTCGGAGCATTAGGAAGATGAAATATTAATCGAGCGATGAAACGTCGAGGAGCCGATTCCTCACCTGGAGCGGGCCGGCTCGTCACTAATTCAGGGCGCAAAAGGCGCGAAACGTCGCGACGCCGCGCCGCCCACACACGGCGCGACAGGTGAGGGCGCCCGATCGATTCGGCCTCAATTGTCGCAGGATTATCGGGGGGCGGCGGGCGGGACAAGACGGACGGTCCCGGAAAGGCTGGACGGGATAAAAACAATTTAACGATTCGGGGAATGTAACGGGATTAGGGCGGCCGCGCGGGTGGATGAATGGGAACTTTTGGGAAATTAAGTCAGCCAATTGAATCAAATCGGGAGTGTATGTTTTGGACAATTCCCCCTTCGTTCGTCGCTAATTAACAGAAATTAAGAGCGCTGCCGAATCATGAGCTATTAACAGTTAATTTGGTAAATTGCGACTGGATGCCATTTATTTCTATAGCACCATGAATTCAAGCATTTGAAGTATTTCAAGCTGCATGAAACCTAGAAAACTAACAGAGCTTTATGTTCTATATAATAATTAACTTCAAAGTAGTAAGAATATTTTGAAGATCATAAATTTACAAAATGTCATTAGCATAGCGTATATTATTCAATCCTGATTTGACTTTATCTTATATTTTATCATGCCTGCATAATTGTATTTGGTATCGAACTAATAAGTTTGTTTAAACAAGTATTTTAACAGGGCGAGTATTAAAAAATCCTAGTAACAATACATTTATTAACCAACTTTGTTAGACAATAAAAGCCTGGCAGTACAAATTTGTATTCAAATAAATGTAAATTTACTATTACTGGAAATCCGAAAACCAGTAACCAAAAGCTTGAAACTCCATATTATTGGTTATTTGGAAACTATCAGTTTCAACGTTCAGAATATCGTTGATAACATAGACGTCTATAGCAGATGACATTAAAAAAAAATTATTTGAACCCATTAATATGTTCAATCTGTATAAAACAACAATAGGTAAATTATGTGTTTTTGATTAACAGATGACATTGATGCAACAATAATTCCATCTCCTATTAAAATCCGTTATCTCGGCGTGCCTGCTTGAAATGCTCTTTATGCACTTGTGTCATAACACACAACTTTTTGCAAACTGAATCTGAAAATGCGCGTATCTTACACCCGTTTTCTCCAACAAATCTTAAGAATTGTCTTATGTGTCATGTGTCTTATTGAAGTACGTCTTATTTATAAGTAGGTTTTAATCGTCATTGCACCAAACAAATAGATAGACATGTTAAGTAAGATTTAATTGAGTTTGTCAAAGTTGCGATTTCAAGGAATTTTGACATACCGTCTATCAAACTGGCCATAATATTTGATGACAGTGTATTAAACTGACGTTATACATCTCTTGGCAGATATCATAAACAGTTTTTTATCTTCAAGTGAAATAAAATTTTCTTGATTCCACTAGTGAATTAACAACTTTCTATTCACTGAAAATCAACAACATACAATATCCCTTCGATAGAATACGTGTGGACACCACCGCTTCTGAGGCTTCATTTGGAACCTCTTCCGGTACAAAAACACTACAATCAGCATTTTTAAATTTTGATTTGACAATAAATGTCAGTTTGACTTGTCACCGACTTGATATCATAAAAATTAAATGTTCAATTTCTAAACGTTTTACGACAAAATTGAATAAAATATTGTATAAACACTTGAGTTAAGGATATTTTTCGTAAAGAAGGAATGATACAGGTGTGAGACAGATGTGAGACAGTCTACATTAAATAAATACAGGGGTGTGAGTAGGTAGGCTCTGAGAGTTTTGCCGCGATTTCCCATAAGTGAATAACAAACGGGGTCTAAAGTTACCTTTTTGCCATTTTGTTCAATTACTTACAGGGTGTGACAAAGGCGTGAGACAGGTGTGAGACACATGTGAGACACCTGTGAGACAAGCGTGAACGACGTAGGCGACTCAACAAAATACAAATTTCACCAGTCAACAAAAAATAAAACGGCGGAAAAGTAAATTCAGATTCTTTTTGGTAATCCGAATGGGAAATTGCGGCAGAACTATCATAGCCTATCTACTGTTTTTATACGTAAAATTCTCTAAACATTTTATTCATATTTTTAATATGTTTTTCTTATATTCTGAGTCGGAATCAGAATCTACTATACTGTGGTTAGAATTTGTGACATCTTGTACATTTTATGATTTATCGGCAATTTTGTATATTTAAAATATACTGAAAAATATTTATTCAGACTAACGGCATTTATTTATTTATTTTGTCCTTTTAAATGTTCAATTTCTAAACGTTTTTCCACAAAATTGAATAAAATATTGTATGACAGCGAAAAACGCAACAACCATATATATGCTCAGCAAGATCAAGACCTGCATACCAGACGAGCCCTAACAACTATATATTCGGCCATTTCATAATTTCATTCTAAATACTGTTTCAACATACACTGTTACCAGCAAAACATATTTATTATTATGTTTTTCATAAATTTTGCAATCACCAGTATTCTGGCTGCACTACGGTGATAAAATATAATTAAAAAATCAAAATTTATGATTGTCAAAACAAAATTTTGTTGCGTTAAAACCAACAATTAAAGGTTCGGCCAAAATAACATGCATTTAGATATATCACAAAATTAAAATCTAGACAGCTTTGGATGCTGTGGCAGACGTGAACAAATGCGTCTTGTTAACCCATATCTTAGTTAGTTTGTCAACTATGAGTAAACAGTTTGCTTAAAAATGGCTCGAGGTGTGGCAACTCCCAAAAAAGTGAAATATTTAATAATCAGCATGTTTGGGCGTGGAACAAAAATGAGGCAAATTGCCAAAGACTTGCAATTATCAAAATCTACGGTAAGTTACATCATAAAATCATATGGTGAAAACGGTAACACCAATATTAAGCGGAAAAGCTCAGGACGTCCGTGTTTAGTTTAGAAGAGGCGCTTTAAGAGAAATAACAGCTGAGTGGAATGAGGCAACAGGATTATCTCTTTCCAGGGATACTTACAGAAACTGGACACATAAGAGTGGTCTCGGTTTTTATAAGGTAATTTATCATTGTGCAATTCTTTCAAAATGATAGGGAAAAATATATAACATTTTAGGCCAAAGAAAAATAATAATTGACCCAACGTCAGAAAAAAAAAACCGTTTGGCTTAGTGCAAGGAACGGCGATCATGGACACAGGAGCAGTGGAATTCGATAATTTTTAGTGATGAGTCGAAATTTGATGTGTGTGTAGGAGATAATCGAAAACGAGTAATTAGAAACAGCAAAGAGGCGTTTCATAAGGATTGTTTAAAACGTACAGTCAAGTTTCCTTGGGGGCTTATGATATGGGGTTGTATGTCCGCAAAGGGCGTAGTTCATCGACGGAACCGTTAATGCTGTAAAATACTAAGAGATACTAGAAAATAACTTAATTCGCAGAATTGGAAAATTGTACCCAGCGGTGCCATTTTTCTTCTGACAAGATGGAGCAACAAGCCACCGGCTAAAACCACCCGTAAGTGGCTTGAGAACCATAACATAACAATATTGGATTGGCCTTCCAACAGTTCAGACTTAAACGTCATCGAAACCCTTTGGGGCACAAAATGAAACGGATGCTGAGAAATAATCCACAGAGAACTCATGAAGATTTGAGGGCAAAACTTCAAGAAGTATGGGACACAGTGACAGCAGAAGAGTGTCAATCTCTTGTAAATTCCATGCCAAAAAGAATTTAAGCCTTAATTGCAGCAAAAGGCGATGTTACACCATAATAAGTTGTTGAACTGTTACGTGTTATTATGAAATTTTATTTTGGTCAAACATTTAATTGTCGGTTTTAGTTGAATAATATATTTTTTTTACATTTTTTAACACAAAATGTGATTTTCTCTTAGTATTTATTATCATAATGTAGCCAGAATATTGCGAATCTAAAATTTAAAACAAAGTACACTAAAAAAATATATTTCACGAGTAACAGTACATTGAGAAAAAATAAATTAAATAGAAATTATGAAGTGGCCGAACATATAATTGTTAGGGCTCGTATAAAACACGTGAGTTAAAGATGTTTTTCACTCGAATAAATTAGCCTACTCGCTCTATCGGGCTCGTGGCCTAAATTTTATTCTTGTGAAAAGCATCCAGTTAACTTACTTGTTATATAAATAACTATAAAAACTAGCAGAGAGCTTGCAATATATTGAATTATCATTAAAAGGTGGGATTTAAGAATGTCTTATTTACCTCATTGCGTATGCTGGTGGGTTAATCTGCTATCTTATAGCGTATTATCTCCACATGTCAGCATTAACAGTTCTATTTCTTGTAAAGTTAATCGTTCTTCAATAATTAGGTATGAAATTTAATCTCATACTTAATTGATGAAATCGATTGGCAAATGCCCAAACCACTATAATATTTTTGTCATAGCTGCAAAAGTAATTATTAAGTACTTGCTTGTATCTTTGCTACTTAAAGTTATATGAAATTAGTTATAAGTTTTTTATAGGTTCTAAACAAAGCATAAAGTTTTTTTTGGGAAATGTGCAATAAACAAGTTCTCCATTTGTTACAAACTTTCTTATACATATCACCCTCATGTCAACAAAAACTCTAACTCGTTTCTAAAATGGGCTATGCAGGGTGTTCTAAATTATTGGACCACCATTGGTAACTTTATTTTCGTTGTACTTGATTGTAATTTCATATTATCGGTAGTGTCTCCATGGTTATTTTTTAACTGATACCAGCCTCGGCCGTTAAAATTTAAATTTTGTTAATTTATTTATTTTGGTTTTCAGAAGCGTTACAACCATCACAGCATACTTGAAATATGTCATTATGATTTATAAAAATAATTTTGCAAAATTTAATCATTTATTTTAGTATCACGAAAGCTATAAAACAACATAAGGCTGATATGGATATAACAGACGAGGTTGAGATATTGTAAAATCGAGGCGCAGCCGAGAATTTATAATCAGCCATATGGATTTGGATATAACAGACTTGGTTGATTATAAAATCTCAACCTCGTCTGCTATATAACCCATATCGGCCTAATACCGTTATATACTTTATCTTTGAAGCCACAAAGTCGGTTAAATTAGCAAACTAGTAGTAGTATTATTTACGTGCATTGCGATGGTGTAAACAAAAAAGAAACAACAATTGAACATCAACTTATTGGCTTATTCGCAAAAACAACTTTTAAATGGGATGCCGAGTAAATGTTGACTTGTTTCGAAACGAGAAAAAATACGTAAGCAAAAACGTCTGTATTAATGATTACCCTAAAATTGAAGATAAAGGACTTGTGGTCTATTAGATTACTGCATATTTTTCAAGCTACCCACTCTACTTCAAAATGGCGATAAACAAACGACGTCCGATGTCATATTATCCGTGCTTATTGGCGTGTAATCAATTTTCTTGTATTATGGTGATTGATTGTCATGTCTTTTTGTCATAACGAGAAATATGAATTTGTAAAAAATACATATTTTTCTGAGTTAGGTTCATAATGACTGTCCTCACCAGAATAAAGCGCGATCTCTAATAATATTCACGAACTATAATGAAAGAATTGAAGCGTTCGTGAGAAATGCAAACATTTGCATATTTTCCATTTCTATCACGTCCCGCTCAGAAAATTTTTCTCCCCGCGGAAATCGCCGCGACACTTCGACTGTTTGGCGGCGCATTGTGACACGGCCCTTCACTCCCGCCGCCGCCGCCCCAATATAAATATAAATATTGAGCGAAGGCCGCGTGTTTTCGACGTTCCATGGCGCACACAAATAGAGTCCGCCTGGGGGAGGCACGGATTTTCGCGGATCTCGAGGGTCTGGGGGTGGTCCTGTGCGGCAAACCGCCACCCCCAGCACCCCACGGCACTCAGGAGATGACACGTGCAGCGACGCGCGGCACGAGGCGCGGATTCGGGATGTGCGGTGATTAATGTGGGGCGCCTTCGAAAATATTTGCCAGGTTTTTGGCCCTGTATTAGTTGGCTGCTTGTGTGAGTTTGGTGGAAATCCGACACGCGTTGAATTTCCCCGCTTTCCACGTTCGTTAATGAGATTAGCTTCATTATTATACCGCTGTGTTACTTAATATGTTACTCAAAGGGAAACAAACAGTGGGTTGTCGTTAACACCGGAATTATCAATATCTGCACCTGAAATCATGACATATCCAGTGCTAATTGATAGTTTCCTCGAAAATATCTAATATTCTGTTTAAATTATTGATTATATATACTTGCGAATACCAATATCATGTACATATGATCACTTTCTAATAAGTAGTAATTAAATGCAGTTTTAATACAAAAACTTTTTTTTTAAGTATACGAGTACTAAAATTTACATTTTTGAAAAGCAGAAGATAAACGCTTTTGACTGGACTGAAAATATATTCTATGTCTTGTAACTCGAGGTAGTTTACAGTTTCTAGTTAGCAGTTCTAGTTTCTAGCATAATCATGATTTATTTTATATTTGATTTATATTGTTTCTATCATATTCTTTAGCAACAGTAAGTACTTGTAAATATATATATATATATATATGTATGGTTGAGTCAGGTTTTTATTTTGAATAAAATAAGACTTACACGATGTGTAGCGGTCCAGGTTATAGATCAACCTTATTATGCGCTTCTGTAAGATAAATAAACTATCAACCCATCTTGAATTACCCCACAGCACGATTTTGTATGCTATGAGCCAGTATACTAGTGAATAATATACATTCATTATGTCAGTTGTTGGTAGCAGTCCTCACAGCGGCAAAATAGCAAAATATGACCTACTAATACTGCCATATACATATTTAACGAGTTCATTCCAGTTCAGATTTTTGTCCAGATAAATACCCAAAACTTTCACTTTTGTTAGAATTATGTTATTGGTTCTGGTTCTTCTAGTATGAAAGTATAAGCATTGAGTTTTGCGTTCATTTAATATCCTTTGATTTCTATCACGCCATCTTTTGATGTCCTGGTTAATTTCCGCTATATCATCTTCCAATTGTT
Organism: Othius punctulatus; assembly: GCA_951805005.1. Taxonomy (NCBI): domain Eukaryota; kingdom Metazoa; phylum Arthropoda; class Insecta; order Coleoptera; family Staphylinidae; genus Othius; species Othius punctulatus. Next base: position 32,345,952 of record OX638139.1, on the reverse strand, counting down.
CAGGCGTTTCTGCTGAAACAGCTACTGATATATCATCAGCATACATAGCCTTTAATCCAGTTGAAATAAACTTTGGAAGATCGTTAGTAAAAATTATAAAGAATAATGGTCCAAATATGGACCCCTGTGGCGCGCCTCTAGTTGACGTAAATGTCAATGAGGTTACACCATGAATACTAACAACCAATCTACATGTGCCTCTGATTGAGGCACATGTACAACCATTACATGTCACACCTATGACCTATAAAATTTCTAATTTATCAAGTTTTAATTTGCTTACAAATAATAAATAACGTGCATTTAAAAAACATTAATTTATATAAACTTTAATCTGCACCAGTGAACTGAGCACAATTTAAATGTTCATGTCTACTGACTAAAGTTCACCCTACTATATACTCTGTATATTATATTTTACCTCATTCTGCTAGAACGATTAGATATCAAGTATCCCATTCACCACGCAACCACCAAGGGTCGTTATCTCCCTGTTTTAACAGTTCAGACTCGTAGAGTGGCAGACAATGGAAGAAACGTAGTTCAGAGGGATGTTCTTTTTCAGTGTGAATATGTTTGCGCTTTTATTTACACGAACCCCACGGTTTAAAAGTGGAGGATGTGGAGCAGAGCGTGAATTTCGTTTTAATTACATGGTGAAGTAAACACAAAGTTATAGCGATAAAAAGCTTGCCTGCAAATGGAGCTGTAGTGTCTACACAATTCGAAGTTGAATACGAGAAACTTTTGTGCAATAGAATTTTAATTGCTTTTTTTGATAGATGGGATGGTTTGAAAAGTAATGAAGGTGAATTAAATTACTTCGAGCTGGACATAATCTAGCATAGTGTTAATTGTTGCATAAAAGAAGGCAAAATAGAAAATCTTTGTGAAGAGATACAAAACATTGAATTGTAAGGGTAATATTTTTGAGAGCGCAGCTTCTAATATCATTAATTTCTCCTTACACACAAAAGCATCGAATGAAAATATGTCAACAGTGATCATTCCTCAAGTGTCAAGGCTATTATATAAGATTTATAGTATCTGTTGGGTAGAGTATAGGTAGAGTTAGGATGTCGATGTGTCATGCTGCCCTGCATAATCGATTCGATTACAACATTGTTGGCGCTTTACGTGGTAAGAAATAAATAGGTGCCATGACTTTCTACCCTAATATATAACTATTAATGTATTGCTTGTGTTTCGACGGTACACTAACTTAGACTACTATTACCTATACACATCATACAATTCAATCATTCTGTGTTATATATTTTTAAGTATGCTAAAATCATTAATTCCATTTCTACTTCAAACAGATTCAAAGATTTTAAGAACTTCTCACTTCGGATTGACTTTATATTTTAATTTGTCTTCTCTTCTCTTCTCAATAAATTATGTGAAAATAATAATTAGTAGTCTAGTTTATTTTATTTTTGCACATAAAGAGCAATATGATGTTCCTTTTTTTAATTTATGGGTTGCTATGTTTTACCTATTCGTGTATTACCTATATTCATTTTACAATAATTTTAAACCATCAATATTGCGAAATTTAGATTTAAATTATAAGATGGGTTTTTGTGAACACTTGCATATTTTGATATTTAAAGCAAATATTGTTCGAATTATAAAATTGATTGTTTGTAGACGGTTTGCACATTAATAATTTTTATTTTTTTATATTTAGAATGTTGGAATTTTCAGAATTTTGATAACATTTGAATGCTATGAAATTTAGATTTATATATGTATAAATAATTATTATTGGGCTATCGACCTCATGGGGTCTTTCAGCCTTGTCTAACATTACAGTTATACATTACATTATAAACTACATTACATATTACATTATATATTACATTATATTACATTACATTTACTTGTGTTTGCGATTTAAGAGTTATTATTTTGATAAGAGAGTGTAATGAAGTGTAATATAATCCATGAATCGATTTTGTCGGATGTAATTTTGTAATTATTTAGATATATTTTCACAAAATGTTTCTGTTAATAATTATACACAGTGTTCAAAAGGGTGCTGTTAATTTTCCAACTAGTTCCAACAAAATGATGGCAAATAATGCCATTTGAAAACATCTACTTAAATTATTTGCTTGTATCATAGGGAACATTTTAGTAACGTTGCAAAACATATTTGATTTGCATCTTGAATGGTGTCATCTATTATTATCCAGTGTTAAAATTGACACCACTTTCTTGAACGCTCTGTATGTTCTAAGATTTTGTAAACATTTTAAGGTTTTTGAGAAATTTTCGAACAATTGTTTATTATCTAAACAATCTTTGTTTCACAAAGTCGTCACAGAGTTGTGACGAATCTAATATATACATTGAATGTAGAGATATCAAGTACTTAATCAGCAGCATGTTTTTTGGTGGACCAAAAGCGTTTATTTACTCAAACACATAACTTGGGTATATAATATCCTTGACAACTAAAAAATAAGGTTGCTAAAAATGTTGACAATATTCTGGACATAACTATAAGTATCAGTTTTTTATGTTAAGGTTAGGTCAGCTGACGATATTTTGTAAATTTGTCTTACGTAATAAAATGTATTTTATTATAAAAAATATAGATTGCTTACAGTGTGAATTGTATTCAATCGAAAAGTTTCATAATATTTATTAATATTTACAGATTTTTGATAAATCACGACATATTGTGGTCAAGTTTAGATAAAGAAAATCACTGTTTACTTTTAACATTTTACATCACCTACGTATTTTGGACTATTTATAAAAATATATTATATATTACCTACATTTTCTCATGTATTTAATCAACAAGTTGTTGGTTTGATTGAATAGTTGACATATTATTATTATTAATAGTTGACATTATAATATTCATCAACGTTAACAGATTTTTGATATATCACGATGTATTTTAAGAATTTTTAGATAAAGAAAAGCACTGTTTACTAAGATTTTAAAATGATTAACATTTTACATCAGCTACGTATTTTGGACTATTTATAGAAAGATGCAATATATTACCTACATTTTGTCATATATTTAATGAACAGGTTGTAGGTTTGATTGAATAGTTGACATATTATTATTATTTATAGTTGGCATTATAATATTCATCAACATTAACAGATTTTTGATAAATCACGATGTATATTAAGAAGTTTTAGGTAATGTAAAGCACTTTTTACTATGTTTTATAACTATGTTTTATATATGATTTTAATTATAATGATTACTGATAATTAGAGTAAAATACTTTTTTTATGTAAAACGCTTTATGCACAATTTATATTCACTAATGTGAAACCATAAACTGTAAAGTTATCTTTACTTACGTTACCTTTTTTTTGTAAATTTTCCGAATATTGTGAGAAGTTGTAGAATTTTTGAAATATCATTTTTCTATGTTGTAATATTTGCAATTTAGAAATCATCTAATATTTGTATCAATTTTTAGAAATTTGGTTAAAATTTTACTTGATACTAGACCCCAAATTCAGTAGATATTCTAAGTTTCATGTACCTATGTAATTTAATTGAATATTTTAAATATTCTAGAATTTATTTATTTTTAGATTCTTTGTGAATTTCACATATTTTGGATGTCATGTGATGTCTCTAAATTATACTGTTAAATTTTTCGAGCTGTTTTTGATTTGTAATTTCCAATAATGTTTTCAAATGTTTTAAGTAGATAGGCTACAAGTGTTCTGCCGCAATATCCCATAAAGATCATAGGTGGTCTAAATTTATTTTCCGGCATTTTGTATACTTGGTTACAGGGTGTGAGGGAGGCGCGAGACAGGTGTGATATAGGTGTGAGACAAATGAGAGACAAATGTGAGACGCCCTGCACTGAAATAATATAGGGGTGTGAGTAGATAGGCTATGAGAGTTCTGCCGCGATTTCCCATAAGGATTAACAAAGGGGGTCTAAATTTACTTTTTCGCCATTTTGTTTAATTGCTTACAGGGTGTGAGAAAGGCGTGAGACAGGTGTGAGACAGATGCGAGACACCTATGAGACACCTGGAAGACATGCGTGAACGACGTAAGCGACCCAACATAATTCAAATTTCGCCAGTCAACAAAAAATAAAACGGCGGAAAAGTACATTTAGACCCCCTTTGTTAATCCTTATGGTTGTGGCAGACCTATCATAACTTATCTACTATTTTGTACATTTTAATAATTCTTTAAACATTTTTTCATATTTTTAATATATTTTCTTACATTAGTCGGAATTAGTATCTACTATTCTGTAGGTTAGAATTTATGACCTGTAGTAGATTTTATGATTGATCAGCAATTTTGAATTTGTAGTACTAAAGCATTTTTTTTCAGCCTAACGACATATATTTATTTATTTTGTCTTTCTTTTTGTCTTACATGCATCATCTTAAAATTTTGTAGAGTCTTTAAATGCATGCAGTGCAAAATAATAATCGTAAAATTTTAATATTATTACATCTTCTGATAATGATGATGATTTCCTTAATATATTACTGGATTTGAGTGTGAACTATATGATATTTCATTGTTGCTATACATACTGTAACAATGGTATTTTAGAATACTAAATATTCCTAATTTTGTTGGAATTCCTATTGAAATTTAATGCCTGTAGGATTTTTTTCTTAAAACTCACTAGTTAGCAGCAGGGTTCTAATAAATCATTATTTAAAAAAAAAACATCGTTTTTTTTAATCAAATAAATTGATTTATTTGATTTTTTATATGTCTGATCAGTTTTTGCCACATCACGATTAAAATCATATGATTTTTTTTTAATTCTTGGATTTGAACACGAATTGATGATTAAAACAAATTTCTGTGTATCTGTACCATGTGATGGACCAAAAACTGGAAGAAAAAATAATATTTGACTTACTTAGAATGATCTACTTCAAAGCATGCTAACTCTATAGTTACATTATATTTTTAATTGTTCACCTATTGGAATGCACAAACAGTGCCAAAACATGATTAATTTAAAAAATAACCAATTTTGATTAAAATCAAGGTTTTTTTTTCAAATCAGTAAATTTAAATCATGATTTAAATCATGATTTAAAACATTGATTTAAATCACAGCAAGCAAAGTTAGCAGTGTAGTTAGCAATTTTTGAGTTGTTACTAATTTGTTAAAATTTTCTAAGCTACTAAAATTAAACAAAAGTTTGTATGTTTTTATATTTGAGATTGTCTGGAGCGTTTGCAATCAATTTTACATTTCGAATCAGTTTTCAACTTTTTCTTGCCTATAATTAGTAGTAAAATATGAAATTGATTTGAAAATTTTATCAAAAATCTGCTGTTCGACAGTTTACATTTTCTATAATTGTCATAAACTTGTAATATGTAATTGTGATTATGTGAACTGTATTTTTATGAGTTTGCTGCGAATTTTATAATTAATATTTTTAGAATCTTCCGATATTTTTATCATAAATTTCCTTTTACGAATTTAATTCTATTATTTTAAAAGTATCCAGGTTTTTTTAGAATTGATTGAAAATTGAACAGTTTCTAGAATATATGCAGATAATTAAAGGTATCAATTATGTTTTTTTGTATTCTTACCTAATACTGCTCCCCTACCTATGATGTACTTGGTTACTGTCTCATTTTGATAGGTAATTTTGACCCAATTACATTACTTTTTCCATAGGTCTTTATTATATTAACCATCATTAATAAGAATGACATTATCGTTCCATCTTGTATAGGGTGGAAACCTTAACTGGAATTAAATCGGAATTTATGAAATGAGAATTTCCAGAAAAAAATCCGCGGACAGGTCGATTTTTGTTCTTTATTGCGCACTTTTTAGCGTCTTCAAAACAAGTATGACGTCACTTAAATACAAACTTTTTTATATTTCACTAAATTTGTAACCCATTTTATTCTATTTACGACCAAGTTAACATAATTTGTTTTTTAAATTTTTTCATTTCAAAAATAAAATAAAAATTTATAAATTTATTTAATGTAAGAAATGTTCAAAATGAGAACCGTTTCTCTCTTGGCAAATTTAGTGAAATATAAAAAAGTTTCTATTTAAAAAAATTGCCAATGACGTCGCACGTGAAAGGCTAGTGACGTCATACTTGTTTTGAAGACGCTAAAAAGTGCGCAATGAAGAACAAAAGTCGACTTGTCCGACGATTTTTTTCTGGAAATGCTCATTTCATAAATACCGAATTTATTCCAGTTAAGGTTTCCACCCTGTATAAATGATTAATGCTCATATTAGATATTAATAATATTATATAGATACTCTCACATCCAGTGATTTCACAACGTATTGTATATCCTAGGTAATCAATCTGGTTCGTTGTATATTGCTGTATAAATTTCATAATTGCTAATTTACTTTAATGAATTCAGTTCGTCGACTTAAGCCAATATTTGTCATTCTCGCGGCTCTTTCCTCATATAGTGGTATGTTTTGTTTTAAACGCTGCATAAATCAAATTCAATTATTCAGTTATTAAATTGAAATTCTGTTTGCATATTAATGATGTAGATGATTGCCGATTAATATTAATAATTTATAAAAGGCCTTTTTAGCCAGGCCAGGGTTTTCCAGTCTCTTTTTATTCTATTCTATAAAAGGCCTGGATGACCATGCCTAGTACAATCTAGGCAGTGAAGATTTGAGGGAAACTACCTTCTTGTACTGCTCGTAAAATTGTAAGAAAGCACAGAAAATCTAGTCCTGTTATTTACATGGCAATTCAGTGATGCGTCTCAGTTTTAATATTGCAGAGCGCAATTTTCATATTGAGTCCCATGAGTGATGAGAGCTGTCGAGATGTTACTGAATTTCACCTGGCCCTACAGGAAAAACAAGCCCCGGCGGAAACAAATAAAAACTTGATACTTTGTAATTTAATATTTCCGAAACTTGGCCTCGGCGGTGATACAAAAGTTGGCCCCATTTTCACCAATAGTGGCGTAAGAAGCAGAGCCAATCAATCACTGGAGCCGGCTTATAGGAGTTGTCTGGTGCCAGAAAGTATCTTTATAAGTGATGATCTCAAACCGAGACATCAATATGGAGTCGTATAAGTGTGTTATTATACATAGTTTTTTTTAAAGCGAGTAAAAAATTATGGCTCAATTATTATGGTGCTTTGTATACATGTATACGTGGTATCGTTGTATTGTTGTTTCTGTTCTTATTTCTTTTGGCAGTTTGGGAAATGTGAGGATGTAATAATTAATAATTTCATTGCGTTGCAAATATGTAATTTAGTGCCAATCAGTGAACATCGTTTTCACGCTGTTTGGTTATCGGAGGGATTAAATTGTGATGTGCAATCCAGTACGGTGCATACAAATAAAAATCTGGTACAATATTCGGGTGTGGAAATGTAATCGCGTATCCGCAATCCATAATAATCCCGATTATTCTGCAAAATATTATTATATAGGGGCAATAAATACGAGGACAAATGAGGTGCGAATTAGCGCACAAACGCGAAATTTTTGCCCATTTATCACGTCCAATTTGCAGCTTCATACGTCAATATATCGTGTGGTAATACCGTGTGAAATTTATTCCTCACATAAAATTAATGCTTCCATTTGACTGCCGAATAGATGCGCTTCGCTGCCGCAGCGCAAACCACATCAAAATTAGTCTTGGCTTGAAGCAACAGCAGAGGATGAATTCCCGTTTAGCACTTTTATGTGATATGAAAGCATCCCTAAATTTTCCATTAACGGGTGCAGGCGCAGCGAACCGTGAAAAACGGGATTACACTAAAACGCTGTCCATCAGAGAGGGACGTCGCCTGGGGCGCATCCACTCAACCCTCAGGTGCAGGGTGCTCGTGGTTACGCTCGTAAATTACTCCCCAGGTACGTGCACACACTTTTATCACACTTTATTCCGCATTCCATCTGCAATTGTATATAATGCGGATATTATCAGCGTCTGCCTCACGAGTTGTGTAAAGAATTAAAATTGCATGTGCGCAGCGTGTGTACATTTAGGATGCAATATTTCATTCCCCCGAGCGTGCAGGCCCAGAATTTCCGGAGTTAGTTAAGCATGAGTTCCCATTAATATTTATAGAGCGAAAATTTCGCCATTTAACTTGTAATAATCTGGAAACTTTTAATAAAAAAATGCTAAATAGAATTAAAAAAAGTATATACTAAAACCTGTTAATTGTCTGTACACGTCTCTCAGTCTCGGATAAGTCCACGCTGTACGTAAAAACACTGCAAATAAACCTCGGCAAAATCTGGAATAATTTCATTTTGCTCGGAGTTATTTGTTTAATTTAATGAGAAAGTGCACAATGTCTGTAAACAAACTTATTTTACCTGAATTAAATATGTTAAGGGGAGGGGATATCTATGCAGTCACTAGTGTATAAATTGTCATCAACTATTTTCCTCTCGTCCGTCCTTTAACAATGAGCTACATAATATCTCACATCTCTCTTAATTACTCTGATACACAGTGAATAACATTAAGGACAAAAATTAAATTCTAAAGACTACAATTTTATACTAGGCTCGTAAAACTAACGGCCACAAATATGTTGACGCAACTGCTATCCAGGTCTGCCCAGCGTTGGATAACACAGATATTTTAATATTGTGTTTATCGAAGGACGTAGGATAATATTCGACCATTCGGGACAGGAATAACTTGTATCAAATTTACATTGTGAATTATCAATTTAGTAACAAAATATTTGTTCCGTTTACGATTTTTTTTTTGTTTTTGTGTGCAATTATACGGAATAAATTAAAAATTCTTATGTATATCGATTATAAGTGCTTGGGCAAAAGATGACAGTAAAATAAAAAAAAGATTTATTTTCCTCCGCAAATATTTCTTGAATTATGTATAAATATTTTCATAAGAATATCAAAGGTCGTGGCGTATTGCCATTGAAACCCAATAATATAAAAATGTAATGTATCAACATAACATAATAATTGATGAAAAAGTTATTTTGTAAACTACAAATTTGAATTAAATGGATACATGGTTTGAACCAAAGGTATGTAGTTTTATTATATCATGACAGTTGTTTTTACGTACACTTCATATTTTATATCTTTTATTATACTATCATATTTTTATATTAATATATAAACAAATGGCAAGATTATACAGAGAGCGCATAAAGTATTAAGACCTGGGTTTATTTTTCCCCTGTATAAATTTTTGAGAAATGCTTCAACTGGTCAAAATGGTTTTTTTTTCAAACAAATATTTTGAGACCATTTTCATTTTTCCATCTCCGTTTTGAAGTTATGACGTCAGAGCCATTTTTTTTTAAATGACAACCTATATTTTTTATTATTGATTTTGATAGTACCTTTTATTATGTTTTCAACAACATGACATTTTTAATATGTAACATTTGAAAAAAATTGAGACAAAGTGCGTTAAATTAAAACTATTAAATTATTATTTCAATGTGCAGAATGCATCTAGCTACCATTCAAAACAACGTCAGTTAAAACAAATTTAGGAAAGCAGGCTTAGATTTTAAATATTGGAATAAAACAAAATTGATTAACCTGTGTTTTACTAATTTTGTTTTAACTGACGTTTTTTTGAATGGTAACTATACGCTTTCTGCACATTGAAATAATACTTTAATAGTTTTACTTAACGCATTTCTTCTCATTTTTTTTCAAATGTTACATATTGAAAATGTCATGTTGTTGAAAACATAATAAAAAGTACTATCAAAATCAATAATAAAAAATATAGATTGTCATTTAAAAAAATTAATCTGACGTCATAACTTCAAAACGATGATAGATGGAAAATTGAAACTGGTTTAAAAATATTTGTTTAAAAAAAACATTTTGATCTGTTGAAGCGTTTTACGAAAATTTATACAGAGGAAAAACTAAAGCCAGGTCTTAATACGTTATGCGCTCTCTGCATGTTTACTTCCGTCTGGTCATTTTCAACCAAACACTAAGAGTCGATCCAAAAATTGCAATTTAATGTAAAGGAAGCGAATACACACTCAGTGTTTTTTTTATAGTCATTTTGTGTTAATCGGATTCTAAAATGTACAATTCTGTCAACATCTATGTCTTTTTTGAACAATTACATTACTTTTTGCTATATGTATTAGACTAAAAATATAATAACCGCTACCACAACTTGAGGCTCGAACTTTGTTGATTTTAAATCAGTCGCTCCAATATAATACCGGCAAGACCGCAACTTAATCGAAATAATAGTTATTTATATATCAAGTGGGTCAAGTGGATGTTTTTAACGAGAACAAATTTATTCAAGTGATAAACATCCTTACCGCATACAATATGTTTTATACAATATTTTAATCAATTTTGTCGAAACACGTTTAGAAGTAACACATTTCATTTTTATAATATCAAGTCTGTGAAAAGTCAAACTAACAATTTTTGTCAAATCTAAATTTTAAAAGGCCGATTGCAGCGTTTTTGTACCAGAAGCGGTTCCAAATGAAGCCCCAGAAGCAGTGGGAAAGTTGGTGTCCAGTGTCCACGAAGTTAAAGGTATTCTATCAAATCAATATAGTATGATTTTGATTTTTTAAAAATTAAAAGTTTTAAATTCACTAGTGGAATCAAGAAAATTTTATTTCACTTGAAGATAAACAAGTGATTATTATGTCAGCTAAGTAGTATATAACGTCAGTTTAAAACGTTAGAATTAAATAATAGCTATTTAGGAAAACTTAAAAAATAAAAATATTTACACAATAACAATCCGAAATAAAATACAGAAAACGTTAAAGATAAATCTTGCAGCAAGTTGAATCAGAATATATTTCTGGGACAAGTATAAACAAAACCAAAACATCATACAACGCAAGAAAATGTAAGCAGGAAAACAACCATTAAAAATATTACACAAAAAGAGACTGAATTTCTCTTATTGGCTAAAAAAAATACATATCGCTCATTTACTGCAATAATCGAAAACTCGAAAGTCGTGATTTTTCGGAACATCTATTTTTATAATAATCTTATAATCTAAGTTCTAAACACAAAATTTGTATAATTTGGTTAATTGATATGTGGTACTATAATTTAAGCATATTACTGGTTGAAAACTAATTATATGCTAAAATAGGCAGACACCCTTTAGCTCAAAACTCTACCCCACTTTTACTTGTGACGTTATTACTGTGGAAATCTCTGGACCATTTTTTTGCTGCTGAAACATATCACTTTACCTTCAGTTAAAAGATCACTAAATTTTTATTCTTGGATATTGAATGATAGTGTAATTATACTCTCGCTTGAGTTAGAATTAGATCTCTAATTAAATAAAGACTCATCTCTGTCTGATTTGACAAGTATTTGCTCATGTGAACAAATTTGACAGTTATTTCAATAAACAAAACAATATCTCAGCCGACTAGAATAATTCTATGTTTTGAAATATTTAGCAGAATTTAAATCAAAATGGTACTTGTGTTTGCGATACACACCATTATAAAGAGAATTTGACCTAGAATCTGATTCTGTGCAAATATAGAGTGTTCTATTTAAAAAAATAAAGTTAGATATCTTTACGGAAAATAGGTAGGCTATCGACAAATAAATGGTTGCGCTATTTTGTAGAATATTGCGTAAAATTAGTCCCTACATAAGGAATATAAATTATTAATAAATTCAAAAAAATGAAAACAAAATTATATCCTGTGATGTTTTACATTAATTATCACTTATTTAATTTTCTGATGAAGTATTTTCTGATGTAAATAAATTTTAATTCGCAATAAACAAAACGTCACGGTCACTACAATAATTTGCCTTTTGAAATATTGAGCATAATCTAAATATACAACGAAACTTGTGATACATTATGATACATTGAATTTGATCTAGAATCTGATTCTGTAAAAATGTACAAGATGTACAAAAAAACAAAGTTAGATATCTTTCCAGAGAATACGTAGCTTGATGAAAAAAATATATTGTGATATTCTGTAGACCAGGCTGCGTATAACAAGTTCTTAATGGCATTTTTTTTGTTTCTTTACCAGTTTCGTAGATAAGCTGAACAAATTATAAGTTGTACTCTGAAAATCAAACACCCTGTATACTTATTTTTGTTTTGGTTTTAATCCCCAGCTGTTATTAGTACTGTCATTTAAAATACAAACATATTATATCTATCATATAATTGACATTGACTCAGGATAGGATCCATTTAATTAATTACAAAAATGTTCGTTTTAAGCTTTTTTTTCTTTCCATTTCTTCATTAAACTTAGAATGTGTCTCTATTCTAAACTCAATTCGGAGGCATACTGGATATATTTATCATTTATTAGTAAAGCACACATTTATACATATTTTTTAATATAACATTTAATCTGTAATGTGGAAATGTAATAATTTTCACAGATCAAAATATTTTCGGTGCCAGGATACAAATCTAGGTTGTTTTGGGATGCGAAAACTTTTTGTGAACAAATATCTTGAGAACAAAATCATGATTCGAAAATGTTTTGGAAATTAATTCAAATCGGTGTAGGTGATTTTTGTCATTATATTTTTGTTTTAAAATAATAATTTCTAAAAAATTATTAGTTATTTGAAAAATTATTTTAATAAATTCCAATACTGTCATTTAAATTACAAAAATGTTCGTTTCAAGCAATTTTTTCTTTCGATTTCTTCATAAAACTTAAAATTTGTTTCTCTTCTGAACTCAATTCGGAGGCATAGTGGATATATTTATCTTTTATTTGTAAAGCACTCATTTATACATATGTTTTAATATAACATTTAATCTGTAATGTGAAAATGTAATAATTTTCACAGATCAAAATGTTTCCGGTACCAGGATACAAACCTAGGTTGTTTTGGGATGCAAAAACTTTTTGTGTACAAAAATCTTGAGAACAAAATCATGATTTGAAAATGTTTAGGAAATTAATTGAAATCGGATGTAGGTGTATTTTGTCATTATATTTTTGTTTTAAAATAATAATTTATAAAATATTATTAGTTATTTGAAAAATTATTTTAATAAATTCTAATACTGTCATTTAAATTACAAAAATGTTCGTTTCAAGCATTTTTTTCTTTCGATTTCTTGATCAAACTTAAAATTTGTCTCTATTCTAAACTCAATTCGGAGTCATACTGGATATATTTATCTTTTATTAGTAAAGCACACATTTATACATATTTTTTAATATAACATTTAATCTGTAATGTGAAAATGTAATAATTTTCACAGATCAATATATATTCGGTGCCAGGATACAAATCTAGGTTGTTCTGGGATGCAAAAACTTTTTGTGAACAAAAATCTTGAGAACAAAATAATAATTCGAAAATGTTTTGGAAATTAATTGAAATCGGTGTAGGTGTTTTTTGTCATTATAATACATTGAAATAAATTGTTTATCATTTTAGTCATATTAATATGGAGAAAACCATATGCTGGCTACATTATATTTTTTCATCAGGTGAGGCACCATAGGCATCACTCTTTAATCGGCCATCATATTATTTATATATTATCTACAATTATTAGTATTTAATGGAATTGTGTTTATGCCCTCTCAGGTGTAGGGTAATGAAACCTTTTGTTTTTATGAACGTCATATTATTAGTCCATACATATTTTTATAAGAATATTATCTACAATTATTAGTATTTAATGGAATTGTGTTTATGCCCTCTCAGGTGTAGGGTAATGAAACCTTTTGTTTATATGAACTAGTTTCGGCGTAGGAGTCATTCAAATCAGTTTTAATTAAAATTATAAATTACATTAAAGTTACAGGACAAATTGTTGGTCTTACATCTATAGACCTATAGAGTATATGTTCAAATCTGCATAACTCGGGATGGTTCCACACACATTCTAATATTATTATTTACATTATTTTGTATTATTATTATGAATTATTTTTTACACGAATGTTGCATTATATTGAGCGTTCAACAAAAATCGACGTCGAAGTTGGCTTTGGTTATCTTCAGTCATGATATCATGTCTGCACTAAGATCAAATCTGACATCTCAACATTACAGCCAGCATTTCATGCGTGCGCGTATGATGCAGACATGACTTGAGATTGCCAACGCTAACGTCGTTGTTGATTTTTGTTGAACGCTCGATAGCTTATTTTACATTGATATACTCGCACTATCCATAAGAAATTGATAGTTATTTATATTGTTTCTTAATTAATTTCTATGTCCATATATAATGGTATCTATTGCTGCAATCATAAAAGTTATTCATTCTACTAACAAAACTTTAAATCTGCGCACATCCGCAATGTTTCCAACATATAAAAGACTGGCGTACTGCCAGATTTGTATTATATTTTGCAAGCTGAACTCCAGAGCTCATTTGGTATTTTATACAATGGGCACATATGGTGGTGCAGCGTGCAGCTAGCACCAGTCAACCATGCCTAAGAGAATGAAAAAAAAAGGTACGTGGAGGGGTCTTCCTAATACTGACCCAGCTAAACTGATAACAAGAGAACAAAAATAACTTTAATAACATATATTTGTTTCGCTTCGTATTACAGATACTGGAGACATAACTCGGAAGACAACAAACTATTCTGCTTCGTCGAACAATGCGGTCACCACCCAAGTTAATCTGGTCCCAACTAAACTGGTCTTAAGTTTAAGGTTCGCCCTCTAAAACTTCGTCCAGATTATGGTACAGCTTTAGTATCATTTGTACAGTTACAAGTATGACACTTGAGTTGCTTAATTTATACAAACACTTTTTTATCAATGATGTTGATGTTAATCCAGGATCAGAGAATACAGGTGCATTATCACACGTTTATCATCCCCAGAGGCGGTACTCTCGCACCCTCTTCCATCATAAAAAAAAACTCGTATACACCGCATCCCAGAACATTACTCTCGGAATTTCGATCGTTAAGCGTGAAACATAAATATATATGTGTAAGATAATAAAGAACATCACAGGAGCACCGCCTGTAATCCTGGGAAAAAATTCACACGCGAATTTGCCGGCGCCCATTAATTTTTCATCCGGAAAGTTCCGGCTTATAAAACACGCCTGTAATTATGATCGAGCACATCGGCCGGGGGACAGGCACGCGCCCTCCGCCGTCCCCGCTGGATGTGTGTCCTGCAAAAGAGCCGCCCCCGGGAATTAGGACCTCATTAATTACGGCGCGCCGCGCGTTTTCAAATTTGCGCCTTTTGAGCTGCCGTGATTAAATATCGCGCTGGCGGCGGCGGCGTCAAAAACGCCGTCGTAATTAGCCGCCCCCCCTTTTTTCCAGTGCGCGTACGTGCGTGATGCGTGCGAGCGTGTGTGAGGCGGCATTGTTCGCGCCCCCGGGCTTTTTCCTCTTGGAAATTAATCGCGGAAAAATTGCGAAAAAACAATGAATAATTGAACGGCCGCTCGTGAAATTGACAGTTTGATAGATGGAGTGCCGAGGAGAAAGCGCGGGAATTGAAACGGCGCAACTGGGTCGTGGGTAGGGATGGTAACTATATATCGATATATTTGTTTCAACATAAACTTTTTTTAATTTATTTTATTTCTGCAAAGTTACAATCTGTTCAATAATTGAACATTAATTAACATTGTATGGCATTGTTAGGGTGTAAGAGTTAGAATCTGTCACTCAAGTTTAAGATATTATGTCTGTTAAGTCTGCTATAATTCGTTGCACTATTGTCAAGTAGGCCTACGGCAAGATGATGGGTGTAGGTTCAGTCGTTCCAAATATTTTTTACTGTACTTTCTTATTCTTTCAGTGTGTTCATATGAAGGTCGTTGTAGATATATTTGTTTCGTATATAAAATGGTATATTAAATATGATCCTTAGGGCTTTAGACTGGAACCGTCCTAGAATCTCTAGTGTAACAACCACTTTTATGTGATTGGTCCTTAATTAATTAATTAATAAAAGGATGAGCTGATGATCAATTAATTCACAATGGAGAGGGCATTACTAAGGCAAGCCGGCGCAAGTTGGCGGGGCGCGCGCCAGACAGAGGCAGCGGGTTAAAATGAGAGACAAAAAGGGACGCTCCTTCGGGATGAACTCGGAGCGGGGACAGTTGACTCGGGGGAGTAAAAGAATTAGGATGCATCTGATAATATGTACTCGGTGAATGTGTGTATATGTGTGTGACATATTGGTGTTTATTAATTGGATTAATTCGAGTATGGCAATAATTAAGGTCTATGCTGAATTTTATATCTTGCCGGAATATACCCAGAAAGGATTGTGGAGCTCCTGTATTAATATACAGAGCGGTGTCATAATAATGACGTGAGATGAATACGGGGTTTTCCATATAAATATCGCTTCATTGGTATGTTATGCGTGCCGATATTAAAGAGGGTGCGAGATGATTGTTGAAGCCGCACGGGGGTACCCTTACAATCATGCGCCAAATTATAATAGATTGTTGAAGCCGCACGGGGGTGCCCTTACAATCATGCGCCAAATTATAATAGCTTGTTGAAGTAGCATAAAGATGCTCTTCCAATCATGGGAAGTAAAAACAATAGCGCCAGATTATAATTAATAAGCGTTAAGTTTAAAAATAAATATTTGTATCAATGAACATGCGGAAAATATATGCGCCTCGATATAATGCGCAATGTGTACACATATTAGGGAATTCAGTTACAATTAATTAGACATTAGATTTGAGGGTAGTTAGTTGTATTGCATCCAGAACCCGTATCCCAAATAGAAAATCGTATATTAGAATTGAGTTTAACAAAAATTGTACTGTTTTCAAATACGCTATTACCGTCCGACAAAGAATGTATTACGAAGCCTGTTGGAATAAATGGCGCCAAAATAAGAATGGGTTTTGTGATTGAATGTGTGTTTTAAATGGGTATGAGTGGTACGAGATTAATTGAAAGTATTGGCCCAGATGAATCATCAAATTCAGTAAAATGGTTAAGTTTTGTAATTCTGCAATCCACTGCGATGACAACAGAAATCCTAGCATTCTAGGCAGGGGGTTGTGAAGGGCGGAAAGCCCCCTGGTAAGTTGTGATTCCAATTAATTTATATTTGGTGTATTAAAAGGCTTTAATATTTATATGAACTCGTGACCCGGCAATGGAATGCGAAATTAGGGGATTCTGTCTGATCTTGACAAGTCACATGGTGGTAATGTAGACCCAATAAGTAAGTGACGCATGAGTAATTAGAATATGTATACGCACATATTATTTATATGATTAGCGAGCAATTGAAAATGGTGAAAAATTTGTACGCCCAGGAATTGTTAATCCTAACACTAGGTTTGATGTGCTGGCTGTTTCCCAGAGTTTGATGCCATAGGTCTATATAGGTTTAATCACAGTTTTGTAGATCAGTATTTTATTTTCAGCGGACGGCTGAGAGTTTTTTCCAATGAGCCAGTAGTATTTCCGGATTTTGTGATCGAGTTGTTTGCGTTTAATCAAAATTTGAGTTCTCCACGTCAGTCTACGGTCCAAGTGCACACCTAAGTATTTGAGTTATTTTGTTTGTGGTAGGGCTTTGTTGTTTAGGAGTACAGGAGGACAAGTTTGTCTGCGTAGTGTGAATGTGATTTACGTGCTTTTCGATTCATTGGCTTTTATTGTCCATTTCTTAAGCCATTTTTCTAGTAGGTAGAGGTATTCTTATGTGTAATGGAAGGCCATCTCTTGTGTTTAGTCGGTCTCCATTATTTGAGTGTCATCAGCAAATGTCCCTATTGAGGTGTGCGGACTAGGGTGAGGTGTCGGGAAATCAGCGGTATATATGAAATACAGTTTTCGACCTATTTGATGTAGTTTGGAGAGGGAGTTTTGAAATTTACGAGGGTGATCCAAATATAAACGGTAATTTTGTTGGTGAACTCCGTAAGTTCTTACGAGCAGAATAGTAGAGTGAGAGTTTGAAGTATGGTATGTTTTGAAGGAGAAACCAACTTGGGCAGTAGTTTCCGCTCTGTTTTATCCTTACAACAGTAATGTCTGAGCAAGAGGTTCCTGTATCCGTTGCGCAACTTATTATTATAAAGTTTTTAACTAATGAAGGAGTTAAACCGTCAGAAATTAAAACACGTTTGAAGACACATTTTAGCCAAGAAACACTGAATGTTTACTTGGGCTACAGAATTTAAAGGTGGTCGAGAACGTGTTGAAAACTAAAGTCATAATCGACGCCCAAGAACAAGTCTTACAGATTACAGATTCTTTGACTATAGGGGAGTTTTACTCATTTATTTGTTTCATGATCAGTTGTTCAGTTGTTAGAGTCAGTAAAAGCCGTCTGCCGAAACAAAAGACGAGGTACGGCCATCAGATGTGTCATTCTTCTTCATGACAACGCTAGGCCTCACACGGCGATTTTTACAAGGGCCAAATTGGAGGAAATGCATTCGGAAACCATGGAACACCCTCTTTACAGTCCAGATTTGTCTCCCTGTGACTATTTTTTGCTTGCGCCCCTGAAAGAATCCATTGGAGGGGAACGATTCCAAAACGGTGTAGAAATCGAGGAGTACGTGCGCAATTGGTTGTGATGCGCCCGCAAACTTTCTATAAACAACGAATGTTTAAGCTTCCAAATCGCTGGCAAAAGTGTGTTGAGTATAAAGGAGGGTATGTAGAAAAAAAACTGAACGATTATCTTATGCATATTAGCAATCAATAAATTTATATTAAATAATTACCGTATATATTTGAATTACCCTCGTAATTTGGAAGCATCTGTTTTCTAGATATGATTTAAGTAGGATATGATAGTAGGAATGTGGTAATATTTTTTTAAGTTTATATAATAGGCCTATGTGCCAGACTTTGTCAAAGGCCTGACTCACATCAAGGAAAACAGCTGACCAGTATTTCTTCTCTTCAAATGTCTGTGTTATTGTGTTTACAACTCTATGCACTTGTTCCACCGTTGAATGTCGTTCTTGAAAGCCAAATTGGTGGTCGCGGATATGCTTTCTTAGGAGTGGATTTAGTCTGGTCAGGAGTGTTTTTTCGAAAAGCTTTGATAGGATTGGTAGCAGGTTAATGGGCCGATATTATTTTACATCATTAGGTGGTTTACCGGCTTTTGATTCTAATTATTTGTGCTATTTTCCATACCCCAGGAAAGTATACATTTCTCAGTATGGCGTTGTATATGGCAACGATTTTCATTATGGCTTTCTGTGGTAGTTCTTTTAATATCTGAACCGTTATTTGGTCGTATCCGGGTAATTTTTTAATTTCTAGGTTCGTTATTGCTGCTTTTCTCTCTTTAGGTGATATTGCTTTAATTGGAGGAGACATTTGGAAAGGTGTTTCCAGGTATTCTTCTATTATTTGATCTTCAGAAGGTTCTATTCCAGAGGAAAATGGTTGGAATATTTTAGCTAAGTAGTCAGCAAACATGTTCGACTTTTCTTCGTTACTTACTAGCCCAACTACCATCTGCCCTTCTAATTGGGGGAATTGGTTCGTTGGGTTGTTTCAGTCTTCCTATGACCTTCCATAGAGAGTAATCAGTGTTTTTCGAGGGTGATAGTTCTTTAAGATAGGTCTCTATGATTCCATTTTGATATCCTATTATTAGCGTCTTTAGTTCTTGCGATGCCTTATTAAACCTATTTTTTGTCTGCTGGATAGCGCCTTCTTTGCCAAGTCTTTCTCAGTTCCCTTCGTTCTTCTATTTTGTTTCTGATGATGAGAGGGTATTCATTTTGGGTTGTGTAGCTTTTGGTTTCAGCACAGGCGTTGATTCCCATGTAGCTTTCTTGATTTCTTTTGCTAGACTTACCACCACTTCTTCTATATCTTCAGGAGTATTGTACTGAATATTGGGTGTCATGGGATCTTGCAGTAGCTCTTTGAATTTTCCACAGTTTGTGCGTCTGTTGCCAAGTGTTGTTGAAGCTTCTTCAAATATTATCTTGGTACTTATGGTCATAATGAGAGGCGAGTGGTCTGATGATAAATCGTAACAAGATTCAAAATTTAAGTATACTCTGATTTTTCTAAACTGGCGTGCACGTCATCGAACAGCTGTGTGATGAGGTTTTTTCGTACCAACGTGATTGTTTTCGAGAAAATGCATAACAATAGTTTAAGAATCGAAATTAATCTGAGGATCATTTGTTACATAACACTGATCGTCCGTGGTTATAAATAGGTTATCGGTGTATTAACCGCGGACACAATTTTCGCCTGCCAATCATGTAATAAATCATGTTATATTGGCAGCCGTGATATTTTTTGGGCGACGATGCCACATCTTTTTCACTAACCATGCTCATACATGTGTGTATAACTAAACTTCTTTGACATTTAACTTAACTTGACCTAGATGTTAATCCATAACCACAGGATTGATATCTGTACGAAAAACGGCAGAGAAGTCCACGAATTTGATACGGAAACAGCTAATTGCAGCCATTTTAAAATACCCAGGACAGCTGGAAACCTTGTAAAATTGTGCCATCATTATTATGATTATTATTTTGATGACGTGCACGCCTGTTTAGAAAAATCAGAGTATAGTTCTGTGCTATCCCCTTAGTTATGAAAAAGTGGAGTAGGTTCGGGATTTTATTCATATCTGTTGGCCAGTAGGTGGGTTCTCCAGTTGATATCCTTTGCAAATTATTATTTATTATTGATTGGTTGAGTTGCCTGCCTCGAGGCAGTGTTAGTCGGGATCCCCTGTGTGTGTTCTTTGCATTCCAGTCTCCTCCAGCTATAAATGTCGGGCCTAGTGTGTTGAAGAACGTATCAAATTCCAGGCTGCTTATTACCTTATATTGCTGATATGGTAGTTGGTCCATTTAGTTCGACTACAATGCTGGTTGCCTGTATGCTAGCTGTTATATGTTTTTGTATTTCATGGTGCTTTATTGTTTTTCTTATTACAATAGCGGTGCCTCCATGTGTATTGTTATATACCATGTAGTATTTTATTTTGATATAGGTTTCTGGTGTCATTCTAGTTTCTGGTATTAGCATGATATCTATTTTGTATGTTTTCAAGAATATTTCGAGTTCTTGCCTACGTTCAGGCAAGCTGTTGGCGTTCCACGTTGAAATTCGTAGGAATGCATTTATTTTGTTTACTGCCGGCTATTGTTTTAATTAGGTCGAACATTCGATCTAATATTTTGTTCATTAGCTTCTCCATTGTCTTTTCAAACCGGCTTAGCATTTGGTTCATGGCTGTCAGTATATTTATTTCTTCTTGTGTTTGCTTCTGTTTTGAAGTGTTTCTTAGTACATCTGCATATGATTCTCCGTTTGAGGTTGTTTGGCGGTCAGTAGATATTTCGCTGTCCCTTTCTCTATTTTGTTCTGTGATGTGCGGTCGAATTTTCTTGTTCGAATCAAATCTTTGCTGTTTATACTTCTGGTATGTTTTGCATCCCCTGTAACTAGCAGGGTGGGCTTCGTTGCAGTTAGCGCAAACTGCTGGTGTTGTTCTTGTTTGTTCGCATCTGCTGGTAGGGTGATCGTCTCCACATTTCACGCATCTATATGTGCGCCTACGTAAGTTTTTTGTGTGCCCAAATCTTTGGCATCGCTGACATTGTACTACTTCTTTCTTTTTGTATGGTGCTTCAAACGTTATTATTTGATTGTTTAAATATTTGAGGTCGAAGATATCTTTGTTGTTGTTATGGGGTTCCAGATCTAAATAGAACATTGGTAATGGCTCTTTGGTTGTTCTGTGTGGTGCATTTATAATATTTCTAAGTTTATGTCCTGGGGCATTTAATTTTTCGGTTATTATTTCTTGGTCTTCCGAATGATGCAATCCTCTAAGTACAATACGGTAGGCTCTCTCGTGTTTCAGTTGGTAGGTATAGTGGCTAATGTATTGTTTTATAAAGTATTCCCTTATAGTCTTATAATTTTCTACATTTGTTGGCATCATATTTACAACATGCCCGTTTCTCATTATTGTTTGTTGGTATTGGTCTTCTGATATTACATTATTCATGAAGTTTCTGAACCCTTGAATGTTATTTACCCCTGTTACAAATATCGGTTCTGGTTTAGGTACGATTGTTTGAGTTTGAGTTTAATCCTTGTCTATTTCGTTCATTTCTTCACCATCCTTAGTTGAGAGAAGAAGGAATCTATTTGTTAGAGGTATAGTGTATGTTTTCTCAATTGCTGGTAGTTTATTGGTTTTGATACTGTCCTTAGGGCTATCTCTTAGTCTTTTGTTTTTATTAATCGGTATCCTATCTTCCTGCCATTCATTTTTTCTTGTGGGTTCTTTGTTTTGTTTAACTTCAGATTGCTCATTAGATGAGTGTATGTCTAACATTGATTTTGTTCGGGTTCTTTCGAACATGTTTCTGTGGAATATTTGTTGATTTGTTTTTTTTTTGTTTCTCTTTATTGACTATTTTTGTTTCTTCTGGCTTCTTGTTTTTATGTTGCTTCTGGTCACTGTTTACTATTTGCGTGTCATTTTTCTTTGAGGCTATGTTTACGCCTTTGCACTTCAAGCAGCCCCATTTCTCTATTTCGACGTTTCTGTTTAAATCGGTCACTATCGCAGTTGTTATGTTTATGCACTTCACGTGAAATTTAATTTTGCACCTCATTTTACACTGTATACAGTCTTTATATCTCGTTTTTTGTTTTTCGCATACACCGCACGACGACATGGCCGCCAAAATATTAATGTTCGACATAAGTGGAAATATATCGATGTTTTTAAATACTAAGATCGAAAAATATTATTGAAAAGGTTAAGACCAAATCGCTTAAGGGAAAATCGCGATTTTAAAAATTGCTGCTATGGATTTTGGGACACTTTTCCTGACTAATTGGACCCTCCTGGTTTTAAAAAGCTCGGTTCCTGTTCTATAGCCTCAGCGTTTCCCAATTTATCCGCCTAATATTAATATCATTGATTACCCGGCGACGAAATTAGTTACCTTTACATTTTTTTGCAAAGAATACAGACCCAATTACTTTTATAGTAAATCTAGAGATGTCGTAAAATTAGCAGATGTGTTTATTTTCATACTAAACAACGTAACAAATACTAAATTTCTAATAGCTAAAGACTTTATTAACCTAAATCTGTGGCGAAGCTTATCACAATTATAACGTGAGGCTACTGAAATATACCAATTATAAACCCTATTTAATCCAAACTACTTGAAATTTAATTACTGAATCAAATTAATGACCCAAAGATGTGGGTCACATCAAAACGTATAACCATAAAACTTAACTCAACTCTGTAAAAGTGTAAATCCTTTTTAGTGGAAGCCATAAATATTAACAAAAACGACTGCAGAGAATGGACTTATCACTTATTTACGGCGCAGTTCGGATTTTAATGTATTCTCGCGAAATCAATCGGGGCGATTAAGCTCTCATCTTTCCACCCCCCAGATCTTTTCTCGTTCCGCGCGGGGGGTGCGGAGGCGGCGGAATAAACGATCCGTGCAATGAAATTCAAATAAAAAAAACGAGTGCGAAGGGCGTATCGAAGGACGACGGGCGGGAAAATTAATTTTCCAATTAACTGTTTTTCTTTCATACTCTTCGCGAAATTAATGAGCGGTGCGGCAATGAAATATCACTTTCGTCCAGTCAAGAAAGGTGGAAGCTCCTAATCAGGTTCTTTATTAAAATTCAATTTCGGAATTGAGCATCTTTCAGGAGTGACTATTAACTCCTAGACAACGGAAACCTGATATTTAACTGTTTTCATATTTAGTTGTCATAATGATTCATTGCATGCCCTTAAATTAAAATGTAAAAAAAATTAAGGCTGCCCATAATAATATCTAACATTGTAAATAACTGAAATACCATATAAAATAAGTACTTTTATGTATCTTCCATTTGCATTCAAATTTTAATTAAAAATACGCGGCATAGCTTCTGAGCATATTCCACTCCCGAACATCCTGCACCACCTGACATACTATTAATCTCGCAATGTGTGCTAATAAACGATTTTTCGGTGATGTGGCAGAACGCGATATTAAATCAAATACAGGAGCAAACATCACAAGACATACCTGAGTGAGATTAATTTGAATGTCATGTACCAGTAAGCGCAGAAACTATGTTCCTCCTGATGCGTCATTGTGGTGATTTATTAGCGGCGACACTTTCATGTGCTGACAAATTCCCTACACAAATTATCGGCTGGAATGGAGCCTAAGGACGCTATTCAAACCACGGGATGTGTCCAACATTGTCCTCCACAGATGGTGTCAAATATGATATATAAATGTTACTACTAATCTTTTGACAGGTATTATGTAATTTTTTCTTGTAAATGTGCATAAGTCGTGTAATTCTCTGATATATCAATGCTCACAATGTAACTAACTAAGCATTATATCACGTTATCTAAATTTTAGTTTTTTAAGGGACGTACGAGATGAATATACGCGAAAGAACAGGCTTTAATGGCGGTCATAATCCCGTTATTTTACTGGCTTCTGGTGTATATGTGGCAAAAATCATTGAAATTAAAAATTTGGACAGACTTATTAATATTTTATCAGGAAGTATTGATTTTTTTTACAGACACTTATAAATTTCATAGTAACGATTGGAAGTTTTAAAGTAATTGAAATACTTGACCAACCATGCGATTAATAACGATTCTCAACGATTTCATAACGATTATTAAATAATTCGCTAACAAATTTACGTCGGAAACCCAATAGCATAGAATTGGAAATTAAATTAATTAGCGCGATAGGGTGCTTCTATAGGCAACCATGTAATCATTGCCGTGCGCTCCAAATATAATTTTACAGATGATATGTCGGTATTTATTGATATACTTTCTCTAACTGGCAGTTTGACAGGATAATTCCTGTAAGTTATGTATGTATTTTTGGCAGAAATCATTAAAATTAAATTTTTTGCAGAATTATTAATATTTTAACAAGAAGTATTGTTTTTTTTTTACAGAAACTATTATAAATTTCTTAGTAACTATTGGAAGTTTTAAAGTAATTGAAGTCTGAGTGGTAATAAGTGAAAATTTTGAAAAATCGTTCAAATAAAAAAAAAATTGATACACTTATTATTACTTTAACAGTTTTAAACTAAAAGTTGAACGGTAACTTGAAAATTTTGAGAAATCATTAAAACTAAAAATTATGACAGGCTTATTAATATTTTAACAGTAAGTAATTGAAATTTTTTAAATAATCATTGAATTATGAAAATAAATATTATAAAACCTTATAACTGACAAAAATAATTCAAAATTTGACCGTAATCAATGAAATTTTGGCAGTAATAGTTCAAAGTATAATACAAATAATAAAAAAATTGACAGCAATTTATTTCAAAATTAATTTTGATATGAAGTTACTTCTGAAATCAGTTTTTTTTTATTTGTAACCTCAGAAATTCGAGTATTCGTTCAATATTAATATTATTCATGTACCCATGATTTTTTAATGATTACACTGTCATTAAATTGAAACTTATTTCCGGTATCTTTTGCCGGTTTGCAAATTCAATGTTTTTTTTGTAATTAGATTACCAAAAAGAGTGCAAAATTTTCGTAATTTACAATCCTGGGCGGTTTTTGACACACATATACAGAGTGTCCCAAAAATAGTAGACAAGCTCTACAGCACGCCACTCAGGGATGGCCACTGAGTCCTTAGAAAGACCTATTTTTTTAAAATTATTTAACTTTAAAAAAATACAAATCATAGACGACTTTATATTAGTATTTTCATTGCAGAGCACATTGTTGTCACGTTTTGAAATTCTGAAATATTTAAACACGCTTTATTTAAACAAATTATAATTAAACACATTTAACACATGATTTCCATTTATTTTCTTCTAAAATCCCCTATAAACTTGCTGTAATGTGATACCTTTGACAAGCAATATTTCAATAAGCCCGCGGAATTTTTATAGTTTTTTTTTAAGGACTCAGTTGGCATCCCCGAGTAACGTTCTGTTGAGCTTCTCCACTATTTTTGGGACACCATGTAAACGCCACACATTTTTTCGAAACTGCTCCCACTACCTCTAAATTCAATATTAATATTATTATTTATTTTTAGAATATCAAAATATCAAAAGGAGGATTAGATGATAAAGGATAATGAGATGACATTTGATAAAAATTGTTTTAATACCAATAAATTTAATATTAATATTATTATTGTTGTTATCGGGAATATAAAAAGACATTTTACTACAAAATGAATGTAGATACGAAGTTACATCTGAAATCAGTATTATTTGTTTTTTTTTTAATTTGTAACTTTCTCAGAAATTCGAGTATCCGTTAAATATTAATATTATTCATGTACCCATGATTTTTAATGATTACAAGGTCAATAAATTGAAACTTATATTACTTATAATTTACAATCCTGGCCTTTTTGACACACACATATACAGGGTGTCCCAAAAATAGCTCACGTTTTAAGTTTACTACGACTGCAGTTTCTAAAATTTGAAGTCAGTTTATCTATCTACTCGAGAATATGACTCCAGTCTCGACAACAATTTGGTCATTCTCAAGTAGAACGTAAAAACGTAAAAATAAAAGTGATATAAAACGTAGTAAAATGTGTGTTTATTCCCGATTAAATTATTAAATTTTGTTTATTCCCGATAACAACATGATGTTATAATCTAAATAAAATGTAAAAAGTATTATTTAATAATTTTAAGATTTTACCAAGTTACCAATGACCAGTGTTTGTTGTCAAAATATACCGGTAATCATATTGGTCGGTAAAAGCGGTTAACCTGTTAACCATTTTTTGTAATACCTCTGTGTTATTGACATTTATCAGTACTGTCTGCTTGATCGATATGACAGGCGTAAAGGCCTTGGCCGTTATAATAACGGCCGTGGACGTTATTTAAATGACAACGCAAATATATGAGCAATAAAGCCTTCATATTCTTTCTCATACCTGCTGCTGCTTTTTGGGGGAAGTAAATCGATTGTGGCAGCATTTGCTTCATTTAGTACATCTTCGGGGATACCACAAAACGAAGAACTTTGCACATCTGACATTATTTTTCTAATTTCACTTTGATTTGTTTGTTTGTATTTGAACCGTTGATGTTGCTATGGTATCAAATCGCGCCTGGATAACTAGTTTATTAATTTTGAAATTTAATATTGATAAATTGACCTGTTTTTGTAATTTAGGTATTACAAAAAGTATCGAACAACATACGGCCGATACGCAAATAACAGGCTTGGTTGAATATAAACCTCGGCTGCGCTCCGCTCCGCTTCGCCTCGGTTTACAAACTTCAACCCGCGCCTGTTATTTGCTACATGTCGGCCTATTGGCGATATATACTATACCGGTAATGGAGCCCGTAATACTAATTGATAATTGATAATTTCTTACTTGGCAGCTACTTCACACTATGTTTTGTTTAGAAATGATTTCATACTTTCTTATTATACAGGGTGTTTCAGGAGGAAAGGCAAATATTTTGGGAAGTTGTAGTATGGATGATTCTAAGTAAAAAATGTCCCATGAGCATGTGTCCCATCGTTAATAGATACTGAGATAGGGTTATTATCAGATTTATTAAAGGACGAGATATTACATTATTGATTTTTAATAATATCAATTTAAGTTAAACAAATTTACTTTGTCGGT
Source organism: Othius punctulatus (assembly GCA_951805005.1). Taxonomy (NCBI): domain Eukaryota; kingdom Metazoa; phylum Arthropoda; class Insecta; order Coleoptera; family Staphylinidae; genus Othius; species Othius punctulatus. The sequence goes on along the minus strand of OX638139.1, from coordinate 32,318,312 downwards.
TCAAAAATTTCACCGCAAAGATTGTGCGGCGCTCATAAAGGAACGCCAAGATGCTATTAGAAGAGCAACGAGAAACTAATAGAATAACTAAATGTATTGAGGTTGGCGGTGGAATTTTTAAACCAACAAAGTACATTTGTTTGACTTAAATTGATATTATTAAAAATTTACAATGTTATTCCTCGTACTTTAATAAATCTTATAATGACCCTATCTCAGTATCTATTAACGATGGGACACATGCTCATATGACATTTTTTACTTAGAATCATCCATACTCCCAAAATATTTGCACTTTCTCCTGAATCACCCTGTACATTTATATTTTAGACACATTACATGAAAGCTAAATTCTTTGGGTAATGGACGTTATTCTCTTTCTTTAGGCTTTTATTACTATATTACCGGCCGGATAGTTTGGAGATAGTCCTACGGGCCCATAGCCTAGCGCAAATGTAAGCGCTATTTGTGTCCACCCACACGGACCAGCACGTGGCGAGCCGCCGTCGACACATCGCACTTTGCACATTGCACATTGTTGCGATGATTTGTAGTAGCAGCGACTTGAAAACCTTTTTGCTGGATTGGTCGCCGCAGATCGCCCAACGTTGCCAACTCCGCAGGCCATACATCAGGACTGAGTAACAGATAAGAGTAATTAATTATTATAATATATCTTCTCTGATGTCCTTTTGTATTTTCGTTGTCATTTTTACCGGCGATTTGTAATGTCACTCGGATTCTAAATGTAACCGTATGGGGTGCTTAATAACATAATATGGACACGTACGACACGTACCTACCAGGATAAGCAAGATCCTTCGTGCTGGTTGTTTCGGTCACCAAACGAGTTATAAATTCAACACCGCCTAAACTCGCTGAGTAGTTCTCCGAAAACTAAGTATTCGTGACATAATTTTTCGATAGTATATTCATCGAAAACTAAGTATATAAATTCGTACTATTTGGTAACAACGTAAAAAAATATATAAACTTGAAAAATTAAATTTTGGAAATTAAAAAATTATTTTTTCGAACAATTTATCGTACGGACAATTGATCATTAGAATAATGAAAATCACTGAAAATCTTTTGTTTTCGATTTGTTTTCGAAGAACTCGTCGGTATACATACTCTAACTCACGACTGCAAGAGAAATTCTTTGCAACCTAAACTAAGTGTGTCTGCAGTCCCGTATTTTAATTTAACTCCACAATATACAAATGCAGACGTCTCGCTTGGCACTATAAACCCAGAAACATGAATTCCTAGCTGCGATCGTGTATTACTTTTTATCCCCATTACTTACAAAGAATTTAGAAATTCCAGCTGGCTCGGCGTTCCAAGAGCACTTGAATTAATTTAACGTTTAAATAAGCTAACGGCAGACAACTAAATTTTTAATTACTCTTTGATAACCGCGCCGGCGGGGGGCGGCGGTGGCGGCCAAAAATTTATCGCCGCCATTCCGAGTGCGCACTTTTTCCCACCCTATAAATCTCTCGAGGGGGCAGGCGGGGGCGGGCGATATAAAATAAACGGGCTACGGGGAAAGCCCGAAACGAACGGAGGCGGCGGAAAAAAACAACCGGAAACCGAGCGGGAGAAAAATTAAAATTTACTGCGCGCCGCCTCCGGAAAAAATTAAGACGTCGAGGGGGCGGGGGATTAAAGTGTTGGTGCTTGCATCGCTGCGGGGGGAGACGGAATTAATGTCATTGCTGCCCCCAGGCCGTGCCCCAGGAATTTTATAAATGGAAACGTCGGCTTCGAACGCGATGATGTCTCGTGAATGACGGGGGCGGCGAGGAAGCGACGCGCTTCTCCTTCGCTACACCCTAATTAATCGAAATCCCTTTGAGGGCGGCGGCACAATAGAATATTATTACAGGGAATTGTGGAGGAGCCGAGCGCACTAAGAAACCTTAATATTTACCCTTGAGATTGTAATATTTTTAAACCAAAATGTCAGGCCAAGATAAAGACTGCAGCTTCTCGTATTTCAAAGAATAATATTAAATTGCGAAAAATGCTTCGTTTAAACTGAAGAGTCGTTCCAGGAAGAAACTAAAATATTAAAACTGCCAAGTGTTGGCGCAGCACTTGCAACGATCACGCCGGGCCAACTTTCAAAGTACAAAATACTTATACTTGGAACACATTCTCGTTACACTTTCACTTTATATATTGTAAATTACACTGCACTATGGTTTGTAGAGCCCGATTACTTGGCCTAAAGCCATTTTTTAGATTGTAAGAAAGCGTATTTTGGACATAATAACAGATGCTGAACATTCCAAAGTACAATGTAATCACGTGCACAGTCCCTTTAACTGCTCCAGTTACCGGTGAAAATAACTGCAAGTTGGCATTTTACTTTGATGTCATTAGTCACACATTTGTCTATCGACGACACGTTTAGCAGAGTGAGTGCTGTGACCGTGTGTTTCAATAAAACTTTGTGCAGTAATTTTTATATTATTCTCTCAGGTATGTTTATTTATTTTTGAAGTTTCACTTGACTTATAAAAAATGGCGGGGTTTGGCGGGATTTATTTTTGCAAATACGTTTTAAGCCTTATTTTAAGAAGTAAAAATATTAAACTTACGTTGCTATTTCCGGCTATAAGCATGACAAATTGTTGTTTTTTCTAGCAATGCATGTGTTCAAAAAGATAAACCTATTCGAAATTTGGCTGAAAGGCACTAATAAAGAGGAGAAGTACATAAAAATTGTAGATTATATTAATTGATTATATTAAACTTATTGGAGAACCATGGTGCCCTCAAATGATGGAGAAGTTTTTGCAAAAATTCGCCGTTTGTCCCGAAATTTTGAAGAACGGTACAATCGAGCTTGTCGGCGAATAGAGTATTTTAAGAGGACACATTTTGCTTGACAGGATGAAAACTTTATTGTTGAAGTAGACAAACCCACGGTTTCGACATATTTTGGTCGACCCACTCTTCCATTTTCTGTAAAAACAATCCGATCACAAAGGAGAGAACCTTCACAATTATCCAAGGAAAAAAATCATTAATGCGCTTTATTGGTACAAGCAGCACGACAGCAAGGCAAACATGATTTAGCGTCTGTTTTGAAGGAAGTAAATACAAGTCCATCTGGACCATCCAAAGTTCGGAAAATAATTTCTACTCCCAAAAAAGAGATGTTAAAATATACCGCCGAAGAAGCCTTAGAGCTTGTTATAAATAGTAATTTAAGTAAACAGCAATATTTGGATATCAGACAGGGTGCTCTTTCAAAGGGATGCGACATGTATCCTGATTACAAACAAGTGTGACTTTATAAATCAAAATGTAGACCATCTGGCATAAATGTTATCGATATTAAGACAGAAGTTCCACTTGATTCTGTTTTGGAGCACACAAGTAGACGTATAGATGAATTGCAAAGAGAGGTTATTTTGAGTCATATGGAAATGCTTAAAGTTACAGAAATAGACGCAGAAATAATTTTCAGTTATGGCTTCGATGGAAGTAGTGGTCAATCAAATTATAAACAAAATTTTTAGTCCTGGTACTCATTCTGACAACTCTTTGTTCGCAACAACATGTATTCCTCTTCGCTTGCAAACCTTGAATTAAACAATTTTATGGAACAATCGCACTCCACCATTGGTACGTTTTTGTAGACCAATCAAACTGGAGTACGTAAAAGAAACATTGGAGCACATTTTAAAGGAGAAGCAAAATATTGATAACGAAATTGAGACGCTTGAAGTATTAACAATATGTTTGATAGAAGACAAAGTCATAAAAATAAAATATAAATTATATATGACTTTAATTGACGGTAAAATATAAAATACATTGACCGGAACAAAGTCAAGTCAAACTTGTCCCATATGTGGTGCTACTCCAAGACTGATGCTGGAAATAGAACATTTTGAAACGACAAAAATATTTGAGCCAAAAGCAAATACTTTGCAGTTTAGAGCAAGCCTTTTACATGCATGGATTAGATTCTTAGTGCATAGTTTATATATCGTATAGATATGATTTGTGTGTGTGGGAAGTTTGAGAGGATCAAAATAAGGAAATTTTAAAAGAGAGAAAGAAACTTGTTCAACAACGATTTTTGGAATAGCTGCATCTAGTTGTCGATAAACCCAAATCCAACGGGTTTGGCAGTATCAACGACGGAAATACCAGCCCTCAAGCGTTTAGCAACTCAAAATTGTTTTCCGAAATGACAGATGTCAGTGAAAAATTAATTGAAAGGTTTCAAATAATTTTGATTTGTTAATCTTGTAGTTTACAAGTTTACCCTATAAAATTTGAGACGTATTACCACGAAACGGCAAGATTATTTATGTACAAATATTCTTGGTACGCCATGCCACCAACTGTCCACAAAATATTAATTCATGGGAGACAAATTATTGAAAATACCGTATTTCCGGTGGGTTACTTTGGAGAGGAAGGGTCGGAAGGAAGAAACAAAATTTATAAATCTGATAGGCAATTCCATTCCAGAAAAACATGTAGAAAAAACAATTTGCAAGACATAGTTTGTCGAGCAATAGACACATCAGATCCTTTAATATCTTCCATACACGTAGAAGATCGTGTACGTCGTCAAAAGAAATTGCCCCTTCCTTTTGAAGTTATCAGATTACTCCTAGAACCGAATCCAAACCAAGCCGAATTTAAATAAACACATGAAGACAAAGAACATGTAAAAAAATTGATTTGGAGACTATACTTTTAGAAGAAATCATGCCTACTGCTGACATCTTTGAATTAGAATTAGATAGTTAAATATAACATTTCTTATCTAGAAAAGTATTTATTATATGTTATTGCATACAGTGTGAAGCGGGTAGACTTTCAGTAAAGATTAAAAAAATATGTACTAAAAAATCAGTTAATTATATCTATCGTGAAGTTAATTCTGGGGATACAGTGTATGTTATAATAATACAAATTTGTTTAATTTTCTTGTTTATTACCATAGAACTAGTTAAGACCATTAGTTTCTAATAAAACATATTATATTACTTTTGGCCACGTAATTCGGCTCCAGAATCCATAGTGCACTGGTCTACAAATAAAAATAAAAATATTGTCTGGAGAAGAGGAGGATGTTTTCCGAGTAATTTGGGTGCGTAGAATTTAAATTTACGACCAGAATTGCGCCTTCAGATCTGGTTCTTTTTATGTCGGATGGATGGCGCTACTATAAAGTAATTTGACGGAAACGCACATTTATTCTCTATCTTCATAATAATAGTGCTTAATTATATCAAGTAGATCGTGTGTTACAAATTTCTGCTTGTTTGTGGTAAATATATGGTTGGAAAAAATGATATGCAATAACAGTACCGTTAAAATATGGATATTTACATTTCTCTAGTTTCGCTGTCAGAATTTTAGACAAAACGTGGACACCGACATTGTTTTGCAATAGTTACAGAGCTATTTTATACAAGTGGTCGAATGGCGAGAGAAAATATTTCGACTTTTCACTTCCAGTTATAAAAATATTTAATAAAAACAATATTAATATTAGAACTAAACTCTAAATTCTAAATTCTAAAATATTAAAACTAAATTAATAACATTCATATTTTTAGATTATTTTAAGAAGTTTACACGAAATAACTTATCTGTCAACACTTAGTTGATTTCACATCTAAACCTCTCCAATATTAGTCGAGTTATCCGTTAAGGATTTAAAATTTGTGGAAGTAAAATATTTAATTTATCAAACTCCTGGGCTTAATGTCAATTCGAAAATCCGTCCCTTAAACTTCGACTAATAAATTAAATCCACTATCAACTTTGTATGTCGGTGGGAGATGGCCATAGGGGTGGATAGAGCAGACGGTGTAGCAGTCGCTAATCCACCATAATCCCTGCGGCGCTTCCTTAAAACCGGCAGAATCGCGCCAGGGGACGGCAGAAAAATAGGCGCTGGCGACGGCGGATTAATCCCATCCCTGTTTTAATTTAGGTGTGGTTCTCTTGGGAGCGTCGTAGCTCGGCGCCTGCAGGAAGAGGGAAAAAATCGAATGGCGTCGCGACGCAGTCAACCACCTATTGCCCTGCAGGGAGTTAATTGTCGTCTGGGATCGGACCTGGACAACTTCCGGCGAAATGTGGGTTCAATTTAGAGAATATTGTGAAGCAAAAAAAAAGGACGTTGAAAGCAGCGCTTTACCTAAAGTTTCATTTCGCCTTCTTCGACAAAGCTTATAATTAAGAAGCATGAACATGTTTAGTGTTATAAGTAGTTTTAGTTATTGATGACGAAAAATTGCGTACTTGAAAATTGATAGTGGGTTAAGATTATCGGGTAAGGACCAACTTGATAACTTTTGTTTGCCGACGTTTTGCGCCATGTATTAATGCTTCTTCAGCGCTAGAAAATTACATATCATATTACAAGTTGATATAGATTTATTGGATCAATTTTTGTAGTATTCCTTGAAGTATTTTATATCGCTCTTATACCTATATACATACACTATATAGCTTTCTCCAATCTAATATTTTTATAATTTACCTTAGTATATTTATCTATTAATTCAAAAACGTCAAGCGATAGACATGAAGTTCCTTCGAAAAGTGAAAGGAATAACAAAAATCAATAGAATAAAAACCGCTTCAGTCTGGAAAGAACTAGGAATAAAACCAATCTTCGATATAATAGAAAGGCAACAACTGGAATAGTTTGGACACAAATGTGCAAATGTGCAATGTTGGACAAATGTGCAGAATGGACGAAAATCGACAAGTAAAACAAATATGGGAAGGAGGAGTGTGCGCGAGAAGACCAAAGGTGAGACCAAAGAAAACATGGAATACGCAACTAGAGGAACTGCTAGCAAGAAGAGAGAATTATGGGTGAAAGGCAAAACAATCGCGAGAAACAAAAAGAAGTGAACAAACTTTGTATACCACAGAGACTAATTGTGAAATTGAACTGTACTTTCACCATAAATCTCAAAAGGTTATTGATTTTGTCAATACGTAGAAGTGAATGAAATTCAAATATGAAACCAATGTTCTTCAATGGAACATATTAAATGAAAGTATGATTTTTTTTTATATTATCATATACTATTTCAAAACCTTGTGCAAAATCCTGAAATTTTATGAAAGTTTTAGATTTTAGTAGAGAAAATATTAAATATTTGTCAATAGTTGGAACTTTACAATACTTAATGTGTTAATGTTCTTCAATGGAACATTTACAGAAATAACTCATTTGTTTGAATTGAATTATAATTTTTTTAGCATTATCATTGGTTCAATATTTTTTAACTTTGTGGAAAATCTTGAAATTTTATGAAAGTTTTAAATTTTGGTAGAAAAAGTCTTAAATATTTGTCAATTTTTATGATATCTTTAGAATACCTGTAAATGTTCAGAAATATTTATAATACTTTCATAGTAATATAATGCAGATAATACTTAATTTAAAAAAATCTTATTTATAAATTTTTGGAATAATATTACATATTTAATAAATTATATGTGACATAAGTATATTATTGATTATATTATTACATTTTCGTAATATTGAAGTTATATTTGTTACTCTTATTTGTATATTTATGACTTTTATGACTCTTTATAGAATTTGAAAGTTTCGAAAATTTTAAGTATTAGATTTTTCTGTCGATTCCTGAATTACTTTTAGAATAACGAAATATATGGATTATTTCCAATAGTTAATAAAAGTGTGGTAATCATATCTCTATTTTTTCGGGATTTTACAGATATTGTATTGCCAGAAATAATAGGAAATTAATATTTATTTTATAGAATTATTTAATACCTAAATTTTGTAATCATATTTTTATCATATTTCGAAATATTATCGATAATCTTGTAATTTTTCATTAAGTTTCATCACACAATTTTTTCGAATAGTTAATAAAAGTGTGGAAATCATATCCCTTTTTTTTCGAAATTTACCAATATTTCAGTATGTCTGAAATAATCGGAAATTAATTATGATTTTATAGAATTATTTAAAACTTAAATTTTATAATCTTATACTGATAGAATGTTTCAAATTATTATCGATAATCTTGGAATTTTTCATGTTGTTTCATCAAAATACATGGATTTTTTTGAATTGTTAATAAAAGTGTGCAAATCATTTTTTTTTTTTTAATTTTACAAATATTGCACTCTCTGAAATAATAGGAAATTATTAATGATTTTACAGTATTATTGAAAACTTAAATTTTGTAATCATATTGTAATCATATCTTGGAAACTTCAAAATGATCAGAATTTAGTTTTTTTTATGTAATGGAGTTTTTTGTACAGGCTTTAGGTTTCTTGTGCGAATGTTCATTACTTTTCATTAGTATTCTTGAATACTTAAATTTTGTAAGAATATACTGATACAATGTTTGAAATTATAATGGACCATCTTGGACTTTTCAAATGATGAGAATTCAGTTTTTTTATGTAATAGAGTTTTTTTGCAAGCGTTAGATTTCTTGTGGAAATGTTCATTAGTTTGAATAAATTAGTTATGAAATTATTGTTCTTTTGTTTACATTACAGAATGCATATTCTACACCGATTGCATTAGTGTGATTTGAGGTTTATTAAGAGAATAAAACAGCTTTTTTTTCATTGGAAATTTCCCATTAAATAACAACAAAAATATTTGAATTGTGTAATCATATATTTATCATATTTCGAATTATTATTGATAATCATGGAATTTTTCATGAGGTTTCATCAAAATACATTGATTTTTTCGAATAGTTAATAAAAGTGTGCAACTAAAATCTCTTTTTTTTAATATTACAAGTATTGCACTATGTCTGAAATAATAGGAAATTATTATTGATTTTATAGTACTATTAAACACTTAAATTGTGTAATCATATATTGATACAATGTTTCAAATTATTATAGACCATCTTGGAATTTTGAAAATGATCAGAATTTAGTTTTTTTTTTTACAAGCTTTAGATTTCTTGTGCAAATGTTCATTACTTTCAATAAATTGGTTATGAAATCATTGATATTTTGTTTACGTTACAGAATTCATATTCTACATCCTTTGCATTAGTGTGATTTGAGGTTTATTAAGAGAATAAAACAGGAAAGTTTTGCACTGGAAATTTCCCATTAAATAACAACAAAAATACTTGAATTGTGTAATCATATTTTTATCATATTTCAAATTATTATCGATAATCTTAGAATGTTTCATGGGGTTTCATCAAAATGCAAGGATTTTTTCGAATAGTTAATAAAAGTGTGCAACTAAAATCCCATTCTTTGGAATATTACAAGTATTGCACTATATCTGAAATAATAGGAAATTATTAATGATTTTATAGTATCATTGAACACTTAAATTTTGTGATCATATATTGATACCATGTTTCAAATTATTATGGAGCATTTTGGAATTTTCAAAATGATCAGAATTCAGTTTTTTTATATATAATAGAGTTTTTTGCAAGCGTTAGATTTCTTCTGCAAATGTTCATTAATTTCAATAAATTAGTTATGAAATTATTGATATTCTGTTTACATTACAGAATTCATATTCTACAATCATTGCATTAGCGTGATTAGAGGTTTATTAAGAGAATAAAACAGCAAATTTTTGCACTGGAAAATTGCCATTAAATAACAACAAAAATACTTGAATTTTGTAATCATAGTTTAATCATATTTCGAATTATTATCGATAATCTCGGAATTTTTCATGAGGTTTTATCAAGATACATGATTTTTTTCGAATAGTTAATAATTGTGTGCAACTAAAATCATTTTTTTTGGAATATTACAAGAATTGCACTATGTCTGAAATAATAGGAAATTATTAATGATTTTATAGTACTATTGAATATTTAAATTTTGTAATCATATATTGATACAATGTTTCAAATTATTATGGACCATCTTGGAATTTTCAAAATGATCAGAATTTAGTTTATTTTTATTTTATAGAGTTTGTTTACAAGCTTTAGATTTCTTGTTCAAATATTCATTAGTTTCAATAAATTAGTTATGAAATTATTGATATTTTGTTTACATTACAGAATTCATATTTTACTTCCATTGCATTAGTGTGATTTTTTTGATTTTTTTTAGAGGTTTATTAAGAGGAAACAGGAAATTTTTGCACTGGAAATTCCCCATAAAATAACAACAAAAATACTCGAATTTTGTAATCATATTTTTATCATATTTTGAATTATTATCAATAATCTTGGAATGTTTCATGGAGTTTCATCAAAATACATGGATTTTTTCAAATAGTTAACAAAAGTGTACAAATCTTATCCCATTTTTTTGGAATTTAACAAATATTGCACTATGTCTGAAATAATAATAGGAAATAATAATAATAGGAAATTATTAATGTTTTATAGAATTATTGAAAACTTATTTATTTTTATTCATATACTGATTTAGAATATACTGACAAGAATTGCACTATGTCTGAAATAATAGGAAATTATTAATGATTTTATAGTACTATTGAATATTTAAATTTTGTAATCATATATTGATACAATGTTTCAAATTATTATGGACCATCTTGGAATTTTCAGAATGATTAGAATTTAGTTTTTTTTTTTATTTAATAGAGTTTTTTCTACAAACTTTAGATTTCTTCTGCAAATGTTCATTAGTTTGAATGAATTAGTTATGAAATTATTGATATTTTGTTTACATTACAGAATTCATATTGTACATTACACTACATTAAGAGAATAAAAAATGTTGTCCTGGAAATTCCCCATAAAATAACAACAACAAAAAAACAATAAATAAGCCGTTAAAAACAGGGCCGTATCCAGGATGACAACGTAGGGGAGCCAAAAAAAAAAGTTGAGGAGGCTGTCATATGTTTTTCGAAAATAATTATTGAGGTTGTTACGATGCTGCAATAACTCTAAATACATATAACTACATTTTTGTAACGCATAAAATAATACAGCAGATTTAAGTGAATTTTCATAACTGAAATCATACTTCCCACCTAACATTTCGTGTTCCTGAGCAGTTTTCATACTCCCGCATAAAAAAAACGAAATAAAATATTTAATACACTAAAAGTTTTCTACTGGTATTTTCTCGAACTGGTATTTGAACCAATAGTTAATCCATATCAAAGTGTTTAGTGTGCTCCTTTTCGTAAAGCTAGCAAAACTAAATTTGCCATTCGCTAATATGCCAGGGGAGACCATAAAAATGGTTAGGGGAGGCTGAGCCTCCGCTAGCCTCCCCTTAGCTACAGCCCTGGTTGAAAACCAGTCCATTTTTTAAAATTAGATTCTAAAGATTCTAAAATATACAAGGGATGCTGTCTCTTGAACAATAGAAATTTTAGATTTTTTGTAACTATCTGTATTCTTCGTGGAATACTTTAACGTTTTCATAGGAGTTTTAGAATTTTGTAAGGGTTTCTTGAAAAACTTTTTGTCTTCTATCGCCCACTAGATTTTTCAGCCATCTGATTCGTAGTAGTTTGAAGTATTAGTACCATGTTAGGATATCTTTCATCTGGGTAGGTTTATTGAATGGTTCTCAGCAGTCCCTCCACAGTTTCACTATGATTTCCCCTGAAAACTCGATAGTCACTCGTCAGTCAATACTCTTTATAGAAGTGCAGCTTCTTACTTATATGAGTGAATTTGGGAGAGCACAATCAGGTTTAATTTAAAGTTTTCAGTAGTGTATATTACAGCGTAGTGAATTTTGAAAATGTTTTCAAATCATACTCTAATACCCCGGAAAACTTGCTACTAGTCGAGAGGTCAGGAAGAAGACAAAAAAAAATCGTTAAATTTAATGTTTTCAGTAGTGTATATTAGAGAGTAGTGGGTTTTGAAAAAGTTTTCAAATCACACTCTAATACCCCGGAAAACTTGCTACTAGTCGAGAGGATCAGGATGAAGACAACAAAAATCGTTAAATTTAAAGTTTTCAGTAGTGTATATTAAAGCGTAGTGAATTTTGAAAAAGTTTTCAAATCACACTCTAATACCCCGGAAAACTTGCTACTAGTCGAGCGGATCAGGAAGAAGACGAAAAAAATCGTTTTCAAAAAATTTTAATCGGTGAATATCTTCAAGTCGTTCAAAGTTTCAGTGTCTTAGATAATTTTATGGATGTTTATATCTCATCGACAAAAGGGTCTTAATCGTATGAACTCTGGTACTCGGCATATAAGAGGCAGGGCAATTCAGTTAATATTGTTTTAATTTGCTTGTTTATTTTACCCAGTTCTTTTAAAAATTAATTAAATTGGTAATTATATTCTGTTATGTATTTTTTTGTACTCGTATTTGATGTCAACTTGATGTCAACCATACCGGTTTAGTACCTTTGCTAGTCACGGCCAACAGGCCGAAGATATCCAAATATGCAATGAAAACCTTAATTTTTTTTAAGATAACTTTAATATTTATTTAACCCTAATTAGGGTTTCTGTTTTTTTTTTAATATTGATTGTAGGTATGCATAAAAAAATGAGGGGCCCTCTCAAGTCGGGGCCCCGGACAATTGTCTAGTTTGCCTACTGAACGTGCCACTGGAATTATGCCAACTCGCATTTCTCCTGAACTTATTACACGGCAAAAGCTCGCGAGTTTGCTCGCGAAAATTAAAAACTTGCGTGACTGCGTGTCGAATTTTGTCCCGCTTTAATCCCACAACCTTCTGAATTATTCAGACTTAATTACAGGTTGCGTCGGTGAAATATGCAATGGTAATTGTGAAAAATTGAGCCTTCAGGCGCTCGGTTTGCCGTGATTAATAGCAATTTAGGCGGGGATTGAGTACGCGATGGTGTAATTAAAGCATTTCCGCGTACCCTGATTTATTCATAAAATCTTCGAGTCGTGATTTTGATGGGGAGTTTAACAAATTTCATGGCCCCCTACATTATAGGTATAATTAAAACTTAAGAATATTGACCATTTTTCGTAGCAACTTGAATGATAATAAAATATAATATACATTGTATATACAGGATGGGCTACGTAAGAAGGATCAATCATTTTCTTACGTCAATCTTTAACCTACCCAATACCCTACCTACACCCAATTCGAAATTGGGTATAGTATAATTCACATCATTTGAGCTACGAAGTGCCACATTTTAATTCGCCAAATTTTGTTTTGTTTTGCAGTAATAAGATATAATATTAAATTTTGTATTATAAAACACTATCGGTCAATTTAAAATCTGCCAATTAGTAGCTTATATGATAGCATGGCATTTCAAATTGTTAAGCAAAATATAACGTTAGAAAACGTCTAATACCTCTTAGGTGCACCACGGTCTATATAATTATATAAAATGCTAAAGCAGCCATCTTCTGGGTAGGGATCAAATAGCATTTGAAACTGGTCCACAAATACAAGCTCATTGATTATTCAAAAGTATTGCTTATATTCTTATATGTATATTTTTGCTATAAAATGCTAAAAGCAGCCATTTTCAGGGTAGGGATCAAATTGCATTTGAAACTGGTCCACAAATACAGGCTCATTGATTTTTCAAAAGTATTGCTTATATTCTTATATGTATATTTTTGCTACCGTGTTACAATGAAAGGTTACCAATAATGTTCTTTTTTTTTTGTTTTGTTTGTTGAACCAAATATAACTATTTTCTTTGAAATCTTCAGTAAATTAAGACATATATGCGATAAAGTGGGCGGAAACCGGCACTCAAGTAATCCATTATTGATTTCATGCCAATAAGTGCTGCAGTAACTCTGCAGTTGATACAATCTTATGAAAAAATCTTTAAAATAATAAATAAAAATTAGTGCATGCCAATGCGCGTGTACGTGTTCACTTTAACCGAAATTAGTTGGTAGTTTCGCTCGGAGCAAGTCATCAATTTTTGCACCTCACTTTTTACAAAGCATTAATCGTGCACACACCGTACGCTTTTTTGCTCCTGCGAAAACTAACACGTGTCTCGTCCATACTTTATTACGACCGGAGCGATAGTGTTTCGGCGTGCCGTTTTTTTTCTTTTATTAAAAAAAAGTGCTCGCAATTAGCAAGACCTGGTCCTTATCTCTTGCTGAATGATTTATGGACTGGACGGTGGGGCAGTTTGTAAATGTATATTGCATCGAAATATATGAGGCCGGACGACGTTGTGGCATGAAAAATGATGCCTGCAGCGAAATGGGTGGGTAGGGGACACCCTGGCATTTTGCATTATAAACGGATTTTGGGATGTTGAGGGAGCAAAGACCTTCAGGATATTGCGTAGTGCGCTGCAAGAAAGATGACTGCTGTATGGTGGTGGGTTTGATTGCATGCAAATCGAAATGTCTGGATTATGAGATTTGTATGTAGGTTCGCCTTTCTAAGAGCTGGTGACATGAATGCAAAATGGCATTCATCACAAGTATTATCAAATGTGATTATCTTGAATACATAAAATATATACACGTACAACATGGTACATTTGTGGTTGTTTTGAATAATAGTATATTAGCATGAAATAGTTATAATAGTAATAATATTTATTTCTAGGGTATGAACGGTAAATTAAATATATAAATATGAAAGATAGATAGGTACTTACAAAACATTCCGCACTTATATAAAAAAAACACCACGTTGTGTCAGCCGTTCCTGTGCAGTCGAGTGCATATATCCAATTCGTGATCTCTGGTCGCGAATTCTCTTAACATCTGTGCTGGACCAACGAAAGTGCGATAATCGCATTAATGCGCCAGATAAAACTTTAAAAATAGGCCGGACAGCGATGATGACCTTCCCACATCTAAATAACATGCTGACCAATTCGCGCCTCCAAACGCAATGCAGTTACTCGATCCCATGCACCAGAATATGATTATCTCCCAACTAATGCACCAAACCTTTTACAGTGATTTCAAGTGCCTCAACCTCAAAACAGTAATAATTACGTTAATCCAATACCATATTAGCAGTATGTTACTTCACACTCAGCTCTACCAGTGAATCAAGACACCCAATAAAGAGTGGTTGAAAATAAGAAACGGTTATGTAACAGCCCTTATAAACCAACACGAAACTCAAAAAAAACTGAAATTAACGATTACTGGCTTGCTCAGCCCCCATTAAACAAGAACAAATGTCTTGCGACGACAACCCGGATAAAAACGAAGAAGGCTCGTATGAGCTCAAGCATCTTCGTGGCTGATGTTCAAAATATACAACCCTTGCACCAAATGCTAGAAAGCGTAGCAAGTAATGAATATGTGGTAAACTTCCAAAAAGACGATGAAGTGAAAATCTACGCGAAAACCTCCGAGAAATACGCATATATAATAAAAGAACTAGAGAAGAAAACACTCAATTCTATACGTACAAACTTAGGCAGGTCAAATAGAAGGTCGAAGGAAGTCAAAGTTCACGCAAAAACTTTCGAGAAATACGCAGAAATAATTAAGTAACTAGAAAAGAAAAGAGCACTTCCAGTGCTCTTGTACAGAGTGGAGTCTTGGACCTTGACGGAGGCTTCAATAAATAAGTTAAGTTCGTTCTAAATGTGAACTTATAGAAGGATACTCAGAATCCCCTGAACAGAACATGTTTCTAATGAAGAGGTGTTAAGGAAAATGAAAACAGAGAGAGAGAGAGAGAAGTCTTGAACACAGTAAAACGAATAAAACTGGAATACCTAGGTCATATCATCAGAGATCAAGAAACATATGCGCTGCTACAGCTAATACTTCATGGAAAGGTAGAACGAAGGAGAGGGCCAGGACGAAGGAGGATTTCGTTGCTGAAAAACTTACGAACGTAGTTTAACACAACAAATAGAACAGTTTCGCACTGCCGCGAACAAAGTTCAAATTGCGTTGTGGATCGCCAACATTCGGTAACGGATGGGTACGCGAAGAAGAAGACAAGAAAAACCCTCAATTCCATACGTACAAACTTAAACAAGAAGGAAGCTTTAAGATTATTTTAAGAGGAATCCACTATTCTACCACCCACAAAGAAATTGACTCGGATCTGGAGAAATTAGGCCACTAACATCTATAACATCAAAGATTAGGAAGCTAATTCTCCATTATCTCTTTTCTACATTGTTTTAACACCAAATGAAAACAATAAAGGAATTTATAAGATAGAACTACTATTGCACACCAAAATACACATTGAGCCTCCCTAGACTGAAACGCCATATAGCGTAGTGCCTTAAATGTCAACGTTATGGTCACAAGAGAAATTTCTACAGCCGTTCTCCAAGCTGCGTAAAATGCGCGGGTGAACATCTTGCCAACATAAGGAAAAATTGGTCAATATCAAGCGGCCTATGCGAAGGAAATCACTCGGCAACTATAAGGGGTACGTCGTCTACAAGAAAGCCCCAATAGAAAAATTTTGCTCCTAGAAATATGCTGCCAACGCCTGCCAACGCTCTACCTATACCATACCATACCTTATCATACAGATTATCCTATATCAATGTGCTTCAGAACCAAACCCAAAAAACACAGTGCTTAAACCAAAGTAGTCAACCAGGCTACTTTTTGTGGTAAAATGTGTTTCTGAAATTAGTAGAATGTCTTACTAAAATGTCAAACGACATGCAAGAATTGAAAGACATGGCGAAAGGGCTAATGTCACAGAGGGACACTATGCAAAACCTGACGACAATCGTCTTCAAGCTGGCCTAATAACCTAACAACACTCCCAAGAATTAAAGACTCCAGGCTTGAATGTCTTTAATTCTTGAGAGTTTTGTTAGGTTAGTAAGCTATCTTGAAGACATTATCGTTGGGTTTAGCATAGTGGCCCTCTGTGGCATTAGCCCTTTCATCATGTCTTTCAATTCTTGCATGTCGTTTGACGTTCTAGTAAGACATTCTACTAATTTCAGAAACACATTTTACCACAAAAGGTTATTAGAAAATACCAAGGTATACAATTTATACAAGATAATATCTAGATAATAGTACATATAGAGGTACCGCTGTTGTTATAAAAAATGTGATTAAACACCACCTCTATAGTACCTACAGGAAATATCACATTCAAGCCATTAGCATTGCAGTAGACAACTGGTTTGGTTCAATAACTATTGCTGGAGTCTATTGTTCCCCAAAATATAACATTAAGAAGGAGTAGTTTGAAAATTTGAGGCCGAGAATTGTTACTAACCATGTAATTAGGAGTACTAAACTCTAACACCGACCGAAGAAAAACCTCCAACCTCATTGACTTTTGTGCAATCAAGGAAATCCCTACTAACTGCCTCAGAGGAGAATCAATTCTTGAATTATCCCCAGACCACTCTTCTGTGATAATCACCCTGAGCTCAAAATCGATATACAGGGTGTGTATAATTTGGTAAAATAACTACACGTGGCGATGTTGGTCATACAATTCTGAGTCGAAAATCTTGCGGTACCATGTTTCCTCTGATCAAGGTCCTCATAGTCCTCATAGTTTTAACATCAAGTCGTTTAATAAGCATAGTTTTACATTGAGCTTGCGAAAGGAGAAATAATTGAATGACACACATTAACCCCTTTTTCACTAAATTAAAAAAAAAATGTGAAAAGAGGTTAATGTGTGTCATTCAATCGTTTAATAAGCGTTATTATGCTTATTTTTAGGACACCCTGCAACGGTGAACTTTGCTTATGTCAGAGTCAAATTTTGATACTTAGACCCCGTTGTACGATCGTGGATCATCCTTGATCATGGTTCAGTTTCTAAGGCCCAGTTGTATGAACGGAGATCAGGTTGATCGTGGTTCAGTCACCTAGGATACAATTGTGTCAACAAAGGTATCCTTGTAACTGAACCACAGTCAAACTGATTTACGTTCATACAACTGGGCATTACACATACAACCTCTACATCAACATACAACCATTATATTAACAGTTGTATCCTAGATAACTGAACCATGGTCAAAGTTAATCCAAGATTATACAACTGGACCTAAGGCCCAGTTGTACGATTGTAGATTATCTTTGATCGTGGTCCAGTTGTTATGGATACCTTTGTATTAACAATTGTATCCTAGATAACTGCACCATGGTCAAGGATGATCCATGATTGTACAACTGGGCCTAACGATAACATCGTATCAACAATTGTATCCTAGGTAACTGAACTATGCTCAAGATGATCCACGATGTACGACTGGGCCTTAGAATATCGAATTCATTTAAACGTGCTAATTCCAATTGTTCTTAATTTTTTTTTCCAACATGTTGGTATTTATTTTTGGAATATTAAGATTTTCGACTCTGAATTTTATGACCAATATCGCCACGTGTCGTCGCTCTTTCGCCAATATATACACACTCTATTTAATAGCAGAAAGTCAACACTTCACTCCAAACGAACATATTTGAATTGTCGTTAAAAGTGCGCCTCAAAACGTCCACTGACATATCATAAGCAGTAGTCATAAGTAACACCTGAACTCCAGTTTCCAACGGGCATCCAGGTTTTCGACGCCAGTGATGAAGAAGCCCACAACAAATGCCTCATATCCCCGTATACTAAAGCAAAAAATTAACGAGAAACGAAAGCTGAGGAAAAAATAGCAAATTGCAAGGTCCCCTGTAGTTGTCTACTGTGGACATGATTTAAGTTCCTTTACTGCTTTGATGAGTTTAGATTTGTATCTAAACTCATCAAAGCAGTAAAGGAACTTAAATCACCTACTATATGAAGACAAAAGCAAGGCAACCAAGTACTACTTAAAAAAATCTCACAGCCACTGAAAGTTATGAGTACTCACTGTGGAAGGCCACAAAAAAATTGAAGCAACCTCAAAGACTTTATCCACCACTAAGGAATGAGGATGTATTCTGGGCTAAGTGTGACTTATGTACAAAAGGCGAATGCATTCGCAGTGCACCTAACCAAAGTTTTTCAGCCATTTGAATCAGAGAGCTCCGTTAATTACTAGAGTGAAATATACCAATACCTGGATGCTCCGAGAACAAAAACTACCTATCAAACCGCTCACAGCAACCACATTAAGGATACTAATGGACAAACCACTCAATAGAAATATATGCCCAGGTAATGACCTAAGGGCAGGGAAAATACTGCAAGAACTATACAGTTCGTGAAATAGATCACCGAATTCGTTTGTATACAGGAGAAAGTGGCCAAGTCCATTATTCATCATTTGAAGTTCATTTTTTCTCCTGTGCGTTTCTCGGGTGCATTTAATTTTCAAATGGACTTGGTAAATTATTAATTTTCAGAAAAAAGTACAAATTTCTTAGAAAATGGATGTAGTAAATATCTCATGAAAAGAAAAGTATGTTTTCGATACATTAATGTTAAAAAATCAGAATCTTTCAATTTTAGACTTGACCACGTTCTCCTGTATACTAACGAATCATTTAACGCTATTATCAGACCAGGCCACTTTCCTAAACAATGAAAAATAGTTGAAATAATTATGTTCTCAAAACATGGGAAACCTCCCGATGAAGCTAAATCGTACAGGCCCTTTACAAGCTAAATCGTACAGGCCCTCTACAAGCTAAATCGTACAGGGTAAATCGAACCTACCATTAGGTTCAAAATTCTTTGAAAAATCACATAATGGACACAAACACCTCATTCAAGACCATACATTCGGGTTCTGGCAAAAACATGGTACCGTTGAATAGGTACATAGAATTGCGTCAAAAATAAAACCAACAAGGTAAGATAAAAACTGTTGTGCTGCCGCATTTCTTGACATAGGTCAGGCGTTTGACAAACAGGCTTACAGTCCAAAATTATGCGATCGTACCCAGACAACATACATAATTCTAAAATCAGATCTTCAGGGCAGACAGTACTTCGTAAAACTCGGAGGGGAACATATTTAACTCTAACCTATGAAATCTGAAGTACCGCAGGGAAGTGTACCGAGACCCTTACTATATATACTCTATACTTTCGATCTTCCAACTTATAGTAACGTTATAAAAGCTACCTTTGCAGATGACACAGCTGTGCTAGCTGTGCATAAAAAGCCCAACAAGGCTTTATCAATCCTGCAGACAACCTGGATAATGTACAAAAATGGCTATAAAAGTGCGTATAAGAGCCAATGAATGAAAATCAGTGCAGGTAGCCTTCACCTTCAACAAGCTGAATTGTCCTTCCGTTCGCCTCAACAACCAGCGCTTGAGCCAATAGTTGATGTGTAATACCTAGGTGTATATTTAGACAGATGGCCCATCTGGCGCAAGCACGTGTTCAATAAGCGGAAACAGTTAGGTTTCAAACTAAGAAGTATGTACTGGCTCATAGGAAGAACATCCCAACAAACTCGTGAGAACAAAATCCTGATCTACAAAGCAATATAAAAGCCCATATGGACCTATGGAATGCCTCATAGGAAGAACATCCCAACTAATTCTCGAGAACAAAGTCCTGATCTACACAGCAATATTAAAGCCAATATGGACCTACGGAATGCAACTGTGGGGAGTAGCACAGAACACATATATCACTATCAACACAGACTACACTCCAACGATTTGGCCATCCAGCTTGGCAGAAAACGTCGGTCTACAGGAGACTAAAGCGCTGCGCCCCAAACGTTTTACCAAAATGATTTAAAGCTTGATCAATGCTTTAAGGACAGCTTATAAATATCACATATCGTCGGCTTAATGTAACAAGGTTGTATGTGCAAATTTGTAAAATTGGGAATATCAATTTTAAATATGTTTGTTATTACAGAAAATAATGTATGGTGCACTGTAATTAGATTTTATATAATTAATCATCTTTAATCATCCGATTTTAACCATCCACGAAGTTGAAAAGTCCTGCTTTGCAATCATATAGCCCTATAAAGCTATAGACCTAAACATTGAAAAAAATGATACATGCAAAATTATAACACTAAGCTGACGATATGTCACTAATCTTACACTACCGTAGTCCTAGCAGTCACACACTAACGCACAGTTAAGTAACCTAAGGGGGCACGCCAATGGTCAAACTCCTACATGTCTCTTGCCAACCAACCATCAATCATCAAGTACTGAATACTGAATGTCCTACTAGGATAGCTTGTAAAAGTAAATAGGTTTCAATAAAAAATATAGCAACAAAAACACATTTTGACAGACTAAAAAAAATTAAATGCATAATAGGTTATTATTTGTGATTCGACTCACTTCTACATTGATAGTGAACCTTTCGGTGTTTCAGACTTTATTATCAGATATAGGATTTTATCATAACGTTAGACCTAAACCTATCAGACGTTTTAAATATGTAACAATTTCTTTTTAATGTGCAACTAAAGTAAAATATATAATTTCAAATAGTTATTTACCGAAAAGTCATGAAAATTATCCATTACATACGAGGAACCACAGTGAAATACGAGGTACTCTGTGCCGAGTATTTTATAGGCTCCGAATAAATTAAGACATTTTAATGACGAGTCGTGTTTAATTTTGTACTAAAACTTCCTAATTATAATTAAAATTATATTCATTAATTTAATAAATTGAATGGAAAATTTATTGACTAAATTTTCTGTTTCTCATGTAACAGATTTTTTTGTAAAAATAATAGAAAGCCGCTGTCGGTTTTTTTGAGCGTGCGTGTTACTTTTGCAATAGATTGTTTAGTCGGTAGAAACTACCGACGAACTCCCTTTACAAATACTAAGGACCGCAGAAGAGGCCGTGGCGGAGCAACTGCCGAAAACATCTAAAGGGAGATATAACTTTGTTTATTATGCCTTTGATGGTTGGTGTAAGGCTCAGAATGTTAGAAGAATTACAGAAGACGTTCTTTTGGCTTACTTTGTGGAGAAAACTAAACATAATTATAAGGCTTCAACTCTTTGGAGTATTTATTCCATGCTTAAGTCAACATTATCAATAAAAACGAATATTGAGGGATGTGGGATATTAGGCTAAGAAATCAAAACTGTTGTCCCGTATTAAAATCGACAGATTTCTTAAAGAATTTTTGATGAAGGTAGAAAATTTATTATTTTATTTCATATTAAGAAGTTAAAAAAAAATTGTATTAGTCTATGCCGATGAGTCGCCGAGGGTTACATAGAAGAATCATTAGCATATTAACTGACAACTGCTAATCGAATACAGGACAGGAAAGAGAAAAATAATGCTGAAATCACGAAAGACGGTGAAGTTGCTGGATGTTCAAAATCTGAAACTTGTCATTTGACAGTTGGTGATGAATATAACTATAAAGAAAATTAAGTTTCTGTTTGTTCAAATGCTATGATAGTTAACACGGAAAATAATGTTATTATTCGAAATAAAAGTGCTTTGTTGTCCGGAATTAACATATCCAATGTAGAAAACTCAACCATAAATAATAATATTCAATAAAACTAAAATAATATTTGCATGTTTTCGTTACTACTCAGGGAAATGCAGTTACCGCAACTAGTCAGGAAAAAGCAGTTTTCGTGGCTAGTCAAGGAAATGCAGTTTCCGCAACTAGTCAGGGAAATGCAGTTTCCGCGACTAGTCAGGGAAATGCAGTTTCCGCGACGAGTCAGGGAAATGCAGTTTCTGCGTAGTCAGGGAAATGCAATTTTCATGCCGCATTGGCGGAGCGAAAGTACTACTATCGCTCGGGTTTCAGAAAAAAATTATTACTTAACTGTAACATTTTTTTCGGCACTCAGTATCATTATCAGGCAGATTAATACTGGAGTTTTTTTTTCATAGACTTTTGACGGGTCATTGCGGCCTATTGATATAAGCTGTTTATTGTATGTTTAATTGCATCTTGTGATTTAAATACAAATATTCCTAAAACGGATTCCATAAAGCAGTCGCTCAAGTCTTTGTATTAAATTATTACATTTATCATGCAGCTCGCTCACTTTACACGTCTTATTACATGATGAAAACTTCAATACTTACTACCTAGTATATTATTAAATTCCGTCTATAAAGTGGGAGTATGAACTAAACATATTGTGCGAGGAACGTATAAAAGCGCAAAAAATATTCAAACTACTCTTTAACATGAGGGATAACCGTTTTGCGTCGGAAAATCCCGGCGGCTCGGGCTCCAGAAATCCGCCTAGGCAGAAATTAATGATACAGAAAAACCGTGGAAAGCCCTCCTTGTTTGCAGCAAGAAATACATTCAAATGCGGCTTGGAAATGGTACGAGGAGCGAAGGAACAATTCGATGTTAATTTATAATATATTGCGACGAGCGTTTATCTTCGTCAGTACTTTGGAAAATGTGAGAGTATATATAAATTCGCACTCCAGCGATATTATTAATATTTTAATTTGTATCTATGGTTAATACCAGGTGAAAAAAATATAAATAAACTTAAACGAAATGTTTTTATTTATATTTAATAAATATTTGTTTATGAATTATTGTATTGTATTAGGTACAGCATGATTGTTCCACTAAGTATTGATAATTAAATAAACTAGAAATGAAATGTATTTAGAACTTAAATAATCTGGATCACATATACTGTAAATAATATTAATATCACTAACTTGTTCTGATATTTTTTCAAACTTTTGCGTATTTTTAAGCACACACTTATATATTCGGGCATTTTCAAACAGCGCGCAAATCTACGTTTTAAATAATAACAAGATTTTCTAATTAGTTTGGAGATGTCCTTGCTTAACTTACCGGACTTTAGTTTAGGTTTCCGTGAACTAAGTCAAATTAGGTTAGGTTTTTCTAGTTCAGATTTTAATATCTATGTTTTAATCCACTGGTGTTGCACAAACATCTTTTGGACATTTAATTATCATGCAATCTCATTTATTGTGCGGCATATTTATGATACAGGATTAAATGTTTTTTATACAATTATTTACGAGAAACCGTACTGAGATTCAAGAATCCCCAGCGAACGGTAATCCCCTCATGAAAGTATCTGTTGCTTTTTCGCTCCCCTTTTAATTCCGGCCCTTTTTCCCTTGCGCCACTGCGGTTTTTCACAAAGCGATTTTCAGCCGCCCCCAGAGCAGCCCGGAAACTGGGTTTTGGGGTGGGGGCAGTGGTGTCATTCAGCCGGTTCGCACCAGTTCGGCCGAACCGATTGTTAAAAACATCTAGGCTCACCAAACAGGTTGTTAAAAAAACTTAGTTGTTGTGGGAAATACATAACATGGTTCATTCAGAAGGATATAAGAGTACATCGTTTGTTGAGAATGATAAACTCGCACGACTACAGAGATATCGCTATCTTAATACAAAGTATCGTTTTGAACAAACAATATAAAGTCAATATTAATCTAGTTACATAGAAATTCACTTGATTCGCGGGAGACTTTGATTCAACATTTTTGGAAGAGTGTATGATTTTGGTTAGAAAGTCATGTTAATAAAAATGAGATTTTGAAATTTATTTGTCACAATGACATGTACAGGTATTATCTAGTATACCTATATTGAGAACTATATATTCAGAATTATTCATTTATATATTCAGAACTTATAATACTGTAGGTATATGCTTATTCGATTTTCGTACATATTTATCAATTTTATCAGTAATACCTCTATCCAAATTGAATTGAATTTAAACTTCAGATAGTCAGTTTTCAATTTCAAGAACACTATAAAAATAATTGAGAAGTTAATTTTTCCGCGAATCGTGTGAAAATCAGATAGACTATACTTTTAAAAAGAGTAAATGATATGAGAAGGAGATGATGACTATATTTCTGATGAACAACATAATATTCTTTATTATCATTTCCAAAGTAAATTGAGTTCAGACTTCAGATAGTCAGTTTTCAGTTTCAAGTACACTATAAAAATAATTGAGAAGTCATTTTTCCGCGAATCATGTGAAAATCAGATAGACTATACTTTTAAATAGAGTAGATGATATGAGGATAAGATCTTGACTATAATACTGATGAAGAACTTAATATCTTCTTCACCTTATAGAAAAATCAGTAATTTGGGAGTAAGTGAAAAATTATAATTATTGTATCTTCAATTATAGTATGCGAATGTTACTGATTATGTTTATCCTAATCAAAATGACTCGAAAATGACTGAACTTATTGACCCTTTTATCAATTCAAGACGAATTGAGTTTTTGGCAGAATGATATTTTTGGCAGATGAATTAATATTCGCAATTCATTAATTATGGAGATCCTGAAATCACTAGTGTTTTATGGCCAAGCCAGCAGTATTAAGATATTGCAGTCTATTCGAAAAAAATCTATTTATTATATGCGTAATGCATAATGTGTCCCAAAAGTATGGAACTATAAAAATATAATTTTCAACAAGTTTTGAAAAATTTTCTCGGACTCATCATTCTTCATTTTAAAAAAATAGTTCTTCGTAACTTCGTTTTAAATAAGAGCAACTTTTGATAAAGCACATGTCATACATGTCCGAATCCGAATCTCATGTTCAGACATGTATGACCTTTAATTGGAAAGTTTCTGAAATGATCGACCTCAAAACTTTTCTTGTTACTAGTTTTTGTTACGTATATTTTATGTAAATGAGTAAGTTTTATATTTGAGTTCCGCTTCAGTCTCCACGTTTCTTCCTCATCAAAATATATATTCTCTACTTTTACGTTTTTTGTCAGTTTTCCCCCCCCCAAAATTTCATCGCTAACTCGACATTTATTTATTCAAATGAAATTTACAGCACCTAAAATAGAAAAAAATCCAGCTAAATGAAGACTAAACGTAGCAAAATCTGATTTTCAATTTTTATATATTTGATAGGTTTAACTTCATTTTGTATAAAACGTAAACATTTTCTCTCTCTGGGCTCCCATAAACTATTTTCGTAATATTGTAAAATGTAGGTAGAATAATTTTAAGTGTACCACTGAACTCTACGTTTACAAAATTTTATAGAAGCTTAAATAATGTATCGATGGTATCATTACTGTAAAACAAATGGCTGTCCTGAAATGCGCAAATCATAAAAATATGGGTTTTTCACAATTAAGGAAATTTATTCATAAAATTGTTCGTTAGATTTTTGTTTTATTGTTTATTTGTTTTATTGTTTATTTTAGCATTATTTTATTAGATTGAACGAGGCTTTAAACAATTTTGACAGATAAATAAGACATCTTGTAAATTAATTAATATGGTATCCGTAGTAGTATCAAGACACATTCACGTTAGAACATTAACTGTGCTATTTTTTTGTCGAGCAAAGTACATATAAAAAAATATAATATGCCCCAAGTATGTTCAAACAAAACCGCCACACAGCTTTCCATTTGGGATATGGACGAGTGGGGGATGAATTCTAGAAGTGGATCTTTGAGATATACTCTGTTCCATTTTTATTTTTAACTAAGAAGGATGTGGTTTCATTTCATAAAGTATTACACATGAACACCAACAAAAATGATCTGACGGTGAAAAAATGATTAAATGTCAGATTTCTAACGACGTTGCCTAATTCATATATTAAAATAATTAAATTATTGTTTCAATCATTCAGGTGTGCCTGGTTTTTATTTATTTAAAAAATGACAAAAATCATTGCTGAAAATACGAAAACTTCAATTAAAAATAGCAAATAAATTCTGTACTCAATAGTTACTCAATTTGATGGCAAAATTGTCCATTGTCATAAAATATAACCACCATTTTTTTAAATATAACCTATATTTTCAAGTTGAGTGACTTTTTACATTGGCCAACAATACTATCACCCTAATAGAGCCAACTTTGTTAAAAATAAAAATGGAACATAGTTCACATAAAGGACTCTTTCAAATTTCGATGCAAAACACGAAAATCAATTTGGAAGAGCTTCTCAATCATAATGCTTTAGCTAGTTAGTGAATTATGCGATGAGATATAGTCTTTGCCCGTAAGATTTTGTTTTCCCAAAATGACTGGTACATCTTCTAAAATTCGACTTGACGGTACGGATAAGATATTATACCATGTATCTGCCAAAAAATGTAGGATTGTACGTTCAAAATTAATGAAAAACAAAACTTGATGAAAATGATTATGCTTTATATGAAAAAGAGTCAGTTATAATAGTTATACTTATGGATAGATAACTGTTTTTGCTGTAACATGGGCTACATTTAATTATTATGGCATACATATGTAGTGGCTTACAAAAACTTCGCCCTTATTTTATTGCACCTTATAATTACTTAATGATAGGAATATACCATATGAACTGAAATATAGATATATCGTATTGGCACGAATCAAAAAGCCATATTAGCTTATTTTTACATTAATAATTGATTAAAGATGTTTGTAATGAACCTTGATTACAATTCATAAGTACATAATTAATTTATAATTCATTCATAATATATCAAATCTATACTTTCGCAGAGAAATTGTATAAACTTTTCACAAACGATATGATAACAGTTTTTCATCAAGAAAAATCGAAATGGTTTTTGGAACAAAATAGTTTTCTATAAAGAATCATGGCAATGTTTTGCAGCAAATAATTTTCACATCAGTTTTCCATGACTGAATATCCCATTAAAAATTTTCGCAATAGTTTTCCTGATATACTAATAATTCATAAAGAATTTTTACAATTGTTCTTTATCGGAAACTATTGACATGATCTTGCGTGAACATATTTCCTATATCAATAAATGACTGACTGATTTAAAGATTTCGTTTGTTAATCTAACTGCGCTCAAATTTCTATATACTAATATTTCATAAAGAATTTTTACAATTGTTCTTCATCAGAAACTGTTGACATGATTTTGGGTGAACATATTTCCTATATCAACAAATGACTGACTGATTAAAAGATTTCGTTTGTTAATTTGACTGCTCTCAAATTTCTTTTGAGATATATAGAGGGTGAGCTTTTATCATTTTCAGCATTGGGATCTCGGAATCTCGGAGACCATAGGACATAGAGATTCGGTTAAATGAGGAAAGAGTTGTCGTGTTAAGAGCAAGATATGATTTTGTTTTTTTCAAAAAAGACCACAGTTTTTCAGTTATAATACAAACTTTATTTTTTTAGATGGTAGTCATAGTAGGCTTTGACATTTTTAAATTTTTTCTCTCTATAGCGATACAAGATTTCCTAAACTTACTGTGATATATAAAGGCCATCTTCGAAAATTATGTTATGAAAATTATTACTTACTTTGACAAATAAATACGACACAGGACTATTTGTATTATTTAGAGTAGTAAAAACAGAGTTTTCCATGGAAACATTTTTTCCCTCTTACTACGAGAATTCTATTAATTTTTCCATTCTAATTATACTAAATTCCTGCATCTCATTTATTTATTAAAGTAAGTATAGGAAACCTTATACCGCACGTTTTTTTATCGCTGAACATAGACTATGTTCAGTTTTAAAACGACAGTATCAATTGCAACCAGTTATACAACCAAATTTACATGCACGTGCAACTTGATCATTTGAAATGTCAAAAATATTGACAGAAAATGTATTCAATGCAAGAAAGTGTTTAAATAGGGCACTTTCACAAATGAGTTACTATTTCGGGATTAACAGTTGATGATTCCTATTTGAACAGGAATGATGGGATTGGTGTCTCAGGATAGTTTTTATAATTTTAACGTATATTTACGTAACGTATGAAACGTCAAAATTGTTGGTGGAAAATGTATTCAACGCAAGAAAGTATTTAAATTTTCTTCATCAGTACCTTCTTCAGCAGAGCATAACATGTTTAATTTCATTTCTTCAGTCAAAACGTGGCATCTTGTAGTTAATTTATGATGACTACCGGAGATGCATCATCTACTTTTAAATTTGGCGATTATATTACAAATTGTTCCGATTGATGGTATTGGTCTCTCAGGATAATGCACAGAAAATAAATCGCGCACAGTCTGTATACTAATACCACATTGTTACCAGTGCTCTGTATTTGTGCACTGGTACAGATGCACTGCCCAGATTGTATCTTTTCTTGCGTTGAATACATTTTCTGTCTACAGTTTTGACGTTTTATTAAATGGGTTATGAATTTGTCATTTTTTTTTTAAATAATTGAGTTACCCACTCTAGTAAATTTGGTTGCATACATTAAATTTTAGCGTATGATTGATACTGTCGTTTTAAAACTGAACATATCCTATGTTCAGAGATAAAAAAAAACGCGCGGTATAGATATAAAGAGAAAAAATGTCCATTTTAAAAATGTGAAAGCCAACTATGACTGCCATTTACAAAAAAAAGTATGTGTTATAACTCAATATAAAGCTATATTTTTTCTTCAAAAAACAAAAGCATTTCTTGCATAAGGTCTTAAAATGGCCACTCTTTCCTCATTTAACCGAATCTCTATGTTTGATGGTTTCAGAGATCCCAATGCTTAAAATGAAAAAAAAAAACTCACCCTGTATATTCTTATATCAACAAGTAAATGTAAAAATCTGAAATTATACCATCGATACTTGTGCCAAAATTATTTATAAATGAACATTCATGATAAAATTTAAAATTATAATTAAATTTCAGTTTGTGAGCGGAGGTTAAAAAAAGGTTCTTTTAAATTTGTGCACTAAGTGCAATAAGTGCACTAAAAGCTCATAAATGTTATTTGTTTAATCTATGTTGTATATTTTGCAAGACAATTTTGCTAAAATCTGAAAATACCCTATCGATAGTTTGTCCTCAATGTTTAATTAAGAAAACTGCAATCTATTGAGAATGTAAAAAATGTTTTTTTTTATTATGAAATTATTTTTTCACGACGAACAAATGACGAACAAAATAACCCTTTGATGTGTTGTAACATTGATTTTTGTTTTATAATAAAACGTATAAAGCAGAAACTACCCTAGCTATAGTTTTCTCACAATATTTCATTGAAAATTTATAAGAAAACTGCAATCTAATGAAAATGCAAAATTTGTATTTTTATTTCAAAATATTTGCAACCAATAATGCCACTGAACTCCGCTTTCGTAAAAATTTCCAAAAGATATATTGGTGTTTAAAAAAGCTATTTTGCAATTCGCATTATTAAAATGTACATTATGTATATTGAATTTCATCGTTAAAACTACGCTTTCATCGAACTCATCTTTAATGAATAAATTCGCATTATCCTTGAAATTTTAATAGCTACTTATGGTATAAGTGAATAAAATTGCTTTATTCACGTATTCACAGATTTTTTCCAATTCGTTATCAGAATTACGTATGAAGAATTTGCGTGAAGTGTCACATTGTCAGGTGACAACGAAAATTTCAAGGATAGTGCGAATATACGTATTTTTTACTTTATTTACGTTGTCAATGGTTATAGTGAATAAAGTGAAAATGTAAAAATTTTATTCACCCATTTATTAATGATTAACATGCAATTACGATTTATTGATGAGATTCAATATACATAATGAGTATTTTAATAATGGGTATTGGTACTAACAAATACTTCAGTCGCAATTGCTCGAATGGTGATTACATATTGCAATCGCGTTTGAATTATTGCCTACTGAATTGCATTTAATTGTGGCATTTTTATTTGATATTGTCAAAATGACATTAACTTAAAAATGAGAGTTCATTTTGAAGCACGCTTCCTTCAATCAACTGAAATTTTAGGTGTAGTCGTTTTCAACGATCACGACTGTACATATCAGACTTTTTTGAAAATTAAAGAAATTAAGTTCATTAATTAAGACCTAAAAAGTCCTTATCATAGAATATAATAATTATTATTCAATTGATAATAAAAACAAGGAAACTTTGTGAAAATGATAATCTTTGATAATTTTTTTTCTCTAAAATATCGTTATTTATAATAGTTATATGTATGGAGAACTGTTTTTACTGTCGTGTAAGCTATATTCACTTATTATGGCATACAGTTATTCTGGAGTCCAAAACTACTTATTTTATTGCACGTTATAATCAGTTAATGATATTGTTGTGTATTTTTTTGTATTGCATTTATTTGTCCTCTGACTTAAAAAGTCTTTACAGGTTTTAAACATAAGACATAAATCATATGATAGTAACAGAGAACAGATTATATGAATTTAAATATAGATGCATATCGTATTGGTACGAATCAAAATGTGGTGGTAGCATATTTATGCATAATTAATAGTTAATATATTTGTGCTGAATCTTAATTAGAATTCAAAACTTAATAATATACCAAATCAAAACTTTCCCAGGGAAATTGTATGAACTTTTCTCAAACGATATGAAAATCCTCGGCGATGGTCGTCCATTTTTATATTCTGATGAACGTTGCAAGCCTGTTGATCTACAATACGATCAAGTAAGTCACTTTGTCGAAGCTATTCATATGAGAAAAGACGGAGTTGTGCTTGTGACCGCTGTATCAGTTGTAGGCTTTACTAAATCTTTTGCTTCAAACAATTTGTACCTGTCGTTTAATGTAATTTTTTTGAAATATTTGTTATAAAATGTAAATCTACTGTCTATTAAAATCGCTTTAAAATCTGCTGTTTTCTGTGATTGATTTTAAAATTATTCCTGTAACAACCCCCAGAGGCTGCGCCTAACCGTTTGTTAATGAATTATAATTCCACCACTGGGTGCAGAGTGACGAACTCGTGTCTGAAATGCGGGTGGTTGGCCGGCAGTAAATTACATGCAAGCTGCACAGAAAAACAGGCGCCCCAGTGGCCCCCATAGGCGGCGGACTCTGGAATCCGGCCAAATAACGGGGCCATGAGACTTGGGGGGTTGTTTTTAAGAGGAATATATAAGTGGTGGAGTGTGGGTAGTGATTGATTTCAATCAGGAAGTTAACGTTTGTTTGTTTGCGGCCGTCAAAAGTTTCAAGTGCGCTCAATTACCAGCTGTGAAAAAAAGTGGCTCCGGAACACTGAAGAGAAAAACGTTATCCTATCTCCTAACAGGCCTATAAATCTTGAGGGCCGGCACGTGTATCGCCGTGGTGACCGCTTGACTTAATTTAATGGAGAGTCCACAAGAGCGTCCCGCGCTAAACAGCGCGTCGCGTTACAATGTTTTTGTTATAAATTTTTTTGTTGAGGAAATTTTTACCACCGGCACAAGAGATCTAGAGATCCACCCGCACTTCCGGTTTCCGGTTATTCGCGTGCTCGCCGCCCGTCACCGCACTCGCCGCTGCACACTCACGAACGTCGTCTCACTACTGGCAGGTGTTTATTAGCGCGTGGGTGTTTCAACCCCCGGCGTCCTGCAGCGGCATACTGCAGGAGACTCCGCCCGGAAAACTACCCCTGAAACTCGAGCGGGCACGAGCCCCGCCGGAAGCGGCCGAGCCCCGGAAATAAGCGGCGTGAAAACGCCAGCAGGACTCGTCACAATCACAAGGTTGCGCCGAGCGAGCCCAGCAGGACCGCCGAGATGATCACCAAGGAGGACGTCTTCAACATACTGGTAAAGAAACTGCGCCAGGACGCGGACGCGCGCGGGTCCCGCGACCTTCGGATCGTCTCCTGCGACCTCCGCAACGTTTTCCCAGCGTTCCCATGGCAACAAGTGAATTGCCCGGTCCGTGTCACGTTTCGCGGGCCTTTATCTCCTCTTTAATACACCTCCCAGCCTCCCCCCGCGAGGCTTGGACACAATGCCATAAATAGTCTCCGCGGATCCTTAATAATTAATTACCCACCCCCTGCGCGCCCCACCGTCCTTGAGCAAAGCCGTGCACTTATTGCGCCCCCATAAATCCGCGAGTTGTCACGATTTTTATAAAGACCCACACCCACAATGGACAATTCACCGCCGGTTATCGGGGGAAAATTGGCTCCTCCATTGTGCGGCCCCCGGCATTATTTGTTGCGAATCGGTTATTCATCGAAACGGAATTGCGTTTTAAAATACATAAATTCGCCGGTTTGTTCGCAGGCAAGGCGGCATAATTGCCCGATCGATTGCTCAATTTTTCACGATCCCGCGGTCGTTCGCGGCCTAATAAACTTGCAATCAATTTTTTTTTTGAATTTTTAATTGCCACTCTAGCCCAATGCAAACTAACGTGCCTGATGAACGCATGCATCCGTCATTTTTGTATGCTTTTCAAGTTGGGCTCGCCATTTCTGCCGTTCCATTGATATGATCGGACTATTTGTCTTGTTGAATAAGAGCTAATTGAAAACTGCTGAAAGCTACATTCTCCTTACTGAAAATTTGATCAATAATTTAAACTATTTTTAAACATATGCGTGGCATCCCATGCGCGTACATACTTTATAAGGTACTGGGTACATTTTCTAGGCTCTAGGTACATCACAGTTTATGCAATTGATAAAATGCTAAATCTGGTGGATTTAAAATCTAGCTTAAGAATATATTTTTGACGGAAAATCTGACGATTTGTGCCAAATATTCAGCACAATATATTCGGGAAAATCACTAATTCATAGCATAAGATGAAAACGTCGAGTAGGAAAATATCACGAAGACCTATTTTAAGCTCTAGAAACGACGCGATCTTCTTTTAACGGTTTTTATATAAAAAATTATTGACAGAAACAGGACAGTAACATTAAAACGTTCCATACAAATTTACGTAATTTAACGTCGACCATTATAATTAGAATTCAAAATCGTACAAATAGGCATTTGTCGCGCGGCATAAGTTTTTGAATACCCTATTTCTACAATTTTGCCTCCTGGGTGGGGTACTCTTAGGGTTGCCACCTCAGAACTAAGTCTAGCCCGGAGACGATGGCTTAACAAGCTTTAAAAAACACATGCATTCATATGCATTTTTTTAATTTATAATAACACCTGTTACATAAGTTTGGCTAAAAAAAACTTTAAAAAACACATGCATACATATGCAATTTTTTAATTTATAATAACATCTGTTTCATAAGTTTTGCGAATTTTTTGAATGCTTTTCGTGACATAGTAAAACTATTACATGTGGTCAACTATAGCGAAACAAGTTGCTAAGGATCTTGTCAATGAGTTTAACATTTCACATTTTCGTCTGACCTTTGCAAAATGGCGTTTTAAGTCAATATTCGAAAGTCCATCTACAACTTTGTAGAACAACTGCCCAAACGAGATATAGTGAACATTTTTTGTGGGCAAAATATTTCAAAAAACTCTGTATATCGGATAATTCGGGTGTGAAGAGGGAATTCCATGTGTAAACCTACCAAATGCAGGCCGTCTACGGAACTTAACAGAACTCGGGTCAATTGACTAGCCGTGCAAACCAAAATCACCATTATTATATCCACACGTAAACTTGCCCGTCGGTTTAATGTTTCGATTGCTACAATGTATCAATATATCGCAAGAACAGATTAAAATATAGAAAGCGCAACAAATGTCCTAAATATACAGCCGCACAATTGGCCAGAATTCCTGGCTGTTGTCGGCCTTCAAGACGACACATGGTGGTTTTGGATTGCCAGGTTAGTCTATTGACCTGAAATTCTATTAACTTCCGAGGACGGCCTGTTTAAGGTAGGTTTACACATGGAATTCCCTCTTCACATTCCCGAATTGTCCGATATACAGTGTTTATTGAAATATTTTGCCCACAAAAAATTTGTTCACATATCTCGTTTCGGCAGCTCTCCAACTAAGTTATAGATGAACTTTTGAATATCTACTTTTTATGCCATTTCGGAAAAGTCAGGCAAAAATGTAAAATGTCAAACAAAATGGCAAGATCCCTTGGAACATGTTTCTCCACAGTTGACCAGATGTAATGGTTCTACAATGTCACGTAAAGTATTAAAAATATTCTAAAACTTATGAAGCAGGTGTTATTTAACTAATTCAAAACTCACATTCCTACAAATTAAATACAGTGTACTATGAGTAGTTACTACGCATATAACTAATAAAAAACGAAATGAACAATTTACGTAAGGAAATAAAAACAGGTAAATGAGACGCTAAATATACAATTTGCAAAATAGTAGAATTATAATAATAGTTATTATCGTAACGTAACCAGTTATGAAAAGTGCGATATTGGTTGACGAGTATAATATTTGCCAAAACGAGCGAAGCGAGTTTTGCAAATTACACGAGTCAAGCAATATTGCATCGTGTTACGTACAACATTTTATTTGATTCCGTTATAATTATTTAATCTTCTATTTGAATAATAACGTTCCTTACTACATCACAGAATCAGATCACCTTATACCTATTGTTTCTACGGAAACATGATTGCACCGGCATAAGCAAATTTGTCAAGAAACTAATATAATTCACAAATTTAATAATAATCTCAATATGTTCTCAAATAGCGATTCAGAACTAACTTATGATGTTGAAGACTCTGCTAATGTTGCCATGGGTAGTTTACTACCAGAAAAATTAGGAATAGATACGCTGTAACATACAAAAAGTTTGAAGCTTGGTGGGAACTGCAGTTATGTAATGTCTTTACAAACTACATTATATAACTGTGTGCGTGACAGTTGTGACAAATATAACGTTTCGTAACGATAGAAATTGATGTAAAATTTGAGTTTTCAAGACGGAATTAAATAATAGTTATTTACGTAGCCAGTCTTTACATAACTACATTACATAACTGCGTGCGTGAAGTTGTGAAAATTTTAACGTTTCATAACGACAGAAATTGATGTAAAATTTGAATTTTCAAAACGGAATTAAATAAATAATTTATTTATATAGATTCTTTCTAGGAATATTTCCTGTTTTACATCGCAGCCTTTATAAGATCGGCATTTTCTGTATTTTTTTATGAATTCATAAAAATTTTAACAGCTATTGTTAAATTTAAGTTTTATGCATAATTCTGCCTTTACTAGCTCAACCCACATTCTGTTACGGTTGTCTGTCCATCTACTTTCCATAATCGAAAAACATCGTTTCACGTATGCGTTACTTATAAGTATCGATAGAATCTTATCAATAAGTTTAGGTAGTTCAGAGAAAACATCGGAGGAACATATTTGTATCCATTTTTTATCAGTTGGCAAATCGAGCGATTTAGTGGAAGGAATAATATTTTTAAGAAGGCGGATATCATCATATAATTTATCGGCATCTAATTCTACATTTACGTATTTTACAACATCTAAGAAATCTTGGTATTTGAAATTCTCGTCTTAATGTTTTCAAAATTATTAAATTTTATCAAGTAATTAATAGCCTTCATGTACACCTTTCCGATTCGGTCACTTATTTTTGTTTTTCATCGTAGTTAGGAAATCTAAACTTGTATTCACTTTACTACTGAAAAAATGATCGTCTAATCTATTCTCCAGTTTATTTTTCAGAGATAAAATTATGTCATGCAATTCAGAACTTGTCACTGATTTATTTTCAAGTTGAAAAATATGCTGATTCATAAGTCCTATAAAATGATGCACAAATATAACATGAATATAACATTTGGCTAAAGATAAACTATTTCTACCATCTCGAATCTCATCTTCACTGTCCTTCACGAATTTCCAAATGATTTTGTGCGTATCTTCGTCGCCCAGTTGTACAAAATAAAGTTTTATCGCTGACCAGGCATTAACATCTTTTTCCAGAGTTTTATGTAAAGATAGAAATCGTGTTCTCATGTGTCGAATAATATTGCCATATTCCAATTCCAAAAAATCAAAGCAATCTTTTAGTTCCTTAATTCTTCCAGAGCTAATACAATATACAGTATATATGTTTTACCATGTTGTTAACATCGAGAGATAATGACAATGACAATGACAATTACATTTTAAAATTTTCAGATTAAGGTCGGTTCAATACGTATATTCGGATTTTTAAATTTAATAAACTAAAGTCAAGTTAAGTCTACATTCTTGAAGCCAATTCAATAATCTTGTAGCAATTGCCTCAGAATGTTCGCCTGGATCTTCATAAAAGTCAATAATACTATTTGGAATTCCTTTTTCTAAATGGAAATATTGAACTGCAATCGGGAACATTTTTCGCTTGCCTCTGTTGGATGACTAGTTCGCCAAAGAAAACGGAATTGCTTTTCCGTTATTGATTCCAATTTCGTCAAGAACTACTTGAATAGACTTAAGTGCTAGTATGTTTTCAACAATTGCT
This sequence comes from Othius punctulatus, assembly GCA_951805005.1. Classification (NCBI taxonomy): domain Eukaryota; kingdom Metazoa; phylum Arthropoda; class Insecta; order Coleoptera; family Staphylinidae; genus Othius; species Othius punctulatus. The sequence continues at coordinate 32,281,341 of OX638139.1, read as the reverse complement.
TCGGCCTTTGTTCTGCCACAATGATCTTTTTTTCAATTGTGGACTCTACATGTAATTACGAATTGATTTTCATTCCACAGTCAATGATGCAATAACTGTGATTATGTTTTATACAATTGGTAAATTTGTGATAATTGTTTGTCATTTTTATTCAAGTTATTGAAAACTTTTTAATTTGGATGGTACCAGACGAAACCAGCCTACCAAACGTAACGGTAATAATAATATACACGATTACTTTAATAATTTGAAACATATCACAGAAAACCCTCTGTTGGAGCCAAAGAAGAAAGTTGATAATAAATCAATGTTAATGTACATGCCACAGGTGGACAGAAAATTCTATAAAATTTGTAATAATCCGACTCCTGTGTCGAATTACAGTTCAATAAATATTGTGTACCAAATAAGTTTTTTGCGTATTATTCACATAGACATGGTTCAATATTTTTTGCTGCAAATAAATTATGCAACAAAACCGAAATTCATCTTGCACTATATCCATCTAACAAAAGCTAAATTTAATTTTTTTTAGCAAATACAAATACAGTTTTGTTTACCACAATAACATTATAATTTAAATTGATAACAAATGTAGTCCCATCCACGAAACAAAAAAACAGTATACTAACTTTCAAATCGCAATACTACACATTAAACATTTAGGTACTTGATTCAAAATAATTCTCCGTCGATGATATGTCAACTTGCAAAAACAGTTACCATAATAACATTCTAATTTAAATTGTTAACAAATGTAGTCCTATCCACGAACAAAAAAAAAAACAGTACTTATACCAATTTTCAAATCGCAATACGACACATTTAACATTTTCTGACTTGATTCAAAATAATTCTGAGTCGACGATATGTCAAAGACCTACATTCCTACCAGACTTGCTTCTTTCCCCTCGACCACATGTGCTTACCTGTGACTTGGAGCAAGTCCTCTACATTTTCTTTGCAAGAATCACACTGTTAGTCAAAAAACAAATTTTAAATCCCCCATAGATATTTCACAACTATATTTGCAGGGGTTTAAATTCGCCTGCCTATTTCAGTTCTTATGAATTTATCACCGTAGGAATCAGAATTGAGACTTTGAAAGAATATAGGCACTGATTTCCCAAATATCTTCTTAACTGGATATGCTTCTATCAGCCATTAGAAAAGCGATGTCTACATGGGTAGGAGTTCTCCCCTTAACCTTAGGTGTGTTCTTCTAAGTACTTGATGTCGTGGTTCTCGAGATATTTCCGACAACCTTTAGAGGAGCGATTTTTAGGTGGGTAGAAGAATTCTTACACTTGAAGGTGTGATATTGCTATATTTTAAAACGAAATGTTCACGATTGCTTCTCTTTGCAGCTTTAATATTCCTTCTCGTCAGTACATTCCGATGATGAAAGTCATAAAGATCGTCTGCTATGAGTCACAATTAAACTTATTAAAGTTTAGGGAACACTTTGTAATGGCTCTGCTAACTTCTTCTGACGACCGTTATAATAGACGTAGATGGTTATCTGATGTCTTTGTTATAGATATTTCTGCTGCAAAGATTATGTCAAGTTAGAGAAGCACCATAGAACGGGATATATAGTCTCATCTAAATTTACGGTACGTTGGAAGCATGGCCGAGAACACGTTTGCCCAAATTATACAAACTTGGAAGCTACTTTAATTTTATAGGTTCAAAACGATTGACCTCTAATATGTGTACAGAACTTGTTGCTATGGACCTTAAATGTGAAGATTTGAAGATTGACTAGAATAGAATTGCACATTCTTTGTATGAGATTGCTTAGCTGAAAATATATGTTTGTCAATCATATTAAAATACGCATAAACTGGAATGCTATGTGTGTCCAATCCAGTATCTAGTATCCAGTGTCCCCAAAAGCAATGTTCCTTAGCCAGCCAACGATTGATCCAGCCCTAAGGCCGACAAAGAGCTTGGCTTATTAATGGTTGCGAAATGGTTGAATTAGTGGAGAGCCCACTATCTTAGTCCTGCAACATCTTTGCATGAATCACTTAAAATATTACAATCTTACAAGCTATCGTACACAACGATATCGGAAACTCATTTTCCAAAACCCGGAATTTCCACGTCACGTCGTACGACAGCAACTCCTCGAGGAATTCGAACTTGACCTTTGCCACACACCGAGGGCGGCCTCCTCCCCGGGGCTCGTTCTTCTGCCATCGGATAATTCGATTTTCGCATTGGAACGGCCGCATAGTTGTCGCCGTCCGTCCGTTCGGTTTTTGTTTTCCACCGACGGTGCGTTTTTTTGCCCGGCCCCTAAGACGGCAATATTCTTTATTGAAATCCGAACGTGCCTGGCGAATTGGCCGGCGTTCCTCCGCGAATAAATGTAAAGTTGGCGAGTCCGTTCAATTTTATTTATTGGATATATGTAAATCAAGTTTATAAAGTTCGGGTGCGGCGAGAGAGAGACGGGAAGCGGGAAGTTCGCCTATGGCCGTTGGGAATTTATTACCGTGCGGGTAGTTAATAGGGGGAATTCCTGATAGTTTGTGTGTTGTTTTGTTTTTGCTTTTTTATTGTGCACGGGTGGTGAGTGCGAGTATGTATGCGGTATATGTGGGTAAGCTGAAAACTTCGGTATTATACACAGTTACTTACGAAAGTCGGCGCCGATGTCTGAATATTTTTCTATGCACTCTTTCGAGTAACTGCCAAAACTGTTTCTGTTACAATAATGTTAAAAACTTGATGATATCTTTCATTTCTGCGGTATTAACGTCCATTTCAGCAGCAATACAAAACTTGGCATTATGTACTCGTATTCTTAAGAACAGCACTCACTAAAGCTGGACAACGACTTACATGCCCATAAATTAGGCTTAAAGTGTTTTTTAATGATTGCACTGCGGCAACCCATCTCATAATTCCTCGTGTTACCGTCTTTATCCTTGCGCATTCACGTTCGAATTATATAATATATTGCGTATCATTGCGTACCATTGTAATGTGTATTGTGACATGGTTTTATATTGGTCAATCTTGGTAATGCAGAGACAAGATCTACACGCCTTGCATAATCATAACCCATATTCTTGTTTTTCTTCTTCTTTCGCCTCTCTTTGTCGGCTCCTTAATGTAGCTATATTCCATTGTTTTTCTATGTAATCCTATCCTGGGTAGCTTGGTGTTAGTGATGTCAAGCTGGTATGTTTAAGTTCTTGGTCCATCTCATCTGTGGTTTTCCAGCACTTCTCTTCGTTGTTCTTTGGCCTCATTTTAGGCATTCAGATAGTCCCATGCCATAATTATGTGTGTACTTAGCGTTTTGCAATGTCTGATAGCTTTGTTCTGTGGTGGCGTTGGATGTCAGGAGGCTGTGAGAGGGTTGCTATAGGGATTACATAATAAATTTGGCGTAATCTCGGGCACTCTATTCAGAGGAAGTCATAAAAGAAGCTCTGGAAGGCACAACAATAGAAGTAACAATCACTGGTATAACGGTCAACAACATAAGATATGCCGACGACACAGCTAAGAGAACCAGCTTAGAAGACCAGATTAACCAGCTAGGTTAGAAGACCTTCAGAGAATCGTTAACAAAGTGTCATAAATCAGCGAAGAATTATCTTTAAATACGAAGAAGACCAAATTTATTATGGTGAAAGACAGCACAAAACAACGGGGACATCTATATACACAACGAACCCATAGAAAAAGTAACAAAATATTACGACTTAGGTACAACCATAAACAAAAACAATGACAATGCATGTTGCATTTTCAAATCTTATTTTATTTTTATCAATTTTCAGGCTTCTAACGATTCCTGCCCTGACAGGTATTAAGTTCTACACATTTTTGGATTAAAACAGATCTTCAAAGTTTTCTACTTTAAGTAGATCAAGGCTGTCACATGTTCATCAGAATTTAAAAAAGTGACTTTCTTTCGATTGTCTTGCTCGAATGGTATTTTTATGTTCCATTGAACCATATTCTTTTGCCTAATAATAATGTATAAAATGTTTTATTTGCAATAAAATTACAATAAATTTACAATATAATAAATGAGACATACGGAGACCGTAGAACAATTCTAGAAGTAGTAGAAGTCAAAACAGAACAAAATAATACAAGGAACATTATTGTGGTATACGCACCAAATGCAAATGACAAAAAGGAAGTAAACGACCAATTTTATGAGAACCTACAAAAAGAAACAGATGACGGCAAAGGGAGCACAATAGTGATGGGGGATATGAATAGAAGAGTGTGAAAAGAAAACAAAGGCAAAGAAAAGTATATGGGAATGGAGAGGAGAACAGAAACGGAAATGGGAAAAGAATAATAGAATTGTGCATAGCAAATGACCTCATTATAACAAACACAAAATTTAAGCACAAAGACATACACAAATTCACAAGAGAGGTTAGATAAAGAAAGGAGAAATCAATAATCGACTACTTCCTGGTAAATGTTAAAGTTAAAAGTTAAAGATGTTAAGGTAACAAGACAAGCGGAAATCGGGAGCGACCACTACCTGGTAAAAATAGAAATGGAAACTTGGTAAAAGACCCAAAGAGCAACGTAACAGAGAGGAAGATAACAAAAAAATCAACCGCTACAAACTAAAAGAGGAAGAAGCAAGAAGCAAATACCAAAGAAAGATAAAGAATAGCTATAGACAAACAAATAAAGCAGAAGAAGTAGAGAAGAAATGGCAGAGGTTCAAGAAAATCATAAGCGACGCAGCCAAAGAAAGCTGCGGAACAAGCACAATTTCAAATAAACAGACGAAGAAAAATAAATGGTGGTCGGAAGAGATCAAACAAACAGTAAAGGCAAAAAAATATAAATGGAAAACCTACATAAGAACAGGAAAAGAGGAAGATTATAGGAGATATAAAACAGCAAGCAAAGAAACGAAACGCAAAATCAAGATAGCAAAGCAACAAACATGGGAAATGTTCGGAAAGAAAATGAAGGAAACGTTCACAGAAAACCAGAAGATGTTCTACAGCACAATAAAACAAATGAGGAACAAAAAACCCCGAAACAAATTAACTTTAAAGATAAAAATGGAATTACAATAACGGTACAAAAAAAGATTATGGAAAGCTGGAAATAATACTTTAGTGAAATGACAGGAACAAAGCACAAAGGGAAAAAAGAAAAAACAGACAACAGAACCAATGGGAAAATTAGAAGGATATCAATGGAGACAAATGGAGATAGCAATCAAAAAAGCAAAACTAGGAAAGGTTCCAGGCACAGACGATATCACAGCAGAAATATTGAAATACATGGGAGATAAAGGGAAAGAGGAATTCCTGGATATTCTTAATGAAATAATAAAGGAATAAATAATACCGGACGAATGGAACAAGGGAATCACACTACCCATCCACAAAAAGTTAGAAACAAAAATATGCGACAACTATAGAGGAATTACACTCACAGGCATACCAGGGAAAATATTTACAACGATATTAGAAACAATACTGAAAGAAAAACTGGACCCACTATTGGTAGAGGAACAACACGGGTTCAGGAGAAATAGAAGTTCACAGGACCTGATACACATAATGAGACAACTAACAGACAAGACGATCAGAAAAGGAAAAGAACTACAAATATGCTTCATAGACCTGAAAAAAAGTATTTGACAGAGTAATAAGAGAGGACATATGGAATATGTTAGAAAAAAGAGAGGTAGAAAGAGGCATGATAAACATAATAAAAGAGCTGTACAATACCAACAGAAACAAGGTGAGAATAGGAACAAACGAATCAGAGGAGTTCAAGACCGAAATCGGACTAAAACAAGGTTGCATTTTAAGCCCTTTACTCTTCGTATCACTCATTGATGAATCAATAAGGCAAGCAAAGAAAGAGCAGCAAACACGATTATAGGATATAGGAAACTGGAAATGATAAAAATACAAATTCTTATGTTCGCAGACGACATGATACTAATAGCAGACACAGAAGGAAAGCTCCAACGTAACCTTAATATATACGAATATATACGAATAATATAACTGAAAAAGATAAATATGGAAATAAACATCAGCAAAACTAAAACAAAGGTAATAGCGTCAAAAAAAAACAAACACAAAATTGAGCTAGAAGGGAAACAACTAGAACAGGTGAATTAATACAACTACCTAGGAACATTAATAGAAGAAAAGGGAAAGATTGACTAACAAGTGGAAGAAAGAATAGGAAAAGCAGGAAGGATCTACAACACAATAAAAAACACATTTCTAGAGAAACAAGAAATTACTAAAGAAATAAAAACTGAGGTATACAAAATAGTAAGGCCCTCTCTAATATATGGAAGTGAATCGTGGACAAGTGCGGAAAGAAACAAAAGCAAGATCAACGCAATGGAAATGAGTTTCCTAAAGAAGATAGAGGGAATTACAAAAAAAGGTAGAGTGAGGAATACAGAAGTAAGGAAACGGCCCAACATAAAGCCAATAACAAAACAATAATAGAGGAAACACAGCTAGGTTGGCTAGGATATATACACAGACCAGAAGAGAGTAGGAAGACCGAGGAAGGGATGGAATGAACAAACGCACCAAGCAGCGGAAAGAAGAGGAATAGAATGGAATGAAATAAGAAAATTGGCACAAGACAGGGACCTCTGGAAAAGAAGAGTGAAGGAATTAATTAGCAAAGACATGTGGTTGTAAGATGTTTTATAAATGTAATTGAGCAGTCCGACACCCGAAAGAGTAAAAGGACGAAGGATAAATAAACATGTTTTATTTGAGCTGGCTTGGGTACTTTCTTGCCTGCATATAGATATGTGAATGTATTTATGTTCAAAGAAGCTGTTTTGTGATTATTAGCTTGTATTGATCGCAGGTATTAATATGCATATTTTTCTAATTCAACCGATTATCTGTCTGTATACGAATTCTCTTCCCGGTTCGTTCATTTATATCAATAATTAGAATAATTTCATGATTTATGCCTTTTCCATTAATAGTTGAAATACATACTCCAATGAATGATATTTTGTGGTCCCGATGTTCAAAAAACAGCATTATAATCGTTTCGAAAAATATTGATAAAATCAACAAACCAATCTCAAAAATTACCAAATTTTATCTAGAATATTATCTTTGAGATGTTGTTGTAGGTGTAAATTAATTTTCTTGATTAGTATTAGAGGTAGGCTTCAATGAATGATATTTTGTGGTCCCGATGTTCAAAAAACAGCATTATAATCGTTTCGAAAAATATTGATAAAATCAAGAAACAAATCTCAAAAATTAACAAATTATATCTAAAATATTTTCTTTGAGATTTTGTTGCACGTGTAGATTAGTTTTCTTGATTAGTATTAGAGGTTGACATCAATTAATGATATTTTGTGGTCACGATTTTCAAGAAACAACATTATAATCGTTTCGAAAAATGTTGATAAATTCGACAAACAAGTCTCAAAAATTAACAAATTATATCTAAAATATTTTCTTTGGGATGTTGTTGCACGTGTAGATTTGTTTTCTTGATTAGTATTAGAGGTTTACAAGTCGTGAGTTACCTCTTTTACCTTTCAGGGGCCTCAGTCTAAGCGAAGCTCTACCTCTACTTACTCTCGTAGGTTTGATTCGTTAGCATGTACAATTTTATGAGCTGTTTGCGGCCTGCATTTTGTCCCGCGCAAAGTTTTTAACAATCTGAGATTTACATAATTTGAAATTCTGACATCAACGTAATTGCGTTTCTTTAAGCGTCCACCATCCCTTGTATAAATTGATGCCAAGTGGGGGAGATGCGGAGGGGTTTAATTTAAATCGCCGCCCAGAAAAATTAAACAAACAAACCCTTCATTCAGGACGCGCCTCGAGATGCAAAATTTATTACGCCAGCGCAAAAAAAATGTACAAATGAAGCTCAAAAAGGCGCGGGGAAATGAAACGCAATTTATTTCCCTATTCACGTCACGTTCGTCATTTTTTACCCCGCATTATTTATGCTAAAAGGTGAACGGTCCGATTCGCGCTATAATCTCACGGCATGGTTCTTGGCCCGCTCCCTGGTCACGCGAAGAACGAATTTTCACGGGGCCAGGACACATCTGCGGGCCGGATTCGTGCGGCGCGTAATGAAGAATCGCAAGCTTAATAATTTTTGTGATATTAATTAATCCCGCGCGCTGAATTTATGACGGCGCGCGTATTTTGTAAAACGACGACGTTGATGGATGACGGCGTCCCGGCGCCCCGCCCGTCTCAAAGTCGCCCCGTCGAGGAATGCAAAGTTTATGCATAATCCAGCCCCCGATATTCATTACGGGATCTTTGTGCTATAGATTTCAATAATCTACAGGTAATATATTCGAAAGCGCAATCAATACGGTGTGCTTAATGGGTTTTACGAGGAACTGTGTGACTTACTACACGATATCCTAAAACGGCATTAGAGCATCATCACAGCATTAAGAGAGATAAATACATATGCATTAATAGCTGGGCACTGATTGAGAGATTGTTCTCCATCTGGTCTCAAAGGTCCTGTAACGGGTCGGTTTTGACTCCGACGGAAACTGTCTTAATTTTTAATTGCGCTCACGGACCGTCAATGTAGGCAATCGCTACGCACACATTTTTTTAAACGTCGACGCGCTTCCGGCATGCGTATAAATATGATTCGGCCACGAGGCGCTGGAATGAATGCAGAAGGTAGCCGACTCTCTTCGAGTGTGAAAGTGTCAGGAGGTACACGGTTTTCTTTGGGCTTATCGCCAACCGGTTTCCGGGATTTAAAATGTGTCCTCCAATAACCGCCCTATGAGGGATTGACGACACTGGCACAAGGCGAGGGAGAGCAACAATAATCGGCTATACACGCTCAAACACCAGAGTAAGTGATTAGAACCAACACCATTTTTGTAAAGACGCGTGTCCGGCCAATATTAATAAGGCCATGTGATTTACAAGCGTTTTTTGGGTATGGGCTGAAGCAACCCAGCCAGTCAGGTTCTCGGCTAGGGGCGACAACGACCCTGCTAGAGTTTTTCAGAAGACCGCAAATTGGCGTGCACGGCGATAGCCAGTAGGGCGAATTCCTGAGAACCGAGCCACAATCACTCTGCGGAGACGCCACGTGGATAAGCAGGCCAGATCTATAAATCGTTTCCTTTATTGTCTTTAATTTTTTTGTTATGTCGTTTTCTTTTGTATAAATTTGCGTTGCGTATTTCGTGCCATACGTGTTTTGCGTTTTTGTAAGAAAAAAGTGGCTCCGAGAGCAGTTCGCATCGCACGATAAGCGTAGCGCGGGATTCGGCCGAATTCAGGTGATGCGCCGTGATAGATCTACGAGCGGAGGTATTTTCATTCAGGGAGCGCGGACACGGTGTCCCGTCTTTTGTATATAATAAACGCAGAGAGTTTACAACCACAAAATTCACATCTGTTATTTTTTGTTCCCCCACGTTTTCTCAATGGGGCATTATTTTCAATTTAACTTCCTTTTCTCATTGCGAGATTTAAATCTGGTGGTGTGGGCGCCAGATTGTCAGCCGTTGCGACAGTTCGGAATTTCTGAACTTCGCTGACTGTCTGGCGTCAACCCACGCAGATAGGGTGGAGCCCCCTTTGTGACGAAGTAATGGCGAGGTTAAAATTACGTGGGCCTTTTATGTGTATTTTTATCAAAGAAAATCGACGTGTCGAGGATTTTGTTTCATTTTTTTTAAATTTCTGTTTTAATTAATTTATTCCATACTTAAGGCGCGCACTGTATATTTGTATATTATAGTTTAATTTACTGCAATTTTCTCGTTTTTGATATCTTTTGTTTCATTGCTTTTTTGTAATTTTTGTTTACCTGATTTACTGCCAGAAGTATAATCAACATTTTTGAAAACTTCTACCTACCACTTTTTAGCTTCTTGAATTTTCAGAAATTTTCATACATTTTTTAATTATCTTTTATATTTTCTTCGGAGATTTAGGATATTTAGGATATTTCCTAAATTTGTCACAATTTACATAAATATTTTGCAATTTGGATAAAGTTTCTGCGATGTTTTCATATTTTTTGTGCAAATTATCAAACTTTGACGACTGATTTAATGAATAGTGAATAATGAACAGTGGAATGAAAATTTCACAGATATCAAAGAAAATAAATAATAACAATATCTGTATGACTTACAATGAAAATTAGGTTAGGCTAGCACACATGTACTGGAAATTATTAGAAGAATACGATACATATGATTTGTTTGTAAATATGCAAAAAATAGTTATGTGTGTGGGTGAAAAAGTATCTGATTCTTCTTCTTCTAAATTCGCTATCTTCTATCGGAGTCGCGAATATTTTGCAATTTGGATAAAGTTTCTGCGATGTTTTCTTATTTTTAGTGCAAATTATCAAACTTTGGCAGATTTAATGAATAGTTTTCAGTTTAATGAAAATTTTACAGACAAAATAAATCAAGAAAAAAAAAATAACATATCAAATAAAAAAATAAATAATAAGTATATCTATATGACTTACAATGAAAATTAGGTTAGGCTAGCACACATGTACTGGAAATTTTTGGAAGAATACGATACATATGATTTGCTTGTAAATATGCCAAAAATAGATATATGTGTGTGGGTGAAAACAGATCTGATTCTTCTTCTTCTAAATTCGCCATCTTCTAAACGGAGGTTGGCGATCCACTCATATGGATCGCCAACCTCCGATAGAAGATGGCGAATTTAGCAGAAGAAGAATCAGACCTTTTTTGAGACTTGAGTCTTGCTCTTTGAGACATCGCGATATGTCTGTCGAGGAACATCTAAACCATCTCCTCAGGTCCTTTAATCATGAGTTTTGGCGCCTTCCACTTGATATTCGTCCTTGAATTGTCTCTTATATGACCAGTCTGAGTATTGAGTATCTTTTTTCCTCAGTATGTATCCAAGTTATTGTATTTTTCTTGCTTTAATAACAAGTAGCAATTCTCTTTCTTTGTACTGTTAGGATTTCATCGTTTGTCACTATTTGTACCCACAGAATATGAGGGCACAAAGAGTGGCAAATGGAAGAGGTGACGATAAAATAGTGAATGTAAGAGAGTTATTGGAGCTCTCAACTCTATACTTTGCTCGAAGAACTTAAATTCGGAAAATTATATTTATCGTAGACTAGCATTAGAATGCTATGATTATAAATGTCACAATCGTTAATAACCTTACTCTTTATGGCACAGTGACAATATCGTACTGTAATGTGACAATACGGTGCCATAATGTGACAATACCGTACCATAAAGTAATCTTGCCAATAAACATGTTTCGCTTATCTGACACTTAATTGAACTTGAATAATTTTAAAAATTTATAAAATGACTAGTTTTATAAAAACTGTTTGATAAAATGCTAGTTCGACGATAAAATATTTTACGATATTCGTTTTTAATGCAGGATTATTGCATTCGTGAAATTATCGTGTTCGCTTCGCTCATATGATAAAACTCAGTCTTGGCATAATCCCTTACATAATAAACTTATTTTATTAATATACTATTATAATCTATTTATCACTTTATTTAATTACATTTCCAATTAATATGATATATGTGTATATGTAGGCTATTACCCCTAGTTTAGTTTTGTTTTGATATTTAAAATGTAAATATAAATATTACTTATTTTCACGTTTCGAAGAAATAAACATCGAGCTTGTTATTAAAATATTTATTTTTCTTTGTTATTGTTTACACCTGGTGAATACATTGCTTTAAATTAATAATTGTTGCATTACGTGTAGTTATTGAAGTGTGACGTTTACAGGCTCCTTCAATAATGCCAATTGGTTTACAGTTCACAGCTGATCCGTTTACGGCTATCGCTTGGCCAAAATAGGTATTGTTCCATCATTAGCAATTCCGACTCATTACGATTCGCAATCAACAACGTTTCTATCCCGCTGGAGGCCTGATCCGACCAGAAGGGTATTAAATGCATTTAATCAGGGCGCGAGGTTATTGATTACAGTGAAGCTAATAGGACTTACAGAACTTATACGATACTGTGCTAGAAACTATATCGCAGTGTAATATAAGCATGCTGCATATTAACCCCAAAGTACCTACAAATAGAAATTCTACATAAAATCTAAATTCGGCAACAATTTCTCCGTTTCAAAATTACATGCTCTGTTTTCATACTGAAATATCAGGAAAGCAAAACTTATATTATCTTGCAAAGTATTGAAGTAGTTATTTATAAAATTATAAACTTTGTTTTATAATAGTCGTTTAAGGGCAACTTTGAATGGGCAAATTATAGACATCTAAATAAATGTACATCAGCAAAAACTAATATCGTAAAAATCTTGTAGTGCATACTTATACTTTTCCAACAACATATGTGGATAAATGTTATAAGAGATAGTCTAGTCTAATATTTGGGGCTAGATTTAACAGCATAGAGGTATTTATTAGCAAATGGGGCACCTTTACATATCTGAGATTAGTCAAACCAAGTAATCACATACATAATAATTATTTATTTAAACAAAAATCAAGCTACCAAACTAGAACTTTAATGTAAATTGCATTGCTTTCCATCCAAACTTCACAACCAATGCCACATCTAATGTTTCGTAAAATATGTCTCCTTCATTTTGAACACTAGAAGTGTTATTGTATTTTAGAGTAGTAATAATAGTCTGCTGGCGAATCCTTTATTTGTTCTGCTTTTTACGAAGTGCTTTGAATAGGCTCCATGTTATAAATGATACCGAAATAATCTAAACTGCGGGTTAAATAAGTATTATTTTCGTTGGTGATAAACCCATTTCGAAATTGTCTATCCTCGCACACAAAGAGTACATTAAGCTTTTTTTTCTCCCCAGGCCGCTGTTAGTTTAGGATCGGAGGCAATCTTTCCCAATTTCCCCCCCAATCACGGTGAGCGCGGAGCCGTGATATTTTTTCAATATTCGCAGCGCTTTGTTTCAGCGTGTTATTTCTCCGTCGTACCGAGATAAGGAAAATTCATTACCCGGTATCTTTTTTTAATATTGAACGCCGTTCGAGCTTCGACGTCCCATTTTTCCCCCAGATGCAGATAAAAGTTCCTCGTTTGAGGAAGTACATACAAATTATTGTCGATTACTTTTTATTGAAATATAATTCGAAATTCAATTAATCGCAATAATTTCTTTAATCTCCAGAAGAGATATTTTTTACACCATGCACGATATTTTTTAATCAAAACTAATATATTGATATTTATACATTGTGAGCTGAAGCTGTATAATACTTAGATCAAAAAATAAAAAAAATATGAAAACATAACAACTAAATATTAACAAGAAACAGGGAAGTATTTTTATAAACAAACTTATGGACACCCATATTTACTTTTGTAAAAAAAGATTGCATTGTTTTATTGATGATTTAGATGGCTGTTGCAGAAAACATTATACAAGATTATGAATAGCCGATTTGCCGTATAATATATCCCAGCATAGTAAAAGGAAAAGTAAAGTAAAAGTTAAAGTCTTTATTGATGATACATTAAAAGTATTTTTTTTTACACAAGTCAATTAAAGATCTAAATAAATGTTTCTGTTTTCCTGAGATAGGTGCATAAATGGTTCTACTTCAAATGTAAACAAATATACATCAGCAAAAACTAACATCGTAAAAATCTTGTGGTGAATACTGGACATTTTTCCAACAGAATATTTGGATAGGTGTTATAAGAGGTACGGCGAGATACGATTAAGAGATACGAGCTATTGATAAATATTTGAAACAAAAGTTGTAGAGAATGTTTTTCGTTACAAAAGAAAAAATAAATAAATAAAATTTGACCAATAGGAAGTGATATTGTGGGTAGCGGTTCTTTTCACAATGGCCGCCTTCCACAAGGAAAATTTATTAGATTAACATTCATTTGGATACCTACTATGACCTTCTAATCAACCTCACAAGAATTGGCTCTTCCCATTTGTAGATATTAGGTGTTTTTTGATCTAATTTTACTGAGCTACTATGCAAAGTTTGAACATGATCGGCTAACTTTGGTGTAGCAGCTAGTGTCCGAACATATATTGACGTTTCAAGATACAATAATTTGTTAATGTAACATACCATATCGAAACATTGCATCAATTGAATAAAACATCAATCAAAATTTCTGGTTGAAAAATGATCGCCAAGTTATTAAACTGGTACCTAACAAATCACGAATTATAAGCCACATTATCCACAATAAATAAGCCACATTTTTTTATTTGAAAATGGATAGTAAGAGTTCTTTATAATATCTACAAATGTACCTAGCCCTATTTAAAAATTTTATCGTTTTATTTTTTATTCTGCTACTCTTTAAAGTTTTTTCAAAAATTAAATCAATATTAGAAAAATCAGCTTGGTACTTATCATGGTAATTTATCTCTGAACACGTTAACACAAGTTTACGAAATTTAAGGCAAATCCGTTCAGAAATAACGGCGATCTGTTGGAATTACGAAAACGCTACATTTTGGGCGATTGTGAAAACACCCGTAAGATATTTCATCCATATTGGGAACATAATCATGAATTTGATATAAATGTTTTAATTGCTTAATATAGAATCGTTGAACAAATGAAAATATTTAAAAATCTTCATGACGAATCGTCAATTACATCAAATCTTTCAAATAACACTACAAAAATCATCAATTATTTGAAAGATAAATCATCAATTGCTTGAAGACAGTTCATTCCCAATGTTTGTACTCATCTATTTCATGCCAATATTTCAAGATACACCTTCCAACAGAGGTTTCACCAATTACAATGAAGTAAATATTTCAATTAAATATTTCAAACGCATAATGAAAACATGTCAATTACTTCAAATATTTCAAATTGTAGAATATAAAAATCATCAATAATATGATAATTTTACTCGTAACAATATTATTATAACATTACTATTATATTTCTGAAACAAAACTTAAAAAATTTGTACTCATCTATTTCATGCAAATATTTCAATACAGAGGTACACCTTCGAACAGAGGTATCACCAATTACAATGAAGTAAATATTTGAATTAAATATTTCAAATGCTTAATGAGAAATTGTCAATTACTTCAAATATTTCAAATTGTAGAATATGAAAATCATCAATAATACGATAATTTTACTAGTAACAATATTATTTTAACATTACCATTATATTTCTGAAATAACAATTAAAAATGTGTACTCATCTGTTTCATGCAAATATTTCAATACAGAAGTACAGCTTCGAACAGAGGTATCACCAATTACAATGAAGTAAATATTTCAATTAAATATTTCAATAGCCTAATGAAAAATTGTCAATTACTTCAAATATTTCAAATTGTAGAATATAAAAATCATCAATAATATGATAATTTTACTAGAAACAATATTATTATAACATTACCATTATATTTCTGAAATAAAACTTAAGAAAATTGTACTCATCTATTTCATGCAAATATTTCAATACAGAGGTACACCTTCGAACAGAGGTAGCACCAATTACAATGAAGTAAAAATTTCAATACAGAGGTACACCTTCGAACAGAGGTATCACCAATTACAATGAATTAAATATTTAAATTAAATATTTCAATAGCTTAATGAGAAATTGTCAATTACTTCAAATATTTCAATTTATAGAATATAAAAATCATTTATTATATGACAGTTGTGCAATTAAAATTATTATTATAACATTACTATTATATTTCTGACATAAAATTTAAAAAAAATATATCATCAGAAAATATTCTGTTCTGCATGACATCATCAATTTCAATATAAATTCATTAAATTCATGGAAATAGTTTAATCTCTTAGTAAAGATTCGTCAAAAACTTGGTATAACTCCAAATACCATAGGAGAATTCTTCAATTATGTAAATTAATTTTAATATCTTATACTAACTTTAATACTAATAACTTTAACATTTTATACTTTTTTTAATAATTTTTACTTTAATAGCTTTAAATATTAAATTTAATAACTTCAATAAACATTTCTGGCAGTAAAAATAAAAACAAATTAATCATCGGTAAATATTCACACCATAACAGATCATCAACTGCATTGTAATAATAGTTTCAATTTCGTACAAAAATCATTACAAATATTTCAATCGCATAATGAATAATTGTCAAAAACTTGAAAATATTTAAAATACTGCAAGAGTAAGCATATCAAACTTTTTCTACTAGAGTTTGGAAAACTTTAACATTTGAATACTAATTTGAGTTAGAAAAAGTGGAATATTTCCGGAAGTGTGGAAATAATATTTCAATATTAAAAGTTATAAGTCAATTTATTGAAATTGTACATATTTTTTATCATTATTATAAATCTTAACAGAAAAATTTTCACAATTCGTGAATGAAATTCCAGAACAGGTCTTTGTGGAAGTAGATATCGGTTTATTATTTACGTTAACCTCTTCATTATTGAGAACATAACAATCTTGACTCCGCTATTTAATTTAGAAATAATTTTATAATATTAAAATTATCCAAATTTAATTTGTTTTCCAAACTCTAGTAGAAAAAATCATGTGTGCAACACGTAGGAAATCCATTTTTTTTCCGTATATGGCATGTTTTTAATCTCAGCCAATCCCATCCCAATCAAAAATAACATGCCTAGTATGGAAAAAATTACATTTCCTAACTTATTGCACCAATAGCTATTTCCAAATACAAAGATCAAAATTTCTGATAGAAAAATAATGAAATATTCTTCGGATATCTCGGCTACCGCCTCGATCAAAAATCCCATGCCTAGTACGAAAAATTACATTTCCTAACTTATTGCACCAATCGCTATTTGCAAATATAAAGATCAAAATTTCTGATAGAATTATCATGAAATATTCTTAGCTTCACAATTCTACATACACACGCAGATGTTTAATTATTTCCTTGACGAATAATGTTTCCATTATTAGAAGCTAAATCATCAAAACTACAGTAAATTAGTATTGTATGAGTTGCGTGCAATTTATAAAATTTCTATTACATGAAACAATCAATGAATACTATTCGTTTAAATTCTATTTGATTGTTCGGAGACGTTTCGAATCCTAAGAGAATAGTTATTAATCATATACAAATATATCTATTTCTACTAGAAATCAAGAAATAAATACACCAGACGGTTGAAAATCTCTAAATTTCTAGATGAAATATGTTTTGTCTGTATGGAAAATTTGTAATTTATTCGTAGATATTAAAATTTCTAGATGAAAATTATACCATTATCCGTTGATTTGTGTTTCATTAATTTACTAAATATTTCAATTTCTTGATGCAAATAATGTTATAGATTTATAATTTATTGATCAATTATTTTCCAGTCGTCTCTTGTAATTATTGCGATTAAAACAGTTGCAATTTGTAGATGTTGACTGACATTGAGATAATTTGAAACTCGGATGGGGTAATCAATTATTGCTAACGAATATGATTTGAAGTGATGACCACACCTAATTAAAGACCAGATATTAATGAGCGAAACGTCTACTTTGGGTCATATTGACGTTTCGTTCAATACTAATGTAAAACAAAATAAACATACATTTTGATTACAATATAGTAATAGTCATAGTCGCATTAAATGAAACGATAAATCAAGAGATTAAAAAACGTCAAGCTGCAGAAAGTTTAAACTTAACGTCAAACTTCTCAAAGTTTAAAAAAGTAGATATTAATGAACGAAAATTTACTTTGGGTCATATTGACTTTTCGTCCAATTCTAATGCAAAACACAATAAACATACATTTTAATCACAATATTGTAACACATCAAATGAAGCGATAAATGAAGAGATTAAAAAAACGTGAAGCTACAGAAAGTTTAAACTTAACGTCAAGCTTCTCGAAGTTTAAAAAAGTAGATATTAATGAACGAAAAGTTTACTTTGGGTCATATTGACCTTTCGTCTAATTCTAATGGAAAACAAAATAAACATACATTTTTATCACAATATTGTAACACATCAAATGAAACGACAAATCAAAAAACTTGAAGCTACAGAAAGTTTAAACTTAACGTCAACCTACTGGAACTTATAAAAACGTCTTACTACTGGAAGTTAAAAGAAAACACCAAGCTACTGGAAATTTAAAAAAAAAGTCAAGGTACATGAAGTTATTTTCTTCAAAAAACTTGATTAGCCCTTATCTACTATAATTCTCAGGTATTCATTTGTAGTTGCCCCTTGTAAATATATTTAGAGCCTCGGAGAAATTGTCTTTAATATACAGAGTGGCTAGGAAAACTCGGGCCATTTTTGCAACTATTAACACCAGCTGTCGTTATTTCTAACTAAGTTTTGGTATTTAAATTAACATTATCTACGCTGCTTTCAACTCTCAATAAATAAAAATCATCGTAATCATATTGTAATAAACAGCGACATCTGGTGGTAATAGTTGGAAAATTGGCCAGGGTTTTCCTATCCACTCTATATAGTTTCTTATTCTGAACAAGTTTTCTTAATAACATTTTGTCTTATGTCACATAATAAATATACTCTACCTGTCGAGAAAAAGTCTTACGTTAACTGTCAAATTTCCATTGACTTGAAACAATTAAAAATATGCTTCAAATTGGTTTTAAAAACCTCAATACATGAAATAATTATTCAATTTTTTTGTCACTCTTACACTATACAGTATACAGTAAATACGACTTACAGTTAGGTTAAATCAAACACTTGGTTAAAGTTTCACTGTATTCATAGAATAAACCTCTACAATTGTTTCGGCCTCACGACCATTCTCTACGACTTACAGTATTTATTCTGGGACAAATGTATAACAATTATTTCTGTGCCATTTGTAAATCAATATATTATATGCATTTTTGTGTGTTAGTACTCTCCTGGGACAATAGAAAAGTAAAAAAAAGTCGAGTACAGAAAACATAGGCACGGTTAAATGGAGGCAAATAACAATAGTACATAAAATGTAAGTAAAATATCGAAAAAACGTGCGAAATAAGAATAAGTGTACTGATTATTCAATTCGATCAGCCCAAGGCCATTATAAAGATAAGTATAGGTAACACATATTTTGCAGAGTTATTGAATAGATATTATTGAATTATGTATGTATGCTAAACAAATTCCGCAATTTTAAAATTTTATAAATAGTAAGTTCAAAAATAATTATTATTAGTATTTAAAAGGCGGAAAGACCCCATGGGGTCGATAGCGCAATAAAGATTATTTATATATATATACAGGGTCCGTCATTTCACCTCCCGTCTTCAATAGCTCAGTTACTAATTGAGTTAGGACTTTGATATTTTGCACACGTTGCTTGCATTCTGAGACGTATTTTATGAACATATTTTTGATTTTACAGGGTGTCCCAAAAAATTGCATGGTATATTTTTTGTTCCTTATTTAGGTGCCCTTTATGGATGCCTACATACCCATGAAATTTTATTAAAATCGGTTCAGTGATTTTAGCACAAAAAAATAAAAACTGAAAAAAATCAGTTTTGCACCATTGGTTAAGAAAATTAATAAGGGATAAAAATAGTGCCTCGTTAATAAAACCATACAAGGTACTCAATAAATAAGGTCTGATAGTAGCGTTAACTAAGTTTTATTGATATGCATTATACAGAGTGTCCAAAATTTAGTGTCAAACTTTTCAAACTTTAAAGCACATTATTTTTCTTATTTTAAATTTGAACCTCAGTATATTTTTATGTAATTCTATGCGGAATTGAAAGACAAACATTTTTCCTAATTATAACCCTATCTCAATTCTTAACACATTAAAAGATATTTGCAGAAAACATGTTTTATCATCAATTCCAATGGCCATTTTAATTAATCAAAATCAATCGAAGGTGGGTTTGAAAAACAATTTATTGACATTAAAGTTTAACAAAGTGACAAGAGCCAATGTTGACTGTAGTAATATAAAAGTTTAAAACTTTTTTAGCTAAGGTCTTTATACCCAAGATACCAATATTATTTTATGTCATGGAAAATATAATTTTCATAATATGACAAATATTATGACCTATATTGACAAATGTGGATATGACTTTCATATTCGCATTTCAAAATATTACATTCAACCTGTTACGAAGAGTGGCAATGTCATTTCATACTCGTCTTCGTTTGTGCTGTCAAGAGGGCGGAAGACATATCGAACATAAATTCTAGCAATTAATTAATTTTAGAAATGCACAGTTATGTTATGTTTTTATGAAATTTTATTACTAAAACTATTTTTTATACAAAACTTAATACTTTTACGATGTGTAATAGGTTTAGACGAAGATCTGTTAAACCCTTAATATTTTCGAGATATTAATTGTAACTACAAAACATGTTATGTCAATAAATTGTTTTTCAAAGCCACCTTCGAGTTTTATTCATTTAAATGGCTATTGGAATAGTTGATAAATCGAGTTTTCTGCACATAACTTTTAATGTGTTAGGAATTGTGATCGAGTTGTTATTAGGAAAAATGTTTATCTTTTAATTCCACATGGAATGACATAAAAATATACAGGGGCTCCAATTTAAAATAAGAAAAATAAAGTGCTTTAAACTTTGAAAAGTTTGACACTAAATTTTGGACACTCTGTATAATGCACATCAATAAAACTTGGTTAGCGCAATTGTCAGACCTTATTTAATTAGTACCTTGTATGGTTTTATTAACAAAGCATATTTTTCTCTCTTATTAATTTTATTAACCAATGGTGCAAAACTGATTTTTTTCAGTTTTTATTTATTTTTTTTGCAAATATCACTGAACCGATTTTAATAAAATTTCATGGGTATGCAGGCATCCATAAAGGGCACCCAAATAAGCAACAAAAAATATACCATGCAATCTAAAAATACACATCATCATGACGTCACACTTTTTTGGGACACCCTGTATAATCAAAAATATTTTCTTAAAATGCGCCCCAGAATGCAAGTAAAGTCTGCAAAATATCAAAATCCTAACTCAATTAGTAACTGAGCTATAGAAGACGGGAGGTGAAATGACGGACCCTGTATATATATATATATATGTATATATATATATATATAGTATTTAAATGCTACAAATATATTTAATTTGTTTCACGCACGTAAATGTGTCACTCTAACCTGCCAGTACATTTACCTGGTAAGGTAACTATTACACCGTACACGTAATGGTTGACACGAGCCAGTGTAAAAATTTTACTTGTCCCGTGTCAAATTTATACTCTCCCTTGTCATGTTTCCATTATTTTAATTCAATTAATTAAAATAATTTAATAACTATTAATACCAATTAATTTTTCAGTTTTGTTTGTTTCAACTTTGGCGTCGATCGATTTAAATATAAAAGTGCAAATATGATCAAAATTATGATTGAGTTTATGAAAATTTTGACACTGAGAGATAATATATTTTATACTGACATGTTATTATCTTAATTTAGCTATTTACTCGTGTTTAACAAATAAAATATTGTACATTATACGTCGGGTAATGGTTTTTACTGGCTGTACAAGGTGACAAACTAGCCTGCGGCTCGTCAGTCATTCCCTTGTATCGCCAGTAAAAACCCTCTTGCCCGGCTTATAAAGTAAAATACTATTGGTGACGATTAAAGCAAATTGAGCGAACTAAAAACAGCAGTCTAGGAAACATACGATAGTTACATACAGAGTTACAGTAGTAGATTATGTAACTAAGATTTGAATGCATTAATTATTGTATTAAGATCAGGTATATTGAGGAATACTGATATCAGCTTTAAACATGGAGTAGTGAGTCCATAGCGTGGAATTCTTTATATTTTCTGTCTCACTTACCTGCAGGTAGAGATAATTGGCTAAGAATACATTTTCAGTGTTCCTTCCTGCTTTATTCTTCATTGTCCATAAAATAAATTTATTATACGTCTTTTCGTATATATTTTTTTGATTTTTTCTGTAATAATGGATTGAATTATGTAACTAAGAGTTGAATGCATTAATTATTGTATTGAAATCAGGTATATTCAGGAATACTGATCTCAGCTTTAAGCATGGAGTAGTGAGTCTATATCGTGGATTTCTTTTTATTTTCTGCCTCACTTACCTGTAGGTAAACACAATTGGCTAAGAACACATCTTCCTGCTTTATCCTTCATTGTCCATAAAATAATTTTAATATCCGTCTTTTCGTATATATTTTTTTATTTTGCCGTAATCACGGATTGAACTATGTAACTAAGAGTGGAATGCATTCAGTATTGTATTGAGATCAGGTATATTCAGCAATCAGGAATACTGATGTCAGTTTTAAGCATGGAGTATCCATAGCGTGGAGTTCTTTTTATATTCAGTCTCACTTACCTGTAGGCAGACATAATTGGCTAAAAACACTTTTTCAGTGTTTCTTTCTCTTTATTCTTCATTGTCCATGAAATAAATTTAATATACGTCCTTTCGTATATATTTTTTATTTTTCTGTAATCATGGATTGAATTGCCTTATCTACCAATTGCAGTTCTGGTGAAGTACTTTGCATATTTTCGTTATCATCCATATTACTACCTCTTCCTCTTTTATATTTTTTGTTCGAGTTATAGAAAATGTATTAAATATTATTGAAAATGACACTGACATTTATACAAATCATTACTTTGTAGCAAAATGGCATACTTCAATATATTTGACACGATTAAATTATTAGTCAATTATATGTCGCCGAAGAAAAACATAGTTAATTGTGGAAGTAATAGGAATAATATCATTAAAACCGTTTTGATTAAAAATTATTATTTCTTTTCCAACTTGGTAAAGTTGTTTCTTTTTTCTCTTGGGAAGGTTTCTGTATCAACAGATATAATTCATGGATTATTATTATACATCTCTTTATTCGCGACCATAGTTACAGAAAAAAATAATGTACTTTGATTAATTTTAAATTATTATCGTTTTTACAAGAGCGATATAGTGTTATATTCTTAAGTTGAGATCTTCTTCAGGTGTGCTACGGCTTCTGCTAAGGATGTCCCTCTCCTTTCTCTGCACGTCAGGATATGGTGTTTTCCCGCCAATCCCACAGGGTTGGCATCTGCAGTCATCGTCTGGTTCGTGGAAATGTTTCTTGTCGCATGTAAGATCATTGAATCTATGTCACACACGTCTATGTCACACACGTTAGTAGGTGCCTTCCATTTTGGTTTGCTTTCCTGAACCTTTCCTGGACCTGAAAGCTGGTCCTTTGGTGTATCATTTTGCTACGAATTCCCATCGCTTGTCCTCTATATATTCTGTATTAAAGCCTTGTTCGTATTGGGATCTCTTCAAAGTTGTTCATCAGGTCTTCCTCCATGGTCTTCGTTTCCGCTAATATGAAAGTAAAAGTGTTAGACGCGTTCCTCGGGAGGCCGAGGACTTTCTTCAGAAAGCGCGCTTTGATTTTGTCGAGGAGGACCAGATGGTTTGCTTCCATTCGATGACATAGCGACTTGATGTCATACTTTACCGTAGGCCATATCATAAGGTTGTAAATTTTCAGTGCAGTTTCTGAGCTTATTCTCTGTAGGTACTTCTGCCTTCCAATTAGCTGAGCGAACTTTCCTCTTTTGTTGTTAATATGTTTGGTTATGGTTAAAGTGGTCTGGAGTGTCACTCCTAAAAACTCATATTCGTTGGTGAACTCTAACTGACAGCTCCCTATGTGTACTTTGTGCGTTTCAGTCACCCTCCTTTCCTGAAAGTACTTGGCTTTTTCCGAGGTTTAGTGTGATTTTATTTTTTTGTACACCAGTGCTGGAGTTTGTCTAGACTCGTCTGGAGCACCGCTATACTACTGGAGTAGATTACTTCATCGTCTGGATACATAATAGAATTTGCTTCTGGCACTTTAATTGCGGCTGGTAGGTCTACTACTAATATCAAGAAGAGTGTTGGACTTAGTGTGTCGCATTGCAGGATGCCTTGTTTTAGGGAGAACGTGTTGGTTAGTTCTATCCCATTGTTGATTTTGACATAGTTCGTTTTTAAGAGTTCATGAATCAAGTTAAATAATTTACCCTTGATCCCTTGCTCCTACGTCTTTTCGCACATGATTTTCCTGTCGACCGAGTCAAACGCCTTTTGGAAGTCTATTAATGCGGCATATAACTTCCCTTTCGGTTGCGATATGACTGTTGTTATTTCTGTGGTTAGTTTGCACAAGGCGTCTTGGCAGCTTTTATTTTTTCTAAATCCATATTGCTTTGCGGGCAGTTTGTCATCCATGTATGCTGCTCTTCTGGTGTTAATTATTTTTGTTAGAAGCTTGAGTTGGGTGGGTGCTAGAGCGATCCCTCTGTAGCAGTTTGGGTCCTTTAAACTACCCTTACCTTTATAGAGGGTTTTCAACTTACAAATCCTCCACGATTCTGGGATTGTTCCATTTTTCAACATTGTATTAAATATTTTGAGCCACCAGGATGATAGGATTGGGTATAACTCTATGATGTTTTCGTTCCAGATGTTGTCCAAGCCTGCTGCCTTCCGTTTCTTTAAATTACTAACAGCATCCGTAAGTTCTGCTTCGGATATTGATTCGTTATGCCATTCTTGGTCCTCTTCAGTAAATGCTTTTCTCGGGGGAAGGTTGTTTCGTGGTGTTGCACGTGGTCCTTCCGTTTCTTTAAATTACTAACAGCATCCATAAGTTCTTTTTCGGATATTGATTCGTTGTACCATTCTTGGTCCTCTTCAGTAAATGCTTCCTTCGGGGCAAGGTTGTTTCGTGGTGTTGCAAGCAGTTCTACAAAGTACTTTTCCCATTCGTCGCTTTGAATATAGTTAACGGGGTGATTGTGCTTAGTGAACATACACCAAGGTTTCCCTTCTGATTCCTGTATGTTTTGGAGTATCTTATTCTCCTCGTATGAGGTTCTTTTACGTTTAATGATTTGTCTATAAGTTCCACGGGAATTATCGTATCCCTCTAAATTATTGTTGTTGTATAGTTGTGTACATTTAACCCTAGCTTTCCAGCATTCTTCGTCATACCAAGCTTTATTTCGTCGTCTAGTCCGGTTTATGTTTTCCTTTGAATCATTAATTATTTCTGCTAGGATGGGTATTTCGTTAACGTTTACTCCTTTCAACATTGCTAACTTGGGGTGTTCTATGAATTGTGTAATATTGATCGCTTTGCTTGGGCGTGATTGTTCTTCTCCCCTTGACGTATTTCTGATTCTAATAGTGCTGATTACCCGTTGATTTTTCCTGATTGGGTTATTTAGAACCGTGGAGCTTATTTTGTTTTTTCCCTTGTTATAATTTGCAAAGGTGAGATCAATATTACTCTTTCCATTATGGGCATTGTATGAATAAGTTTTTGTGTCAGATACCAGTTCAAATCCAAGTTGTCTCATTGTTAGTAAAAGTTGCCTTCCTCTGCTGTTATTGGTGTCCACTCTGCAGTTAAAATCTCCATTGACCAGCGCGTTGTCATTGCAGTCTTGTATTTGCTCTGTTATATATTGGATGACATCTTCAAGTCTAAAAATCATGGATTATTATATCCATATCATATGGTCGTTTGATGGACGATTTCTATATGAAGCATAAAATTATGGCTACCAGCGCATGCATATGTTTTCCGTGTTCTGCGATTAAAAAGTCGTATCTTTGAATATGTCTTGCTTCTTTGCAAGATGAATTATAATTTGCGGGTAAATTGGAACACAACAAAAGGAATTTCATTATACGCTCTGGAATTGGATTTATACTGTGGGCGCTTTTGCAGGAGGCGTTCTGCGGATTTAGCGCAAATGGATGCGGCACACTCCGCGAAGGTGGATTCTACAGGGCATTGAAATAATTTTGCAAGCAAATCCGTGATATTTTCTCCGGAGCGAAAACAATCACGGCGCCGGTGGGGATCCGTCGAACAGTCGGAATCGCATAAAACACCCCCAGGAAAATCCGGGGCGGTCGTGTTAATCCACCCCTATTTTCCGCTTATGCAAAATTCGGCTGTTAAATATTTAAAATTTAAATTTTTCGCAGCCCCCAGCCCCCCCAAGGATGCGCGATCGAAACTTGCGCCCCAGCAGCGGCGTCGGCTAGGACGTTGTTTTTCTTAATTAACCGTATTTCGCTTTGTAATTGTAATTTTATTCGTGTCCCGGCCGCGGTTCAGAAAAAATAAAAGCAATTAATTCCGCCCTGGAATCCGCTGCAGCCGACTCAAGCCTCCTTGCTCGTTGGTGAACTTAGGGCACGGACATATGCATGGGAAGGATGTGACTCACACCGGATAATGCCCCGATATAATCGTCCGCTTTGAATAATTAATGCCACAATTTTCTTCCTGCAGGGGCGGCAGTAAAAAAGCGGCCCTACGTGTGCCTACTGTAACAATAAAAACGGGGGCGTAATAATAATAATGGAGATACATTTTAATGAATACATTATTAACAAAAAAGAGTACCTGTTACGGCCGGGGAAATTTATTAAATTAGGCCACTCGTGGGGCGCATTAGCTTTATTTCACGTTGCGAGAGGCGAACTTTTTTTTCCAGACAATTATCATGTTAATTCCGCCTCCTTGCGAGGACGAAATTCTGGTGTCACCGTCCGGAATGAATTAGTGTCTTAAGTGACTCCTCCGGTGGAAAAATGTGACTACGGATTAAAGTTAATTGAAAAATTATATTTCCCAAGATGTAATTTCAACTCCACGAACTCCTTATCTGCAAAAAAAATGCGGAGACAAATATTTCTTGAAAGTTGGCTATATAAATTAAACACAAAACAAATACGAACCTTCAGCTTGTACAAATTATCCAGTTTTGGTTAGCTCCTTTGGTTTTGGTCCGTGATCTTTCAATCCCCCAGGGATCATCCCCGATAATCAGAACGTAATTTTCGCATAAATTGCCGAGCTCTGTTACCTGGCAATGAAAAGGTCAAGGAGACCGGGTTTCGGCAGACATTAACAGAGCAATTACCCCGTTCCCGATTGCGTCGGGGATTTAATTTGATACCTACAGGAATTTTTATCTGCGCCAGGGACCTTGACACGGACGGGCTCTGGACCGACCGTCGGGGCACGGGGGGCGCCTTCCTGTAACAGGATCGATGCACCCCTTGCGCCCTCGCACGGCGTCTGGACCTCGGCAGGCAGTCCTGTAATTACTCCCCTTCACAGGCCCTAACTGTGGCCGACGCTGACAAGACTATTATTATTGTTATTATTAAATCAGCTTCATCACCCTGAAACAACAGCCAAGCTCGATTTCGGACTTGGTCCAGCCGAAATTAATTGTACGTGCGAAATGTGCCGATGGTATAAATAGAAAAATCCATTTCAATTGGAGCTAAATTGAGTTTCTAAAGAAAACGGAAAAAACTATAATCGGTTAACTTTTATTGGACAACCTTGTTGTATTAATTATTGCATCTTAACTCGCAACAGGTTGTTTCAGTACACAACTTGTTAAAGAATATCAAAATTACCAATAATGGGCTACTTTTATCTCTACTACTAACTTTTAATACTAACTTATTTATACAGGGTGAGTTTTTTTATAGCCTCACAAGACGATATCTCGAAAACGGTTTATATTTTTTTCAACAGATTTTGGTGAGGTAATGGTAAGACGTATTTAAACGTATTTTTAGCATTTATCCCTTCTCTTTATTGTGAGTGGTGGGGGTAACTTTGGAATTTTTAATAGGATGATGTACAGTCGTGTTCAAAAATGTTTTGTACACTGATAATTGGCTGTTGTAAGTCGTGTTCAAAAATATGTTGTACAAAAATAGGCAGTTGGCTGAGTATTTTGATGCATGCATAAATCACATGCTGCTTTCAACAACTCTCCGCAAAATGTCAAACATATAACATTATTTTTTTCGGTAAGGGGACATACTTTCTTGCCTGCATACAGGGTGTTTCGCAGGTTGGAAAAAATACTGCGGAAACAGTCTGTGATTTTAACCAAGGAGGAGTACCAAGAGTATTTCAAAGAAGTTAGGAAATCGGTTAATATTTTAGGTGAAGATTGGAAATTGTATGATATGAAAGGTATGTCGGATATGTTGAAAAAAACTGGAATTAAGGACTCGATAAGAATACTATTTAAAAAAAACAATAATCAGAAGGAAAACAAAACTGCCACTCAAAACCTAAACCCCGTAATGAAAATGGAGTTGAACTACCGCTCTGATGATCACACAAAGCAATTGCAAACATTATTGAAAAGAGGAAAAACTTGGCAAGGTGTTCATATAAAAGAACTACCGCTTGAAAACAAAATTAAGAAAATCAAACTAGATAATGTAGCAAGTTTACAGAGTAGTTTAATGAAAATTGGGAACAAAGCGTCAAGCTTTCATGATATATGGAGATTATTCAAAATATAGGTCAGCCAAATGAAGCGGCTGGAGACGATAGTGTATCTGAAGAGCATGATCTTAAGATTGCTACTGCTGTGAAGATGACATTGGTCTTCAACTTTAGGATTTAGTTTAATAAAATAATCTTTGATTGCCATCTGAAGATCATGATCCTAAGATTACGACTGCTGTGAAGATGACATTGGTCTTCAACTTTAGGATTTAGTTTAACAAAACAATCTTTTATTGCCTGATTAGAATTGGGAAAAGGTTTTTTCTATTGTTTTGCGTTACTTTATGAAAATTGAATGTTTATTTTGTTTGCTGATAATAAAAGTATACCATTTAATAACTCTTTCAGCATTTCCTGAATTTCAATATGCAGTGTCTGTGAAATGTTGGTATTTCAGAACGCAGTTGTTTGGCCTTGTTTGTCAAAACGCAGTTTTATTTTATTTTCAAAACATTGTATACGTCACAATTCAATCAAACGATTTTGACAAATGTTGCTAAGCAACTAATCTTTAGATGACAAACAAACTTGATTTTGTACTAGTTCAATAACATCAACACTTTTTCCAGTAACGTTTTTCGCATTTATCGCCGAGTGTGTCAAGGTCCTAAAACTACGTTTTGAAAATCAATTCCTCAAATATCTAAATGCGATCTTAGATATAATGGAGCAAATAACAAAATATCAAATCGTAAAATCAAAATAAGGCGGATTAAATAGGTACAACAAATATGGGGAGAAGGAAAAAGGTCATAAAAGCTAATTGAATGTTTTGAATTGAACCATGTTTTGTACTCGATTGTCCAATATCAGGAGATTTTATTTGAAATTTGAGATCGTTTTTTTTTGTTTTCAAAGTGTAACTTTTTCCAAATTTGTTAACGAAAAGTATGAACTTTATTATATTCGGACGTTGTTTTCGTGGTTTTCAACGTTCAGTGCGATGTATGTTAATTGCTTTATTTGATGTTAAATTAGCGAAAAATTCTTGTTAGTGGCCAGTTTTGGATAAATAATTTTCGTCCGAGCTTTCTTTGTTTTCAAAATTCTATTCGGCACCTATAGAGTGATTATGTTTAATAAAACCCGCGCACCGGTCATTTTTTACGCCGCCTGTTAGTTCCTATCCATTAAGCGTACCTTGATTGATGCCCGCGTACGGACCGAAACGAAACATTTATGTTGAATAATGGATCCACCGTAACGCGCGCAGGGGGCGGCTGGGAGGCGTGCATGTGTGTGAGGGGGTGTATGGGTAGGCTCGGGGGGTTGTTTTTTCGTGGAGATGCATTGCGACCCCTCGCCTTACTGAAGGGACGGACGATATATCAATATTACGTCCGTCGTAATTTCACAGCTTATGTTTTCGGCCGAGCAACACTCGGATTCGATTATGACACCGGGGGCGGTTCTAATCAACCCCGATGCACATTTCACGCAGAAACCGATGCGATGAGTTATGAAACGTGCCGCAGCAGGAGTTTTCCAGCTTTTCCTCATCGTTAGGATTACAGATCGGGCGGCTCCATAATTTGTGTTTCATGAGTTTCTACTGATGTTGACCATTAATGGCTATTAGTTATATTATTCTACACTTAATCTGCTTATTTTGTAATGAAAATACAATTTATCTACGACTGCTTAGATAAATGACGAATTTGACATTCGTTTGAGTTACGTAATGAAACTCATTACCTAACTAGTTAGGTAATTAAATCAAAAACACACTATTTTTTGAATACTAACTTACGATCAAATTTATTAAACAATTACTTATGAACATTAATAAAAACATGTTTACATTTATTTAAGTGTATTCCAGAGGACATTTCTGTTTTAGAAATACGTTTAGCGATACGTTTCTTATTTTCAACCGAAGTTTCTATGTATCCTTCGGCTACTGAATTGCTTTTTCAGCCCCCGTGCCTTTTTATTGTTAGCAGATCCCCCCCCCCCCCCCCCTGAGTTTGCCAACAGTGAGGTTGACGATCTTCTGAAACAGTGACCGGTGTACTCTTTAGCATTTGGTAATTTTAAAAAGGGAGCAATATTTTTCTGCATGATACCAATCGTGTTAATGCCAACGGATTGTTTTATACAGGGTGTCTACGCTAAACCGTTCGTTAAAAGTTTACGGGGTTGCCGTTGTCCTAAAAATTTCAAAAAAATCCTCGTCACACTGTTGAATCAGTTATCCTCATGTGAAATATTTTCAAGTTTCTATCACTTCCGGTTCCACCGGAAGTAGCACCAATTTTCTTATTTTAAATAGAACACCCCATATATTATTATATTTTTGAATTCCTCGCTTAAATTGGAACATATTTTGTAAGAACGTATGTACACTTATCTCTTCTAGTTTTCAAGAAAAAAAATGTTTTTCTAATATTTTGACCTCTAAAAGGTAGCCTGAAATCTGTCTATAACTTCTCTTAGGAATGAGGTAAAATTATGAGTTAAATTTTTAATTATACATAAAGGATGCCTCTATCAGTAAAATAATTGGAAACTGTCAATTTTGATAATAAGTGTTCATAAAATGTCAATATCTAAGTGCACTCTTACGTATCCTGTAATTCAATTTTTTTAAATGGAATGACCCATTTTTTATCGAATAGCACGATTGGGACAAAAAATAACTACAAAAAAGTATAATACAACCATACTCCTAAAGCAAGTATTTTTTGAATTATTTCGAGGATTACTTTTTCGTCGCATTTCTGCAGGGTATAATTTTGCATGTCACAAGTGCAATTTAGTAGGCGTGTGAAATGCTTTTGTTTTGTCGCTATTGTAATGCAAACTGTCAAATAATAAAACCATTTAGAATAAAGTATTACAGAAATCAAAATCAACAAAATGAATCATTACACAAATCAACAAATTATCAATTTATTTTTTATACATGGCACTGAGATAAAATTGTTGCTCTAACATATAGAGTATTCAATAAAACTTATCCACATTTGCCGCCGATGAATAAAACAAGATTTAGAAGATTGGAATCAAATGTTGTTCAATTTGGACAAGTGAATGAAATAAGACATCGACAAAGGCCAGTTATGTAAAATGAGGAAGTGCACGAAATAGTGTTGGTCAGCCTATTTTCAAGTTAATCCACAAGCATATCCGCTGTGCTCAAGAAGATTTAGGCGTTGATAAATCTTCAGTACAGAAAATTTTGAAAAAACATGGCATGCACAATTATCACTTATTATCAAAATTGACAGTTTCAAATTATTTTACTCATAGAGGTATCCTCTAAGTACAATTAG
This sequence comes from Othius punctulatus, assembly GCA_951805005.1. Classification (NCBI taxonomy): domain Eukaryota; kingdom Metazoa; phylum Arthropoda; class Insecta; order Coleoptera; family Staphylinidae; genus Othius; species Othius punctulatus. The sequence continues at coordinate 32,249,686 of OX638139.1, read as the reverse complement.
AAATATAACTCATAATTTTATCTTATTCCTAAGAGAAGTTATAGACATATGTCAGGCTACCTTTTAGAGGTAAAAATTTTAGGAAAAAAATGTTTTCTTGGTAACGTATGTACACTTAACATACGTTCTTACAAAATATGTTCCAATTTAAGCGAGGAACTCAAAAATATAATAATATATGGGGTGTTCTATTTAAAATAAGAAAATTGGTGCTACTTCCGGTGGAACCGGAAGTGATAGAAACTTGAAAATATTTCACATGAGGATAACTGATTCAACCGTGTGACGAGGATTTTTTTGAAATTTTTAGTACAATGGCAACCCCGTAAACTTTTAACGAACGGTTTAGCGTAGACACCCTGTAGATTTGCCATTCCTGTAACCAACAAAAAACCTCTCCACGGCATTATGTGGATGCAGTGCCATATATTTTTTTATAACGTCTACAAAATTGATTCCATCAATGTCTCCAGAAGTTATAACAAACTCTCTCAAAATTTTGGTCTTTGTATTTGGTATTGTGACGCAGAAGACCTGCCCTTCGTTATTCACGTTGGTCACTTGCATGTAAGTGAGTTCTTCGTTTCTACAGGCTCCACTAATTCCAAAGATCAAAACTACTTGAAAATATTTCTTAATATTAAATTTCATGACTTGTTCTTATTTACTTTTGTTAGTAGCCACTTTTCATCATCAGCTTCTTGTAAAAATCGGGTTATATGTTGTTTTGTTAAAATGTTGGATTTCTTAGGTTTATATCCTTCTGACTGCCTCTTCAGAAATGCAACCAATTGAATAAATTTACTGATGTTCCTCTTGCCCATTACTTTCCCCTGCATTATCAGTTGGAGCAGTTCGTCACTTTGTCCGTCTATGATATTTTTAGCATTCGTCTATAACACCACATCTCAAAGGCTTCTAGCTTTTTTATTTCTGCTTGCTTTAAAGTCCATGCTTCCATTCTATATAGTAGAATGGAGAACACGTAGCCTCTTAGCATGTTTGTATGCAGATCAAGTTTTAGTTGTCTATCACAAAGAAACCCACGCATTTTAAGAAATGTGCTTCTTGCCATTTCAATTCTGGTTTTAATTTCAAGTGTTTGAAGATTTCTAGAGTTATTTGAGAACACGTAGCCTTTTAGCATTCTTGTATGCAGATCAAGTTTTAGTTGTCTATCGCAAAGAAACACAAGCATTTTAGGAAATGTGCTTCTGGCCATTTTAATTCTGGTTTTAATTTCTAGTGTTTGGTTTATGGTATTGGTAATCTATGTACCAAGGTATTTATATTTAGTTGCCCTTTTTATACGCGTGTTGTCGATGTATAAGTCTTGACATTGTATTCTGACTTTTGTTATGACCATGTACTTCGTCTTTTTCAGATTCATCTTGAGACCGTACTGTAGACCGACATCATTTAACTTGTTTGTTAAACTTTGAAGGTCTGAAAGATTCTCTGCTATAATAACAGTAACATCGGCATACCTTAATTTGTTGACCGTCTGACCGTTTATTGTGATTCCAGTGTGTTCTACACTTAGGGCCTCTCTGAATATATCTTTGGAGTATAGATTATATAGCATTGGGGACAAAATACAGCCCTGTTGTACCACTCTTAGTATCCGTATATCGTCAGATTCGTCGAGTAAATAACGCAACACAATAACTGAAAAGAGATATTCAAAAAATTTAATATTACTCGTGAATATCTAATTGGACTGTAAATTGACAGTAAAACTGATTATTCACTTTGGAAAGCTACTAAGAGACTTAAGAGACCAATCTTGCAGAATTATCTAATTAAAAGTGCAGATGAGACATATGCAAACAGCAGTACTCAAAAGGCTAATAGATTTGCCGAATATCTTAAAAGGACTTTCCAACCGAATGAGGGTGAAGCCATTCTAGACGGGAAAATATTATCCAGGAAGAAGGTGAAATCAGACCCTCTGCCCCTAAGGAAATTGCAATGGAAATTAAAAAAGCATTAATTCTAAGAAAGCTCCAGGATTTGACATAATTACTGGCGAAATTCTCAAACATCTACCTCGTAAAGCAATCGTAAAACTTATATATCTTATTAATGCATCTTTAAGATTCAAATATGTACCTAAGATATGGAAAGTAGCAGAAGTGATAATGATTCCTAAACTTGGAAAACCACCAAATGAAGTTTCTTCTTACTGACCAATCTCGTTATTACCTGTAATCTCAAAACTGTTCGAAAAAATTCTTCTTAAAAGAATCAAACCAATTATCAAAGGCAAAAACATAATACCAGAACATCAGTTTGGTTCCAAAGAATCTCATTCAACTGTAGATCAAGTCCATAGAATAACAGTCGTAAATGAAAAATCATTGGAAGAAAGAAAGGTTTGCTTTACTATCTTTCTTGATGTAGAGCAAGCTTTTAACAAAGTGTGGCACGAGGGATTTAAATAGAAATTAAGAAAACTTTTGCCCAGACCACATACATAATTACTAGAATCATGTCATGTCAGATAGAGTTTTTAGAATTAAGCAGGAAGATGCTTACTCTGAACTAAAAGAAATAAAGGCAGGTGTGCCGCAGGGCAGTGTGTTAGGGCCAGTCCTCTACCTATTATATACCAGCGGTATACCTGCTTAAGACCATAATACTATAGCCACTTTTACCGACGACACTGCTATATTGACACTGCCAATAGGCTGTAGGCTGTAGGCAAAGATCACGAAGAAGCAGCACTAAATCTGCAAGTCTCAATTAATATAATAAACAACTGGATTAAGCAATGGCGAATCAAATTGAATGAGACTAAATCGGTCCATGTCAATTTTACAAACATATCAAAATCAACATATCCCGGTCAGTATGAACGATATCCAGGTACCCTACGCTGATACACGAAAATATTTGGGTTTACATTGGATGTTAAGTTACGCTGGAGAGCTCAGGTCAAAACGGAAAAAGGAAAATTGGACATCAAATTTCGAAAAATGTATTGGCTGCTTGGTATGAATTCCACCCTATCAATCTATAATATAAGATACTTCTGTATTAACAAAATTCTTGAGCCCGTATGGATATATGGCATCCACCTGTGGGGTTGTGCCAAAAAGAGCAATATAGAAATAATGCAACGATACCAAAACAAAGTACTAAGGAGTATTGTCAATGCACCTTGGTATTTCCGGAACAGCGACCTACACAGGGACTTTGAAATGGACACTGTTAATGAGACAATAAACAAATTTTCCAAGAGTCACGAACGGTGACTTCTTCAACACGTCAACGTAGAAGCCATCCAGCTGCTCGATAATACAAATTTGACCAGAAGACTACACCGGACCAAACCGTTCGAGTTAGTTTAATATTGTGTTAGTGCAAAAGTAGAGCATAGTGCTAGTGTACGCGCTAATATTAGTGTAATTAAGTGATTAGAATCTAAGGGATACTAATAAGTAGGCCCTTAGCATTAAACCTTTATTTAGTAATTTAAGTTGGCATAACATTACTCATTGGTCCATCTTTGATCAGATTGTAATAATTATAGTAAAATACGATGAAGTGTTTTGCACAAAAAAAACTTAACTATGACACAAGAATTCTTCAATTGGTTATTTGGCCAATGTGGACTTCACATTAAATTGTGTAAGTATAAATCGGCCGGTGTATTAGGCAAAAATATTCTCATGATTCTGGCATAAAATCGTTAAGTTTTATAAAATCCCTTGAACATATTTGCTTTAAAACACAATAACGTCACGCACAATGCCGAAATTCAATAGTCAGCCAATCGGGCACGCTAATCGTTGTTGGCGTTGATTTTCCGCTAATTAATCGAATTGCGCGGTACATTTGTATGTAAACGTTTACATTTTCGAACCCCCAATGGGGGAGGCTGGAAACACGTTGTGATTTTTTTTGTGTTCCGCCATTCAGCGTCCGTTCCTATTGTGCGGGGGCGCCGTCAAAACGCCATTCACCATAAGCGGATTTCCAAAGAATCCCCCGTTTCATTCACCGCACTGAATGCCATTCTGGGGAATCAAAAATAAATAAAAATGAAACTACAACCGTCCGATAATAATTCATGGAATCTTCCAGTTCCGCCGCTGTATGGGGATCGCCCCCGCGCCTCCGATAATACAATATGAATGCATAAACCGGCATAAATCACCGACAAAGCCGCCCCCGACTACTCGGAACACATATATAATTTAGCTATTTGTAAATGCGGGACAGGAAAAATTTACGGCCGATGCGTCAGTGGGGCGGCCGCTAAGTAGAAGATTATTGGGGGTCCGTCGGAAATATGCGCCCCCCGGGGGCCCGGATTATGTTAATCTCGTTTATTTACGGGGGACGCTCCGGTGGTTGTCCCCCGCGCGGGAGGGGCGGTAATAACATGGAGAGCTTTACTCGCCGAGTGCCCCCTCGTAATAATTGCGTATAAAATAAGGGCGCGCCTGGTATCGGTGTTTATATTGTTATGAATGTGCGGGGGTGAATTTCAAATCGCGAATTACCGGCGCCGCATAAATTCAGGAATGGATCTGGCGTTAGTTGACGCGCTCGCGAATGTAAATTGTACTTTGATTGTATCGATGAATAATGGAGCAGGTTTTAAATGAGTTATACCGTAATTTATCTAAGTATTCTTTAGAAGCGCATAGCCACGGTAATCTGTAATGAAAATTCGAAGAATCTACAATAACAAAGATCGTTTTATGTGACATGAATATGTTCCCATTTGTTTAGAAACTGACAACACAATTATGTTACATTAAAAAGAAATATGTATACAGGGTGTTAATACTAAGTTGTAATACCCGAAAATGGCAGTTAGAACTCATTGAAACAAACAACTTTTTTTAGTTCAAATTTTTGAATTGTAGCCCAAATTCATAATTATTGGCGTTTTTTATTTTTCGACAAATCGTCATTACTCCCTTATTTTAAGGAATATTTAAAAAATAGAAAAACTTTCTCATCACTTTCTCAACTCATCATTTGCTTTCAGTTCTCTAAAACATTTGTATTTATTTTTTATTTTTGAAAAAAACGCATTATAAATTTTAAAAAAATAATAGGAGAATACTCCTAAGAATTAAAAATTTTAATTAAAAAAATACTCAGTACATATTCTAATTTATAAATAAAAAAACTTTGGCAGCAGAACAAAAAAAAACAGTGATTGCTGTAAGGCTTTCTTAAATTTGTGTACTGTTTTTCGTACCAATTAATGTAAAATTACACCATTTCCTACATTTGCTTATACAGGGTGATTCGGGAGGAAATGGAAGTATTTTAAAAACATGTCCAGGAAGCAAAAAAAGCAAAATAAGCTCATATTATCCGATTTTCATTTGTTTCAGAGATATTTTGAACAATTTATAAAATTGAAGGAAAATGTATTACCGAACTTATAAACGAAACAAAAAAACAAGTAGCATTAATTCACGTTAAATTTGACAACGTTGTCAGTGACAGTTGTAGTTGTTTATGAGATTTTAAAATGCCTCATATTTTCAGTCATAGAGAATATGCAGATATAGTGTTTGTTTATGGATTTTGTAATGGTTATTATATTCGTTCAGTAGAGGAGTATCGACGTCGTTTTTCGAATCGAAGAATTCCTAATAGGCAAGTGTTTCAAACTGTTTTTACACGTGCTAGTGAAACTGGAATGTTCTCAAGTACACGTATTGTTTCTGAAAAACAGCATGGGCTCGGTATGAAACTTGAAGAAGATATTCTGGATGTTGTAGAAAATAATCCAAGGATAAGTACAAGGCGCATTGCAATGCAATTTGAAATTCCACAAACAATGGTTTGGAAAACATTAAAATGGCAACGTTTAAACGCTTTTCATCTGCAGAAAGTACAAAATCTCCAAGAAGGCGATTATCCATGACGACTACAATTTTGTCAATGGATTCGTGAAAATAAAAATGAATTCGTTTTCAGCAGAGGCAGAAATAAGAACTAACGAAACAAGTAGTTTCACAGCGCCCCTATCGGTTTGTTTTGAGCCCCATACGAACACATATTGGAGAAAAAACTGAAAAAACACATTAGCAGAGAAATTTTGTTCTGTACAAGTTTTAATAAGCTTAGCTATCTCAACAGCTTGTTATTTTTCAATATTATTAGATTTAAATATGTTCTGTCATGCTGTCTGTCATAACATTTGAGTACTAACTTGAGTTAGGAAAAGTGCGAAATAGCTATTTATGCAATAAGTAAGGAAATGTAATTTTTTTTTTCGTACTAGACATGGGATTTTTTATCGAGTCGATAGCGAGATTAAAAACATGCCATGTACGAAAAAAAATGGATTTCCTACGTGTTGCACACATGATTTTTTCTACCAGATTTTGTAAAATAAATTAAATTTTGATAACTTTAATTGTATATAAAATTAATATTGACTTATAACTTTTAATGTGGAAATATTATTTCCGCACCCGTTAAGAAATATTCCACTGTTCATAACTCAGATTAGTATTCAAACGTTAAACTTTTGCAAACTCTAGTAGAAAAAATAAATTGATTTATAACTTTTAATGTTAAAATATTATTTCCGCACTTGTTAGGAAATATTCCACTTTTCTTAACTAAAATTAGTATTAAAATGTTAAAGTTTTCCAAACTCCAGTAGAAAATAGTATATTTTTTCGCGTAGAGGAGAAGTGAGACATTTCATGACGCGCCTGAATGAAGTGAGGCGCGTGATAGAAAGCAAGCCATGAAAATTCACTTCTCCTCCAAGTGAAATATACTATTGTTTTACGTACTGCAAAATACGAAAACTCGCAATTTACAACTATGACAAATTTATGAAAAACATGTTGCTGAGCAATTTTCCATCTCTCTGATTGGTGGATATCATATCCGCACACGTGTGTGGGAATGAAAATATATCCACATTGTTCATTGCAATAGGCCACATATATGTATAGTAGTCTATGAAAGAATATGCTAATATACATATAGGAGTAGAAAAAATAAATTGACTTATAACTTTTAATGTTGAAATATGATTTCCGCACTTGTTAGGAAATATTCCACTTTTCCTAACTCAAATTAGTATTCAAATGTTAAACTTTTCCAAACTCTAGTAAAAAAAAAAAATTGACTTATAACTTTTACTGTTGAAATATTATTTCCGCACTTGTTAGGAAATATTTCACTTATCGTTACTCAAATTAGTATTCAAATGTTAAAGTTTACCAAACTCTAGTAGAAAAAAATACATTTCCTTTCCTTTCCAGTATTGCACAAATAGCTATTCACATTTGAATGTCAGATGACTTGATGACATAAATGCATCTGACATTCGAATTTGGTGCTGTCAAGTAACGTACACATTTCTGTTAATGTTTTTTGATATGCAATACTGTTTCGGCGCTATTGCACAGCGTCGAACCCCAAATCGGTTAAAGTGTATTCGCAGTAGTCGCAGTAATTGCAGCCGATACATTTGTAGTATTAAATTATTAATTGTAAGAGTGCAAAGCAGAGGAGACTTCAATTCGTTACCTTCACCGGGGTACATCGCTGTGTATTGATTATTGTTACGCATTAATTATAGTCCACATTACTTCCAAAACGACAAGTTTTAATTATCTTTTCATTTAAATTGGCAATCACCCGCCTGATCCTTCGATTACGTAATAAATACACCTGATTCATTTTTTTTTAATTATTTTGTCACTCGACTCATTTTTTTAAGATTCTAAGTCACTTTCGCCTGAACTATTTCTACCCTGTTTTGTTTGTTTTTCTTTGCTTCTTTAATTAATTCGAAAAGTGCATTCTGTCTATGTTAGTACCTCTGCTCCTAAACAAACACGTTTTACGTGCACGCCTTACACGCCTTAAAGCTTTCGATATTTTAAATGCCGATGGCTTAAATAATTCTCATTTTTACTCTTAAACATTATCAGTGAAGGTGCATAGTTGAGGATTTTTTAAGGTCAACAGAAATTAGAATCTGATAATACTTAAAATACTAATTGACCTGTTTTAGAATTTTCCTGCAATTGAAATGGTCAGAATAAAAAGGTATACAGGCGCGTTTACATGAATCAAGTTTAATTGATCGATTGTAGTTGATCAACAAAAGTTAAATGAAACTATAGTGAGAATCTTTGATTCAATAGAGTTGATCAACTTTAAACTATAGTTTTCATTCAATACAACCAACATCTACTACAATCGATCAATGTAACTTGTTTCCTAAGAACCCGCCTTAAGTAACATTTTCAATTCAAGGGGCATTTATACCCTATTTATTCCAATCAACCATAAACATTCTTTCACATATTTTTTCTACTGATCAATAGATATTCTTATAATTATGTATTAAAAACCACGTCATTCTTACTCTAATAAGTGTCTCACCTTTCACAAAACGCACTGGTGTCATAAATTTAAAATATTGCACTCGCACCCTATTTATCATAACCCTTTCAATTTTATTGTAGTATTTCCCACCTTTTTGGATACATTGTATATTGTTACCGCAGTTAACCATTTCACTCGCATAAAACGTCAAACATACCATATTTCCTAATAGACTTGCCGTAAAAAGTGACGGTAAAAAAAATATTTCCTCGGAACTACCAAATTAGGACAAATAGCTGTAGTACAAGATTTCTTAAATATAAATAAAAATACAGGAATGATTTCAACCAAATCTGAGGCACGTCATACGAATGAAGACGGATTGTGCCCCGTATGAAAATATGAGCTTTAAAAATTATAACCCGTCGCGCACATTTTTATTGTTCGTGTGTGCCAATTACACGGCTCCGCTGAGCACGATTTTTTGTTATCAGACCCGGAGTATAATTTTTTTCACGTAATTACAATTTTTGACAACGCGCTTTCGCGGATTCCGCGTTTTCGCGGCGCTTATAGATTTCCATCCATTCCACTTCCACACATATTACACCCCACTTAATCGCTGCAGCGACGCATCCTTGTCGTCGCGGCGCCGGCGATTTCCAGCATTTTAATATTTATAGGGCAATTTCTGCCGTCATTATCGCATTTTTCGCGAGCTCGTGGCGCCGTAGTCGAGACACCCTCGCTGTGCCCGGGGCTCAGGTGAAGGCCGGGAGAATATCAAAAACACCGATTGATAAATTATTTAATTAACGAGAAAACGAGAGGCGGATGGGTTCGCTACGGGGATCGGGAATCTTTTAATGTAGTGTATAATTTAGGAAAGCGCAAGGCGGAGTTTACGGCGCGATACGTTTCAGACTGGAAAATGGGGATCGGATTAAAATTGGAAATCGCTACATAAATTATTTCGTACTTAACCACGTACAACTTCCCGAGCCGAGGTGGGAGAAAAATGGAAATGCAAATGATTCAAGTGCCCTCAATATCAGGCTCCCTACGTCTAATTTACACGTCCCTTAATTAAACACCCCTCTTAATGTGGCAGTTTAACAGGTTCTCGCCCTCCCAGTTTTTAATTATACAGAGCACCGTTTGTCGATCGTAACTAGAGCGTAAATCCTTTTCAGAAGCTTGTTTACAAATCCAACTTCGACGGTGACTCAATGGACATTTTGCAAACTTTAACATCAATGATAACGTGTACTTGTGGAACTAATAAGGACGAATTTAGCAGCCAAGCATTGGACATGATTTCCACTGCATGGACTATTTACACTTTGCAGTCTAATGACGGTAAGTTATAATTTTTCACGCGTATGTTTATTTGACATTTCGTTTGTATCCAGAGCGGAAGGTGTACGATTTGAAAGTAAGAGGATTTCTGAAGATTTCCAAGGAACTCAAGAAAAATGGCTGGAGCCATTTCTCGCATGCAGAGCATGTCATTAAACGACATCTGGATCAACAGGACTGAGCTCACGTTTTAATAACAGTCTTCTCGTAATATCCTCATCGTCAAGACATCATAGACTGCTAATATCAGATAAAACAAATGAATATTCTAAAATAAACTTTATTTGTACAGTTTAACTAAGAATATATTAATATTATGCACGAAATATTATTATATTTGCAGAAGCAGTGCTACTCCTGCTAGTACCCATTTCGCAGGCTTTTCCTTCGTCTTCAAATTGAACGTCCATACATAAGTAGGTCCTCTAAGCTTTGTTTTATAAACTGGGCAATCATACATATTTCTAAGATCTTGTTTATCTAGCGTAATAGCCCTCACGTATATCACAGGTACCACGGGGTACAACTCCATCAGTTTTGAATCTCCAATAGTTCCAAGCTGCGAATCCCATTTGGCTCCTTCCATATATAGCCCGTGTATATTAGCACCCTCTCTCGGTGGGCCTATAAACTCTTCTTTCTGCTTCTTGGTGACATCAGTGAGGAGGACCATTTTATCTAACGGCCATTCGTTCTTACGTGCAGTTTGTTGCATAATTGCCGTTAAAAATGACTGCGGATTAAAGAATCCACCCAGCCAAACAGCAGGCGGCATCGAGAAGTCACTAACCCAACTCTCCAATTCCTTAATTCTTAAGCTCAAATCACCAATCCACTGCCCCAAGGGAAGCATACTGGGGTAAGCCTTTTCGGCCCAATTTGTAGGAACTTGATCCATAAAAAGTGCCTGTTCAAGAGTCTCCATAGATGGGGTAATTGTTAACTCGCCTTTCATCCCCAAATCCATCTCCTTTAGCGTTGTCTTCATCAACGATGTCAAGGTGTTCATACGATCGCACTCTTGGAAACATACGATAATAAACGGAGTGCGCTCCTCTACTTTCGCCATCATCTCGTGAATATTGAACTCCTCCGGTAGCTTATCAGTGATATCATCCAACAAATTTCTCACCTTCTCCTCTCTGGACATACCACCAGCTACTACAGCCCCGGAATCCCGTGGTTGCAGCTCAAAGATCGTTACGAACATCTTTTCCGAGATATTGGTGAGATACCCTATTTCAGCATTCGGGTGCAATCCATACAAATACGGTGACTCTGGCGGAAGTCTCTCATCTATATGCCTGTGATAACCCACATAATCTGTGTTTGGTGGAGCTAAAAACCCTGGCGCATAATACAAATCGCCTTCCAACAAAATACTCGTCATATACTCCAACAGGTAAAACTTACACAGCCTCCGATCCCAGTCATCAGTAATATGTCCACCATACATAATTTCTCCAAATAGATATCTCAAATCTTCCCACGGAACCTTATTAGTATTCTCCAAGTAATTATACAGCACATTAACACTTATAGTGAGGTCTCCTACGTTAAATGGATAATTTCTATTCCAACCTTGAGGCCCAAACTTACGCCTCTCAGCGACTACAGCATGAAAGTAGCAAAGCGAGAAGAGAATAGCTTTAAATTCTGCTTCCTTAGAACACATTTCTAAAGTTTCTTGGTTGAAATTGTCTAACGCCTTGTGTAAATTTGCAAACATCCCAGTTGGAGGTTCGTTCGTTATTTTGATTGCAGATTCCAAAATACCTTGTGGTAATACATTATAGGCTGGATTCGCTGCAGCTTCAGCACTTAAATATAATCGATACCTTTCATCCGATGTCTCATTGTATTGTTCCATTTTCTTCTCAAGTGTAGGAAGCCACTTGGCGACCAAATGAATATTCTGCAGAATCACCCAGTGACCCTCTCGAGACGCCACATCCATTGCATTCTCAGCAACAATTTCCTGTCCTTGGCCTAGGGACACGCTATGAAAATTTGCGTTATTAAAAGTAAACCCTAACTTCTTTCCCATTTTCTCCACATCCTTCAAAGGATTGACCCCTGGCGACAATATAAAGAAAGTTGGTGTTGAGTTACTGGTCTCCTCGTAAGATTTCTCGAAAGGAATCGCACGTGAAGTAACAAACTTGGTACCCATCTTTTCCTCAATATAGTCGCTCACAGCATACGTCATTCGATCTGGTCTAAAAGCACGCATCATGCACAGTTTCTGAAGCGAAGTTTTACCCTTCCACTCTCCGGGATACTTCTCCTTCTCAGGACATTCGCTCTCCACAAACTTCCTCCAACGTTTTACAGACCCCTCAATATCTTTATCGAGACCTCTAAAATCATCCATTAAAGATAGTGCTTTGATTCCACCCCACGATAAATTGGTCAAAAAGTCTACAGGTGAGGTATAATTCGCTAACGCAGGAAACCGCAACAAAAAGTCTAGTTCATTAGTTTGTATCTCCTCGGCAAATAATAATACTTGAAACACCATTTGGGCCATAAATATGAGTTTATCACATTCAAATAGACCACGACTTGTGTACATATACACCGAGAAAGTTATGCTATCTAGTAAATTTACCACCCTATCTTTTAGTTTCTCAGCAGGCTCTGCAATGCTCAATGAATACTTAAACACCACAGTAAATGCCTTTAGCGAGAACTGATAAATAGCGTTAATTTTGTTCAGATCGTTTAAGATAAAGTATAGCAGTGATGCTCGACAAGCGGCTGGTCTGTACTGCTCTCTCGCCTCATCAATTTTTACAGATGTAATTTTAGCTTCTGCTGCTTTTACTTGGATATCGGCAGCTGTCCTTTTGGTAGTTTCAAGATTCAAAACTAAAGCCACGTCACCTAAAATATTTCCTGTAGCCGACGATAGCCGCTCTAACAAGTTATCCTCGCATGTCTTTAAAGTTATTTTAAAATCGTTTTGCTGTTTGGTTAAAGATGACTTTAGGGACTCTAAATCTGGGCGCTCCGCTTTCACAACTTCGGCTAATAACTGCTCCTCCAAACCATCACGAGTCACAGTAAAATTTATTAAAGTAGTTTGGGCCTGAATTTCTGGTTTGTAGTGCGGATTTGCAAGTTTTGTGTGAATTATCAGTTTGAATCTCGGATCATAATCGATTTCTTTGTCACCTATTTTGATTGCCTTGCCTTTTTTGATCAAAACACGTCCAAGCACAGAATCTAATACTGCATCTATAGTCTCGCCAATGTTTTCCAATAGAATAATCTCGCCATGAGCTATGCACCTTTCAATAGTATCTAGGTAATTTCGCATGTTTAGTCTTATCACGGTTAAAGACGAACCATACTTATTTTTAATCCATTTAATACCTTGCAACTGTGGGTCAATCATTAACGGCCAACGCGCCGAGTTTGTTAAAATTGTTGCGTTTTCTGCAGACATGCGATCAGTGGGCAAGCCCTCATTGTTCCACTTTGCTATTTGAGCATCATCTGTTAATAAACTTAAAGGATCGAGACCTTCTGTCATAGGGATGGGTTTCTCCTGCTTGCTTAAGAAAGGTAACCAATTCTTCTGCATCAACTCGACACGGTATTTTCGTGTAAAGCATCCCACATATGAAATGAAAGCCGTTACCAGAAGTATATCACCGGGTAATGTCGTAGTTGAGTTAATGAAATTAGTAACCGATTCCCGCCATCGCACATTTTCAGATGCCAGACCATTCACCAGCCTGTTAGCCAAGTCAATCATTGTTGCTGTAGCATCAGCCTCTGCTTGGCACTTAAGTTTTGCATCCGTTGCCTCTTCGAATTCAGACCTTAATGCACCCAGCTGTTTCTCTAAAAGGTTAAGTTGCTCGTTTAAATCCATTAACTTTTGTCTGGCTTCACTTAAGTCGGTAGTGGCTTTCTTTAATGCTTGTCTCTTTGGCTCCACAACCAAAAATATCTCATAAAATTTAACAATATTAATAACCCAAGCGCACAGTCCAGCAGCGGCTATTGACTTGCTAAAAATTTTTGACGGTTCGAAGTCAGGGTCTTTAACGTACGGTTGAATAGCCTTCACAATCTCTGGATGGATGTTTTCTTTGTCGTAGTACACTAGGTCATTTAGAAATACATCAACCTTACCCATAATTAATTTGCAAGCTTTCCAGGTGCGGTCTTTTGGAATACGACCTTTAGAAAACAATACTAATACAGCAGCCATGACATTAACAACTGCGTCTGGAGGACTACCGAACGATTTTAGCTCAGTCAGGTTATTTTTGTTTAATGTATTCAGTGCTTCTTGAGCCGCCATTAATGCTGGTTCTGCTTTGGAAAGATCCTCGGCGCAAATCTTAGCCTTAACCGTAACATCCTCTTCTATCACTTTCACTTTCTTTTCTTCCTCGCTTGCAAATGCCTGCTCTTTGGCTACTTTCTCATTTTCAGCGCTCAAAACTTTAATCAGCTTATCTGCTGCTGCGTTTTTGTTACCTAAATCAACTTCTTGTACTGCCAATGTCTCCTTCAAACCATCAACTTCCTCAGAAGTAGACGCCAGCTTTAGTAAACCATTTTCTAATCGCATGATGTTATATTTTAGATTATCGGTCTTCTCTGTGAGTAGCTTTTTGTATAATGCAATTTGTTCCAAGAATGATTTTGGTGTCGTATAATTATATCTTCTCTCATTTATTAAATACACGGTCGACATATCATTTACTACAGTATGAGCTTGCGACATAAACTCAGAAACAGATTCGACAAATTCGGTAGGAAGTGCATCGATTTCAGAAAGAAATCTTCTTGATACATTCCTCAATGCTTCTCGAGGCCACTCATGAAACCAGTCAATAGCTGTACAGTTAACTAATGCAGGGAATTTTCTAGCTCTATTACGCAAAGTAGAACCTACAGGTGAGAAGCATAGTACCACTTTAATTAACCTCCTTACACGCTCAATATAAAATGACCAACAATTTTCTCGTGTGTCCTGCAAACCGGCTGCTTTCACTTCTCCTTTAACAACGTTGAAAATATTTTCTATATCTTCATCTGCCAGCAAGTCTGGTATTTCACCAGACGCCAGCATATCATTGACGAGTACTAAAAATTGCTCCTCGGCAACTTGAGCGTCGGTCATCAAAAATGTGGTGCTGATGTTCTTTATACCGGCCTTTATATAAATCTGGGCTAAATCTGATTTCATATCATTCATTGAGTACCCCTTTTTCAGCTGCAGTTGAAATACTTCTAAAGAAGATATAAACGCTGCTAGTCTCGTAAGTGACTGCTTTCCAGAACCACCTACGCCCACCAGTAGAGCGTTGCCCCTTGGAGCTTCCATAATCCTATTAATCCTACAAATATGATTCATGGCGTCCTCGAATAGCACCAAATTCATTGCAGCCACTAAATCATTATATCCAGAAAGCGCATCGACTAACAATTTATTCAAGTGTTCATATTCTCTAATCTGTAGGTATTTGGGATCGCCGATTCCTTCGGCAAAGTGGCAGAATATTAAGGGTTTCGCCATAACCTCAACCTCATTGATCTCCTCGAAACCTTTTTTCACAATTTCCAACAAAATTTTGTTAAACAAATCTATATCTTTTCCATCGGCTAACTTATCCCTATAAACTCGGGTTGTTTCATGTAACCACAATCTTACCATATTTGTCGGGCTATTCATGGCATCACCGTTTGCAAAAAGCAATCCTTGGAATACATTCGACATATCTCTGAGGTTGAAAATGTAATGGAATTTAATTGCTGTAGGAAGGAAATTAACCGACATCTTTGCATGCACTTGAAGAGCTGCTTGCACTACGGCTGTACACATTTTTTGAATTGGCGGTGGAACTCTTGCTTGAGGGGAAGACATATATTGTGACAGTATAGAGTAATAGATAGAGAAAACAGCGTCCATTGATGGAAAACTCATTGCAAACACGCAAAAATGACGTTGAAGTCTTGGATCGATCGTAAATGATCCTGATGTAGGGTTCATGCACGATATATACTGAATATTATGAATGTCCTTTAGCGTAAGCTTTTG
Organism: Othius punctulatus; assembly: GCA_951805005.1. Lineage (NCBI taxonomy): Eukaryota > Metazoa > Arthropoda > Insecta > Coleoptera > Staphylinidae > Othius > Othius punctulatus. The sequence continues at coordinate 32,233,929 of OX638139.1, read as the reverse complement.
TCTATCGTACCAATGTTGATAATCCAAATGCTGCCGAAGTAAGGTGTGGGGTTGAACAGTAAAGTACTTATCAACCTCTGGCATATTCATATCGTCGACAAAGTAAATCATTGTTTTACTCCCTGGTGGTCCATAAACCCTTCCTGCTTTCTTCTCCAATGGTTTTTCCAAGACTTTTTGTAGCATTTCAGATGTGGTATAGAAATTGAATGGCACATTAGTTACTTGATAGTTCTCTGAAACACTTGCCAATTTTTCTTGTACTAGCCCAGTTTTCCCACACCCAGCTCCGCCTATAAGCATAACGGGATGCTTTTTAGCCATCAGTTGGTCGATGAAGTATCGCACTCTTGTAGTCTCTGCAGTGTTAACTAGCGTTGCTTGGAGTGGCAAATCGGTATCCAACTCGAAAGGATCAATTAAATTATTCCAAGGTAACAACTTTTTTGTTTCCTCGTCGATGTAGTAGTGAAAAACGGTTCCTGCAGCAGGGAATCTGACTGATTTAAATTCATTGACGAACCATTTGCTAAACTCGTTTCTCCAATCAGTCAACTGGTCTTGAAACAGTGCTGATCCAAAAGCCCAAACCACGCAAAATGCAAAATATATCTCATACCACTCCTTCGGACAATCAGGCGGTACATTTACAGGAGTTAAAAAGCAGTCAAGTAAATGACATAGCATGGAGATGTGCGCAATTTCTACAATGGGTGTTATCTTCTTGAGTTTATGCTTTACTATTTCCAAACAAGGAGGTACATATTTATCAAAAAGTAATTGCAAAGGTGACTTTTCGCTTGGAGTCCTCGTATCTATCCATGATAATACGCTGGGACCCCAACCCAAGTCCTGGGGGTTAATATATAGGATTCCAGCTCTTGATACTGTTGCTGGTGTGGCTGTTCTTAAGTTTGCGATTTCAAAGAGTAATCGCATGTAAGTTGACAATGCAATTCGCTCATTGCTCGCTAATGTTAAGACCTTATTATCATCCATTAAGGTATTTAGAGATTCAATCCACATAGGGTCAATGTCGCCATCCAAGACAATCCATTTAGGCCCATCGCCAGTTAGGTTTGCCTGCTCCCTCATTATCACGGAAAATAATCCATCCTTCCACTCACGAGTCTGGGGATTAATGACACCAAAGAGTTCATCATTCGTCACAGCTTTTGGATTCAAATCAGTGTACACAGGCCTACGTTTCTGATTGAAGTAAGTCTTATAAAGAGTCTTCCAAACCATAGATTTTCCTGTACCGGCAAAACCAATTACAAACACTGAATGCCTAACTGCAAACAACTCTTCCAACTGCACAATTTTCAGCACGAATCTATCTTCTGGTTGCAGTTTCAAATCAACAGCCGATTTTTTAACCATCCTTTCGAATTCTAAGTTTCGTTTTCTGGGCACATCTAAAGCTGGAAATAAATCACCAATCAAGCCCATGAAAACAGGAACGTCGTCTGTTATGATCTTTGGTATATTGAAGTCTCTTAGTGCCCGCATTAGCACCTGGTCTTCTGGTCGTTGCCGATCACTACGTTTAAGAGACCCAGCCACTACCAGTACAGACTTGATTGCCCTTAAGCCCCAGTCATAGTGATCTTGTTTACTCAATAACTCCTTGCACAGAGTATACAATGTGATAAACTTTTTCGCCAAGAGTCTAGCTTCTTGAAAACCTTCAGCTACCAACATAATTTCACATATTAGCTCAAAGTCTGGTACAACCATAGCACATGGGCGAAAAAGTGCTTTTAAGTTCTCGGGGAGCTCCGTTCTCCCTGCATATCCAGGATTCATCGTGATAAAAATACCCACCTGTAAAAAAACTTATTAAATTTTTGAAATAACTATGGGGCCATGAAATCACCGTTGGAATAAGCGTGATATCATCCCCTAAAAATACGAAGCGTGTTTTTTTGTCCTTAATGGCATCTTGTATGGTTTTAACTTGCACAGCCACCACCGACAATACCTCCACGGCAATTCTGTTGAATTCATCAAAACAGCCCCAGGTACCTGTCTGAGCTAGACCTTTGTAAATATTTCCTACAGATTTATAATCCATCTGCTCAGAGCAGTTAAACACATACACCATAATTCCCAGCGCCCTGCCCAAATCTTTCGTGGTTTCTGTTTTTCCTGTTCCAGCAGGACCAGCGGGTGCTCCTCCCATAATCAAGTGCAAACTTTGGGTTAATGTTATGTAACATCTATCTGTTAGTGGAGTAATCACAAGTCGTGCAGTATTTCCGAGGTATTCATGTTGATAACGAAATTGCGCGTCACAAATGTTGGCGAAGCAATCTTTAATCTTAGTATCCCATCTGTGCCTCAATTGACTCTGCCATTGAAAGGCTTGGGAATTCTCAACTTTAGCTATTATCATTTTTGCCACAACGTCTCGTGAATGTACATCAATTGTACAAATTGTCATTATTTTCTGTCGATCACCAACCGTTAAATCCCCAAGGAGATGCATAATGAGAGCACTTAATTGCGTGATTTGCTTTCGTTGATAGTCCTTCAGGGCATTTTCATAACCTTCCTCTAACTTAGCAAAAGCTGCATTAGTTTCTGTGGTCCACCAAATCTGTGTACCTATCAATGCCGGTTGTGCTGGAAAGTCAAAAACCCACAGATCACGAGCTTTGCCCTCGTATGTTACAACAGCTTCACCGAATAGCTTAAGTAATGTCTTACGCATCACATCAATAAGCCTGTTTAACCATGTCTCAACTTTGCCAGAGCAGTCTAAAATGTAAGCGAATTGCACGTATTCATCGTTCTCCTTCGCTATCATGCCTTTGGCTCGTTTGGTAGTTTTGGCACCTTCTTGTTCAAACCGTAACTTCGCCAATGAATCGAATAGCTTTGTTAGATGTCTTTGAACCAACTCTGGTGAGTTACCATTTGATAATATGTCTAACAAATCAGCAGATGATACGAAATAAAATCGCGGAAATGCCAGTCTTTTAGTTTCCAAATAATCATTTAGTGCCTTTTCACATAACATCAATAAACTTTGTATTGCATCTAAGCGATCGTATAGACCTGGTTTGTTTGTTGATTTCACTACATTTGGCGCTTTCTGTATTTCATTTAGCACTTCTTTAAAATCACGATCTATTTTATCAAAGCGTTTTGAATCCTCTGGTAGTTGATTCCTAATATCTTCGGATCCTATAAATATACTCTCTAGGTAACACCACTTCCTCTGCACTTCAAAAAATATTGATATAACTTGGTCTGCATTTGATAGTTTTTTCTGCCAATCAGAAACCTCATCAAAAAAGTAATCGATAAACTTTGACGTCATCATATTCTGTAGTTGCACCTGGTGGTCTTCTAAAACTTCAATTAATTCCTCATTAGCGTGCAGGAGCTTCAATTTCGTTCTTTCGTGCATGTCACTAGAGAATTCCATTATAGTCCACGTAGAGTTAAGCTCCTTTAACACTTTCTCCATGGCCATTTCCTTCACAGATTTGTCGACGATATTCTTCACCTCATCCTCAAACTCATGCAGATGCAAAGCAAGCAGATCATTTAGCGTTGTACTCTCGTCCATAACAAACTTGACCTAAGAAAGAGGCAGTGTTATGTAAAGCATTATCATTGATCATATTTTATTGAAAAAAGCGTATTAATAGTATACATAGTGGCATGTCCTAGTTTGATTAGTACTCACTGAAAAATATTCCTCGGGTACTTCCGCCTTTGCAGCGAAAAAAACATGTGCAATTGTTGATAGCGTTTTGCATATATTTATCTATTAGTATATTTACCTTAGTGGCCTGCATTAGTTGCGTCCAATGCCTCTCCCTGATTGCAGGATTTTGTAGCTCAGTAACTGCCCGTAGCGAAGTAAGCATATTCTTAATGGTCGCCTCCATCTGAATATAAACGTCCCACAGGCGAAACTCCTTATCCATTGCACGCAACTCCTTAGCAAACTTCTTGCACTCCATTTCCATACCTTCAACATCTATTTTCTTCCAAGGCGTATACTTCCATTCACCAATGCAAGAATTTACCATATTTACATAATCCCAAAGCTGCTTCAGTTGCTTAATTTCCTTCCTGACCAATTTGACATGTTTAAATTCTGGCATCTGGAGTTCAAATAGGTTACCTTGTTCAATGAGTAAATTCATGTTATTCTCTAGTTCGATTACATCCTTGTTGACCTTGTCCATAAGTTTGTAACAATTTATACAATTGAAATTAAATAGTGGAAGTTTCTTGTAGTTATCTTTGTAAATGGTTTGTCTAATATCAAACAAGGCGATTCGTTTTTTAATCGCGTTTACGTGACTTGCTTGTATTGGTGCTATTAGCTGCTTTGTTGTTACCGCTACTCTTTTGGAGTTGGACCATTTCTCTGGGAGTTCCTGTAATCTGACATATAACTCTTCTGAAAATTCCACGCCATATGTATTGAGTAAAGTCATAATATCTTTTAGAGAATCGAACATGCTATCCGTAGCCACTTGGCGATCTCTGATTTTAGATAGGTAGCCCATTATAATAATTAAACCATCAAAGTCGTCTTCGGCAAGTGGTTTCTCCATGGCCCCTACGGCTTCCAGTATAAAGCTTTCTAGTTCCTCAATGCTGTTCATGACTTTATCAATCAAATGCTGTTTAAACATATTCCCCCATTTGCAAATTTGATTCAATATGTTCTGCCGCAATGGCTTTACATCTAGGCGTAGCCACGAAGATATAATTTTCTTAGTGTCTAACGTCTCCGCTTTCTTATAAAGTTGGTCGTAATAATCGATTTGACCTTTGAACTGAGGAATAGTAGGGGGACACTCTTTAACACCTTCCTGCTCCCCTCTATTAAGTATCATCTCCTCTTGTGTTAAAATTTTGCCGTAAAGGAGAAATTGGTTCAGAAAGTCGTGTTTATTGTCCAACCACAAGATCTCATATTCTTCAAATTGCTCCAAATATTTAAGTGACTGATTCATTGCACCATTTACTCGTGCTACGGTTTCACTTATCATTTCATTGATATTAAAATCATTAAGGAGGGTATCATAGTAGTTGTCTTGTTTATCTATGGTCACACGTTTCATATACTTGCCCATGTCAACCAATGTCATTAAGAGATCATTCATAAACGATAGTAAGTGGAAATCATCACCGATATCGATTGACGGCGTAGAAACTATATTTGGTTCATGAAGCTCCAATACTACTTCAAAGAGTGGTTCGATCTTATTGGCCTCGTCCATTTCATCCATAAAGAAACCCAAGCTTACGAAATTGCTATCAAGTAGCTTATTTAAGACAAGATTATCCACATATTTCAAATATGCTAACCATTTATCATCTGTGCGGGATTCTTCCGCATATCGTTCATCCCCATAGTTATCTTCGGCTACATTAGTGGATGCCTGTTCTGTAGAAATTATATCTGGAATTAGAGATTGACTTGTTTCTTGCACGGATTCTTCAGTTGGCTGTTCTTCTTCTCTCTAAGCATAACATAAATTGATATCTATTATACAAAAATAGTGAATTGGAATTCAAAAAATCAGAGAAAGTGGTATAAACCAAAAATGCATACACACCTCTTCCTTGGGCTCTTCCTTTTGTGTGCGTAGTGGAATGTTATAATATAGGAAATAGTTTTCCTTTAAGATAATCTGTATTTCGCGTGAAGATTCTGCAATAACTTCATAGCGTTTCTGTACTATTTCGGATCTATTGTCTAAATATATTAGCTCCTGGGGATCATGGTCCTTTCTTTCAAATAGCGTATACTGACTCCACTCTTCGGCATTCCAGAGAAAGTTAGAGATATTATCTTGGGCTCGCTTTACTCTAAGGTATAAATCGTTTATATCTATGTGCATTTCATTGATAGCATTCCAATCTGAAATTATATAAAGTCAGGATGCACTTTAAAGTTTGTTAAAAAAACAAAGAGGAATAGAAACACATTTAAGCTAATAATACACGTAATACTATAAGTTAGATCGACCAAAAAGATAACTCCTAGTCCTATATTTTAAATCATGCTGCAACGTCTCGAACCAATGATTTTGTCAGTTACGCCTTCTATATTTAACAGGGCATTAACAAGAGTATTAATCTCACAAAATATTTGTAAGTTAAAATGCTTACAGGAATACATTTTAACTTACAAATATTTTGTGAGATGAATACCCTTGTTAATGCCCTGTTAAATATAGTAGTCGTAACTGACAAAATCATTGGTTCGAGATATCGGAAATCGGAATAATTGATTAAATATTTAATTTAACATTTACTAAGAGGTTGCAAAGCATAATCTAATTAGCCAGAGCATTATTTCAATGCATAAGCAGATATTAGAGTTTTGATAGATACGACATTTAGCACTACCCTAGTATCATACCAGGTTTGAAGAATAACAAAAAGGCATATCTACATATTGCGGGTATCTAGAGCCTATAAAAGTAACAGATACGACTTGACGTCTTAACAGAGTTATATTATCATACTTCAAATACAATTTTGAGCAACAAATTCAAGAATCGAGATGCTGTCATAATGCTGTTAGTAGCTATGTTGGCTTAGTAATGCAGATTCAAAAATAATCTTATTTTCTCGTTTAATTATTGTTATGCCATACTTTAAGGTGACTTATGATCAATGATACTTATGATCAATCATGAATGGTGTATATAAATCTCTGCTGTGAACCTAATAATATTGAAGGCTACATATAAAAATCAATACTTACTATCTGTTTCCCAATTCAATGTAGTTATTGCTTTCTCTAAAAGTTCATCAATGTTAGCAATTTCATCCTTAATTATAGCATACTCCTCGGTGATCGTATTTTGTTTAATATGATTGTACCATTCCACTGATCTCATAAGATTCATGAGCGCCGCCACTAATTCTTCGTTGCGCTCAAAAAGTTGTGTGGCATCGGCTGGTATATCAGTTATGCCTAGCAGTTTAATATATTTCACTTCTCTTAACGCGCAAGCCAATTCGCCATCAAAGTTTAAGTCAAGCAAACCTTTTGAATTCCTGACTAAGTGCATCTTGACAAGGTTTCTTTGTATTATTGCCGGCACAGTTTTAGTCCAGTTTATAAATGTTTGATTCTCATCATTCGTAAGCTTATCCAACATTTCATCATACTTGTTAAGTACATATAGAGCATCCTCTGTAGAAATTACTGGATGTTCAATGCATTTGAAGTCTTCTCCTTGCTTGCTGATCCTGCTTTTCAATTTGAACAACCACCACAATTTTCCTGCTACAGGAGGGTAGTTTCTATCATATGGTATGCCATACTTATATCCTTCGTCATAGAGGATCTTTACGGTGTCTAATTCTTGATTCAATATGTTAAGCATATTTTCCATTTTGGGATAGAGCTCTTTAGCTATTATTGGTCTCTCTCCAAGATTTCCAATAACGTTAAGTAATTTGCAGCAACTGTCCATATTATAGCACTCGTCGAAAGCTTGGGTGAAAATTGCAGCCAGCCTATTATCAAAATCTTCGCATTTGGTCTTGAAAACTTCATAATCACGATTTATCTGTAGTTCATTTAAATCTAATAATTCGTACGAAATATTTTTGAAAGTGCTGTATTCATGATTAAATTCGTCAAAAAGATCAATGCATTTTTGTGATAATAATTTTCCCTTCAAACCTCCAATTTCCACCTTTTCCATCTTCGAGTACTCAAGATTAACTTGCAGCACGCCGGCTATTAGCTCCAAACGACTTCTGAAGTCGTATAACCTTTGAAACACATTTCTCGAGTGGAAAGTCCACGGCACAGGCTGTACTCCCTCGGGGAAGTAATTTGCTATGTTCTTTCTAACAGTTTCAAATGATGTTTCGAAAAACTGCAGTAGATGAAGGCATTTACACATCCTGTCGTGCACTTCTTCTGTGTCTGATTGGAATATGTTACTTGGTTCAAGTTGTCGGTCTATAGACTGGATTATAGCGTTGCCAACTTCTTGTAGGAGGATCACAATCTTCCCACTGGAGCAATAGTACCTACAGTTGGCCCACAGCAATCCAATACAATGTACTAATGGCTTAATACACACGCCGTATTCAAGAAAATCAGTGTCCTCGAGCCTTGCGAAATGAGTCATCATCGGCTTCATATATAAGCATATATCCCTGGCTTCGAATATTCCCGCCACCACGCTCTTAAACATATTCTTGAAGCATGTGATATAGCTGCTGTCGGTCATCTCCAGGTAGAGTATTAGTTTCTTAACACGCGGATCTCTGAGCTGCGAGTAGATGCCCTCCAGATTCTTTAAACGCCCTTGCCAAAACTCCACCTCCTTAAGGGGTCCCGGGTTGGCATTGCCAGCGAATGCTACAAGAGACGACTGCTTGAGAACCTCTGTGATCATATTGGACCACTTGACCACGGCAGCTTCGCCAGACGACTTCAAAACTAGATCCTGCTCGAAGACATCGCCCTCCTCAAAACGATGCCCCGCGTCAAAGATACGGTCGATATCACTTGGCATTGGGAGCAAGGTCACGCCTTTCATAGCTCCTTGGACCTATTCATATTTTTTTCGACAAATAAATTAAATTAAGTAAATTGCTGTCTTATACAAATTACATATTGTATTTGGGTTGCAAAAGAAGTGTCTTAGTTTAAACATTTTCAAATTAAACTAAAATTGAATGTTTATATTGGAATCTAATTTTTGGTATGAATCGTTAAGTAATGTAAACTGATAATGTAATATGGTAGTGCTTTGACTCATACCTGGTATAGTACGTTGTTGAAAGACTGCATTTGTTTCGTAACGTCTTCACTGATGACACTCGGCCATTCGTTGGTATTTAATGTATTGGAGACCAGTGGTGTGAAGATATTCTGAGAAATAGCAGCTAGTTCTGCTATAGGCTTGGCTGACATGTCGCCAAATAGAATTACATCTCTAAAGATTTTCATTGTGATAACCGCTGGGCGCTTCTTGATTAAGTAGGTTGTTTTGCTTTTTGTGTTAGATTGAAATGTCGTAGCCGGCATCAACGCTCCGGCTATGTTCACTGTTAGCGTTAACATCATGGAGTCGGACTTGTCGAAAAAATCCATTACGACCGTCTGGAACCCGCGTGGAGTGTCAATGTTATGTGGTAAGGGTCATGGTTTGTTTACCTTGAGCTCGTCGGTCTGCATCATCTTGTTCCACTTCTCCTGCTTGAGCTTCATACTCTTGGTGAGATAGTTAAGCAGAAACTCTAGCCGGTCGTCCTCGTCGCTGTCGGGTGGCTTTTGCTGCTTTGCATCTTCCTTGCCCTGCGCCATGGTAGTAAGGGTTGGATCTTCTGGCTCGTCGCTTTTGACGGACGCTGTTTACTGCCGAATAACAACCCTCTCTCCAGGCAACGGGGGTGCTATCGATCATTCATGAATTGATGCGGCGCCACCTCCTAGCACGGCGATAATTTTATGGTGTTAATAATTTTACGGACTGTTTACTTTCCGCCAGAGAGGAATTAGTACGGCCATAAACGGAATAGCAGAATAATATGGTCGCATCAATCGTCGACGATGGGAATTTATGGTTTAGCGAGCGTCGACACCTTTGTGCTCGTTTACGCGTGTTCAATTAATATTCCGATCAAACATCCTCAGACAGGTGCGGCATTTGCGTTTAATTTACTGCCTTTTGCACATTTCACAAGTCCCACAGACATAAACATGTGCCTGCAAAACTCATTGTATTCCCCACTAATTACCTGCACTACACACCCACGCATAAAAACATGTAATCTGCTAGCGCTTGGCCAGAGTATTGTAAATTTTAATCTGTTGACTTAACTGAGCTCCAATATAAAAGTTCCGCGAGGTAAACGGATTACGGTAATCGATTTTTGAAAAATATTGCAAGCATAATCTCGGTGCGCCACGCTGATTTATTGCAGGAGCAAGGATTAAACGTCTGCAAATATAATTACGGCGAACAGGTGTGCAGGTATTGCCGATGGTCCACCTCCAATAATTCCAGCAGAAGCAGTATCTCCCGCTTAAGGGATTACGGATTGCTAAAATAATACTCGCTCACACGATGTTGAAAATACAGATAACACGCACATAAATTAAGCTAATGAAAATCACAGCTAATCATTTTAAAACAATATATGGCATAAACTTACTCACATACTTCTAACATTACATTTGAAAATAATGTGAAAGTAGTAGTAAGTCCTTAATTACTTATCAAGAATACTTAAAACATTCACCGCGTTTACTATATCTTTATAAAATGTACCGGATAAAATAAACAATATAATAAATTAGACATACGAACACGGAAGAACACTAAGAGTAGAAGTCAAAACAGAACAAAATAATACATGGAACATAATTGTGGTATACGCACTAAATGAAAACGACAAAAAGGCAGAAAAATACCAATTTTATGAGTGGATATGAATGGAAGAGTGGGAAAAGAAAACAAAGGCAAAGATAAGTATAACGGAATATATGTAGAGGAGAACAGAAACGAAATTGGGAAAAGAATAATAGAATTATGCATAGCAAATGACCTCATTATAACAAACACAAAATTTAGGTACAAAGCTGACACAAAATCAGATGAGAGGTTAGATCAAGAAAAGAGAAATCAATAATCGATTACTTCCTGGTAAACGCCGAAGAATGGAAAAAAGTTAAAGATGTTAAGGTTACAAGACAAGCGGAAATCGGGAGCGACCAGTACCTGGTAAAAATGGAAATCAACATAGGAATAAAATACCCAAAGAGCAAGGAAACAGAGGGGAAGATAACAAACAAAATCAACAGCTACAAACTAAAAGAGGAAGAAACAAGAAGCAAATAAAAAACACAGATAGAGAATAGCTACAGACAAACGAACAAAGCAGAAGGAGTAGAGAATAAATGGCAGAAGTTCAAGAAAATCATAAGCTACGCAGCCAAAGAAAGCTGCGGAACAAGCAAAATTTCAAATAAACAGACGAAGAAAAATAAATGGTGGTCGGAAGAGATAAAACAAACAGTAAAGGCAAAAAAAAGATAAATGGAAAACCTACATAAGAACAGGAAAAGAGGAAGATTATAGGAGATATAAAACAGCAAGCAAAGAAACGAAACGCAAAATCAAGATAGCAAAACAACAAACATGAGAAGAGTTCGGCAAGAAAATAAAGGAAACGTTCACAGAAAACCAGAAGATGTTCTACAGCACAATAAAACAAATGAGGAACAAAAAACCCCGAAACAAATTAACATAATAGATAAAAATGGTATTACAATAACAGGACAAAACAAAATTATGGAAAGGTGGAAAGAATACTTTAGTGAAATGGCAGGAACAAAGCACACAGGGAAAGAAGAAAAACAGACAACAGAACCAATGGGGAAATCAGAAGGATATCAATGGAGGAAATGGAGATGGCAATCAAAATAGCAAAACCAGGAAAGGCTCCAGGCACAGACGATGTCACAGCGGAAATGATGAAATACATGGGCGATAAAGGGAAGGAGGAATTCCTGGATATTCTTAATGAAATAATAAAGGAAAAAATAATACCGGACGAATGGAACAAGGGAATCATACTACCCATCCACAAAAAAGGAGAAATAAAAATATGCGACAACTACAGAGGAATTACATTCTGAATCATACCAGGGAAAATATTTACATGGTTATTAGAGACAAGACTGAAAGAAAAACTGGACCCACTATTGGGAGAAGAACAACACGTGTTCAGGAGAAATAGAAGTGCACAGGATCTGATACACATAATGAGACAACTAACAGACAAGACGATCAGAAAAGGAAAAGCACTACAAATATGCTTCATAGACCTGAAAAAAGTATTTGACAGAGTAATAAGAGAGGACATATGGAATATATTAGAAAAAAGAGAGGTAGAAAGAGACATGATATACATAATAAAAGAGCTGTACAATAACAGAAACAAGGTGAGAATAGGAACAAACGAATCAGAGGAGTTCAAGACCGAAATTGGACTAACACAAGGTTGCATTTTAAGCCCTTTACTCTTCGCATCACTCATAGATGAAGCAATAAGGACAAGCAAAGAAAGAGCAGTAAACACGATTATAGGTTATAGGAAACTGGAAATAAGTATACAAATACTTATGTTCGCATACGACATGATAATAATAGCAGACTCAGAAGAAAAACTCCAACGTAACCTTAATACATACGAAGAAGAACTGAAAAGATAAATATGGAAATGAACATTAGCAAAACTAAAACAATGGTAATAGCGTCAAAAGAAAACAAACACAAAACAGAGCTAGAAGGGAAACAACTAGAACAGGTGAATCAATGCAACTACCTATTATCAATAATAGAAGAAAAGGGAAAGATTGACCAAGAAGTAGAAGAGAGAATAGGAAAAGCAGAAAGGATCTACAACACAATAAAAAACACGTTTCTAGAGAAAAAATAAATTACTAAAGAAATAAAAACTGAGGTATACAAAAAAATAGTAAGGCTCTCTCTAATATATGGAAGTGAATCGTGGACCATTACGGAAAGATCAAGCTAAAATCAATGCAATGGAAATGAGATTCCTAAGGAAGATTGAGGGAATTACAAAAAAGATAGAGTGAGGAACATAGAAGTAAGGAAACGGCTCAACAAGCCAATAACAACAATAATAGAGGAAAGACAGCTAGGTTGATTTCCGAGCTAGCAAGTGTCACTATCACCTTGTTAATCACAAAACCTTTAAAGTAAACCAAGGACAGTATCAAACTATTTAGAACAATTAATATTGACGGTTACATTAGCATATGATTGATATTGATTGTTAACGTCAAGCCATGATTTTCCTGTAAATTATATTGCCGAGGGTTAGAAGTCGAAAGAATTTTTTATTGACAAAATATTTGTATCTGTCAAAATGACAAATTTGTTATTTTCCCTTGGCAACAATTTCACAGATCTTATTGATGGAATAATTTATTAATTTTTTTTATAAACCATGCTAGCTTGTGAGTAAAATAGTATACAAACCTCGCGAGCATATATCTGCAGAGCACACCAACAGAGATCATTAACGAACAACTCTTCTTTTCAAGAAATTTCACAACGAAAATCTTTTGTTAAGTACCAATTATGTATAACTGCCTTGTTATATTGCCATTTTTACGGCCTTCTTGCCTTTTTTACTGCCTATTTTGCCTTTTATACTGCCCTTTTTCTGTCTATTTTTAATTTTTTTTTTAGTGCCTAACTTCCGGGTTCTGTTAATTACAAAACGCAAAAACTGCAGCGATACTCGAGGACAGTGTTTCTCGACTTTTTTTACCCTTGACCCACTTCGAAATATTACTGCCCCCTGATTACTGTTCATTATTCCCAATCAACGTAAACGGTCATAAAAGTTTTAAGGCCCAGTGCTAAAGTTTTCGACTTATTTTAACCACCAGGTTTAACTTACGAATAAAAAATATTTGGTGATTATATAAGTGGACGTAAAAAGTTCTAAGGCTTGGTGGTAAAATGATCGAGTCATTTTAACCTGCAGTTAGTTTCTATGAATACCAATTTATTATTTTACAATCATTACTACCAACATTTTAATTGAGAGGTTCCATGCAAGAACCGGGTATCTCCATAATGAAAAACTTTACAGGACATCATAAAAACATAATGTTTATAGTCTTACCTTTTATTAATATAACCAATATCTTTGTTTTTTTGTTCTTAGATGTAAATGAAGCAAATTGCGCAATTAATCTTTGCAGCACATAACGATGTAATATTTAATACACTAGACTAGAGCTCTACATATGTGAACCAGAAATTCACAAAATATGGACGAATCCGGTTCTTGCACTGGGCCACTCAATTATTCTCTCAATAATCGACCATGACAGTCCAAATTTTTCAATAATTACTTTTAAATTTTCTTTAATTACCGACAAAATTACAATAATTACTGCCAAATTTGGAATTATTCTGGCAACGTTACAATAGTAAAAATTTCAATTAAAATATAAAATAATAATTAAATATATACAGGGTGGTCCACCTATCGCCGCTCGGACCATTGCTACTAGACTAATGAAAATTGAGGAAAACATGTGATTGAAAGTTATTGGACATTTGTGAGTGTACCATAAATCCGGGACACGATATTTGGTGTCATTTTTAAATAGAACACTCTGTATATTAGTTTATTTTTGGAATATCCTTCATGTGGGCTTCACAAATCATTTTATTTTTAGAGATCAGATGCAACGTTGCCAAGTTATTCACATTTTAATCAAATTTAACGAAAAATCATGGACGTGGAAAAAAATTCAAAAAATCTTATTATAACAGATCAATAAAAGAATCTGGCTATGCAAGTACCCATCCAATGTGGAAAAACATACACAATATTTGGAGTCACGTTGAATACACAGGGTGTTCTGAAACAACGATCGATTTTTTTAATTTTCAAATGACTAATGACAACTATACATTTTTTAAATATTGAAATTATGCACTCTCAAGTTTAGCAAATTTAAGGATCACAAACGTAAACTATAAATCGCATATTTTAAATGTGTATTTAGGAAATACAATTGGAGACCGGTTTCGATCTTATTAGATCTCGTCAGTCCGATATATTCTGATTCGTAATTCCTAAATGCACATTTGTATTCATATAAAGAGGAGTTTTAAAAATGATGTGTGAGAGAGTCACAAAAATCGCCTTTTCTCGTTAGAAAAATGAATGGAGATGGAATTAGGAGACGGAATAATTGTAATTTTGACAGAATAATTGAAAAAAAAGTACAGTAAACATTTATATTTTGACAGTATTCATTGACATTTTTGCCATTGACAGACTAGTTGAAAATTTTACAGAAATAGTTACTGTAATTAGTGCAATTTTGTCGGTAATTCTTGAAAATGTTCACCGAAATCATTGTAATATTTGTAGTCTTCTTCGATTATATATAGTAGTATTTTTCTCATTTTTGTTTTAAATGTGACGTTGTTTTGTTACCTTACAATATAATGATTCTGCAAATTTAAAGAATAAGAAATACATATTTCAATTTTGAGGCACTTTTTTATTTTATTTTTTTCTGGCTAACATATTGAAAATTTTATAACGTTGAAAAGAGAATAAAATATAGTACCAAAATCAAGAATAAAAAATATGTCATTTAAAAAAGCTATCGATGGTGTTATAACTTTAAAAGCAAATTATGTGGGAAGCAAGATAAAATGGTGTAGTATAACGTCGTTTATTTAAAATAGTCGCTATACCCCTTTGAATTTTTTTTCAGAAAATTAATTTGAACGAAGTTATCGAATTTATGTTTTACTTTATTTCCACACTGTATAAAATTTATAATATTTATGAAACTTTTAGTACAGATAAAGAATATATATCATTACCAGTACAAAAATTTTAATGAACTTACAACATTTTCAGTTTGCTATCCAATTTCTAAAATCATTTATTGATCTTGTCTGAAAGATAAAAGTCTTCTAATTTTATTCATTTTACAATAATGTTGATTTAGATTTTGTTTAATCTTTCATCATATTAACTTTCATTTCAATGAATATTTAATTTCTGTTATACAGCCAGTGTTGTAATGTAATAGATACGTATCAAGATACATTCTTGCTTGAGTACCTAAAATTGTATCTATACCTTTTCAAGTTCAAATTGAGACCAATCAAGTTCAAATTGAGACCAATCAATTTCAAATTGAGGCTAATCAAGTTCAAATTGATACCAATCAATTTCAAATTGAGACCAATCAATTACAAATTGACACTAAACAAAATCAAGAAGACACTAAACAATATCAAGTTGTCATAATAATTTTATTTGTTTACTCTCAACTTGATATTGTTTAGTGTCAACTTGATTTTGTTTAGTCTCAATTTGAAATTGATTGGTCTCAATATGAACTTGATTGGCCTCAATTTTAAATTGATTGGTCTCAATTTGAACTTGATTACTCTCAATTTGAACTTGAAAAGGTATAGATACATTTTTCAAGTATCTCAGATACTCAGTTACTCAGATACACCTTCCGCATCAAACACAAATGCTGTTGATAATGAGTATTATCAGTACATGAGTAATAAGTCCTGCGATTTATCAAACCTGAAAAACTACCTCATTGTGTGCTCAGTTTTCAAAAAATATAACGCTATTTTGCCTTCCTCAGCTGTCGTAGAGAGACTTTTCAGTTAAAAAAATTACATTTCAAATAAATTCAAGATAAAGGGTTTATCAATAAGGACATATCAATTTTGTATTTAAATCAAACACAGAATAATTCCGATATCGGGCTGAAATTTATTCCAGGTGTAGTACACATGTTACAATTATGTATGGAATGCGACGTAGTTCATATGACCAACATGAGCACGACAGCAGTGATCGATTCTTTGGATCCAATTTTCAACCAACCTTTCACACATATCAGCTTGAATGTTAGCAATTTCGCGTTCAATATTGTTCCTGATCTCCTCTAACGTAGTTGGATTGTTGGCATAAACCTTCGACATAAGGTAATCCCATAAGAAAAAAATCAACGATTTGAGCGAGGTGACCATTCGACTGGACCATTTCTCGAGATTACCAACGATTACCAAATTTTCATTTCAATAAATCAATTGTTTGACCAGCTGTGTGGCTTATGGCACCATCTTGTTGAAACCACATATCGCTGATGTCAAGTCCATCCAATTCTGGCCAATAGTCTTCCAACATGGCACGATAGCGAACTCCTTTGATCATAACATGGCGATTATTTTCATCGATGAAAAATACGGCCCTATCACACTTCCGGCATTAAATCCACACCACATGCTCACTTCTTGTGGATGCAATGTAGCCTCATGAAGCACATGTGGGTTTGTTGCTGTCCAATAACGCATATTCTACTTATTGACATTCAGCCAAAAATGAGCTTCATCGCTAAAGATAATTTTCCGATGAAATTCAGGATTTTCTCCAAACTTTTGAAAAACCAAATCGGATAAGTTTCGGCGCTTTAAATGATCATAAGGTTTCAGTTCTTGACTTAATTTGATCTTGTAAGGGTGTAGCTGAAGCTCTTTACGCAAAATTCGCCTTAATATGGACTGAGAAATTCCCAATTCTTGTGAACGGCGTGTAATCGACTTGTTTGGTTCATTTTGAACTGAAGCTCTTACGGCTGCAATATTTCCAGTCTTCGACAGGTGTGTTGTTTCACTAGCACATGAACATTCAATAGTGAATATATTGATTCACATTTATTCACCATCGCACGCACAGCTTGACGATTAGTGCGACCAAAAATTGGAGTAAACTCTCTTAAAGTTGCGAGTAACTACTCCGAATTTCGGTTGTAAGTTTTAACGATTTCCAAACGTTGCTCATTCGTGAACTTCGCCATGATAAAAATGTAAGCCTTGACTGACGTTTGGCTTTGACAGATCATAAAAAAGTTTGTAGGTTACGTTCCGTATTATAAACAAAATTGATATAGGCGATTTACATCAAGGCGGGCGGCAGCGTCACGGTGGCGCATTCACGTACTAGCCTTGGGCGGCATTTGACGCTTCCAGACATGCGTTTCTTGTGCTAAAGTGTGCGATTTGTTTCAAATTCGTCGACTTCTGCCGTTTATCGTACAGATGTAAATCGCCTATACTCTATACTCTTTTTCTAAACTGGCGTTCACGTCATCAAACAGGTGTGTGACGAGGTTTTTTCGTACTAACGAGATTGTTTTCGAGAATGTGCATAAGAATAGTTTAAGAATAGAAAATAATCTGAGGATCATTTGTTACATAATACTGATCACCGGTGGTTATAAATAGGTAATCGGTGTATTAACCGCGGACACAATTATCGCCTGCCAATCATGTAATAAAACATGTGATGTTGGCGGCCGTGATATTTTTTCGGCGACGATGCCAAATCTTTTTCACTAACACATGCTCATACATGTGTGTATAACCAAACTTCTTTGACGTTTAACTTGTTACATTTGATCGATTATTACAATGCATATTTTGCCATTGTAGATGTTAAACCATAACCACAAGATTGATATCTGTACGATAAACGGCAGAGAAGTCGACGAATTTGATACCAACCGCGCACTGTCGCACAAGATTGCACGGGCGCAACAGCTGATTGCAGCCATTTTTAAATACCCAGGACAACTGGCAACCTTGTAAAATTGTGTCATCATTAAAGCACGGACAAATATGCACGAAAAAAGACGAAAATATGCGCATATATATGGACGCAAAATTAAAGAAATATGCACCAACATTTCAAATAAAGGGTTTTCCAATAAGAGGTGTTATTTTGATATTCAAAGAAAAATGCCATTTTTTATTATAAATCATCAGATGTTTATTTCATTACAAAGAGGAAGGTATGCCGTTAATAGTGGAAAATAACATCAAGCAAATGACCACCACGGCCACGCTTACAGGACAAAATCCTTTTCATGAAATTTTCCATAACTAAATCGCAAAGTGGCTGCTGTATGTCCTCGATAGCCTCACGAATTCCATCTTTGAGGTCTTGAATCGATACTGGGCTGTTGGCGTAGACCTTCTCCTTCACGTGGCCCCAAAGAAAGAAGTCGCAAGGTGTTAAATCACAAGATCTCGGTGGCCAATTGTGATCACCTCTTCGAGAGATAACACGGTCCGGAAACTTTTCCCTTAAAAGATCAATGGTTTCGTTGCTTGTGTGGCACGTAGCGACGTCTTGTTGAAAGTGAACGTTGTCCAGATCAATACCATCCAATTCCGGCCATAAAAAATCGTTAATCATCTCTTGATAGCGCAATCCATTCACCGTAACTGTTGCGCCAGCCTCATTTTCGAAAAAGTAAGGTCCAATGACTCCGCCGGACCATAAACCGCACCAAACAGTCACACGTTGAGGATAGAGAGGCTTTTCAACAATAACTCTTGGGTTTTCTGAGCCCCAGATGCGACAATTTTGCTTGTTGACGAAGCCACCGAGGTGGAAATGGGCCTCATCACTGAAGATGATTTTTCGATGGAATTCCGGATCATTTTCATGCATTTCAACGACCCAATCAGCAAAGTCACGACGTTGTTGATGATCGGCCGGCTTGAGTTCTTGTGTTAACTGGACTTTATAAGCCTTAAGACCCAAATCTTTATGCAAAATACGGTGTAATGACGTTTGTGGAATACCTAATTCCAAAGAACGACGAGGAATGGACAAACCTGGGTTTTCTTCAACACTTTCGGCTACAGCAGCAATATTCTCGGCTGTTCTTGAGCGACGTGCACGGGTTTTATTCTTCTCATCACTAACTTGTCCCAACAGCTCGAATTTTTCCACCAATTTCTGTATTGCGGTCCGACAAGGTGCTTCACGACGACCCAAAAATGTTCGAGTTTTACGAACCGTCTCTGCCAAATTTTCACCATTTTTATAGTGAATTTTAATAATTTCAATGCGTTGTTGAAGCGTGTATCGTACCATTTTTATTAATGGCGTAGTTTCTACTTGTCAAATGCCAAGAAATGACAGCTTCAAAAGTGACATCTACCGAAATAGCGGGCTATTCAAAATAACACCTCTTATTGGAAAACCCGTTATATACCAATATATGCAAATATATTTAATTAAAATGACATCTAAAAATTAAAAATACTCTGTTTTATATTACATATTAATTACATATTACATTTTAAATTAAAAATATTAATTATTAAATATTTCATAAACATCAAAGGAAGTTATTGGCAAATTTAAAACATGCAACTATTGAAGGATCCACTTCAAGAGGTAGATTTTGGTCAAATTCTCGTTTCATAATAATTGACATTATTTTTAGTATCTGAAAACCTTCACTTTTTAATAACACTTGTATAAGCTTTTCTTTAATATTATTACCAGGCCTACCAGCCACCTCATTCAATTTGTCACTTAAATCTTTCACAAGATCTATTGATTTATTTAGAGACAAGCCCGGTTCTTCTAATTTTATTAAAGAATCGCTAATTATATTAAAATTCGTTTTTATGAAAGCCAATTCTTGTGGAATCTTGGGATCATTAAAAAATGTTTTGCAATCGTTAATACACTGGCAAGCAAAAAATAGAGGTCACTTTAAAATTATGAGTTATTTTTGGATTTTTTTTTTGTTTGAACTATATGTTTGGAAATTGTAAACAATTGTACTGTATTTTGCACACTAAATTAAAAAAGCAATGTTGAATCGTAATGCACATTTATTGTTTTTATTGCCTATTTTGGAAATATCACAAATTTACAGTTCAGACGAAGTTCGAATTTTTGTTCCTAGGACTAATATGGAACCAATAAATAATTTTTCGCCCGGATCCAGGTCTTTTGCTTATCAGGCCAGTATCCAAGTAACGCTGATACACTTTTTGTATGGCACAAAGGTTTTTGCCAACAATCCTTGCAGTTTCACGTTATCCTCGCCCATCTTCAATCGACGCTATAATTCTTGCCACAACAATAGGGCCTAAAGGCATTATGACTTGTTAAGTACAGTACACCGTGTGAATGACTAGTTTAGCAGAGAAAAATCAACACTAAGTAAGAAAACCACAACGAAACGAAGGTTTTCAATTAGAGCGAAATGGATGTTGTTTCATAAAAGTCTGTAACACGGTGATAGTAACTGACAGATAGATAACATTTGTCAGGAAATATATTATTAAACGTCTACTTTGGTTTACAATTTGCAAATATAAAGATAAAACAAAAAAAATCCAATTATATGTAATAATTTTAAAGTGACCTCAATTTTTTGCTCGCCAGTGTAGATATCGAATCGTTGGAAAAACTGAGAACCAAATCCTTAATGGCCAAAAAATGGTTAGCCTAGAAGACAGCAGCATCAATCCAATTACCCCATCTTATGATAATTGGCTGTGGTGGCAATGGCACATTTGGTAATGTGTCTTGATACACTTGTACTCTTAACGGAGCTTTGAGAAATATATTTTTAACGTTGTTAACAATATTATTTACCATTGGAAAATTAATTCTAACTTCTTCCGCGACTCTATTGACTCCATGGGCTAAGCAGGTAGTATGAATAAGGTTTTTATAAAATATTTTCAAATGTTGTCCAGCTTTCACCATGTTTGATGCTGCGTCTGAAAGCATTAGCAACACTTTTTCTTCTCGCACTATCTCAGGCAAATAAAAATTAGCCAATCCTTCACGTACGAATCTAGATATGGTAGCATTGTTTGTTTTGTCAAGTTCTTTTGTACTAATTAAATACGAGTTGCCTGGTTTATTCTCGTTTAAACTCCCAATTAATAAATTTGCGATGTAACATCCCCAGCTATCCGACGTTTCGTCGACAATGAAGTATATATAGCTATTTGGAATAATTGTTCTTATAGTAAGCATTGTTTATCTGTACAATTCATCTACATATTTTTTCCTTAAATAGCTTTCGTCCGGTATTTCAATTTTACAATATTTCTGCAAGAACTCTTAAATTTTGAGTTATTCAGTTTGCTAAACGGAATATTGGCAGATATTAGATCATTACATAATTCAAAATTAAAAGCGCCCTTCTCTTTCATTTTCAAGCTTGAACTTGAGCTTTCATGAAGCGTTTGTTATTTTGATGTTTGGTTTTTGACATTAATTTCATGTAAACTTGTTCTAATGTGTTGTATTATTTAACTTTTTTTTTCCACATGGAATCTGATGTAACATGGAAATAAAAAAAGCAAATGTCTACAAACTATACAACGGCACAGTAGAAAAATAAAACTTACGGTTTTACTGCAGGGCCTACAATATACAACGCCATTCTCCTAAATTAGATCTTTATAGTCTCTAATCCATTGAGACACGATTCCCTTGTCATTTACTTTCGGCATTATACACACATACACATTTTAATATTACCACACACAATCGCAGTCGGTTTATGCTACGTAGGCACTGAACTACGGAGCGATCTACTATTTGCTGGAAACAGAAAATGAATAGTGAACAAGATAAATAGGGTAATCCCCGAAATAATAATATTGTATTCGATTATTAATAATTAACTTTTCATACTATTTGAATGAATTTGAATTATGTTTTCATTGCATACTATATTTTAGGTACTTTATTAAAAACTTACAATTTTTTTAGTAAAAAAATATTTCGGTCATAAATATCCAATTATATGACCAAATATGCAATTATTGATAAAATATGCACTGAATACATAAAATATGCATTATATGCAAAAATAAAATTGGTTAATTCGCTCTGTTTCTTTATGATTCGTGTAGATCTATTGAAATTTCTGTAGTCATATCATTACTTCAGGACATGCATTTTGCATATAGTCCGTGCTTTAGTCATCATTATTATGATTATTAGTTTGATGACGTGAACGCCTGTTTAGAAAAATCAGAGTATTGATATATTTTTTCTGGGGTATCTGTATCTGTATCTTGATACAAAAAAAAGATCTGTTACCACACTGGTTATGCCTATAGCTATAATGTTAATGAATTAAATGATTTTCGATAACCAGAGTTGCCCAATCGTCGGAGCATAAGGCGTGCTTTGCTAAGGATTACATTTAACTATCTGATTTCACGATGGCAAACATATAGCCACATGGGTGTATGAAATACCCGCACACACACAAAACTAAGATATCAACATTTTGCCCGGGTCCGGATCGATCGGGTATCCCACATGTAAATGGCCCCGACGACCCCTGGCTCCCCCCGAATAATCCGCGGCGTGAGTGTTTAATTAATTTCCTTTATGCCCGCCGGTGTTCTCTCCCGCAGTTGAAAACATCGAGTTGATATTGTCGGCCTGATGAATATCGCCGTTCGTATCGCCCGGCATTAATTGGTTATCGATTATGAGCCGGCGCCGGTTTTAAAAGGGCCCCTAATGATTTAGGGCACGTGTGCTAAGCGCCGTGTGCAAAAACAGGTGTCCCCGGGTTCGCGGAGATAAAAACACGGCCAACTAGGGGCATCGCCGCAGTCCGCTCTCCGACTCCCACCAGCACACAGAATCCCCAACCTTCGTCGAAAATGGGTACGTTTTTTCTACAAATTTTCCCACAGAATTCATGGGATTATTTGTTCCAAAGAAACATTCAAATTACTAATTTGAAGTATTTGATATCCCTTCGATGTTCATATACTTTGGCATAATGTTTACAATCATAAAAATTCGATGAGTAAAAAAAAACACTTTATACAGAAAGTCCTACTTGTTCTGGAAGTACCTAAAATAACCTGGAGACTAAAATAATTAGTAATGTAAAATTGGGGCACCGCCCACATAACAAACCCGTATCCATAATTTTGTCAAAGTTTGTAGCAAAAGTTGTAAAATTGGCCAGAATAATTTTAAATTAAGCTTTTAGTAACGTAAAATTTTGGCTCCAAGTACATAATACACCTGCATTTATAATTTTGGCATAATATGTAGCAAACCTATAAAATCTATTTAAATGTTGTAAAATTGGCCACGGTAATTTTAAATTTAGATTCCTAAAATGTGGTACATCGCTTCTTGGCGACTGTAATTATTTCCAGCAGCTATTAAACAACCACACAAACATATTTACACAAATTTGATATTCAAGTTCCGCGTTGTTTTCGGTAGAACTTTGTTATATTAGAGCGACCGTTGTTAGTTTAGATGATTCCCCAGCAGCCCTTTGTTTATTTGCTCGTGGTTCCCTTCCGCCGGCCACGGGCTTATTTATCAATTGTGAATTAATCCCTTTCGGATGGCTGAGAAATCGCGTGGATGTCGGTTGCACATTGTCCGCGCCCTTTTAAAATACCCACCCTTGCGCGCTTAAATTTCCGTCACGTATTCTAGATAACTTCCACCGTTTCTCGCCCTGTGTTCATCTGATCTTTCCGCAAGCGATTGCTTCTTCGAAATCATCAATAAACCCTAGATCCAGTGGTTCTCAGCTAGTTCATATTCGTGCAACACAATTGATACATACTATAAGACAAGATCAACTTCATGTTCGCTAATTTCAATGCAAATTTAAATTAAACAGTATAAGTTGAAAAACAATGTTGAGCTGAACAACAATATCATTTTCGAATTAGTTTAGCGTACGCAAATTTAGTTTAGTGCGAATTACATGTATTGTTTGATTTTACTCTGGGCATCCGCCGTTCACAGCAGCCCTTTAGAAGCAGCCGGCTTTGAGTGGAACTCTCCAATTTCCTCCTGCGCGTCCACAGAGGCTAATATTTCTATTAATTAGAATCACGGACGACAATTGGAGCGGTCGCTTGGGTGCGGGCCCAATTCAATTCTCGACCTAGACATAATTAAACCGGGCGGTTTTAATTATAAACTAAAACAACTGATAGAGCCACTAATGGCCTCATCAAAAATAATCATCGCCTCTGTTCCGGACGTTTTTCGGGCGGCCCCATTAACCCCAGCGATTGGGCACAATATCCACCTAGCGTACCGCAAATCGCGATCCGCGTTTTCCGGTTTTCCTGGCCAGCGGCATGTGCATCGGAAAACCGCACGCGAGTCACTGAAAAGCGCATAAATTCGGTTCACGCGCGTCCGATTTTCCCAAAAACGCATCGCTACGTTGCAATCCGGAATGATGAGTGACCACAAAAATGTTAAATGAAAATTCCAGCATGAATATTTTCTGTGCAAAACATTTTTTTGCATTTTCGCAATAATCAAATTTTTGCACACATAAAAAATGTCTTCTTCAATGGATGCTCTCTCATTGGTACATGATCACTGGATAGTAGCTTGGCACCCACGATTGCCATTCCTCAAGCTCGATTCCATGTCCATAAATTTGAAGCAAACGGCCAGGTTATTGCTTTCGGACGGGGCAGTTTTATTTATTTTATTTTTATGTGATCCCACTGAAGTATGCTGGAGGTGGTGCGCTTATCGAATTACACCCGACGAACCACCCCACACGCATCGGAATGGGGGCCACGGACAATAAACAGGGACTGGCTTCTTTTACGGGCGTAAATATAAACATTCACGCATAAAATGATGCGTTTAACACCGCGTGAAATTCGTGTTTCCCTCTTTCATTATTGAGGAGTTTTTGCTGTTGGATTGGGGCCCCGATGCCTTTTTGCTCGTGTTTAGAAATGCTGTCTTGGCTTTTTCCACGGCGAAGTCAGCCACTCTTCGCTGTTTTTTTCTCTGTCCTCTCAACATCTGTTCGAGCGATTAGCGCAAAAAGTGTATTGCTTTTAAGAATTAGTCAGCAATGACCAAAGAAACTGAACAAATTCATAAAGTTATTACTTATATGCACTTCTTCAGACACTTGTAAAAAACTCTCTCTTATATGCACTTCTTCAGACACCTGAAAAAACTTGACTCTGTGACGATGGCTATACTCGTAATCAGGAGAGATGTCTCATGATTCATTCCTTTGGAATGTATGGTTCAAATTTTCTTGAACGTGTGGCACTTACGAGGCACACTGAAAATATCCTTACGCAGCTGAAGAGTGTTAATTTCAACATACATCTATGTCGGGCTGAAGGATATGATAACGCTGCAACCATGGCAGTAGTTCATGGTGGTGTACAAGCAAAAATGAAAGAACACAATCCTAAAACATTGTTTATACCTTGTGCTAATCATTCGCTGAATCTATGTGGAGTGCACTCTTTCGGGAGTGTTAGTTAAAGTGTAATTTTTTTCGGAACAGTAGAAAGAATTTACACGTTCCTTTCGTCATCCACACATCGATGGGAAATTTTAATGAAATGTGTAGGCGTATCGGTCAAAAAAAACCAGTAGAGACAATACGGTGTGCTCAGCACGACGCTGTTAAACCACTGCAGAATAATTTTAAGAAACTTGTATCAACACTCAAAATGCGCCCAGCCAATTAGGCCTACTAATTAGTTCATTTGTATCGGGTTTATGTCAAATCTCCAATGTTATAATTTCGCTGTGTAGGTTATGGGTGTATAAATACTTAAAGACGAAATAATAAATAATTGTACATTTAATTTTTATAAATAAATCGCAAAATTAGATTTTTTTAGATTTATTTACTTACCTTTCACTGAACTGAATATAATTTTTATATTTTTTTTAACCGAAACTAGTCAGGCGTTAGAAATAAATAAATTAAATAAATTAAAATAAATACCAGTAAGTATTAATACAACAACCTCAGATGCAAATAACTTATAATTATGGATAAAACCTTAAACAGAAGATAATTGTTCGTCTATATTTCATTATTTGTCACCTTTATATCGTCAGTAAAGTTTTTTCATCGCCAATATCCTACAGAAAAGCGTGGAAAGAAATAAAACAAACCGTCGACAGCCACTACACCTACAATTGTACATTTTATCATTATCGTACTCTTGTTGTCGATAAAAAAATTATCGTATATCTGGTAACACTGCTTACGAGGAATTAGAACTTCACTGGCAATATTATTAATGCCACAGGAATATAATATACAGTGGTTATAATTAATTATTGCTAGACTACGTTCAAATGTTCATTACGTTCATTACTACTGCCAGTACTTTCATTATCATCTCCTACATCTAATAATAATTGATTCTTGCAACTGGTCATATCGTTTTTGAAAAATTTTCGTCAGTCACCTGTTGCAAGGCCCATTCCCACATTGCAAGAACTTGCTCATCACCATATCCTTCACTGCCAATATTTTTGATATAAAATGTTTTGAAATTTGACCATACAAGTTCTATGGGATTGAATTGACAATGATATGGTGGAAGGCGCAGTACGGTATGTCCCCATTTGTTACCCAATTCATCGATTTGGTAGCGTTTCTGAACATTTACTGCTTTTGCTAACTGCAACAGTTCTACTTTTAGCATTTCTGTTGAATATACGATACTATGTTTCATTAAAAAAACTAGACAAATCCTCTTTGTTCCATGAACCTGTTGGCAATTTTCCACAACCGTGGAATGATATGATGCATTGTAAAGAATGATGACACTTGGCTCGTTTAAATTGGGCAAGAGTTGGTCCACAAACCATTTTTGGAACAATTATGTGATCATATTGTCATGATAATATGCAGTTTTACATTTTGACGAAAATATCAGCGATGAATTGGGAATACATCCATGTTTATTGCACTCAGAACAATAAATTTAAAATGGAGAATAATTATTTCATTAATTAACAAACATAATGAACTAAGTTAGCTTACCGTTTTCCTTCACCAATTTGTTTCTTTCTCATACTTTTTCTGATCTTGATCATGCCACGTTCAATATGAAGACCCGCGACTAAATATTTACGTTTTGTCAAGAAAAACTGGATCATAATTGGTGCCATATTTATTATGAAAATATTCCCTCAGAAATCTTGCACGACTTTCTGCTACATATTCCTCTTCGAGAAGTCTTCTTCGGCCATTGTCGATCTTATATTGAAACTCGAGCGAATGTAACAACCTTGTTAAGCTTGACAAACTAAATTTAAACTCATCTTTTTGTAAAGCCTGCCAAAACGAAGATACTGTGATGGGCGTCACTAAAATAATATATATTTACTTATTACACTTTTAATTATTTATAATGGCGTTAATTAATATACTTTTTGAGTGCATTTCATAAATTTTACATCTTACTAAATCCTTGATGTGATCGTCAACTTCCACAGATTTTGACCTAAGACGTCGCCTCTTCTTCTGTGGAGACTGCGGAATGGATTGGCCGGCTGCTTGAGCAGCAGCAAAACGAGCTTTGGTACGTGTTACTGTTTTTTCAGTAGCACCACATGCTTCTGCGGTTCTCTAATGGTTATAATTATATGGCTTGCATACATAAATCAATAGTATTTTATATTAACCTGAAGTATTGATGTAAGAGGTAAACTGGTCCATTTCGATCACGTTCCATGTTAAAATAATTATGCACATTCATGATTTGCGATTGGCTTATCCACGATTTGTTCTTAAACTCAGACATTTTGCAAAAGCGTGAATGTTACGTTAACAGCGACACTGATAGATTCAATGAATTGACGAAGACATACGATTTCACGGGTTTCATTTAAAACGTACAGCAGACATATCGGACATTTACTCTCTCACTTTACTTCAGCGGTTTAAGGTAATATAGCGACATCGATTTTGCATCTCTCCTGATGTCGACTATAGCGATATAATTATTGCTAAAAAACATATATAAATTGGTTCAATTTGTTTTAATTTTTGTTTTCATTTCGCAACATTTAGGTATTAAAATTTTCGACTTAGAATTTTATGACCAACATTGTCAAATGTAGTTTTTTTTTTTGTGAAATACCCTGTCTTCAATGTTTAACCTAAAATAAGTTTAGTTAGTGTCGACAGAATTATCGATTAACATTATTATGATCATATTTCATTTCATATTAAAATAAGCAATACCACAACAAAAACAATTTTCTCGATTCATATAGTTAAAACAATATTTTTTCAATCAATCAATTTGATGTGATCTCCAATAGGTTCGAAAACTTCGAAACTCAACATTTATATGAAATAAAAGATAAAATCTTAATCGTTGGCAATTAATAATAGTAGATTATACCACGAGTCAATAATGAAAGCTATTATTCATGAGGAATAATTACGATCGGAGTCGCGTAAGCGGCGCCGGCGAGGGAGTAACATTCCGAGGTAATAATAGCCATTATTGCGAGTGTATATTCTACTTTATCTACGACTAAATAGGCTAGTAGAACATTTTCGGAAAATGAGTTTGCGTTCTTTCGAAGACGCCATTCGTTGAAGGTTGCGTACGTTTCATTGTAAATGGATTTCGATGTTTCTGGTATCAAGGTAGATGTTGTTGCTGTAGCTAGTTGTACAATTTCTGGAGGTGTACAAGTATAAGACTCTTCATTTTCATCCATCTCAATGCAAATATACAAACACTACGCGTTTGATAGTCACACTTTTGAGTTTGTGAATTTTGTTTTCATGGTACTATTTAATTTGAGAAATTTTGTAATTGGGAATAAGTAATTGTATTTTTAGGAATAAGAACTATTAATCCCTAGTCATTATTCCCTACGGGAATAATATATAGCATTATACTGCAAAAACCTCAAGTACATATAATACTTACATTATAAATTAGATAAAAGTACATAAATAAATTACTTGAAATTTAATTTAGAAATGAACATTGAGGACAGATAGCATTTGATGAATTTCGTTACCATAATGGCAGAAGGTTATGGTAACGTAACGAAAACATTTTTTTGCATTTTATACCTATTTACATAGGAATATTCTTGCAACTCCTCTTTATAATATGAAAGAACGGCGGTGTTATTTGAAACGTAGTAGAGTGTGAACAAATATTTTACTGACTATAACACCCTTAACGTGCAAAAATGCAAAATCACATTAAAGCAAAATTCAGATACGAACTTCTACCACTGTGGAAGCGATTTATGACCACTTAGCCGCAACTACTTTTATAATCATTGTACGAAATTTTACATTGGATACTTACTTGGGATGAAATTTTAATGGATTGGTGAGTGAATCATCCTAATCATCCTCTTAATACAACATCATTTATTACTGTATTGATATTTACTACACTTATTAATACTTGACGTTGTAGCAATAGGTACTTTATATTAATTTAATTTTCCGCGAGCTCTTACTATTATTATCAGTAATAATATAACAAGAGAGTGAGAATAATTTGAAAATAATTTGACAGATTGTCGAAAACTTGTTGCTCGAGTGACTATTGCCAAATGGCAACAAGTTTGAGACATAATCTGTCAAATTATTTTCTAATTTATCGAACTCTCGAGTTATATTTGATTAGATTATTTTTTGACGTTTTTTGCTTTCTAGTATTTCTTTATCAATTTCAGTATGCGAAACGCAGCTAAAGCGACTTTTATTCATTTTGTATGACACTTTAATATGATTGATAAATTAATAATTTGACAAATATTTTGATTGACAAGAGTGAACCTAGCTACCGAGATTATTCCCACTATAATAATCTCTAGAGAATATTCCCAGTATATTAATGACGGGATTGGTCCAGAAGTATCAATATGACAAAAATCGAAATATATCATTGGTTTTGAGAAACGTCAAAAAATAATCCATATAATTAAATTTATTTGCTCGCTTGTTATAAAAATATCTTCTCTGGAAACAATTAAATTTAACTTTGCACAATTTGTTCATAAATTGATGTTTTTAAACTTTCATAAACTGAAAAACCAATAATTTAATATTGTTAATCCAATTTTACAAGTTGGTGGAGGCGCCGGGTGGAGACTTTCTTCAATATTTAAATAGTTAATTTTAAGTTGTTTCACTACTTGTTACTGTTTTGCATCAAATACTTACATACTTGTTATAGAATACTTACTCATTTCGTTAAAATCTGTAGAGGCGAATAACTTTTATTCTTGTTTGTTATATAAAGTTTCCATAAATTGCAAGTAACTTATACATATTTTGCTTCGCATTGCATGGCCCTATGAAATAAATCTTTTTATAATTTCGATCTTTCGTGATATTCTAAAACTGAAGGGAAGAATTTAATTTTTAAATAAAATTTACGTTTTGGTGGAGGTGCCGGGCGCCACGCTTATACTTTATATAAATCCTTTATTTTGAGGCGTTTTAACTGTATACTTTTTAATTAATACATAGTGCTTTTTAAGAGAATTAATATTACATTATTCAAATGTTCTTATATAAATTTTCCACAAACGTGCGATACATTTTTGTACCTGTCGCCTAATAATTAACTCTTACTAACGGATGATTTTTCTGCTGGTATCTTTTTGGCAACACTGTTTTTGACAGATCACGCGTGAATCGTGTCTTGTGTCATTGTCAAACTTGTTCAGTTTGGTCTATAATTTAACCATGAATCGACTTACGAAAGAACAACGCTTGCAAATTATTGAATTTTACTATCAAAATGCATGCTCGGTTAAGAGAGTGCATCGCGCACTTCTTCCAATTTATGGGCAGTTTGGTCGGCCTACTGAGGCAGCTATTCGGAAGCTTGTGACTAAATTTCCAACCCAGTTTACATTATTGGACATTAAACCACGAACACGCATACGTAGAGTGAGGACCGAAGAAAATATTGCGGCTGTATCCGCCAGTGTTCGTGATGACCGTGAAATGTCGATTCGCCGCCGTTCGCAGCAATTGGGCCTCTGTTACTCCACTACGTGGAAAATTTTGCGAAAGGATTTGGGTGTAAAACCTTACAAGATACAGCTGGTGCAAGAATTGAAGCCACACGACCTCCCACAACGTCTAACATTTGGTGAATGGGCATTGGCAAAGTTGGAGGAAGATCCACTTTTTTATCGAAAAATTGTGTTCAGCGACGAAGCTCATTTCTGGTTGAATGGATATGTCAATAAGCATAATTGCCGCATCTGGAGTGAAGACCAGCCAGAAGCATTGCAAGAGCTACCACTGCATCCCGAAAAATGTACTGTTTGGTGTGGATTATGGGCCGGTGGCATCATCGGGCCGTACTTTTTCAAAGACGACAATGGCCGAAACGTTACTGTGAATGGCGAGCGCTACCGTGTGATGATTGGTGATTTTTTTTTGCCCAAAATGGAAGAATTGGACTTGCCTGACATGTGGTATCAACAAGACGGTGCCACATGCCACACGGCACGCGAAACAATGGCCCAATTGAGAGCCGCCTTCGGTGAACAGTTTATCTCACGTTTTGGGCCCGTCAATTGGCCGCCTAGATCGTGTGATCTAACGCCTTTGGACTATTTCCTGTGGGGCCATGTTAAGGCTCATGTCTACAGGGATAAACCAGCAACGATTGACGCACTGGGAGCCAATATTGAAGCATTTATTCGTGATATACCGGCTGATATGTTGGAGGGAGTGTGCCGAAATTGGGCCTTGCGAATGGGCCATCTAAACCGGAGCCGCGGCCAGCATTTGCATGAAATCATCTTCAAACATTAAATTATATTGATCGTTCTATCGATTCCAATAAAGACTTCATCAAATTTTTCAAATTTTTTGTGTTTTTTTTTGATAATCAAATCCTATACCTCTTAAAAAATCACCCTTTATTTTTGGTTGTACTTTCCGCTTTTCAGAAACGTATATTATGTCCACCCACTTAATTATTTACATTCTATAAATCTCAAATTATATCATTTAACTTTCTTATACTGTTATACTTGTATTGAGTTATACTTATACTGTCCTATTCTGTCATTAAATAATCACCTGTATTGACCATTTTGTTTCAAGTTAAATTTTGGATGGTAAGCCCCATTTGGACAATAAGTTTTTCTAAATGATTAACTGTTTTATATTTTAGCAATTTCTTAACTTACCTTATATTTATAAGTAGCAATTAACATCAGCTCCCATTTTTTTCCTAGAAAACCCTTGCAGTTTCAGCCTCGTCTACAGTTTAATAATAATTTCAATAAATATTCCATAGAAGTCCTCAGTCACAATTTTAACAAAGTAAATAGTACATAAACCTAACCATAATTTATTATTGAATTAATAAAATTATTATTATGATATATATCATGATTAAACTTAATCAGTAATGTTTTTAATATATATATAAACAATCTTTATTGGGCTATCGACCCCATAGGGTCTTTCCGTGTTTTTAATATCATGTCCCAAAACATTTTTTGTTAAATTTTATATATTAAATAACCCCTGGGATGTATGGGCAATGTATATTATACTCTTTTAAAAAAATTATACTTGAAACACAAAGAAATTGGGTGTACAATAGTGAAAAAACATGGTCCAGCCAATTCTCATCTCTTTAACAACTTTTTAAGCTCATGTAGTTTCTCAATAGTGGTTATATAAGATTAACATCATTCATATTATTACAGACCATAAATAGGGATTGTTAGCTCTAACTAAAGCTTAGCTAAACCAGCAAAACATGAACAATAACATTATTATTATTAAAATTAACAAAAACAGAATTCATTATTTTATTTTTCTAGGTGTAAGCCGTGCATTCTTCGTTGCCATCCTGTCGGTCATCGTGATCAGTTCGAAGCATTGCCAGGCCCAAAAGGAGCAGGACGACTTCCAGTTAGACCCAGTGGACCTCTGCATTATGGCTTGCGACCAATGCTACGAGGACCATCTCCTCCTCAAATGTGCCAACGACTGCATCAAATGGAATGCGGATGTGCCAGTTTTCTGGAAGCGCACCTGCCCCCACTTCTTCTCCTACCCAAAAGTGGAGCAGATGTAAAAATGAAATGTCTGATTACATTAAAAAATTAAACTTTATTCTTAACCATTAGCTATGTATTTAACTTAATCCTCTTATAAATGTAGAAAAGAAAAGTGGGTAATCGTTACAGAGTCAAATACTTTCATGTGGTGACTTGGGTTACTCGGCTTTCGTTTTGGTCTTCGGCTTCTTCAGTTTCTTGAGGCCGTCCAGGTTTCCCTTGAGGAGGCTGCTGTAGGCTACTTGGAACTTGTTTATATCTTTCTGATGGATGACTGTTGTTATTTTCTTCGTTCGGGACTTCGCTCTTATAATGCACATGTACTCGTTCGGTTCAGGCAGTGGAGTTTTACCTTCTCTGGGTGTTGGTTTATCATGGCCATCATCTAAAACAGAAATCCATTTAAATATGATAACAGTGATCAATAATTTGTATTGATTATTTAATCAATAGAACTACAAAATGACCTAATTTACACTACCAGCTGAAAACCTGGCTGCAATCCATGCAAATTAATCGTGAAGGCAAATGAATATTCGTAATAACTTGTACTGTGCAATCAAACACAATGTATATCTATGGGTACTCGATTGATACTACTAAGCTAAAGTACATGATTGTACAATGTGATAATCGACAAACACTTGATTGACTGCAAATACCTAATTACAGTACTTCGAAGACAATCTGGATTCATCGACGTTCAATGATTACTGTGCAATACTTACATCGTTTGAATGTCATAGTCACAGCACCACTAGCTCTCGATTTTTGGAATAATTTGGTCAATTCTGTGAGAAACTGAAAATGACCACCACATGTTGAGGTTAAATATTATAATTTCTGTATGAAGGGACATCTTGGCTGGGCACAGACACCTGACTATACTTACAGCATCGTTTTCCAATTTAACCATTTTATATAGGGTCGATTAATTATGTATTACTAATTTCCGAGGGCACTATAATAACGAAATATGTTACTTTATGACAGAAAATCAACCACGTTAATAATTTGGTGTGTACCTTGGCTAAATAGCTATTGCGATAGTCAGTAGATGTCACTTTAATGATAACCATTTTATTAACAATTACACAAAATTCTTCAGCAATCATTAACACTGGTGCTGACAAAATTGGTTTTCATGCTAAACTACTTTTATAAATCATTTATAGGCACGCAATTGATCAAGTATAAAAATATGACCATATTTGTACACGGGCAACCCAATGTACACCACTAGTAACTTTTCTATTTATAAGTTGTCACATGTTCTCTAATTCGATTACGTTATTGGATTATGCTAGTCATTACGTGTAGTTTTTGCCCCTTTTTTGAAGATAATTGAATTAAAATGTGGCTGGAAGAGGCAGAGGAACTGTTCAAAGGATATTTGCCGTACTACCTCCTAGTGTTCCTACCGATATTCATTATAGTTTCACCTGCTAATCCAGTGGCTGCATCACATGAGTTTCCAGTCTATCGCATGCAGCACTATGACTTGCATGGAATCGCACACGGTAAGCCACTCACACAATATCCCAGTGGAATACTCATACAACAATTACAGGCACTATATAGCTCGTACCATATCAACATTCATTTTTGGGTCATAGGTTATGTGCAGCTTCCACACCTACACTATTTTCAGCAGGCTAAACAAACAGCACAATTTTTCAGGTTGCAGGAGTGCATCAATTAATTTGGAAGCGAGACCGTTGACAGGATGGGGCACATCACGACATTGTGTCGTTGCAAAGCTTCAGGAACTGACCATCGATCATTTCAGGAACGTACGGAGTAAAGCAGGTGCACTGCTCGTTATTCTACCACAGGACCTGTCACAGCTCTCAATCGAAGAAAAAGAGGTAAACGGTGCTGCGCTTACCGAAATGTAGTTTAATTCTGTGAAATTTTAGCATCTCCTCTTGTTGGAGAGTGCCATGCTAGCTCAGGAAATTACAATACCAGTCTACTTTGCAACAGAAAGCCGGCAATTAAGTGAGATAGCTGATGAAGTATCAGAAAGTTATATTATCGATGATAAAAGTAAATCGGCTGCCGAAGCTATGGTGTCGTCAGTGGCTGCTAACGGCTACCAAATTGTGATAAATCCAAAAACTCCTAGTGCCAAACAAGATGCTAAAATTGCCACAATTCAAGGAAATCTTGTTGGTTATAGTCAAGATGGAAAAATTCCTACCATCGCTGTTGTTGCTCACTATGACAGTTTTGGAGTTGCGCCGGTAGTTAAATACAAATTTCAATATGTATTCTTAATTTTATACGATTTATTTTAGGAACTATCTTTCGGAGCAGATTCTAACGGTTCAGGTGTTGTTATCTTATTAGAAATAATTCGATTATTTTCATTATTATATTCAGACCCAAAAACTCATGGCAAATACAACATTGTCTTCTTATTAACGGGAGGAGGAAAATTAAACTATCAAGGCAGCAAAAAATGGCTTGAAGATCAACTGGATTCTCTCGATGGATCTATTATTCAGGTATTCAGGACAATATTTGTTATAACAGTCACTCTTCAGAATTATTTCAGGAAGCCCAATTTGTAATGTGTCTAGACACTCTGGCCTCAGGAAATTCTATATATATGCATGTTTCGAAGCCTCCAAAGGAAGGATCGCCAGCATCACTATTTTTCAAAGAATTGAAATTATCTTCGGAATTGTCCGGTTCTTCGTCTGTTGAAGGTATTCACAAGAAAATTAATCTGGCTGAAGACACGCTAGCTTGGGAACATGAAAGATACAGTATAAGAAGATTGCCTGCTTTTACACTATCTTCAATAAAATCGTACAAAGATGGCCTCCGCGGAACCATCCTCGACACCCGCAACAACCTAATTTTGGACGATCTACTTCAGAATACCGAAATAATAATAAATGCACTGGCAAACAACATTTACAATATATCGTCAGGAAATGTCTTTGGCAGTACTTTGGTACGCCTGCCACCAATTTATGTCGATTATTATTAACTCGTAAATTTTTAGAAAGTGGAGAAATCTGCATTACAAGCGTGGATTGACTATTTAAGTACACAACCTCGATCAGCACAAATCATGTCTAACAAAGATAACTCGTTAGTTACACTATTTAAAGACACTTTCAGTAAATACCTTAGAGATGTTAAAATTACCTACACAACTCCAGATAAACGTGATCCGGAATTTGCTTTTTATGATGTCACTAAGGGAACAATGAATGTTTACAGGTAACTCGCTTAAAAATAATTGCTGAATAAAATTTACACCAAAAAGTAAAGAATATAAAACGTACCTGTAATTTTTAGTTCGTTTATTTGGTTAATAAGTATATTCTAGATTAGTTTTATATAGACATTCTTATAAAAAGTATGTATACCAATTCTCCATGCTTTGAATGCAAATCTTTTTGGTGTTTATTTAAATTTACATTTTAGAATTTTGTTTTCTGTTTTCAGTGTGAAACCAGCATTTTTCGATCTAATTTTAACATTGGGGATCATTGTGTATCTCGTTGTTGTTTATTTCGCCATACAGAAGTTTTCCAGCATCTACATGATGGCTTGTAACATAACGGCCAAAAAAAGTAAATAAACAATCCAGCAATAATTCGTGCCAAATATTCACAATTTTAACAATCGTGAAAATCATTCGTAATAACATGGACGTCGCATAAATTGCAGTCAATTTTAGAACGTCAGGTAGTATATGCTCGTATTATTTCTAGAGTCAATATGTAGTAGAATTTGTTACTTATTGTAATGGATTGTTAGTTTTTGTTACCTCTAAATGCATTTATTTCAGTATCGAGTTTTGAATTTGTCCTGGCCATATTGGTCCCTCAGTTGTTTTCACTGTGACGCATTTATCATTGTTAATAATTTATTCTTTAATCTCAATAAACACGTTTAAAAAATCATTTATTTGTAGTTTTAAATTACAGTTACTTGTGTTTTTTGATCATTTTGTTGAACTTAATCTAAATTCGATGAATTTCTTCATGTAGTTGAAAGAAATCCATGAAACAAGTTCCAATTATTCATTGCTTTTAAATGAATCATAATAATCAGTAATGGGCATCGTTAACCATCAAGCTAACATCAATAACGATAATCTGTTAACGTGAACATGGTGATAGGAAGTATTAAACAATTTCTCCCTTATCAACTAGTTTACATTGTCATGGAAAATAAAATTCTGAACTAAAATTGAATAAATTATTTATTATTTAAAATTCCTCTATAAATTATTTAATCATTCATAATAAACTCCTTTGCATAACTTACACTCGACTTCTTTTTTTCCTGCATTTGCTTTTTGAGGTTGGCGGTTATCATGCATTTCAACTATTTTGCCACTAATCCACTTAAAAGCAAAATGAATCAGCAGTTTTATGGTATTCTCTATGGATAATGTAGCAAATAAAATTATCTTCTCAAGTATTTGAATTGTGTATGAAACGTGTTTAAGCATTTTTTCAAAGTCCGGATTAATATTTCCAGTGCGCGAATATTTCTCCAGTTGTGGCATTGCCTCGGTTTTAAAGTACTGCAGTATCATTTTTATAACCTGTTCTGGAATTTGGCTCTCTGAGAAGACACTTAAGAAACTTCTGTTCAAGTCAATGTTAATGGACATTTCTGAGAGAAATCGTCTTAAGAGTGCTACTAGTTTACTCTGTACATATTGTGAAAACATATTCAATGCTTTTGAACATATGCTTGCAAATGATTTTTCTTTTACCGCAAGAGTAAATAAATCTGTAGCTAGTGTAAGGAAATCCCTAGGAAGTGTAAATTCATAATTAATCATGTTTTGCATCGATTTTGTACTCTTCGGTGATGATTCCACTATTGATGGTAAACTAAGCATGTATTCACTTTTTTGTAAATTAGACATATTAGAGAAGTCTGCAATGTCTACAACTACACCATTAAAGTTGAGCTGTTGATCTTTGACTGAGAACTTGATTTTATTTTTATTGAGTGCCTTATTCGCTCTTGTAAGAGAGGCTAATATTTCGTCCCTGTTGTCAAGTTGTTTCATGTATGAAATAACTTCTGCATTCGCCTGTTGAACATCATTCGTCACTCTTATGGTTTCTTTTGTTAATTTATTAAACGTCTTCCTGTAACTTACATATTAGCACTGATTCACAAAAATATGGAATACAAGTAATACCTATGCCTGTTGCTCCTTAAAGATGCTTCAATTTCTTGCATACTTTGATATTGTGATTCGTTTATTATTGTGTTTGCCGTTTGAAAATTATACACAGCATGGCCAAAGAATAAAACTGATGATGTTAGCTGTATCAGTGTCAGTTTGCTTGGAGCTTCATCATTTTGAATCCATTGGTACAAAACTTCAAAAGCCGAATTTGCAACTGCAGAGCCGTTAACAACAACATTAATGCCATTTATACCATTAATGGCACTTCTTGCCACCTTAAAAGATATTACTGTAGTTACATACAAGTTTAATTTCATAACAACTTACAACTCCAAAAGTAACTCCATTGCGTACAAAGTATGAAAACGCAAAAGTAGCACCAGAACCGGTCAGGGAGAACATTCCACCTAATAAATTCAAGTAAGCACTTCTCGCCTCAGAGTTAGCCACGCTCATTGTCTAAAATAAAGGAGCTTGAATATTCAAAGCGACGATTATTAAGATTATAAATACTTCATCGTGAGAAAATCTATCGTGCAAACTCATTGAACTTCTGACAAGTGAGTAGAGTCCTACACCAGCTCCTGTTACTAGCGCACCTACAGCCACTACAGGTGCTACTGGGATTGCTGGTATGATAGCGGCTATACCAACCACACTTGCGGCTACTCCTAACACTGTTGTTCCCACGTCCACTGCATTAAGTACAGCTCGGCCTGTATCACAAGCTGGAGATAATTTGTATTCCAGTCGCACATTTCCCCAATGATCTCCCTGGTATCTTCCGTTCTTGGGGACAATAAACATTCCCTTGGGCAATTTATTATCTTCTAAATAATCTTGCCATGTTGAATAGACTCTCAAATCATGATCTATAAATATACGGCATGCGTTTCTGGTAGGGCAGTTTATGCATTTACGCAATACAAATACTGGGAACGGTATAAAATCACTACCGGGACTATAATTTTCATCATTTTTCATCCTCTCCAATTTTACTTCCGGCAAAGGAACTAGGCAATTGAATATGCATGTAATCATAACTTCGTCTATATTTAGGTAGTATTCTGAAATAATATAAATATAAACAGAGTTACGGAATTTAGAATAATCAATTAAAGAAATTATAGCCGAATGAACATACTTCTAACTTGATCCATCACTTGCTCAAAAAGTTCATTCACAGTTTCTTGTTTTCTCGATTCCTGTTTTTGTTCTCGATTATCAGTGATATCTTCTATATCAACTGGTGGCCCAAACATGCCATAATATAACTTCTTTTTTAATAATTCAATCATGTTTTCTTTGTCCATAGCTTCGTTACTATTGAATTCAAAGCAATCATAATCACGATTTCCTAACTGGTCAAACATCATCTGATGAAACTGTGCAGGCCTAGAGCAATAAATTAATACCACTAAATGATTTTGAGAACATTATGGTTAATTATAAAAAGAGGAATGTTTCAGTTTGCAATCAGAATACAGTATTCGCATTTTAGTATAATTTGAACACAATTTGAGGTACTTATCGGATATGAACTTATGCAAATATAATGATAATGAAACGAGAACATTATCTTACCCAGTTGATGTTGATTTTTCCGACAATCTTTCCTCAATATTTCGCTCAGAACTAAAATATTCGCTGCAACGATTCAGTTCCTTCAATAAACCGCGTTTACTACACGTATCCTCTATGTAGCCAAAAAGGACTAATGATTGTGCTATCGGTGTAAAAATAAACAATCCAGATTTTCCATTATCTAACATCTTTTCCATTTTGTCCAAGTCAAAGTTTCGTTTAATTGCAAGCGACAGTTTAGTACGGTTAAATACCCCAGTATGCCACCCAATAAAAATAAAATTATTTGATATTGTCTGCCGGACACTATAATTTTCTTTCAAAATCTCCATAAATTTCCGACCTGTCTTATCATTGCGGTATAAATAAAAGAGCAACATTTTACGCTGGAAATTGAAAATACATAATTATGTATATTAATAATACATGACATGGCTCAGTCGCCATTCAAATCCCCAACATCTTGCCTGTCATTCAGAATAATAATTACCGATTTTATTTGTGGACATATACAATTTTCTAAAATCACTTTATGCAAAGGAATCTTATTCATTAAGTTGGGTGGCAACCATGTGTGATTTTTAATAAACCTAGTGCATGCGTTGATTTCTTCAATATCTGCAAAAAATAATATGTTTAAACATTGCTTAGTGGTCGTCAATTTCTGTTGCTGCAGCTATTACCAACCCCTTCATGGGATATACAACCACGTACTCTGGGAATGGCGTGTTCCATAAAACCGAGCAGGCTGCTATTCTTGTCTACCGTGCCCCTACCGTGCGGGACCATACAAGGATAGAGACTGCTCGATCTTTCGGAGCGCGTCATTCCCAGAGTCTGTGGCTGTACCTTCACAGAGAGAAATTCCAAAGGTCGCCTACAACAGGCATGAACCATAAATGAGATTTAAATACATACAGTATTGAGCAGTCTTCGGCATCGGTTACATATAATAACTGGCATTAATCACCTGTAACTTTCTTCTTGCCTTCGTACATCGTCACGTTTTCTAAAATTGCATTCTCAAGACTTTCGTTATGAAAATCGCCTCCTACATGATAGGCCACCTCGGCTTGATTTTTATTTGCCACAATGAAGAATAATGCTCCTTCTTTTTTGTCAATCAGGGTGCTCATGGGATCCAAATCAAAGTAATTTTTTACAATCGACTTTAAAGCTTTGTGGTATGATACATTTCCTACATCCCATGGGACGATGATGAATAAATTTTCCAGTTCGCTTTTTACTCTTTCATTGGTGGTTAGAAAGAGGGACAGTTTATTCGACACATAATCATTTTCGTTGTAGTAGAAGAGTACTAATATTTTTTGCTAAAATTGTAAAATAATACAAGATTACTTTTTGAATGTGTTGTTACGTTTGTATTACCCCACATAAAAAATGCAGCTCGGATTCAGAAGTACTATTGAATCAATTGTCGAGAAGTAAAAGAAATAAGAATAATACATAAATATCAATAATGTAAATCTCCAGTTAATTCGCAATAATCAACCGATTGATATTTCACTTTCAAGTATGTCTCTAATTAGATTTGAATTTTGTCATAAATGTACAATTCCCAGATAATATTAAAAATAGATTATAAAGTCCTTGGACGATTGAGAAATTACACACTTAGGTAATTTGTTTGCATTAAAATGATTTATTAGTTGCTCAAGCCCATAAACTATTCAGTACCAGCAGATAGAAGGCAAGATTTTTCAATAAAATATAATTATTTGTGAGAAATAGAATCTTACCCAATATTTTGGTTTACATAAAACTGATGATTGGATGATGTGCTGAATTGGGTTGTAATCAAAAGTTACTTTTTCCTTTCCAAATATATCTTCGAAGCTTTGAATTGCACTCACAATTGCTTCTTTCTGTGATAATTCTGCAATAAATGATTATATTGTACAAAATTATCGAAAATTATAATTTATGCCACAGAGTTTTTGCATACAAGTACATAACTATACAGGGTAGGCTGTTTTAATCAATCCATGCAAATCACTCCAAAGGTATGTTGGATAGTGAAAATTGACAGTATTACTATCATTATTATTGTTATTAGCAATTTTAAACATTATTCATAAATGCATGATTTGAAGCCATTTGGATTTGAAAACATATTCTCACCATATTTGCCAAACCGTTCTTCTTCGTGCAACCTGTACGAATTGTACAAGCGAAATATGAAGTCCTGTTCACTCATGCACTTGTTAAACTGTGAAACCAAAGTCAGCTCTTCTTCCAATGTAGAAAAAATGCAAACGGCACCCTTCTTTTTATCAAGATATGATTGAATAGCACCTATGCCAGAATATAATCCCGAAAGTATGTTGTAAGTTATGCTGCGGCATTCATCATTGACATCCCACACGTAGAAAGAGAAGTTGTTAAATAAATCATTCACAGTGTTGTTCAATAGAAGGGACGAAAACAACTTTGAAAAGGGGTCTTCTTCATTGTGTACATAAAGTAGTAGTGGTTTCACCTATAAAATAAAACAATTGGTTCAAGAATTACAATTTAATTATGCCGATTGAGTATTCCGAACTAGGAAGATAGAACGCCCCGAATAGGAGCTTATCAAGGTTGCTAAATTATTTTAGAAATATGTATACATTTGGCAGCTTGATTGCTGAAAATTCATTTATTAAAAGTGCTACTTAATGCTTGTGACTCCCCTACTTCAAGTGAATGTGGATTCCTCGGCTTCAAGGAGTGGAGTGGTTAAATCAGTAGTTCCCACGTGATACTCCTACTTAAGAGACAGGGGATTCCCCGGCTTCTAGGAACGGAATGATTGAATCGGATAGTTGTTAATATTATACTGTATTGTTTATCAGATATGTTCAAGCAACCTAACTAAAGTTACACGTAAGCAGCAAAATCTAAACATATACAGAGTGATTCAAAAGCTGTGGTCCATACATTAAGGTGTAGTTGATGATGCTAAAATAAGTAAAAAATACCAATAAATATAAATCAGATTCGCAATGGTTTTCCTGCTGCAATAGCTGTGTACAAGATGCATTCCTTCATATTGACGTACAGATAAAGACTCCATTATTACCACACTTAGAAAACAATAGTAATTCAAGCTTAGTACACCTTCTGTCATAACAAATGTAACTAGTTGCAAAACAAATTTAAACTAGTAACGGTTGGAAATAAGACATTTAGAACATTTTTTGCTTCATATAGCATCCCACATCACACCCGTTGTTTGGAGGACCATACCTTTTGAATCACCCTGTATATGGGGAAATCACAAATTTGATTGTACCAATTTCTAGAATTTTTTAGGAACATTTCAGGGAATTTATGAAATGTCTTGGGCAAACAATTTTTGACTCACCTTTTCCAGAGAGTTTTTTATAGCGGACTCCAAGGTCTCTTCAATATTAAATCTGGCATTTCCGATCTGATCCAGTAAAGGCACAGAGGATACCATGCGTGATATGTTTCTCGTCTCAACATCATAAGGCATATAAACATCAATTGTTGCTTCATCAAGAATGTAAGGCATATTAACATCATTTGTTGCATCATCAACAACGTAAGGCATATAAGGATCAGTTATTCTCGACTCGACAACGTAAGGCATTGTATTATCATTATCTGAAACGTGCGAGGATTAAATTACAATGATGTAATATATTCAGAACTGGCATGACTTACGATCATGACTTAGTTAAAATTACCTAATAGAGCAAAAATCTTAGAAACCATTCAATTAAATTTTTTACTTTTCAAACGTTCATATCTGCTAATAAATATCTATACGTATAGTGTTATTGTCAATGTATTCCATTAAGGTGCAACAGAGTGAACCCAAAGCCCATTTTAAATACGAAAACAATCTTCACTCCGAAACTACAACTATAGTCCCAAGGAGAGCTCACAGTGACTCATGTTTGTTCGAACAAATCACGAATCACGTTTTTTTATACCCGTTCACATGCCCAAGGTAAATGTAATAGAGTGTAAGTAAATACGAAACGTATGTCGATTATCATAATGTGGAGTCATTGTCAGCTTATGAGCAGGACTACTATGTTAACTGTAAAGATGCCACTTCGCAAACCCATAACGTAATAAATCATCTGGTAAATAATCGGAAGTCTAGTAATTATACCACTGTCGAATTTACCCAAGGGTTCATAAAAGTTCATAAAAATTAATAAAGCTTACCTGGCTTAATCTGGAAAATAGTTTGGTATAAAGTGGAAACAAA
The DNA here is from genome assembly GCA_951805005.1 of Othius punctulatus. Lineage (NCBI taxonomy): Eukaryota > Metazoa > Arthropoda > Insecta > Coleoptera > Staphylinidae > Othius > Othius punctulatus. The sequence continues at coordinate 32,189,638 of OX638139.1, read as the reverse complement.
TTCCGTTTCCTCTATATTTCCTTGATATAAAGTAATTAATTCAATATCATCGTCTACGAACTTAAACAAGAACAAGCCCGATTGTTTATTTCTTATAAATTCTATTAAAATATCAAATTTGAGGAAGATCTCGCACAATCTAATCAACCCATCCATGTGTTTCTGCTCTACGTCCCAGATTAATATATTTATGGTATCAACTACATCTTGGGATAATAAGGGGCAAAATTTGGTGGAAAATATATCATCTTCCTGATGGAGGAAGAGAAATAATGGGACTCCCTGTAAATATTCAATTTGAAAATGCAATAAGGAATTATGAGGTTATAAAAGTAGGTACTCACATTATTTTTAGAAACCTCTAATGCTTCTGCCACACTATTAAGTTGAATGTCAACATCCCCGTATTTGCTCTTAAATTTGGTTGCGAAGGTGTAAGTCGATTCAATGTCCATCGTTATTCGTTTAGTTAATGAAAACTCCCAAGACACATCTATCCAGCACACCTGATCACATGTTACTGATGCATGGATGCATTTGCATATTTACAATGCCGTATTAAATGCCACGGGAAGTGAAATCATATATTTGTGGAATTCCCCGACATTTAACGGAATAAAGAGTTGCCAACACAGAGATTTTGAATTTATAAGAATTAAAGATGTAATGAATCTGAAATTATAAGTTTTAAAGGGGTTTACATACATATCAATTGAAGTGGTTAAGATATGAGAAAATAGCTGTGTTTAATGGGAAAAAAATTAAAGCTTTCATTAGTTTGTATTCATGACATTGATCATCTATTTGAGGTCAATGCATGTTAACATCGTTTGTCAACTTGTTATAACACTCACGTTTCCAGTAGAGTAAGAAACCACACATTATTTTAATATCACAGATTCCGTAAAGCGTAAATTTATATCAAAAATTGAAAAAAACCAAGTGTGTTATCATAGTACATTTGTTATCGACAGCGACATTCATTGCCAACAATCACACCAACTTTATAAAACAAATTTCACTGCCTCGCCCCACTCATGGCCTGATTGTGAACAGGTGGGGGTGCATTAAAAAATGTTTATTTTTCGGTGCCCCATTTAAAAATATTAAATCGAGGAGTTCTTTGCTGAGCCCCCAAACCACGCAACACAATGTCACACCAACAACTGTTCACTTACGAGTCCTTCGTGAGAGCCTTGGCTGGGGCTTCGGTGAGTTTGACAACCAAATTCATCGTGTGTATTCAAATATTTCCTTTCAGGGAAGTATATTTGCAATGTCCGTGTTCTACCCCCTTGATACCGTGCGATTTCGCCTACAGCGTAAGTGATCTCCGGATACCACCAATTTCCTCTCTGATTATGTGTATTGCAGTCGAAGACGACAACGCTAACGAACTCAAGAACCTCAACACCGTCCAAGCAATGTGGCACATAGTGAAAACCGAAGGACTGTAAGTGTCACATTATTATAACCCATTAAATTAAACCCACACATTTTTTAGCGAGGCACTGTATAGGGGCATAAAGCCAGTCCTTCAAAGCCTGGGCACATCTAACTTCGTCTATTTCTACACATTCCACGGACTCAAGCAGGTACTGAGATCTTCAACAATAAATGACCTACCACTTGGCATAGCAGCCGGCATCATAAATGTAATCTCCACGTTACCATTATGGGTGGTGAACAGCCGATTAAAGGTGCTACCGCAATCACTGTTAAGCCACGTAATAAATCCGCAAATTTTAGGCTTCTAAATCCCCGTATTACACGGGACTCCTGGACGGCATGGTGCACATAGCGCACACCGAAGGCATCAGTGCCCTGTGGAATGGTCTCGGACCTTCGCTGGTCCTCGTCGCCAACCCGGCCATACAGTTTGCGCTGTATGAATCTCTGAAGCGCCAGTGGCCGATGGCCAAGAGTGCCACCGCCTTCTTCCTTTTGGGCGCGGCGGCCAAGGCGGTGGCCACCGTTGCCACCTATCCTATTCAGTTGGTGCAGGCACGGCAGAGGCACGGCAGGAATTGCGGCATGAGCGCCGCCGCCCTGATGCTGTCGATCTTGAAGAGGCACGGGGTCAGTGCACTCTTCCAGGGGCTCGAGGCCAAGCTACTGCAAACCGTACTCACTGCGGCTCTAATGTTCGCCACATACGAGAAAATTGTTCGGTTCGTATTTATGGTGCTAATGGCGTCGCCCGGTAGGTAATTGGTGGTAATGAGGTCGTTTAGATATTAGTGGACTATTTGTTTTTAAATCTGCTGGAGGTACCAAAAAATTTTAGATCAGTTATTTTAAAATTAGGCATACGTGAATGGCTATAGGCTAGATACAAAAAATATGATGTGAATATGATTATGATTCGACTCGAATAATTGATTGCTACAGTGAATTGCATAAAATTCGTGTATCGGCGATTTGCAAAAGATAAGTAAACAATGGTTATAGGCCATTACATTTTTTTAATATCCTGATATTGCCTTATCATTACAGTTTTTAAATGACATGTACTTGAAGCAAACATATTGATAATTCTCTATTTGGCTTAACTTAGATAATATTTCTATTGAACAAACACAAATATTTTACGATGCGATTCACGTATTTACTTTATAATGTACTGAATTATTTTAAATATATTATCATAAATGTACACAAAATTATTATACAGGCATCCCTCGAGTTACATAACTTATGGGTTCCGTAAACTCCTATGTAACATGAATTTTACGTAGTCGAATTTGTAAATTGCAACATTGTAACAAAGTGCACTATTTATAAAAGCACATAAAAACAAACTAAAGTATACACTTTTCAAATGAGAACATGTACTACATGTCCACTACGGAGGCAAATTAGCTGTTACAAGCTAATTTGGCTCCATAGTGAAAAAGTCTGCATTCAAGGCGTATGGTTGTTAAGAGAAATGCAGTTTTCCGGCAATTTCTACCTCTTATCCCTGATTACATAAGTCGGAGGGTACCTGTAGTTAATTGGCAATTTTAAGTTTTTATTCCAATTCCTAATTCTAAAATTTCCTGATTTCAAATGCATTCTAGGTTTATCCTTATTGATATTTTGGATGATCGATAGATTCATGGAATGATAAAATATAATATATCGACAACTTTTTGGCAGAACAACCACTTGATGTATTTTATAGGAGGATCTTTTTATGATTTTTACATGGTGTTGGGGTGATATAGCATTGTAATTTTTTGTGTACACATTTTTCATAACTGTCTTCTATGACTGGATTGATTTGTTTTGAGTTATTGTGCGTTTTGTCATTTCTATATAGATTACACACGAAAAACAAAATTCTATTTCTAAATTTTATTGTAAGTTACCGAATTACAATATTTAGCACATGCGATAAAACAACAATCTCATTTTAAAGAAAAATGGTAGTTACTATATTTTGCCAAAAACGTGTAGATATATATATAAAATATATTTCTCCATTTTCACCATAAATGTGAGTAAACACTACCTTGGCCTTGAAATTATACCAAATAAAAATACTTGTTACTACTTAAACAAATAATGCCGACTTAGAATTACCAATAACTTTTTTTTTTTTTATTGCTAACTATGTTCAATCACGATAGAATGATAGTGATAGTTATTCACATTGGTATATATTTTTTATTATAAACAACATAATCATCAACAACAGCATAAATAATTGGCACTTGCAGGAAAAATAAAATTATTATTTGATAATTTGATGTCTTCTTTGATGATTTACGCATTGTCACTGCGCCATTTACACTTTTCAGTTTTAGGTATGGAGGCAATTTCAGTATTTATTAATCAGTGTAATGTTAATCTCTGAACTTAAGATGATTATTTAAATAAGCATCCATTATTTGTGCACTGTAGCTAATTTGGCAAAAATATGTGTAAATTCATTAGGACTTGTTGCTAGTTTTAATTTGTGTTTCGTGTTTATAATTGTGCATTCCATCAGAAAAGGAGTGAAACAGTACAGTATTCAATTCCAGTAATTATCATACGTAAGAAGGAACTCTACAACTTGAAAGATCTAAATTGAGGAGTGAAACTAGTCTTAGGTGTGTAATACATATGTAGTCAAGATTTTGATAAGCAGCCTGTACAATCCTAATGGTTTTAGTGTTACTTTCAAGTGTTATCATTGTTGCTATGTGGGTGTATGCGCGGGCATTTTCGGTGTCAGACATCGATTATTTCATGCGAAAATCGTCGATTAAGGGGCTTGACATTTGTAATTCCATGTGATTAAATTCTAGTCTATAGAAATGTAAGTACATATATTGTTAGACGCGTGTCAGTTATTTTACACTTACCTATAAATGTAGATGATTTGGGAATAAATTTTTCATTGAACGGAAAGGTGTTCTAATTTTAAAACTTTCACCCTGTTTGTGTCTATGTAAGATTGCCACTCCTAATGCTACATTTTTTTAAAATGAAATCTGCGATAAATATCTGATTACTGCGATATTGATAAAACAAAGTCTATATTTACGCGTTAATTAAACATCGCACATAATAAAATAAAGTACGAAATATGGAGAATTATGCAGGCAACCGATATTACTTGATGTTAAAGAATGACTCAATATCTATATAGGGGATAGGACTGCCACAGAAAACAGAATATGAAAACGGTAGACCTATATGTTGCAGTGAAAACTTCAAGTGTAGTAACTATATAGTCAGTTTATATTTCTACTTAAGATTTTAGTAAAGGTCTCGACTCAATATAAAAATGTTTACTATTCCTAGTAAATGCAAATATTTCCATGATTCAATTTAATTTTCTATTGACAATATCTGATTGCATAAGGCTGACGAAAATGTGTAAAAAATGAATTTCCAGAGTAAATTTGAATTACAGTTCAGTTATCCGTCTCTGCAGGATTCTACGGATTTAAACTCAATAATTTATTCCTGCCACTCAATGTAACTAATTCTAACTCATGCATCATCTGATTCACTAACAAAAGAGAAAATTAAAAGCTACATATTATTAGGATAAGTAGAAGATTAAATAGAATTACGGATCCATTTGCATTGGCATATTATGATAATAATCTATATGTACGTAGGCAACTTAAATGCCATTGAAACTAGAAAAGCAGGTAAAATATACACTGGGCTGCCTGGTTATGTGTTGCTATATATCAACAAATACAGCATATTATCGATTGAAAATGGCACCATTAGTCAGGAATTAAGATACGCTTTCTCGTGGTGATAGTCTGTTTTATCCGTTTATTGCGATTTTAATTCATAGGTAAATAGTTCACCGGTTCTACGCTAGCGTCACCGTGACTGCAAACTGTAGGCAACAAAATATGCGCATTTATATATTTATTAAAATTAATCCATTTACATTTTAACTACTTGTACGCAGCCCTGTAATTAATTGTTAATTTCGTATCAGTTCTATCAGAAGAAATAAGCTGTTGGTAAATTGTCAAAACAAAAGGAAATTATAATTATCTTTTGATATATCTAGTTATTATATTGTTTTTCGTTTGTTTGAGGACTAAACAGTAATAAAATCGTAACATTACTAAAAAGTTAAAGTAACAAATTAAATTATGGGGCTCTGCCACCAAGCCCAATAATTTGGCAAATTTCTGTTTAGGAAGATTCTCTCTTCAACGGAGTTTTTATTCCTGCCACTCCGCAGATTTGCTACATCCTCTACCACAAATATTTCATTCTCCTTGAAATGTCAAATAAAATAAATTTAGTAGTTTATCGATTATTTGCAATACATTATTTTAACAAGATTAATTAATTTCCATTCTTGTACTATAAAATTATACGATAACCATATGTAACTCAATAAATAGGTCCATCATCCAGATTATCATCCTCATCCTCATATGCCTCTCCGTTATCGAAGTAGTTATTGGCGTAGTCAGTACCATCATCCATCTCTTCATCCTCAGGATCTTCAGCCATGTCCACCTCCAACTCCTCCTCTTCAACGGCCTCCACCTCTTCCTTGATGGTGGTGTCCAGTGGTGTCGCCATTTCTTGCTCCTCAAGCTTGTTGAGCCTGGAATGTGATTAGTGTAAAGATTATCACGTGGTGGGTTAAACGATCTGTACCTATCTGTCACGTCAATTTCCTTTTTCACAACAACTTTACGGGCCACCCGCTTTGCTACCATCTTGGGCCGCAGTTCTGCAGGAAATAGGTTCCAATCAAATTTGCCCCTTGCGTTCGGAATCTGCGCTACCAGCTTGTCGATTTCATGCTCAGGATTGTTAAGTTTCGACACTGGCAGTTTCAAGTAAGCAGCGGATAGTTGCATGTGGTCAATGTAGTCTTGTCGCAGGATTAGTAGGTAATCAGCTTCCATAGAGTGCTTAAAACAAAGTATTCTAATAAATAAGTCCCAATAAATTTTCTCTGAACTTACAGTTAAAGGTACTGGTTTGCGTTCAAGCATGGGGTACAAAGGGGGAGGTTGAGAGACGGGGCCTGGCAACACGTCATTGCCGCTTACACCCAGTGATGTCAGTTGCTCCTTGCTGAAAGATTTGTTGGTGCCCCCTCTTCCACCACGACCTCGACCTCGACCGCTCATCTCACTTTGCTACCTCCAACTTTTTCAGGTCCTCTCCCAGCTTTTGAACTTCCGTCGATTCTTCACCAAATGCCTCCACGTCATATATCACTTTCACCACCAAGGAACAGCTCGGACAGGTGGCTGTCTCCTCACCAGCGAGCAATTCTTCCTAAATACGACGGAATTACATCATTAAATTGTCGTGCAAATTGCAACACGTAGCACCTGCGTGCTACGTGTTGCAATTAAAAATTCAGCACATCAAAGTTAGTGACGGAAAGAGAGGATTTTAATGCTACGTATAAATATATTATTTCCATATTTTATTAAATAAATGGTTTTAACACATTTGATACAATTACAGTAGAAACAATATTTTTTTTAATGGCTATTGACCTGGGGTCTTTCCACCTTACCATTACATGCTTTCACTTTATTATTGGCGCAATTTAATAGAATACAATATGCAGGCACACACGATCTGGGCCAGATCGCCATGACAGGGATGTAAAATGCAGACGATGGTATAGATCGGTTGAAAATTCTCTACGTGTGTGCCTGTCTAATAAATTATTGTTTAACAAGCATATAAATAACCACATAAATCTTAGATCTTAGATCTACTTTAATTCTCTTACGGATACTGTGTTCATTACGAGTGTACAGCAGTAAGATAAAATCTACAAATACGAGTTCACAAACCTTGGTAATTTGAAATCTATCACCGCAGGGGCATGGATAATAATAGATTTCCTCTTCCTCGTCGTATTCAAAGTCCTCGATCTCAACTTCGTCGTGGAAAACGCTCATAACTTGGACTGATAGGGCACATTGTAATTGGAGGTTATGCACTTTGACATGTGTTTATGTTATGAAAATGTGTAAAAATAATGAATAATAAATGTAACGATAAAATTTCAACAACTTACTCGTCTAACTGTTCGTGAGGAATGGAAAATTCTTTATCTTAAAATTGTCGCAGTAATTTGAGAAAATTGAGTCATTTCAATGGAATTACGTGTACGCAACTTCATCATAACACGTGTATATTCGGTTATCTACCTTAATTGACTACAACTAGAACACATTTTAAATTAATTGATTTCTTGTGTTTAAGTAAATCTTATCAGTTATTACACTGAATAAGATTTAAAATGCTAAAAGATGTTTATCGTATTACTAAAACACTTTTATTAGAAACAAATTAATACAATTATTATTGTATTACCTTTATGGACGTATATTACTTAATTAAAGGTATCAAATAAATAAGCATTGATTGGTTGATAAAATATATCCGAAAATTATAAAGAATTACAAGCATGCCTCGAGAGAATCACATACAAGTCTTCAATAAATTCCAATAATTAAAAATATTCAATAATATGAAATGATGATTAAGTATTTTTGAATTTTTTGTTCACACTTTGCCCACTTTTATTTCTGACGAAGACGATGTAGTATTTATTATTGAATATTTAGTTCTGAAGAAATTTTAAATATTCCTTTATTAACTATCGGCCAAATCGATTTTCATGTTAAATATTCCTGTCACTGCACTTCTGGTGGATGCGCCGGGAGTATACTTTTATCAAACATAAGTAGTTATTTCTTAACATATTGGACAAGAATGAATAATAATTGACTACATTGTTAATTTTAGGGTGAAATGCCACACTATTTGATTTGCATACTGAGAACATTTCTGAACGGACAAATTGTAAATACAGTAGAGCGTCGATAATCCGAACAAATTGGGAGTGAAGGTAGTTCGTATTATCAAATATTGCTGCTTAATAAGAAAGTAGTTGAAAATACGACTATTGGATTCAAGCAACATATATGAGAATTAAACACCTGCACACTAGTACTCTAAAGAAATTTATTTCTGTAAAAAAATTTTTTTTAATTCTTAATAAAAAATGTAATGTCTGTCAATTAACACTTTGAATTCCTTCAGTTGACTGTGCGGAATTCAATGTGGCACCGCGGTAACGTTTTCGTACACATATTTTTCAGTCGGGAACCCCCTTAATTTTTTATTTTATTTTAATTTTTGTGCGTTTTTTTCGGATTATCTACTTTCTACTATAATATTATGCCGGGCTTTTTTTTCGTTATTACACATACGATTGACAATGTATAACTGGTTGCTTGCATCTACCCGCAAGGAATTTCCTATGTGTAATTCTAAAAAAAAAAAAATCAACTCATTAGCCGCGTCCGTGCAAGCAACCTGTCAATTTTGGCATATGTTACACAGAGAGGTTATGTTTTTATTCAATTCAATACACGACGGGGTCTTTGAAGATACGCAAAGTATTCCTAATGTTTTGTGGATTTATGTCATTACATGCAGTACGTATACGGCCTTTCAATTCATCTATGTTTTGTATTTGTACGTCATTATAAGTTTTACTTTTCAGGTAACCCCAAAGAAAATAATCATTTGTTGACAAATCAGCTGATCTTGATACATTAGGAATACTCTCGTGTATTGTCTTGAATAAAAACATAACCTCTCTGTGTAGCATATGCCAAGATTGACAGTGTAGGTTGCCTGCACCGACGCCGCTGTGAGTTGTTTTTTTTTTATAATTACACATAGGAAATTCCTTGCGGGTAGATGCGGGCAACCAGTTATACATTGCCAATCATATGTGTAATAACGAAAAAAAAAAACGGTATGTATGTAAACCCTGTTTAATTTTGTATTTTTAACTAAGATGGCAGTGGTTTCATTTTATAAAGTTTTACACATGAACACCAACAAAAATGATCAGACAGTGAAAAAAATATGAAATGTCAGATTTCTAACATTGTCTAACTCATATATAAAAATAATTAAATTATTGCTTCAATCAATTAATTAGATTTATGCTTTAAGTAAACCAATCATCAACTCTATTTTATATTATAATTTGACTGATTTGCATTTGTTAAATAAAAATAGCAAATAAATTCTATACTCAGTAGATACTTAATTTGATGGCAACACTGTCATAAAATACAACCATTTATTTGAATATTTATGGTTTTTTCAGGCCTAGTGCCTTCTTATATTGGCCAACAATATCCTAACAGAGCCAACTTAGTTATAAATAAAAATGGAACAGAGTATACCTACCTACCAGTTTTGACCCCTTCCCAAATTATTCCATACGTAGCTCATATGATGGCAAAAAACCTGACTTTTAGCACTGCCGAACTCGCGGAAAAATTAGATACTTACGTACTTAAATTTGAATTTTTCTAATTGGACCGATAAAAACTTGCTACTTTGAATATAATGCAACTGTTATGTAACTAAGCGTTAAATAAATAAATAAATAAATAAATTGTTTGATTTTAAATTGCATTCCGACATAAACATAAACCATTTCCATCAGTCGTGTTCAAAGTTACAAAAAAATTAGATTATTTTATTATTGATTTATTTTATTTCGCATGACTAGTTTCGTTTTTTTGAAAAACCATCATCGGAGGCACGATATGTATTTTAAAATTTCAAACAGACATCTGTAACTTTCAATATATCAAAATTCAAATTAATAACAAATATTTATCATAAAAATAAGATCAGGATATATAAATATTAAAATACATAGCGTGCCTCTGATGATGGTTTTTAAAAAAAAACTCAACCTGTCAGGCGAAATAATATAAATAAATAATAAAAAAAAAATATATATATATATTTACCTACCAAATAATACTATTATTAAACAACCTTAAACTGTTTTTTAATGGAAAAATCCTCAAACTTATTTTTTTTTAGTTTTGTGAAAATGTAACGTTTAACTGTTGCTAAATGTTTCACACATGACATTTAATTTTTAATATTGAATACAATTTAACTGAATTGAATATCTGGAAATACACAATTCCTAGAAGTGTATAAGCTCAAATATTGTTCATCAGGGTTCCATAATAATGAAGAATTATGTGAAATTTAGCCGAAAATAATACACAGTATAAATTTCATTATGTTATCAGGTGTAAGTCAGAATAAAACTTCACACTGAAAATTTCTATACATTTCTTACAGAAATAGAAATAATTATAATATTCCTTGAAAATTTTGTATATTAGAATTAAGTTTTTCATATAAATCTCAATAATTCTGCCTTTTTTCTATTACGTATTGGGTAATAATTTTTGGAAATTCTAATTTCTATCTACTTAAATAATAAAAATACAAGCCGCTAAAATATCAACCAAATGAAATATGTATCAAATGTTACCTTTGTAGAGCAAATATGAATTTTAACATACATCAATGATTTGACACTTTGAAATGGTCACGATTTACAATAAATGATCAACTATAAATCGAGTTGACCTGACAAATAGTAAAATAGGTGTACCTACTTAATATTTCTTAAAATATTTAAATTTAAGCTAGATATAAATGTTTAATGAACAATGATAAACAAACAAATGCACCTCAGTTTTTCAATTTCAAATTTCAATAAAATTAATCTTATGGCGGAAGATGATAAACAAACAAATTCACTTCAGTTTTTCAATTTCATATTTCAATAAAATTAATCTTCTGGCGGAAGATGATAAACAAACAAATTTACATCAGTTTTTCAATTTCAAATTTCAATAAAATTAATAAACATGAACAAAATTTATTTTTTTGCATTTATTGTTCACAATTTATAATAAGCTATATAGTCACAAATATTATCGATAAGATTCTTAATACATTCAGAAACTTTCTTAAAATATGCGGATGATTTAATTTTATACTTGCACATCTTAAAAAAGTACTTTTCCTGAAAGTGCAGGAGATCGGTTCGATAGAGTTTACTTATCTCATCTTGTTCATTTTAGTAGTAATTTGCGTAGTATTGTAATAAAAACTATAAACAGTCAGAACCAAATTAACTTGGGCATGACCTGTTGTAGTTATTTCTGAGTATAGATCAAATATTTTGCTTCACTTGGCATTGCAGATGCGAAATATGTTTCATTATATTTATTGCAGCAATAATGCGAAACGAAACAAAATATTTTCCCACATCACTTCGATAGACCAGACCCAAGTTTTGTCAATGATAGAATTTAGAATAAATACATATTTTTTTCTTCTTTTATGTTATTGACATTTTTTTACACATTTCTCTAAATAGTCAATTTTATACATTTTACCGATTCAACTACAGGGTATGATTTATAAAATTAAATATTAGGTATGAAGTAGAAAATGAGTAAGATTTAATAGTAGAATGAATTTTGTATGAAAATCAATTTTACGAAACTTACTTCATTTAGAGCAATATTGTGTTCAATTTTCTGTTTAGTAGAGTAATATTACAATTATGTTTCAAAATTTTAAGAAAATGCTGTCGAGCAAATGCCGATATTAAAAATCCAGTAATCGCTATTTCAAAATGAAGTATTTCTAAGTATGAAGTATGAAGGCAACGAGCAAGGGTTGAAAGTTGCAGGTATCTAACATGTAGAACATGTATAACAACTCGTGAATCAACGGTTTTAAGGTGTGAGCATAGGCGTCGACTTTTAAAAAACCCTGTGTGGTGCTCTTTCCCCACCACCGAAGGGGGAGGGGGGAGGGGAGAAAATATGAGAAATATTTTTATTATAATCCTACTTAAAAACCTACCTACCTCCCTAAACAAATGCAAAATTAGTTGAAATAATGAACGTGTTAATAAAAAACAATTTATACATTGTATTATGAAAAACAAAGTATGAACACATTTAAATTACATAAACTACATAAACTAAGTATTAATTGAAAATGTATTCCTTCGCACTACAGATCTGGATATAAATTCATTTGCGATGTATTCTAGATTTAAAACTTTGGTATCGCTATTATATACACTTAATGTTATTACATTATTCAATCTCTCTTGAGTACTTCTTAGATAAGTTTTTAATCTCCGTAAACTGGAGAACTGCAGAAAGAAGAGTCAAATGCTATCATAGTCGCGTAATTTAAAAAACTCTACAACGTGGGAAAATTATTTTATTTTGAGATCACGTCTATTAATCTAATTTATAAACATTCTCTGCAAAATAAATTTGACGTATTTGAAATCATTTTGGTAAAAATCTCTCACAGAAGCAATATTAATTTCCATGATAGCTGCCTCGTCATCTTACAATTCCAAGATATTGTTCGATGTAAATCTGATTTCATTGCACACGTGGCCTTGAGTTCGTTGAAATGCAAAATACTGATTCATTTTCGCGATAGTATGTAGTTTATATGCAAAGTTGACTACACGTGACGGTGAAGCTAATACTGTGACGTGCAGGAATTGGGTGCAGGTGATGTGAATTAAACAAAACTGATTCGTATTGAAACTTGAATGACTTACAAATCAAAAGTTTTTTTTTAATGTGATGATAATTTAGAAGAACACGTTCCTTTGAGTAGAATTACAGATTAATGACTCAATTAAAAGACTCTTTTGAATTGAATATTTTCGAGACGCATTTTCAAGGTTGACTACACGTGTCCATGTTTCACCGTTAAATTAAATAATACTGACTCATATAGAAACTACAGTGACTTACAATTCCAAGATTGACAATAATGATTCAATTTGCTTTGAGTTCGTTGGAATGCAAAATAATGATTCATTTTCACGATAGTAGTTTAAGTGAATCGTAGAGATACGCATTTTCAAGACTGACTATACGCGACAATGATTCATTCCTGAATAATACAAAGTTGCTCCTATGGAAACTTTAATGACTAACAATTCCAAGTATTTTTTGGATATGATGATGATTTAGATGAACACGATCGTTTGAGTTCAAATACAGATTAATGACTCAATTAAAAGATATAATGACTTTTAGTTTCGGTGAATTTTTGAGAGACGCATTCTCAAGCTTGACTGTACATGTCCATGATTTAGCGTAAAATTAAACAACACTGAAAACTATAATGACTTATAATTTGCAAAATATAAAGTTCTTTTTAAACTTTTAACGACTAGTATTTATAATAAATATTCTAAGAGAACCATTTTCAAGGTTGACTGCACGTGTCAATGATTCATCGTTGAATTGAATAACATTGACTCATATGATAACTATTATGACTTAGAATTCCGGACTTTTTTGGATGTGATGATTATTTCATTGAACACGTTGATTAGAGTTGAATTACAGATTAATGACTCATTTTAAAAGTTATAATGACTTGGATTTGCAATGAGTTTTTTAAGATACGCATTTTCAAGGTTGAGTGCACGACTCAATTATGCAGCCTTAAATTAAACAACAATGACTCATATAAAAACTATAGTGACAAATCACCATTTTAACAAAAAACATTAACTTGCCCGAAATATACATTTCAATCGCACTACTGTCATCTTTAGTACAGTTTTTCAATTGAAGATAATCGCATTGCGGTAGAGATGTATATTTTGCTCAAATACATGTTTTTTTGTGAAAACGGTGTTCTGACTCTTATTTAATATTTTGAAAGATTATTTTTAAGGTTGCATACATCATCATACACATATCATCATACATCATCATACATGTGCCATAAAATTAGTTTAAGTACACAGAACTAACAAATTTGAATGACTCACAATTCCAATATTCTGACTTCACTGGATTATGTAATGCTTAAATATTCGGATATTAAAATAAAAAAATAAAAAGTGTCATTGATTCATCACATAGGCAGTTGTTTTGTCAAAACTAGATTTGAGACTTTCAATTGTTTAATTAATTTTTTCGTAAAATATTGGTCTGTAGTAAACTTTAGCAGTTTAAAAATTATGTTGACTAGAACAGTTTTCGTCATTTTTTTGCAGTAAACATGGTTCGTGTATAGCAACGTTTAATTTAGATTTATGTTCGAGAACATTATCCCAAAAATCGACAAATGCTTTTGACGAAGCTGCGAAAGAATTTCTAAAACCGTTTGAATTTTGCTTCTAGCTTCGAAAAGAACAGAGAAACACCCAGCAACTCTTCACAAAGAATTTCTGTTTAAAAAAAAAAAATAATAATAATTTTATGTAATAAAATGTTTGAAAATTTAGCATGTTCTCCAGGAATCCTTATGAGTTTGCATCATTTCTTTCTTTTTGCGTATTTTCCAGGAAAATGAAATGAATATTATAGCTGTGTAATTTTCTAATAAAGTCTTTAAACTGTTACTGTCAAAACTGTTAAATGGCCGTATAGATTTATTGCAATTTTCTTGAATTGATTTGAAGAAACCCAATCGTTTTGGCGAGTTTCTAATGAATTTTACCATTTCTTGGAAAATATATGAAAAGTCTCTTACCAGAGTAGTTTTTTAAAACGAGTCTTGTGCTACAAAATTTAAATGAAATGAAGACGAAATTGGTAAAATGAAGGAAGATGTGCCAGAGTAAACGGCTGAAACTGATGATGACGGTAAGATGACGAGAAATGAAGCACATACAAAGCACGCGGTTCATCGTCCAAATTTATTTTTTGTACACCTGTTAATTTTCCAATACAACATTTGCTGCACCATCATAGCACTGCTCATGATAATTCTGCAGGTTTAAGGAAAATCTTAAAATAACATCTATAATAATACGATAAAGTGTTTCAGAATTAGTTGCTGATGTCTCATACAGGCCTATGAAATATTCAAAATTTTCCAAATTATCTGAAACGGATCTAGAGCATAATAAGACTTGTTTGGTAACTGAAATATAGGAACTCGTCTACTATAATAGAGTAGTATATATCATTATTAATGCGGTATTTTGCACTGTGTCGCTCATTATTGACAAGATCTCATTTATAATATCATGAAAAGTCTATTTATCCTCCTCGGACCCTGAGTATCATATAAGATACTACGGCTCAACATTTTTTTTTTGCTATTTCCAATCGGAATTTGGCTATGTTTCCAGCGGTATCATCTATGATATGCGTGAGGTGGTTGCGCACAAAATTCACAATCGAATCGCACGTGTTCTAGTGTCTGGTCATTAAAAATCGAGCAGTGTTTTTGTAGTTATGGCGTCCAGTTCGAAACGTCATCAAAAAAAGGTAAGTAATGACTAAGTATGCATTTTGCGCTAGCGTCTCATTGAGTAAACGTTAATTGTTGGTTCTAGTGCCTTCAAAGCAACAGTATCTAAAAGTTTACAAAACCTATTGGTCTATCTACTCGAAGTATCTTTGGTGATACTTCGGGCCTTACCCAATATCCAATACAATTGTCTATCATCCGTTTGTTTAGCTCTCTCTGAGAAATAACTCCAGGAGATTGTTGATAATTGGAACTTCGATGACTCTGATGTTGATGGTGATATACTACCTGACGATGACAGTGAAAATGAAGACGCAATTGGTAAAATGGAGGAAGATGTGCCAGAGTAAACGTCTGAAACTGATGATGATGGTAACAGTACCACAGAAAGTGGCGAAGAAAATGAAGCAGAGGAGAGATAAATTGGAGGTACAGTCTCTTCTTCATATAACGAGCAGCCTTTGGTTCACTTGCTACCAAAGGGAAAGAAAAGGAAATGGAAGCGAAGTGCTTTTGTACCTAGAATTGCTGTGAAACATTTACCAACGGTTCGTGCTGAACTTTTGCCTGAAAACATTCCGGATCCAATAAGTTATTTCAGCAGATATCTCGAAGACTAGTTCTTTGAATCCTTGTGACCAACATGAACGAAGTAAATAAAACCGGAAAGTCTTTAGATATTTCGGCGGCAAACCTGAAAGTTTTCTTTGCATGCAGCATGTTAATTGGCATCTACAACCAACCACAAATCAGAATGTACTGGCAAATGGATACCAGAGTATCAATAATTTGTGAAAATATTTCCAGAAATCAGTTTTTTGCGCTTCGAACTCGTTTAAAAATAGTAGATGATATCGAAAGAAGCCCGGGAAAATGATAGATTTAGGAAAATAAGGCCAATGTTAGACCGAATTCAAAAAGCGTGTCTACAGAATGAAAGAACAAATGAAATATCAGTGGATGAACAAATGATCCTCTTTCATGGTAAAGTAAGAATGAGACAATTTGTTCGTGGAAATCCACATCCTGTTAGTCTCAAGAATTTTGTGACGACGACGGCAAAAGGATTTCCATTGGACTTCCTCATGTATGAAGGAAAGGGAAAAACAACGGAATCCAGCTTCGTTCCTACTCCTGAAAAAATAGATGTTGGAGGAATGGTGGTTCTCAGACTTGCGGATACTTTACCAGTTGGAATATATCCGTCTTTACTGGTAGATTTTAAACGTCAATACCATTAATAGAAGCGCTTCTCGCTCGAGGGATTACTCTCACTGACACTCTCATGAAAATTAGAATCATATAAGTGGTGAGTTTCTGAATAGATAATCAAATGAAAAAAATTGGCCGTGGTTCCCAAGACGTGCTTGTTACTGAGGATAATAAAATAGCTTTGGTTAAATGGTACAACTCCAAGCCAGTTCATATCGGGTCTTCGGAATTTGGAACTGAACCTGTGGGATTGTGGATGCGCTGGTCAAAAGTTGACAACAACTACATTGAAATAAATCATCCATCTCTTGTAAAATCGTACAATGAAAACATGGGAGGCATTGATTTGCTTGATCGAGTTATTTCAAACTGCCGAATGAAGAGTCATACTAAGAAATAGACCATTCCTGCAATTTACCATTTTGTAGACTTTAGTGCCGCCTGGCTAGAATATCGAGAAGATGCTGAAGCTGCAAATGTTCCAAAAAAAGAAAAACTGGATTACCTTGATTTTAAATTTTCAATTGCGAAAGCACTTTTGTCGTCAGGACTTGCTGCAAACCCGCAAAACTCAAACTCGAGTGATAGTGAGGATGAGGAAACAGCACAGACCAGTAGACAGCGCAGAAAGGCAGATGCAATTCCCGAGAAAAGGATTCGAAAGGAGAACAAACATCTTCTGCAGTTCATGAAACATCAACAAAAATCACGATCTAAATGTCGCTATCCGGGCTGCAAGAAAGTCACTTTTGCAAAGTGCTCATTTTGTAAGGTTTCTTTATGCTGCAGCGTTGACCGACACTGTTTTGCGCAATTTCACCAATAAAATATAAGTTCAATATGATTTTTGTTTTGTTGTACTTAAAACCCAAAGTATCATTAGTGATACTTTAGTTTTTTCCAAAAATTGTAAAAAAGAAAATCTACTGGAGGGTGTTACTTGGACCCAAAATAATAAGTTGTCTCATTTACTATAAACATTTGATAATCAATTTTGCGGTGGGCCCGAGGAGGTTATACCGAGTTCTGCTTAACCATGATTTTAGTTCTGGCACATCATTGGCCCTTAATTTTAAAGGTTGGATAAAATTCGAAGTTTCGTCAGTGCGCCCTTTTAATGCACACCTTGCATTGCAAAATATTGAATGGTGGATATAATTTTTATTAAAGATGTACGTGGATTTCCAGTAATTTCAATTTTTATACTGTCGCAGATATATTTACTTCTTTTTAAAAAAATTGGGACTTGGTACAGCACTGCCATATGAACATCTGATTTTTCTTGTGATTTAAACCGTTCAAGCGCTTTATTCCAACCGTTAAAACCATTTTTTACCAATGTTTCGATAACCCTTCTGTCTTTTAATAACGTTTTTGGTAAAGGGACTTTCATCTCGTATGCTTCTTTGCAGATGCGACAGTAAATTTGTTATTTTCATGCTGAATCCATTGATATGTTATTTCCCAATGTTGTTGACAATTTCATCTAATTTTAGTGGCAGACTGTGGCAGACTGATGGCAGACACGTTTGTACATGTAGAAATGTACAATAGTTTTTGGCGGTTTTGATACCAAATCTTCGTTGCTTGCTCTAGTGTCTTTAGGTTTGCGAATAAGAAATTTATCCATGATATAATAAATTGAAATAAAATTTGGCTGTATGTTTAAAACCTCAGTAATAAAATATTATTTTGCTCTCTTGGGGATGCTTTATATGAGTAGTATCATCAGTACAAATTGCTGCTTACGTACAGCATTGTTAAGTTACCACCTCATCGCTATTACGCAGTCGTTGTGAAATCCCTTGCCATCCGCACAATGCATGCAGAATATTGCAAGGCGTTCTCACTTCAAGAGAAATTAGAGAAAATTCCCTTCTTCCCAGCCCGCGTGGAAATTCCGGCATGAACAAACAGTACTGAACCGCGCACGAGCCCCCCGACTTCCGGTTTCTTTGACTGATTATACCTCTATGTTATTATGCAATTGCACGAGCTCGATGCCCAGGAGGTCGTTAATCGGGGCCGTGCACGTCGTCTGGGTGTGCGTTTTTGCAACGAGAACGACGTTGTTCGGGACTGGCCCGGATAATTTCACTCGATTGCACGATCTGACGTCAAGAGGGCCCAATATATACGAAGCTTCGGCCGGAGAGGTGCCATTCATCACCGCAACAAACACCGGAACGAGAAGCATTCAGGATGAAAATGTTTTCAACAGTTGAGGTGATGGCTGTCTTGCTCGTCCTTGTCGTGTTCATTGATAGTCACACTGCTCAAGCCAGATCAACGAATTATGATGGTAAGTATTACACCAAAAATCTATTATTGCACCGACGAAAACAATAATCCATAAAAACATTATTTTGAAGAATTGTAAAAATGCACATAGTAACTACCAATCAAGCATCTTCAATGTTCCAATAATTTTATTTGTAAGACTTATTTTATACCTGTCACAGTACTTTAAAAAAATTCCCTGTTAACTGATTCTCCCACTTGCTCAGACCACAAACCAACTCCGTCGTCTTTAAGAAACGATAGAGAATCAATTATATGATTCAGAATAACATGTATTTTTAGCGTCTTGGAGACTCCAGTTGTTTCTAGCGATTTTATCAGTAAGTCAACATTTATTCTTAGTATTGGTAGTACACCATGTTTGTTTGTCGAGAAACAGCCTTCTGCTATAGTGTTCATCAGTTTAAAAAAGGAAATATATGGGACTACTACAAGCGGGCTTCGATCGCCAAGTACATATTTATCCGTTACTCTATATGCTTCTTTTAATAGTTTTCGGCAAGCATTGCCCTCAAATATTTCCATTTGGTAATTTTTTGCTATCAGTTTCAACTTATTTGGCCACATTGAAGCACTATCTCTCCCAAGAAACGGAACAAAAATGATTTACAAATCCTTGTAAAAGATGTAATTCTGGTATCACGCATTTTTCAATCACAAACAATCATCTGATTCTTCGAAGAGCGGGTGGTTAATTGTGCTCTGAGAATATTTAGCAGATTTCTAGTTGCTACCAAGTGAAATAAATTTTCCATAATTTTGTTTTAAATTTCCGTAAGTTTTTAACTTTGTATTTGATTCTACTGAAATATCATTGTCATTATCATTTATATCCATATTTTCTTCAGAATTGCGCTGATTTCTCAAAGTTATAAAACAATATGGGCATGGGTAAGAAGATGACGCAGTACGCTGTCCATTTACGAGAAGTAAGATCTTGAAGTCTGATACAAGTTTGAAAGGGATGCTGTTTATTTTGGTTAACTTAAATAATAATTCAACGTTCTTGTATGTTTCTTTAATTTTCGGTACAATGCATACCATAATTAACTTGTGCACACTAGCGAGCTTTCCTCTTTTGCCAAGGCTTACTCCTTCTGCATAACATATTTTTGAGGGAAACTTATTTTTCAAATTCTTCAGTATCCACGTCTTTGCCGCAGTCGAGAACAGGAGTTTTCGGGGAGGATAGTCATGCAGAGTTTAAAGAATCCTTGCCCCCCATCTACCATAATTTTTATTACATAATTTCCGGTCTGTTTTCGTGTATTTAACACCATATTCTAATAGCTCCTCCGCATCTGCCTAAGCAACAGGCTTCAATTCTTTATTCTTATCACCTACAACAGTAAATGCAAAGGTATCGTACTTATACACGTCTTCTAACATTTTGGATTTATTCGCAGTATGATTCCGACAATATGCGGGTACACACTTATAACCTGCGTGGGATCTTAGAATTTTTTTAAGTTTTTTCATTTGGTTGGACCAAAATTTACTCGAAAGTTATCGATTGATTGGAAAAACTACATTGCATTTGATTTATTTTTCAGGTTTTGGATTTAAGACCAATTTTGAACTAGATCTAGTAGTAGCTAGAATTACTATTAACATTTTGGTAATTAGAACTTATGTTATCATTTTCCAAATTTCGATTTATAATTTTCTTCAGGACTGAGGTAACAACTTGTTCCTGCTTTTTTCCTTGAAAGCTTTCTATAAGTGTCACCATGTTTGCACGAAATCCACTTGAAGTGCATGAAGAATGACTTCTGCCTTTACCAACTTGTTGCATACAATTTTTGTAGCGTGGTGACACAAGCAAAGATTTTTTTACAGTTCGAGGAGGAATCGGAGTCGGAAGATTGAATTACTTGATGAGCCGTAAAGTCCATTGTTTGTGTTAATTGTAGTATTTATTATACCAACATGACCTCGTCCTTTGTCTACCTTTTTGTGTCCCTTATGTCTTCCAATTAAGCAAATGTAGCAATTGCATTCATTGTGGCGGCCTCGAGTTTGTTTGGGTTACTTCAGATCTTCAAAGTTTTGCATAGTTGGTAATGGTCTTCAAACATTACTACTTTGCCTCTCAGTGACTGTGTGACGACAAGTATTGCAGATAGATACAGGAAATTTGGAATTTAAGATATCAAACTTCTCATTTATTAAAGTTTTCACAAGATTTTGAAGTCGCTTATTAATAAAAAGGTTTGTTGATTTCGATTTTCCAAAAACAATTTTCTTGCCTCATACGGCACAAACTTTGCTTCTATTATCCTCGTGGTCACTTTTTTGTATTGGTTTTGTATTTGAACTCATTTTAGCAGCAACGAAACGTGCAACATTGTATGACATCAACAATTTTATTTTTTGACAGTAACAACTACAAATAGCCTACAAAACTTGTCAATAACTCGAATAATGTAAAAGGCATATATATATTATTATTATACATATATATTAAATAATCTGTACCAAAATGTGGAATACTATAATTTATTTACGTTAGAGATACAAAAAAAAATTAATTTGGTAAGGTAAATAAAAATAAAAATTTCAACCTCTAAAAAAATTAATTAAGGATCAGATTCAATTTCTAGTTTGACATTTTTGTAACCCTGATAAAAGTACATTACAGGATCTGAAGTCATTTTAGGGCGCCATATTTTATGTCCATGTTCAGTTAATTTAATATTTTTTTTCTTTTGTTAGATAACATATGAAGATGAGATACTTCGTCAAACAGTTGATTTTTTACCAATGAATCACCTTCGATTGTGTATTTCTTGGGTGAACATAACGTAGTCTCTACATCTTTCCATTCCACAGTGTTTCTCACACGGACCCATTTAAAATGTCTCAGTTTATCAAATTGTTTCCCGCAATGTCCCATAAGCGAAGCATAACTTTCGTAGAATTTACATTATGCTTCATAAGACATTTTAAATATTTCTTAACATGGTGCTTAATGAAGGATACATGAATTCGCAAGTATTAAGAATATTAATTAATCAATTTCTTCAGATACTTCTTCAGATTATGAAACACTGAAGTTTTATTGTGCACAAAAGTCAAAGTTGTGCTTGTTCGTGAAAAAAAGAAAAGAATATTTACAGAAAAAAGATTATGAATTTAAGAACGTAAATAATTGAGTCGTATAGAATCAAAACTCACAATATCCAAATGCTGAAATTATGGGAATTAACCAAAAACCGTTCTACTCGAGAATCTATTTCCCCGAATTTTGGAAATTATTTATGTTAGCTCTACAAAATGAATTATAAATTTTTATTTTATATAGCATTTTAATAATAAAAACAGTTAAACATTGGATAATGTTTCTTATCTGATTTTAATAATTAGTTCTGATTCCATAATAGTTATTAAATTAATAAAATATCTAATTATGAATGCAATAAAATTGGTTTTATTAGAGCAAAACAGACAAAACCATCAAAGCTAAGCACAAAAAATAGGTTATAAACAGTAACCTTCGGGTGAGGTTAACAGCCATTAGATGGCTAAGGTTTCTTTGAAAATCAGTTGGTGTCAAAAGCAACAATATCCACTGGATACTGTTAGTTTTTGCTCCAAACCACCCCTACTTCTGATAGCATTTTACCTGGGATATAGTGAGTTTGGACCGATGCCATATTTGATTTCAGAGCAAAATTTTAAACAAAAAACTACTGCCAACTTCATTTCGATGATTTTGGATATTATGAGTTTTGATTCTATATAACTCAATAGTAAAATTCTTTCGACTACGTGCATACGATAAGAGCAGGCCTAGTTTAACTAACTCCGAATAAGTAATGATAATCTACTTCTACAACAGCGTAAAATTCAATTCGCGTTTTTTTAGGAGTTCGAGTCGTAAAAAATGTCTGGAAATTTTGATATTAACTTCCTCACTATTAATAGAAATCATATCATAGGCAGTTTGGACAAGATTGTGCACAATGTGAGAAGCACTGAAGCATTGAAGTTGGTTGTGCTTCTAACATTGTGCACAATCTTGTCCAGACTGTCAATGATATGATTTCTATTAACATTGAGGATGTTAATATCACTGGACCATTGAATTCAAAATATTCGCAAGTTATTTCTACATGAAAGAACATAAAAGTCTAATGGTTACTTGCCTGTATTTGTACGTTTATTAGAAAACTGTCTGGAAATTTTGATATTAACATCCTCAGTGTTAATAGAAATCATATCATTGGCAGTCTGTACAGGATTGTGCACAATGTGAGAAGCACAACCAACTTCAATAATTGGACCATTGAATTCAAAATATTCTCGTGAATAGGCGTCTCTACTTTCAAACCACCAACATTGGAATTGGCCTTATACGCTCAGTACCCTTGTTTGGTAAATTGTTTTGCTTCAAAATTTTGCCGACTTAATTTGCGATAATTTGCGATCTTTCTCCCGGCAGTATAACCAAATCTAGTATTTTTCAATTTCAAGTTGCATATCAAATTATTTGAATTAATTTCGGATGTTTTATATCTTTGTGACTTCATGTATACGAACATTCATTTAAAAACACGGATGCTCTAAAATCGTATCAAAAGACAGTTTATGAAAAACAGTGTGAAACGAAGGCGCAGATTCAGCAGATGCCAGTTTGTGATTATCGTCGCCAAAACCTAAATTAAATCGTTTATTTCAGAAACTAGTCAAGTGCACCTTTTCAAATTATTGGGAAACAAAGAAAAACATTATATCTTTCATATTTAAACAGATTTTCGCCTGAAAAAAAAATCTAGTATTAGTTAACATCTTCCCGAAGTTGATGCTGCCTGTAATAAAATTATAATATTCTCCCTTAATTATAAAAAAAATATTGAAAATAATGCAGTTGACTCGTTTCTGCAATAAAATAAGATTTTAATGTAGAAACATATATTTTTAATGGTAATTTCCTAATTTTTTTGTGGTATTATGTTTTTTTAACAAACAATACACTGTTATAAACTATATATTTTTTATTTGAATCAAATTTTCCGTGTTTTCATTAAAATACAATATAGAAATTTAAACTAATTTTCTGGTTTGTTAAATATATCAAACTATTAAGCAATCTAAATAATGGCATATAAATGGTAATTGTTACCATGGTATTAGTATTATACAAAATACCACAGGACTTTTACTGTAGAAACACGCTACGTGATGTCGCTTGACAGGTTTCTGCACTGATCGCGATATTCATTGTAAATTAAATCCCATAAAACGGAATGGCAGTGGAAGTTATATGCAAAAAATATGCCGTGACAATAGAAGATACTGATACCGCAAAAAAAGAAAAATTCCATAAAAATGTCTGTTGACCAGTTTCTGAAATAAACGATTCAATTGGGAAAAACAACGCTAGTGTCTGTGAACTGGTTGTTGTTTGTAATGTTCGTTTATGTTTATTGGAATAAATACGTCTGGAAATATTATATTTTTCACCATGTGCAATCGAAAATTCTGCATTGACAGTTTGTTTCAAATTTGGTCTTGTTGGTGTCTTTACACAATGTTTTCTTCGATAATTCTGTAAGTTTAAATAGTATTTGTTTGTCAAATTTGATGGTTAAATGAATAGTGTTGAGTTGTATTTCGTCAGTATATAAGCAAAAATCATTAACTAACATTTTTACAATTCTGAGATATGTAAGATATAAGTTATAACATAAAAGTATAATGGTTACTTGCCTGTATTTGTACGTTTATTATAAAAAGGGGAGAAAATTAAAACATATGTTGACTTAATTCATTTTCGTTTAAAATTGTAGATACGAGTACGTAATGAGTTTTAGCTGTAATCTGTCGCAACGAGTTTTAGAATTTTATGCAATATTTATATTTATCTTTTTAATAGTTTTTTAAAGTAATATTACGTTCGTTGATTCGCATATTGAAATATAGATCAAAATGTGGATGTTCAGTGTACTCTTCACTAGCTAAGTTAGATATAGTTGCTCAATCTGTATTTAATCCAACGGTGAATTAAGGAATATTTTTTCGCGTTTCATGTTTTCGTTTGTCTTTTCACCTTCAAAGTCCCATTTCACTGAGAGCCTTGATTCGTGCACTTCCCATTACTGCGGACCCCTAAATGGGGTAGTAAAAATTAATTTTAGGCTTAAGCGTGCAATTCCACGATCCCCAATTAAATTTTCCGTTTCAGCTCTGCGTGATGAAAGCGCCCGTGTAATGTGCAAACTGCCGGAGTACAAGGGTCACTGTCGCGCCCTTCTGCCCAGATGGAGGTACAACCCGGACACGGGCAAGTGTCACGAATTTCAATTCGGGGGCTGCGACGGCAACGGGAACAACTTCCTCTCCCACAGGGCCTGCATGTCAGCCTGCGGCGGGCTGTGATCCGGGGACCTGGAGGAACGCCGAAGAAGTACAAAGGAGACGCGATCGATTTTTTCGCCCCGGCGCTTTATTTTGCCCGTGCTTTTAAAACCGGAAACGCCGACAGTCGGCGGTGCATGCTAAAAGCATTTTCATATACGCGAAATGCTAATAGTTATTTTTCATGAATATTCGGGGCCCCGCGGAGCCCCCATTATTCGTGCGAGATATCGAATGTTTAGCAGATTAAAATGGTCTACTGTTAAATGTAATCAACAATGCTCATGGAGCGGGAGTAATTTGATAAATGGTCATACTACATGTCAAACTCAGGGGCGTAATATAGCGTTTTCGAAATAATATAAAAATGTTATGGGTTCTTTTTAAATATCATTTGTTCGGGCGCGCACACACATCAAAAACATATAAATTAGTTTTTGTCGGGGACGCGGATATGAGCTCGTTTCTATCATATTTATTTATGTAGATATGCACACATACCCACACAAGCGCATTTTAACCGAAAACGCTCATGCTTGGCAAACTTAATTAATAAACATCGGGCCGAGGTCCAAGCAAATAAAAATAAGCCTAGCGAGGGCGATTCTGATATTGCATCGATTCCACCCAACAGACAATAAAACTATTGGATACATATTTATCCTATTGTCGACGACTGAAAATCACCACCATCACATATTTTATCTAGTTAAGTTGCGCAGTATTATTAATATATATTCACAGCATTTTATGTAGTTTCATTTCATGTGTATTAAAACCCTTTTATCCATTATGTGTCCAGAGATGCCCGGTAAAATAAATTATTAAGTATGATATGCATTATAGGCACTATACATTAACCCTCTAACGAGCGAATATTTTCTTGTTTTTAATTTAAGTGATAATTTTTTAATAGCTTAAATATATTGTAAATATGGCAAATCTAGCTCTAAAAGGTAATAATTGTGAAGTTTCAAGGTCATAAAGTGACATTCTCATTATGGCAACCCCGCATTTTGGCGGACTTGCCAGCTGACATAAAAAAAATTTGGTAAAACTCAAAATGTATGGAGCATTTATTATGTCTAATACAAAAGTAGCATGTTTTCAAATATGTATACTGTTTCATATGGAACACTTGGAAGCATTTTGTGGTAGACGAAAGGCACTAATTCAAGTTACATTTAGTGCAAAAAACTTGAGTTTCTTTTTTACACCCAACATTCTTGCACATCCTTTTGCCACTTCTATCAAGAACGTCTGGCATATGGTTGAGACCATCAAACCTTATATCTGGCTCTGGAATGTAAGTCCTGTTGGGCTTCCTGTTTTCTTTTAGAACGCCAAGTGAAGGTCTACCAAACCGTTTATTTGACTTCCGTAGCACAGAGTACTGAGGCTACTTGTGCTTGAAAATTAGGTAAATTGGGTGATTCCTTATCAATGCGTTTTTGTAGAATGTAAGCATTTACCATTGCCATATCTACAAGTGGTAAAACAGGCGTAATGTCCACTTGCGCGTCTTTAGGCAGATGTGGTACCTTCCAAGTAAGCCATCCATTAGATCGCCTCCGCGCATATGATAATTATATTCCCGTATAATATTGGGACAATCAATTTCCTTGTACTGTTTTGTAGCTCGATCGAAGGTAGTAGCTTTTAACGGCTCCACATCATGCAAGATGCTTTTGAATGGTTATACTCCTACATAGGTAGATGCTAAGCGCACATTTTTGTTGTCCTTCCACAGAACAGTTCCATATATTATATTTTTTAAATCCAGTCTAGTGCTAATTGTAGATTTTGATTTATTTTCATATTAAAACGTTATTAAAACCTCAAGTGCTGCACATCATTATAACAGTATAGACGGGTATAACTCAAAATAACAATAAAAATTGCAGGCCCGTATTTAAAATTTTAAACTTGATGATGGTTGCACTCACACGAAACGTCTGATCCAAAATCTAAAATTCCCATGTTGTAGTTGAGAAAAAGTAGCAATGAAGATGTATTTATATATTTTTAATATCTCTTCAAGTAACGACAGGAAAACATAATTAAGATTTTGCAAAATTTCATTTTTTTTAAATCTCAGCAATCATTGAATTTTTTTAAATTAACTTTATTGAATATTGTTCCCCATATGATTACGCAACTTTGCCCCAATTTAACCGACTTCGTATCTCTTACCGTTTCAGATATCCCCATAGTGGTAATCGAATTTGAATAACCCTGTATTCAACGGAATACCCTTTTTCTGCTTTGGCTACCTCTTTATCTTTGTCGCTGGGCAGCTTACAGTTCGCAATGCGACCGGACCTAATTATCCCCAATGCATTCCTCTACTTCGAGATAAACAAGAAGTGGCAGCGTTGTATACAAGTTATCAAAGCAGACAATATAATTAGCAAAATTTTGAATTATTTGAGACAAACGAACAACATCATTTGCTGCAGATCCTAAATCAGGTATGTTCGGCAAAATAATGTTGCTACCTGCACAAATATAGACTTCGAAGTTTGTAGGAGTATCCACTACTATGGCAGAGAACAAATAGCTTGAATCCCCATTTATGGCGTTTGGCAGGCATGTATTGTCGCAAAGAAGAAATCATTTTCGTTGAGCACATTTGCTCATCTACGCACAAGCGAGGTAGTTTTGGTACTGTTTCAAATCGTGAATTGAAATATTGCACTAAGGATCGAACTTCATATAATGGATCGAACCAAGGCTCATCTCCTTTTAATTGTTTCGAGTTGTCACTGAAATGTAGATACTTGCGGATCATATAAACTCGTTTCGACGGCTTTGCTGAGCGAATTGGTTCAAAGAAACACCAACCCCAGTATTCTGCAGCATTTGGGTACCGATATATTGATGGATATTTCTAGTAACGTCAATGACTTCACACATAGATCAATTCTACGTTTCCGCAAAACTACTCAATATATGTCACCACTTCATGAAACATGGCACTGTTTATGTCCGATACTACACTCCATCTATTACTTTAGGATTCATTAATTAGGTTTTGAAATACAGTTTTGATAACAATTTATGAGTTTACTTCCATTTTAATATTTACCAGAGTCTAATATATTTTTAAATTTATTTTGATAATTTTTACTTATTAACGTTTCTGAATTTATGACCATTCCAAGAAATTCTGACCTGACCTTATCCTATTTTATTTTATTTATTCTTCATTACCCACGATTAATATGATCTTTTCTACCCTGTTTACCCTGTAAAGTTAGTTTGCCTTCTCGTGGTGCACCCTGAATAACGCAAAATAAACTAACACATATTGGCAGTCAGATAATCTTGGATCTCCTGATTAAGACACTTTCTATAATGCTATAAATGAGAAAAGTACCCATCATGATACTAACAGTGGAAATTCATCTCAAACGTTGCAACATATTACCATGGACCATCGATGACCCTTTTAAGTTCACGGATGCAGTAAGATACTTGGAGACATAGAACCAAAAATTATAAAATGATAACCAATATTGCAGTCTGATGTTATTATACCATAAGCTAAATAAGAAATACCCTGTTTACAAAGATGTTACCTAAGTTATTTTTTAATTTTTATACTTATTACCTGAAGAGTATTATTCTTATTATTTTTATTATTAAATATTTGAACATTACGTGTGTAACTTTCATTTGTTTCTAATTTATAATATCACTAAGAAGATTGTTTTATAATTCCCCATTGTCGCTTAGAGAGTACAAAGGTACTATAATAAACTTCCCTTATTCGTCGTAGATATTTAGCAATCACTCATTCAAAATTGTAACTTGTATTTAACTTGTTTCAATATAACTGGAATACTACTCTTTTGACTGATACTTGTGTCGACTTCTTATGATGCTTACGTAATGATAGCTTCGTGGCCCCGGACCAACTAGCCCGTTTATTTTAAAATCTCGCCTATACAATACTACTATTACGAATTAATGCCCGTCTATCATCTCCTATTGAAATGAAATAATCTCACACTTAATAATTATAATTCTCACTTGCATGACTTTTCATAACCTGTACCAACACATCTTGCTTCAGTTTTTCAGTCTAAACAAAAATATTGTCCGCGTTCATTAAATGCAAGAATTGTATTCATTATCGTGCGCCCCAAGTAACTGCCCAAGTAACACCCACTTCATAATCCTTCCTTGGGAATTCCCATAACAGATCATTGACCCTCACCTCAAGTCTAACTTATCATTCACGCTTCTCGAGAACCTTTAAACTGCATATGCACAGCTGCATATTATTTTCATCTGGTATATTAAATGATTCAAATTTACTCCGATTATGCCAAATAATATCATTTATAATTAATGAATTCTTAATAAATATTTATATTTTGGTCATTTTGGGCCCTTACATATTTAAAAATATCATATGAGTATTATAAATGTAAATTATTTACCACCAAAAAGAACGCTTCCCGAATAATTTTGAAATAGGCATTTTTTTACCAATTTTTAGAGGCCTTATATCCACATACTGTTTTAATATGAAATAATTTAATTCTTATGCTTATAATTACGCCGTCGGTGTCAATTAGTATAATAAAGTCCTGTGGTAGCCATATCAAATTATTTATTACACTTCAATGCTTATCTGAGTGCTTTTTTGGTCATTTTTCTATTCAGCTCTATTACCCATCTACATTGTGACAGTATCAATCATTTCGACATTGCCATGCACGTATACGTTCCCATTATGAAATCGAGCCCGTCTTATCCCGCTTGATAAAGATGCTGCTATTAACTAGCCGAAGTGTGGACTGGTCAAGCTTTCATTGTGCAATTCATCACAATCCCGGGCCGCCCCTCGTCCTGCCCCTGCCGCCCCCGCCGCCACCGGAACGCTGCCAACTGCACATCTCCATGTGCGGCCCGCTGCATATAAATACATATTAATAACACCCAGATTAATTACCGCCCCCTGATATTTCCATGATTAACACAATCCCCCCGATGGCGCGTGTCTGTGCATCTGCATCCGCACTACTGTTCATTTCGACAACGCTGAAGAGCAAAAAATACAAATAGAACAGGCGATACGGTCAAGTCTGTGTTTAATGATAGCAATAATAATGCAGTAAATATAGTGAATAATGCTCCGATCTATGTAGAGCTTATAAATTTATTAGTTGAGGAACCATATTTTCTATTTTATTCTATATTATCCTATTTAACTTAATTTTATTCTATTCTACATATACATATCGATGGGTATCTAGAAAGAGACATTTGTAATATTTGAAGGCCACTGAATTGATATACTTGACGCAAGTAGCTCATAGTGAAACAGATCCTGCCAAACTCTAAAATTTATTTATACATGCAAATTTGCATTACTTCTTATATGTAAGTATAGCAGTTTATCATTATACAAAACATATTAAATATACCATGTTTAGTAAAAATGTTCATTTTTTAAATTATTTTCTTCCTTCTTTAAACAAGGATAATAAAAAATATAATAATAACTGGTATCCAAAATGGATGAAACTATAACAAAAATGTAACAAAATTAATCAATGTCAGCACCAGCAACGCAAATATCAGTTGACGATAATCAACCGACTTACGTGACTTTACGTGAGCTTATATCAGTGAAGGTTTGGGTTTTCGTGCTATTAAAATAATAATAATGTAATAATTGAAGAGGAGTAACATGAAAATTGGAATTAGTATCCAAAAACGTAGGTTTAAAAAAAACGGTTAACATTTTATTACTAGATTTCCCGTCCAGTACTTTACTCTTTAAATAAAAATGCGAATGCTGAGGATTAACTTGTGATTGAATTTGGAAAACTAAGGAAAATAAAATTATTGCACATAAAGTAAAATGAAGATGAAGTAATTGTTATTGAATTTGTGAGAATGCACAGGATTTCACAGGATTTGAAAATAATATCACTTATATATCAAATTATAATCTATTGGAGATTAACAACCGACGTTATAAGCGTTTTTACGTCGTTTTATACAAGGTGTATCTAAATGCTTGTAATTACGTCACAATGTAAAATATTTTTGTTCCGCTCCAGTAAAAATAGTTCTATTTTTGACATAGCCAACTTCATTTACACTCATTAGACATGAATATGGCATTAAAAGTTATCTTCATGCAATTAAAATTTCTATTGTGTTAGTTGATATTTGACTACTGAAATACTAAATTATTATTAGTTTCAGCATTCTCCATTTTCAAATCCTCCATTACGAAAGTAAGCCTCAACAATAAAAGTGTTCTTCTGATCAGTGTACATTTTAACAAACTACTGTTATTATGTTGTATGACAGTTGACAGGTATGGTTGACAGTGACAGTTCTCAAATAGTACGGTATACAAATTTGAAAGGCGGCACAATTGAATTAGTGATTTCGTAACAACAATCATTTAGGTACACCTTGTAGTAACCGTTGTCGTGGACGTTATGAAGTAAAACGTGATTAACAACGCCAATGTAAAACAAAATATGTGAACGTAAATCGGATACCTTTTTAACTTTGCTCTGTTTGTGTGCTTAAAAAAACCCTATTCTAATATAAACTGTTGCAAGTTTATTAAACGTAATGCAGATGTTTTATGTCGATTAGACTTAGACTTGGAGCAATTGAAACGTCTACGTGCTGATCCTCCCCACATCGCCCCACATAATTATATGACCCCTCCGCAGAGCAGGGGATAGCGCGTTAAATTCGCGTGGAAGATTCATGGGGGCGCCTTAATTCGTCGTAGAAATTTCCCTGCACGTTTATGTGCGTCAGACGCGTGTTTTATGGCGGGCCGCGATCTTTAAATGTTTTATTACATCATCGCGTGTATAGAGCCAGGTCAGTGCCGTCGTGCATAATTTATGCCGAGGTGAAAGTGTCGGCTCCAATTTCGGTCCTCGGACGCTCTTGAACCTACCAGAACCACACACAATGTTCCATCCTCTTGCAAAATCGTAGCGTGAGTAGCGCGAATCGTAACATCCATAGGTATAGGATTCTGTCCGCTTTGGGCAAGATCGAAGAACTGTAACCGATATTTCAATGCCTAAGCCAATCTAAACGTATCCAAGTTGCCATCACATAATGTGTGACTTTATTATAGAAATTGATACTGTAATTACAATAATAATAATAATAAAATGATTTTATAGGGTTTGGTTTTTGCAGTACTTACTGGTAGAAGAATTAAAGGCTTTAATTTATTTTTATTATGTTTTTTATACCTACTTACTTATTTATACCTAACTAGTTTCGGCTAATTTAGGCCATCTTCAGAGTCTTTTTTTTAATAAGCTTCTGAACTTCTCAAGCCTTTAATTCTGCTACCAGTAAGTAATCCAAAAACCAAACCCTAGAATATAATTTAGTAAGTGGTAAAAAATTGATAAAACACCAATGAAAATAAAATTATTGCAACATAAAGTAAAATGAAGATGAAGTAAAAACTAAAAAAAAACTGAAATTCTGATCGCTATGTACCTACTTCTTACTTTTTGTAGAAAACAAATTTTTGATGGACAGTTTACAGGTCATTTTAAAATCTTAGATTATTCAAAAACTAGGTAACGAAATATGATTAAGAACTTTAAGAGAAAATCTTTGATTCGAAGCAGGTTTCCAGCAAATATATTTTAGTTTTTGCCAATATTTGCAAAAATATCACAAATAATTTATCCACGTGCAGCTGACATCAAGCCATATCAGCATGTATGGATGTTGGATTTTTCCAACAGCAATTATTCATAATATTGTACTTGCCGATTTGAATAAAATTGAAATTATGAAAATGTGTAAATTTTATTCAAATTTTCCTCCCGGTGATGATTAAAGTGAATGATTAGTAGAATTTAGAAGCTGCTATCCTATTAAACTAACATATAAAACATTGCAAACTGTTTCCTAAGAATTTTGTTACAGATAACATATAGCCCAGATTACAACAATGTTGTTTTGGAATTTAAATATTTGTTGGTACTTGATATCAATAGCTTTATGTATAATATTTCTCCTAAAAACATTCGCTATAAAACATTTTATATATAAGTTTACAGGTCATTTTTATATCTCAGATGAGTCAAAAACTACGTAATGAAATATGATTTAGGACTTTTAAGAAAAAAACTTTGATTCGAAGCAGGTTTCTAGCAAACATATTTTAGTTTTTGCCAATATTTGCAAAAATTTCACAAATAATTTATCCACGTGCAGCTGGCATCAAGCCATGTCAGCGTGGATGGATGTTATATATTTCCAACAGCAATTATTTATAATATTGTACGTGCCGATTTGAATAAAATTGATATTATGAAAATGTGCAAATTTTATTAAAAATTTCCTACCGGAGATGATTAAAATGATTGATTAGGAGAATTTAGAAGCTGATATCCTATTAAAAAGACATAAAGAAAACATTGCAATCGGATTCCTAAGAATTTTGTCATAGATACATATAGACCAGATTACAATAATGTTGTTTTGGAATATCAATATTTGTTGATATCAATAGCTTTAGGTATAATATTTGTCTTAAAAAATATTCGAAAGGTATCATTTTACTAGTGGTGCTTTCATCTTAATACGTTTGAATAGAATTATTAATGTACAGCGTGTTACAAATCTTAAAAATCCAAACAATTACATAACAAGACATACAGATGTACAACATACAGAGGAAATTAATAACAGCACAAATAAAAGAACAGAAAATACAATGCCAGTATATTGACTGTGCAAAGGTAGCATAATAATTAGGTTTTTAATTGAAAGCTAGAATGAATAGCTGAACGAAAAATACTGTATCTATTTAATTTTAAATAGAATTTCATTTTTAAGTTAAAAAGCTTACATAATTAAAAAAAACAAATTCCAAATAACCAAAGATAATCCAAACAAATTGCGAAAAATTATAAACTACCAAATCAAATAAAAATTACATAGAAAAAATACGGAAAATACCGGAAGCACCACAAAAAAATCGAAGAAATAGCAAACGAAATAAACTAATAATTCGAATAGTAAATAAAACTGTGAAAACTGTTCTATTTCCCTCTCCCGTGTTTAGATTATACTACTCCGCTACAAAACTGTTGGGTTAAACTATTTTTAAGAATGTTGTACATTTGTAAGATCACTATTCATCTGCCTGATGAAGACACTATGTGACGAAACATGTCACAAACAATACAATATATTTTTATAAACTAAAAACGTTATTTACCCAGTCATAAAAAAATTAACCAATTAAGAACGTCTTAAATGTCTTAAAAATATTTTAGTACATACTTGGCACATAAACTTCTAATATTCTCAGTAAGTAACTTAAATATTGAACGTATAAATTCTATTAAATTAAAAATTAAATCGAAAAATATCTTCACGTAGTCATGAAATCCAGATTTCCCATGTTTTTGAAAAAAAAAATCCTCCATGGTCTACCAAAAAATGTCATTGCAATATTGGTAGACTTAGTAACAAAATTTCATAAAAATCTTAAAAGTGAGCACTAAAACTTAGAAATAGTAAATTTTTCGAAATATGGGATCAAAATGCTAAAAATTCTTTAAAAAAATGCAAAATGACCTAGGTAGACATATTTATCTACATTTTCGATCTATTGATTGTATATCCTTGCATATACTTGTGTTAAGCTAGTTCTTTTTCCAATCGCAGCCTTAACTTGACGCCATATTTAACATATAAATTTTTGCCATTTTACCGAGTAATAATAATAATCACTTACATAATATACTATATTTTCATTGGTCAGGATCCACAGGCTATATATTGAACTGGACCCGAAGATGGCATGGGCTCCAAATGATTTTCCCACATATAAAGAGTATTCTATTAGTATTGTATATTAACTATAATTGGAAGAACTTACCGGGAGAGCATCATCCCTTCCCCTGCCAGTTGTTCTCTTGCCAACTGGATTCCTAGCAGTCACGGCTTCGACCCTTGTTCTCTACGACTATTGTATTTCACCTTCATGAGCAAAGCAGTGACATACACCTCTTAATACCCAATACGAGTACCGTATTAATTAAGGACGTAAAGGACGCACCCCTCCTTATTTCAATTACTAGGACAAACCTCTCACTATTTCAATTACTAGGACCAACCTCTCCTTCTTTCAATTACCAGGAGGAACCTCTCCTTATTTCACTTGCTAGGACGAACCTCTCCTTATTTCAATTACTAGGACGAACCACTCTTTATTTCATTTACTAGGACAAACCTCTCCTCATTTCAATTACTATTACGAACCTCTCCTTATTTCAATTACTAGGACGAACCTCTCCTCATTTCAATTACTAGGACGAACCTCTCCTTATTCCAATTACTAGGACGAACCTCTCCTTATTTCATTTACTAGGACGAACCTCTCCTTATTTCAATTACTAGGACGATCCTCTCCTTATTTCATTTACTAGGAGGAACCTCTCCTTATTTCATTTACCAGGACGAACCTCTCCTTATTTCAATTACTAGGACGAACTTCTCCTTATTTCAATTACTAGGACGAACCTCTCCTTATTTCATTTACTAGGACGAACCTCCCCTTTATACAATCACGAGGACATACCTCCCCTTTATGTGAGCCCCGCAGTTACAAAGAATCATACCTTTATATAATGTGAATATTACAATATATCTAATTCCGCAGTACGAATGATTTCTTCTAAATCTATAAGCTTCAAATAAATTTATTTTTCATGTTTGGCATCTTTCTCTGTTTCTTTAAATTTGGTTCGGTTTGGATTCGGTTCTGTGAGTCTACATTTTATCTGTATTTTGATTTACAAATCTGCCTTTGTTTATAATCTGGATGAATGTTGCATCCCTTTGAAAGAGCATCCTGTCTTAAGTCTAAATATTGTTGTTTACTTAAATTACTATTAAAAATACGCCCTTAGGCTTGCTCGGAGGTAAATTTTGACATATATTTTTTAGAAGAAACAATAATTTTTCTAATTTTTGGTGGTCGAGATGGACTTTTATTTACTTCCTTCAAAACGGCGGCGAAAGCATGTTTGCCTTGGTTTAATTTGAAACACGATGTATTTATAAAATAAACGTATTAACATGCGAATGGTAACACTAATTAGTTCGCGTTAATAAATTTTATAAATGATAATGTACATTCCATAGGCGTATTATCAGATCTTCGTTCTTAATGAGTCGAGATGAAACAAGCTGATTTCGTTGCAAGTGACATCCAGCAGTTACCGATTTGAAAGCTTCCGATTGCGCCTCGTAATTTGTAAAGAGTGTATCCGGATAACAATCGATGTTTGTCGACCAAACAAAGCATCGGCCGCTGGGTGGGCGGCGGCGGCAGAGGACGAGGACGAAGACATGGTGGGGAAAGGGGGGTGTGGGGGCCCACTGAAACCGTTTAGTGCAACTTGTGGCGAGGACCCGGCGAAGAGGGCGCGTGTGTGGGCGCGCAAGGGGCGGCTGCCGAAGAAGCGGAGGCGGCGGCGGCGGTAGCAGCCGGGGGGGCCTTTGTTAAAATCGATTGCCCAAACAAGATTAATTACGATACACGTTAGGCGGCGGGCACGGCCGGGGCCGCCGTGGACCTGTCAATCAGACCCTTCACGGCCCGCCGGCCATTGGGGGCGGCAGGGGCCGGGGGCCGTGTGCGGTCGTCCGCGGGGCCCACCCCGAAGGAAACGAAGGAAACGCGCCAAGCATCTGACCCGCTGCCCCAAACTAATGGTTTTTACTAGGCCGTGACAGAGTAAACGGCCAGCTATGCGGGCGCGCGCCGAAACTTCACTAATTATGTTTTCATTTAACCGAAGTGTCCATTTGTAATACGCGCCCCCGCAGATAAATACTGCCGAATGGCCGCAGAACAAAACGACGCCCCGCACACCAAACCGAATAATTGCAGAGACGCTTCCAACGGAGATAAATCTATGCCACAGAGGAAAAAAAAACACAAAAAAAGCTGTGAAACGGATTGCACAGCCGTTTTATTTTATCCTGAAAAGTGCCTCAGTTAACTGCTATTATTATTATCCATTCATATTCATTTTCTATATAAAGTAATAGAAATATAGTGGTTCAGTATAGATTTCCAGGTTGCCAACATCGCGCCAATGCAAAACAATTGGGAACATTTCGAAATTCAGTAACATACTAACATATCGATTAATTTAAGAATGCAGGAATAATCAGTCTTCATTGATAATTATGTTTAATGAAGACGCAACTTTCAGTATCTCATTGTTGATCACTTTTTCGTGTATTCAATGCAGATAAATATTAGGCCTGCAACCCGAATCCGGATATTTGAGGATTCGGTTCGTAAACAATCCGAATATCCGGATCCTTGGGTGTCTGCTGGCGGATGCAGATCCGGATAGTGGATCCGTATCCTAAGTATCGGATAGTGGATCTGAATCCGGATCCTAGATATCGGATAGTAGATCTGGAACCTAGGTATCGGATAGTAGATCCGGAACCTAGGTGTCGGATAGTGACTACGAATCCTTAGTGTCGGGTTGTGGATCCGGATCCGAAGAGTCGAATAGTGGATCCGGAACCGAGGTGTCGGATAGTGGATCCGGATCTTCGTGTATCGGACCCGGATCCGACACCTTGGTTATCGGATCCAGATTCGACACCTCGGATATCGGATCCGAAGTGAATCAGGCATTGTAGATTCGAGTCCGACACATTGTCTAACGCTCCCAATGGACAACGCACCGCTTTAGGTTGCGGAGCAACCCAGGGTGTCCCTTCGGAGGGGCTGTGAGGGGGCTAGCTCGCCAATGTCGGCGAGGGGTGAGTTATATGATGGCTCCACGCAATTTAACCCTCAGGGCTCCTCCGGTCTTTGAAGAAACCCTGCAAAGAAAGAATGACGGCGGGGTGGGGGAACGACAGATACTAAAACCTGCAAAGTATGTTGCCCACGCACGCACGCAACGTGACTAGTGAAAGTACTAATATTTTAGGTTTGACCAAGTTCGTAGAATTTTCCAATAAACACTTACGCGCCCTAGATTTCTTTCAATATAACTATACAGGAAGCGGGGTGTAAATAAAGACGATATATTACATGGAATTGCGATATAGGGTATGTTTTATTCTTTCGAGTAACCAGTCGCAAGGACGCCCCGAAGGAATGACTCCCTTTATCAACCTGCGTTCCGGTTCGCGTAACTATGCTAATTTGGCCAAATCACCGCACACGTCCCGCAAACAAAGTAGCGAATCCAGGAAACAACCATTGTACCAAATTAGCGTTCACCATGCGCAAGTGTACATTTAATAAAATTAACCTACATCAACATTTTAAACAATTAAAAGAATTAAATCTAACGTATGGGTTACGTTACAGCACCTGCTCATTTTCAAACTCATCGTAAATATTTGTCAGATTTCCAATGCTACAGCCAGATACATTGTCATATTATTAATACAAACCTATTAATGAAAACCTTTATAATAGGTAATAACTCAAAGTAACTTTGAAACATTTATCTGAAGCACATCTTATCCTTTATCTACCCCACAGTAGAATCCCCAATTCGAGACTATTTTTGGCTCTTGAATTCTAATATCATTCCAATCATTGTGAAGAGTGTCTGACTAATAAGGCCATTTCCAGTTTTTTAAGGACTTCACCATTGCACTTAGTGTAGCTCCATTGTTATCAAATGATATTATTTCTCCCGGAAAGATTTCACTTTCATAATGGAAGAGAACATATTCCCCTATTTCTTTGACAACGTCCGGCAATGAAAGAAGGTCTTTAATGCTCTTTGGTCCAGAACCGACCATTTCAGTTACATCATATTCCGCGGTTTCTCCTAATAGATATTTCATCATTTGACAAGTCACTACCCACATTTATTGATTTGCGACATTTCTTCACTGATGTCTGTGGTCCTTCGCCAGCTTGATCATCATCAAGGACTTCAAACCCGATACTCTTACCAGCAGCAACAGTAATTTTCTTTCTCCTCCTGGTTTTTGTTTCGGTTAATTCTAATCTTTTTGATTCTAAAGATTGTAGACATGAATGTTCTACAGCATTATTGTCACTTGGAGGTCGTGGAATCATTTCCAAAAGCTCTTGAACATTAACTGGATAAATGCCACATTTTCTGAAGCCCGAAATTAAATTTGCAGCAGCATTGCGTTCTAAGGCAGCGATAAGTTGTTATAGGAGAAATGGAAAATGTTATTTTTGTAGAATTGTGTTTTTGGCACCATCTGCAGTCTCCTTCCAGTTTGCTAATATTTTTCGAAACGCAATTTTCATTGACCGAAAAAAAGCCATCTAGCGGTTGTGTTAAATGAGTGCTGTTTGGTGGCAAGCATACAAAAGATATATCATTATCTCTGCATAGACTTAGAACATGTAGTGATATATGGGAGGATAAGTTGTCGCAAATTAAAACTTTCTTGCCTTGAAGTTTTTTTAACATTAGACCTTCAAACCAGTCTGAAAAGCTATTGGCATTGAACCAGCCACTAGCACTATTGCTATAGCGGCAGCCTTTGGGCCCATTCTCGATCCAGGTTGTCCACATGCAAGAAGATTGGTAAACTACATATGGAGGCAAGAGGTTTACGGCAGCACTACCAGCAAACATAATAGAAATGCTAGTTTTGGATGAATTACGAATCTTTTCAGGATATTTACAACCACGTTTGGTTATCACCTTTTTTTGGCCAGGGTTATCTGTCAGATTCGACTCATCACAGTTCCAAATGTTCTCTAGTGGCTTTGGTATTTCACAACTTCCCCCAAATTTGAGATGTAATCCCTTAATATTTCAGCATTTATAGATACTATACTGCGTTTTATATTACTAGCAAATCGTACAGTGAGCTCTGGATGGCGTTTCAGAAAATTTAAGACCCACTTATGACAAGGTATATTGTTTTGAAATGTTCTCACAATTCTACCAACTCGGCTCAAGAATGATTTCACGATCATGCTCAAATCAAAAGAGTCTAGTGGGAAACCAAATGTACTGAAGGTTACAAATCCAGTTTCTTCTTCCTCGGAAAATGTCGTGGGTCTTCCAGGCTTTTTAAGTAGATTGCCTTTAAGTTTATTAATGATAGTTCGCCGCGGAATTTTATACTCTTGTGCGGCTTTTCTCTGCGTCATTGGTTTACTTCTAACTGCTTCTAAACATTGTTGCAAAGTATCTTGGGTATAATTTTGATTTGAAGCCCGAGAGCTTAGTTTTCTTTTATACACTCATGACATATCTGCAACAGAATTTATAACTAAATAAAATAAAAAAGTATCGTTTGGAGTAGCATTGCTCCTAAAAAATAGTGGGGCAAAGTATCCCCATATTCGGCGCAATATAACCTCAAAACGGTAAACATTACAAAAAAAATCGAAATACGTTTTAAGATTATTC
This sequence comes from Othius punctulatus, assembly GCA_951805005.1. Classification (NCBI taxonomy): domain Eukaryota; kingdom Metazoa; phylum Arthropoda; class Insecta; order Coleoptera; family Staphylinidae; genus Othius; species Othius punctulatus. Next base: position 32,148,722 of record OX638139.1, on the reverse strand, counting down.
AACTCACACGACTTTCTACAGCTAACATGATAATACATTAAATCAAAATACAACTTACCTTATTATTGATATAGTGATTCTTACACACAATGATTATTACCAGCCACAATTGTTGTCTATATGGGTGGTTTCAAACAAGCAAGTGTTTGAAGGTCAAGAAGTGGGGAGAAGTATAACTGCGTTATTTTAGATTCATATCGGAGTGCCCTCTACTGAAAAACAGACTTTACCACTTTTTATTCTGTTCAACTGTGTCAAATGTAGCAAAAATTGTAAAGTCAGAAATTGGAGCGATGTATGTCTCACAGGAGCAAAGTAACCTCGTTTTACGGTAATTATAAAAATAATCATTAGTTCTATGAAAAAAGTCGGTGGCAACTTTTCAAATTGACACACTGTATACAATACCCATCATTAGAGACCACAGTCCTTAGGTTCATAATATGAACCTACCCATGGAAGAACTGCTCGCTTATCATCTTAGCAATGCCTGTTAATTATTATTATTTGAACGAACTTTTCTTTTATTACTAAAAACATAGACTATTTATAATAATAATAATAATAGTTTTTTTGTGTGGTACATAATGATAAAACGTACAATTTGGGATTACAAAATATATATTAATAAATTTAGATAATGCATGGCGTTATAGAACTTCAGTGTGATAAATAAACAATTATTATTCTTAAATGCGCCCGGCGCATCCACCATGAAATGGTGGAAAACTCGTGAAAAACTCAAAACTCTCTGAAACCGTTAAACATTCGTGTTGGTTTTCAGGCGGGTGGAGGTGGCAGCGGCGTTTTGTGGGATGCTGGGGCGGCATGGGGCAGGGAGGGGGGGCGGACGCGAAACCCAGGCATGGAAAAAACTTGATAATATTGAGTGCGGAAAGTGCGGCTGCCGCGTTTTGTGCGCGCCGCCGTAGATGGCGCTTTGTCTGCGGTGGCACAATGTGCTTCCTGCGGGATAGATATGGCGCCGTTCATTTCCCCAGCCATTGTCTTACTGCCAGATACCTCGCCGCCAGTTCCAAGACGCAACCTCCGCCGTATTCAATGGAAGTTATACACCGATACGTATCTGCGACTATTGGCAGCTGGGCGAACAACACGCGTTCCGCTTTCATCGGGAATAATTTGTTTCCCAGGGCTGTGGCGCGCGAGCTGCTCTCATTACGACGTTTTCTGTTGCCTTAATTAAGCCGAGTAGAGAAGGCAGACCCCAAATGTTCTCCCCTACATCTTCCTCTCATCGGGAGAGGAACGGAGTTTAATTTTATATAATAATTTATTAAAAGCTATATCGATAACAGAACTAAGTTTCCTTCGCCATGATACTTAAAATTTGGGAATTATAGTTAAAAATGTATACCAACGAAGTTAATACTCGAGTGTTCGTAATGGTTACAACATCCCAAGTTAACATAAATGAAAAACAAAGCCGAAACGCGTAACAAGATCAATATGGGGTAAAATATAAAAAAAATGCGATTTATAATATCCACATGATATAATCTTGGAGTTGGTAGTTACGAAATATTTCAGTGGGTTCGCAATTATTATGGGCCACTAAGAATTTGTACGACGAAATTACCTCCAGGCGCACAAAAAAAAGTTCCTAACTGTTGCGGTTTCACAATACCATTTGAGAGCTTAAGTTCAGTAAACACGTTTTCTACATTACATCGTACTGGATACATAAATTTGTGGTGAAATTATTTCAAGTCGGCAAAAAACTACCACGGCGCACTCTTGAATCATAAATGCACCATCGCTTAAGACGGTCCTGCATTCAGGGTGTTTATAATTAGGTGGCAAAATTTAAACCAAATATTCAGCAATAATTGTAGAAAAAGACTAATTCAGTGTTGTACCATCTTGCTTCGATATCAAGTATGGAGGTCTTTATTAAAAAATATTAGCAACAATCACTACCGTTCCCGTTGCTACGCAGTAGTAGATAATAATTAAACAAAGAAAACAGAAAAAATAATAATCATTACGACACAAGATCAACACGACATTCGTGAGTTTAAATGAAAGCACGATATTACCCGACCAACGATTGTAGGGTCGGCTGAAACAACGTTCTATGTAACAAAAACTTTGAACGGCGTAAATCTATAAAAATTTGCTCAGACCTTCATGGTTATGCAGCATGTTTAAAAAGCGATAGCAATGGGTGATAGCATAGCAGATAGCGATAACAGAGATGTAGCAAAACTACAAAATCACATTCCAGGAGAATGTTATACATATACAACGTTTTAATTCTTTAATGATGCAATTCTATTTTAAACTTCATTTATTGAATTTAGAATTCTGTGTTGTAGCTATTCTAAACTAGTGACTAGTGTGTGAAGTGCCTGAAGGGCCTATCGGCACATAGGCCGTGGAGCGAGTGGATATTCCCTTTGAAGCAACAAGGAGTGCCGGGCGTTCGGTGTCAGAGAGTAGGGTGGGTGAAAAAAAGGGCTCCACGTAATATGATGAAGGGATGAAGGTACCCGCAAGAAACAGCTTAAATATAGTGGGATTTAGGTTTGTTTAACGACGAATTATATTTTTAAAAAGCATTTATTAATATTAAATCGTCGGAGTTAATTTTACATGTTAGTTAGACAACGTACAAATTAGAACTGAATAGAAGAAGAATAAGAAATTTATTGCCAGGGCTACATTTCGTAATATTTATGTATATATTGGTATGGTATTAGATGTTTTGGTCCTGGCAAAGGGCTATCGACCGGAGTCCTTCCGCCCTTGATGGTCATTGTCCTTGGTTTAGTCCATTTCCAGGGAATACAGTATCTCTTTAATGGTGGCTTTGGGTTTTTTTCTTTTCCAGATGTCTGTGGTGGCTGGGGTGAATTGAGTGATGATGGTTTTATTTGAGTCTTTATTGATGAATCGCTGTGACAGATATTTTATTCTTTCTTGGATGGGTTGTATGCGGGTCTTGTTGTATAGTAATTGATTGGATGGATTGTGCACTGGGTTATGAGGGTGTCTCAGTTTAGTTATTTTACGTAGTGCAATAGTCTCTGCTCTTTTTAAGTTGGTGAGGACGCTCTTGTTGGAGTTGAGGTACGCTATGCAGCTGTAATCCAGAAGTGGTCTGCAGGTGACTTTGTAGATACGCGAAGCCGTTTTTATGTTTATGCCAGAGTTATTTAGCCTTAGGCTGTTGAAATATTTCGCTCGTTTTGTTATTTGTTTCTTGATGTAAGACGTGTGTTCTTGTAGTGTGGTGGCACTGTCTATGGTTATTCCCAGATACTTAACCGATGATTCAGGGAAGACGTCTTGATTTAAGAGGGTGATGTAAGGTGAATTAGTTTCGATTCGGTGGTGATGTAGTAGGAGGTGAGATTTTTCTGGGTTTGGTAGTAGTCGCCAATTAAGGAACCATTCTGTGGTGTTGTTGATAAGGCTTTGTAATTGATTTACTGCTTTGTCAATGGAGTTATGGTGTGATATTAACGCTGTGTCATCTGCGTATTGTAGGATGTAACAGTTGGGGTTGAAATATTCAGGGTTTGCATTATATATATCGTGACAGTACAAGTTGAATAATGTAGGCGATAGGGGCGAACCTTGTGGGACACCTTGTTCAATTCCAAACGGGTCGGAGAGATGATTATTTATTTTTATTTTGCTTTTGCGGTTTTTCAGCACTTCGTTTACTAACAGGGTGAGTTGTTTTGGTACCTGGACTGCGTGTAGTTTATATATGAGTGATGGATGGGATACGCTATCGAATGCTTTGTTGATGTCTAGCATTAGGCATGCACTTGCATTGCCTAGTTTATAGTTGTGTTGTATGTTGTTTAGCGCGATGGTGATGGGGAGTGTTGTACCCTTTTGTTTGCGGAATCCAAATTGGTAAGGTGGCACAACTCCTGTCGTTGCTTCCTCTATTTTATTTTTGATGTAGATTTCTAGGTTTTTTCCCATAACTGGTAGTAGGGTGATGGGTCTGAAGTTGCTTATCAGCGTTGGGTCACAGTTGAGTTTCTTGATAGGTATTATTACACCAGTTTTCCATTCTTCGGGGAAGTGGGTGTTACTTAGACAATAGTTGTATATTTTCCGGATGTAGTTATGGATGGTCGGATTTAAGTTTCGTAGGATGGCTTTTGTGATGTTATCTTGTCCGGGTGAACTGTTTTTTCCACTGTAGAGGATCTCATAATATTCGTCTTCAGTGATTTCGATGTCCCGCTCGTGTGATTTATCGTTTGTAAATTCCTGGTGCCATTTGTTGATTTCCTTAAATTTGTCGTTGTTGTATAAGGGGTTGTTATCGACTTTGTAGGCTGTAGCAAAATGTGCGGCTAGTGCTTCCGCTTTTTCATGATCATTTTCAATTTCTTTGTTGTTCATTTTAATGGGGTAGTTCAGTTTGGATTCTTTGTATTTTGTCATGCATTTGATGTCTCTCCAGAATATTTTCCCCTTTGTTGCATTAAGGTTTTCGCACTTTTGTAGCCAGTTGTCGGTTTTGAATTGTAGTATTAAGTTGTGTATATCGTTGTTTAGCTTGTTGAAAGTTCGTTTCAGTTCTCTGCATTCCGTCCTTTTGAATTCTCGGTAGAGTTTTCGCTTTTCCTTAATTAATGCTTTTATGAACGGTGGTATGTTGTGTGTATAATAGTTTATTTTCACGTTTGGCGTATTCAGACGGATTATATGTTCTGTATGTTTGAGGAATTTTTTTATAGTTTCCTTCGATATAGGGGAATGTGCTGAGTTCTCCAGGTATCTGGTCAGTTCTTCGTTTACACTTGCAATATCACATTTTTTATAATTAGGGCGTGTTGATTGGGGGTCGATCAGGATGTTATGGTTTGGAGTTGTTACTTCAAATTCCAGGGCTAAGTGGTCGCTGCAGAGGTCTGGTACGACTTTCACTTTGCTAATAAGGCTTTTCATGCTCGCTGTGTATAGTATTATGTCCGGCGTTGAGTTATTGTTGTTGGCCATCACAAAGGTAGATGTAGTTTTTTGTTGTATAAAGTCCGAGTTGTTTAGGAAGTTTTTCAGTTGTTTTCGTTTGACTGACGAATTTACATTAAAATCACCGATTACGATGCAGTATTTGTATTGCGATGCTTTTTTGAATATTGTCTCCTCAATTCTAGCTGTGGGGTGTATATATACTAGGATGATATGGAGGTAGTCATCGTGATATTTGATTTTTATGTGTAGTGCGTCGTTTAGAGGGTTATTCATTTTGGGAGGATTTTCTCTTGTAGTGACCAGTTTAGGGTGTATTTGCGCTAGAGTGCCACCCCTGGGCTTGTTTGTTATTTTATTCCCGTGCTGTTGTATGATCTTCCAGTTTCTATAGCTCATGGGTGTATTGATGGATGATTTGGTTTCTACAAAAAGAGTGCCGGTTGTGCCATTTTCTTCGATATAATTGTTGATTAGGTGTTTCTTGAGGATGTAACTGTTGATATTTGCATAGATAAATTTAATTTTGAGCTCTGCTTATTTGAATGCCATGTGTGGGTTCTGTGGGTGATGCCAGTTCGGGTGTTTCGAGGTCATGCATTATGATATACAATCTATTTCCTGAGAAAGAGATATTGATATCTACCCTATAGTTGTCTATAAATCTTTTTTTCAGCGCTTGGATTAATTTGGCTCGGTCTGTATGTTTTGGTTTGTTAATTTTATGTATGACTATGTTAATAATTTCGTCGTGTATTGTTACAGGTTTATGTATCCTGCTATTTAGGGTTAAGTTGGGTGGCAATTCCTGGGATTTCTTGTTAAGTGATTTAATTTGTGCGTTTGGTATGCCCTCAATAGGTTTTGTTGGTCGGTTTGGACATTTCATCGACCAAGCGGCATGTTCTGTTGATTCGCATGAAGGGCATTTTTCTGGTAGAGGTGATGTACATTTGGAGGTATGGTGGGGGCCTTTGCATTTATTGCAGGCAGTGGTGTTTTTGCAATCTGCGGTTGCATGGTCAAATGTGTGGCATTTCCCACAGGGAATAGGTATGGGGGGAGGTGGTAGGCTCTCAATTACTGGATAGTGTTTGCTTTTGTAGAAGAGACCATCATGTACAAGTTGTTCGTATGAAGTGATACAGTCGGTGATGATTCTGATCTTCCAGGTCGGCAGGTCGTTTGCTTTGGCAATTATTCGTTTGCAGTAGCGGTGTGTGATATTGAGTGATGTAAGGTATGTACTTATTTCAGTGTCTATAATATCGGGTTCGACTGTTGTGATTATGGCAGAATATGTGGGTGTGTTTGGCTTTTCCTTGTGATAAGGGACTGTATTTGTTTCTTTAAAGCTTGTAATTGTTTTATTGATTTTTAGGGATTCAAGTTTTGTAATAATAGTGTCCTTCGTTTCATCTGATTTTATTAAGAAGCCGTATTTTGTTTGTAAGATAACGTCTTTTAACGTGGTGTTGTCTTTCGTCCACATGTCGGATAATTGCGATCTTGAAATGTTCCCGGTAGTGTTAATGAAATATGCATGTGTGAAGGCTTTTTGTGTTATTCGTTTCATATGGTCCAGTTGTGTATTTGTGAGTGTGTGTGTATTTGTATGTTGTGTGTTTTTAGTGTTGAGGTGTACCTGGTGCGATGGTTCCTCCTGCGTTTGTGTCTTGGGTTTTTTTTTATTGATTCATCTTTGCGCGGTCTACCTCGAGGACGCTTAAACTGTGGTTTTTGCCATCTGGATTGTGAGCTATTGTATTCACCATCTGTGGAAGTCTGTCCTGTCTCCCTTGCACTAGTGTTGGTATCCATGTTGTTTTGGAAGCCCTTACGGGCCTTATGCGGGTGTGTCCTTTTATCCGTCGGGAGTTCGTAGTCCTAGCGGTCGTTAGTTAGTTTTAGCGTGGCGATTCCTTGTATATTTGCGATAATACACAGAGCGATCTGAGAGCAGATATGTATGCGACCATATGCGTCCAGCGTTGGCTATATACTGTAGAACTGAATAATAAAATACATTTCCGTGAAGATGATGCGTTGTGCTAGGTGCAACGCAGATAAGTATTGAAAAACAAAAGTGCTACATTTCGCTGGCTTGCAGAATGCCATCACGTAACTCCTCCATGCCAAGAATCTTAAACACGGTAAAGCGATGATTAAGTTTTACTTTGTAATAAAGATAAATTTGAGAAATTTTTTAAATCAATTTCCTCGTTTTTTGATTTTTGCAATGTGTTGAATAATCTTGTTTTGAGGGAGTCACGTTTACAATAAAAGTAAACTGCCACAAATATTATTAAAATTATTATAAAAATTAAAATACAACTTATAATAAGAGAACTAATATTAAAACTAGTTATGATAAATGAATTTTCTTTCGTGGTTAATATATTCGTTTGGTCGCTCAATTTTAATTGATTTTGAACTAAATCCACAGTATTGACTGGTGATAGGTCAATTTTAGGGATATTAATCGGTTTAGACTTATATAAATGTAATCTGTCAATATTGGGTAATTTTAAAGTTATCTCTTTAGTACAGGAAGATTTAATACTTAATAACAGTTTATCGTGATTTATTAGGGCTGAACAATCGGGACTTAAGTGTACAAGGTTCGATCCTCTAATTTCTTTTTTTCTTGTAGTTTGACTACATTGAATGTCTAAAATACATTTAGTAGGCGTACTAATTAGCCAGGTAGCCGTATCGATTTTTAATATTTTGTTTGAAGTTAAATTAAATACGTATGGACGACACGTTTGATTGTCTTGAAAAGATAATAATTGTGTCTCACATAATTTTGTATTTGGGATACTAAAATGGTTGTTTTGAGAACAGAAGTATTGCTCTGTAGATATTTGTTGGCACTTATCAACTTCAACAGGGACACTGAATTCGGTGGTGAATAATATGGATTTGTAGGATAGTACAATCATTTGGAATTTACTATTGGTAATATGTATAGGAAAAGGAATCAGTTCGATTAGCTGATAATTAGAAGAATGATCTGTCAATGGAATTTCGAAGATAAATGTAAAGATTTTATCTTTTTGGTATATTTTCGTTTTTATAATTGATTCGTATAAATGAATATTTTTATATTCCGCAGCAAATGGAAGAGATAGTCTCCGTTTATTTGAATTTTGTAGTCGATTTAATGATTTTTCTATTTGATCAAGAGATTGAACAAGGTCACTATTATCAATTAGGGAGATGTGAAATTGTTGCCTTTGGGCAAATGTTAGAGCGTTTTCTAATTCAAGCAAAATATTTATTAACAATTGTAATGATTGAATTGACTGGTTAATTACTGAATAGGTTGAACTTTCAGATAATATTTGTTCAATTTATATGTTATCTAATAAAACTTTATTTAAATTGTCATTTAAAGTTTTTACGGTTACGTCACACTTGATGTTCCACCAGGTAAGGAGGAAGAGGATGGTTGACAGTAATCTGTAAGAGGCATTAGGTCATTAGCATGTCTTTTTAATATGTTATTTGTTGGTACGTTTCTAACGTCGTATGTGTCATGTTCGTGAATTTTGTCGATAATGTAAGGGCCGACAAATTTAGGATCTTTTTTATTTCGTTTATTAGATTTAAGGTAAACGGTATCTCCTATTTTGAATACTTTTAATTTTTTTCGTCTGTTAAGTTTTTCGTTTCTATTTATTTTTGTAACGTTTTGTTTATCATGAAGTGCGTTATACACATGCTTCATTTTTTCTTTATGACTATTAACATAGTTGTCTAAAAATGATTTTTCATAGTCTAAATCGAAAGAGTTTTTATTGTCAGTATGTCCAAATACTATTTCAAAAGGTGTAAAATTTCAATTTGAATGAATCGAGTGATTGTAAGCCATTATACAATATGAGATTTTTTTACCTTCCGATGTTTCATCTAGAAGTCTGTAGTGTTCTATGAGTGTCGAATGTAAACGTTCCACTGGAGAATTTGATTGATGATGATAAGGTGTTGTAACGTGTAACTGAATTTTGTGCAATCGCAAAAAATTAGTAAACGGTTGTTTATTAAATTCATTATCTGCTACTATCACATTAGGGGTAGTATAAGTAGTGATAAAAGTAAATAGTTTGTCTGTCATGTCGATTAAGTTACTAGATCGTAAAGGATAAGCTTGAGCGAATTTGGAGAAGGCGTCAATTATTGTTAAATATTTGTTACCGTTAATTTGGAATACGTCTATGTGGATAGTGTGGAATGGTCGATTAAGAGTTGATGTTAGTTGTAATGGTTGTTTTATTGGTTGCCGATTATATTTTTGGGTTTTACAAATCTGACAATCATTAATATTTTTTTTTATGTCGTTGGACATTCCTTTCCAAAAATATTTTCGTTGGATATGTTCAATTGTTTCAGTTATTCCTCTGTGATTGGTCTTGCCAAGATGGTAGTTCAGAACTTGGTTTTTTCGTTCTTCGGGATCAGTTACGTATGTAACTTGTTTTGTACATCTATGGAATTTTGGTGTGTTGTCATTAGTAATTGAATTAATATAAAGAGAAAATTCTTGATAAAAAGGATCGGTGGGAAAATAACAATAATAATGTGTTTGGGGTTCACAGTGTTCTATCAACAACTCGTTAAATTTGTCTATTTTATTTTGAGGGTTGACAAAAACCGAATAGTGAGTGTAACCATCAAATTTGGAAATTTTAATTTTTCTAGGCAATTGGGTTTCAATGAATTCTATTTGTTTATTGAAATGTTGTAGCGGTTTTTCGCATATGTCTATAACGGGAGTTGAACTTTGTTGGGTATGAACAGTGTCTGCCAACGATCTCTCGTCGTTGTTTATATTTTCGTTCTGTAGATTTTGTGATGGTGTTTCAAAAATAGGTGTATCGAATAAATCATCAATATTTGGTGTTTCTGATCGATTGGGCACTGTACTTAAGTTACATGGTAAAGGTTCGGGTGTTTCTATTCTATCTAGATCTTGTATAATTTCGTCAATGTCATCCATGACGTCATTAAGAGTAAGTGGATGAATCTGAATACGAGAAAGGGCGCCTGCCACTTTATTGGTTTTACCAGGTAGATATTTGATGTCAAAATTATACTCTTCTAATTTTAAAGCCCATCTGGTGAGTTTCGAGTTTGGTTCTTTGAGATTACGGAGCCAAACTAAAGGTCTATGATCCGTAAATAAAGTAAATTTTATTCCATATAGATATGGCCTGAATTGTTTTGTAGCCCATACAATAGCTAGTAATTCACGTTCTATTGTACTGTAATTTTGTTCGGTGTCATTTAGTGTACGTGAAGCGTAACAAATCGGTTTTCCGTTTTGAGAGAGGACCGCTCCAAGGGAGAATTTTGAGGCATCAGTAGTTAGTTCAAATGTTTTGGAAAAGTCAGGGTATTGTAAAATTGGCTGGTTAATTAAAAGATTTTTACAGTATTCAAATGAATCGATAAAATTTTGAGAGTGAACAATTTTGTTTTCCTTTTTTAAACAATGCGTAAGAAATTTTGTTACTTTAGCAAAGTCTTTTGCAAATTTTCGGTAGTAGCCAAAAAGTCCTAAGAAAGATTTAATTTCGGTCCTGGTGCCAGGTAATGGAAATTTTCTTATCGCTTCGATTTTTGAAGGGTCTGGTTTAACTCCATCAGGGGTTATGATATGTCCTAAATATTTAACTGATTTTTGAAGAAATTCTGATTTATCTAATTGAATTTTGATATTGGCTTCTCTACATTTTTGAAATACATTTTTCAAACGATTTATGTGTTCTTGTAAAGAATTTGAATAAATGATTATATCGTCAAGGTAAACTAGACATTGTTTTGGGGTTAATCCTTTTAGAGCTGTATTGATTACCCTTTGAAAGGTAGCTGGGGCATTTTTTAAACCAAAAGGCATCCTTTTAAATTGGAAATGACCTTCTTCTGTAGAGAACGCTGTTTTTTCTTTATCTGAATTTTCAATTTTAATTTGGTGAAAGCCTGAAGCTAAATCAAGAGTAGTAAAGTAGTTTGCTCTGCCAAGGTTATCTAAAACAGTTTCAATTCTAGGTAAAGGGAATTTGTCGTCTATTGTTTGTTCATTCAATTTTCTGTAATCTATAACAATTCGCCATTTTTGTTTACCAGAAGCGTCTTGTTTTTTTGGAACCACCCAAATTGGAAAGTTGTAAGGTGATTCACTAGGTTCTATAATGTCGTCTTTCAACATTTTATCTACTTGCCTTTTGACTTCTTGTCTATGTACATGCGGGTACCTGTACGTTTTGGTAAATATAGGTGTTTCTGTTTTGGTTCTAATATGGTGTTTAATCAGAGTGGTTGATGACAAAGGAATTTCGGGACTGTAAAAGATTTCTTTATATTCTTGACACAGGTTAATTAATAATGTTTGTTCTTCTGAATTTAAATGTTCTAATCTTAAATTTTCTTGCAAATTTTTCAAAAGTGTCTGTTTTTCATTAAAATTTGAATAGTTAGTATTGTTAATTTGAATTTGTTCTTTTGCAGGGCTGTAATCTTCTAAAATTAATGGTTGGGAAATACTTAATATTTGAGGTTCTTCGGAAGTATTAATTAAGCTGGTTTGAAACCAATTGTTATGCAAAGTTACTATAGATGAAGGCATTAATACATTTTCTGTTAAATTTAATCGGGGGGTTAATTTATAACCGTTCTTTCCGACTGCAGGTAAAGTTACGAATTTCTCTGCTCTGGGGGGAAGATTAATAATTTTTAGAGGTTCTTCGGAATGTTTAGTTTTTAAAAAGTTACACTGATTACGTTTTTGTTCTTCTTGTTTTAGTTTTGATTGGTCATAGTAAAATGGTACTGTAGTTTTTTCGGTTTGAATGTGCATCCATCGATAATCGATGTTTGCAGGTAGAATGGCTAATAGATCTGTACCTATTAGTCCAACATATTCGGTATGAAAATTAAATAAATAGCAAAGGTGAGTACCTTCTTCAGAAAATAAATTTGGTATTGGGACTTCAGCAACTAGGTTGTGGTAGGTTGTTCCGTGTGAGGTAGAAATTTCGAAAGGATGTTCATAGATACTATTTGGAAAATGTGTATTAACGAATTCGGGTGAAAGTATAGTTCGTGAACTTCCAGTGTCTATTAATAATTTAGCGTTAGTTTGAGGTATAATAATGTAAGGTAGGTTTGACTTTGGATTAATTGAAAATGATTCGACCGAGGCTGTTAATGAAAATTTACAGCATCTTCAGAGTCATTTTGTGGTTCACAATAATAATCAGGAAATTGTTCTGAGGGTCCTTGTTCAGTATCATAGTCATAATCAGGGGTTTCATCAGCAGTGTATTCTTCTTGATAATAGTTTTCTTCTTGATCTTCGTGAAAGTCTACATTGAATAATTGATTATTTGCTTTAAAATTTGGGGCAAATGGTCTCGATCTTTGAAATTGTTGTGTACCAGGAAATTTATTAATGGTACTGGTTTGCATTGGTTCCGGTTTGTGAGTGGGCTGAAAGTTATGTTTAGGAGCAAAAGCGTTTTGTCCAGTTTTCACGAATGAGTTTTGATTAGGTTTAAAATGCTGATTTTGATTAGGCGTAAAACGTTGATTGGGTCGATAATTAGGTACTTGATTATTGTTTTGAGGGCGATTTTGTTGGAAATACGGTTGGAAATTCGGAGGTTGTGATCTCTGGAAAACAGGGTGTGATTTTGTTGGTGTCTGATTCGTATTTGAGTTATTAGCATTTTGTTGTGGGGCTCTATAATTTGAATTTTGAAAATATCTAATGTCGAGCTCAGTTTTAACAAATGTTAAAGCGTTTTCTAAGGTTTGAGGAGCCCGGCTTCTTATAAATGAACCTAGCGGTTCAGTTAATCCACTCGTGTAAGCTGTTAAAGTTAAATTTTTTGCTTCCTCTATTTTGTAATTTTTTATCACTTGAGTTACATTGCTTAGCGCAATTTTTGAATTTAATACTGCCAACAAAGATCTGCATCTGTTAAAAAAATCGATAGGACTTTCTTTGTTCTGTTGATCGTTGATCGTTGATCTCCAAAATTTTCGATTAGTAATAATTTTAAGGCGTCCCATGAACCGAGAGCCTGTCCTGTAACCACTTCTAATGCTGGGCCTTTTAGGCGGTTTCGCGCTGCAGAAAGCAAAAGTTTGTTTATGTATGCGTCTGGGTCTTGGAATTGCCAGAACTGATTTAATATGTCTTCAACGGCCCGTACAAATTCTGATAATTCTGACGGCTTCCCATCAAAATTAGGAATCTCTTTTAAAAGGGATGTATGGAATCCCGGGGGGTATATTTGATTAATTTGAGGCTGAGGCTGTTGTACTGCCATTGCGAAATTTAAGTTTTCGAATAAATTTGTCAAATTGTCAAGTTCTTGATTGTCTACAATATCTGATTGAATTGATAGATCGGGTTCGTTTTCACTTTCAGAACTGTGTTCTGATTGGGAACTGGATTCTATGGAGTCCAGTTTATTTTACTTAAAATACCTAATTAATAATAACTAATCTAATAATTAATTATACGTTACATAATAATTGAAACATTAAATTATTTGCGAGAAGAAAAAGTGAATTTTTGTTTTAAATTTCCTTACGGTTTCGTTATTTACGCTGTTAACCCGTGCGATTGGGGATCACTATGATCAGATGTCCGCGATGGACGGTGATCTCGATGATCAGGTGTCTGCGACGAAGGGCGACCTCGATGCTCAGGTTTCCGCTCCGACCAGGAAGTTGCGGGATCCAGCGATGGTTGAACTCGGGACGATGCTTGTTCCCTCGGCGTTCCGCCTGGAGCTGAATTCCAAATGTTCTTCACCTGGGATGTCCTGGAGAGTCCGGTGGACGATGCTTGTTCCTTGGGCTCAGCCTGGTGTTCCCTGGGTGGTGTGGCTTGTTCGCCTTGGTCCTAGGATATCCTGGGGAGGTCTGGTGGACGATGCTTGTTCCGTGGACACTCCTTGGGTTTCCTTAGGTTCGGGATTGACACAAAGAGTTGAAACTCAAAAGGCGTTAATTACGGCCTTTTGTCAATCCTACCGTAACTGCGCCATTTAGGTTTGTTTAACGACGAATTATATTTTTAAAAAACATTTATTAATATTAAATCGTCGGAGTTAATTTTACATGTTAGTTAGACAACGTACAAATTAGAACTGAATAATAAAATACATTTCCGTGAAGATGATGCGTTGTGCTAGGTGCAACGCAGATAAGTATTGAAAAACAAAAGTGTTACATTTCGCTGGCTTGCAGAATGCCATCACGTAACTTGGGTGGTATCAGCACCACGTGTGAAATTAAGAGGCTAATTCTTACCTAGAGGTATAAAACGGCCGATGTGTTGTAATCTGAGGTCGTATGATCCAGACCTTGACTGAGAGTGGTGGGGCCACAAAACTACAAAGGGCGACTCAATTCACAAATCACGCATTAATGGCGGTTTCAATCCCGGTATTTCACCGGCTTTATCGCAGACAAATACATTAAACAGACAGATAACAAATTAATATTTCAATCTAAAATTGCGAAAAATTAATTTATTATTATAAATTTATTACTTTACACCTATTAATCCTATTAATTTACACCTACACCATTGTGGTAGAACGTGGACTGATATATACAGTATGTCCCCGGATTGAGTTTACAAGAGGAAAAACTTTTTTGTCTTTTATTTTACGCCAAAACTGCAAAGGAATAAGATTTTTTGCTTGTCCTGAAACCAGCAAATTTCTAATTAAAGCTTAATTATTCTGACTCAGTGGAAAGAAAAGTTAATTTTTCTATTGATATCAGACTTTTTCTGCTTTTTAAATCCCAACACATTGGCCGTTTTATTTTTTTGATGATGTTACTTTGACAAATGAGTTTACGCAAGTCAAGTAACAAAAATGTTTGTGAAAAACATAATTTTAATAAACAGCAACTCAAAGAAACAACTTTAAGATAAAAAAGTCATTTTTAACCAGAACAATCATTATTCAATAACCCTCCCACCCAATTCTGCGCACAATTCTACTCTAAAACAAAGCTCCTTGAAACTTCTTTGAATTTATTCGATGGACAATGATGCCACGGTGTCTCTTATTCGATTTTTTAATTCTTCGGCATTATTAGGTAAGTTATCCATATGCACAATTTGCTTTAAACGTCCACACAAATAAAAATCCAAATTTGTTAAATCGGGACTTCTGGAGGCCACAATACTGCACCATTTCTTGCAATTCATAGATCTCCAAATTTAACATTTAACCAGTTAGTAACAATGCAATAATAATGTGCAGGACAACCATCCTGCTGAAAAAACATTGCACATCTGTAATTCATTTCTAAAGCATGAATCCCATCGCTAAGAAAATTTTCTAACATATCTAAATATGTGTGCTGATTAACGTTGTTATCAAAAAAGTATGGACCTATTATCCCGTGATAACCAACGGCACACCACACGGTTAATTGAATAATGATTGTTCTTTTTAAAAATGACTTTTTTATCATAAAGCTGTTTCTTTGAGTTGCTGTTTATTAAAATTATGTTTTTCACAAACAGTTTTGTTATTTAACTTGCGTAAACTCATTTGTCAAAGTGACATCGTCAAAAAAATAAAACGGCCAATGTGATGGGATTTAAAAAGCAGAGAAAGTCCGAAATCATAAGAAAAATGAACTTTTCTTTCCACTGAGTCAGAATAATTAAGTTTTAATTAGAGATTTGATGGTTTCAGGACAAGCAAAAAATCTTATTCCTTTGAAGTTTTGGCGTAAAATAAAAGAAAAAAAAGTTTTTCCTCTTGTAAACTCAATCCGGGGACATACTGTATATATATATATACACTCAGATGCAAAGAAACCGGGTCATTGGGTTATTGTTTGCAAAAGAACCATTTTTTTTTAAATTTTGATGTTGGTATAGTCCTTAATAATCCATATCCATAATAAAATGTTTAGTGTTTTACAATCAAAGAGACCGCCAGGAAGTAGATAGAAGCAACATATGGTACTTATTATTTATTTAATGAACATTAATAAGCGACAACGATAATTTACGTATACACGAAAAAAATGCATTTCTGGAAAATAAACTTAACAGAGATTAATAATGAAAATGACAGTTAATCGAAAACAAACAAGTCAAGGCCAAGTAGCCACCTTGATCCTCTATGCATAATGCCGAATGAGCAATAGGTAGTGAAGAACGCATATCTTGAAATTTTATTTTCGTTTATTAAATAAACTGATAAGTATCATATGTTGTTTTTTTCTACATCCAGATGGTCTCTTTGATTGTAAAACACTAAAACTTTTATTCTAAGGACTATACCAACATCAAAATTTAAAAAAATGTTGTTTTTGCAAACAACGACCCAATGACCTAGTTTCTTTGCATCTGAGTGTATATATATACAGGGTGTCTCCTAAAAATCGCCGCTGGTCATAACTCCTTTATTTATTGGCCGATTTCAATAAAACAAAAACAAAATTAAATTGCTCCACATGTTCTACAAAGGGGCTCAAATTTTCTTCTTTTGCAAAATCAACTTTCATTTCAGCAACATCAGCAACTTATATTTTTAAAAGGGTTACATTTATTTTCTTTTTTTTTTCTGGTAGAGATTATTTTTCTGAATTCAAAGATTTGTAACACGTTGGCTTTGATGGAATATTCGTTACAGAAAAATAATGTATGTTAACATAAAATTGTTTTTTTTAAGTGTGCCATGGAAAACAAAGTGAACACAAAAAACAGTAAAAGTCATCTAAGTGATAGTGTGTCAAATTATTTTTCTTGTCGGTCCAATTTTTATGAAATAACTCAAGTGATAAAACAATATTAGCAATCGATTGACCGACATGTTACAAGTATATTTCAAATGCAATAAAAATCTCGATCAAGCAGTGCTCCTGTACATGGAACGTTTTCCTAACAGAGAAGTCCCAGAGCCTAGAAAATTTGGAAGAAAAATTTAAGAAAGTATGATGCTTTTAAGAAACCGACGAGAGAGGAACGAATATTTGGCGGAAATGTGGAATTAGATACTTCTTAGTGTTCAAGAAAATCCAAGAACATCTATTCGGGAAATTGCAAATAACATTGGCACTCAGCATCAAAACGAACTGCTATTCAAAATGCTATTCTTAAGAAACACAAATACAAACCATAAATGCCTCAGAGCACAGCACTTTTGTGATTTTATTTAAATATATGATGCAAAGAGATCAGATTTTTTACAGAAAAATCATTTGGACAGATGAATGCACTTTTACCAATAATAGCATTTATAATAGAAGCATCCATCGACATTGGGCATAGGAAAACCCAATTGTTTTGGTAGAAAATAATTATCAACGAAGATTTAATATGAATTTGTGGTGCGGTGTTTTGGGTTATCGTTTGATTGGGCCATTTTTCATAGACGGCAACCAAAATCAAGATAAATACCACCAACTCTTGACTGAAGGTGTTGAACCAGTTTTAGACGATTTGCCTCTTGCAGAGCTTAATCGACTTTATTTTCAACAAGATGGGGCAACATCGCTTAATGCCAGAATAAATATTAAATGGTCAAACAAAAAATTTGGTAGAAAGTGGCTTGGGACGTATGGTCCAATTCGGTGGCCTGCAAATTTGCCCGATCTTACACTAGACTTTTGGCTTTGGGGCTATGTTCAAGATCATGTTTATCTAACACATCCAGCTAGTGAAGAAATTCTAAGGCAGAGAATTATAAACTGTTGACGAGAAATATCTCCTAATTGTGTATTAAATGCAACTTATGCAATAACGAGATGATTTCAGTTGTGTATTCAACAAGGTGTCCGTCAGTTTGAGCAACTTTTGTAGATACGTTTCTATTTTCTGGTGCATATTTTGCATTATTCTGATAAAATATTTCATATTGTTTTCCACATTGTGTCCGCTTGGTTTTTCACGCCACACTTGAAAAACTAATTAAACATTTTTTTTTCTGTAACAATTATTCTATCAAAGCCAAATTATACAATATACATTATACGTTATACATCTTTGAATTCAGAAAAATAATCTCTACCTTAAAACAAATAAGAAAATATATGTTACCATTCGAAAAAAAAAAGAGTTAACTATCGCTGAAATGAAAGTTGATATTGCAAAAAAACAAAATTAGGGCCCCTTTGTAGAACATGTGGAGCCATTTAATCTTGTTTTTGTTTCTTTTAATCGGCCAACAAACAAAGGAGTTATCGCAAGCGGCGATTTTTACGAGACACCCTGTATATATTAATTTACATATTATTATTTAAAAAAATCATTAAATAGTGTGGCCTGTGAAATGTATATTTTTTCAGTTTTTTTTCATTGTAATTGTGCTACTAGGCAACAAGCAGTGTTACAATTCGTGAAAAAATATTTATACTTTGCAACTTATTATATAAATTTCTATTAGAGAACGTCGTCACCTGGCGCAATTCCACATTTCCATTGACGTAATAAATTTTGAATTGTTTTAAATACATAGAAAACGCATAAAACTTGATTGGAAATTGATGTGGTTCAACATTTTTTAGATTGCACGAATCGGTGGTTAATACCTGGTCAAACATCTTTAAATTAGTATAAATGAAGCACTTAGTTAAGTTTCACAATTTTTTTAATAGAAAAACTTTACAATAATTTCTGTCTCTCGACCATTATTATCAAGAGACAAATAAGACTGAATGACATTCATTTTTTGTTGGGTTTTCTATTAAAAAAAAATAAACAAAGTATTTATCAAAAAAATGTAGATATATATAAAGCACTTGGTTAAGGCTTAAGAAATTGAAGTGGTTCAACATTTTTTAGATTGCATGAATCGGTGGTTAATACTTGACGAAACATCTTTAAATTAGTATAAATAAAGCTCTTAGTTAAGTTTCACAATTTTTTTAATAGAAAAACTTTTCTAAATATTGTTTCTGTTTCACGACCATTATCAAGAGACATGAGACTGAATGACAATAATTTGTTGTTTGTTTTTTTATTATAAAAATTAGACCAAGTATTTATCAAAAACATTTGATACAAATAAAGCACTTGGTTAAGGCTTTATTTATATCAACATTTTTTGATAAATACTTGGTTTAATTTTTGCGACTAATACATAATGGAAATCATACTAAAAGGTTTACTTAATTATTTACTTTATTTCTGTTTATATCAATACATAGAAAATCAAGCAGAGTGGCAAAATACTTGCTGAATATTTGGATTCATTTTTTCGACCTAATTATAAATTACCCTGTATTAGAGTTGTATCGAATTATTGTGGATGATTAATTATTTGTATTTGATGTTTTGATAGAAAGAAGCGGTAACAAAAACTTTTCATCCAAAAGATCTGACGATGATTTAAACGCTACTCCGCTCTAATTGTTATCGAATGCAAATTTCAGAGCGAGGGGGATAACCGTTTAGTAATTATTAAATCGTCGGCACGATGTATCGCGCGGCATAATTAATATTATGCGGAACGTTCATCCATCATATCCCCGTTTGGATACGAAAAAATATTCATCCCTAATTATAATTTATAAAGAGCGCCTTAATAAAAATGTATTTAAAACGGCGCAGTGCGCCGGCGGAGCGGCGTATAAATAATAACATTAATAACCAAATGTGGGTGTGTGTGCGCTGGCAGAGACGGGAGATGGCGGCGGCGGCTTTTAAGTTTACTGCCTAATTAGTTTTTGTAATCAATGTGCTCGGAATGGCACCTGAGCAGCCCCCCCATGGAAAATACACCGTTATTATTACGGGCTTACATTTTATTACTTCGAGAGTATGCAGACGCCGACGCCTCGTGATCGTCGCGCAAGTTACAGAAAAATCGAATTAGATCAATTAAAACGTTCCGCTTTTTATTCCGAGCGACTCGCGCTCGGGGCAATTAAAAAGTCCTGGGATATTATGTAAATACTCCCCCAGGAGATGCACCTGGGCCCGCTGATCTATGCAGGGCCGTTTCGAGCGCGTTTTGCATAACTAGTCCAAATTCCGACGGGAAAAGGGACCGCAATAACAATAAAAATTAATCGCGCCCCCGACAGTTCGAGTGAACCTATAACCTATAAGGTTCTTATTAAGTTTACGTAAGTAATCCCGGCATTTAAGTGAAGGGATTTGTAAAGTTTATTTTTTATGCGACAAACCGTAATAGCCTGGGATCTGCATCCGAGTCGGATTTATCTACTTGGCTTCATTCTCGAAAAATAATGCTCCGCCGAATAACGGAGTTGTCTCCCTGCACCTGGGTCCACCCCCATCTCCAGGAGGCGCAACGCGCTTATCCCGCAGCCCGCTGCGAAAAGTATTTCATTTTCCGACGGACACGGGATCTCGTGTTTTTAACGCGCCCGTCTTAATTCCAGGGGGCATTTGCAGCCCCCAGGAGAAGGCTATTGCACCACAGAAGTTTCTGGAGCCCTGGGAGGCAGTGCGTTTCCCCGCCGGGCACGCGGTCGTGATACAATTATAGAGGATTTGGCGATACGCGTGACTCGACAGTGCAAGTCATTCACACGAAATTTACGAACACCAGGGATAAACAACTGTGCCCGCAATGAATTTCCATCATTAAATATAAATCGACGGCAAATTATAGCGTATTAATTATAAAATATCCACTACGAGCGACATATGGATCCATATATTGACTATCGAAAGTTAAAGAAATATATTTTACATGCACACAAATATCCATTACCTTCCTCTCTACAACAATCACCTGACTTCACCATCAATTACCTACAAACCCCTACATATACAAAAAACTATATATTATATACAATACCATATAAAAAGTAGTAAATATTAATTCAATCGTCTAAGCTAAAGATCAGCGGCGACTCAAAAGCGATATCATTCAATTGCTTCGTAGGCTTTGTGTTATCCTCTGTATCTGCAGTGGGTAGCCGTTTATGTCTTCCGAATAGCCGCCCCAGCCGCTTCTCTATCTCCCTCTTCCTTCTGTACGAGTCAGCCGCCTCCGCCAGCTTGCGGTACCTATCTGATAAAATTTTTGAATGGCCTCTATCGTACCTGGAGAATTGCTTGTTGTAAAAGTTATGGTATGGGTCTTGGGACACAGCCTTGCCGGCACCACGCTCTGCAGGAGCGGAGGACACCGACAAGCTCACTATAGGAATGGTGGTGTGGATGGTCTCCTGATGCGTGCTTGAAGTAGTGACGGCATTTTCAGTGCTATTGAATCCGGTGTGGGAAGCACTAGCTGCTTCACCATGTGCATCAGTCGTATTTACAGTCACATTTTGGCATTTCTTCAAATATTCAGGTGGTATAGGACAAAAGTCTTCATCTTTGAACTCACTGTCTTTAGACATCTTATCCAGCATCTCCAGATGTTTTAGCAGGTAATCCTTAACAGGCTGCACCTTAATCTGGCAGTGCTCTGTCATATGATCATACTTATTAAGTAGCTTCTTAATCAAAACAATCTTCTTCTTCACCATTAGCTCCCTATTAGAACCTGGCGAATCAGCGTGAGCTATATTTTCAGGATTATTGAACAAAAAGTCGCCTTGCCCCTCTTCGGAATTAACTGGTGATGGATGCTTATTATGATCACTGATTTGTGGAAGCGGATAGCCCTCGGCAACTTGCAGACTTTTAGTCGTTCCCTGACGTACCGTTGTTAACTTCTTGAGGAATTCTCTAACGGTGGGGGGCAGTACTACGCAAGTTCTACGGTGGACCTGATCGGCCACAATTTTATTCATCATCACGATGACTTGATGCAGCATCAGCTGGGCGTGCTTGATATCCTTCTTGGACTGCTCCTCCCTGAAGGTATCAATCTGGGCCTAAAATATCTATAAACTTAACCTTCATTAAACACAAAACCGAATTGTATACCTACCACTTGGTCA